>CM031236.1:267985224-270385224 GCA_018340775.1 Taxus wallichiana var. yunnanensis | reverse complement strand
GAGAATATGAATATTATGGAAGAATCTCATGGTGGTATTACAAGTGCCCACTATATAAGTGATACCACAGTGCACAAGACTCTACTTATTAGATTATGGTGGGAGACCCTATTAAAGATTATAAGGAATTTTGTAAGGCATGTGATCATTGCCAATGTCTTTGAAAACTAGGTCAACAAGATGAAATGCCTCGAGACCTATTACTAGTGTAGAGCCATTTGAGAAATGGGATATAGATTTTATGGGTACTATTTCACCACTACGCGCTTAGAATTGGATCACATTACATTATAACTTGTATAGACTATCTAACAAGGTGGGTAGTAGCAACACCTACAAAGGACTATACATCAAGTACAATAGCCCGATTTCTATGAGAACATATTATTACAGGTATGGATGTCCTTTAAGTTTGACCGTGATAGGGGCACACATTTTCTTAATGAGACCATCGAATTCTATTGGATGAGTTTGTGATTTCACACCATAAGACTACACCCTATCATCCTCAAGAAAATGGAAGCTGTTGAAGCTTTCAACAAAATTTTGATCTAGACATTGACAAAAATATGTGATGTTGGAATAAAGGATTGGGATGATAAAGTCTCTCCAGTAATTTGGGCATATCGAAGAAAATATATAAAAGGTTGAACAAAGCCACACCATTTCAGTTAGTTTTTTGTACAGAAGCCATTCTTCCTATATAATTTGTGTTACCTTCTTTGTGTATTGCATGTGTTGGAGGTCTAAGCGATGAGCAAGATTTATAAGAATGGATTGAAAATATAATTAATTTGGATGAACAATGAGCGAGCATGTTGGATTCGAGGAAGAAAGAAAAGGCCAAGTAGAAATCATGGCATGACAGAAACATAAGGGACAAGAAGCTTGAGATTGGACAAATGGTGCTTCTCTATGACTCTAAGTTCTTGTGCCATCCAAGAAAAATTAAGGTGCATTGGTTGGGGACGCATGTTATCACTTACATCCTTGAAATGGGCACTTCTTGGTTAAAATCCCTTGATGGAATACAACTACTGATTACTTCAATGGGAGTAAGTGAAGCCCTACTATAAATAAGTCTTCTTTGTGTTTGTAATAAGCGATATTGCCATTTATATTAGGTTTTCAATTCTATATTTCCTTAATGTATTTCCTTCCTAGTCGTTATGCTTTTTCAATTTATTTATTTTTCTTACGTAATAAGCACGTGTGTGCGCATGAAGCTAATTATTTTATGAAGCATGTTTATGCATATAGGGCTGCACATACTTTTAGTATGGGGTGGTTGTCAATATTTAGGTACAAGATTGTGGGAATTGAAAGGTGAAAGGAATAAGCTGCTATGGGTGCTTTTCAAGTCAAAGGATTGCTTCTAAAAAGTTACCAAAGATGGAGATGAATGAAGGGATAGTATAACGCGAGGTAAGTAGAGGCCATAACAACTACTAGTGGAAGGTGCAGTGACAAGGTACTCAAGCACAAGGAATTGTGCTAAAGAAAAGTATGTGACCAAAGGGTAGGAAGGCATGTTAGAAGGTTATAACTATGGTGCAAAGATGTACTATGAAGAAAGAACAAATTTGGTCAATAAATGAGAGGAAATTGGGTAGGTGAAGGAGAAATAAATGAACTAAAAATTTGAAAATCTATATAAGGATGGGATGCAAGTTTATTTTTACCATTGTGATTAAGATTATTTGAAAAAAGAGTGAGTGATTGTATTGAGGTGTGAGAGGTGTGTAGCCAATTGTGACAAAGAGATCTGTGTGCCGAAAGAGCTTGCACCCCGGTGGTGAAGGGTTTGAGTGAAGCAAGGTGATGGAGAGGAGCGAGGGCATGTGATCTCACCTAGGGCACACTGAATCAAGCTAAAGTTTGATTCGTACATTGAAAAAATCAAGAGGTGAGTATTTAAAAGGATTACAAGGAAGAAATGGCACCCAAGAAAGTAGTAGCAGCAGAAGAGTGAAGGGAAAGAAGAAGGTAGTAGTAGAAGAAGAAGAGGAGATGGCTCCCAAAAGTAATTTTTCTAAAATGAAATATCGAAGGGGGTCATCGTAGGCCAGGAGTGGGATTCTCACATAAGGAGAAGTAAGGTGAGTGAGTACAACCACCATACCATAGAGAATAAGAAGGAGCTTGATGCCTTGCTAAACACAAAGATGAATAAACACACGGCGGAAGACATGTTGGTGTATGATGATGCTGGCAAGAAGCTCTTGAAGAAGATTGGATTTTACTAGCTATACGAGCTCCCTTACTTTAGGAAATATGATCCCTTATACCAGTGGCTCATGAGCAGAGTGCACGAAGATTTTTTCTACTTTACAGGATGCAGAGCCAAAATTTCAGCCACGCTAATCTCCATGGTAACAAGATTGAAGGGCACATGAGAATATTTGAAGAATGATTTAACAGACAAGGCCGCAATCTTGGAGACTAGAAAGGAGTTGGGGTACACAAAGGGTCCACACGGCATGGACATAGATAAATTGAAGAAGTATCTAGTTGTGCAAGCAACCTCACATCTTGTTACAAAGTTAAATAACCAAGAGATGTGGTCACAAGTGAATACCATGTGGTTGCACATTACTAAAAAGACATCTGAAGAGGTAGTCTACAACATTTCAAGTTAAATTGTAGAAAATATCATTGAAGAAGCGTGCACAGGAGGAAAGATCAGCTTTGGAGTTGTTCTGTTGTCGTTGGTGTTCATGGAGATCGGAGTACCTAGTGGACCAAAAGAGAAGATATGGTAGTATCCCATGGATCATAAGTCACCAGTGGAGTGGTTCAAAAATACCTATATGAAGGATCCATGATAGAACTTGTCAAGTAAAGGGCTGAGAAGTGGTACAATAGGCTCTGCGTGGCATTTTAAGAATAATGGTGCATCCCTAAGGAGTTGCCTTCGGTGGTTGGAAAGGAAGTTCATTTCATTGTATACTAGCACTTTTGCATAGCGCAGTTCACCATAAGGGATGGATCATGGAGCCCTTGGTGTAAGTTATCATATGCCTTCACAGCAAGGTACTTTCAAGCGTCAGTACATAGGTTCTCAGATGTGTGACGCCTAATGTTCAATGCGGACAAGGTATATTGTGACTACCACACGCTAAGGAAGATATATGTGTATCAAGATGGGGTACATATATTGAAAGGTTCATTTCAGATGTATTGATCATTAAACCAAGTAAGTTTGGTTGTGGGATATGTTGGAGCAGCACTAGTGTAGCTTCAATTTGAATCCCAAGTTGGAGAATAACAAGTACCTAGAGAATGAGTTTACACTCTCGGTGCTACTAAAGGGTAAGCATACCATGGAGAACATTCTAGTGCCTAAGCCCATAGAGCTAATTAAAGTAGAGGATGAGGAGGATAAGATAGTGGTGGTTTGGAACATAGAGGTAGAAGACATCCTACGAATAAGAATGAAGCTGAGCACGCAACTACACCACCTCAGTCGCAATGATAGGGGATGATGAGGACTTGGATGTAGTCTAAGGAGAGCACTGATTTAAGAGAATGTTCAAGAGAACAAGGACCCAAGGTGTTACTCTAGAAATAGTGTGTAGATCACCCAAACTCTCTCCACAAAAGGAGACAACCATGAAAAGGAGAAGGAAACTAAAATTGAATGAGGAAGTGGAAGAGTTAGAGGAAAGTGCACCTAATTCTCCTACACCTCTAGAGAACGTAGAGGAACAAAAAGATGAAGAAACGAAGGAAGAAGAATAGGAAAATGGAACAAATGAGGCAGCTATCGATTTGCTCAAGACATGGAAACACAAGTCCCAAATCTAGAAGCTCAAGTTCCTAAGTAGCCTAGGTCAAGACTAACAAGTGGGGAGCACATTCCACCAGCCATGGGCTATCTTTGAGGACATAGGTAAAATTTTCTACGCTCATTTCTAGAGCACACTGCTGACACAAAAGGAGTTATATGGCTAGGAATTAATGGATGAAGATATGGCTATAGTGTGTACAAGGAAGCAATTGTCATGGTCGATGCACACACACATGGATGAACTAGATTTTGATGCATGTCGAGGAGGTTGAAAAATACACCTCAAGTATAGACACATAATAGTAAAGCCTCTTTGTTATGTTAGATGAATAGGTGAGCAATGCATTTGTAAAAGTCTCAACAGAGGTGGCAAGGTGGAATGTGGACAAGGCTGCCACAATTAGGGTGCTAAGGGAAGAGATCAAAACTAAGGATGAGGAGATAGTGTACCTAACATAGGAAAGAGACTTAGCGTAGAAAAAGAACTTTGTATTTATCAGCATCATAGAGGAAATTGGTGATAATTTCATAAGAGCTAGGCCACACTTAGAGCCAAAGGTACCAAATATGTTTCCTTCGGTGATACACTATGTAGGTAAATTGGTAGACCTAGTGCTTGAAGATGAATGTCTATGCATGCCAGTGCCAAAGGATCCAATGCAAGATGTAGATCGAGAGAAGGCTTCAGTGATGTAGAAGATTACATCATATGAAGGATTGTTACAAGTGCTACAAGAAGAACTGAAGAAGGAAGACCAAGCCTTGAACATCTGTACAGCTCCAAAGGTGCTCATCAACATAAAAACCCTAGAGGAGAACAATGAGGTCCAGAAAGTGATGAAGGATGACACATTGGGCCACGCAGAAAGATTAGTAATGGTTAAACAGAAGTGTGAGGCCTTGGCAGTAGCCCAAGAACCACACAAAAATTGGTTAGAGGAGCTTGGGAAACTCATTACGTAGAAGATGGATTTGCTAGAGGGAAGGATGACTATAATGTCTAGCATTGTGTTGGTCTTGTAGAATGAGAAAGGAGAGATCACGAAGGATGAACTGGATTCCATTATTGTGGAAATTCTAAAAAAATAAAGGAAGCACTTATTAAGTGGTAGACCTTGGGAGGTGAGATAAAGCGGGAATATCTTGAATTAATTTTCGGGTTGCGAAGAAGAAAGCGTGGGTTAAAAACATTCTTTCATTCATCCAAATTCTTTCTATTCTTCTATTCTTTGATTCATTTTGGAGATAACCATTTTGGGGAGACAATGAAATTAGTGTGGGGTAATTTTGATCAGAGAACACTTGTTGAAGCACACAAGAAATCTACGTGGTAAAGCGAGGCCATATTCAAAGGCGTGAATGGATAAAGAGAACATGCGCATGGAGCAGAAGTTCAGCTTTTAGGACTTATCTATTTTTGCTCATGAAGGTCTATTTTTAGAGATGGCATGTAGAGCACACAAACAAGGTAGAGACATGTGCACCACACATTGGCTATTTTGGAGGATCGAATACAAAGTGCTTTGCATGGATACAGACTAGGAATAGGATTATCATTGTAGTTAACCGCAGAAGTCTATAGTTAGCACACTTGCATGTGGGGATATGCTTGTACATGGCGTGTGGCTATTAATAACATATGACCTATTTTTAGAATGGATAAGTGGTGAAGGGAAAGTCCCCACCCTTATATATATGTAGTGAACTACGTAGTAGATATACATGTATGATGGTGAATATACAGACATAGAGAGAGTGGGATATGTATGTATGCATGTGTGCAAGATTGGATTACTAAATCAGATCTATGTGCGCATAGGCATATATTTCCATTACTGTAAGAAGCTTCCATGTAATTATTATCTTTAATATATGAAGGATATTAGTGAAACCTGAGTGTTATTCTTGTGTGTAATTGGATATTGCATTTACTTGTTTCCATCATGATTATTGTTTAAAGTCTATTCTTCCTTAACTGTCATGCATTGTAGAATGATGTATTAGTTATGGATCTGTAAGCTTTAAGTCCTCATCATGTTAACATCTTGCTACAAAAACCCTAAAGAGGTACCTAGTACCTTTGTGCACTTCAGGTGAGCGCTCGAGTCTAAATTTGAGTGATGTGCCAAAGGTGTCTAGGGTATTCTTGGTAAATTCTAGGCTACATCACACACTTGAATCTATTGGTATCTAATCTATTAAAATGTATCATGTCTCCTTCAACTACATTGGTAATTTTTCCCTCTGTAACAAATTTTCACTCAATCAAGCAGTAATGGATTAATTTTGTAACAACTCCCTTGAAATTCAAATTGTGTTGATCATTGTGTATAAGGTGCAGACCATCAATTGAGCACTCCCTTGCTTAATCATAAGGGAAATTCTTGTTTCATTAAAAATCAAATGTTTTATTGGCCAAACTATTAATTTATTAGGTTGTAGCAAGTTTGAGCAATCAGAACACATATTTACCACATTTTCTATCCATACACCAAAATTCAAAGGACCCAACCTCTCTCCATTAATTTTATGATCTTCTAGCACATGAGTTATAAAACCCATGGCCATGTCATTATCACTATTACAATTTTTTTTTCGAGAATGACATTATCTGTGACAAAATATCTTCTATCTTTAGGACTTGTATTGATGGTGCTTTCAGTGTCATCACTACAATCTCCATCACTCTCTACATTGTAATCCTTTGAACCACTAAAAATATTTTCTCTACCCAAATTGGGGGAATGGATGAATCTGCATGCTTTGACACTTCACTCTCTTCCCAAGCAATTTAGTATCATTTATTCCTGACATTTTCCAAGGTTTCAAATTCATCTACTGAGAAAGACAATTTTACTCTTCCATCCAATACTATGTTAATACTGACAACAACAAATCATCTTCCCACATCTTTGTAATGTAGTGTCTTCCTAATTGGATATACTCTTCCCTTTGTAACTTTGGTTCCTTTTGAAAACAAGTCCACATGATCATCCTCTACAAATTAAAAAGACTCTGCTGTTATAAAAACATAAAATACAAATTTTGTGAGATGATAAAAATCTCTTAAACCATTACATAAAATAAATTAAAAATTATCATGTATGTACAACCATAAGTATATTGAATACACATAGCACATGAGCTGCGAACTTATATAATTCAATAAGGTTTGGAAATACTTCAAAATTATGCATATAATTAAAATTGACATGAATATATTTATAACATGATTTCCAAACTATGATTGAACTTGACTCAATTGAATTTAAATGATGAGAAATAAATAGAGGTTACATTTCCATTTGCTAACCGCTTCATCCAAATAGAGGTTAAATAGATGAGGTTGAATTTAAATGATGAGAAATAAATAAATAGAGGTTAAATAGAAGTTAATTAGAAACTTGATTGCTAACCGCTTCATCTAAATATCTTCATCATATTAACATAACATATATTACTTTTACAATAATTCCTCATACTTCCCATATTCCTTGACTATGAGAATGGGCATCTGTCCATTTTAAACATTCTCATAAAAGGATCTAATTGTCATTCATTCTTTATGTTTCGCGTAGGGAATTTTTCTTTCTTTCTATATTGAGTTTATAAGAATGGGCATATGCCCATTCTCATCGCAATGTTAAAAATATTTGTTTGTATCAGAAATGGCATATGCACATTCTCATCACAATAAAAAAACTATTTGTTTGTATGAGAATGGGCATATGCATATTCTAACCATTCTAACTCATTGAAGAAATATTGAACTTAATCATTTTAATATCACTATAAAGGATGTGAGAATGGGAAACTGTCCATTCTAAAAAAATTAAATATTACCTCTATTTTTCTTCTATGATTCTTATATGAGAATGGGCATATGCCCATTCAATATAAGATAAAAATGTTTGTTTGTATGAGAATGGACATATGCCCATTCTTTCTATGTGTATTTTTTCTATGATTCTTATATGAGAATGGGCATATGCCCATTCAATACAAGATAAAAATGTTTGTTTGTATGAGAATGGACATATGCCCATTTTGTCTATGTGTATTGCCTCATTTTCATTATTCTTGTTACTCACTTTTTCAGCCATTAATATTTTTTTCTCAAAAAATAATAAAAAATAATTTCTATAAATGTTCTTCCAAGGTACTATCTCATTATTTAGAACATCTAATATTAACCTCTGATGTGAGTACTATAAGTTATATATTTTTATCATTTTCACAACCATATTATAGTATCAGTGATTTTAACACAAACACATGTGGTAGATGTAATTTATTTTAAGTACATTCAAGATATTTATAATGAAACTTGATAAATATCAAAGATATATATTAAAAAATACAACTCAAGGTTAAATGTGACGAAAAATCCAAATAAGAAAAAAACTTAAATATCATGAAATATGGTATTAGTACCAAATAATAGGATTGTCCTTTGTAATCAATGAGGAAATAATAGGTTTAAACATTGCATGGTGAAAAGGCTGTGGCAACTTGTTACGCCCCACACTATGTGGAGAATCGGAAGGCTCGTAACGATAGTATTTTCAGAAACAATAGACAGGCTTGTAACAAAGTCTATAAGGAAATTATCATTGTTGTGCAAGATAATATTGCTAGATTTAAACCCCCTAAAAATAGACTTTATCTCGGAGAATGAAGAATGCATCCTGACTGAATGGAATATTGCCACTGTCAATAGAAATAACAATGGTACTGACAGAAACACAGTCAGATGGATTAAACCTCCCACTGATTGGC
Source organism: Taxus wallichiana var. yunnanensis (assembly GCA_018340775.1). Lineage (NCBI taxonomy): Eukaryota > Viridiplantae > Streptophyta > Pinopsida > Cupressales > Taxaceae > Taxus > Taxus wallichiana. The sequence goes on along the minus strand of CM031236.1, from coordinate 270,376,655 downwards.
ACAAGTTAAATTTTGATGGGGCCTCAAAAGGTAATCCAGGTGACTCTGGAGGAGGGGGAATCATCAGGGATCAAAGATTTTTTTACTTGCTTTGCTTTTACGGGAAAATGGGTAGACAGACTAATCATTATTCCGAAGCCATGGTGGCTCTTTGGGGTATAAGACTTGCCAGAGATTGCAATATTCCAAATATTATAATTGAAGGTGATTCTCTAAATATTATCAATCTTTTGAATAAAAAGCAACACCCCAGCTGGTCTATCAGGGATTATATTGAGGAAGCTATTGATATATGCAAAAGCTTTGAAAATGTCCAAATCACCCACACCTATCGGGAAGGAAATAGGGTCGCTGACAGTTTGGCTAACTTCGGTGTTAATAATTCCTTTCAAACTTGGCTTAGGGGGACATTTTCCCGCTCATGTCAATAAAGCCATTATCATTGATCTACATGGCAGTGAAAATCATTACTAACGGCTGTAATTTGGACGCTAATGTGTGGATCCTCAAGTACATGATGATGACATCACAAAAGATATGGATGACTGATGCGATCTGTGCGGGATGGACTGTCATCATTTTTGGCATAGGAGGAAAGCCGAGGAGCGGGGCAATAATAACAAGTGTAGCATAATAATTAAACCTGCTTTCACGGAAAGGAATGATTCAAATATCAAAATCAAAGCTCTGCCTGTCCCGCACATTGGTAGCTTTTTTACCGTTGAGAACAGGAAAAGAAGCAGAGGAAACATGGGGGGTCCGCCTTGCAAAACTGAACCGACCCACAATCCTGAGTGGAAAGAGAACACGGAGCTTTGGGATTACCTGCAAATCGGGGGCCTGTCTAATTTCATTGAAAGGATTCAAGGCTTCGACCAAGACATTTCTATCAAATTCACCCAGGGTTGGAAGAATAGGATTGTCAAATATAGTAACATGGAGATGGAAATCACGGAAGAGCTCATCACTCAGATCACGGGCCTCAGCCTGGAAGGCACCAAATTCTTCAATAAGAAGGTGGACAGGGAGGTGGAGACCAAGAAATTTCTGGAAGAGGGGGAGAATCTTGAGTTCGTGACCACTGGCATCAAGGTGGCGTCGATTCCTGAACCTTTTGCTGAGCTGGCCAAAATGGTGGTTAGGTATGTTACCCTTGAAGGAAGATTTGTGACTATACCTCAAAAGCATCTGATATTTCTAAATCACTTTCATAGAAATAACATTATCAGCTTTCCTCACTATTTGATTAACTCTCTGGAGAAATCTATAAGGAAGTTCAAAGCCACTCTAGGGCTGTCCCTTTGCACAGGACTTATCCTCTTGATCCACCGCCATAAGAAAAATTGCTCCGCCTACCCTCTCCCTCCTCCATACCTCCACCTGCCCACACTGCTTCCACTCCCCCTGCTAAAAAGAAAGAATGAAGATGTTGTTTCCAGCAAGAAAAGCAAGAGCCTTAAAGCTAAAATCCCTACTTCCCAATGGGTCCTAAGGAGCCACAAAGACTTGGAACTTGCTGAAAACCTCCTGCATATTAGCAAGCTGGTGGAGGAGCCCAAGGAGGAGGAATTGCTGGACAGGGTGGACAGACTTGAAAAGGAGATACAAGAGCTCAAAGGGGCTATAAAAAACATGGAAAGAGCTAAGGGTAAAAGAATCCTTCAAAGTGAGGAGGAAGAGGGGGTTATTGCTGAAGTCTTCAAGAAGCTACAGTCCTTAGATGGCAGATTGGGGAATGCTAAAAGCCGCAATGACTGCATATTGTCTGCCCTCAAAAGCATTTATAATTTCATTGAACAACATGTCCATAGTGTCTGCAGTTTAAGTGGGGTTAATGAGGACATTTGGGGCCCTAAAGAGAAAAGGGATATTGTAATTTCCCAAGCAGATTTGCAAGACTCCTCTCAGGCCACTGCCATTGCCTTCTTCATGTCATTGAGATAGTTATCAAGACCAAGATTGACAGAGCCATCAAGTAACGGGTTGTTGTGATGTTGTTTTTTGGCTGTGATGTGGCTGTCATCTGGTGGTTCTAGAGCTGTTTTTGGCGGAGCTCTATATGTTGTTTCTCTTTTGGTTTCTTTTTTATCTTTCCTTCTTATTTTTGGATCTTTGTACGTTTAGATCCTTTCTTCACTTATATTGTAATATTTGGCTGTTGAGCCCTCCTTGGTTGACTGTTTTTCCCTTCTCTGGGTTGTTTCTCTCTTCTTTACTATCTGGCTTTTGAGCCCTTTTGTTTACAGGGTATAGTCCCTTCAAAACTATTTTCCCTTAATAAAAAAATGAGGAAATAATAATATATGTTTTGGATTGATCCGCCCCATCCCTTGTTCTATTTAAGTCGTCATTCCCATCTAGAGTTCAGGGATTGGTTGAAGCAAGTAAATGATTCAACATTTGAGTGATTTCATGAAATCCACACATCATATATAGTTTCCCTAAGTATCCCCTCTCCTCTTTCTCATATTTATTATTGAAAACAACGAGACACTAATGAATGGAGAAGGTGTAGAATGTAATAAACATTTAAATATATTCATAAATCTTATTTCCAATCGTAATAGAAAATTAAATAATAATATTCATACCATATATGACATGTCATTAATAAACTAATACTATTAAAATTTGAAATTAAACATCGTGTATATTGCCTCACAAGTTTACTAATTATCCATGCATGCATCTCTCCCTCTCTCTAGTATAAATTAGTATCAATTAATTTTAAATGCAAAAAATAACCTAAAACATGGCTATGATAATGTTTAAAATTTATATTTTATTTTAAATGCAAATAACCTAAATCATGACTATGATAAATTTTAAAATTTATATTTTATTTATATGCAATAAACCTAAAACATGGCTATGAATTTTTTTGAAAATTTAAATTTTATTTTAAGTGCAATTATTAAACCTAAAACATGGCTACGATATTGTTTAATATTTATATTTGTTTTTTTACCATGGCATAGTGAGACCATTAATTTACAAATAAATTTTTACCACAATTTATTAATTAAAGGTACTTATTTTTCAAACACGTCTTCGACTATCCATTGGAGGAAATTTGGCAAAATTAATAGCAATTAATTCACGCTACTTCGTGGCATGGTAGAGAGAATGATGGCGGTTACTATTTTCAATGATGAGAGTGGTCTTAGGAATTGTAAGGTTCACCATGGTCGAAAAAGCTATCTCTTTCTTGTTCATCCTTTCCACTTTCTTTTCCATCATTTTTGCTTTTTTGTTCATCCTTCTACTTTGGGTTGCCTACACATTAGATTGTTTCTACCGATATGAAGCATAAGATTTAAAGAATATTTTTATATATTGTTTGTTTTCTCCATAAAATTTTTGTTTACCCTTTCCACTTTGGGATCCCTCTATTTCGTAAGACCATTTTGGATTTTGAAGCACAAGATTTGAAGAAAATTTCAAGCATGAATTATTCTAACTCTTCTCTATTGAATTATTATGAGATGAAGAATATCATTTGGTTTTCTTTCCCTTATATTATGTTCTAGGTTTAAAGATAATGCCCTATTTTTTATCTTATGTATTTTTTTATCTAGGTATTAAGAATATCACTTCAATGTTTTGTAAGACGTGTATTTGTTAACCTAGTCATGGTTGCTAATATGGGGTTTCATATATTATGATTTTACCAAAGTACAAAGTGGTCTTACGACATGGGTGGCATTACTTATTTTTTGATCTGTGCGGGTGAGTTTCGCAGTGAGAATGACTCATTATTAGAAGAAGAATTTACTTTTTATAGTGAAGAAAATTTTACTTCTTTTTTAAATTGAAGATAAGTTTCAAAGATACTTCTAACTCTTCTTTTTGTATTCCAAGTTTTTGGGTATAAAGATAAATTATAATGTCGTATTTTAGATCTTTTTATTTTTGATATGGGTTTTAAGAATATCACTTCAATCTTTTGTAAGACTTGCATAGTTGTTATCCTCCATAGTTATAAAAGGATGCATCTAAATATGACCATTTCTTGCATGTTTCAGAGTCTCAACATGATCATTCCCTTGCAAAAAATGTATATGATTCTAAGAAATCCACTTCCAATCCTTCATGCTAAGATGGGGAGTTAATTGTTTTGTTATTACCAAATTACAGTGTGGGGTTACCACCTAGGCAAAGTGTTACTTATTTTCTGAGATGGGTGGCCTATCTGTGTAGGTCCAGATGGGCAGGTGAGATACGTAAGTCTAGTGAGGTGAGCGAGCTGACCCGCCAAGCTCAGTGGGTGAACTGACTTGCTAAGATCATTGGGTAAGCTAGCCCTTCGAGCTCATTAGACGAGTTGACATTACGAGTTGGCAAGTGAGGTGATCTTTTGAGATGGTGGTTTTAGATAGTGAGCTAGCGATTAAGTTGGCTTATCGATATGGCACGTCAAATTGGTTGGTCAATCTAGTCGATGGAGTTAGTCGTTTGAGTAGGTATGTCCGGCTCGCCTTGAGTCAAGCTAGTCGGTCAAGCTAGAAAATCAAGCTAGCTAGTCGAGATGGGTAGGTGAGATGACCTACCAAGATGAGCAGGTGAGGTTGGTCGGTCAAGTTGAGTGAGTGAGATGACTTCGAGTTGGGATGGTAGGATGACCTACCAAGCTAGATGAGAGGGTTGACCTATCAAGCTGGGTTAGCAAATTGACCTATCGAGATGGGCGGGTGATCTCACTTTTCGAGCCAATAAATATTGAACTTAATCATTTTCATATAGGAATTAAAATTATTAAGTTCAATGTTGTATCTAATGAGAAAATGCCCATTCTCATAATTAGAATCATAAAATAAGAACAGAGATAAAATCTAGCTTGTTTTATAATGGACAATTTCCCATTCTCATAGCCTTCATAGAGTTATTAAAAATAATAAGTTCAATATTGCTTGTATTACAATGATTAGAATTGGCATATACCCATTCTCATATAAACAAACTTTTTTATCTTCCATTGAATGGTTAGGTATCCATTCCTATAGAGGTATTAAAATGTTTAAGTTCAATATTGCTTGTATTAGAATGTTTAGAAGGAGCTTGTGCCCATTTACATACAAACAAGCATTTATTTCTTGTATTGAATGGGAAAATGCCCATTGTCATATAGGAATCATATATGAAGAATATAGATAAAATTTAATTTTTTTTAGAATGGGAAGTTTCCCATTATCATATAGGAATCATATAAGAAAAATAGATCAAATTTACTTTATTTTTGAATGGGAAGTTCCCCATAATCACAACCTTCATAGGTATTAAAATTATTATGTTCAATATTGTATCGAATGAACAACTTCCCAATCCCATATAGGAATCATAAAAGAATAATATAGATAAAATCTAATTCATTTTAAAATAGCAAGTTTCCCATTCTCATAGCCTTCATATAGTTTTTAAATTGATTAAGTTAAATATTTCTTGTATTAGATTGACCATTCCTTTTCACTCTTATATCTTATTACTTTTCCCATTAGTAATGATCAAGTTCAATATTTCTTGTATTGCAATGATTAGAATGGGCATACACCCATTCTCATACAAACAAACATTTTTATCTTGAATGGGAAGATGCCCAGTCTCTTATAGGAATCATAGAAGAAGAATTTAGGTTGAATTTAAATGATGAGAAATAAATAAATAGAGGTTAAATAGAAGTTAATTAGAAACTTGATTGCTAACCACTTCATCCAAATATCTTCATCATATTAACATAGCATATATTAATTTTACAAGAATTCCTCATACTTTCCATATTCCTTGACTATGAGAATGGGCATCTATCCATTTTAAACATTCTCATAAAAGGATCTAATTGTCATTCATTATTTATGTTTTGCGTAGGAGAATTTTTCTTTCTTTCTATATTGATTTTATGAGAATGGGAATATGCCCATTCTCATCACAATGATAAAAATATTTGTTTATATGAGAAATGGCATATGCCCATTCTCATCATAATCATAAAACTATTTGTTTGTATGAGAATGGGCATATGCCTATTCTAACCATTCTAACTCATTGAAGCAATATTGAACTTAATCATTTTAATATCACTATAAAGGATGTGAGAATGGGAAATTGTCCATTCTAAAACAAATTAAATATTACCTCTATTTTTCTTCTATGATTCTTATATGAGAATGGGCATATGCCCATTCAATACAAGATAAAAATGTTTGTTTGTATGAGAATGAACATATTCCCATTCTATCTATGAGAATGGACATATGCCCATTCTTTCTATTTTGTCTATGAGAATGGAAATAATAATATATGTTTTGGATCAATCCACCCCATCCCCTCATTCTATTTAAGTTGTCATTCCCATCTAGAGTTCAGGGATTGGTTGAAGAAAGTAAATGATTCAACATTTGAGTGATTTCATGAAATCCACGCGTCATATATAGTTGCCCTAACTATCCCCTCTCCTCTTTCTCATATTTATTATTGAAAAAAATGAGACACTAATGAATGGAGAAGGTGCAGAATGTAATAAACATTTAAATATATTCATAAATCTTATTTCCAATCGTAATAGAAAAGTAAATAATAATATTCATACCATATATGACATGTCATTAATAAACTAATACTTATTAAAATTTGAAATCAAACAATGTGTATATTGCCTCACAAGTTTACTAATTATCCATGCATGCATCTCTCCCTCTCTCTAGTATAAATTAGTATCAATTAATTTTAAATGCAAAAATAACCTAAAACATGGCTATGATAATGTTTAAAATTTATATTTTATTTTAAATGCAAATAACCTAAATCATGACTATGATAAAGTTTAAAATTTATATTTTATTTTATATGCAATAAACCTAAAACATGGCTATGAATTTTTTTGAAAATTTAAATTTTATTTTAAGTGCAATTATTAAACCTAAAACATGGTTATGATATTGTTTAATATTTATATTTGTTTTTGACCATGGCATAGTGAGACCATTAATTTGCAAATAAATTATTTTCCACCATTTATTTATTAATTGAAGGTACTTGTTTTTCAAACACATCTTTGACCTCCCATTGGAGGGAAATTGACAAAATTAATGGCAATTAATTCATGTCACTCGTGGCACTATAGAGAGATTGAAGGTGGTTACTATTTTTGATGATGGTAAAGGTCTTAGGAATTACAAGGTTCACCACAGTTCAGCCAAAGAAGGTCTTTCTCTTTCTTATTCATCCTTTCCACTTTTTTGTTCATCCTTCCACTTTGGGATGCCTATATTTCATTAGGTCATTTTGTCCTTTGAAGCAAAATATTTGAAGAATATTTCTGAGATATTATTTTTTCTCTCTGCTAAATTTTTGTTGACCCTTTCAACTTTGGGCTCCCTTTGTTTCATAAGACCATTTCAGCTTTTGAAGCACAAGATTTGAAGATAATTTCAGGCATGAATTACCTATTCTAACTCTCTTTTTAATTATTATGAGATAAAGAATGCAAAGATGCCCATTGTTATATAGGAATCATATATGATGAATATAGATCAAATTTAATTTGTTTTAGAATGGGCATTTTCGCATTATCATATAGGAATTATATAATAAAAATAGATCAAATTTAATTGTTTTTTTAATGGGGTTCCCATAATCATAACTTTCATAGGTATTAAAATGATTATGTTGTTGGAGATTGGACTATGCGGAAACATTGCAACCATTGAATATAAAACTCAAAACATGCAAATACGGATCTAACAATCCCCACAAAATCTACAGAAGTGGAAGTATAAACAAGAATAATCCAAATCACACAAAAATACACACACATAACACAACATGTACCATGGTTCACCCAATGTGGGCTACATCCACCAAAGATAGAGATCTCATATATATAATATAACAAGAGATTATAAACCAACTCTTCTACACAAGAGTACATGTATTGCTACAAGAGTATCTCTTCCTCCCAGATCTCCAATCGGATCTACCTAAGTACACTAAACCATGCCTCTATACCACCACATGTTTCTCCTCCAGATCTCTAACTGGATCTACCTGAGTGCACTACAATGGTGCCTCTGAAACACCACCAAATCTCACATACCGAAGCTACACTTCATCTTCCATTATGCAACCAAGCTCTCACCGTAATGTGAATCTACAAACAAGACCTCTAGAAGGGTATACTAATGTACAACAGTATGTAATAAGACACCAAGAAATAAGTCTATCCAACATCACCGCATCAACTTGTACAAACATGAAGATAACTTTCTCTCAATACTAGATTTCTATGTATCAACAATACATCATGATCTCATGGATCTGTAATACAGGATCTCACATCATGTGGATCTAAAATAATGAGCAATAATAATATCTCAAAACAATCTATGGATCTAATAAGAAGAAACCCTAAGTTCTTTGCATATTATGCAAGCCATTACATGAGACTAAACAATACAAATGAAATACAGTAGAATATAATACCATCTTCTCACCAATAGTGTATCTACACTTTCCTTTTGTTCATCTTATCTCTATGAAAGCTTGTGTCTTCATGCAATCTACTTTTTTTTCTTCTTCATCGTCATCCTTTCAACCAAGGATAGCTCAATTCTTCTATTTCCTTATTCCATATGTTCTAACCCTATTTTTCTAGCTTATATAAGCTTATAAAAACTTAGGAGCCTTAACTATGATTTTACATCTAATATATTTTCTTTAAAACAAAATCTATATTAAATCCCGTGACTTATAAATAAAACACTCCCATATGTGTAACCAATGTCAATTCTTGTCGACTAATGATGGTAACTTCTCGACCCATGCTAGTTGATAATTGATCAATGTTGGTCACTTTCTAACTGATTTTGGTCACCTGTGTAACCCAAGAACTTTGTAATTCATGCTCCAGGTGAATTTATTTATCTCCACAACCTATCAATCTCCCACTTAGAGATAAATTATTGAACCTTTGTACTGTACATGTGCCTTTACATCACCATCCTCTACATACCATGAATAGCGTATATTTTTATATAAAAATTTTCTTAAATGCAATCGGGAAGATTAAACCATCTTCTAAAACCAAGAAGATAACAAACCCATGACTTACCATATACATGCATGAAGTTACTCCGATCTCGTGATAAACGAGTTATCCATACATCAAGATCCCACTAAATCATAACTCTAATCCTCTCATGCAACTAAGCCACCATGACTAACACACATGTAAGAGCTCCCACTCAAACTGAAATATTGAGCTTCAACTGCAACCATATCCATACCTATAAAATCAACCATGTTCTCCAACCATCTATCCATGTCTCCATGCAACCACCAATGCAATGACCAAGAAAATTCAAACCTGGAATATGCAAAATCAAAATAAGATCCCGGGTAAAGATAGCCCAAATGAGTTCTACCTACAACAAGTGGATGATCAATCCATAAACTCGTATAACTTGAATAATCCAAACATTGCAATCTATAAATCCAACCTGCATAAACAAATAGCATGTCCAAGACAATCATCTCGTTGATAAAATCCCCCATGGAGTAACATAGTAATCAAGAGGAAATACAAACATCATCTACTCATGCTAAAAGGCATCCATGTGCAAAATAAACATATTCATCATCATAGACTCACAAAACTGAATCTATCCACATGTACAAACTCACCATGTACATCCATCCATATCACCAAGCTCTCCAGAAGCTCCAAGTCTGCCATCAACTAAATCCAAAGCCAAATATGAATCCTTTTGTCATCAATGTCAATCACAAACATCATGCTAAACCATGCCACTAATACCAAGTGTAAATACTAGCAAACATGTCATCAACATACTCTGCATAATCAACCAAGATGAAAGCAAAATAAGGGCACCATCTAAAAATGGTAAATAAGCACTGTTGTCAAACATGTGACCAAACCGACCACAATTTCCTAACCGAACCCAGTCACTACTTGACCGACCATAGTTACCAAATGACCGAACACGGTTAACCCTAACCGACACCGTCTCTGAACTATTAGATTTTCTCCTTTTTCACCGTTCAAACTCGAATATTTTCTCTATCATCTAAAACACAACTGAATAAACCATCAACTACAATCCCATAGGAATATCCAGGCACCACAAAATAAATCGAAGTTACATCACAAAGCAATAAACTCAAAATACCTACAAAGACATGATTTCCCTCTAAAACCAACATGTGCCTTCGCACTCTGAATAGTAGCAATCTTCTCTCACTCCGCATTTACTTCATGTATCTAGTCTTATAATGCCAAAACCATGAATTTCTCCCACCGAACATGAAATACCCTACACTTCCTCTAAATACAAGCTCAAAAGATAATGTGTTAGTGAGAAATAAAACCAGATAAAAGAACTATAAAATTGATTCCCTTTCTTCTCTAAGAATACTTCCACACCACAAAAATTTGGACTTTTGTGAAGTAGGTGAATCACCTTCTTTCCATATGTGTCTACTTAACATCTCTCATTACCTACAACTGTGTCTAATCATGATTTTTCATTGAGGATCTCATCCTTAGACTAGAAACACTTGTCCTTAAGATTCCACATAACTAGGAAATAAAATTCAAACAACACCAAAAACAATAGTGTAAATTTGTGCACACTATCCAAACATAATATTAGTTGCTACAAACAAAAGAAATAAAACATGAATCATATAGAGATACCAAAATCAAAATATCAATGGAAAACCGAGCCAACTCCATCCTCTTTTTGATCTAAACCATGAAGTGATCTCTACCATGTACACTTTGTGTAAGAAAATTGATCCTCTAAACTAGGACCAAAACCATCTACCCTCTCCTACTACAAAAATCATATATAGATAAGTTGCCACAGACTGGCCACGCTCATCTCCTAACCGACCATGGTTAACTAACCGATACCGGTTCCTCTGTGACCAACCTCGGTTCTCGATTAATGTTGATGTTGTTGGAATCAACCCAAAGCCACATAATTTGGCATATAATACCACACCAGGTGCCTACTTTGATTGAAGCCAATAGTTGAGCTAAGCCAGTCATTTCAAGAAGCATCCAAATTGTACAAAACCACTACAACAATAAACCATGCAATAAATTGCATCAAGGTGAAATACCTCACCTTACCAACACCAAGATACTAACCCACATCTTCAACTGAAGAACTTTCCTCTCTAACGGAAGCCCCATCTTTTTCTATGCTACAACCTCTCTACTAAATCCTCGTGCATCTAAATGCACCAAGGATGCATACCTTCTCCTTTTCTCTATCTAGATCTGCAATCCAAAACCATGCATGTGTAATTAAACCATACACTATAAAACCAAGATAAAACCATACCTCAATAATTGGATCTACAATCTAACTACCATGCTTGTGCCTCTAAGAACTAGGGACACCTCAAAGCAAACAAGATACATTCCATGCATCTCTCCATTTCTTCATATCTGTGATTTTTTGTTTAAAACTAGGCTACCCAATAACCGACCACATTCACCCTGTAACCAACCACATTCACCCTGTCGACGTCAGTTTCTATTTAACCGATGTTGATCACTTTAATTTCCAGCAACCTTACTCTTCCAACTCCTACTTGAGATTCAATCTCTTCCTGCGATTTTCACATAAGGAAAAACAAACCCTACTCTCATACATGTTAGTAATAACCACTAACAAAACCATGAAGCAAACCCTTTCTCTAAAATAACCAAGCTCGATGCCGGTTGTTGGGGATGGGACTATGCGAAAACATTGTAACCAGCTGAATATAAAGCAAATACAGATCTAACAATCCCCACAAAATCTACAACAGTGGAAGTATAAACAAGAATAATCCAAATCACACAAAATTACACACACATAACACAACATGTACCGTGGTTCACCCAATGTGGGCTACATCCACCAAAGATAGAGATCTCATATATATAATATAAAAAGAGATTACAAACCAACTCTTCTGCACAAGAGTACATGTATCTCTACAAGAGTATCTCTTCCTCCCATATCTCCAACTGGATCTACCTGAGTACACTAAATTGTGCCTCCATACCACCACCTATGTCTCCTCCAAATCTCTAACCGGATCTACCTGAGTGCACTACAACTATGCCTCTAAAACACCACCAGATCTCACATACCTAAAGCTACCTTGCATCTGCCATTATGCAACCAAGCTCTCACTGTACTGTGAATCTACAAATAAGACCTCTAGAAGGGTCTACCAATGTACAACTGTAATCGTGCACCAAGAAATAAGTCTCTCCATCATCATTGCATAAACATGAAGAAAACTTCTTCTACAATACTAGATTCCTATGGATCAATAATACATCATGATCTCATGGATTTGTAATACAAGATCTCACAACATGTGGATCTACAAGAATGAGCAATAACAAGATCTCACAACCTATGGATCTAACAAGAAGAAACCCTAAGTGCTTTGCATACTATGCAAGCCATTACATGAGACTAAACAATACAAAGGAAATACAATAGAAGATAATACCATCTTCTCACCAACAATGTACCTACACTTTCCTTCTGTTCAACTTATCTCTATGAAAGCTCATGTCTTCATGCAATCTACTTTTTCTTCTTCTTCATCATCCTTTCAACCAAAGATAGCTTAATTCTTCTCTTTCTTTATTCCTTATGTTATAACCCTAGTTTTCTAGCTTATATAAGCTTAGACTAACTTAGGGCATGTTAGCTATGTATTTACATCCAATAGATTTTCTTTAAAACAAAATCTATATTAAATCCCGTGACTTATAAATAAAACACTCCCGCATAGGTAACCTATGTTGATTACTACCGATCGATGCGGTCACTACCTAACCAATGTTGGTCACTTCTTAACCCATGTTGGTTGATAACTAACCAATGGTGGTCACTTTCTAACTAATGTTGGTCACCTTTGTGTAACCTTGATCACTTTGTAATGCATGCTCTAGTGAAGTTATTTTGCTCCACAACCTAACATATGTTCAATCTTGTATTGAATGAACAATTATCTAATCCCATATATGAAAATGTGTTGCTTAGTCTATGAAAATGATAAAAAAATTCTATTATAAAAATGGTTGTAATGAGCGGATGTACATTCTCATATAGGAAACGTAGAATAAGACTATATGTTTAGAAGGGGCATATGCCCATTCTCATATAAGAATAATAGAAGGATAATAGAGACACAATTTACTTTATTTTAGAATGAAAATATGTGCATTCTCACAACCTTACTTTTTTTTTTTAAATGGGAAGTTGTGCATTCTCATAACCCTTATAGATAGAAAATATTTCTAGTGAAAGAATGTTTATAATGGGCACAAGCCCATTCTCATACAAACATACAATTTTTGTTTTTGTAATTACTAATAATAGTATTATACTTGGACTATCACATGCAGAGATAATTGTTGCACTACATACCATCAAGAGGGATCAAGCCTTATGTAGTTTTCATCATACAATATATTTATATGATTGTAAACATTTTTAGAATGGGTTGTGAGAATGGGAAGTGTGTTTGTAAAAGCAATATTGAATTTAATCATTTTAATACCTCTCATGTAGGAGTCATAGAAATGTTTTAAAAAAAAATAAATTTTAATTTTGTTATTCTTCTTTGATTCACAAATGAGAGTGGGCATCTGCCCATTCTATATGAGTAATAATGAGCTTAAATATTTTTAATACCTCTATAAAGGATGTGAGAATGGGAAGATTGTTTATAAAGGTTATGAGAATTGGCGTATACCTCTAATTCAATACAAGACCAAAATGTTTGTTTGTTTGAGAATTGGCATATTCCCATTCTAAACATTAATTATTTGAACTTAATCATCTTGTATATTGTCCCACAAGTTTAGTAATTTTCCAAGTGTCATCTCTCTCTCTCTCTCTCTCTCTCTCTCTCTCTCTCTCTCTCTCTCTCTCTCTCTCTCTCTCTCTCTCTCTCGGATCTTTAGTATTAAAAGTTATACCAAATTATTATAGATGTAAATAACCTAAAACATGGCTATGATATTGTTTAAAATATATATTTGTTCTTGACCATGACATAACAAGACCACCATGCAAATATATTGTTTACCACCATTCCCATTCTCATTTCCATTTATTTTTGTGCACATATTCCTTCAATTACCATAGATATTCCCATTTTGTATAGAATGGGATTATGTCATTTATATTTTGTATAATTTTTATGCAGATCATCCAATTACCATGGATTTTTGTGCACATATATCTACTAGTGGAAAACCTACCTCCATTATATGCTAAAATAGTCAAGGTATATATTTAGTTGAACCCATAAATAAAGATCCCTATATTCAGACCTAATACCAAACCTAATATCCAACACTTAAGCAATTTCCAAATAACAATCTAAATTCTCCATTGCTAAATCCAACACCTACTTTATCTGAGGTTTCTATGAGAAATGTTTCCCCAAATTAACATTTAGTATTCCCACACATACCTAGTAAATAATTTGTAATGACAATACATATTCAAGCCTTATTTATGATTTTTAACAATTTTATAAGTAATGTCCTTCAAAAAAATATTAAACTTAAATACAATACAAGTTATATTGAAATTAAATTTTTTTGCCCATTCTCACAACCTTTGTAGAGATATTAAAATGATTAATTTTAATATTGCTTGTACAAACAAACTTCCCATTGAATACAAGACCAAAATGTTTGTTTGATTGAGAGTTGGCATATACCCATTCTAAACATTCTAATACAAGAAATATAATTTGAACTTAATCCAGGCCACTACATGGCACAAAGGTGATATTATTGATAATGTATTTTAAATGCAAATAACCTAAAACATGGCTATGAATAATGTTTAAAAAAATTGTTTCTGACCATGATATAGCAAGACCACCATGCAAATATATTTTTGACCACCATTTATTTATTAATTGAAGGTAATTATTTTAAAACACCTCTTCGACTACTCGTTAGAGGGAAATTGGAGATATTAATGGAATTTAATCCATGTCACTACATGGCACAATGGAGATATTAATGGAAGTTACTTGTTTTTAGGATGGAAGAGTTCTTAGGAATTTGAAGCATTACCAAGAAGCTATTACATGCGACCTATTTGTTTGATTATTGTTTTTATGTTGCTCTTTTAATAACTCTATGAAGGCTGTGAGAATGGGAACTGACCATTCTAAAACAAATTAGATTTTACATCTATTATTCTTTTATGATTCCTATATGAGAATGGGAATTTTCTCATTTCATTAGACTGTTTTGTCTTGTGAAGCACAAGATTTGAAGAAAATTTCTGAGATATTGTTTAATCTCTCCACTTTTTTGGTTCATCCTTTCCACTTTGGGCTCCTCTATTTCCTTAGATCAATTCCTTACATGCGATATATTTGATTGTTGATTTTTATACTTTTATTTTTGGGTTCTCTCTTTCATTGGACTGTTTTGGCTTGTGAAGCAAAATATATCAAGGAAATTTATGAGAAACACCAATCCATTCATAGGCATGAATTTTTCTAACTCTTCTCTGTTGATTTATTCTGAGATGAAGAATATCATATGGTTTTCTTTCCCTTGCATGGTGGAGAATTTCCCATTGTGTAACATTTTATTTTTATCTCTAATATTATTCTATGATTCCTATATGAGAATGGGCATATGCCCATTGTATATGCCCACTCTCACATAGGAATCATAGCATAATAATAGAGAAAAAAATATTTCATAGTTTTAGAATGTAGTAAATTCTATATCTATTCTTCTATGATCCCTATATGAGAATGGTCATATGCCCATTCTCACATAGGAATCATAGCAAAATAATAGAAAATTAAATTTCATCTATATTGATTCTTGTGATTTATTTGGAGATGAAGAATATCATCTAGTTATTTTCCCTTACATGGTAGTGAACTGGCCATTGTACAAAAAAGTAAATTTTATCTCTATTCTTCTATGATTCATATATGAGAAAGGGAATATGCCCATTCTCATATAGGAAGAAATATTGAAGTAAATAATTTTGAGAGCTATATAAAGGCTGCGATAATGGGGAATTTTCCATTCTGAAACAAATTAAATTTTATCTCTATTAATTCATGTGATGATGTATGAATTTTGTTTATGTAAAATATTGATTGTGAAATGATCTTATTTAATGTTGACATTTGAATCATTATTAGATGTTGTTATTACCTTATTTTCTATATTGATTATTGTGATGATGAATGACTTTTGTTTCTTGCTTATCAGATTTTTAGTTGTCTATATGATTATAAAATTAGGTAGTAAAAGTTATTTTCCAACAGAGATTGCATTATTACCTTGTTTATTGATAATATGTACTATGTAGATAAAAAGGATAGTTAACCATTTTGTAATCTTCATTTAATAATAATTCAACATGATTACGAGTTGAAAATTCATGCCAGTTCATTGAACTGACATGCATACAGTTTATTCTTTTCATATGGTATGCAGGAATCAAAGTAATCATTACAAAGTGATACATTAGATTTGATACACCTACAAAGGCGGCAAGATTGGGTAAGTGCCAATGTTAAACAAAGTAAGTGTTATCTCTATTCTTTTTATGATTCTTACTAAAGAGAATAAGCATATGCTCATTCTTCATATTCTAATGTTATCTCTATAATTATTTTTATGATATGCCCATTCTTCATGTTTGTCAATACTTAGTCATTTGAATACCTATTTAAAATTTGTGAGCATATTTAATCCATACTATTCTTTTATGATTCCTATCTACCCAAGCAACTCTTTTATGATTCCTATATGAGAATAGGAAAATAAAAATGTGATTCCCATTCAATACAAGATGAAACAATTTTGTTTGCATGAGAATGGGCATATGCCCATTCTAAACATTGTAATATAAGCAATGATTACTTCTATTATTCCTATTTACACTTATTTAAAAATTGTGAGACTGTTTAATCCATACTCTTCTTATTCTTCTTTTATTATTCCTATCTACTCAAGCAATTCTTCTATTATTCCTAAATGAGAAGGGGCATCTGCCCATTCAATACAAGATAATGCAAAAAAACTCAATCAATTTCATAACTCTTTTAACAAGATGTGAGAATGGGTGCCCATTCTAAAACAAAGTAAATTTTATTATTCCTATCATAAAGGGCATATGCCCATTCTAAACATTATAATACAAGTAATATTTATTTTTTTGAGAATGGGCATGTGCACAGTCGTGATTGAAACATATTTTTTTTATGAGAATGGGCATGTGCCCATTCTAAACATTCTCATACAAGCAATATTGATTTTATGAGAGTGGGCATGTCCACATTCATCAATACTTAGTCAATACTTAGTCATTTGAATACCTATTTAAAATATGTGAGCATATTTAATCCATACTATTCTTTTATGATTCCTATATGAGAATAGGAAGAATAAAAATGCGATGCCCATTCAATACAAGATGAAACAATATTTTTGCATGATAATGGGCATATGCCCATTCTAAACATTATAATACAAGCAATACTAATTTAATGAGATTGATTCTATTATTCCTATTTATACCTATTTAAACACTGTGAGACTATTTAATCCAAACTCTTCTTATTCTTCTTATATTATTCATATTTACTCAAAAATTCTTCTATGATTTCTAAATGAGAAGGGCATTTTCCCATTCAATACAAGACAATGTAAAAATCTCAATCAATTTCATAACTCTTTTAAAAATATGTGAGAATGGGTGCCCATTCTAAAACAAAGTAAATTTGATTATTCCTATCATAAAGGGCATATGCTCAATCTAAACATTATAATACAAGTAATATTTATTTTTTTGAGAATGGACATGTGCATCGTGATCAAACGTATTTGTTTTATGATAATGAGCATTTTTCCATTCTAAACATTCTCATACTACCAATATTGATTTTATGAGAGTGGGCATGTCCACATTCATTTGAATACCTATTTAAAATTTGTGACCATATTTAATCCATATTATTCTATTATGATTCCTATCCCCAAGCAACTCTTGTATGATTCCTCTATTAGAATAGGTAGAATAAAAATGTGATGCCCATTCAATATAAGATGAAACATTTTTGTTTGCATGAGAATGGGCATATGCCCATTCTAAACATTTTAATACAAGCAATACTAATTTAATGAGATTGCTTCTATTATTCCTATTTATACCTATTTAAAAATTGTGAGACTATTTAATCCATACTCTTCTTATTATTCTTCTATTATTCCTATCTACTCAAGAAATTATTCTATGATTCCTAAATGAGAAGGGGTGTATGCCCATTCAATACAAGACAATGCAAAAAAGCTCAATCAATTTCATAACTCTTTTAACAAGATGTGAGAATGGGTGCCCATTCTAAAACAAAGTAAATTTTATTATTCCTATCATAAAGGGCATATTTCCATTTTAAACATTATAATATAAGTAATATTTATTTATTTTAGAATGGGCATTTGCACAATCATGATTGAAACATATTTGTTTTATGAGAATGGGCATGTGCCCATTCTAAATATTCTCAGACTAGAAATATTGATTTTATGAGAGTGGGCATATCGACATTCGTCAATACTTAGTCATTTCAATACCTATTTAAAATTTGTGAGCATATTTAATCCATACTATTATTTTATGATTCATATCTGCCCAAGAAACTCTTTTATGATTCCTATATGAGAATAGGCAAAATAAAAATATGATTCCCATTCAA
This sequence comes from Taxus wallichiana var. yunnanensis, assembly GCA_018340775.1. Taxonomy (NCBI): domain Eukaryota; kingdom Viridiplantae; phylum Streptophyta; class Pinopsida; order Cupressales; family Taxaceae; genus Taxus; species Taxus wallichiana. Next base: position 270,357,863 of record CM031236.1, on the reverse strand, counting down.
TACAAGACGAAAAAAATTTATTTGCATGAGAATGGCCATATGCCCATTCTAAACATTGTAATACAAGCAATACTGATTTAATGAGATTGTTTCTATTAGTCCTATTTATACCTATTTAAAAATTGTGAGACTGTTCAATCCATACTCTTTTAATTCATCTTATATTATTCATATCTACTCAAGAAATTCTTCTATGATTCCTAAATGAGAAGGGGCATCTGCCCATTCAATACAAGACAATGCAAAAATCTCAATCAATTTCATAACTCTTTTAACAAGATGTGAGAATGGGTGCCCATTCTAAAACAAAGTAAATTTAATTATTCCTATCATAAATGGCATATACCCATTCTAAACATTATAATACAACTAATATTTATTTTTTCGAGAATGGGCACGTGCACAATGGTCGTGATTGAAACATATTTGTTTTATGAGAATGGGCTTGTGTCCATTCTAAACATTCTCATACTAGCAATATTGATTGTAGATGAGAGTGGGCATATCCACATTCATCAATACTTAGTCATTTGAATACCCATTTAAAATCAGTGAGCATATTTAATCCATACTATTCTATTATGATTCATATTTCCCCAAACAACTCTTTTATGATTCCTATATGAGAATAGGCAGAGTCAAAATGTGATTCCCATTTAATACAAGATGATTAGATTTTGTTTGAATGAGAATGGGTATATGCCCATTCTAAACATTGTAATACAAGCAATACTAAGTTAATGAGATTGCTTATACTATTCCTATTTATACCTATTTAAAAACCATGAGACTTGTTTAATACATACTCTTCTTCTATTATTCCTATTTACTCAAGCAATTCTTCTATGATTCCAAAATGAGAAGGGGAATCTTCCCATTCCATACAAGACAATGCAAAAATATCAATCAATTTCATAACTCTTTTAGCAAGATGTGAGAATGGGTGCCTATACAATGGAAAAGTGACAAGTGAGCATGGGAATCTACAAGTAACTTTTCTCGCACCCGACCTCCCGAGGTCGTTTGAGACAAATTACCGGTGGGGATTAAATATGTATGGGATGCGAGACAAGCTAATTAGGCAACTGATGTCTTTGACACACACTAGTGGAAATTACGAATCTAAGGCAAAGAAGGCCCTCCTAACTCGAATCGGTGTGATAGATCAATCAGCAAGGATGACTGCTCGAAGGCTCCAATCAATATCGAGCTCTGGCGTGATTCAGTCTATAGGTTGTGGAATACGTGGAAAATGACCTAGGATAGTTTCGTGTATATCTCCAGATAAGGTCATAGGGCGGATGGTAAATATAATTGACTCTATGGGTGATTCTCTGGCCTAGTCCAGAACTCCTTAGCTTTGTTAGCTATTGTGTCTAGCAAGGATAATTGTTCGATGATGATAGGTGGAAGTGGAGTAGATCTGAATACTAGTGTATGTAGGCCAGCATCTATGTTTGATTCACCTATAGACTCGTTAGGCTGTGAGACTTGTGGGTCACAACCGTAGATTTATATTTGTTGTGGTCCTGTAATGGTCATGTGTGGATTCGGTCTCTAACCCCTAGTATCCAAAGAATCATATTATTTCTCGCCTTCTATATTTAGAATTAATAATTGTGTGATCTTCTCAGAATATCTTACAGGGGTTTGTGCAACCTAAATTCTCAAGTGGTATCTATATTTGTGAGAGTGTCTCTGCTGTCTCGGCTATAGGACCAAACGATCATAACCAAAGGTCCGATCTTTTTGAAACTCTTCCACGATCATGTGGATATGGATCTAGGGTAATCTGTAGTTTGGTTGATTTGACCAAAATGTGTGTGCTTGGTCATCTTCTATGTTTAACCCGTGCAGTTGGAAACTGATTTGTTGTAAGTTTACCGTTGTTCGAAGACTTGGATCCTAAGATTCTGATCTATATCAGTTATGGCTATGACAAGATTGGGTTGGGGCATGATTGGCTTGAATACGTATTCCCTGGGCTCTCTAGGTCCCGTGATTGTCATACAAAAGCAATAATGTAAACTAAATGCAGCAAAATAAAATTAACTATGTGAAGTATATATAACATATATAACTTCTATATTTTTGTTATTTTCTGATGAATTTTATAAATGAATTTGAAGGAGTAGCTATTTTAATATATCTAGAAATTGACAATTAACCTAGTGTCAAATTTTAAAACAAACGAAGTAACCAAGTATAGCTACTTGCCCAATGCGATTGTAAATCTATTCTAAACAATGAAATACCTGATCTAATCTATTTGAAAGAATCTCTATACTACCTCGAAGTGAGGAAAGAATCATAGTCTCTCAAAACTATCAATCCTCACTGCCTTCCCCGGCAATAACAAAAGTAAAATTGAATGAAATAAAGTGATTGGCTACTCTATTTGATATGCTTTTAACTTAGAACTTTGAAAGCTAAAACCTAGATTCTGCAGAACAGTGGTCAATTCGATGATGTATGTGATCTTGTCCCCTCAGTGTGACCTCCTCGATCCTTCATGTTCACGTGGATCTAGAAAAGTGTGTAATGCTAGCATCAACGTAAGTAGATATTGGGATAAAGGCAGCTTAGGATACGGGATGAATACAATGTGAGTAGGAGAGAGATAGCGCAAGAGTACAAAGCTTGCCTTATGTAATTCCTAGCGGCATTTATTATGAGTCATGCAACATAAAATGTCCAGAACCTGAAACTCTCTTGTTTGAAGAACAAAACCTCGTAACTTTAATGGCTTCCTATTGAAAATAAACTACTCTACTCCAATGGATTGGATGTAATATCAATAAGCACTTGCAGAGGATGGATATGTGGCTTCCCAACAAAGAAACAACACTAACTAAGCATGCAATGAAAGAAACTAAGAATTCTAAGTAAAATGAAAGACTAATCTATTGCAATGAGAAATTCATAGGTAAATTTGAGGGGCCATTTTCTTGAGCACAAGCCAACTATTTATAGCATTTACATTTACCCAAGGTAAAAACCAAATTGATCTCTTAAACTATAAACAATGGCAAAACACTATTCCAGGGAACCAGAATCATTAATGCAAGCTCATGGTGGTGAAAAAAAGCTGGTAAACATTGAAATTTATGTGAGTCATGTTAAAAGAGCATTCTGGAAAATGTGTAAAAGGACCCCCTAAGAAGGCGGCGGTCACGAGACCGCCGCCCAAGCAGGTGGCGGTTTCATAACTGAAGAGCAAAAGGCCAAGAAAAGAGGGGAAAGAGAAAAACAAAGCACGCGGGGGCTAAGCGGGGCATGCGGGATGTTAATGCACACTTGGGGAGCTTTTCGGATCCCGAACACCTTGCGAGGAGACTTGTATCATCATTGGGGTACATGTTACGTTGTTCGATGGTGCAGTACCCTACAATTTTGGGTACATACATATTGCCCCCTCGGAGAAGCATTTTAGCCATGAAGAGGCGTAAAACGGTGGGTCTGAGTATGGTAGTCCCAAAATGGGAAGTTGGAAGTCATACCTGGTACGTCCGTGTGTTGAAATGATGCCATCTAAAAATTCCCGCTCCCTGCAAAATGAAAAGAGAACTCAAGTGCAGATAGACAAGATAGATCGGAAAATAAACACTAAAATAATGGGAAATGAGGACGTACCATTTGTGTGGGGGTAAGAACTTACCTCCATCGGCGCTCCAAACTGCGAAAAAAAAACATTCAAAACAAGTCAAGCTATTATATATATGAAAGTGGGCCCATTTTCCTATTCATTTGCGCGTGTTGATTTGATTGATTCTGAGCTCTGGGACCCACGGTGACGGTTTCTTACGAGAGTAGAGTCAAAACATTCATGGTGAGATAGCGATCATGCCTCCGCGTGTAGATCATCGACCGCGAGATCACAAGTTAGTTCTCCTCAATTTATTGTTTTTACCCCAAAATTTTAAAATGCTAAAACCTTTGTCGTGGGGGTTATTTTCAAAAATGTTAGGTTCAAAAGGTCCATCTAGGGGGGGCACCTACTGGGTAGGCTTTGTTTTTAGCTAAAATGGTCCTTTTTTGGTGTTTTTAGGCTTTTTAAGTTATAAAACCCGCGTGGGTTTTTGGGACACGACCGCCGCCCTCCGCCAGTGGCGGCGGTTACACGACCGCCACCTTGTTCAAGGTGGTGGTTACAAGACCACCGCCCTTAAGGCGGCGGTTACGAAACCGCCACCCGCTCAGTAGGCAGCGGTTTTCACGAGAATGTCAAAAGAACACTGTTTGAGATTGTTTTTGCATTTTTAGCATTTCTATGTGTTTTCATGATTTTTCTAATGTCACTTGGATGCTAACTTGCTTTGTTTTGTGTGTTTTTGGGTGTATGTAGGTGAGAGAGGAGTACATTCGGTGGAGCCGAGAGAGGGAGTGTGACTGGCTCCCAGCAGTGTTAGATGCCCTTTCACAGGACGAGTAGGATACTCTCCAGAGGGCTGGTATACTACGTATATCGCGGGTCCCCCATGTTGCACCATCCAGTCACATACTCTGTGACTTATTTTCCTACTGGGATGCTGATTGGAACACCTTCCGATTACCAGGGGTCCGAGGTGAGTGGACTATCACACTAGAGGATGTTTACCGTATCTTGGGGTCCCGATCATCGGGAGACGACTCAGCCTCGAGACAGCAGGTTCACGGGCCCAGATAGCACAGTGGGCTTCCTACATGGGAGATGCAGTCATCTCCATGGGTTCGAAGAAGGGGGTCAGAGTTCGATCTATTCCTAGTTTTCCCATCCCCTTGCTTCGCCAGGCTATTATGGGGATCCTTGCCTCGAGATTGATCGGGGACAAGGGAGGAGACACATTACTATACTGTTGGTCCCCCATCATTACACAGATCGAGGGCCATGGCCGGATTTATGCCTGGGGAGCAGACATACTTAGGACTACCTACCATGACTTGTACAGGGTAGTCCGTTTACAGGGGCAGTCTTTGAGCCACCCGACCCTGGTCATGAGTTGGGTTTACGAGCACTTCATTCCTTATGGTAGAGGTGTAGAGGTGACAAATCTCGGAGCTGTGAGGGCAGCTAGATGGACAGATATGTTGGTGCTCGAGCACCTCATCAGCCAGTTGCTTCTCTGACCACCGATGACATGGAGGCCACACCATATCAGACCATGGTAGGTATATGGGGTGAGGAGGCTCTTACTTTGATCTCCTACTCCACCACAGGGTAGCTTATTGACAGAGTGGGGCGAGTGGAGATACACCCCTTTGGCTGAGTTCCTCAGTAGTTTGGCCTACCCTACATGGGCATGCTTCCCGGTAGTGCAAGATACTGAGTCGCCCGAGAGGCCAGAGGGGGTCCTAGAGGCCGGGGTTGGACAGTTGTTACTCTTGGCATTCCTATTGCGGCCAGGAGGGTAGTACATGCCCGAGGGAGAGCCGGTGTGCCTCAAGCACCCTTGCTTCGGATTGCCACGGGTCCTGCCCATAGCAGCGATGACCCCATCGATATAGACTCGAGTCCGAGGAGTTCATAGGGGAGAGACAGAGGAGGAGACTAAGGAGGACAGTGATCCTGAGTGGCATGACACTCAGGATATCATGCAGGCAGAGAGGGCCGAGCAGAGTGCAGAGAGAGTTACTCTGGTTTCAAAGGAGCCACTCTCCTAGGGCCATGGTGGGGAGGATGAGTCTGTTGTAGGATGCTACATTGCTCCAGCCATGGGGAGCACCTCAGTCAGCGGTGGCATCTGTGGCAGGTGTTGACCCTAGAGATCCATCCTGGAGGCCTGGTGATCCGAGTAAGTTACCACCCTTCCTTTTAATGTTTTTTTTTAGTTAGGATTTCCTTAGTTGCTATCTCTCCTTTTGTTTACACTTGTGTTTTATCTCTTGTTTCATTTCTAATTTGTTTTCTCCTTTGTTTTCAGAGACCGCCGATGAGTGGCGGGACCTGATTCGCATGGTATGCACCAATACCCTGATGATTCCCATGGAGAGGACCCGTGTAGAGCTATATGTGGATATTGGGGAGCCCTCAATAGCTGGCATATATACTGACGTCTTTACCCCTGTCTAGTACGTGGCCAGGATGGTATCGACTCTCCGTACGGAGTTAGCGGGGTATAGGATAGCTGAGCGCCTGATGAGGAGTCATTCTCGTGGCAAGACTATGGCTGCCCCTCAGGATCCTAAGCCCTCCGTGCACTCAGAGCAGCGGCGTAGTTGGACTCCTAGGTGTGGGCATGCGCCTTCAGAGGGGTCTCATAGGGGTTGAGAAGCCACTTGGCTCCCCTAGATTTTTGCATGATATTTTTGTATATCTCGGGCTCTTTGAGCGTTTTGACCATGCTTAGCGCATGATGGCATTGTATAGGAATTTTGATATATATATATATATATATATATATATATTGGATCAGACTTTTGGCATTTATGGCTTACTTGCATTTCCGTTTCCTCATGTGAACTATGATATTATGCTTATATGCTCTTTAGAATGTATGCAATGGAGAACAAATGATGCAAGTGTTTACTTTCTTTTTGTATTTCATGATGTTGATATATGATAATGTAGATACAATGTGATTTTGAATCTTAGTTTCTGTAAGAAATTTTGGATACTTCATATTTGCTTTGGCAAAGTGGTGAAGATAAGCTGGTATGATAAGCGAGATAAACCTGCCCCTCTCCTAACCCCACGCAACTAGTAAGATGTGAGGGCTCATCACCAAGAGCTGAAAAGGGCACAAGTTATGAAATGTATTGAAATGATATTGATGAAAGATAGACAAAGCTTTGACGGAATCAAATTAGGATGCTACAAGCTTACTCCACTCGAGTGACTTCATAGTTTTGGGATGCAACTTACTTTGTGGTTTATCTAGACTTAGATCCGTAGATGGCCATATGGTAGACAAAATCTGGGTTTTAGGATTCTTAATTCTCTTGGGATTTTGGACATCCAATTCATTTTCTTTTGACTCAAGACTTCAAGATTTGAATTGTTTGTTTATGACCTTTTGCATTTGCTTGTCAAGAGGACCCCTCACACCTTGCCCAATGCTACTAGTAAGAAGCATGGGTTTGTCACCATAGGTAAAACATAGGTGAGTAAGGGCATTTCCATCCTTTCCCAACCCTACGTCACTAGTAAGAGATGCAAGCTCATCACCAAAGGTTGGTGGGGCAAGGAAATGTGTAAATTTAAAATTTTATGTTTGATCTATACTTGACTTGTTTATTTGAGCAAAATGTCAGTGTGTTCTTATTTCCAAAGAGATATACAGAGCACGAGATAGATGTGACACCATGAAGCTTCAAGAACAAACCATAAGAAAGACACCCATCCTAGGAAGAAACCAAAAGTGAGAATAAACCCGCAGATCTTGGCATGGTTACCGTTAAGACCTTGTCATATCTAGCTTTATTTGATGAAATGATTCCAAAATAGTTTGATGATATCATGGAAATAGAGAAGTATGATTAGAGTGTTTATGCCAGCGACATCATGAGTTTGTAATGAATTGCTTTGAGAATAAATTCCTTGATCACAAATTTGTACGAAACAAGCGGACAAAATGATCCTAATCTATATGAAGATGTAATGTAGATATAATTATACAAGTAGTACTAGTTGCTTACGCGTAGAATCATTTGAGGTGTAGGGAATTGATTGTTTCACCAAATTCCTCACCTTCCAGTGTACATAGGAGATATGCACCATTTCCATAGTCCTTCATGACTCGGTATGGGCCCAACCATTTGGGCCAGAACTTCCTTCCTTCGCCGGTCTTCTTGTCGATCCGGTTGTCCAGCCTTAGAACTAGATCACCTTCATGTATATCGTGTTCATAGACCTTCTTTTTTATCTTTGCCGGCACACCCAGTCAAAGCATAGATTTTGCGCCACTATTCAAAGCATCTAACCTAGCTTCATCTAGGATTTCTAGTTGGGAGAGACGTGCTTCTCTATAAGCGTCTTCATCTAGGATCCCTTGTAATGAAATACGGAGACTAGGCATTTCAAACTCCAACAGGAGAATTGCTTCGCCTCGAATACTAGTGAGAAAGGAGTCACTCTGTTAGTGTGTCCTTATTGAGGTTCGATGGGCCCATAAGGCTGGGTATAACTTCAAATGCCAATCTCGTTTGTTTTCTTTCACCGTTTTAAGGAGAATGGCTTTTAAAGTTTTGTTTGTCGCCTCAGACTGTCCATTGGCTTGAGGGTAATACAAGGAGGCTGTATGATGGCTTATTTTAAATTTATTGCATAATTCGCGAACTTCTTCATTCTTAAAAGAAGTCCCATTATCTGAGATAATGACTTGTGGGATACCATACCTGTAAATGATTTGGTTCAAAATGAACTTGGCGATTATAGAACCCGACACAGTAGTAAGTGGCATAGCCTCTACCCACTTGGTAAAATATTCGGTGCCCGTGATTATGAAATTATGGCCGTCTGTAGATGAGGGAGAGAATTTCCCTATTAAATCTAGGCCCCACGTAGAAAACGACCATGGAGTAGCGATTGGTTGTAGAGTTTGTGCCAAAGCATATGAATCTCATGAGAGAATTCTTGGCACTTATGACACCTTCGTATAAACTCTACTACGTTGTGTTCTAGAGTAGGCCAGAAATAGCCCATTCAATGTATTTTTGAGTAGTGGCATGGCCACTAAGCGAGCCTCCACACATTCCATTGTGAGATTCGTGGAGAATCCTCTTGGATTCTTCTGTGTCGACGCATCTTAGAAGCATTCCATCGAACGCTTTTCGATAGAGCACTTGTTCTATGATGATGTATTTAGCTACGATAATGTGTAACTACCTTCTTCTTTGTGGTGTAGCACCTTCTGAATATGTACGGTCCATGATATAATTAATGATATCAGTGTACCAAGGACACTTAGAGATAGAAGGTCGGGTTTCGATGTAGTATACGCACTCATCTGGAAATTCCAGATCTACTAGATCGCCTCCGTCTAATGGATTATCAGCTAACCAATCCACAATGATTTTTCCTTTAACCAACTTCTGATTTATGAATTTTAATTCAAATTCACCCATTAAGGTTATAAAGCATCCAGCCTTTTTAGACAAGGACCCTTGCGTGAGGAAAGTTTGTAAATGTTTTGTCTTTACAATGACCTTTGTTTCTTGATTTAACATGTAATGTCTTAAGATTTTAGTTGAAAATACTATGGCAAGGTATTCTCATTCTGCTTTCATATAGCGTGTTTCATAGTCGAGCAATGTCCGGCTAATGAAATAGATCGCATGTTCTCTATTGTCATCATCTTCTTGAGCCAGCATACAGGCTAGCGAGACATTGGTGGCTTGCGAATATAAAATTAACGGGAAATCTGGCTTAGGTGGCATTAGCGTAGGTGGTGATAACAAGAAACGCTTAACTGTGTCGAAAGCTTCATTGCAGTCTTCGGTCTAATTAATGCTATTATCTTTCTTGAGTAGATTGTTTATTGGATGAATGGCAAAACTTAAGTCGGGATGAATCTCCGGATCGCACCAAGTAGTCGAGAAATGATCTAATTCGATTCATCCGAAGGTGGGACCATTTCAGAAACGACCTTAATTTTGGTTGGGTCAACATCGATCCGCGTGATGATATAATGTAACCTAGGAGCTTCCCTCGTCACACCAAAGACACATTTTTCGGGGTTTAGCGTGACTACGTATTCTATCAAACGTGAAAGAATGATGTGAAGCACTTAGGATGGTCACAACGCGTTTCTTGGCTTTAGCACAAAGAAGTCATCTACGTAGGATTCCATAATTTTATGAATAATATCATGAAATATATACGTCATAGCCCATTTGGTATGTAGTGCTTTGGTGTTCTTGAGACCGAATGGCATAACAAAGACATAGCAATAGGTTCCTAAGGAGTTATAAACATGGTTTTAGCTTGATCTTGTTTGGATATTCTGATTTGATTGTATCCCAAGAATCCATCCATGAGAGATAAAAGCTCAAATCCAGTTGTTGTGTCAACGATGACATCTATAGATGGTAATGGGAAGTCATCTTTAGGACATGCCTTGTTAATGTCTCGGAAGTCTACACAAATGCGTATCTTCCCATTATTTTTGAGAATGGGAACGATATTAGATACCCACTGAGAGTAATCGACTGGTTTGATGAATCCTACTTGAAGGAGTTTCATTACCTCCTCTTTCACCATGAGAGCTACCTTGGGTTTCATTGGTCTTGATTTTTTTAATCGGTTTTGCATCAGATTTAGTGATGAGGTTATGCACCGCAATGTGTGGTGTAACCCCTGTCATTTCTTTATAATTAAATGCAAAAGCCTTCTGATGTTCCTTGAGGATCCGAGTGTGTATTTCTACTTCTAATGGAGTTAACGAGGATCCTAACTTCAATATCCTTGGTTCGTCTTCCGTTTTGATGTTAATATCAATTGTTTCTTTGATTAAAGAAGTGTTACCTTCTTCAAACTTAGGCGGGGCTAGAGGTAGTTCTAGATCATCTCCGTTCTCGACTGTGTATATGTTGAGTTCCTTTTGTGGGGGAAGCTCTGTCATGGGATTCCCAAAGTAAGAAGATGAATGTGGAATTAAAGATAAATCTATTACGTGATGGGCGAGATGTAATGCCGCATAGGCGTTTAAGAAATCAAGAGTGGTTGTATCACTATCGATGTGGTCTAGGATAGTAGATTTGTTTTCATTTCTATTTAAAAGAGGATTTGACATTGTTTTTATCAATGGTTCATCACGAAGGGATACCATGAAACGGGTATCCTCTAACTTACTATTTGGAGTAAAGCGCAATGCTGAGGTTGCTATTGAATCGGCGAGAAGATTTTGTTCTCGTGGGATTGCTTCGATTGATATGAAGTCAAACTCTTTGCTTAAATTTAGTACAGCTGTTTTGTAGAGTTGTAAGTGCTCGGCTTTGGTTTCATACATCTCAGCAACTTGATTTGCTACCAATTGCGAGTCTCCTAACACTCTGATGTTATCAACACTAATTCTCTTAGCTACGATGAGGCCAAGGAGGAGGGCTTCGTACTCAGCGCCGTTGTTTATGCATTCAAAATTTAGTTTAAAGGCAAATGGTAGGACTTTTCCTTCGGGAGAAGTAAGGATTACTCCCGCCCTAACTCCGTAACGACATTTAGCTCCATCAAAATGGAGAGTCCAATACTTAGCTGGGAATATGGGCACTGGGATATTTGTTGTGTTAACATCTTCTACCTCTACCATGCAGAGATCTATTGCTGGGAGAGAACCGACACCTAGGGTGCACCCCATGCCTACATAATCAAATGGTAGGAACATTGGTAGATCATGTTCTAGTAATTCAACAATTTTTGTAGTAGTTCCTAATGATACTATTTCTACAAAGTGTTAGCCTCATCTTTGGGGGCTGGGGTTGCCTTGGCTAGGCTCATAGTTTCAAGATCTGTCGTAGGTACCAACTTTTCTTCTGGTTTCGCGTCGGTAGGTTTATTAAGTTGGTTCGTTGGGAGTTCAAACTCCGAGTGCATGCCTGGTCTTTTCTTTAGGTCAGCCAGGTGTACATCGAATGGTTTTGGATCACCTTTGGCTATGAACACCTTTCCTAAATGCAAGAATCTTACTTCTTGAAATAGCATAAAATGGATTTCCTTCATACAGTGTATCCATGGTTGGCCAAGGATCATATTATAGTTAGTTTCGATCTATAATATAAAACTCAGTCAGGATTGTTTTGGGTCCTAAGGTGACCGGTAGTATTATAGTTCCAATTGAAGTGGCTTTAAGGCTGTCATAGCCTCTTAGCATATTTCGGGTTGTGGAATAATTCGTTTCTCCATACCCTAGCTTTTAAAGGAAAGAAAAAGGGACTATGTTAACTGCTACCCCATCGTCAACCATCGCGCGTTTCACATAATTGTTATAAACCCACACTTGCAAGTCTAAGGCCGGATCACCTCGGCATGTAATCTTAGCGTCTGTTGGCATTTTATTTAATTCAAATATGAATTTGGTGTCCCTATCCGGTTGCCCTGGAGGGTGGATATCAAAGTCTATATGGTTTACCTGTGTTTCGGGAGGTGGAGTGATGCTAATTAGATGACCTAAACCCAATTCTTCTAAAAGAGTAACCCTGTGAGCAAGGGAGTTCTTCAACAAATCCAAATAGGAGATGTGTGAGAAGGTTTTTGTTAGATCATTAATTAATTCGTAAGCACCCACGGGTTTTATTAATACTCGTTAGATATTGTCTGTTTCTAGCGGGTAGCTTGGACTTAGTTGAGAGGAATACTCCCATGTCCTTGTTATAGCTTCTATGGGTAGTTCGGCATCTAACTCCACTAAACCGACTATCTTAGGTCGTGGTTGACTTCCTAGTTGTGGCGCAACTAACGAATTCAGTGAAGTTGAGGCTTCATGATCATTGTTTCCTGTAATTACACCCTTGTTTGTCCCATTTGGATTTATCTTGTTATTGTTGTGATTTGGAAGCGGATCATTGAAGATCTAGAGGGGTGCATTTTGAGGGGAAACAACCCTATAAAAGTATTTAGTCTTTGGTGACGTAGGATCTGCCAAGAACATATCTATAAAAAGTTGTCTTTGTTCCTCTGGAAAATGTTGCATAAATTTATTGTAGTCACGGCACGTTCTAGTGTTATGGCCTCAAATTTTGTGAAAACCACAATACGAGTTAGGATTGTAATTCCTAGTTTGTTGGCTCGGTGTATATTGTGGCCTAACACTTTGGTCAAACTGTTTCCTATAAAAGTTTTGCCTTTGTTGTTTTTGGTTTGAATTCTAGTTTTGATACCTAGTTGAATTTTGATTTAAATCCGTGTAGGGCTTCACCATTGTTGTTTTTGTTGTTGTTGTGGATGATTAAAATCCACTATATTGATTGTTGGAGTAAAGTTATTATTTCGTTGATTGTTTATTTGTGGTGGAGTATTCAAAACATTTACCTTTCTAGCTTGATCAGTTACTCCATTTGTTGTCACTCCATGATTTTTATTAAGGATTTTAGGTCCTTCATTGACATTCGTAATAGTAGGATAAGTTGTAGTGTTTTGGTTGCGGTGATTAACCTCCGTTTTCTCCATATGTTTTGTGACCACTATCAATTGCCGCTTGATCTATTCGAAAGCACTCTCAAGTACTTCATCATAAGTTCTTAGTGGGAATTTCTGGACTTCTTCTTTCACCTCTCTACTAAGAGAATGAAGGAATAAATCACATAGTTCCATCGATCCATATTTGGAGAACTTTTCGAAGAATAAAGAAGCGTACGCCACCTCTGGATGAAATGGGCGATAGATTCATTGTGTTCTTGTTTAATGTGCAAGAATTCCCTAATTCCTATCCTTAATAGTTTGTTCATGTCAAAGGCCTTAAATAACTCTAAAACGAGTTGCTTGAACGAATGGATGGAAGCCTCAGGTATTCTATAATACCAATCGAGAGCGACACCTTCCAAGGTTTTGGGAAATATTTTAGCAACAACCCCATCCCATGGGAGTAGTTCTCGGATGGCCGTGGCCTAAGCTTTGATATGTGCATTCAGATCTCCCTCACCTTTGTACTTGGGAAAATTGGGAAGAGGTCTTGGAAGCATGACGCTTCGTATGGTGAAATCTAAGGGCTCTTTCAATTATTCTGAATATGTCCCTATCACATAGGTTTCAACCATTGATGGTGCATGTTAAGGGAGTGGAGGTGGAATGGGTTGTTGATATGGCATAGTGTACGTGTTAACGAGGGTGTAAGGAAACCCCTGTGTTTGAGAAATCATGCATCGGGAGAGGAGAACATATCCCCTTGTGGTGATTTGGAGTACATGTTTAAGTATGAAGGGGTATTGTCCAAGAATGGATTATTTTGTACTAGACCGGGAGGTGTCAGATCGGTGTTAGAAATGATGGTTCTAGTTGGCATTTGTTGTGAATACTGAGGGGTCACGCCTAATGTACCTATTCCTGTGAGGAGGTCTATTTGGCTAGGTTTGGAATCTCCTACTGCATGAGTTGAGAATGGTTATAACATCCCCATTTTAAGATACTAGAACAAGGGAAGAAAAAAATTTATAAAACATTCTCTATTATGAATTATATAATTCAAACACACGTTCAAGTTTAAATAATTGTTCTCTGTCAAACAATGCGGTTTGGAACACACAATTTCCTTTTAAAACTAATGTTCCTTGTTCACATATTTGCAATATGGAACACACATTCAGTGTCATTCAATCTTATAACATATTCTATATGCTGCTGTAAATGACTCGAAGAACTACCGATCTCCCATTTTCATGGCTCGGAGTTTCAACGATCTCTCATTTCATGACTCTAAGCAACTACCGATCCTTCATGTTCATTCATGCATAGTATAATATATATACAAGGTTCTCTTTACCATTTCCAGTTATCGAAGTGATCCATTTAAGAAGCCTATCTGAATATTTGTTACTGATATTCATCTGACATCCTGCATCTTAAATTAGGTGATTAGGACAACGTAACCAGCACTTGCGATACTTTGGCCAAATATTTTCACATGCTTTGCATGATCATATTCCTGGATGTGATACACACCAATGGAATACGTCCTTCACCTCACTTCACCTGTTATCTAGAATGGTCTTTCCTGGTTCCTACCAGTCCTTCCAATTTAAGGTCAAATTCTAACTTCCAATTTCCAACTAGCAATATGAACGAATATAGGAAGGCACTCATGGTAACTAAAGATACGCAGACATACGGTGTCATTCCCAACGACTCCGTGTGTCTAGTTATCTTTAGTCCTCCAGAGTCACTTCGTATACGTGATCATACTCCTATCCCCAGCCAAGAACTTAATATTCAGCTTATGTAATCTTGATGTTTTAATTCAGAAGGGCATTGTAATATGTCAGCTATAACATTGTGTCGTCATGAAGACCCCACCTTCATGAAGACACCGTGTTGTAGCTGGCATATGTCAATGTCCTACGGAACCCTCCCATCGAGAGTACACATCTAGCTCAAGTGATTTGGATATGATCTTAATATTTAAGATCAACTTTCAGCAACCATGTTGATCCTTTATCCTCATTCCCGTTACAGTTGTATGGAGCTAAGAGAGACTAAATCCATCTTCTAGCTTGCTATGCATCTTCTCCTTCGTACCAAAGGGTTGCATTTTCTCTACTTGGTTCTTTTCTTAATCATTGGATTAAGCAGCCCATTACCGACAGACGTAATAAGTTTAACCTATTAAACTTAACCAAGTTTTCCACAACTGTAACCAAATTCAGAATTCTAGCTTATTAGACGTCATTTAAACGAGGTCTAATTCTCAATAAATGTATTCATTTATTCTCCTTAACCTTACATAGTTAAGGTCTATTAGCCTTGGATATATTTATCCCATATCCTTTCTTTCTGAATTTAACATACGAGGCTATTAACGGAGTCCGAATGCGAAGTTCGGTTGCTCCTAAGTTATTTGATATTCCTTAGCTTCCAAGCTAATCCTGAATACCTATCAGTTATGAGATCATGTTCTTCCTAATCCTTTTTAATGTCAATTAAAAATTCATCTTAAC
The DNA here is from genome assembly GCA_018340775.1 of Taxus wallichiana var. yunnanensis. NCBI lineage: Eukaryota > Viridiplantae > Streptophyta > Pinopsida > Cupressales > Taxaceae > Taxus > Taxus wallichiana. Next base: position 270,342,305 of record CM031236.1, on the reverse strand, counting down.
CCAAGTATGAACTAATTGCACATTTCAACTTAAAAGTTGCATTTAGGTAAGAATAGATATCAGTTCCTTTTAAATCCATCCAAGGACAATTGAATAATTCCAAATCAAGAGATAACATTATAATTCTAATTTAATCAACAATATCAAACTGATATAGTCATTAAAATATCACACTTGTATTTGTATTCATCAATCCATTTCATAATCCATACATTTTCCAGTCCAAATGACTGGACTTTGTTTATATTAAACAATGTTACAACACATAGATAGAAGAATGTACTTTCTTCTTTTCACAATTCCTCGTAGAGGAATAATAACTAACAAATACAATTCATCTTCAGACAATCAAAAGAAGTATCAGAAAACAGCCATGTCTTCGTTTTACTCAAATTCCATCTGCAAAATTACTTGCACGGGTCAGTTCATTGAACTGAGCATATTAAGCACTTGTCATTAAAATGAGGTGCTTCAAATTAACTGTCTCAATAAAAGAACCCTGCTTTTATGAAACGTTAATAAGAACATCAATCAAGAATTAAGCATCAAAAAGAATGAACAGCATGACAACTGAACCATCTAAATACCATCCCAATCAGTCAAAGAACTACTGTCCTTTTTCCCAATGTTCATTACAAAAAGTAATTTCCTTCAACAGTTCCATATTACAACATTTGTAAAAACTAGGAATACAAGTAAACATATTTGTTGTTATAACATAATCTGTTAGGAAATTATATTGTTAGTGCTCCATTAGTAAATTATAATTACGTGAAGTAATTATAATGTTATTTTATGTTAGTAAATATGTTAGTAATTTGTTATATAGTTGTTAAATAAAACAACTTATAACAAATATGAGTGTGTGAGTTTGGACAACTCACGTAGATTGGTTGGAGAGTTGTTATAGCTACTTCCTATTATTTAGGAAGTCTATTTCCTATATATACGGATGTATCTGTATCAAAATATATGTAATATCAAGAAGATATCTATTATTTTGCTGTGTAAATCTGCTTGTTCTCTGAGATTTGGTATCAGAGTGAAATCATGTTCAATATACCTTGATTGTTATATCAGGGGCATTTAGAATTCTGCATTGCCCTGTTAATGTGCCAGAAAGTTATGAGTGTAGAGGATATAGTATTGGGAGGTCACGTATAAGCTGTGTGTTTTCTGGTGGGCCTGGTCTGTTGTGTTTACAGACAAAGAATTAGAAGTCTGTGTTGAAATCACTCGGCTTTGTTTACACTTGTATCGGCATAGGATTTTGTGAATTGAACGGTTTCTCTCAAACCGCCATCTATCCAAATATCTCGACTGGCGTATTTTGAAAATCGTTTCGTTCTTTGAGATCCGATTAAGATCTAAATTGTTGGTCACTACTTCTGACATGGGAGTTCCATAAAGAAAATATTCTGTAGAATACATTGCATTGGTTTGTAAGTTTTCATGTGGTCATATGCAGCATTTGACACCTGTCCACAGATTTTGTGTTGCATGAATGATCTGATTGATATTGGCTACGCCTATTCGAGTCCTACCAGATTATTCTAAATGACATATGCGTAGATTCCTTGCCGTTCATCACTCAGATCTGTGTCTGCTGCTATTTAGTGTGGGTCTCACGTGTCTTCCACGTCTTGGTCTACATATTTGTAATGAAACACCTCAATTCATTGATCCTCATTGTCCGCTGTTGAAGCAATCTCTGAAGTCACATTGAAACCGCCTCCTACAAGTCTTCTTCGCTGGAAATTAAAATCAAAACCACCCTTATCAAATATACATGGTATGGTTTATATTTCTAGTGTCTACTTACGTTGAATCTTCTGCTAATTTGGCACGTGTCCCAAGTCTCATCATTCAAATATCTAGGTTTTAACTTCACCGTTCATTAGCATTTTGTATAAGGCATGTCAATAATCCCATTTTTGATTATTTGTTTATGTCAATGTCTAGTTGGTCAAAATAATTAAAGGCATTTATGATATTGCTTTTAATATTCAAAATTCAAATAGGTCGTAGAGTCTAGGGATTTAATAAATATTGTCAATTAGTATTTCGAGTCTTGTGTCATCAAATATTATTTTTCTTTAATGTCAAAATAATGGTGTCAACAAAATATGTCAGTCGGTCATCATCAAATGTTAAATGTCGTTGTCATTTTGTCATTTGTAAGTCATGTTAAGTCATGTGTCAAAATATAAATTTTTCATTATTCATCAAAAGATTCAAAATAATCAGTGTTGTGTTGCAGTTTAGTCATTTTTCAGTCATCAAAAAGTGTCATAAAAATTTAAAAAAATAATTCAAGGATGCATTTTCGGTGTTACCCGACGTCCTGACAACTAATGATACTTAAAAAAGAAAATTTGCTGAGCTAGTAGCATGAAACCGGAGGTAGGAGGCATCGGAGGTTGGAGGTCATTCAGCGACCTCTCATCAGTTGCCAATGACGGGGCCGCATATCAGCTTTGGTGACATGTGTGTGTGCAGTTTGATTTTAGTGCTTCCAGTGTGGTGTGCCTCAGTTTGTAGTGATCCTGTTTTCAATAAGTGGAAATTTCACATTGAGGGGGGGAACATGATCCAATGTTCCATTTCCAGTATGTCATCTTTTTCTATGTATGTACGAGCAACAGATTTCAGTAGAATTTCCTATGTTATTCCCTGCAGTGAGATAGTGATGAGAGTTGTTGATACTACTACATCATCATGATATCATGGTTGTTAGTTATCTAGAAAAACTATCCAGAGGATGTTGGTACTGTCCTCAAAAACCATCTGTTGTGTGGTTTTGGTTAACCACTCCGAAAACCATCCGAGAGGTTGTTGGTATTGTCCTTGAAACCATCTAGATCATGAGCATGCTACGTAGCGGCACGTTGCAGTACAAAGGCAGGTTTTCCCCATGTTCGCACTAAGGGGGGGAATGTTAGGAAATTATATTGTTAGTGCTCCATTAGTAAATTATAATTACGTGAAGTAATTATAATGTTATTTTATGTTAGTAAATATGTTAGTAATTTGTTATATAGTTGTTAAATAAAACAACTTATAACAAATATGAGTGTGTGAGTTTGGACAACTCACGTAGATTGGTTGGAGAGTTGTTATAGCTACTTCCTATTATTTAGGAAGTCTATTTCCTATATATACGGATGTATCTGTATCAAAATATATGTAATATCAAGAAGATATCTATTATTTTGCTGTGTAAATCTGCTTGTTCTCTGAGAATAATTGTTATCCCTTCCCTTTCCTTACATTAGTAATAAATGAAAAGGATAAAATCTAACCTGAAATGTAAACCAATTACTTTCCTTTCAGTTCATGCATCTCCTTTGATTTCAAGCAATCAAGTACGATGATGAGAAGAGCAAACAAAGCAATAAATATAGATGCTTAAACCCAAGCAATACAAAATTCGTTCCTAAACGATTACTGATTTCCAAGCGTATGAGAGAATAAATGATCATTTTTCCAAGTTATCCATTCACACTCCTATCCTTTTCCTCATGATCGTATCTTGAAAATTTAATCCAACGAGACACAAATCAAGATAACAGTTCAGAGTGAAACTTACAAAATCCATTCAGAATTCACTTTCCAGCAGAAAGAATAATTCCATTCATATTCAGCTTTAAATAAAGACAAGGAAGAATTTATTATCCATAACAATACTTCCTTTCAGGCAGGCACATACGAATACCAAAACCAGGTTAGTAAGACATCGTATTCATCATAGAACAAGCAGTATAAAGATGCATACTATGTACTTACTGTACTAGAAGGATTCATACTTCCTTCACTGTATTTTAACCAAATAAACAGTTATACAGTCACTTAATCAATTATTCACATGACCTTCTATATCCATGAACGCACACAGTCCATAAATATCCATTTGCACCTTGCTGTTACCTACAGCAAGTCCGATTCATAATGCATAGTAAAGCTCTAATGCTATTTCCAGAATTCAAACAGCAAGAAGAGAAGAATTCATTCCTTTAACTATTTCAATAAGAAAACATCCATTTTCTTCAAGCACAACAAGAATCACTTAGTCGAATTCATTCTTTCTTTTTCTTAATGACAAGGTGCAAAATTAGAGATCCCACGAAACATTTCAACCTTCCATTTGTCATGTAAGAAAAACAGCACTCGAGAAAATAATCTAAATACCGTTGTCACTTCTATCAAGTTGAACCTATAAAGTTCAATAAATCCCCAATTAACATTTCTTCAAAATTTAAAACAATGAGAGAAAGAAGAACTCATTTCTAATAATTTCGAAAAAAACGATGCAAAACCAACTCGCACAAAGATGCACAAATTTTATTCAATATACCATATGAAAAGAATGCCCAGTTCGAGTTTCTTCTCGATCAACATTTAAATCCAAAACAGCATTCTCCTATTTCACAATGATGTACAAAACTCAAAATACAATAATCATATATCAATACCTCTATCAAGGCAAACCCGCATAGGGTATTAAATACGTAAGCTTGGTACAGTCAAGACAGACTCAACAACAAGCTAATTCCCATGCATTTCTCCATTTATTTGCACAAAAATACAAAACCAAGTTCTTGTTCACAACTACAGTCCGAACTGGAAGATCAAACCGCATCAATAAGACACAACAAAATCAACTTTCCACCAAGGCAAGAGAAAATACAGTTCATTTATAAGTTCAGAAGGAAAACAATTACTTTCCTTAACTTTCACGAATACCCAAGTCGTATTCGTTAAATTTTACAAAAGAAAAGCACAGCAATAAGAATATTACTATCACTTCCTTCAAACCGAGCTCATAATGCTCAATAAAACTCAAATGCTATTTCCTTCAAAATCTAAAATGCTATTTCCTTCAAAATCCAAAATAGCAGAAGGAAGAGGAACTCATTTCCTCAAAAATTTCAATAAAGAAACAACTTCAAACAACTCGCACAGTTAATATGTTCCATCACTCAAGTTCATATTAGCAAAAGAACGATTGCTTCAATAATGAAAAACAAACTCATACAACATGTAAAGTTTCATAACATACATAACGAATTCCCCATTACTGTCAAACAAACCAACACGGCATGTGGCGATTTCCAACTCAAATATATATGCAAAGATAGTTCAAATCACAACAGCAAGAAAATGATTCTACCCAATCATTTCCAACATGACAACAAAATCGACTAAACCCAAATCATCTCAGTCATGACAACAATCAAATAAACCCAAAACCCCCTTCATCAGAAGAGCAGGGTTGTTTTAATGAGACGTTTAAGCAAAGCAAGAGTTTTAAAGAGAAGGGCTTAACATGCCTGGTATTCTTCCTCGAATGCTCGAAGAAAACCGCGTCTACAGAAGGTATTTCCTTCCACGGTGACAACGACAAGTTTCCCAACAATCACCTTCTGCTACAGGCTCGAAAATAGCCTTCAATTTCCCAAGAAACAGAGATAGCAACCAATCACAACTGGTTCGACTGAACCAAGAAAAACCAAATGCAGAGCAACTTTCCAAAAATCCGAACAAACACAAATGACCAACAAAAATTCCTCCATACTCTTTCCAAGGCGGGCTGGTCACGATGACCAAGAAAATTGAATGCATTAAAGGCTCTGCTTTTTCCTATTTCCTCATGCCACCGCCGACTTGGGTTGGCGAACCACCAAATTCAAATTTTTCATGTAAACCAAGTTTAGTCCCATAACTAACTAGATACCTCCACCTTTTTTCTGTTCCAGCCAAACTTGGTGCTGTCCACACAAGGACTACATTAATTGCCATTAAATTTCCTTCCATCCTTATCCCTTCCATCCCCAGGGTCTCAATCGTCCCCTTCCTTAGGTTAGGATTAGTTTAGGATTAAAAATAGTTTTCATACCTAGGTCATAGGTTAATAGAACTTAGGTTTATGTTCACCCTTAGAATTTAAAAATCCACTCGGGATAGTAGCTTAGGATATAAGGTAGAACTTAGGGTTAGATTAGGGTCTAATCCCCCTAACACTTAATTAATCAACCTCCAATCCGGCCTTTCCGACTATCATTAAATTTCAACATGCGGGACACTTCATCCCATGTTATACATACTTGAGCCACCTACATCCAGGCCTTTATCACCTTACGAGGTGCAGCGTTACACAGATGTATAGTTCGAGAATCGAGCCTTTTCCATTGGCATCTACGTGCGGATGTTCATACTGAAATCGGGTGCTACACATTTATATCAACCTTGATCTGGTTCAAAGTAAATCGTCAAAGTAATCACCGAGAAGACCACAAGACATACCTTGGATCAATGGAATTGATTCGAGGTGTGTTGTCAATCAACGAATAGAGTTTAGCAAGCATACGAAAAAATTTTCATCACATCAGCAAACATACAAGCAATAATAATTGTTGTCCCATGTAAACAAATTACAGTATGCAAGAATCTAGATTAGCAACACATTCCCTTAAGATCAAAAATATATCTTAACATGTTTTCCTTCATTTCAGCAGTTACAACATTATGAAAAATAATCACCAAGATAACTTACAAAAATTAGGGCGTTACATTCCTCCCTCCTTAAAGAATCATCGTCCCGATGATCAAATTAACCAAATCAAGGAGTTCCTAGGACAAAGTTCAGTTATTGTCCTTCCATTCATAAGTTCATACCAAAAATAGATTCACTCTTAAAAACAGTGTTTTAAGACAACTGTACAATAGACTAATAATTGTCTAAATTTGGTAGAATTATCAATTTTTCAAATTTCAAATTCGATCAAACAAATGTGGAAAAGTAGATCTCATTTCTTCGAGATTTTCCCAAGTTGCACTTTCTTCGTTGAACTGGTCCCATTGGACCTTACATTGATTCACTTCATGATTTCTTAAGTACAACTGGTGAGTTCCCAGCACTCGAATGGGCTTAACCACGATTATTCCTGGGTCTTGGACCTGCAAGGAATTCTAATTCAGCACATGTGATAAATCTGTCACGTATTTCTTAAGCAAAGAAATATGAAAAACATCATGCATTTGAGACAAAGCAGGAGGTAATGCTAGACGATAAGCTACAGGGTTGATTATTTCAACAATTTCAAAAGGTCCCACGTATCGTGGCGACAACTTGGCAGCCTTGCCAAAAGTTATCGAGCTCTTTTTCGGCTTCACCGAAGAAAGAGCTTCTCTCCCAATTTATAATTCCTATCAACCCGCTTTAAGTCTCGTATAACTCTTTTGCCTATTGGCAGCCTCCTTTAGATGTTCCCGAATCATTTTGATTTGTTGTTCCTTTTCGTAAGGATTTACGGCCCAATTACCTCTTTGTCCTCAACGTTGTCCCGACTAATGGGGGTTACGCATTTTCTTCCATACAATGCTTGAAGGGCGCCATTTTTAAAGAGGCATGGTATGTATTATTATAGGTAAATTCAACCAGCGGAAGGTATTCCTCCCATTTATACCGCTGGTCCATGCAATACATCCTTAACATGTCCTCTAAAACTTGATTGAGTCTCTCGGTCTATCCATCCATCTTCGGATGATATGCAGAGCTGAAGTTTAATTTAGTTCCCAAGGCCGCATTAAGCATTTGCCAAAACCTTGATGTCATCCTCGGATCTCTGTCCGATATGATTAATTCCGGTATTCCATGCAATCTGAAGATTTCATGTACAAATCTTCTTGCTAACACTGGTGCATCATCCTTCAAATTACCAGCAATGAAGTGTGCCACTTTGGTCAATTTTTCGACTACAACCAAGATAATGTCATGCTTATTTCTTGACATAGGCAATCCTTGAACGAAATCCATCATTATCACTTGCCATTTGTACTGCGGAATGCTGTGGGGATACAATAATCCTACGGGATGCATATGTTCCGCCTTAACACGCTGACATTCTAAGCAGTGTGTTACAAATTCCACCACATCCTTTTTCATTCCCTTCCAAAAGTATTGCTGCTTAAGATCAGCAAGCATTTTCGTAATGCCAGGGTGTCCAGAAAAAGGTGAATTATGAAATTCAGTTAACAATTTCCCTCTTAAGTCATTTTCCAAAGGTATATATACCCTGTTTTCATACCTCAGAATTCCTTCATTGTCAAAACAGAATCCTTTATACCTAACATCCTTTGGATCTACAGCAAGTGTTGTTTTGACTTGCTAGAAATAAGGATCTGATTCCAAGGCATCTTTCACCTCATCCTTAAACTGAGTTCTTAACGTTATAAGAGCAGAGATATGCTTCCTTCGACTCAGAGCATCTGCTACTCTATTTTCCTTTCCTTTTATGTAGCTTATATCAAAATCATACTGAGACAGAAATTCTAACCATCTTCGCTGCCTTGCATTCAGATTTGGCTGAGTAAAAATATACTTTATCACCAAATGGTACATTTTTAACTCAAAAGGCTTGCCTAAAAGGTAATGCCTCCACGTTTTAAGTGCATGAACAATGGCGGCGAGTTCTAGGTCATGTGGAGCATAATTTTGTTCCTGTAACTTAATCTTTCTGCTTTCATAAGCTATAACATGGTTATTCTGTAACAGAATACCTCCAAGGCCTTCTCCTGAGGCATCCGTTACAACCATAAAATTTCCATTTTGATCAGGTACAGTCAAAATAGGTGATGTAGTTAACTGTTCCTTTAAATTTTTAAAGGTAGATTCACATTTGTCCGTCCAGACAAATTTCTTATCCTTCTTTTGCAGTGAAGTGATTGGGGCAGTAATTTTTGAAAAGTCCTTAACGAACTTTCGATAATATCCAGCCAAACCCATGAAGCTCCTCACTTCGTGCACGTTCTTAGGCGCAGGCCACTCTGTTATAGTTGTAATCTTTGAAGGGTTAATAGATATTCCATTCTTGCTTATAACGTGTCCCAAATAATGCACCTTTGCATCATAAAAGGAACATTTAGACAATTTACCATACAACTTCCTCTTTCTTAAAATTTCTAGCACTATCCTTAGATGTTCTTGGTGCTCTTCGACATTTTTAGAGTATATAAGAATGTCGTCTAAGAATACAAGCACAAACTTGTCTAAGTATTCTTGAAAAATATTGTTCATCAGATTCATGAAGGCGGCAGGTGCATTGGTCAACCCAAAAGGTAACACCGTGAACTCATAATGCCCGTACCTTGTTCTAAAAGTTGTTTTATGAATATCTTCTTCCTTTATTCTCAGCTGATGATACCCAAATCGAAGATCTATTTTTGAATAGACTGATGCTCCTCGCATCTGATCGAACAGATCATCAATCCTAGGAAGTGGGTATCGATTTTTAATAGTTGCCTTGTTCAGCATTCTGTAATCAATGCACAGCCTCAATGTGCCATCCTTTTTCTTTACAAAAATTACCGGTGCTCCCCAAGGTGAGACGCTCGGTCTTATCAGCCCCTTAGTCAAAATTTCTTGTAACTAAGCCTTTAGCTCTACCAACTCGATGGTGGTCATTCTATAAGGTGCCTTAGATATGGGTTCAGTTCCCGGTTTTATTTCTATTGCAAAGTCAAACTCTCGTTTGGGTGGAAGACCTGGAAATTCCTCCAGGAAACACATCACTGAAACCCTTAACAATGGATATCTTTCCATGAAATCATTATCTTCCTCAGCATTTTCTGTCATTTTTACTACATACAAAGTGTAGCCTCTATTTTTAGCCCTTTTTAGTTGCATAGTTGTCAATTTCCTAACTGCAACTTCACGTTTTACACCTTGAATGACTGTTGCTTTCTGCAGGTCATCAAAACAACAAAAAAAAAATTCATAATAGTCGACCTTTGCCTTATGTTCAGCCAACCAGTTAACTCCAATAATGATATCATATGATCCTAGAGGAGTGACATACAAGTCAACTTCGGTGGAGAAACTAGGCAAGTCAAGAATTGCCCCAAAAAGGCACATTTTGACTGTATGGACAGCATTATTCCCATAATGCACTGTCCATGTTTTATCCATTCGTTCAGCCTTTCTTTTTAATTTCATTGCAATTTTAGCAGAAATAAAGCATTCAGTAGCTCCAGTATCAAAAAGTATGACTACAGGCATACCGAATAACTTACCCAGAACTTCTATAGGCGTAACTTGCTTTTTAGCTTGTGCATTAGCCCTGCGCAGCGTGCATCCTATGCTCGCTTTTGACCACAATCATCCTTCTTCGAGAGGATAGTGATTCACATAGTGTTCCTTTCCACAGTTGAAGCATCCTCCAATTGCCCTTTTCTAGGCTCAAATTTGTTACCTGACTTTGAAGTTATCATTCGGCTCCCATAGGACTTTTGTCCATTGCCACTAACTTTTTGAAACTATTCCACATACTATTTATAGGAGTCATTCATCATGATTTCTTGTTGTTATCCACAACAATCTTGTTTTTCACACCAAACCTTTTCCAAGGTCCCCTTTTTGGTGCGAGAGATGAAGAAGAATTGGGAATCTTCTTCCTTATCTCTTCCCTATGAGTAGAAATTGCTCTCAATTTCTATTCTTGTCTAATTGCCTTTTCAACAACTCCTTCCATGGTGGTTGGGCCGTGGACATCCACTTCACCACCAATGATGGGATTCAGTCCCATTATGAATTTATGTATTCTGAACTTCTCGTCAGCTTGGTACTACGGCACATACTTAAGGAGTTTAGTAAACCCTTCCCATTATTCTCATCACCAAATGACCTTCCTTTCAACCGATTCTGAAATTCAGTCATTTTCCTATCAAAATAGAGTTGAGGCAGCCATTGTTGCCTAAAATAACCCTTAAATTGATCCCAAGTTATGTCTGATTCGACAATATTCAACTCAACCTTACGGTTGTCCCACCATGATGATGCTTTATGAGAAAGCTGATATGCTCCCCATATCGCTTTGGTCTCTTCGAAGAAGTTTCTTATTGCAAAGTATTTCTCCATTTCTTGAGCCAGGTTCTGGGCTCTGTCCCCAAGGGTTGTTGCATCAAACTTTGGAGGACTTATTCTCTTTATATCATTTGTAAGTTCAACTCGCTAATCTTGGCCTTTTAATTTCGGGATGATTAGGAGCAATTACATTATTGTTATCAACACCCGGATTCCCTCGCGTTGATGTTGTCCATAGGAGGCGGCCGATCATTTATATCAGCTTCATCTTCCTCCTCTTCATTGCCCATTTGTTGTTCCATAAGGCATCAAACGATTTATCATATCTAGTAGGGCAGCAAGGATTTCATCCAGCTTTTGAGCAGTAGCTACTTCTCCACCCTGTAACGGGTTATTCACAGCATTCCCTCTTGTTCTGACCATTTTTTGTTCAATAATAAAATGTAAACCTTATTAATATCGTGGACTCATTAGGTCCAAGAGCTGCAACCTTCAGCTCTGATACCAAGATGTAACATCCCCATTTTAAGATACTAGAACAAGGGAAAAAAAATTTATAAAACGTTCTCTGTTATGAATTATATAATTCAAACACATGTTCAAGTTTTAATAATTGTTCTCTGTCCAAACAATGCAGTTTGGAACACACAATTTCCTTTTAAAACTAATGTTCCTTGTTCACATATTTGCAATATGGAACACACATTCAGTGCCATTCAATCTTATAACAAATTCTATATGCTGTTGTAAATGACTCGAAGAACTACCGATCTCCCATTTTCATGGCTCGGAGTTTCAACGATCTCTCATTTCATGACTCGGCAACTACCGATCCTTCATGTTCATTCATGCATAGTATAATATATATACAAGGTTCTCTTTACCGTTTCCGGTTATCGAAGTGATCCATTTAAGAAGCCTATCTGAATATCTGTTACTGATATTCATCTGACATCCTGCATCTTAAATTAGGTGATTAGGACAACGCAACCAGCACTTGCGATACTTTGGCCAAAGATTTTCACATGCTTTGCATGATCATATTCCTGGATGTGATACACACCAATGGAATACGTCCTTCACCTCACTTCACCTGTTATCTAGAATGGTCTTTCCTAGTTCCTACCAATCCTTCCAATTTAAGGTCAAATTCTAACTTCCAATTTCCAACTAGCAATATGAATGAATATAGGAAGGCACTCATGGTAACTAAAGATACGCAGACATACGGTGTCGTTCCCAATGACTCCATGTGTCTAGTTATCTTTAGTCCTCTAGAGTCACTTCGTATACGTGATCATACTCCTATCCCTGACCAAGAACTTAATATTCACTTATGTAATCTTGATGTTTTAATTCAGAAGGGCATTGTAATATGTCAGCTATAACATTGTGTCATCATGAAGACCCCGCCTTCATGAAGACACCGTGTTGTAGCTGGCGTATGTCAATGTCCTACGGAACCCTCCCATCGAGAGTACACATCCAGCTCAAGTGATTTGGATATGATCTTAATATTTAAGATCAACTTTCAGCAACCATGTTGATCCTTTATCCTCATTCCTGTTACAGTTGTATGGAGCTAAGAGAGACTAAATCCATCTTCTAGCTTGCTATGCATCTTCTCCTTCATACCGAAGGGTTGCATTTTCTCTACTTGGTTCTTTTCTTAATCATTGGATTAAGCAGCCCATTACCGACAGACGTAATAAGTTTAACCTATTAAACTTAACCAAGTTTTCCACAACTGTAACCAAATTCAGAATTCCAGCTTATTAGACGTCATTAAAACGAGGTCTAATTCTCAATAAATGTATTCATTTATTCTCCTCAACCTTACATAGTTAAGGTCTATTAGCCTTAGATATATTTATCCCATATCCTTTCTTTCTGAATTTAACATACGAGGCTATTAACGGAGTTCGAATGCGAAGTTCGATTGCTCTTAAGTTATTTGATATTCCTTAGCTTCCAAGCTAATCCGAAGACCTATCAGTTATGAGATCATGTTCTTCCTAATCCTTTTTAATGTCAATTAAAAATTCATCTTAACCCAAGTATGAACTAATTACACATTTCAACTTAAAAGTTGCATTTAGGTAAGAATAGATATCAGTTCCTTTTAAATCCATCCAAGGACAATTGAATAATTCCAAATCAAGAGATAAAATTATATTTCCGATTTGATCAACAATATCAAACTGATATAGTCATTAAAATATCACACTTGTATTTGTATTCATCAATCCATTTCATAATCCATACATTTTCCAGTCTAAATGACTGGACTTTGTTTATATTAAACAATGTTACAACACATAGATAGAAGAATGTACTTTCTTCTTTTCACAATTCCTCGTAGAGGAATAATAACTAACAAATACAATTCATCTTCAGACAATCAAAAGAAGTATCAGAAAACAGCCATGTCTTCGTTTTACTCAAATTCCATCTGCAAAATTACTTGCAGGTCGGTTCATTCAATCGAGCATATTAAGTACTTTTCATTAAAATGAGGTGCTTCAAATTAAGCTGTCTCAATAAAAGAACCCTGCTTTTATGAAATGTTAATAAGAACATCAATCAAGAATTAAGCATCAAAAAGAATGAACAGCATGACAACTGAAACATCTAAATACCATCCCAATCAGTCAAAGAACTACTGTCCTCTTTCCCAATGTTCATTACAAAAAGTAATTTCCTTCAACAGTTCCATATTACAACATTTGTAAAAACTAGGAATACAAGTAAACATATTGTTGTTATAACATAACTGCTATCCCTTCCCTTTCCTTACATTAGTAATAAATGCAAAGGATAAAATCTAACTGAAATGTAAACCAATTACTTTCCTTTCAGTTCATGCATCTCCTTTGATTTCAAGCAATCAAGTACAGATGAGAAGAGCAAACAGCAATAAATATAGATGCTTAAACCCAAGCAATACAAAATTCGTTCCTAAACGATTACAGATTTCCAACTGTATGAGAGAAGAAATGATCATTTTTCCAAGTTATCCATTCACACTCCTATCCTTTTCCTCATGACTGTACTGAAAATTGAATCCAACGAGACACAAATCAAGATAACAGTTCAGAGTGAAACTTACAAAATCCATTCAGAATTCACTTTCCAGCAGCAAAGAATAATTCCATTCATATTCAGCTTTAAATAAAGACAAGGAAGAATTTATTATCCATAACAATACTTCCTTTCGAGAAAGTACATACGAATACCAAAAACCAAGTTAGTAAGACATTGTATTCATCATAGAAGCAAAGCGGTATAAAGATGCATACTATGTACTTACTTTGTACTAGAAGGATTCATACTTCCTTCACTCTATTTTAACCAAATAAACAGATTATACGAGTCACTTAATCAATTATTCACATGATTTGTCTATATCCATGAACGCACATGAGTCCATAAATATCTATTTGCACCTTGTTGTTACCTACAACAAATCCGATTCATAATGCACAGTAAATCTCTAATGCCATTTCCAGAATTCAAATACAGCAAGAAGAGAAGAATTCATTCCTTTAACTATTTCAATAAGAAAACATCCATTTTCTTCAAGCACAACAAGAATCACTCAGTCGAATTCATTCTTCTTCTTTTTTAATGACAGTGCAAAATTAGAGATCCCACGAAACATTTCAACCTTCCATTTGTACAAAAGAAAACAGCACTCAGAAAATAATCTAAATACCGTTGTCACTTCTATCAAGCTGAACCTATAAAGTTCAATAAATCCCCAATTAACATTTCTTCAAAACTTAAAATAGCAAAAAAAAAGAAGAACTCGTTTCCTAATAATTTGAGAAAAGAAACGATGCAAAAACCAACTCGCACAAAGCATGCACAAATTTTATTCAATATACCATATATGAAAAGAATGCCCGGTTCGAGTTTCTTCTAGATCAACATTTAAATCCAAAACACCATTATCCTATTTCACAATGATGTACGAACTCAAAATACAATAATCATATATCAATACCTCTATCAAGGCAAACCGCATAGGGTATTAAATACGTAAGCTTGGTACCGTCAAGACAGACTCACAAAGCAAGCTAATTCCCATGCATTTCTCCATTTATTTGCACAAAAATACAAAACCAAGTTCTTGTTCACAACTACTGATCTGAATCGGAAGATCAAACCGCATCAATAAGACACAACAAAATCAACTTTCCACCAAGGCAAGAGAAAATACAGTTCATTTATAAGTTCAGAAGGAAAACAGTTACTTTCCTTAACTTTCACGAATACCCAAGTCGTATTCGTTAAATTTTACAAAAGAAAAACACAGCAATAAGAATATTATTATCACTTCCTTCAAACCGAGCTCATAATGCTCAATAAAACTCAAATGCTATTTCCTTCAAAATCTAAAATGCTATTTCCTTCAAAATCCAAAACAGCAGAAGGAAGAGGAACTCATTTCCTCAAAAATTTCAATAAAGAAACAACTTCAAACAACTCGCATGAGTTAATACGTTCCATCACTCAAGTTCGTATTAGCAAAAGAACGATTGCTTCAATAATGAAAAACAAACTCATACAACATGTACAGTTTCATAACATACATAACGAATTCCCCATTACTGTCAAACAAACCAACACAGCATGGCGGTATTTCCAACTCAAATATATATTCAAAGACAGTTCAAATCACAACAGCAAGAAAACGATTCTACCCAATCATTTCCAACATGACAGAAAAATCAACTAAACCCAAATCTTCTCAGTCATGATAGCAATCAAATAAACCCAAAACCCCCTTCATCAGAAGAGCAGGGTTGTTTTAATGAGATGTTTAAGCAAAGCAAGAGTTTTAAAGAGAAGGGCTTAACATGCCTGGTATTCTTCCTCGAATGCTCGAAGAAAACCACGTCTACAGAAGGTATTTCCTTCCACGGTGACAGCGACAAGTTTCCCAACAATCACCTTCTGCTACAGGCTCGAAAATAGCCTTCAATTTCCCAAGAAACAGAGATAGCAACCAATCACAACTGGTTCGACTGAACCAAGAAAAACCAAATGCATAGCAACTTTCCAAAAATCTGAACAAACACAAATGACCAACAAAAATTCCTCCATACTCTTTCCAAGGTAGGTTGGTCACGATGACCAAGAAAATTGAATGCATTAAAGGCTCTGCCTTTTCCTATTTCCTCACGCCACCGCCGACTTGGGTTGGCGAACCACCAAATTCAAATTTTGCATGCAAACCAAGTTTAGTCCCATAACTAACTAGATACCTCCACCTTTTTCCTATTCCCGCCAAACTTGGCGTTGTCCACGCAAGGACTACATTAATTGCCATTAAATTTCCTTCCATCCTTATCCCTTCCATCCCCCAAGGGTCTGTGCGTCCCCTTCCTTAGGTTAGGATTAGTTTAGGATTAACAATAGTGTTCATACCTAGGTCATAGGTTAATAGAACTTAGGTTTATGTTCACCCTTAGAATTTAAAAATCCACTTAGGATAGTAATTTAGGATATAAGGTAGAACTTAGGGTTAGATTAGGGTCTAATCCCCCTAACACTTAATTAATCAACCTCCAATCCAGTCTTTCCGACTGTCATTAAATTTCAACATTGTGCAAGACATTTCGTCCCACATTATACATACCTGAGCCACCCGCATCCAGGCCTTTATCGCCTTACGAGGTCTAGCGTTACATAGTGTACGGTTTGAGAATCGAGCCTTTTCCGTTGGCATCTATGTGCTAGTTGTTCATACCTTAAATCAGGTGCTACACATTTATATCAACCTTCATTCTGGTTCAAAGTAAATCGTCAAAGCAATCACAAGAAGACCACAACATACCTTGGATCAATGGAATTGATTCAAGGTGTGTTGTCAATCAGCGAATAGAGTTCAGCAAGCATACGACAAATTTGTCATCACATCAGCAAACATACAAGCAATAATAACTGTTGTCCCATGTAAAAAAATTACAGTATGTAAGAATCCAGATTAGCAACACATTCCCTTAAGATCAAAAATATATCTTAACATGTTTGCCTTCATTTCAGCAGTTACAACATTATGAAAAATAATCACCAAGATAACTTACAAAAATCAGGGCGTTACAATGGTGATTTGCCTGAGCAAGTTCTAACCCCCTCACTTTTTCTACTAACGTTGAAATGACTTCATTTGGTGAAGTCACGGTGTTTTTCCTTAGCGGCGTTTGTTGTATATCATGGTGTTGTATAGGCATGTGATATCCTACTATGAACTGATCGCTGCCCTACCAAGTTTCCCCAAGGGAATTTCCTATATGTAATGGCATGGAGGTATTTCCTTGAAAAGAGACCTCGGGTTGTAATTGTAGATTCCCTATAGGTGGGTACATACCTTGGGAACGTTGTTCATTCCTAGCATAACATGTCGAATGTTCATTATCTAAAACCAGGTATGGGTCAACTTGTCTACTAATTTGTGGTCTAAGTAGTACCTAAGGAGATGAACTAGATTCTCCTGTGAGCATCATATTGTTTGAGCTTGAAGGCTCTGTTTGTTGTGTTTGAGTGATTTGATCCAACTCCTCTGTTTGGAAATATGGGCTATATCTGACCCTTGGAGTTTGTGTTGACAACTGGTTAGTTGCGTAGTTGTCACCCCATACTGAGAGCGATGGCGATGATTGTCTATTCAGTTGAGCGTAATATTCCTCAAGTCCTAAGAGAGGCCTACCATACACATCAAATCCTAACATATTCGGGGTATATGAATACTCGCGAGAATAATGGGAAGGAGCGAAGCTGATGGTGAAAGCTGATGAGGTAGTAAAGGTTGTTTAATTTAAAATAACTAGTAGAGATCTTGACTCCAAATCGAGAAAATAGAAGCGTTCATGTCGGGTTCACCAATTTTGTACGATGGAAAAGTGACAAGCGAGCATGGGAATCTACAAGTAACTTTTCCTCACACGGTGACCTCCCGAGGTTGTGCGAGACAACCGGTGGGGATTAAATATGTGTGGGATGCGAGATAAGCTAATTAGGAAATCTTATGTCTGCGACGCGCACTAGTGGAAATTATGAATCTAAGGCAAAGAAGGCCCTCCTAACCTGAATTGGTGTGATAGATCGATCAGCAAGGATGACTGCTCGAAGGCTCCAATCAATATCGAGCTCTAGCGTGATTCGGTCTATAGGTTGTGGAATACGTGGAAAATGACCTGGGATAGTTTCATGTATATCTCCAGATAAGGTCATAGGGCGGATGGTAAATATAATTGACTCTATGGGCGATTCTCTAGCCTAGTCCAGAACTCCTTAGCTTTGTTAGCTGTTGTGTCTAGCAAGGATAATTGTTCGATGATGATAGGTGGAAGTGGAGTAGATCTAAATACTAGTGTACGTAGGCCAGCATCTATGTCTGATTCACCTATAGACTCGTTAGGCTGTGAGACTTGTGGGTCACAACCGTAGATTCATATTTGTTGTGGTCCTGCTATGGTCATGTGCGGATTCAGTCTCTAACCCCTAGTATCTAGTAATCGTATGCTTTCTCAGCTTCTATATTCAGAATTAATAATTGTGCGATCTTCTCAGAATATCTTACAAGGCGTTTGTGCAACCTGAATTCTCAAGTGGTATATATATACGTGAGAGTGTCTCTGCGTCTCGAATATGGGACCAAAGGATCACAACCAAAGGTTTCTCTTTTCAAACCCTTCCACGGTCATGCGGATATGGATCTAGGGTAATCTGTAGTTTGGTTGATTTGACCAAAACGTGTGTGCTTGGTTGTCTTCTATGTTTAACCCGTGCGGTTGGGAGGCCCGATTTGTTGTAAGTTTATCGTTGTTCGGAAGACTTGGATCCTAAGATTCTGATCTATATCAGTTATGGCTATGACGAGATTGGGTTGGGGCATGATTGGCTCAAATGAGTATTCCCCTGGGCTCTCTAGGTCCCGTGATTGTCATACAAAAGCAATAATGTAAACTAAATGCAGAAAAATAAAATTAACTATGCAAAGTATATCCATAACATATATAACTTCTATATTTTTGTTATTTTTTGATGAATTTTATAAATGAATTTGAAGGAGCAGCTATTTTAATATATCTAGAAATTGACAATTAACCTAGTGTCGAATTTTAAAACAAACAAAGTAACCGAGTATAGCTACTTTCTTGTGTAGTTGTAAATCTATTCTAAATAATGAAATAACTGATCTAATCTATTTGAAAGACTCTCGATCCTACCTCAGAAGTGAGGAAAGAATCATAGTCTCTCAGAAACTATCAATCCTCACGACTTCCCGCGCAATATCAAAAGTAAAATTAGTGAAATAAAGTGATTGGCTACTCTATTGTTATGCTTTTAACTTAGAACTTTGAAAGCTAAAACACGGATTCGCATAACGGTGGTGAATCCGATGATGTATGTGATCTTGTCCCCTCAGTGTGACCTCCTCGCTCCTTCGTGTTCACGTGGATCCAGAAAAGCATGTAATACTAGCATGTGAAGTAGATATTGGGACAAAGGCAGCTTAGGATACAGACTGAATACAATGCGAGTAGGAGAGAGATAGCGCAAGAGTACAAAGCTTGGCTTATGCAATTCCTAGTGGGATTTATTACGAGTCATGCAACATAAAATGTCTAGAACCTAAAACTATCCTATTTGAAGAACAAAACCTACAACTTTAATGGCTTCCTATTGAAAACAAACTACTCTACTCCAATGGATTGGATGAAATATCAACAGACTTGCACAAGATGGATATGTGGCTTCCTAATAGCAAAACAACACTAACTAAGCATGCAATGAAAGAAACTAAGAATTCTAAGCAAAATGAAAGACTAATCTATTGCAATGAGAAATTTAGAGGCAAATTTGAGGGGCCATTTGCTTGAGCACAAGCCAACTATTTATAGCATTTGCATTTACCCAAGGTAAAAACCAAATTGATCTCTGAAACTATAAACAATGGAAAAACACTATTCCAGGGAACCAGAATCATTAATGCAAGCTCATGGCGGTGAAAAAAAGCTGGTAAATGTTGAAATTTACATGAGTCGTGTTAAAAGGTCATTCGGAAAATGCGTAAAGGACCGTCGCGCCCGAGCGGGCGGCGGTCACGAGACCGCCACCTAGGCGGGCGGCAGTTTCAGAATCAAGAGAAAGAGGCCAAGAAAAGAGGGGAAAAGAGAAAAACAAAGCACGCGGGGGCTAAGCGAGGCATGTGGGATGTTAACACACACTTGGGGACCTTTTTCGGATCCCGAACACCTTGCGAGGAGAGTTGTATCATCATTTGGGTACGTGTTACGTTGTTAGATGGTGCAAGACCCTACAATTTTGAGTACGTATAGTGCCCATTCTAAAACAAAGTAAATTTAATTATTCCCATCAT
The DNA here is from genome assembly GCA_018340775.1 of Taxus wallichiana var. yunnanensis. Taxonomy (NCBI): domain Eukaryota; kingdom Viridiplantae; phylum Streptophyta; class Pinopsida; order Cupressales; family Taxaceae; genus Taxus; species Taxus wallichiana. Next base: position 270,322,053 of record CM031236.1, on the reverse strand, counting down.
AAAGGGCATATACCCATTCTAAAGATTATAATACAAGTAATATTTATTTTTGAGAATGGGCATGTTCCTCTTCTAAACATTCTCATATAAGAAATATTGATTTTATGAGAGTGGCCATGTCCACATTCTTCAATACTTAGTCATTTGAATACCTATTTAAAAATTGTGAGCATATTTAATCCATACTATTCTTTTATGATTCCTATCTTCTCAAACAACACTTTTATGATTCCTATATGAGAATGGGCATCTTGCCCATTCAATACAAGACAATGTAAAAATGGTCAATCAATTTCATACCTATTTAAAAGCTATGAGCATGTATAATCCATACTCTTCTTTTATGATTCATATCTGCCCAAGCAAGTCTTTTATGATTCCTATATGAGAATGGGCATTTGCCCATTCTCATACAAGACAATGTAAAAATGTTCAATCAATTTCATAAATTCATACAATTTGTGAGAATAGGTGTCGATTCTAAAACATAGTAAATACGAAATTAGTACTATGTATTTAAATTCTATTATTTTAATACATGTTTAAAATATCATGATTTCATTATTAAAGCATATTTTCTTTATTCTAATACCTCTTTAAAACATTACATGTGTCAAAATAGGTATGACAATAAATTCTACTATATATTTTTCATTATTCAAATATTTATTTAAAACTTCTAAATGGATCAATCAATTCAAATATCTTTTTAAAACATTTACGATAGACTTAGGATATTATGATATTAAAACATTTAAGCATTAAAAGGTGGTGATTTATTAATGTAGGATAGATTCAAATTTTTATAACTTTATACAAGCCATGAGAATGGGTGCCCATTCTAAAAAACACAAGCAAATACATAAATAGTACAATGTATTTAAATTTCATTATTTTAAAAAAATCTTTAAATTTTCATGATTTCATTATTAAAACATATTTTCTGTATATGAGTCTAAATAGGTATGACAATAAATTATACTATATATTTTTCATTATTCAAATATCTATTTAAAACATTTAAATGGGTCCAATCAATTCAAATATCTACGCATTAAAATCATATTAAAGCATTTAAGCATTAAAGGGTGGTGATGTGTTAATGTATTATACATTTAAATTTTGAATGTATGTACAAAAATAGTACTAGTATGTATTTTTCATTATTCTAATACCTCTTTGAAACATTTAAATGTTTCTAAACATTGGGATAGTATGATATTAAAGCATTGAAATATTTACCCTCTCATGGTTAAGTATTTATGATAGACTTAGGATATTAGGATATTAAAGGTGTTTAATCATTAAAGGGTGGTGATTTTTTCTAGTAGGATAAATTCAAATTTTGAATTTTCAATACTTTTTAGAGGTAATTTTTCTTGGTCAAGTACATTATAAAAATATTGAATTTGAATGGCTCGGGTTTTTATTTTTGCTCTCTTATGGACGAGTTTTTTATTTTTTCTCTTACAACCAAGTTTTTTCATTCAGAGATTTTATAGGAGAAAGACAAAGTTATGCGAAAGGATTTCGAGTTGATTGGATACAAAGATTATTGAAAAAGAAACTTGTTACAAAGGTTAAAAAAAGATAAGAAAAGAAGCAGTGGTACTTGAATCTATATAATAAATTTTTGTGCACCATAAATAGGTACGCATTTTAGTCCTTAGAACTTTAAAAAAGAACAAAACAATTTTGATTTTTTTATGACATTTACAAATGTAAACAAATTGATTTCTATAATTGTTTGTTGTTACGTTGATTTCAGTACCACATGTCTCATTCTTTTTCTTTTTTATAACTATTATCTATTTTTATCCCCTGGTAAAACAGACAACATGGGAGGATGGGTTTGAGCACTGAAGTGATTCATGGAGAAATTTGGAATGATACATCTATGATTTCAAGTTTGGGAAGAATTTCAAGTGATTCAGGGAAGTTTCGGAGGTCTTGGGGCCATCCATCAAAAGTAGGATTTTGGGCCTTAAGGAGTGTGCAGCGTGAAAGAGGACCTAAGCTTCAAGAGAATATTATTATAGTCGTGTGAGGAATTATAAGTCAAAAAAATTCCTATAGAATTAATTTTTCATGCCCTACATGGTGGAAAAGATGAGACATCTTGAAGCATCATACACTTCTAAGGAAGTTCATTCTTCTGGCGCATAACCGAAAATCTTTAGAAATAAGGAGACATTTTGAGGTGATAAAGTCAAAATATGATCTTGATACCATAACCATTGGATTCAGTGGGTTTTTTTCATACAAAATAATATAACATTTCACCCCAAAACTCATCTAGGAGCTCAAGATATCGCCTTCGGAAGTTGGCCTCCCGGGGTTGGTTGGTTGGGTTGGTCACCTGGGTTGATCGTTTGGGTTGGTCATCTGGGTTGGACACATGGGTTGGATGCCTAGGTTGGTTGGGTAGGTTGGTGGGGTCGTATTTTTCAATGCGTATAGATAGTTTTATATGGCCATCACACCCCTCACATTTGCACGACACACAAGTTGGTTGGATCGCTAAGTTGGTCATCCCGTAATCGTTTGGACATCAAGTTGGATGGGTCACCAGGTTAGATGGGTATCAAGGTTGGTCAGCCTAGTAGATGGAAGACCATCAAATTGGTTGGGTAGCTCATTATATTGACATAAATATATGTTTTCCAACCCCCCTCAAGTTGGATGACCCACGATGTAGAAATGGCGACCAAGGTTGGTCGGTGACCATAGTAATGTATGACCCACATAGTTGGATGGCGTCCAACCCCCCAAGTTTAGAAGGTAAAATTCAGGTGATACATGGATTGATAGGTCACATGGTTTTGTATCTCACAAGTCTGAGGCAAATCACAAGTAGGTGAGAAAATTATAGCTAAAAAACCGATAGTAATGCAAAGCATGGCGACCATGTCTTTTTTGACAAAAGTGCCATTGGGAAGTGAAATTGTATGGGTGCACATGCCTCTTTAATGAGGGTGGGTGAAAATTGGCTATAAAATAACTCAAACCCCTCATTTTTTGGAGGATACATTCTAGGAGCTGAGGAAACTCTTACAAAATTATCCCTCAACTCTATTTGAGTTGCGAGCCTTCTCTTGGGCCTAGCAATGTAATTATGCCTTTATGCATCAAATGTAATGGTATGTGTATACTTTGAAGCAATAAAAATTATTTTTGTGGTTTTTCTTCAACCCTAGCTCATTTTTTATTGTATTTCCTTGCCTCTCCATTATTATTGTTGTATTTTTGCATGTTCTTTCACTTGTAGGTTTATGATGTTGTGTTCCATGGAGTTTTGATGGCAGATTAGGATCTGGGTCTGTGTCACATTTTTGACCTCCCTCAACCCCCTTTTTCCTTGTTTCATACTCCCTCAACATAGTATCTCACCCCTTTTCTTGGTGCTATCACTCACCCTGTTAGTGTAGGATTTCCCCTTTTCATGCACTTTCTCTCTCCATGTCTCCTTGGAATTGTTAGGATAGGCTTAGTTAGCTGTATTTTTCCTTCTAGGAGTAGTTTAGCATTAGGATTAGGTAGAGGAAGTCGGCCTTCTTCAGAGGTCCATCTCAGGTTTGCAAGTCCCACAACTTGAGAGGTGGATCCATGTTAGTAAATTACGCCATATGCCCCATTCACACTCAGGCCATTCGAGGGGTGGTGTAATGTTACATTAACAATAACCAAAGACATTAAAAAAGAATTAAATCATTTTGATTTTTGTATTACGTTTACGAATGTAAAAAAATTATTTTTTGTATTTGTTTTTTGTAATGTTTATTTATGGAAACAAATCGATACATTTTTCAGACATAAAAATAAATGAGATATATGAAAAAATGGTTTAGATAGTAGATTGTGAATTAAAATATCTTTGTTTATAAATTTTTAGGCTTTAGAAGTAAACTTGGAAAAATGAGATATAAAAACCTTGAATAGCCTCCTCTATCATTTTGTATTCCATTTGAGAAATCTTGAATAGTCTCCCTTGCAAAATCACTATATCGGCAACTATTTTTTCTTTTTTATTCTACAAAATATTGATATCTTCGTATCTGTACTACTATTGGCAGCTATAGCTTCTTCTTTCTTCTACAAAATCTCATAATCTTTATGTTTCTCCAGCTACATCTACATTCTTTGTCTTTTCCTAGCCAAATCTCTAAATGAATGAATAAATATCGATCATAATAGAGTGAAAATCAAAACCTGATTCATTGAAAATTAATATTTTTGTAATGGTTAAGTTCACCAATCTAGGGGGCCAAAAGTGGAAAAAAAAATGAAAATAGGAAAAACATTTATGCATTTTTAAATAGTGCGTACACATTTTTTTTTCTTGGTTTGGTTTTTTCCAAACCTAAAATACATACGTGTTATAACATGTACACGTTATAAAGCACGTACACATTTTAGTTTATTCTCTTTTATTATTTCTTTATAATTTTATTATTTCTTATACTTTAAATTTATTTTAGTAAATATGAGTTAGGGTCACTTTGCACCTAATGGAAGTGGTCGCGTAGCTCCAACAGTTATAATCTAGAAGATAGTTTTTAAAAATCCAATCTGGTTAGTATGTATTAATTTTCATGATTTCAACAAGGATGTAAAGATTTTAGGGCATATATATTGTAGTTGGTATTTGTTTCGGGAAAACATATAGTAATTTTGTAGGTTTTTTGACCTTCTAGATTGGATTTTGGCCCTACCACTTCTCAAATTGGTACCAATTTTGAAATTTGGTCCACAATTCACTTTAGTGACCACGAATCAACTCTATGATGTTTGTCTACTTCTTACTGAAATGAGGTCCTCACTTTTTCAGTAGAGTATTGCTCCCTAAATGGCATTCCTATCATATGACCAAAATGAGGTGATTGTAATGTGCCTCCTCCTTAATGTGCGATCAAGTGAATTGTATCAAGTGAGCTAAGATGATTGGTCAGTCTTGGAAATAGGGTGTTCCATATGAATATCCCCTCATCTTTTATAGATATAAAATCATCCTTTGATGAAATTGAATTCATACTTCTCATACACATATTTTATCATGTCTCTCATAGAGATAGATGATGCCTTAATACTTCACACATGATGGTCCTAGATACCTCGGTGGCATGACTATCTCATTTGAGCTTGTTCTTTGGAGAGATTTGGGTACAATGATAGTGTCAGGATATGATGATCATCAATTCACTTCTTGAGCTCCACATTTCACCTTTGAACATGATGAATTCTTCACAATTCAATTTCTTGACCAAGATGACACCTGGGTGGAAGCATGCTCAAGGTACCTAGACACCTTTTTTCTCAAGTTGTTCCTCATGGAAATGGGTTTCCTCCTCCAGATAGGGGATGAATCCTTGAATGAAATTTGAGGATGAGTTACATTTTCTTGACCTCCATACTTTATTGAAACACTACAAATCACATTTTACAATCAATGAAACTATTCTAAAAATATAATTCTACATGTAACTCAAAATTTAGGTCCTATTTCATTTTAAACTGGGAGGGGCATCGAAGAGTTTTGAAGTACCTATAGAAATATTTAAGCCTTGAATCAATGTTTATTATTATACCTTTTATAATATTCGATAGCCTTCCAATGCCTATTTTTCCATCCTAAATATTTTTAGAACTCTTAGAATCATCTAAAAAGTCAGCTTTCACCATTTGAGCTTTCATTCCTTGCACCTAAAAACCCGATCTTAAGCAGATTGTTCCTGAATGAGATTTTATTTCCTAAATTTACTTAGACATCTTCAATTCTCTATAATATCACCCTTAGATTATTTATTTTTTCTCTAAAAAAATTTTAAGGGTGTTCAATTAGCTATAGAATGGCCAAAAATGGCCTTTTTAGACCTTTAGGGAGAGTAGTCTCTCATCAAAATTAAATGTGTTGATTAATCACCTTAGACACTATTCCCTATACATTGAATGATCTTATTAGGAATTTAATTTGAGCCATGGTAAATTTTAAACTCATGATAGGTTGTCCAGATGATACAAAGTACCTTGCAATCCTCTTTATATAACTTCAACTCAAAATACAACTTCCCCAATTCAACTTTCTCCTTTTCCCTTGTTTCAAGTAGGTCTAGTTAGGGTTTGAAAAAAAAATTAAGGGTTTAATGGATTACCACTTGTTTCATCCTTACATCCACCTTTCAACACACCCATACACCTTACTCAATCACACCTAAATGCTCCATTACTCATTTATCTGTCATCTTGCTAGATTTTTAACTTTTAGCTTTTTAAGACTCCTTGTTTTCTCAAGCTCTAAACAATATTCTCAACTTTATTTTTCACCTTCACCTTGAATTTTACTCAATCTTATTTTCACTCATCTCACTATGCTTACCCCTCTCCTAATCACTAATGCAAATCACTCAACTCTTCCTCTTTTACTTAAGTCTTTTCATACAAACCCTTACTCTCTCTAGGCTTCTTTATGGAACTATGCAAGACAGTCAATAGGTCTACTTGATTAAATTTTTATAAGGATTTTACCTGTTACTCAAGGATTCAAAACATTCTAACACCACTCCCTTAATGATAGATACAACTTCCTTATGATTTTATTTCCTAAGACATCTATTTCTCAAGGTTGGTCTTAACAGTCACAAGAAATAAACATGATTGTACATTGCTTCCTTTACCTACTAACCACTCAATACTCTATCCTTATGACCTAATTTTATGATTCCTTAATTCCCTTAGGCATTCCTCCAACTTTTAGAGGCTCTACCAACTTCAAACACATGGAATAAAGACTATTTTTCTAAAAGTACATCTTTCCTAGCCCTCAAACTAGGCATTAACATTACTAGATTGTATTTTCACATTCCTTTTCTTTTATTCTTATTCCAACTTGTACTAGGGATTTTAAAACTCTTGGTCTTCTTATTACCTTCCTCCAAACTTATCAAGGACTCTACTAGGCATAAGTATTAACTATTACAATGAATTTTCTACTCTAGGCCCTTAAGACTGGGCACACACAATTAGGATTGTGAACACAAATTTAATTTAAGAAATCCTCCTTTAGATGGCTTATTACCTTTTCCTGACTTTTGCAACACCATGTCCTTGTGATCAATTCCCTGAAATAGACTCAAGGATTCTATTGAATCATTATGTTCATGCTACATACTACTAAACTTCTAAAATTTGGTATAATATATTCTAAGTAAGTCTTTCTATCTATTCTTCATTCCTGACATTGTGAAGGTTCTATGAATCCTTGAACACCATTATAGATAAGAAGACAATCCAAAATAATATATTTACACGTGAAAATGCTTTGAAAAATATTCTATAACCTATAAATCTAACATCTCAGTCTCATATGACTTGTGTCACTTAACACACTGGGCCTATAACATACCTAGAGCTATTTCAAATATTCAAATTATACATTTTGAGGGAAACTCCATATTATTTCATGTACAATCTATGACCATCTGAAGTGGACCCAAGATACCCCTAGTCACCTAATAAATCCAAAATTTATTATTAACAAGATGTTCCTACATCACCAAAGGAAGGATGCATAGTGACTGAGAAGCCTTATTTTCAATTAAGGGCTTAGTTTTCATGCTTCAAAATTTTAAATTTCCATGTTAGTTATTTTTTCCATTCTAGAGCTATTAAAACACCCTCCATGAGAGTTTAGGAAAGATATTAAGTATCTAGAGGTGATTTTAGGGAATCTTGGAAGTGTTGAAGGTAATTTAGGAAGATTTAGGAAAGGTTTTATCATTTAAGGACTATCTGCTCAACATCGGGTTTTCTAGGTGTAGGGAACAAACACTCTAATGGTGAAACCTAACTTCTCTGGAAGATTCCAAGAGCTTTGTAAGGAGTTAGAAGGGGAAAAAATAGGCATTGGAAAGCTACGTAAATCCTCTACATGTTGGAGACATCCATTTTTCTCTAAGGCTTGAAGGTGTCATGAAGAATTTCAAAACAGTGAAGCTTCCCATTTTGGTTCCAAACCAACACTTCACTAATGCAACACTTCATGACACCAAAATAGGGAACTACCAATCAACCTTCATGCTTCTTGATGATTAAAACCTCATGCTAACTCTTATGCCACCTAGACACCCTTTTCCATCAATGCAACTTGACATCAATGACAACACCAATGACACTATGTCCAACACATGTGTTTTGATTTGTTATGTATTATAAGGAATTTCATGAGTGCATATATTTTAGTAGTTTTTATTTCCTTTGAGAGTTGTGAGGTTTGTAAAATCTAATTTTGACACATCTAACACTCCTACAAATGTCAATAAATAATCCAAAAGGCCCCAAAACCTAAACAATGACTATATTCATTTCTAAAATAGACATCAATTGTATAATTTAAATGCTAAAATCTTTAGGCTGAATGTTGAAATCCTAAAAATTACCTATGTACTTGACCAGATTAGATTATAAAATATTATCTCCTAAACTATGACTCATGGAGTTGTGAGACTAGTTCCTAATTAACTAAAAATGGAAAGATGGATACTAGTTAATCTAAGCTATGAAAAGCTTTAAATGCAATAAAGAAGTATGTAAATTACCCAAGAAACTATGAGAAGGGAAATGTTAATCCTAATTTGCAAGAGAGAAGAGGAAAGAACTCAATTGAGTAACAAATACTTGTCAAAATATGTCGCAGAGGTGGTGAAAAATCTCGAAGCAGGAATGACCATGCAAGAGCTCTAAAAAGATGGATCTTGAGTATCGGCTAGACTTGAGCGCTGGAGGGGACTAGGACATCCATGGGAACTTTGGTCTGTAAATTAGGTTCCCTGGTATATGCAAAAGCTCTTAAATTTATCTTCACATGTTTGGTAGATGCTCTAAACCCTTTTTGTGTGTCGCATTAACTTCATTATCTTTGCTCTGGATGTTTCGATATTCCAATATGATGAAAAAACCTAGAAAGGACCAAGAAAGAGTATTAATACCCTAAAAATAGAAGAATCTAAATGAATGGGTCAAACTGACCTCAAATCTGCCACTACATTGGACTTACTAACTAAGTGTTGCACTACATTTCAAACCTAAATGTAGTTCTAGTGAGTGTGTGCATAATGTGCCCTAGGTGTTCTTGTGTCAGTCACACTTTGTGAAGTAGTGAGCAATAACTAGATGTAGAAAATGTAATAGAATGTGTGTATGGAATAGAATATAATCCTCCCTTGTGTGTGATGCAGATGATCTAGCCTTTTGCCTTGTGATGGAGCTATGTGGATGCAAGTGATCTCCAATACAATAAATGGATGTAACTATAGATGGATGATAGTAGTGGCTAGTTCTTACTCCCTCATTATAGTCTCATAAATTTATATTTGTAGGATTCTCTTGATCTAATTTTGTAATTAACCCCAAAATGTCTAACCACCAAAAATATAAAGACCTCAAATGACTAGAAATAGCCCAAAAAGTGGTGGGAAAGTGTGAAAAGGATCGAGGAACCCCTGGTAGGACCAAGGCACCCACGGGTGCCCCATTCGAGGCTAAAATAATGGAAAATGATGAAACAGACTGGGCATGTGGATGTAAAATATCAAGAATGATGAAATAAAATAAAACAAGATGGCCAAAAGACGGGGTTAATTAGTACTTTCTTCACTCAATAACCTTCTAAATAGTAGTATGAGACTGGGACTAGATAATATCTAAAGTTCTTGATTTTGTGTCTACATTTTCCCCACTTTATGTTGTTGAGCGAAGGTTCAATAACATAAAGTAGAAAGAGATGTGTATCTGATGTCGATGTCAAAGAAGGCATGTTGAAGGATTAGAAAAAGTTTGGAATGAAAATATATGATGGGGAGTGGAAACTAAAGATGAAAATGCACAAAAAAGATATAAGAGTGAAATATATGGCGAATGCGTGTGCTTTGATACTAATGTGTGTAGTGTAACTACATGGTTAGTATAATGTGTGTTTTCACGAAGTTTCATTGTTGATGTCATTGTTTTTGTTGCTTGTTATTTCCCCCATTTGATTGTTTGTTTCTCATACAGTTGGACTGTAAGGAGAAAATGATCAAGTATTCAAATATGTATGTATGTATGTGTAAAAATGCAATGTAAAATATGCATGTAAAATTATGTAAGTGTAAAATATGTAAATGAAAAGTGTAAATGGAACATGTGCACCTGATCCATGTCAAGAGAAAGAGTGTAGAAGGATATCTTGTATTGTCGGGGTTTTTGGGTGATCTGATGCCATAGGCTGAAGAAGTATAAGGAGGAAATTCTTTGTGTCCTCCAACCTTTAACTTACTTCCCTAAACTTTGTGTGAAGAGATCTATGTATTGTCATAGTTTTTGGGCGATCTCGATACCATTGGCCAAGTAGTAGTGTAGGGATGTACACCCACTGTAACCTCCAAGCCTGTAACTACTTCCCAGAATGTTAAGGACTCCATGTCCTATAAAAGCCACTGCAGTGTATGGTGTTTGTCAGAGATCGGGTTCGAACTCACTCATTGCATGTAAACCCACAATACAAAAGGTGGAAATTACACTTTGAACTCGAACAATGTAAATGCATTTTTAGATTGTTAAAACCCCAAATTATGCCCCCATCTTTGGGGGTGCATGCGACATCATTTGATAGGAGAATGCGGCCCCAAAAAGAGGACCAACTACATGTACTCGAAACTACGCCTTGGGGGAAGGTAATATGCTTGGTAGAAACCAAGGTGCACACAAACAAGGATGGCTATCCAAAAATAAGTGTTAGTATGAAAAAACATGCATGTAAAAAGACAATGTGTAATCTATGCAAACAGTGTAAAAGCTACCAAGAAAAGTAGTGTAAACACTCAAGGAGACAAGTAAGCCACACAAAGCAAGTAAAAACATGGGACATCACTCATAATGTGCAGTAAGACACACAAATCCATCATGGCCATAAATAATAAACAAGTTTTCATATTAAGCAAAGGGAAATTCCCAAAAACAAGAGAAAATAATAGCAGATAATGTAATAAACAAGTATGGAAGAAAATATCTCTACATAACAAGTGTTACGCATGAAGCACCCCTCAGTATGTTAGAAAGATATTAGTATGTAAAAAGTGTGTATAACCAAGTAATTTGAAATGAAACAATAAAACCTTTGAGAGAAAAATGCGGATGTCATGCAAATGACGGTGTGGGAAGGGTAAAAGATGAGCATTCATGCTACATGTAAGAGACCTATATCTGTGATCACAACTAGAAAAAAACACGAACACATATGTGTGTATGATATAGATAAATGGCATATAAGTAAGCTAACTAGTATGTGTAATAAAGTGACCATGAATAACAAAAAGTAAGCAAGAGTAAAAGCAACCATAATATGTAGTATGTTGTGGATGGATGGAATGGAATGTAAAATGGAGTGATAGGAGCCGCGTTCCCCCCGAGTGAATGGAAATGTATGCAGTGAGGTTCATTTTTCCCCCAATAGTCAAGAATGAACCGTAAATGAGAGTGCGTCATCGGGAAATGGTCAAAGTGTGTGTTGTGTCTAATGCACTGTGATGAATGTGTATGTGTATTGATGAGATGCGACCTAGAAATGATGTGTGTGTGAACCCTATATCCGAAGTGTATATCACGACTAAATGAACGTATAAGTGATGATTTAGCCTAAGTGTATATCACTATGAGATGAATGGATGAGTGATGATTTATCCCTAAGTGTATATCACTACGAGATGAAAAGAGGGAGTGGTGATGTAACCTAAGGTGTATACCACTACAAGATGAAGGAATAGGTGACCATTTAGCCTAAAGCATATGTCGTTATCCTAGAAATGTCACATGATGAAAGGTCGATTGATAACTGCGTGATGAATGTAAGTTCCATTTGATTTATAAACCCTTGGTAATCAAGTATGGACTGAGGAACTAAAGTGCTTCATAGGGTGGTGAGTGCAATGTGTAGAAGACAATGCAATAGACGTGATAGTAAGAGACGACCCTATGATGAGTATAATACTTAATGTATGATGTAAACTAACAAGTGTAATATGCGTGATGTAAACTAACAAGTGTAATATGTATAAAAGTGTAATGTATAGTGAAGATTGCAATATGTGTAATGTATGAAGACCGTATAGTATGTAGAATGCAACGCTAGATGTGTAGGATGTGTAAAGTATAATGTATAGAGTGACATGTAAGATGAGTAGCGTATAATGCTATATGCATGATGATGTGGAAGATGATGTGGAAGTGTGTCATAAGTGAACTATGTATAGTATAATATGTAGTAGAAGTAGGATGCAATGCTAGACTAGTATGATATGAAAATATCAAAGTGTTGTAGACTAAATGTATAATATATGGTGTATGACACGTAATGTTTGATGAAATGTAATATATGTAATGCCTATGGTGCATTGTGTGGGGTTCATGTGTAGTAAGCCCTCAACGGTCAAGTGTAAACTAAAGTACAAGAGTGGGTCATCAGGTTATGGTTAAATATTTTATATATAAATGGGCCTATGTTATGAGAGTGACATGTGATAATGCAAAAATGAGCAATGTGTTAATACTAATGCGATGATGACGTAATATGTGTGTGTTATAAGTATGTTATGTTGTGATGAATATGCTACTAGGTTGGGGGTGTTAGATGTTATGCCCCCAAGTGTGTGTGATGATACGTGTATTTTTGGCAATAAATAGAGAAGTGGTGTATGAAGGTGGTGAATTATCATAGATATTGTAAGATTGATTAAGTGATGTGATAAATAATGAGAGATTGTATGGTATGTGTGATGAGCGATAGATGGTTGTAGATGTATGTAATATGAAACAATGTTCTTTATTATAACATGACCCCTCAACAGTCATATAAGAACCATAAGAATATGAGTGTGTCATTAGGAGGGTAGGGTGACAATATTTACCTACCAAAGAACATAATTGTGTTTAGCAATGGAACTATGGTCGGAGAAAGTAACAGAATGACCATGTGATTGACATGGAATTTGCAATGTGTCATGACCACTATTAGGAGTAGTTGCTTTGACAAAATTAATTGGTTGGAGCTTATACTTGAGAGGAGGCCAAGTTGCATTGATTTGTAAAGGAGGTTTCTTAGATTGACTTGTTAATGGCATAGATGTGTTAAGAGGAGGGGAAGTGAGACTTATTTTTAGATTTTGTTGTGTATGTTGACTTTGTGATATTGTAGGTGGTTGCTTAAGTGGCTCTCAACTAAGCGAAGAAGAATCACTAGAAATAATGGCATAATGTTTAGTGGATACATAAGGAGGAGATTTAGGAGTCTATTTAGATGTAGCATTTATAGATTGTCATGCAATAGAATTTTTGTGCAGTAAATGAGATAAATCCCTAATGCTCAAAATGTTTGATTCTTCATTGTAAAGCATGGAAATCATTTTCATTATGCCCATTGAGTCGATGATAATTGAAATATGGACATCCTTGATATTTTTTTAATTAATAAGGAGGATATTAATCATTAGGTGGTAGCATGATCAACTAATGACTAAGGGGTTGATTGAGAATGTCATGTTTCTTAGTATTACATTCAAATATGAGAGGCTCGGGAAATGGCATGACACGAGGTTGGCTATATGACATGTAGTAGACATAGATTGAAATGTAGGGGGATAACAAATATGAGCTTGAGAAGCATCCTTAAGTTGTTAGATTTCAAATTTGAGAGATGTGATCATGGATTCCATTGCCGTAAATTTTTCATAAAATAAAGCATGTAAAGCTTGAATTGATTCTAATATGGGTTAATTAGATGGAGGGTCACTAGGGTCATTAAAGAGACAAGCGAGCATAGGAATTATTTTGTGTGGCGGCATATTGTTATCAAAATACTTGGTGTCTAAGGATTTTTTCAAAACATCATGGCAATTAGTAATCTCTTAAGTAAATTAGATAAAGAAACTTGACCCATGATAGAGGAAAAATGAGGATCCTGGGTGTGAAAGACGTGGGATTCACCAAAATGATTAACTAAAAATGGAAAGATGGATGCTAGTTAATCTAAGCTATGAACATTGTAAATGTAATAAAGAAGTATGTAAATTACCTAAGCAACTATGAGAAAGGAAATGCTAATCCTAATGTGCAAGAGAGAAGAGGATAAAACTTAGCCGAGAAACATATGCTCATGGGACTATGTTGCAGAGGTGACTGAAAACTCTGGAATCGGGAATGATTGTGTGGGAGCTCTGAAAAGAATGGATCTGGAGTATTTGGTGGATTGGAATTCCTAGAGGGGACTAGGGTGCCCACGGGTGCTTTGGTTTGCAAACTAAGTGCCCCGGTATTTGTAAAATCTCTTAAAATGATCTTCACAAGTTAGTTAGATGCTTGAAACCCTAATTGTATGTCGCATTAATTTCGTTGTAATGTTTTGGATGTCGCTCATATTCTAATATGGTGAAAAGACCAAGAAGGAGTATTAAAACCATAAAAAATAAGAATACAAATAAATGGGTTAGATTGACCTTAGTTGCACACAACGGTGCTTACTAATTGAGCATTGCACTACATTTCGGACCAAAATGTAATTCTAGTGAGTGTGTGCATAATGTGCCCTAGGTGCTCTTGTGTCAGTCACACTTTGTGAAGTAGCGAGTAATAACTAGATGTAGAAAATGTAATAAAATGTGTACATGGAATAGAATAGAATCCTCCCCTATGTTGTGTGTGATGCAAATGACCTATCCTTGTGCCTTTTGATGGAGCTATGTGGATGCAAGTGATCTCCAATGCAATATATGGATGTAACTCTAGATGGATGATAATAGTGACTAGTGCTTGGTCCCTCATTATGGTCTCATAACTTTATATTTATAGGGTTCTCTTAATCTAATTTCATATTTAACCAAGTGGCTGACCACCAAAAAGATAAAGACCTCAAACGGCTAGAAAGATCCAAAAAATTGGAGGGAAAGTGTGAAAAGGACCGTGGCACCCTGGTGGGACCAGGCACCCATGGGTGCTCTAATACTAGCCACAGGCACCCCCAAGGCTAAAATAATGGCAAATTACCAAAAGCAGATTGGGCATGTGGATGTAAAATATCGATAATGACAAAAAAAATAACAAAAGATGGCCAAAAGATGGGGTTTAATTACTACTTTCTTCACTCAAGAACCTTCTAAATAGTAGTATGAGACCATGACTAAATAATGTCTAAAGTGCATGATTTTGTGTCTACAGTTCCATAAGGTGCAAGGTGACCCTAATTTCTTATATTTAATAAAATAAATTTAAAGTATAAGTTTTTCATTTATAAATTATTTATATTTTGTTATTTATTATACTTAAACAATTATTTTTGTAAATAGAAGCATGCCAAAAACACATATAATACCTATACGCAGAGGAACGGATATGCGTTTGTTGGCTAAATTTTATGCTTGGATAAAACAAAAACCTAGGCAGTCATGGGATAAATCCCCTTCATTTTACGATGAAGCTCTCGTGTGATGTATTTATTTATTCTAAGGCCTTCTATTCTATAATTGGGGTATTACTTTATTTTAATAGATCATGAACCATAGCCAAAAAAATTGCATATGGTGAAGCAGTCACTAGAAGAAGAAGAAATAGAATGTGGAAATTAGAGATGGATATGTGAAAGAAACATGCTCGGGAAATAGTAGATAATAGAGCTAATTTCATTCACACATAACAAACAAATACTTAATGACTTTCACAACTTTTAGCAAATGAAAAGAAGCGTACTTATATCAAATTTAAAGATAACACAAAGTTTACCATTATCCTTTAGTTTGCATAGCAAGACTTTAGAAGACACAAAATTCAACTAAAATCCTCCTTTCTTCTTATTCAACTTTCAACCATTTACAATATGGAAATCTAATTATTTCAACGCAAATTTTGAAACAACCATGTACAACGTAAAAGAGCGATTTGCCAAAAATTCCTCAATCGTGTAACCCGTAGGTCTTCTCTTCTATTTAAAGTCAACATAAGGGAAATACAAAAGAGATAATATTTTTATACTTCCATAAATATCTAACTATAAACTGTGTTATCCCATTTTAATGATCCCAGCTAAAATTAAGATAACCATAGAAAAATCTCCCAAAATTCCCTTTTGAGGAGATTTTCAGTTTTCGGGTTTCAACAACATGATCCCATATTTTATATGTGCCTCATGCAAATTGTTTCCCAAAACCCGAAACCCGATACAAGCCAGTTCATTAGGTTTTGGGACCTTGAAGCATCGGAACATAATTCGCAAAAGGCATGCTTCATGTCGCATGACTTCCAAAACCGAAACCCGATTATGTTCCTTTGTGTCGGGTTTTTGGAACCTTCGAACATCTAAACATACCATGCTTCATGTCGCATGTTTCTGAAACCCGAAACCTAAATTGGTAGGAAATCCTTTGTGTCGGGTTTTCGGACACTCCAAGCATGATGACATGGCATTAATGTTGAGTTGTCAGGTAGTTGGCACACGCGTCAAGTGAGGTGTAATAAATGTGGGGTTTTTATAAATAGTTGGATTTACACATCATTTTTACCAAGTCATACTTTTTGTTGTGTGGATTTTCTCGTGCATGTTCCTTCAACCTTCAAACTCGATTTGATCTTGTGCTCGATTGTGTGACTCATTTTTATTATTTTTCGAACTAGCTGAAGGTATTTTCCCTACCCTCTACTTGTGAGGTCTTTTGGATATGTTTTTATAGTGCCCTTTTTGATGTTCTTCTTCCTTTCTTGTTTTTCCCTTTAGGGTTTGGGGTTTCAGATTGTGTTCTTCATTTTGGGTTGTATTCCAATAGAAATTGTGGTTTAGGATTCACCCTTAGGGTGTTTTCCTATTTTATGCCTTGGAATATGCCTTTTTGTGTTTTAAAAGAAAAAGAGAAGAATATAAAAATCCTAATTGTTGAAATGACAGAAAGTTTGCATGTCTCGACATCACAAAAACCCGATCCCTCTATTTCAGGTTTTGCAAGGTGTTTTACAATTTCTAAGTTCCGTAGTGTGTCAGGTCTTGTGGCATGTTGGGCATCTAACATCTTCCAACATCTGATTTCTAGTGTGTCGGGTCTGGTGGTGTGTTCGACATCTTCCACTTTCCGCAGTGTGTCGGGTCTTGTGGTGTGTTCGACATCTTCCAGGTTCCGTAGTGTTTCGGGTTTCTACAAGTGTCCAACACCTAATATTTTCTTAACACACTCAATTGTCTATCGGGTTTTGCAAAGTTTCCGACAAAGCCTAACCTCCGACACACTCAGCAGTGCATCGGGTCTGTGGGGTTGCTCAACAAGTTTTCAAGCGAGTGTTCAAACCAGAAGTGATCAAGGCATTTCTCCTCCAAGACTCCTCATGTCGGATCCTGGACCATCACAAGATAAGTCGAGATAAGTCAGGGAAGATGAAGTACAAATTTAGGAAGGTGGAGTCTCCTTCCTACATTGATTGCAATTATGACATCCGGGATACAGAACTCGGAAATATAGACATGGAATATTTTTGGAATAGAATCAAGGATTCTTCCCAAACCCCCTGGATGAGATCAATAGTTGGAAGTGGCCTCCCTCTTGCAGCAGGATTCCCCATGTCTGCTTAGTGCCTCGAGTTCATCTTGGCATGTGCTTTGAATTATGACTCTACTTCTCGTTTAGTGAGAAATCAGGCTGGGAGAAGTCATAGTTAAGTTAGACGGAGGTTACTTCGATGACCTTCTCAGATTTCCTAACTTCAAGGAGTATGTGGATGTGAATCTTCAATCAGCTCAGAAAGCTTGGGACAATGACCAAGAAGATTGTATTAAACATGTGAATAAGAAGTTCCTGATCAAGGCCAAGCCGGTTGTCTCTAGGTTTCCAAGATTTGTTCCTAGAAGTGATTTCATTCATGAGATCAATGATATCATTACCTTGTTGAGCGGGTTTTTGGATTTCCCAAGTCAAATGTTTTCCAAGGATGGATGTACCAATTCATGGTCATCATTAAGAAGAATCAATAGGGGATTGATTGGGGTAGTCTTATCAGTGATGGGGTATACTCCCAGATGAAAACAATCTTGACTACGGGAAAGTTTTATATGTCCTCATATGTCACCTATGCAGCAGCTAGTATGAGGAATTATCCTAGATTGGACACAAAGGGGAACAAGGTAGCTAAACACATTTATCGGTATTTTCCTTAGCTAACAAGGAAGGGGTCCGAGGACCAATTCAGAAGAGTAAATGATGCTTTCTTTTACAAGAACATCTGTAGGATGAACCCCGAACTGAGGAAAACAAGAGTCTCTGATGAGGCATGGGCTGAAGTTTCAAAATGGGGTTGTGTCTTCTTATAATTTAAGAAGTTCACATACCTTCGAGTGGTCATGTACTCGGGTGATCCTTTCCGATTGCCCAGATACCTAGGAGATAAGCCGATCCGATGGATTTGGTCAGACAATTATTGGATTTCCACAAGTTCCAACAGAGTAAGCACAAGGCCATTGTATCCTTCCCAATTTCTATTGGAAGGTATACCTGCTCAATGGTGGTAAAATCCAAGAATGTAGTGCACGAGATTTAGGAGAAGTTAAAGAAGCACATGAAGCACAGAGATGGGTTCAAATTTCGAGGAGTTCTTAAGTCATATGGAACCCTGTACCTACATGTGCCTAGTATAGAAGACATCTAGGTTGATCTTCGTGATGAAGTTTCTATCCGTAGAAAGGATCATAGCAGGTTAACACTTGAAGAGATTTAGAAACTTGAGCTCACTGACATCCCAGAGGGTACCGGCAATTATGAAATTGTTCTGGATGCTTCATATGACGAACTAAATGAGGATCAATACGTTTTCCCAGCTATTGATTGGTCTATCGGTGAAAAATCCTCTATTACGGATAGATCAGCTCCATTCTCACACGCACTAAGGCATGGCTCATTTCTTGGGGAATGAGTTACAAAGAAAAGAGTTTTTCAAAGTTGGTTGCTTTGGAAGCGGGGCCCTCCAGAAAGGAAAAGGACAAGAGCTCTTCTAAGAGGCCTATAAAGGTCAAATTTTTCAAGAAGGGAGGAGAACAAGAAGCCCCTTCATCTACCACTCTAGCTGAGATGGTGAACATACCAGATTCACCAACCCCACCGAAATAGGGAAATCTCTTTGGAGGTAGAGGTGAGTCAACCTCTAATTTCACCTTTTGTTGATTGCCCAACAAAAGTAAGTTTATCTCTCGCTTCTCAAGCTTTGGCTTTAGGATCTACACCTCCTCCTTTGTAACCACTTCCACCTCCTCTTTCTCCATCTTCTTCATCAGCCATGGCCAGCATCTTCTCCGGTCTCTCACCTCTCTCTGCTGGAACCAAAGTGACTATAGATATGCCTCCTCCTTCTACACCTCTTTTCACTAAATCCATCACCACACTTGTGGTTGTTCCCACTCCACCAGTGAGTCTTCCTCCACCTACAAGTGTGACCCTAACTCCTGTAATAGTAGCAACTTCTTCTGGCATGCCTCAATGGTTTCTTGATCAGACTCAAGGAAGAGGAAGGTGGTAGTTCCCCTACCAGCCTTTGATTTCAGTTCACTCAAGGCTTCTCCTGCTAAATCAGCCAAGAAACCCAAAATAGTTTCAAGGGTTTTAGTGGATGCTTTGGGGCACAAATTTGTAGAGATCGCCACTCCCACAACTGACAAGACCAGAGAGGACATAATGTCCTCTGACTATCAGATAACCAGGGTTGATCTAGGGAAGGTGATGGCAGAAGGAGCACAACAAGATGCATGAGATGCTATGAACGTGCTATGTCAGAAGTTAAAAGAAATAAAGGAAAGTAGGGATGAGCTTAAAGAGAAAGTGGAGTAGTTGACCGAAGTGTTACTCAAGCTCTCAAAGCCTCCTGAGTCAACACCATCATCCTCTACTCCTATCGGGTTTGATTTCTCATCGGTACCCATGATTGAGAAGATTAATGAAAAGGGGAGAGCGGTCGATGAATGGACCCAAAGGCTGCTCCTACAAGGAAAATAAGTCATCAAAGATACTATGGAAGTCTATCAATCTTTAGAGGATATAAAGAAATATGGAGAGAAAATGGACGATGAGTTTTTCAACGGAAATCGGGAACCTAGAGTTGACTTTCGAAGCTCTCCAAACACTGAAATAGATTCCATCCCGCATCTTGGTCAAGGAGGGCATCATTCCACATGGGGATAAACATTTTCAGTTGACTAAAGCCATCAAATTCAGAATAAATATTCTCAATGAAGCTTGCAGCAAATTTAGAGAATCAAGAGATCAATTGGTTGATGGCAAGAATGACTTAGAAGAAGAGCTAGTCAAAATATGTGCTAAGGTGTTGAGTGAAGGCTCGGGTATCTTACCTATTGATGATCTTTACAAATAGATCCAAGAATCAATTCAGCATGAACCAAATTACGGATTCGGCATGGAAATCATGATGATTGTGAAAATTAAACATTCTTTGGAGACCCTGAGGAAACTCAACAAGAGATTGAAAAATCTTCCTGGTAATGCTAGTGATACTCAGGAAACATGTGAAGTTTTGAGTGATCATTCAACCGCACCTGACGAGAATGAGATGCAGGGTATAATCTAAAAATTCCAAGAATTTTGGGACAAGCAGGCTTTGTTGGAGGAAGATAAAGATGATGATACAAAATAAGTACAATGCGACATGTCATTTCAATCTTGAAATTGACATGTCTTTTTAATTTTTGTTTCGTCACATAGGAAGAAAATATTTACTTGGTTTCATGCATGAGAGTCAAGAAAAATAGGACTCTCTTTTAAAAGACTATTTTCTAAGATTTATCCTATTTTCTCTCAATGTCTTTTATTATAAATAAGGGATGCTTATGCATTCCAAAGGGTTATTTTTGGAATATTGAGAAATATTGTGAAGAAGAAAAACTTTGTGTTTTCTTTTAATCATTTGAGGAATAGAAATTGATGCTATTTTTACAAACTTTGTGTTGTGAGATTCATCTCTCTTAAAATATTGTTCTTATGTTCAGGATCTTAAGCTATTCTTTGTTTATCATTCTAAATCATTTCAAACATTACATTACATTTGTTATCTAGAACTCATATGATTATTTCATGATCTATGTTTGCTCGAAAGAAAATATGTTCCCGTCATTTCCTTTCCATTGTGTATTCCTTTCTGATCCATTCTATTTCAAAAACAGCAATATCTTTACCTAGCATGGATATGGACTTTGGGATTCTATCCCAACCCCAATGGTTAGATTAATGTGAATACTATACATATTATTTTTGTTGTGTTTTAGATTAGTAATAAACAGGCAGCCTCACCTGTCTTTGAGGAGGGATTTAATCCCATGTACTATGGTTGAACCTCATATTTCGGTGTAAGAAAATATCCAACCAACAAACTACGAGGAGTTGAGCACTTTCTTCCTCAAACTCCTCATTTCATGCCACATGGAAGTTTAGAACGTTCTACCATTAAATGAGAATAATCATCTACCCACTATCCCTAATTTAAATTTTTCAATCAACTTAAAGTAATGTTGATTAACCACCAAGTTACTTAAGTCTTACAATAAATATACTTGAAGAAAAAGAAGAAGAAGAATAATTATTCCAAATGTACAACTTAAGTTCCTACCTTATACTTTTCCTCGTCCTTTTCTTCGATTTCATCTTTGATTTGCATCCCTATTCTTTTCCCAATACTATGCATAGTGATCTATCATGCATTTGATTACATCATTATATGCCTTCACAATAGCCTCCATATTTGTTTCTAATGTGAATGATTCCTTTTCCAAAATATTACAGTAGCCCCTAACCTTCCTAAGACATGAGCCTAAATAATAAACACCTTTTTAAAGTTTTTAAATTTCTCCCAGGATGTACGACTAAAAGGAGTGATGGCATTATTTATTTCTTTTTGAAGTAATTGAAGCAATTCTTCAATTTCTTTTAGAGGTTTTCCAATGCCATACTTTTTAAGTCATAAATTCCATCATCCAGTTCATCTAAGGCTAGCTTGACCCGTTCTTCTAAGAGTTGCATCTTTCGTATTATATGCTTAAGAATTCCTTTCCTAAATGAGATAATAAGATGTTGTACCATATGTTCTTCAATCAACACATTATCAGGCAATGAGTCTATCTCTTGAAGACTCTAAAGTTGTAGCTCAGCAATTTTTCATTCATTGTCGACCTTCTAACTTTAAATTCTTCAATTTATCACACTTTTCATGGCACTCTTTTGTTTTCACAAGTATCTCCTTATTATAATTTGTGGCCACCTTGGTAATGTTAGCCACCCATTCATCCACATCCTTTGTTTTGTCACCAGTTTCCTCCATTATTGTGATCACTTGAGGATTCTTTCATTCTCCTGTTAATATTGGTTGTTGTGAAGACCTTGCAACCTTCATGATTATATCACACACTTGGATGTTTGTTCTTTCAATTTGGTATTATTTGTCTTCTCTTCATCTAACTTAAGAAAAAGGCTATTGATTAGAGTCTGTGTGTCTTTCTTTAAGCCTTCAAGTGGTGACTTCTCCTAGGGGCACCCTTGTTATCACCAAATCTTCTTTAGTTATTTCATCCTTACCTTTAGTTGTTGTTGGGGTAGACACTTCAGCAAAAAAAAAACTCCAGAGGATTTAAATCATTTTTGACGTCACCTTAGTTTTCTTGTACCTTCTCCCCTTTTTCTCAATACTCTTCAACAATTGAAGATCCATCTCTTCTAAGTTTATCACTTCATTAGAACTAGGAAGCATCTATGAGGCCAACAATCTTGTGAAGCCTTTCCCTAAAGAATCTTGGGCACCAAAATGAACAACCATCTATTGACCAATTACTTTCGTAAATGGAAGTATAATTTTTTCTTGTTGTTTCTCATATACTTCAAAAGTAGTAGAACCTTGAAGCAATTTTTTTCCAATTTTTCCATCTTCTCACTTACCAACTGATTTTCAATTTCCTTCTCCTCTTCGATTATAGTATTAGTTTTACTTTTGACCTCTTTTTCTTTCCCAACTTATTCTTGTAACAAATATTCTTGAATTATTTCTAAATGAATATCTCATGTACTTCCCTTCTTAATATCTCCCTCCTCTACCTCTAAAATTTCTTTAAAGACTTCTCCATTAGTTGAGATACCTCCTAAAAGGAAGATCTATGATGGCATCATGTATTCCTTATGACCGAGTAGTTGATTTTTCTTTCGTAGATGGAGGAGGAGGAATTTTTGGTGGAGATAAGGGAGGAGGATAAGGAGATGGGGCTTTTAAAACAACTGTAGGGAACAAGAATGTCCTTGAAAGGTGATAACACAAGCTCTCACTGTGTAGAATATACTTCAATGGTAATAGTATTAGTAGATGAAGACACCAATAAATGAGAAGCATCACTTGAAGTAGCTTCTGAAACTAATGTTTTCCTTAGAGAAGTTGGATTTGGAGTTTCCCATTCTGTCATGGGCTTCTTGATTGGCTTCAAATTTGTAGGCCCTCTGTTACTCTCTCCTGGTCCTTCCTTTCTCTTTTTCCCCGACTTATTTCATTCATTATAGATTCCTCTAGGAAATAACCTTTATCAAGTAGTTAGTTCAAGTATAAAGCAACACTTTAGACTTCCTTTCCATAATTTTTTAGACTTATTTCTTATGGTTGGCAATGGAGCATCATCACCTCCTTCTTCATAGTAGGCATCTAAAATTACTTTCCCATCATCTGGGAGCTTCTTTGGAATGTTTTCCAATCCCAAGCTTAGGATTTTTTTGTACTGTCATTCTACTATAATCTATTCTTCTGATTTCATATTCATCTCTACAATCAATCCATAAATCCTCCCTTGCGCTGGAAAATGTGCATGATCTAATGAAACTATTTTCTGAGCAATATTTTTGTAGTCAAAATTTAGTCTAGCCTTGTAGTCTTCTTGAGTATAGTTGTGGAACATTTCTTTTGAAACATTTCGAGCTTTGTGGATGTTAGCACAATGATAGCTGGAAATCAAACTACTACTCTATTAAACCCTTATTGTAGATCATGAAGTTCCACTAGTTGTCTACATAGTTCAAGTAAAATCCACCTATCACTAGGATACCTTGGGAGTTTTAGTGGTTTTCCTGAGAAGCCACAAACTCTCAAATATGTGAAATGAGAGAACTGAATAAAGATACATCCATATTGTACAAATGCATTCCACGCAACATCAATTACCCTCTTTTCTTTTAGCTCAGTATCAAGTTTGTAAATGACTTCATAGAAGAAGTCATTAACCTACATGTACTCCTTGAAATACCCAGGAAAAGACAATTATGGATAATATTCATGGATAGGGTTCTCAACTGCACTACCTTGTTTCCTTAATTTAGAAAAAGCACCATGTGTTGTTGCTACATACACAAGATAGGAAGTCATCTTGAAGTCCAAAGGTGTGGGTTATATTTCGCAATTGATTGTCAATGTTATTACTAATAATCTCATCCCAATTGATCAAAGTAATAGGCTTTCCATTCTCAATCAATCTAATGAAATAATACATCCATGAAGAAAAGTGTTTAGCATTTTTCTATCCATTGATTTTGCACAACAGCTAAGTTATATCATCTACCTCTTGAACCATATCAGACCTCACAATAGTTCTAGGAAATATTGATGCCTTCTTTTTTCCTTAAAATAATTCAGGTTCATGATCCGAATGGCATCTTCTCTATTGTTCTTCCAATACTCATCTACCTTTTCCATACTCACACCCAATAATTTAGGTGTAGTAGGAATATTCAAGAAAAAAGTTAAATAAATGAGCATCAAGTCGTTGGCATAGTAGCTAGTTAACACAATGAGATCCCTCTCCACCACTAGTTTGAGCTTTTGGTGTGACATGCACCAAATTGTAATATGGTATCAAAGCCAGGTAGTTAAGCATGCCCGGCCTAGAGTAGTACTAGGATGGGTGACCTCCTAAGAAGTCCCAGTGTCGTTGTATCCTAATGTTGTTGGACCTAATTTGGTGAATACATGGTGGGACCAGGGCTCATGTGGTTACATCTAGCTCCATCATGTGGGGGTGTGTTAGCGTAGTAGCTAGTTAACACGATGAGATCTCTCCCCACCAATAATTCAAGCTTTTGGTGTGACAGTAAATCGTAACATGTTATTACGCCAGGAAGTTAAGCGTGTCTGACTTGGAGTAGAACTGGGATGGGTGACCTCCCGAGAAGTCCCGGTGTCATTTTATCCTAATGTTGTTGGACCTAATTTTGTGAATACATGGTGAGGTCAGGGCTCATGTGGTTGCATCAAGCTCCATCGTGTGGGGGTGTGTTGGTGTAGCAGCTAGTTAACACGATGAGATCCATCTCCACCACTAGTTCAAGATTTTGGTGTGATGGTAAACGTAATGTGGTATCAGAGCCAGAAAGTTAATTTCACCCAACCTAGAGTAATATTGGGATGGATCACCTCCTGAGAAGTCTCGACATCGTTTCCTCCTTATGTTGTTGGACCTAATTTGGTGAATACATGGTGGGCCCTGTGGCTCACGTGGTTACATATAGCTCCATCGTGTGGGGGTGTGCTGGCATAAGCATCTAATTAACATGATGATATCCCTCTCCACCACCAGTTTGATATTTTGGTGTGATGGAAAATCATAACATGGCATCGTAACAGAGATTGTTGTTGACATCCGTCTCTGTAAGTTCATTTTGTAAGCATTCTTTGTATATTTATATATTTAGGATTTTCTCGTATTTTGTTGTTGCATGTGTTTTTATGCAAAACAGAGTCTTCCATTGGATCGGAAGGTGGCAAAACCCTAAGATCAATTGTAAACTCAACCATTTCTAGAGGCGTAGTTTTTTTGTGGTGTAGATAAACATGTTGGTTTGCTCTCGAGATTTGTGTCGACAGAAGAATTGAAATACTTATCCCCTAGTCATATGGTATGGTCATATGAGGTCTTAAAGATTTTTAATCCTACTAGTAGGTGCTTAACTCCAGCCCCCTTTCATTTTATTTGTGTGGTGAAGGCACGAGCATTTTATTTTGTTTTAGTGATAACTAAAATAAATAGTAGATCATAATATTGAAAAGCTTGTAACTTTTGATCGGTAACTCGGTTTTGAGTTTCATTTTTGTAAAAGTGCTTTTTTTTCATGCTCTTTCCATTAGAAATATTTATTTTGAGAATCTCACTATAATTATAAAGTTTAATATTGTAACACACACTCATTATAAAGTGCAAAAATCTAGAGGGGCTCTTATTACATTGTTTGGGGGTCTTGTTGCATTGCTTGGTTCTTGCATTTATTTTGGTGA
Organism: Taxus wallichiana var. yunnanensis; assembly: GCA_018340775.1. Classification (NCBI taxonomy): domain Eukaryota; kingdom Viridiplantae; phylum Streptophyta; class Pinopsida; order Cupressales; family Taxaceae; genus Taxus; species Taxus wallichiana. The sequence goes on along the minus strand of CM031236.1, from coordinate 270,295,710 downwards.
TTTTTTGAGGATGGTGTCTACTTCTAAATTAGATCATGTTAAGACATTTAAAACACATAATTACCACACATGGAAACCAATAATGGAAACAATAATTAATCGAAAGGATTATGGGCTTAAACTTCTTGAGAACAACCAAGTGTTCACTAGAGAATATGATAAATTTCAAGTGTCGGTGCAAATTTGATGAGTTTATGGGTTTGATAGGAACTTATGTAAGTGACAGTATTTTGTTTCATTTAGAAAAGTGTGACTCTAACTTTCCAAATATGGGAAAAATTAGAGGATTTATTTGGTAAAGTAGATCATATGAGAGTAACTTAAAATTGAGATCACCTCTCTTAATCCTCGAAGATTTTCCATCAATTATAGACTATATTACCAAGTTCAAGCATTTTTTGACACAATTGAAGGGGATTGGAAGAGATAAGAAAGATGAAGAGTGTTTTTAATCTATTCTATCCAAGTTGAGAGGACCATTTCAAATATTTTCTACCTTTTTCTCTAGCATGGATGTCTTAGGTGACACATCCAAAATGTCTGACTTAAAAACATTTTGTGAAAGACTTGCTAGGGAAGAATCCAAATTGTCTCACCTTGAGTCTTCTACATCTCAAAAGGCATTAGTTGCATCTAATCCTAAGGGCAAGGAAAACCAAAAAGTAAAACCAAATCTACCCCTTCTTCATCTCAAAGTTCTCATAAACCCAAAGAAAATAACTCTAAACTCAGGAGTCTTTTAAATCCAAGAATAATTATAGCCTTTCATGCACTATTTGTGGGGGTATTGGTCATGAAGAACATAGGTGTTGTAAGTGAATGCAAGCCTTAGAGGATATTGTCAAGAAACACAAAATTTCTATCTCCACTCCACCTCCTTCTAATCAACATAGCAAAACACTTAATGTTATTGGGAGATCTCGGTCACCACTGCAGACAATTGGGTTATAGATTCTCGGCACTTTTCATCACATGAATTCTTCGAGGAGTCTTTGTTTCTCTAGGTTTGAGTTCTACTTCCAAAATTGAGGTTGGAGATTATTATTTTCTTTCGTTGAGGAAAAGGTGATATACAAATTCATAGTGGCAGATTCAAGATGCACTATATGTTCTTAACATCACTACAAATTTTCTTTTCGCATATCAAATTTGTCATTCGGTCAAGGAAAAATAGTGACTTTTACACCACATGGGGTAGAAGTAAAAACTTTTTGGAGCCTTATTCACTATATCACTTTGAGGGTTTGATGACACTTCTTCTATAGGGACAGGATTGGTTTCTCATGTAGATTCAGAGAGTAAGCTTTGGCATGAAATATTTTGAAATCTTAACTACGTATATTTAAAGAAGTTGAGCACTCATGGTATGGTAGATGGTCTTCCTAGAGTTTCTTGTCTTGAGGGAGTTTTCTTTGGCTGTGCATTAGGGAAACAACACTAAGATCCATTTCCTAATAATTTGTCTAAGATATTTTCTTCACCACTTGAGCTTGTGCATAGTGACTTGATGGTTTTTCCAACCCCCTCTTTCAATGGAGCTAAGTATGCACTTACCTTTATTGATAATTTCTCAAGGCATACTTGGGTTTATTTTCTCAAGTACAAAAGTGATTTTTTTCACACTTCAAATTCTTCAAGGATTTGGTCGAGAAACAATCTTCTAGTTGCATAAAGAACTTTCATATTGATAATGGGGGGAGTACTTCAGAATGAGTTTTCTAAATTTTTGGAAACTCAAGGCATTATTCTCTAGCATTATGTTCTTCATACTCCACAATAGAATGGCTTAGTAGAACGGAAGAATAGAACTTTGAAGGAAATGGCTAACTGTATGGTTCATTCTAGAGATATACCTCCTATCTATTGGGTAGAAGCAGTTAATTGTGCTAACTACATTCAAAATCACACACCACATAGAGCACTTGAACATTTGACTCCAAAGGAAGCTTGGTCCAACACTAAGCCAGATGTCTCATTTTTTCGATTCTTTGGGAGCCATGTTTGGGTCTTTATGCCAAAGAAGAAAAGGAAATCTTTGGATAAGAAGAGTAAACCCTTTATATTTTTAGGGTATTGTGAGGACATGAGAGCTTATCATCTTTTAGATTCTCGATACACATGATGTTCTTTTTCAAACACATGTTTATTTTGACGAGGGCTTCACTCCTCATAATTTTTCATCTTCCATGCCTCCATCTCATTTGAGGATCCTTTCTTTGATAATATTGATGAGGATATTATAGATGTTGTTGAGGATCCTATTCCCACCGATGTTGTCACTATGCCTAAGTGGGCTCGTATTACAATTTCGAGGTAAAGCACCTTTCATATAGGATCTTCCAACCCCTGCATCATCACACACATTCTATAGGTTTTGGACTTTTGAGTCAGGAATTTTTTGAGGATCCATAGTATTTTTCAAAGGTTCATGGGATACAGGAGTGGGATGATGTGATGGCAGCTGAGTATTCCTCTTTGATGAAGAATCATACTTGGGATTTGGTATCTCTTCCTAAAGGAAGAAATATGGTTAGGTGTAAGTGGGTATACCAAACCAAATACGTAGCTGATGGGTCCATTGACAAGTATAAGTCTCATCTTGTTGTAAAGGGTTTTTCACAAGTTGAAGGTATTGATTACTTTAAGAATTTTGCACCCATTTCCAAGATGGATTATGTATGCCTTGTACTTGTTATTTCTGCATCACATGGGTGACCCATATACCAGATGGATGTGAAGGGTTCCTTCTTACATGGAGATCTACAAGAGGAAATGTACATGGATCAGCCGGCTGGATTTGTTCAGAGTTTTTCTCTTGTTTTTAGGATCTGAAGGTCTCTCTACGGTCTCAAACAAGCCCCTCGAGTTTGGTATGAGAAGATGGATTGTTTTCTTCTATCTACTGGTTTTGTTTGTTTCCACTTCAATCATACAGTGTATCTCCAACATGTTGGTGAGGATATTGTGATACTTTTCTTGTATGTTGATGATCTGTTACTTACTGGTAGCTCTTCTTCCCACATTCAGAGTATTCAGAGGGCTCTTTCTATACAGTTTGACATGATAGATTTTAGGTTATTGCATTATTTCCTTGGTTTTTAGATTTCTTAGACAGATTCAAGGATGCATTTGAGTCAGCAAAATTTCACCCATGATCTTCTTAGGTGCTTTGATATGGTTGATTGTAAACCAATTCCATCTCCTTTCAGTTTGGATTTACTCTTACTTCCACATATACCACAACACTTTTTGATCCTACATGTATAAGCATTTGGTTGGGAGTCTCATGTACTTGACCCATACTCACCCTAATATTTCATTTTGTGGTAGGGCTTATATCTCGGTTTTCACATTCTCCTCATTGTAATCATTAGTAGGTTGTTAAAAGGATTTTTGCGCTATTTGCACGGCACTTCCCGCTTTGACCTACACTACACTAGGGTTCTACTCGGTTGGTTGGGTATCTGATTTAGATTGGGTAGGTTCTATTAATGACAAACGTTCCACTTCTAGCTATGTTTTTGTCTTGGTTCTTCTCTAGTTGCTTGGGCGTGTAAAAAGCAACATGTTATTACACTTTCATCTTCATAGGAAAAGTAAAGGGCGTAGTTACTGAGAATTTATGATTCTTTGGCTTCAACAATTATTGATCATGGTGTTTGATTAGCATGTGTTCCTAGCTTGGTATGATCTGGTTATCATTCCTTTTATTACCTGAAGCATCCTTGATTTTCCTTGTCTGAGAATCATAATGTTTAGCACATTCCAGTACAAATTAAGGAAATTGAGCAATACTGGGAAAAGTAGCTACTTGTATCAACCCACTCCTAGTCAATGCCTACATGAGATGTGTTTGAATCTTGGCCTTTGATCTCTCAATCAATTTAGTGATGAAGACGTGCCCCATATTTTTATCACTGATTTCAGTAAGCTTGGACACAATACAAGACTCCACTAGATAGACTTTATATTCATATTTCATCTTATTTTCTTTGGCTTCACCAGTTTATTTAGTCTTAGCTTTCCCTTTACCCTCTTGGATTTAGAATTCTCTTCACTACTAAGATTAGGATATTCTCTAACAATAACTTCCTCTTCCCCTACTAACGCCTCACTTACTTCAATTAATTATTCTCTTGTTTTAGACATCTACCTTCCTCCAAGTGATCAATGTACTCCAATTACTGAGATATTAGCAACATCTCCTACTTTAAATATAGAACTCAAGTCAAGACACGTTATTTCAATTTCATATTGTTATTTAGATTCATTTGGTAATGAAATAGCATTAAAATACTTTTATAAGTGAAGTTCATATTTTTGCTAGAAGTGATGAAGTGAAACGTTCACTTTGTAATTCATTGTGGATTTTAAGGTGCTACTACTTGAGACTTGTAGTTAACAAGAAGAAGTAATTCAATTATGCATAATATAGAGAAGTAAGTAAAACTCTTTAAAACAACACAATATATGAGAAGTAATTAGCCATATGTTTAGCATGAAACATATGAAGCATGAACTATCGGTTTAGAGAAACACTTGTGAGAAGTAATGAGTAATCAGTTTGTGCAAATCATAGGGAAGTAGAAGTAATGAAAAAACGCAATGCAAAGAAGAAGTAGTGAGCCATCAATTTAGCACAACTCAAGTAATGAAGCAAAATTAGTTCTAATCACCACAATACATAGGAAGTTTTAAGTATCTAATTTAGCGCAAAATGTACTACTTGAAGTAAAAGTAATTCTAAACCGCTGCAATGAATAGGAAGTAACAAGAAATTGGTTTAGCGCAAGTAATTTAACATTGGTTCTAAAAATAGGCAAGGCATACGAAGAAAAATACATTCATATCAACGTAATCAAGGAAACCATACAATGTGGTGTTTAGAGGAACAATTACTTTAAAGGAATTACTACCCTAAAACCTGAGTAGAAGGAATACAAAAGTCACAAAATAAAATAATAAAACAATAATTTGTTATGCCTTTTATTTAAATAAACATGGAGAAGTAAGAGTAAATGAAACCATCGAAAATCACAAAAACATAACTTTCAAGCCATAAGTGAAGTAATTACTATTAAAAAAATCCATAGACTTTGCTAGGGAAAAACTAGGGTTTTATGACTGATAGGATTTTAGGAAGATTTTTTCAAAGGTAACAATGGGTTACTTTGAACTATCAAAACCCTAATTCCAATTGACAACAATAACCTAAATCCTAATAATTTTACAAACCCATAGTTCTAGAGACAGAAGAGAAAAATACCCACAAGGAAAACAATAAGCCAAAAAATGAACAAAACAAGGAAGAAATAAAGAAGAAGAAAGGAGGAAAAACAAAGTACCAACCTCTCCTACAAATGGGTTGAAGATGAATGCAAAAAATCTTCTTCAATGGTCACATGAAGATCACTCGGGGTTTGGGAGGTAGAAAACTTCTCTTTGAATAAGAAAATACGTGGATCTGTCATGGAATTACTTGAGATTATATATATTCCATGTCATTAAATGTAAGTCATATAATTTCCATGTCATCACTCCTCTTATATGTAGATTTTTGAGACAACTTCACTTCATTTCTTTTTAAAAGAAGTAAAGAACTCCCCAAACACTAATAACTTAAATGACTAGTTATGCGGCCTTTGGGACTTACTTTACTTGTCTTATTTTTTGAGAAGTAAAGTTTTTTGGGTTTGGTGCAAAGAAGACAAGTAATAGGGTGTTGATTTAGCGCAATGAATAGTCTTAGTTTGGTGGCATTTAGGAACAACTATACTTGCTTAATAATAAGAAGAAGAAGCATATCGGTTTAGCAAAGCTAAGAAGTAAGAGTACTTTAGTTTAGCGTAGAACTAGGAAATCTAAGCCAGTTATGCGGTGTTCTGGAACTACTTGTCTTATTGAATTTTAACAAGAAGAATAATTCACAATCAGCACAAAGAAGGCAAGTCTATGAAAATAAGGTTTTAGGATATAAACAACTTGTTACTTAGAAGTAAAGCATTCTAAGAAACCCGATAGCTTAAGAGAGAAAGTTCTTGATTTTTCAGGGATTTTAGGCATTTTGAGCACATGGGTATTTCATAATCAACCTCCTACAACCTCTTAAAGAATTATAAAGCACTCCTACAACCCAAATCATTTAAGGTAACAACCTAAATACAACAAACAACAACCTAAAGAGCTATAAACAACATGAACACAACTCATCACAAGACATGAAAACTCAAAATTTTCAAAGGGGTACCCCAAAATTTCTAAGTGAAATCTTGGGGACACCAATGGCTCCATCTATGGACATATTTATTTCTACCCAAAGGGAAGAAATGAAGATGATATCCCAACATCTCTAGTTCAATCCTTGTTCATTGGTTTAGAGTCACAAAAGGGAAACAAAAAAAAAAACATAAAACTAACCCTAAGAATTTATTTATATACATACAAGTTTTACCCTGAATCATCAACTCTTGAAAAATGTTTAAGTGCTTCCCATTGTATGGAAGTGAAATTCAACTCCATCCTGGTAGGAAAGGATGAAACTATCAGATCAGCAATGCTTGTAATCATGAATGGCCCCTTCCACAATGAATCAAATTTTCCATGCATTCCTTTAGGCTCATTCTTCTTATCCCACAAGAGCACCTAGTCTCCAAATTCAAACTTCCTAACTTTGGCCTTCTTTTCAAACATCATCTTGACCTTATTTTGATGTTCAACCAATCTATTTGCTACCTGAACCCACACTTCTTGTAATTCATCCAAATACATTATTATTTTATCAAGTGCATCTTGATATGTGGTATCCTCTAGGCCTTGGTGAACTACAGGGTAGGTAATTTAAGAGTAATAGGAAATTCAACATCCTTCCCATACAAAAATTGGAAAGGAGACATACCTATAGCTTTCTTAGAGTAATCCTATCACCCATAGTGCATCAAACAACTTCTTATGCCAAGTCCTTTGATTTTATTTTTTCAACTTCTAGATGATTGATATCAAATTTTATTACTTGATTCCTTGACCATTCCTTGAGGATAGTAATTTGAAGAATGAACTAGTTTTTCCATATGTGTAACAAAAATAAACCATCTCTTCAGAGGATAAGTTTGCAAGTGTTATCTTCTACTATCTTATTTAGTACGCCAAACCTTATGATGATATTCTCCTTAATAAAGTTACACACTTCTCTTCAAAGTAGCACTCTTAATGGGAACAACTTATACCCACTTACTAAAATAATTTGTAGTGAGAATGTAATGGTGGCCACACTAGAAGGTGGATTCAATGTACCAATGAAATCAATTCCCCACTACTAAAATGGTTCTTCTATCACAACTGGTTTCAAAGACAAAGTTGGAAGCTTAACACACCCAACAAATTGTTGACATGCTTGACATTTAGAAACCCAATCATTTGTATCTTGGAAAAGAGTGGGCCAATAATACCTTTCTTAAAGAATCTTATGTGTAGTAACCCTTGCTTAAGAAATGATTCCACATGATTTTTCATGAAATTTTTCAAGAAATCTCTCTTGTTGAGAGTGATCTACACATCTGAGAAAGACACCATCTATCCCCTTTTTGTACAAGCTATTATCCCAAAGAAAAAACCTTGGATTTAAGCTTGATAGTTTATTTTTCCTTGCGTGTAAGATGATCTAGACACTCTCCATATGTGAGGAAATAAGAAATCTTACTATACCATTCATCCACCAAATTCACAAAGAGAACCATAGGTAATCTCATCATCCTCTGAATAATCATCTTTTTTTTCTCACTCATCAATTCACAAAGCCCTCTTCCTTGCACCAATTTTGTAGGCTTGATATCCAAGTCATATTCTTACACCTTCATTTACCCAAGTGCCTCTTAGCATCCCCAACTCTTGTTGTGTTAAAATGGACTTAACTATAGTATTAGGCACATAGACAATAGTATGTGAAGAAAGAATAGTACCTGAATGCTTTGCATTCTTTAAAAATCGCATATGCATGCTTCTCCATGGGATTATACTTCAATTCATATGCCTTTAAAGGTGTACTCATGAAAGAAATAGGGGCCTCAATGTCCTCCTCATTCCTCTACATCAAAATTGTTGACATTGTGTGTTTAGAAGGAGTAAATAGAGGATAAACTCCTTACTAAAATCTAGTGATACTAGAACTAGTGCTTCTGAAAAAGATGTTTTGATTTTCTCAAATATTTCTTTCCTTCTTCACTCCATTTGAATTCTTGTTTCTTCTTCATCATGTTTGAGATATGATGGGTTAATTCAAGCAAAATCAGGAATAAACCTTCTTAGAAAAGTTAACCTTACCAAAGAAGGAATGAACTCCTTTCTTAGAATTTGGTAATGGAAAGTTCTGAATATCCTACACTCTCTCTGGATCTATCTTGGTTCCTTATTTCAAGACAATATGCCCAAGTATCTTTCCTTCAGTTATGAAAAAGATTGACTTCTTAGGATTTAGAGAGATCATGTGCTTCTGGCATTGGATGAATACTTCTTCTAAATCAACAATGTGATTACCTCTTGCATTAGAAAAGATTTCAAATCATCAAGGTAGACCACTATGCTTCTATCTTTGAGATGAGAAAACACCAGATCCATCTTCTCTTTGAAAATGTTTCTCAACATTGATCATCCCAAAAGGTATCTTCTGATAAGAAAACATTCCCCATGGTGTGATGAACATTCATCTTATATTGATCTTCCTCAACTACTTGAATTGATTATAGCCTAGAAAAACCATCAAGCATAGATAACATCTCTAATCCAGTAACTACTTGGAGAGTATGATCCATAATGGGAATAGGATAATTATCCTTTAATGAAGCTTGATTCAGATTGTGAAAATCCACACACAATCAAATCTCACCATTCTTCTTCCTTACATGCACTATGTTTTCCAACCACTTAAATGATGAATAGGATAAATTATCTTTACATCTAACAACTTCTGAATTTCAAAAATTGTACTTGAGATGGTTGGGATTGTGCCTTCAAATCTTTTTTCTTGAAAGTTTTTTGTCTTGGCTTCAATGGAATGTAATGTTGCACTTCTACAGGATGATGATACATTTTCAAGTCTTGTAAGACCAAGAAAAAACATCAATGTATTTTTTAAAATCCTTGTGAAGGCTTTTTTCTATTTCAAACAACACTTACCCAAATTCACCATCTTGGGTTCATCTTCTTCTACACCCAAATTCAATGATTGCACCTCTGATGAAGAAATTTCTCCATATTCTTTATTTTTTTCAAAACTGATCATGTTTATCAAAATTCTTCAAGAGATACCAAACCTTTAGGAATTTTATTTCCTTTAAGTTGAATAATATCTTGACTTCCTTCAAGCTCTAGATCTGGATCACTCTCACCAATGATGTTTTCTATCGTGGAAGTGAATTACTTCCTTCAAAGTATAACTCATCAAATTTTTCTTACTAATTTAAAAATGTAACAATTTTTTATTATCATTGAATACCTATCACCGATCCAACGTTATTTGGAACTTTTTTTGGAATAATTTCTCAACTTTATAATCACCTAGTCCTAAATATGGTAGGTGGTTGATCTAGATTCAAAAGAGATGTAGTAATCACCAAAGAATCTTCCCTAGAATTTTGATCTCTAGGAATATAAAATATGAGAGAAGGATAGAAATCCATCGTGGTAGAAAACACACGATCTCTATAATGCCTCATCTTGTCCTTCTTCACTTGATATTCCCTCTTATTTGTTTCACAATGAGTTCATCATCTCCTCTTTCTTGAAACAACTTGACTCCCATTCTCTTAGCTTGCTCCATTCCTAACAAAGTGCCTCATACTTTGATGTATTGTTAGTGTTATCAAACATAAGCTTAAATGAATATGAGTATACCTTTCCCTTCAAGATAAATCAGCACTACCACACCAATAGACCAAGAGAACAAAACTTCCATCAAACTCAAGAGTCTAAATCTTATCTTCTTGCATGTGAATCATGAGTTCATGGGCTTAGGGATTCTTCATTGTTTAACTCCAAATAATAAACTCCATGATCTAATTCTTGGAAAATAATATGAGACCTAGGATCTTTAGACTTGGAGAATGTGTATTTAGACTTCTTTTCTAGGTTCCAACCTTTGATTCACCCCTTTGATTGGGATGTGCACACAAGACCAATCCATTTTCACTTCTCCACCCAATTCCTTGTAGAATTTTCTACTCAGCAACATACCATAAGAAATAGGAATATATACTACCAAGATTGTCATCTTCAATATTTTTTCTGGGAAGGCTTTCTAAAAATCTTGAGCATCCTTGATTTTCCCAATGAGAGGAACTTGTCTCTCCATCGAATAACACCTTCCAATTGTTTTAGTTAATGTGAGTCCCAGAGCATCTACAACCTTAGCTGGCATTACATTATCAGAAGCTCCTAAATCTAAGATATAATTTCTCAACTTGTAACCATTAATAAGTAATGAAACATAAAGGTTTATATCCTTTTTGATGATATAGGGGGAAGTAATTGTAGCATTATTCAATGGAGGAGTATTCTTAGGATTAGGAAAGATACCTCTTGAAGTATTGTTTAGTTATTTGGTCCATTTCTTATATACATACTTTACTAAAATTATATTTTAATGATCTAGAAAATCCCTTAGGTACTCATCTTTAGACATTTGGATTTTCATTTTTTTTTTGATGTGATCGATAATGTCAAAGGATGGAATAATGTACATTTTGACTAACTTCAAAGTTTTCCCCACCGTTTTTGCAATTGATTAGGAGAAGAATTCACTTTCTTATCTATGGGATCCAAGGAAGAAGGAAGTGGACTACCTCTTTTCAAAATGGTAACATCTATGGTCTAGGCTCATCTCATTTCTCTCCTTTGTCCACTAGAAGAAGCCTCACCACCATGTTTTTACATTTGAGATCTTGTAAACATTGCAAATGTGTGACCATCACTATCTTCAAAAGATTTCATAATAGCCTTCATCAGATTCATAATCCAGGTAGCCAATATTGGAGTCACCAGTAGGGTCTACAAAAATATTCATCTTCAAGTAAGTCATTAGCAACAACATGATATTCTTCATTCATCTCCAATTTTTCCTCAAAGGGAAACTTTAATCGCTAGTCTCTATGGTGTAGTAATAAGATGATTCTGATTTGATTTTTAGTTATTGAAGTTTCGAGCAGGGACTATTCTGGATGGGGTAAATTATTTCCTCCTTGATCCATCTACTTCTTTATTTGTAGCATTTCGTTAGCTAATTTATGAAGCAGTGGATCAGATGTACTAGTTGAATTCATTCCTTTAGCTTTAGAAGCTGAATATTTAATCTTTCCTACCATAATGAGATCATCTTCAAATTCAATAGAAACATTATTTTGTGCTGCCAAAAATTAGTTGGATGTGCTCTGCATAACTGATATCCAACTTCAGGTAACAAAATCAGTTTATGAAAAACATTTTTGATTCTCATCACTTGAGATTAGTAGTAGTAGAAAGAATTTTATACAAAATTCTCTAGAATTTAGCAATAAAATCCCTCATATTCTCATGAGGCTCCTTCTTTAACTGTGTCAACTGAGTTATCAGTTTATTTGCATCCTCTGCAGGTTTGAATATTTTAAAGAACTACTCCACATGGTAAGATGGTTATGGTTCTTGGAGAAAGTTAGTAGAACCATTCTCTAGCTAAGTCATGCAAGTTTCAATGAACATCCTAATAGACACATCTTCATGCTCCATAAAGCAATACTCCACATGAAATGAAGAAATCTTCCAAATGATCATCAGATTTTATTTTCCATCTCCATAGAAATTTTGGGAAATTTTCCTAGAACCTTTGGGTAATTCATGGAGAGGGAGGTAAATTCAAAGGACCAAAGGCCATGCCCTAAGGGACAGGAAGCTATTGAGCCATTTGTAAAGGAATTAAAAGTTAGGATTGACTGGATGAATAATACTAGTGATTGGGCTATATTGTAACTGATTTGGTGAAGTCTTGAACTCTTCCTATAGGTGAAAGACTTTCTCTATGGGTTTGGGCTTGAGGTGGATAATTAAAATTAATTTCTCTTATAGATGAAAAATGATCAGTTCTTCCTGAGCCCAACTTTCTTGTGTAAATGGATGAATTTCTAGAATGAATAATTTAAAAAAATAACGGAACAAGCCTCAAAAAGTTATTACTTATAAGAAATACTTAACTCAAAAAGTGCACAAAGCTTTTAAATATAAATTGATTTTAAGGGTGCATCTAACTCAGGAAAGTAAGAGTAACTTCAACGTGAACAAGGATGTGCATGCAAGCAAAAAAATTATTTAATTGTTATCACTCATAACACAACAAGTAATTTAAACACCTAACTAAGACTAAAGACACAAATAACTATTTCTCCGACACCCACAAGATAAGCACAAAAGTATTTTGATTTAATTTTTTTCCCAGTAAGTGGCAAAAATGTTGGCTAAATTTTATGCTCGACTAAACATAAAACCTAGGAAGTCATGGGATAAATCCCCTTCATTTATGGTGAAGCTCCCATGTGATTTATTTATTTATTCTAAGGCCTTCTATTCTATAATTGGGGTATTACTTTAATTGAATAGCTCATGAACCATAGCTAAACAACTTTACAACAAGTAAGTAGTTGTACGTGAAGCAATCACTAGGAAGAAGAAGAAAATGGAAATGGAAAATAGAATATGCTATGTGAAAAAAATGTTCTTGGTAAATAGTAGATAATATATCTAATTATTCACAAAAATAAAAAATACTTAATAATTTTACAACTTTTAGAAAATGAAAAGAAGCGTACTCATATGAAATTTAAAGATAACACAAAGTTTACCATTATCCTTCATAGTTTGCACATAAGTAAGACTTTAGAAGACACAAAGTTCAACCAAAATCCTCCTTTCTTCTTATTCAACTTTCAACCATTTACAATATGGACATCTAATTATTTCAACAAAGTTTGAAATAACCATGTATAACGTAAAACAATAGATTTCCAAAAATTCCTCGATCCTTTGACCGTAGGTCTCCTCTTCTATTTATAGTCATCATAAGGAAATACAAAAAGAGATAATGTTCATTATACTTCCATAAATATCTAACTATAAAACTACAGGAGTTGAGAACTTTCTTCCTCAAAATCCTCATTGCATGCCACATGGAAGTTTAGAATGTTCTACCATTAAATGAGAAAAATAACTAATGCCCACTATCCCCAAGTAATTTGACTTTTTCAATCAACTTAAAGTAATGGTGATTAACCACCAAGTTACTTAAGTATTACAATGAATATACTTGAAGAGTAGAAGAAGAATAAGAATAAGAAGAAGAAGAAGAAGAATTATTCCAAATGTACAACTTTAGTTTCATGCCTTATTATTTTCCTCATCCTTTTCTTCAGTTTCATCTTCATCTACATCCCTATTATTTTCCCGATACTTGGCATATTGATCTATCATGCATTTGATTACATCATTATCTACCTTCATAATAGCCTCCATCTCTATTTCTAATGTGAATGATTCCTTTTCCAAAATATTACAACACCTCTGACCTTCCCAAGACATGACCCTAAATAATAAACATCTTCTTGAAGTTTTGAAAATTTCTCCAGGGATGTACAACTAAAAGGAGTGATGGCATTATTTATTTTTTTTGAATTAATTGAAGGAATTATTTCAATGTATTTTGGAGGTTTTTCAATGCCATACTTTGTTAAGTCATAAATTCCATCATCTAGTTCATCCAAGGTTGGCTCGACTGTTCTTCCAAGAGCTACATCTTTTGTATTATATGCTTAAGAATTCTTTTCTGAATGAGAGAAGAAGATGTTTTTGTTTTCCTTTCTTCATAGATCCCTCTGGTACCATTTTCTTTCAATCAACACATTATCTAGAAGTGATTCTATCTCTTCAAGACTCTGAAGTTGTAGCTCAACAATTTTGCATTCATTATCATCCTCTAACTTTAAATTCTTTAATTTATCCCACTTTTCATGACACTCTCTATTTTCACAAGTATCTCCTTATAATAATCTGTGGCCACCTTGGTCATGTTAGCCACCCATTCATCCACAGCCTTTTCTTTCTCACCGTTTCCTCCATTATGGTGATCACTTGAGGATTCACTTGTTCTCTGTTAATATTGGTTGTGTTGAAGACCTTGCAACCTTCATGATTATATCACATAGCTTGGATGTTTTTTTTTCAATTTGGTATTATTTTCCTTCTCTTCATCTAGCTTAAGAAAAAGGCTATTGATTAGAGTCTACATGTCTTACTTTAAGCCTTCAGTGGTGACTTCTCCTAGGGGCACCCTTGTTACCACAAGATCTTCTTTAGTTATTTCATCCTTACCTTTACCCACTTTGGGGTAGACACTTCAAAAATTTCTATCCAGAGGATTCAATAATCATTCTCGAGGTCACCTTAGCTGCCTTGGACCTTCTCCCCTTTTTCTCAATACTCTTAGCAATTGAAGATCCATCTCTTCTAAATTTTATCACTTCCTTGGCACTAGAAGCATTGTGAGGCCAACCATGTTGTGAAGTCTTTCCTGAAGAATCTTGGGCACCAGAATGAACAACCATCTCTTGACCAATTACTTCCATAGATGGAAGTACAATTATTTCTTGTTATTTCTCAAGTACTTCAGAAGTGGTAGAACCTTGTAGAAATTATTTTTCCAATTCTGCCATCTTCTCACTTATCAAATTGATTTTCAATTTCCTTCTCCTCTTATTTCTAGTGTCAATTTTACTTTCAACCTATTTTTCTTTCTCAACTTATTCTTGCAACAAAGATTCTTGAACTTTTTCTAAATGAACATCTCTGTACTTCCCTTCTCAATCTCTCCCTCCTCTACCTCCACATTTTCTCTTAAGACTTCACCTTTCTCCATTGGTTGAGATACCTCTCTAAAAGGAAGATCCATCTATGGTGGCATCATGTATTCCTTTTGATTGAGTAGTTGATTGTTCATTTTGTAGATGGAGGAGGAATTTTGGTGGAGAGCAAGGAGGAGGATGAGGAGATGGAATTTTAAAACAACTGTAGGGACAAGAATGTAGTTGGCTTGAAAGGTGGTAACACAACCTCTCCCTATGTAGAATGAACTTGAATGGTAGGAGTATCAGTAGATGAAGACACCAATAAATGAGAAGCATCACTTAAAGTAGCTTTGAAAACTGATGTTTTACTTGGAGAGTTGGATTTGGAGCTTTGAGGCACTACCCTTTGGTATACATGGGCTTCAACAAATTTCAACTTTGTAGGCCCCCTCTAAATACTCTCTCTAGTCCTTCCTTTCTTTTATGTCCCTCGGCTTTTTTCATTCATTATAGATTCCTCCAAGAAATAACCTTGATCAAGTAGTCAGTTTAAAGTATAAAGAAACACTTTAGATGTCCTTTCCATAATTTTTGGACTTATTTCTTACAGTTGGCAATGGAGCATCATCACCTCCTTCTTTATAGTAGGCATCTAAAATTACTTTCCCATCATCTTGGAGCTTTTTTTGGATTTTTCCAATCCCAAGCTTAGGATTTGTTACACTATCATTCTACTATAATCTCTTCTTTTAATTTCATATTCATCTCTACAATCAATCCAGAAATCCTCTAGTGTTGGAAAATGTGCATGATCTAATGAAACTATTTTCTGAGCAATATTTTATGTGGTCAAAATTTATTCTAGCCTTGTAGTCTTCTTGAGTATAGTTATGGAACATTTCTTTAGAAACATTTCGAGCTTTATGGATGTTGGCACAATGATAACTCCCAATGAAACTGGAAATGAACTAACTTGTGAAAATGAATGCCCTTGTTTGTTAAATCATGAAGTTCCACTTTTATCTACATAGTTCAAGTAAAATCCACTTATCACTAGGATACCTTGGGATTTTTAGTGGTTTTCTGAGAAACACAAAATCTCAAATATGTGAAATGAGAGAACTAAATAAAGATACATCCATATTGTACAACTGCATTCCATGCATCATCAATTACCCTCTTTTCCTTTAGCTCAGTATTAAGCTTTGCAAATGACTTCATAGAAAAAGAAATCATTAACTTCTATTATGTACCTTGAAATACCTAGGAAAATCCAATTGTGGATAATATTCATGGATAATTCTATTCATTGATACCTTTTTCCTTAATTTAGAAAAGCACCATGTGTTGTTGAAGCATACACAAGATAGGAAGTCATCTTGAAGTCCAATGTTTGGGTATATATTTCACGGCTGAAAATGGATCATCAATGTTATTACTAATAATCTCTCTAAAATTATTTGATCAAAGTATTAGGCTTTCCATTCTCAATCAAACGATGAAATAATACATCCATGTAGAAAAGTGTTTGGCATTTTTCTCTCCATTGATTCTGCACAATAGTTGAGTAATATCATCTATTCTTAGACCAAATCAAACCTCACAATATTTCTAGGAAATCTTGATGCCTGCTTTGTTTCCTTTAAATAATTTTGAGTTCATGATCGAATGATAATTTTCCCTATTGTTCTTCCAATACTCATTTGCATTTTCCATACCACATCCAATACTTTAGGTGTAGTAGGAATCTTCAAGAAAAAATTAAATAAATGAGCATCAAGTCTCACCATAGATTACCTGAAGCATCCTTGAATTATCCTTTTTTGAGAATCATAATGTTTAGCACATTCCAATACAAATTTAGGCAATTGAGCATTACTGGGAAAAGTAACTACTTGTATCAACCCACTCCTAGTTAATGCCTACATGAGAGGTGTTTGAATCTTAGCCTTGGATATCTCAATTAATTTAGTGATGGAGACATGCCCCATATCTATGTCACTGATTTCAGTAAGCTTTGAAAAAATACAAGACTCTATTGGATAGCCTTTATATTCATATTTCATCTTGTTTTCTTTGGCTTCACCAGTTGATTTAGTCTTAGCTTTCCCTTTACCCCTCTTGGCTTTGGAAGTCTCTTCAATACTAAGATTAGGATCTCTCTGATAACAAAAACTTCTTCTTCCCCTACTGACTTCTCACTTACTTCAATTGATTCTTCTCTTATTTAGACATTTTCCTTCCTCAAGTGATTAATGTACTCCAATTACTAAGATATTAGCAACAATCCTTGCTTTAAATATAGAACTCAAGTCAAGACACATTATTTTAATTACATGCAGCTATTCAAATTCATTTTGGTCATGAAAGAGCATTAAAATCCTTTTAGAAGTGAAGTTCAAGGTTTGTTGGAAGTGATGAAGTGAAACAGTTCACTTTATAGTTCATTGTGGATTTTCAGGGTGCTACTACTTGAGACTTGGAGTTAACAAGCAGAAGTAATTCAATTTTTGCAATATAGGAGAAGTAATAACTCTTTAAAATAGTGCAATATATGAGAAGTAATTGGCCCTAGGTTTAGCGCAAAACATATGAAGTAGTGACCTATCGGTTTAGCGTAAAACTTGTGAGAAGTAATGAGTAATTGGTTTTGTGCAAAGCTAGAAGTAACGCTAATAATGAAATGAAAAATAAGTAGTGATCAATCGATTTAGCACAACTCAAGTAATGAAGCAAAATTATTTCTAATCACCATCGCAATACATGGGAAGTTTTAAGTAGCGACGTTTTAGTTTAGTGCAAAATGTAGACTTAGGAAGTAAAATCAATTCTAAACCATGCAATGAATAGGAAGTAAAAGATCTCAAAAAATTAGCGTAAGTAAAGTAAATGGTTCTAAATAGCATAAGGCATGCGAAAAAAACATTTAGATCAATGCAAAAAGGAAACTAGATCGTGCAGTGTTTAGAGGAACGATTACTTTAAAGGAATCACTACCCTAAAACCCAAGTAGAAGCAATACAAAATTCCACAATGCTAGAAAAAATAATAATGTGTTATGTGGCATTTTCAAAAAACCACATTGCTTCAACTAAACAAGGAAGTAAGAGTAATTCAAAACAAGTAATTTTTTTTTAAAAACATAACTTTAAGTGAAGTAAAGTAACTACTCATCATTGAAAATCCGTAGACTTTGCTTGGGCAAAACTAGGGTATTTTGACTAATAGGATTTTAGGTAGATTTTTTCAAATATAAAAATGGTTACTTTAAACTATCAAAACCCTAATTCCAACTAATAACAATAACCTAAATCCTAATAATTTTACAAACCCACAATTCTAGAGATAAAAGAGAAAAATACCCACAAGGAAAACAATAAGCCAAGAAAATGATCAAAAAAGGAAGAAATAAACAAGAATAAATGAGGGAAAATAAAGTACCAATCTCTCTCTTACAAATGGGTGAAGATAGGGAATGTAAAAACTCTTCTTCAATCAGTTGCACGAAGATCGCTCGGCTTCGGGAGGGAAAAACTTCTCTCTCGAATAAAAATGTGTGGATCGACGTGGAATTACTTGAGATTATATATATTCCATGTCATTAAATGCAAGTCATATAATTTCCACATCATCACTCCTCTTATATGTGGCTTTTTTGAGATAATTTCACTTCATTGCTTTTAAAATAAGTAAAGCACTCCCCAAACACCGATAACTTAAATGACTAGTTATGCGGTCTTTGGGACTTACTTTACTTGTCTTTTTTTAGAAGTAAATTTGTTTGGGTTTGGAAAAATAAGACAAGTAATAGGGTGTTTATGTTTCATAATGAATAGTCTTAGTTTGGGTGTTTAGGAACAACTATACTTGCTTAATAATAAGAAGTAGAAGCATATCGATTTAGCACAAAGCTAAGAAGTAAGAGTACTTTAGTTTAACTCAGAAATAGGAAATCTAAGCCAATTATGCGGTGTTTTGGAACTACTTGTCTTATTGAATTTTAAAAATCAAAAACATTCCCAATCATCACAAAGAAGATAATTCTATGTAAATCAGGTTTTAGGATATAACCAACTTGTTACTTAGAACTAAAACATTCTAAGAAACAGATAGCTTAAGAGAGCAATTTTTGACTTTTCAAGAGTTTTTAGGTATTTTAAAGCACATGGGTATTTCATAAATCAACCCCAAGCAAGTTGATGCAAAATCACGGCACCCACGGATGCAAATCAGGTTTCTAAGTTAGGAATCTCGAGAGAAGGTTGGTTCTATTCCTCTGTTGGATGCACACGAAAAATGCGAGAGTTTACTCAAAACCTAATCTAACTTGCCGAGGAGACGGGGTAAGAAGATGCATAAAAATAAACCTAAGCTAACGAGAGGTGATGCACCGAGGAATGAAGAACACCTATCTTGCCAATAAACATAGACCATTCAAATGTGATGCAAGATCATGCACTGAGATAACAAAATTTGCGGTGAAAGACCGGGAGGATGCAAATGAACACGAGAGAGGGTTGAGAATCATCCACGAGACATGCATTACTTGCTCAAAGATTGATACTGATACACTACAAAATGCCAAGAGTAGAGTCGCATTACGAGTTTCAAATGGGAGGTTTGAACTCCACAAAATTCACTGATAAAGAGAAGAAGGGAGGGGAAAAATAGATGTTTGACCTTTAGAAAGAAGCCCCTCCTTACAATATATAGGAAGAATGAGAGAGGGAAGAGAGAGGAAATCCAGATCTACCCCAACCACTTCTAGGTTGCATTTAACTCATCTCATTATGGTAGAAGTGGCGAATCCTGGCAAAATGGTGGGTATCTAGCGAGAAATGGCGGGCTATATGCATTGTATTAAATTTGGTTGTTGAAGCGTCACTTCTGTCTATTATTACGTGCAGAGGTGTTTCTCAATTTTCTCTCTCCAAACTGAACCAAAATCAATATTGACCCTGGAATCATGTAGAGAATTTTCCAGCTTTCCATTGATATAAAGAACGTGAAAATCGAGCTCTGGATCGAAAGATATGGCGATCTGAAGATTTAGGGCAAAAAACAGGCCAAAACGGATCGGCGGGAAAATATTTGAATTTTTTCCCACGCTCTGCCACTTGGATGACACGTGTCGGACTCTGATTCATCCACGGGTTCATTCTCTAAAAATTCCTTTCGGGCCTTTAAACTTGGACACGTGGCACTATTTTATTGGTTCGGGCACGAGGGCGCACTTTAACTTTTGCCAAACCTTCGACACGTGTGCACGTTTTGATTCGTTGGCGGCTCTTTCGGCACCTTTTCGCGTCCCTTCCCTCGCGTACCTTTGGCGGATGTCCCCAACTATGCAGGACAAATTCTCGAACCGCCCGATTCGGGCTTCCTTGTCCCTCTTTGCGGTGAAGACACGTGGCGAGATTCCATTGGCTCTCGGCTCTTTCGGCTTTTCGCGTCCCGCGCGTACTTTTGTCCCGGGTGTCCCAGATGAAAGTTCCCTGTTTCGGCCGATCCGGGTGGTTCGCGTCCTCATGTACCTTTGTCCCAAGCTTGTCCCCGGACTGCAGGACAAATTTTCTCGACCCGCTTGAAATGGGTGACTTGTTTTTCTCTCGGCCGCTTTTCGCGTCCTTCGCGTCCTTCATGTACTCACGGCCCAGATGTCCCAGACTACCTGCACAATAGTTAGTCAATTTTTTCACCTTCGGCCGGTTCGCCCTTTCGCGTCCCGCGCGTCCCCATGGCCGGATGTCCCTTTGCTGTGTGGACCGTCTGGCAGTTTTTCGGCCGATTCGGGCCCCGACGTCCCAACTGTCCCTAGTGCTGCCTTAGTCGATTTTCTCTGTATTTCGGCCTCAAGCCTGGCTCTTTGCAACTTTTTCACATACTTTTAAAATGTTGGGTTTTCTTCTTGGACAGGAGGGTTAGAAAGAAACCGAGGGGACCCCCGAAACATGATTTCAGGCCTTGAATCATTCTACTTGCTCGGGACTGACAATCTGATGCATGTTATCAAAATTACCTTGGGGGGGAATTTTGGATAACGTTTTGGCGACTTTTCGGGGTCACCTGCCTGCTAGGTAGAAGATCAGTGGCCTTTTAACAATCCATTGGGCATGGAGTAATAACTTGAAGCCAACTTGATCTCGATCCCGATCCACGATCGCAACTCATTCTTGAGAGCACTCGAGCTATAGAAATTCAACTGAGAGAAAAAACCTGTGCCAAAGCACTTAGGGAAAAAGAAACCTAACTACAACAAGACAATGTGCATACGCACTTAGAGGAATTGAAATCTAGGCTAATATTTACAAGGGTAAACCTTTTCCTTTTTAGTAGCAATGTTTAAGATAGATTCTATTAGCTGGAATCGGGAGTTCTTCTCCATCAATGCGAGACAATTGGAAGGCATTACCACTTTTACATCTCGTGACCATGTAGGGGCCACTCAAATGGCATCAAACTTGGAATGCCTTCCGAGGTTTCACCCGATCTGCATCCCATTTGAGAACTAGGTCCCCCTCTGGAAGGTCTTGCTTGCTCTGCCTTCTTGTCAAACCATCTTTTTACTAAGGTCGATCCTTTTGATCATCGAAGCTGCATGTTCTCTTATTTCTTCCAATTCCATCAACTCTGCGTACTGGCCTCCATTGGTTTGAACTCGGACAACTCCTTTAGCTGCTTCATGAGCTCAATTGGAAATTCTAATGATATAGGCAATATTGCCTCTTTCCCATAGACCAATTTGTAGGGAGAACTACCTGTAGACCTCTTTGGTGTTATCCTGTCAGCCCATAATGCTGATTTTAGCTTGGTATGCCATGTCCTTTGGTTTTCATCTAGAGTTCTTCTGATGATCCTTAGCAACTTTTTGTTTGTGGACTCTGCCTGTCCATTACCCTGTGGGTAATAATTTGAAGAGGTGCTCAAATAGATTCCATTCTTGACAGCCCATTCTATAATCTTGGAACCTATGAATGCTAATGCATTATCTGATATGATAGTGGCCGGCACACCGAACCTGGTCACTATTTCTTCATAAAAGTCTAGTATGTTAGACTCACTTGCCTCTTTGAGCTCTCTTGCTTGGTCCACTTGGTGAAATAGTCCGTCGCCGTGAGAATCCACTTGTGGCCTTGGCTTGAGTTTGGGTTGATGACCCGAGCGAAGTCAATCCCCATTGCATAAATGGTTGGTCAACCAAAATTGGGTGCAATGAGAGCAGCTGCTAGTAGTCTTTCTTTTCCGTGAAGAGTGCACATTTCTTGCACTTTCTTATCCATGTATATGATCCTTTGAACTTTGTGGGCCAATAATACCCTGCCTTCATTATCTTGAGAGCTATTACTCGTGGGGTGAAATGTCCTCTGGAATCTCCATCGTGAAAATCTCGTAACACCCTCTCAATTTGACCTGTCCCAATGCACCTCAGTAGAACTCCATTGATGTCTTTCTTAAACAAAACACCATCAACAAACACATATGGAATGGCTTGTAATCTAAAGTATCTCCTCTTTGCTTTGCTCATTTCTGGAGGGCATAGGCACATGCGTAGGAAGTGTATCATATTCGAGTCAACGAGGGAGTGGGCACATCATCATTTTCTGTTCTTGACCATCTGTAGTACCGAGACAACCTCTTTTCCATTACACCTTGACTTGACTTTTGACTCGAGGCTAGTTGTTCGCATAGTCCCTTCCCACGTACTAGTTTGGTGACCTTAATCTCGATGTCATATTCCATGACATGGGTTATCCATCTGCACGTTTCTCATTCGAGATCCTTGTTTAGAAGGAAGTCCTTGACTCCCATGAGAGACCAATAATTGGATCTTGTTGTTTGAGACTAGGTGCTTGAATTTCTTTAAACTCTGATCACTTTGCAAGTACATGCTTTTGATGAAAAGAGTACCTAGTTTCGTATTCCTCAAGCCTTGGTGAAGAAAGCAAGCTGGTTGTTCTAATCCTTCTTTGTTTTGTTGTGCGGATTGCAGAAATTGTGTCTCCACCACCAAAGGCGTATAGCATGAAACCCTTGGAGAAGTCTGGATTGACGAGAGTGGGAGCTTGAGATATAGCCTCTTTTATTGCCTCAAAACTTGCCTTGCCTTCAGATGTCCACTTAAATGCCATGCTCTTTTTTAACATCAGCGTTATTGGCTTTACGAGAGCTGCAAAGTTTGGAACAAACCTGCGGACAAAATTGATCCTTCCCAAGAAGCTTTGAAGAGCCTTCTTGTGACTTGGCAATGATAAGCATGCTCGAATTGCTTCAACTCTTTCTGGGTCAATCGTCAATCCCTCCTTTGAAACAATATGGCCTAGAAGTTTTCCCTCATGAGCCAGGAATATGCATTTTTTGGGATTCAATGATACCCCAAATCTTCTACACCTCTGAAATACCTGCCTCAGATGAAAGAGGTGATCCACTGCATTTTTGGAGAATACAGTGATGTCATCAAGATATATCAGAACTATTTTATTGATCAACCCCTTGAATGCCATATCCATTGCCCTTTGGAAAGTGGCTCCAGCATTTGATAGGCCAAATGGCATCTTCTTGTAGGCATACGTGCCCCATTTTGTAGTGAAGGCCGTCTTGAATTGGTCTTCCTCCTTCACCATAATCGATTGTAGCTGAAGTAGCCATCAAGTAGTGAAAACCTCTCGGAGCCAGCCTGACTTGCGATATTTGCTCCATGGAAGGGAGTGGGTAATGGTCCTTGAGAGAGGCTCTATTCAAGTCTCTGAAGTCAACACACAATCTGATCTCCCACTCTTCTTTACATTTGGAACTAAGTTGGCAACCCAACTAGAATGCTTGATTGGGAATATGATCCTTGACTCAATCAGCTTG
This sequence comes from Taxus wallichiana var. yunnanensis, assembly GCA_018340775.1. Lineage (NCBI taxonomy): Eukaryota > Viridiplantae > Streptophyta > Pinopsida > Cupressales > Taxaceae > Taxus > Taxus wallichiana. The sequence continues at coordinate 270,272,005 of CM031236.1, read as the reverse complement.
TCAATTCTTTTCTCATGAGAGGCTCCATGTGTGGGTTGGTGGTCTTTGTTTTACTTTGACGGGCTTAGTATTTGGATCAATTCGATGGTATCTTTGAGCTAAGTTGGGATTGAAACCTTTCAAGTCTTCATAGCTCAAGAAAACACATCGGGGAACTCTTGACATATTTGTATGAACTCATACCTTTCTTGTTCGGTTGTCATCCTTCAATTTGCAATGGTTTGTTCTCTTCTACCAAGATGGATCTTGAATCCTCTCTCTTGACTTTGAATGTTTGCTTTCTCCTTTCTAAACTGATCATTGGGATTAAAAATGGACTCCAAAGTGATAAGTCCCTTGGGCAGCTTGTTAGTTCTCGGTTGTACCACTTGGTCACCATCTTGTTGTTCGATTTTCTTGATTCTTGGTGAGAACTCAGCTTCTTCTTACTGCAAGAAATGGATGATTTGCTTTGGTCATTTTCAAACACTTGCCAACTGACATTGTTATCCGGCACTTTGAAGGCCTCACAATCACGTGGATGTTTGGTTGTACCTTGTCTTGTTGAATACTTTCCACAATGTCAAAGGCTGCCCCCTATTGCTGCTTGAAGCTGTCGGTGACTTGATTCTCTTTCCTAGGAATGGATTTGATGCCAAAACCCTCAAAATCTTCCATGAGGTCCCACACCCTGTTCTTGTAGCACTTGAGTAGATCATTCTTGGTAGCATGTTGTCCCTTGACCTGATTTACAATCAATTCATTGTCCCCAAAGACTTGCAAGTTCTTTATTTTCTTCTTGATTGCCCAATGCATCCCTTGCACCAAGGCTTCATATTCAGCAGTGTTATTGGAGCATGTAAACTGAAATCTAAAAGCTGAATAGTACTTTACTCCTTGAGGTGAAACAAGCACGGCTCCACCTCCTGCGCCTTGTCTACTCCTTGATCCATCAAAAAACAGCTGCCATACCTCATTGTCATCCTTGTGGTTTGGCTTGGTGATGCTAGGAATAGGTTGATTTTCTTCGTGTATACAATAGACCCCTAGCTCAGATTCTTCTACTTCTTGATAAGGATCAAAAGCATGTATCTTGTTTGCCCATTCATCAAGAGTTAGATCTGGGATGCTTCCAACCTTAGTGTCAGCTTCATCAGAGCTTGGGTGATCTTCTTGATCAAATGCTGAGCAATTGGCATTAATCTGACTTGGAGTGTAAGGCTCAATATGGAAGTTTGCAATAGGTTATGACCTGATTGTAGCTTTGGTTCCATACCTCATTCTAAACAACATGTGTGACCAATCAGTAGACAAATATCCTCCGATCTTGGTTTGTGAAGTCCTTGACAAACATAGGGCAAAGAGTGGTGGAAGGTCTATGGTGATACATCTTGTAAAACAACAACATTTGGACATGCATGCGAGGTAAGACTCAAGTTTTTAATCACTCCAAGCTGTTCTCTGCTTTGTCCCATCTAGCTGCACTACCCCTTTGGATATTGTTTCATCTTTGGAGCCCTAGGTGATCAGCTATTTGTTTAGGCATTCTTGAGCTACTTGCCCGGAGTCTATCATGCAATTGTGCACTAGCTGATTTCGATGATCAATGAAACATAGAAAGGAGGGGTTTCAACATTTTACCTTGTTGTCCTCCATGATTTCCCTCAGGCTGGGCAGCATTTGTAAGCACTTTGTCTTGCATCTGAACTTGCTTGATTCGAAGTTGGCCAGTCCTTCATGGCAGCTTGCAGTAGATCTCTTTGGCCTAGGATGGATAGGGATTCCCACATTGATATATTGACGTTTGTCTTCTTCATCTGATCAATGATACTGAATGGTGATGAAGGATCTCTTTGTTGTCCCTTGGTTTGCACATTCACTCCTTTGCATGGGCGTGCAACTGGTATTTGAGTTGGCCTAGGGGCTGTTCTTGGCTGCCCTTGTGCATTTGAAATTGGATTTTGCTTGCCAACCATTTGTGGAGCCATGGAAGGTTGTGGATTGGTTGGGGCTAATGGTTGTTCTTCACCCAAATTCCTCCTTTTTGACCTTGTGTTGGCTGCAACACCTTGAGAAACTACCTGGTTCATGCCACAAAAATCCTCTGCTTGCCAATTTACCAATGTGGTGTCATTTGGGGCTGATTGTTGTTGGAATGTTTCTTGTTGTTGGCTATTTCCTTGACTTCCCTCACCCTCCACACCAGTAGTTGTCACCATTAATGCTTGATTGAAAGCACCATTGAAGCACATGGATTGGTTATGAGGCTCATTGCATGGAAAACACCAATCATACTCCTGGGCAATGTTGTTTTGTGTTGGCACCAATGCCTTAGAGGCAGATATGGCATTTGGATTATAGGGCTGAAATGGTCTATTGGCAGGAGGCCTTGTTTGATTTATATTTGCAGCTGGATTAGGAGGCCTTTGTGGTTGGTATGGCTGCCTGTTAGGCTGAGCTTGGGGTTGATAAGAAGGTCTAAAACCTTGGGCTTGTTGCCTCTTGAGAGTAACCAGCTCATTGCCTAGGTTTTGCAATTGCTTCATGACTTCTTGAAGCTCATTTGGGGCACTTGGAGATGAAGTGGAAGCTTCATTTGAACTCTGATTTCTAGGAGTGGGAGAAGGAGCCAAATTAGGTGCTTGATTGGTGTTTGGACTCTCTAAACTTGGAAACAATGGCATGGGAGGTCTAGGGGCAAGTTTGCCAGCTTGGATCAAACAATTTTCAGCCCTAATGGCAATTTTATAAGCCATAGGGATAGTTATGCCTCCCATGGACTGAATCAACATAGAAATATCAGAATTTAGAGCTTTGAGATAGTAGAGAAAAGCACCTTCTTTGTTGGCTTGCTTTGCCACTTTGGAATTCTCTCCCAAGTCTTTTGAAATCTGAAGTTGAAATCGGTCAATTTGCTCATTGGGAGCTCTCTTGATGGTTGTCGGCTGCTCCAAAAAAAGAGACAAGTTGTCTCCCTTTTCTCCAAATTGCTCATGAAGTGCTATACACACTGATTCCAATTTGTGATAGAACCAGCTCAAGGCTCTAAACCATTGCAATGCTTTACCCTTGAATGAAGATGCCGGTAACTTTGTGACCACTTGCATCTCATTGATTTCATGGATTGCACAAAGGTTAGCAATATCTTTAACATGATCACTGGAGTAGTCGATTTTCTCCGGTGAAGTATGGAATGTTCTTCAAGGCTGCTGATAGGAATTGGATGTTGTGCATTGAGGGCAAGTGGGCTGCTGCCTGTGAAGTTGACATAGGGGTTGTTTTGTGCCATTCTAATTGGTCTTAAAACCCTTGTTGAGTGAATGAAAGGCCTACAGGTGGAGGAGTTGAGAGAGTTCTGTTTGGTGGAGATGGAGACCTTTGAATCCTTCTTCCTCTTTGCCTTCTTCTTGGAGATAATTGCAGGTATTCAAACAGCACTTCTTCTTCTCCAACTCTTGACCTTGTGGTGACTCTTCTCATGAGTTTTCGAGGCTGCCTTTGCTGAAACCAGTTGATTCTTCCCCTTGGAGTCGCCAGATATGCAAATAATAGCTCTTTTCAAGCAAGAAAATTGCAGCAGATGCACATCAACTTTGCTGCAATAAAAATGAGACCTCTAGTGTCCCCCAGCGTGCCAGCGTGATGCAAAAGCTGTTGATGCAAAATCACAGACACCCTGGACTGGATGTTGATCAGATTTCTAGTTTGATCTTCTAGCATCAGTGTGATTCCGGTGTGATTGCACAACATTGAATCCTTTCTCCAAGTGTGGGACTTGCAAAAATGAAAAGGAATCTCGAGAGAAGGTGGTTCCTATTCCTCTGTTCGGATGCACATGAAAAATGCGAGAGGTTTACTCAAAACCTAATCTAACTTGCGAGGAGACAGGGTAAGAAGATGCATAAAAATAAACCTAAGCTAACGAGAGGTGATGCAGGAATGAAGAACACCTATCTTGCCAATAAACACGAGACCATTCAAATGTGATGCAAGATCATGCCTGAGATAACAAAATTTGCGGTGAAAGACCGGGAGGATGCAAATGAACACGAGAGAGGGTTGAGAATCATCCCGAGACATGCATTACTTGCTCCAAAGATTGATACAATACACTACAAAATGCAAGAGCGAGTCGCATTACGGTTTCAAATGGGAGGTTCGAACTCCACAAATTCACTAGAGAAGAGAAGAAGGGGGCAAAAAACGGGAATGTTCGACCTTTAGAAAGAAGCCCCTCCTTACAATATAGGAAGAATGAGAGAGGGAGAGAGAAAATCAGATCTACCCCAACCACTTCTAGGTTGCATTTAACTCATCTCATTATGGCGAAGTGGTGAATCCTGGCAAAATGGTGGGTATCTAGCGAAATGGTGAAGCTATGCATTGTATTAAATTTGGTTGTTGAAAGCGTCATTTATCTATTATTACGTGCGGAGGTGCATTTCTCAATTTTCTCTCTCAAACTGAACCAAAATTCAATATTGACCCCTAGAATCATGTAGAGAATTTTTCAGACTTTCCATTGATATAAAGAACGTGAAAATCGAGCTCTGGATCGAAAGTTATGGCGATCGAAGATTTAGGGCAAAAAACAGGCCAAAACGGATCGGCGGGAAAATATTTGAATTTTTCCCGCGCTCTGCCACTTGGATGACACGTGTCGGACTCTGATTCATCCACGGGTTCATTCTCTGAAAATTCCTTTCGGGCCTTTAAACTTGGACACGTGGCACTATTTTATTGGTTCGGGCACGAGGGGAGGCGCACAGTAACTTTTGACCCACACGACACGTGGCACGTTTTGATTCGTTGGCGGCTCTTTCGGCTTTTTCGCGTTTCCCGCGCGCTCCTACCTTTGGCCCGGATGTCCCAAACTGTCTGGGACAAATTCTCGAACCCCCGATTCGGGCTTCCTTGTCCCTCTTTGCGGTGAAGACACGTGGCGAGATTTGATTGGCTCTCGGCTCTTTCGGCTTTTCGCGTCCCGTCTTCCGCGTCCCTTTTGTCCCGGTGTCCCAGGATGAAAGTTCCCTGTTTGGCCAATCTAGGTGGTTCGCGTCCTCGTGCGTACCTTTGTCCCAAGCATTGTCTCAGGACAATTTATGCTCTGTCCAGGACAAATTTCTCGAACCCCCGAAATGGGCTTTTGTTTTGCTCTCGGCCACTTCGCCTTTTCGCGTCCTCCGCGTACTCATGGCCCAGATGTCCCAGACTGCCTGCACAACAGTTAGTCAATTTTTTCACCTTCGGCTGGTTCGCCCTTTCGCGTCCCGCACGTCCCCACGGCCTGGATGTCCCTTTCTTTGCGTGGACCGTCTAGCGGTTTTTCGGCCGATTCGGGCCCCGACGTCCCAACTGTCCCTAGTCTTTGCCTTAGTCGATTTTCTCGTATTTCGGCCTCAAGCCTGGCTCTTTGCAACTTTTTCACATACTTTTAAAACGTTGGGTTTTCTTCTTGGACAGGAGGGTTAGAAAGAAACCGAGGGGACCCCAGAAACATGATTTTTTGCCTTGAATCATTCTACTTAGGCATGCCTCTAGGATTAAATCCAATTTGAATCCCCAAGCTTTGACGCATGAACCTACAAAAACAAAGAAATAGTGTCAAAAATCCTTTTTACCTCAAGAAAATAGGTAAAATAGATATTCCACCATGATAAATCAAACTAAAACAATTGATACATTTAATAAAAATATGACTACGACAAGCTCATTGTGGTTTTTTACCCTAGCAATGGGAAATGTGTATTATACATGGGAGGTCTCGGGGTCAATTCCTAGGTTGGCCCCCACCTCTATAACTCATCGTTACTCATTTAGGTAGTGTCAGCTGGTCAACCTGTTTTAGTGGCAAAGGTGGCTCTCGGTGTGGTGCCAAGCTAGTTTGGTGTTTAATATGATGGAGGTTAGAGGCGTGGCATGAAACCTATGTTTAATGTGACAAGTCATGTCCAGGCACTATTACCATGAGAGGGAAACATACCACTTTTCCCCGATAAGGGGGTTGTGTTGGTATCGATTTAATCTCCTTCATTTAATCTCCTTGAATGACATGACTTCAAGGATAGATAGAAGACATCGCGCACAAGACACTCAAGGATAGATAGATGTTTTATATGTCGTTTGTAGCTAGGGATCACACCTATCTACTTGTTTGCATTCAAGAATTGAGGGAGTGGATAGCACCTTCATAAGGGTTTTGATCTAACCCTCACTATTTTAGATTGTGCCTATCAACCAAGGTAAGAGAACCTATATTGCAGCCCCTATATGGTAAGGAGATGGAGATATCCTTGTATTTTGTGTATGATGTGGAGGAGGCTTTGTGAAAACATGATCAAATATCCATTATCCAAACTCAAAGGAGTTATCACTACTAAATGATGGAAATGTTCTCAAAACAAAGCTAGAGCTGCTAAAGACATGATAAAACCCTGATCAACTTTGTGCATTTTTGTGAAAGGATTGAATTCTTTTGTGGACACACAATGCAGATGCAGGGGTATTGTAGGTAGGATGAGTTAGTTTAAAGTGAAATTATGATGAGAGATGTTGGGACAAGAGTAGTTAGGAGTCATCACCTTCTTTGGGAAACCTTGCAAAATAATTACAACACCTAAACAACAGAGATATTTCAATGAATTTGAAGTGCTCTTTCAACCAGGATGTGTGCACATATGGATGCCCAAATCTGCACTATTCCATACAAACTTTGATAACCTACCACAAAGGCTTGAAGCAAAATATCAATAAAGCATTTAGAACCCCTTGTTAGATCATGACCTAAGGTACACCCAAAGGTTTACAAACACCCTCAATTTACAAGGAAGGTAAGATGAATTAAATTTTTATCTCCACTCAAATGAATGCTCTTTTGAATGGAAGATGGCAGATGCCTTCAAACCCTCTACAAGAAATGAGACCATGCATGACCAATAAAGATCCCAAACACAAGATTGCAACATGAGCATGAAACACAAATTGAAAACATACTGAAATACAAGTGTGTGCAAGCTTTGCCAAGAGATAAAACCAGTTAATCCAAGAATTTGATCAAATATATCAGCAAGGGAATGTTATTTAGACAATCTCAAATCTTGTTGATGGCTTTACAGCTGAAACCAACTCAACATGATGAACATTTGATGCAAACAGAATTAAAATGGCTCTCAGGTAGTTTCTCCAAAAAGGAAATGGACTTCTTCTTCCAGTTTTCCCTATGAAAATTCTTCTCTTTCTCCAAAATTCTCAACAGACTTACAAAAATGCTTCCAAAATACATGATATACCCTCTATGCCAACTTGGATCCTTGCATCCCAAGAAAATAATATGCCAAAGGGATCAAATTTGTTACAAAACCCTATCCATTTGATGAAAAATGATATAAAACTATGAAACAACTCGCCAAATGCCAGAGATGCACAAATATTTTAAAATATTGCATGAACTCGGATCCTTATCCATCCCAGGGTCATGTTTTGGCATTCCACCATGCCAGCATGCATTTTCAATCATTTTTCACCCTTTTCCCTTATCATTTTTAACTCTGCAACTTTTCATTTTTACCTTTCACGTGTTTTTCACGGGCTGAGAAAAATATCTCATGAAAAACACTATAGGGCACCAAATCATCTCAAATAAATGATGCCATTGTGTTTAGAAGGCCAAAGGGATGCAGATTCATATAAAATTTCATGTGTTTTGGTGTAAAAATGATGATTCCACACTTCTTGGAGCTCCAATGGCACCCAAAAAATGAAAATGCACAGCTGCCATTGATTAAAATCAACTTTAAATGCCACCCTTCAAGTGTCAGATTCAAATCCTCTTTAAAAATGCCAAAATTACCTTTTTCCTTTGGATAAGGTGCACACGTGTCCAAAAACCATTGGCACGTGACCCTTCCTTTTAAAATTTGCATTTTAAACCCTTTTTGATCTTGGAAAATTTTGAAAATTTTCCCGTGAGCCCCTGGATGCGCCACATGTCCTCCCGTGGGCCCTACCAAAACCATGGGCCGATTTGATGAGTTTTGCCACATTTTTGAGAAAAGGATAATTTTCTCAAAATTCTCCGCTCCCCCGAACACCCGCTACTTCTCTGCCACGTGTCGCTCTCCCAATGGATGCGGAGGGACACCTTCAATTTTTCCTCATCGCTCCTTGGCGGATTTAATTTTGGTTTTGAGATTTTTTACCTTTTGAAAGCAAAAACATCCAAAAATTTGAATCACCGCTCTTCCCTTCTGCTCTTTCTTATGGACACTCCACCTTTGACCGCGGGATTATCTTGCATTTTTTACCCTACAAACATAGGGGCAAAAATCACGAACTTCTTCTTCGGCCCCTTTCTCCATAACACCTCCTGGACACGTGTCTCTTTCTTCATTACGGGCTTCGGGCTCTCAAGCCAAATTAAAACTTCTAAATTCCCACAAAATTTTGCCCATTTTCATTTGACCTTTACATACGTGTCACTTTCTTATTTTGCCACGGGACTTGGGCGGAAATTCGACCTTAAGAAATTTGCAAGAAAATGAAGGCAAAATTTTTAAGTGACCTCTGCCAAATTTAGAACATGTGTCACCCCACTTTTCATTGGACGTGGGCCTATTCTTCATTTTTTACTCTTTAAACATAGAGGCGAAAAATTCACAAACTTCTCCTTCAGCCCCTTCCTCCATTTTTCCTATCGGACACGTGTCGCCTTCCTACTCATCTCGGGCCTTCAGGAAAAAACTTGATTTTAGCATCTTAAAGCCAAATACTTCAAACTCTTCCAAGTTTCCACCCCTCCATTTCATCCCATCATGCTTCTCCTTTGCTCCTTTGGACACGAGTCACCTTTCCAATTGGTGAGGGCGGGCTCGCAAGCCAAATTTTTTCCCTTAGAAATTTTTTCGAGCAAAAACACCAAAATTTTCCCAAGTCCTTCACCATCCCCCATGGCCCTCCTGTGCCATGTGTCCTCATGCCATTCGCTGCGGGCCTTCGGGGAAAAATTTGATTTTGAGAAATTTTCCAAAATGGAAGAAAAATTTCTAAGTGACTTCCGCCACCCGCCACTCCTCGACCAATCAAATCGTGCCACGTAGGCACCTTAGGAAAATCATGGGGCCAGAGAAAAATTTTCCTTCACGAAAAAATTGAAAATTTGACAAGTTATAACATTTTTTTCCGACCGCATCCGCCGTAATGAGAGCTGTCATGTCATCGCATAGAGTTCTAATGATAAATTTGTGGGAGTAGAGCATGCTCATACGACCGTCAATGCGTGAAAAATACAAAAGATGCCCTAGAAAAAATTAAGACTTTCACAAGGAAGGCGGACTTCTTGGTTTTGAATCAATTTAATCATGTTTTATCATCAATTTCGGCCTGGGGATTAAGATTTTCAACTTCTAAAAACTCAGGATTTAATCCATTTAGTTTTTTCACGATTTGCAACTTGACAAAGGGAATAAGCGCTTGGCCATGAAAAATGAAGAAGTTAGGGCACAACAAAGGGGAAACCTGGAGATTTGTTTTAAAATGGGGCAGAATAACAACAATGAGGGCATTTTCAAAGGTATTCAGTTGGAAAATGCGAACTGCAGACCATGAAATCAAAAAATGAAACGTTTGTGAGCATATTCGGTCATGGAAAAACAAGGCACATTATGCAAACTCAATAATGGGACCAACATTGGCTCTTGCTTGGGGATGGGCACTCCCAGTGAGTGCCACAAGATCAAAACGTAGACCAAGTGCCAAAAATCCATTGGGCAAGGAGTCAAAACATGCAGAGCAGCCCAAAACTAGAATTTTCACCAAAAACAGACCGAGAAAACCACACCAACAATGGTTGCCAAGGACAAAAGGGCAAACCACAAGCCAACAATAACAAGAACAAGGAAAAGACAAAAAAAAAACAAGGGCTATACAAAATGTACAACTTGTGCATACCTCCTTTGGGGATTTAATCCAAAAAGTGTTTTAAATGTTTGCCATTAACAAGAAGCTCCAGCAAATCCCCATCCAAATCCTTGAGAAAAAATGTATTTTCTCCAATCTTGATATCAATGGCATAAGGGCCCATCCATAAAGCATCAAACTTTCCATGCTTGCCCTTGTCTTCATGCCTACTATCCCACAGCAAAACCAGATCTCCAACACTGAAAGCTCTAGGGGTGACCTTCTTATCAAACAACTTCTTTAATTTCTCCCTAAACCTGACATGCCTTTGATGAGAAGCTCTCCTTTCTTCATCCAACTCAATGATCTGATTGATTCTTGATTCATATGGGCCATGTTCTTGATCTTCCAACTGTTGGGAAAACTGAAAAGTGGATAATTGCAGGTGTAATGGCAGCAAAGCTGAGTTCCATACACCAGTTCAAATGGACTTTTACCAGTTGCTCTTTTTGGAGTTATCCTATCAGCCCAAACTACAAATTTCAACTGTTCTCCCCACTTCTTCTTGTTGATTTCCAAGGTTCTTCTAATGATCTTGAGCAAGTTTTTGTTACTTGATTCAGCTTGCCCATTCCCTTGTGGGTTGTAGTTTGAAGAATAGGTCAGATTTATCCCATATTCATTGCACATTGCCATCAAAGGCTTGGCTCTAAAACACATAGCATTATCAGACACAATCTTAACTGGAACCCCAAATCTGCATATGATATGATTCAGCAAGAAATCCATTACCACTTGGTGTGTTTCCTTTCTAGATGGAATTGCCTCAACCCATTTTGTAAAATAATCAGTTGCTACAAGGATCCATTTGTAACCAGCACTAGAAGGATCTGAAATCTCACCAATAAAATCCATTCCCCATTGTTTGAAAGGAGCTTCAACTAATACAGGCTGCAAAGGAAGGGATCTGAAGCTTTCAATCTTCCTGAAAAATGTTGGCAACTATCACACCTTCTAACTAACCGGTTTGCATCTTTGAAAAGAGTTGGCCACCAATAACCAGCTCTTAAAATCTTATGTGTTGTCACTCTCCCAGCAAAATGTCCTCCACAAAATCCCCCATGGAAATCAGCAATCAACTTGGGAGCTTCATCTTTAGTTATGCATTTCAAGAGGACACCTTCAGGGTTCTTCCAAGCCAGCCCAAGGTCTGTTATGACATATTTCTGAGAAGCCAGCTTGAGGGCTCTTTTCTTATTTTTATTTAAGTGACTGGGACAACATAAGTGCTTGAGGTAATAGACCACATCCTTGTACCACTCAGAATTCATCAATTTTTCAAGGAGATCTACCCTTTCTTCCCCTAGCTAATTCACTTCTACATTCTGCAAATTACTCTCAGCCATGAGTTTGGAAAGACCTAAACCTCTTACCAACTTTGTTGTTTGGATATCCATATCATACTCTTGTAATTTGTTAACCCATATACATCTCTTGCTTGATATCTCCATGTCAGATAAGATGTCTTTAACCATGGTGTGGGGAACATAAGCAACAACCTTTGAACTCAAAATGTAGGGCCTGAAAATATTTGTTGCTTTTACTAATGCAAATGCTTGTTTCTCCATAATTGTGTACCTCAATTCAGCTACTTGTAAAGCCTTGCTAAAGAAAGCAATAGGCCTCTCAGCTCCATTTTCATCCTTTTGTAACAAAACTGAAGCAATAGTAAATTCAGATGCAAAAGAGAAGATTTGGAAAGGCATCTTATAGTTTGGAGCTGCCAAAACGGGTGCATGCTTGAGTGCATCCTTTATTCCTTCAAAATCTTGGATGGTAGCCTTTTCCCACTTAATAACTTGATCCTTTCTTAGCATGCTTGTGATTGGAAGAGTTAACTCAGCAAAATTGGAGACAAACCTTCTAATGAAATTGATTTGGCCAAAGAAAGATTGGATACCTTTCTTGGTTCTTAGAATAGGCACCTTGTTGATTGCTTCCACTCTCTCAGGGTCTATCATAACACCTTCTTTAGATACAATATGTCCCAGCAACTTGGCCTTTTGCACGCCAAAATGACACTTCTTTGGATTAAGTGAAATGCCATACTCCCTACATCTGATCAGCATCTTCTCTAGGTGTTGCAGATGGTCTGCTCACTATCTTGAAAAAATAGTCACATCATCTTGGTAAACTGCAATAAACTCATTGATATAACCAACAAAAGCAACATCCATTGCCCTTTGAAAAGTAGCACCAGCATTCATCAATCCAAAAGGCATCCTTACAAAAACATAACTCCCCAAGGGGTAGTGAAGGTTGTCTTAAGTCTTTCTGATTCTTTGACAACTACTTGATTGTATCCGGAGAAACCATCCAAAGTAGAAAGCATTTCTGACCCTGTCACAAGCTGCAACATATTCTCCATGTTTGGCAAAGGATAGTTGTCCTTCATAGATGCTTTGTTTAGATTCCTAAAATCCACACAAAGTCTGATATCTCCGTTCTTCTTTCTAACTGGCACAAGGTTGGCAACCCAAGAAGAGTATCTAGTAGGCTGAATGATGCCACCATCTCTCAATTTCTTCAACTCTTCTTGCATTTTCATGGAAAGTAGTGGGTTAATAGGCCTTTTTTTTGTCTAAATGGCTTAGTCTTGGCCTCAAGGGGAATCTCATGCTGAAATAAATCTTCTCTATATGCCTTCAGCTCTGAATAAGACCAAGCAAGGTAGTCTTGATATTTCTTTAAAAGTTGGGCATAGGACTGTTTTTCTTCTTTGCTAAGATGATTGCCCAACCAGATCTTCCTTGGTTTGTCTTTAGTTCCCAAGTTATGCTCTTCCACATCCCTTGAAGTAGACATCTTTCTATTAATGATGCAATCAAGCATTGCTAAAATTGGATTCAAGTGCAACAAGACCCTTAGGAATGGTATTTGTTTTCAATTGTATAATATCCTTGTCAAACAAATTTTCTCTACCTTCATTCATGTACACCATTGGTTCCCAATCAATATTCTAACCAGAAAACTCTCCTTGGCATTGTAAGAATCTCAACACTTGTGCATCATCATCAAAAATCTACCAATGTTTCACATTATCCGGGACAGCTGGCCTTATTAGCACTTCAATATCATATTCACAAAAAGGTGAAACGGTACAATTGTCGAATCTAGAACCCAGAACAGCAAGCTTGTCAGTAGTAGTATTAAGACTTCTATCATGGTAAACAATGTTAAAGGAATCAAACATTTCGATCAAGTCCCAAACAGCATGTTTATATTGTCTCATACGCTGATTTTTTGTAGCATATAACTTTCTTACTTGCTTGACAACCAACTCTGAATCCCCTCAGCAACAATATCCTTCACTCCATACTTCCATGCAATCCTTAATCCCAATAATAATGCCTCATACTCAGCAATGTTGTTAGTACATTCAAAATTGAGCTTGAAGGAAAAAGGAAACTCTTCTAAACTAGGGGAAACCAACACTATACCAGCACCATTTCCAACTTTGGAGCAAGCTCCATCAAATAGTAATGTCCATGGAGAACCTACCATACCAAGGCACTCTGATTTTTCCATCTTATTCTCTTTTCCATCAGCAAAACCAATGAAATTGTCAACATCTACATCAGCAAACAACACTTCATAAGAAGCATTGTTGGGATCTTCAATCAAGTGTAACATCTTCTTTTCACCATAGAGTTTGACAAGGCTGCCCTCAATGGGAATGGTGGCATAGGACATGTCCATTTGAACACTACCACCAACACTTGCAGCCCACTTCTTGACAAAAGCATACCCCATTTGGCAGGGCAGTCAACAATTACAACATCAAGTTTTAAATTCTTACCCGGATAGGCTACAAGTTACACTACTAAACCCTTCACACATCCAACAACTGGAACTTCCCTTGAATCCATGGCTGTACACTTCCCATATGTTGTTGTCACCTTGATATCCAACTCATTCATAACTTCTAGAGGCATAACATTACATGATGCACCGAATCAAACATGCAATTGTGAAGCAACCTACCTTTTATGAGAAAAGTTATGAAGAATGGATCAACATTCAATTGGGAATCAACCAAGGATGTCCCCAAATACACTTCAAGTGCCTCTCCAAGATCTTCCATTGGTGGTGGTGTTTCAGGGCCAGCAATGCTTTGAAGAGGATTCTCAACAACATTCACATTTTTGCTTGGTATAATCTTTTCTTCTTTCAATCCCAAGTATTCAAAAGCTCTTTTCTTGTGCTCAGGTATTCTAAGCAACTCAATGATGGGAACACTCACTTTAATTTGGCTCAATACCTGGGCTATATCATATGGAACATTCTTTGGCAAAACAGCATTGGAAGGGAAACAAGAAGGTTCATCAGATGGAGAAGTATTCTTGGCAGCCTGGGCATGGAGAGGACTGATATATTTGCATGGCACAACAGGGTTCTTAGCAATTGTTTCTCTTCTAGGACTATCTTTGAGAATTCTTGTGAGCAAGGGTGTCTTTGGCTTGGCTTGAGGACCAGCTCCTCTAACAACTTTACTTCTAGTATTGTACTCCTTTTCTTGACCAAGCCCAGCATTCATTAACAATTGTCTATCTTCCTCCGAAGGAATACCACCCTCATACTTCTTGATCATTAAATCCCTTAGATATTCAAAGTCATTACTAGGAATTTCAAAGGCTTGAACTACATCTACATCATGAGCTTGAGGAAGAGAAAGAAATGGTACCCTCTTTATGCAATCCCAAAAGGTTACAAAGCGAGTCCTTGCACTTATCACATATGTTGATGTTGTTGCTTTCTTGTGAGCTTGAAGAGTTGCCCATCATATAAATGTCATCATCCATTTCATTCTCATTATCATCATCAATATCTTACTGGTCCATTTCACATGGCGGATGAGGAAGAAAACATCTATCACACCAATCCATATCAGCAACTTCTTGAACAGTAGCAACTCTTACAGTCAGAGGGTCAGGCACCACTCTATTTTCATGTGCTTGGGGTTGTCTATTTGGAGATCCAATAAACCCTTTACCTCTATCATCTTGTCTTTGATCACCCCTAGGATGATTTCCAAATCTATCATGGTTTTGAGTTCTTTGCTGTCCTTGTGAACTTTTCCCAATTCCTTTCTCATCCTAGGCTAATTTGTAGGAAATTTCTTTGACAACCCCTGCCAAAGTCTTGACAACATCTTCCAAATCAGCACCCTTGCTAGCTTGAGGCTTCTCAGGGTTTATCAACTTCACACCATCCCTCTTAAGTGGTTTACCAATAGCCTTAATATTATTTTCAATTTGAAGTGCCATGGTGAAAGCTTGCCTCAAGTTTGTAGGATTCTTGTCTCTCAAGTAATAGGCTGCCTTTTTATCAAATGCATCTGCATATTTGATCAAGCAAGATTCATCACAAGGCCTCAAAATTACAAGAAGCCTTCTCAATGTCTTATTAAATCTTGTATTGAAATCATGAACGGTCTCATTAGGGTTCTTCTTGATGTTCTCAAACTCGGATAAAAGGAACCTTGGATCTGTTTTGTCTCCATATTGTAATCTGAATGCATTACTCATCTTAGTCCACGAATCAATAGAGTTATCAGGTAGAGCTTTATACCAATCAATTGCATCTTCCTCAAGTGTATGGATAAACAACTTGATATACCCATCCTCAAATTCTATTTCAAAGTCTTCCATCATGTTAACAAAGAGTTTGAGGTGTTGATCCCCAGTTATGGCATTGTTACCTTGGAATTTTGGTAGCCTATTTCTCACATCCTGTGGGACAGCATTTGGATAACCATCCATTCCTCCAAAATTTATAGGACCAAAGGTGTTTACAACAAATGGAGGTCTAGGTTGAGCCATATTGTTTGGTGGGGGTGATCTTTGAGGTAAAACAAGCTGATGAGGAGTAGTAGTGGGTTTGATTGGAATAGATGAATGATATTTAAAATGACAACCCCCCAAAGGCTCTCTCTCTTAATAAACTTTAGCAAACTTAGAAACCATAGGAGCAGATTTAGGAGCAAGTTTTTAAATACACAAGAAGGTCCCTCACACGATGGAGAATGAAAATCAAGTAAGAAGATTTCTGAATCGAGATCTACTTGAAGAGGAATTATAATCTTCAATGATAACGGTTTCTCTCCGAAAATTCAACTATGGGGATTCCTTTCCTTGCAACCAAATCACCAACCACTTTCCACACTCTTCTTCCTTCTAGTTCTAAGCTTCTTGATTCAGTGAGCAACTTCTTAGAAGAGTCCTTGATGAAGAGGGATCTCCTTCCCTCCAGTTTGATGATTTAAACAACAAGTTTCAAATGATAAAAATGTGTTAGATAACTGGTATTTCAAGATCCCAACAGCAATGGAGTCACCACCAAGGATTTTGACCTTAGTTGTGCAAGAAAGCACTAAAAATATTCTTTCAAATGCATGTTGTATTGAGAACTAGCAGGGATTTACAAATCAGAATTTCTTCTTCTTAATTCAACCAAAAATAGTGCATCCAAATCATATAAACTGCTAGTAGGTGAGGAGAGCAGGCTGAGTTTGAAGTCTTTCTTACCCAAAACATCTAGATCTGAAGTATGAAATGATATCTCAAAAATGTAACAGCTCAAATACTTGATCACACAAATACTCAAACATTCAAGTACTTCAAAACCACCAAGAAATTGCAAGAAGTCCCCAATGGCGTCACAGGTGTTGGTATCCAGATTTAATCTCCTTCACAACTTGAACAACATCATGACTCTACACAAGATATTCCACCATGATAAATCAAACTAAAACAATTGATACATTTAATAAAAATATGACTACGACAAGCTCGTTCAGTTTACCCTAGCAATGGGGAATGTGTGTTATATATGGGAGGTCTCGGGGTCAATTCCTAGGCTGGCCACCTCTATAACTCATCGTTACTCAATTAGGTAGTGTCAAGCGGGTCAGCTACTTTGGTGGCAAAGGTGGCTCTCAAAGCATGATGCCAACCTAGCTTGGTGTTTAATATGATGGAGGTTAGTGCCGGGCATGAAACCTATGTTTAATGTGACAAGGCATGTCCTGGCACTACCATGAGAGGGAAACATACCACTTTTCCCCGATAAGGGGGTTGTGTTGGTATCGATTTAATCTCCTTCACAACTTGAACAGCATCATGAATCTGCACAAGACACTCAAGGATAGATAGATGTTTTATATGTCATTTGTAACCAGCAATCATACCTATCTGCTTGTTTGCATTCAAGAGTTGAGGGAGTGGATAGCACCTTCATAAGGGTTTTGATCTAACCTTCATTATTTTAGATTGTGCCTATCAACCAAGGTAAGAGAACCTATATTGCAGCCCCTATATGGTAAGGAGATGGAGATATCCTTATATTCTATGTATGATGTGGAGGAGGCTTTGTGAAAACATGATCAAATATCCATTATCCAAACTCAAAGGAGTTGTCACTACTAAATGATGGAAATGTTCTCAAAACAAAGCTAGAGCTGCTAAAGACATGATAAAACCCTGATCAACTTTGTGCATTTTTGTGAAAGGATTGAATTCTTTTGTGGACACACAATGCAGATGCAGGGGTATTGTAGGTAGGATGAGTTAGTTTAAAGTGAAATTCTAATGAGAGATGTTGGGACAAGAGTAGTTAGGAGTCATCACCTTCTTTGGGAAACCTTGCAAAAGAATTACAACACCTAAATAGCAAAGATATTTCAATGAATTTGAAGTGCTCTTTCAACCAGGATGTGTGCACATATGGATGCCCAAATCTGCACTATTCCATACAAACTTTGATAACCTGCCACAAAGGCTTGAAGCAAAATATCAATAAAGCATTTAGAACCCCTTGTTAGATCATGTCCTAAGGTACACCCAAAGGTTTACAAACACCCTCAATTTAGAAGGAAGGCAAGATGAATTTAAATTTTTTATCTCCACTCAAATGAATGCTCTTCTGAATGGAAGATGGCAGATGCCTTCAAACCCTCTACAAGAAATGAGACCGTGCATGACCAATAAAGAACCCAAACACAAGATTGCAACATGAGCATGAAACACAAATTGAAAACATCTTGAAATACCGGTGTGTGTAAGCTTTGCCAAGAGATAAAACTAGTTAATCCAAGAATTTGATCAAATATATCAGCAAGGGAATGTTATTTAGACAATATCAAAGCTTGTTGATGGCTTTACAACTGAAACCAACTCAACATGATGAACATTTGATGTAAACTGGAATAAAAATGGCTCTCAGGTAGTTTCTCCAAAAGGAAATGGACTTCTTCTAGTTTTCCCTGTGAAAATTCTTCTCTCTTTCTCCAAAATTCTCAACAGACTTACAAAAATGCTTCCAAACTACATGATATACCCTCTGCCAACTTGGATCCTTGCATCCCAAGCAAATAATATGCCAAAGGGATCAAATTTGTTACAAAACCCTATCCATTTGATGAAAAATGATATAAAACTGTGAAACAGCTCGCCAAATGCCAGAGATGCACAAATATTTTAAAATATTGCATGAACTCGAGATCCTTACGGATCCAGGGGTCACGTTTTGGCATTCCACCATGCCGGCATGCATTTGCAATTATTTTCACCCTTTTCCCTTATCATTTTTAACTATGCAACTTTTTATTTTTTACCTTTCACGTGTTTTTCACAGTGAGAAAAATATCTCACGAAAAACACTATAGGCACCTTTGAATCAGCTCAAATAAATGATGCCATTGTGTTCGGAAAAGGTGAAGGGATGTAGATTAATATAAAATTTCATGTGTTTTGGTGTAAAAATGACGATTCCACACTTCTTGGAGCTCCAATGGCACCCAAAAAAAGAAAATGCACAAGCTGTCATTGATTAAAATCAACTTTAAATGCCAGCCTTCCAAGTGGGAGATTCAAATCCTCTTTAAAAATGCCAAAATTACCTTTTTCCTTTGGATAAGGTGCACACATGTCCAAAAACCATTGGCACGTGACCCTTCCTTTTAAAATTTGCATTTTAAACCCTTTTTGATCTTGAGAAAATTTTGAAAATTTTCCCGTGAGCCCCTGGATGCGCCACGTGTCCTCAGTGGGCCCTACCAAAACCACGGGCTGATTTGATGAGTTTTGCCACATTTTTGAGAAAAGGATAATTTTCTCAAAATTTTCCGCTCCCCAAACACCCACTGCTTCTCTACCACGTGTTGCTCTCCCAATGGATGCGGAGGGACACCTTCAATTTTTCCTCATCGCTCCTTGGCGGATTTAATTTTGGTTTTGAGATTTTTTACCTTTTGAAAGAAAAAACATCCAAAAAATCCTGAATCCCCACTCTTCCCTCTACTCTCATGGACACGTGTCCACCTTCCATTGACCAGCGGGATTATCTTGCATTTTTTACCCTGCAAACATAGGGGCAAAAATCACGAACTTCTTCTTCGGCCCCTTTCTCCATAACACCTCCTGGACACGTGTCTCTTTCCAATTGCTTGCGGGCTCTCGGGCCAAATTAAAACTTCTAAATTCCCACAAACTTCCGCCCATTCATTTCAACCTTTGCATACGTGTCACTTTCTTATTTGCCACGGGACTTCGGGCGGAAATTCGACCTTAAGAAATTTGCAAAAAATGAAGGCAAAAATTTTAAGTGGCCTCTGCCAAATTCGAGAACACGTGTCTTGTTTTCATTGGACACGGGCCTATTCTTCATTTTTTACTCTTTAAACATAGAGGTAAACATTTGCAAACTTCTCCTTGCCCCTTCCTCCATTTTGCCTATCGTACACGTGTCGCCTTCCTACTCGTCTTGGGCCTTCGGGAAAAAACTTGATTTTAGCATCTTAAAGCCAAATACTTCAAACTCCTCCAAGTTTCTGCCCCTCCATTTCATCCCATCCCGCTTCTCCTTTGCTCTATTGGACACGTGTCACCTTTCCAATGGGCGCGGGCTCGCAGGCCAAATTTTTCCCCTGACACCCCGAGCCAAAAAACGCCAAAATTTTCCCAAGTCCTTCACCATCCGCCATGGCCCTCCTGTGCCACATGTCCTCATGCCATTCACATGGGCCTTTGGGCAAAAATTTGATTTTGAAAAATTTTTCCAAAATGGAAGAAAATTTTCCTAAGTGACTTCCGCCACCCACCACTCCTCGACCAATCACATCATGCCACGTAAGCACATCCTCAGCAACTGGAGGCCACGGAGAAAAAAATTTTCCCTTCGCCAAAAATTGAAAATTTGACAAGTTATAACATTTTTTCCGACCGCACCCAGCCAATGAGAGCCTGCCATGTCAGCATAGAGTTTACAATGATAAATTTGATGGGTAGAGCACGCTCGTATGACCGTCAATGCGTGAAAAATACAAAAGATGCCCCAAAAATTTAAGTCTTTCACAAGGAAGGTGGACTTCTTGGTTTTGAATCGATTTAATCATGTTTTATCATCAATTTCGGCTGGGGATCAAGATTTTCAACTTCTAAAAACTCAGATTTGATCCATTCTAATTTTTGCACGAACTTGACAAAGGGAATAACGGCTCGGCTGAAAAAAGAAGAAGTTAGGGCACAACAAAGGGGAAACCTGGAGATTTGTTTAAAAATGGGGTAGAATAACAACAATGAGGGCATTTTCGAAGGTATTCAGTTGGAAAATGTGAACTAGAAGTGAAATCAAAAAAATAAAACATTTGTGAGCATATTCGGTCATGGAAAAACAAGGCACATTATGTAAACTCAATAATGGGACCAACAAGTTGGAGCTCAAAGTAGAGGAAAAAAGCATGAAAATGGAAAACACCCCAGAATTTTCATCAAGTTTAACATTTATGGAGCTTTTTGGGTAATCCAAGGAACGTATAAGTGGGAGGCCTTTTCACATATTCCAATGGTATGCCTATTCTTGGTTTCTATGAAGCTTGGGGTGTTTGCACCAACAATTTCACCGAAGCCAAAGCTTTGTGGAGGGGTCTACAAATAGCTAAAGACAAATAATGGGATAATCTCTTGGTTGAGGGGAACTCTTCAATCATCATAAATGTTATTAAAATTGGTCGGACCAGAAGCCTTTGGAATCTACACCACATTGTAGAAGAATGCTCTCAGCTCCTCAATGGTAATCATATTTCACACATTCCTAGGGAGGCTAACAAATCTAAGGATAGATTGGCTAACTTGGGAGTGGAGTTAAATGATAGTGGTCCCCTAAAAATAATGGACATGGTGGAAATAATGGAAAAAGTTGGTAAAATAATTAAAAGTGATGGATTGTCCTCTTCCACACATGTGGTCAATGAGGTGGCCACCACTTACCATCAATGAAAGCTATTCACAAGTATCATTCACTACCTACCTTAATTAGAGGATCGTGGGAAACGTGTGGATGGATTTGGGTAGGTGTCAAAGTGGCTTATATAGTGAGGATTTCACAAATCTCTCTCATACGGCTGACATTCTAATTGCATGGAGAGAGGAGATAGCAGTGGAGGAATGGAGAAGATGATGAGGGTGAGTAAAGGAAAGGCTACTACCAGCAATATAGTCAGATAAATGCAAGAGAACTTGGTTCACAAATTTAGTTTAGAAGATGTGCACTATTCATTCCTCGGTCTGGTAAATGATTTGAAACTCAGGAAACTATTGAACGTTGGTCATTTGATAGACAGGGGTACCAGAGTTACAGCTAAGGAGGAAATGGACTTTTGGCAGCAGGTGTTCATTAATGGAGTTAAATACCCTAAACTCCTTAGGTGGATGGCCACCAATTTGCTGAGTGCACAAATTTCCACAAAACTGGGTGAAACGGTTGTGGTTGAGGAGGTGGTAAAATTCATGAATTATCCAAGGAAATCTAACCCTCGTCTGGATACTCTCAGAGTGGCTCAAATAATTGGGGTATAGGATTACGCTCAGTGCCATGAATGCCTTTACTCTGCATGATGATTTAGAATAGTTGGGGTTTGATGTAAGCCTGAAATTGGGTCAAATTTGGCAGCTTACTAAGGAAGTGGTTGTGGAAAGCATGCAATAAGGTAAAAATATTGATGTTATTTGCTTTGCTTTATAAGTTCCTACTAAGCAGTTTCAGGATTCTAACCTGGCCAACTCCTTGATAGCTCTGATGATCAAGGATGAAGCTAGGAATGTCGATGTTGCTACATTTATGGTAACCAGCTCTTTGGACGAAGAGAATAAATTGTTTTAGTTTATAATTTCTCTTTTTTTGTCGATTGTAATATCTGCAGTATACACCAGCTTAGATGGTTTTTTGTAACTGGGACTTTCCCTGTTCTCGAGGTCTTTTATTAATATAACTATATATATAATAGTGAGGCCTAGTGCCTCTTTTTTAGCTGATAAAAAAATGCCTATGACGTCGAGCAAACTTTCTTCTTTCTAAAAATATAATTTTTCAAATTGTATGACTAATATGAGGTTTCATACTAATTATTTTCTAAGTATGCCTTTTTGTAGCTGTGTTTTGGAATTTATACACGTTTATCTTTCATCGTGTATCTTTTTCAACTCATCAAAATTGAATAAAAAAATTTAGGCACAAACTAGGACTAATTCTATACATATTTTAAAAAAAACTAATTTTCAATATTTTTGAGGTAGTTAGGGGGGCATGGTCAGAGCTTTGTTATTTTTCAAAATTTAAAATTTATGTACTAGAAAAATCATTAAAAAAATACTTGCTAAAAAAATCTAAAAAAATTCTAGCACAAACTAGATGCTCTTATCTATCTTTCTACCAAAGGGTTTTCAAAAATACTAAATAGTGCTCAAAAATGGTGGGGGCACGACCGATTGTCTACTATGTTTTTAACAAAAACGAAGCACATATTGGTATTTTAGTTCTTTAACCCACTTAAACTTAACCATTTTCAAAAAAATAGTAGCTTAGAAACTAGACTCAAAATGCTATGATTCATGTTCTTACAACATCTTCCAATTTTGAGTGTAACTATTTCAAATAACTTGTACAAGTTGAAGATTTTTATTTTTAGAAAAAAGTGTCCACTTAAGACCCCCTTTTGGCCCCCATATTGGTGCACTTACCTAATGTACTTGGCTAAAAAAATTGTCTCATAAAAAAGAGCACTGAAAATTCAAATTTTGAATCAAACCTGCCATAATAAATGATGATTATGAATTTCCTCCCAAAAATAAAACTGAAAATTTTAAAATTTGAATCAATATTGCCGAAAATTCAAAATCGAATCAAACCTACCATAATAAATGACCAAGTCTAAAAAGAGCGCCGAAACTTCAAAATTTGAATAAAACCTACCATAATAAATGACCATTAAGAATGGCCTCCCAAAAATAAAGCGCCAAAAATTGAAATTTGAAACAATCATGCGATATTATTAAAAATTAATTAATCAATAACAAGTAATAATAGAAATCAAAGTGTTTCTAATCAAGATATGATATTAGTAATTAATAGTTAATCAATAACATTGATTAATAATAGAAATCATGGTGATTCTATAATATTAGTATTAATTAGTAAATTAATAACATTAATTAATAATATTATAATTAATTAGTATTAGTACTAATTTAAATAATTAATTACAAAAAAATATCCTATCAAATAATATTAACTACAAGAATTAATATTACTAATAAACTTCAATTACTATATTAACTAGAAAAATATTAATAACATCTAATTATATTATCAAACGAATAAAAATATTTTTAAAATAATTAAATAATATTATAAAAATATAATAAAACTTTATAAAACTAATTAACAACATAATCACCATTATTTATAATGCTTAATTAATTATAGTGCATTTTTAAAATAATTTTATAAAATTATAAAAATATAATAAAACTTTATAAAACTAATTAACGACATAAACTCCATTATTTATAATGCTTCATTAATTATAATGCTTAGAATGGGCAAATAAATATATTTAAAATTTAATCATCAAAAAATTAGAAATCAAAGAATATGTATTTAAGATATGATATTAGGACTAAACAAAATTAATTAACAACATTAATTAATAATAGTAATAATTAAATACAAGAAATAATATCGTATCATTTAATAATACCAATAAATTTCAAATAATATTTTAAATTATTAAATAAAAATTATTGTTGTATGTGAATGGGCTTGAACCCATTTTAATACCTCTATAAAGGTTGTTAGAATGTGTTATCTATATTCTTCGTCTATGATTCCTATATTAGAATAAGCATATAATGACAACTCTTAAAATATATCATTAGACCTACCCTAAGGATGTGAGAATGAAGTATATTTTTATACGAGAGAAAAAAATTACATTGTATTCAATAAAAAATGAAAAAAATGTTTGTTTGTTTGTTTGTATGAGAGAATGAGCAAATGCCCATTCTTAAACAAAGACAAAGTAAATTTTGTCTCTCCACTAGCATCTCTGTTATCACCAAATCATGAGCACCCCCAAATGGCCTAATTTTGGATGGGGCATTCGGAGTGATTGAGTAACACTGGGTTATCTCTCAAGTTGTGGGACTTGCGGACTTGAAATAACCCTCCGAGAGAAGGTTGGTTCCTGCTCCTAGAATCCCCACAAGCTACTCCTAACGTAGGCAAGCAAACTAATCCTAATCTAACCTTCAAAGGGACCGGGGGAGAGAGAGTGCATAAAAGTAAGCCTATAGTAAGAGCGTTGATACACCCAAAAAAGAGGTTGCTAGCCAAGAATCCAATGCACTGAAATGAGAGAGGGGTGAGCAAAGGAAAGAGTAGACAAGATGCACCACAGACCAAAGATAGCTTTCACACAGAACACCACTTCATACCCATTAAGCATAGCTCTCAAAACCTACAATATACATCAATAAATATGCACATTATACCGTAATGGAGAGAGGTAAGTAGAGACAATAAAACATGCAAAGGATGGACAAAATGCATCACAAAACACATTATATTGCTCCAATAAGTATGCACAGTACATCATTAGTGGGCAAGAGGCAAGGAAATGCCATTACAAATCTTAGAGGGAGGCTTAAGCTCCACATTCAACCCTAGTAGAGAAGAAAGAGAGGGGGTAGGAGAGAAAATGACCCACCCCTTACAAATGAGCCCCTCATTACAATTTATAGAATTGAGGAGAGAGAGAAGAAATCCCAAAATTTGATTTCCAACTACTTGTAAATCATAATAAATGAATTGAAATGATGGTATTTTATTTGCAAAATCTCCCTCATGTTGTCTTGTAACCTACAGTTGAAGAAAATGATGCCTATGCCTCTTAATTACACTCCCAACCACCATGAAAGTCTTTGTTTGGAACTGGGTTAGTTTTCTATGAAATTCACCATCAAATCTTCATCAATTCCCAAATTTCTTGATTTTTTTGTGAAGGTATCCGAATCAAGATTCCAACGAGACTAATTTTGTGAAAATCCATTATGGGATGTAAAAGTTATGATCATCTAAGTGGATTGTGGCTCTTTTGAGTTTGCAGGCATTTCTTGAAATACACGAGACTATGAATTTAATTCTATTTTGGAAAATATTATATTTCTCCTTATCCAATGTTTTACAAAATTTAAATGTGCTTGGAGTATTTAAAATATGGTGGGCCCCTCAACTCCATCATTGATTGATATTGGGATTGGGGTTGAATGTTTTTAGTGCTTTATGTGTGAGAGACTTGGCCACTCGGCCAGTGAGATAGCTCTCCTTTTCCATGTTGAGCACTCCCTTCTTCCACACACCGAGCTAGCTCCTTGTCATGCTAGCAACCTCACCTCCCAAAGCATTGAGTTTCTCGTGGAGGCATCTTGGGCTTAGAAGACTCTTGTCGTGTGGCACATTTCACTCGATGCACCCGACCCACTTTGACCATGTAACCCATTGTTGACTGGGACAACTCACGTGATTGCACCCATTTTACATGACCATGTCGAGCTTCCAAGCCCATGGAGAAACTTTGTAGATTTGTTACATTGGCATTTGTGTATGTTTTCTCTTGGGACCTGCTCGGGCCTTGAAGCCTCTGCTCACCCGCATACACTCCTTTCTGGACTCCCTTTGCTCTGTTTTGGCTAAGTCTTTCAGAGCCCACCGAAGCATTAAGTTCCTAACCCATGGCCATTTTTACCAAGTCTCAACTAAGTTTTTAATTGAGCTTAAGCTTGGCCTGGTTCCTCCTTGAGTTCTTCATCATGCCCAAATCGACTTCACCCATCTTCCTCTAGCATGATTTGGGCTTGCTTGGTCATCGTATGAATAGCTCGGTCTGGATTCCACACCTACGCACCGCTTCTTAGCAATTTTATGTTTGAACTTTTGATGAATTTTTCATGGATGAGTGTCAAGTCATTTATACAATATGGCTCACTTCATATGCCTAGCAGAGCTATCTTCATCCTAAGCTTCTCCCGACAAGGTAAATCATTGCACAAATTAATTTTACATATAAAGCTCGATCTCAGACGTGATTCATAACTAATTTGACCCTCCTCTTGGTTCATGCAAGCTATCTTGCTTCCTTGGTTGGCTTGACTTTCAATGTGTCTCGTAATGGTTCTTAGCTCGATCTCTTCAACATAATGTCTTTCCGGGAGGTTGGCCATCGATAGAAATGGTCTAGTTTCCCTATGAATGACTCAATGAACCCAAATACCTGACTCGGTCAAGGCAACTCATTAGCGAGTATGGAACTCGATTATGGGTCTGATCCTTCATGATCAAATGGGCCTCATTTTAATGAGCTAGGTCACTTCAAGGAGCAACTCAATGCACATGGAAATGAACTTGGTGTAACGCAAAGCTCACCCATCCAAAAATATAACTTAGTCCTAGAGAGCAGCTCGTTTATGAGCTTAACCATGAGCTCGGTTGGATCTATAGGGGTCAAAGATGTAACCTCGTAAAAAAATCCCAATCACTTTAGATCTTCTAAACATTTGGGTTCCTCAGGTGCACCAGAGCTAAGTGTAGTGTATGAGGGTGTCCCGAGTTATGCATCGAGATCTTTCCATTCCTTACCGAGTGGTTCCCTTAACTAATTATCACAATGCAAGCTTTCTTGTTGTCCAATTTCATTAGGGTAGTGAAATTAGATAACAACATCTTGTATTAGAATGTTTAGAACATGATCATATGCCCATTGATAATGGGCATATGCACATTCTAATATAGGAATCACAGAGAAAAATAGGCATAAGGCATAGTACATATGGGCATCTATCTACTCGAATGGGCTTGACATGAAGATGAAGTGTGTTGTCGCCCATTTTGCTATGGAAGGAAAACAATCATTAACTCTATTAAGGCTATCGAATGTTTTTGCATTATAATTCTTCTTCTAATATGGTCCTCCTTCCATGCAAAATGGGGAACAACCCAACAATAAATGTTTATTTTTTTAGGATGGACAAATGCCCATATTTCTAAATAGTCAATACAATTGACCAAAAATATGGCCAAAAAAATGTTATTAGTCTAAAGAATGGGCTAATGCCTATTCTCATTATTACGAGTGTCTAAGACTTGTTTTAAAATAATTACCTTTAATTAATAAATACATGGTGGTAAACAATATATTTGCATGTTGGTCTCGATATGTCATGGTCTTAAACAATATATGTTAATTACTCCTATATGAGAATGGGCAGAGAATGGGCATCTTCCATTTCAAAAAAACAAATTAATAGAACTACATAATACGAGAATGGGCATCTGCCCAAGGGTATGTAGTGCAACACTTGGCGGAGCCAAGATGCCCATTCCTAAAACAAAATAATAGAACTACATAAGGCTTGATCCCCTTGAGGGTATGTAGTGTAGCACTTGGCAGAGCTAAAACTTGGCTCCACCAGGGTTAGTCCAGCCAAAATGATA
Organism: Taxus wallichiana var. yunnanensis; assembly: GCA_018340775.1. Lineage (NCBI taxonomy): Eukaryota > Viridiplantae > Streptophyta > Pinopsida > Cupressales > Taxaceae > Taxus > Taxus wallichiana. Next base: position 270,244,246 of record CM031236.1, on the reverse strand, counting down.
CAATTGTATTCAAGATAAAATTAAAAAAATGATTGTTTTGTTTGCATGAAATAATGGGCAACTGCCCATTCTTAAACAAAGATAAAGTAAATTTTATCTCTCCACTAGCATCTTACATTGTGGAGTTAGATATGATTACTTATAGAAGTGCTAAAATGACAATAATTTTCTTCTATTACTCATATTATAATTAAATGGGCATCTGCCCATTCAATTTGTATCAATTTCTTCTATTATATATATTAAAAATTTACATTGTATGCAAGATAAAATTAGAAAAATGTCTGCTTGTTTGTATGAGAGAATGGGCAACTACCCATTCTTAAATAAAGACAGAGTAAATAAATTTTATCTCTCCACTAGCATCTTGCATTGTGGACTAGCTATGAGTAATATAGAAGTACTAAATAAACTAAGTTTAATATTACAAATATTAGAATGTCATTCTTCTTTCATGATTTCTATATGTTAAATGGGCATCTACCCATTCTAAAACAAAATAAAATGTGTCTTCCATATGCCTCTTCTAAACATCTATTCATCTTCCATCTATTGTTCTTCTATGTTTTATATGAGATAAAAATGCTCACAATTCTTTTATGATTATTATTTGAGAATGGGCATATGCCCATTCTAAACATCTATATTTCCTATATGCCCATTTTATTCCTCTTTTGTATGTTCTTCTATATTTTCTATATGAGAATGGGCATCTTCCCACTCGAATGGACTTGACATGAAGATGAAGATTACTTTTTTACAATGGGTTGTTCCCCATTTTGCAATGGAAGGAAAACCAGATGATATTCTTCATGAGAAGAGTTATAAAAATCTGCCCACTCAAATGGAATTGACATGAAGATGAAGATTACTTTGTTTTAAAATGGTTTGATCCCCATTTTGCAATGGAATAAAAATCGGATGATATTCTTCATGAGAAGAGTTAGAAAAATTCATTGGTGTTTCTTAGAAATGTCCTTGATATTCTTCATAAAAAGATATAGATCCAAAAAGTGAAAGAATAATAAATAATTAGAGATAAAGGCTTCACCCAATAACTCCACTGCATTTGAACTAAGCATAAAATGAGCTACATAAGGCTTGATCCCTCTTAAGGGTATGTAGCATAGCACTTGGCTCTGCCACAGATAGTCTAGCCAATATGGTCCTCCTTCCATATCAATGGTCTACCCTCCATTGCAAAATGGGGAACAACCCATTATTAAATGTTAGTTCGTATGAGGATGGACAAATGCCCATTCTAAACACTCTAATAAAGTTACAGATCAAAAAATACAAGACAAATTAATAAAACTACATAATATGAGAATGGGCATCTGTCCAAGTGTATGTATCGCAACACTTGGTGTAGCCAAGATTCTCATTCTAAAACAAAACAATAGAACTGCATAAGGCTTGATCCCCTTAAGGGTATGTAGTGTAGAACTTGGTTCTACCAGGGTTAGTCCACCAAAACGGGTGGAGAATGGGCATCTGCTAATTCTAAAACAAATTAATAGAACCACATAATATGAGAATGCCCATATGCCCATTCTAAACATATATTCTTCTTTTGTTTGTTCTTTATATTTCCTATATGAGAATGGGAATCTTCCCACTCAAATGGACTTGACATGAAGATGAAGATTACTTTGTTTTACAATGGGTTGTTCCCCATTTTGCAATGGAATGAAAACCAAATGATATTCTTCATGAGAAGAGTTTAGAAAAATTCATTGGTGTTTCTTAGAAATGTCTTTATATTCTTCATAAAAAGAGATAGAGGCAAAAAGTGAAAGAATAAGCAATAATTAGAGATAGAGGCTTCACCCAAGAACTCCATTACATTTTAACTAAGCATAAGGTGAACTATGTAAGGCTTGATCCCTCTTAAGGGTATGTAGCGCAGCACTTGGCTCCACCATGGATAGTCCAACCAATATGGTCCTCCTTCCATATCAATGGTCTACCCTCGATTGCAAAATGGGGAACAACCCATTATTAAATGTTAGTTCATACGAGAATGGAAAAATTCCCATTCTAAACACTCTAATAAATTTATAGATCAAAAAATACAAGACAAATTAATAGAACCACATAATATGAGAATGGGCATCTGCCCAAGTGTATGTAGTGTAGCACTTGGTGTAACCAAGATGCCCATTCTAAAACAAAATAATAGAACTACATAAGGCTTGATCCCCCTTGAGGGTATGTAGTGCAATACTTGGCGGAGTGGAACTTGGCTCTGTCAGGGTTAGTCCAGCCAAAACGATACAATTTTAAACAAGTGTCGCAATGCGAATAATCCTTGTCGTAGTCAAAAATCCTGTTTAAAAATATGAAGTGACATGAAACATAACTGAGACCCATATTTTTGTAATGTACTTTACCAACCATGCTTTAATGCTTTAATATGCTAATGTTTAGACCCATTAAAATATTTTCAAAAGGTATTAGAATGGGCATATGCCAATTCTCATATAAACAAACAATTAAGTCTTGTATTGAATTGGAAGATGCCCATTCTCACAAACCTTTATAGAGGTATGAAAATATTTTTAAATAATTTCTTGCATTTGAATGTTTAGAATGGACATATGCCAATTCTCATATAAACAAACATTTTTGTCTTGTATTGAATTGGGCAACCAAACATTTTTGTCTTGTATTGAAATGGAAGTTGCCCACTCTAACAACTTTTATAGAGGTATAAATTCTCACATAGCCTTTGGGCAACCAAACATTTTTGTTTTGTATTGAATTGGAAGTTACTCACAGCTTTTATAGAGGTTTAAATTCTCACTGAGACTTTACATTCTCACGAGCGTTTCGGAGGTATTAAAATGATTAAATTCTTGTACAAACAAATTTCCCATTCTCACATCCTCTATAGATATATAAAAAAATTAAGTTCAATATTACTTGTATTGAATGGGTAGATGCCCATTCCCATGTATGAATGAAAGAAGAATAATAGAATTAAAATTCAGTTTGTTTAAGAATATTTGGAAATAAAATTTAGTTTGTTTAAGAATATTTGGAATTAAAATTTAGCTTGTGCCCTTTATAAACAGTCTTACACAAGCAATATTCTCTATCTATAAAGGTTGTGAGAATGCATAAATTCCCATTCTAAAACTGAGTAAGGTTGTGTGAATTTCTATGATCGTATTGGTGTATCTCTGAAATTTTCTTCAAATCTTCTACATCATAATCCAAAATGGTCTAATGAAATAGAGGGAGTCCAAAGCAGAAAGGACAAACAAAAAAGTAGAGATATCAAACAATATCTCAAAAAATTTCTTCAATTCTTATGCTTCAAAATACGAAATGGTCTAACAAAATAGATGAGCCCAAAGTGGAAAGGATGAAAAAAATGTGAAACGGTCTATCATGTGATATATTCTTGATGAAGCTTGAAATTCCCAAGACCTCTACCGTCAACAAAAAATAGAAACCATCATCAATCTCTCTATCGTGCCACGGAATGGCGTGAATTAAATGCCATTAATTTTGCCAATTTCTTTCCAACCGGCAGCCGAAGACATGTTTGAAAACAAGTACCTTCAATTAAAAAATGAATGGTGGTAAACAATATATTTGCACATTGGGGGTCTCACTATGCCATGGTAAAAAAACACATATAAATTTTAAACAATATCATAGCCATGTTTTAGGCTAATTCCATTTAAAATAAAATACAAATTTTAAACAATATCATAGCCATGTTTTGGGTTATTTACATTTATAATAAAATATAGCATAAACAAGTATCATATACAGCCATATTTAGATGCATCCATTTATAACTATTCTAATCATGGTTGAAGACCTTTGTTGAATAAGGTTATATCATAGTAATGAAAGTTAAGCATTTAATCCTGAAGGATGAACATGTGCATATTAGCCTTGCATTCTCGGTAAATCATTCATCAATGCAAATAGACACATACAATATCAATGCAAATAGATACAGGATCCACCAATGATACAAGGCCAGGATGGACAAGATTCTCCTTCAAGATAAAATGATTTACTTTTATTACTATTATTTGACCTTGTTGAATAAGGAATCTCATGTATGGAACAAAGAAGAATAACAAAATTAAAATTTACTTTGTTCTATAATATTTGGAATATATAAAAATTAACTATATTTATATGTGATGAAAACTACATAAGGCTTGTTCCCTTTTGAGGCTATGCACTTATCTCTGCAGGAATAGTCAAGCCATTATGAAACAATTATAAATATTTAAAAAGATATTAAACATATATGTTAGTTTATCCATATATATATTTAAAGAGAATGGGCATATTAAATATTATCCTCATAATATTTCTTCTTCTATTAGTTTATTCTTCTTCTATTATCCATATATGAGAATGGGAATCTCCCATGTAGATACAAAGATAAAAATTGTTTGCTTGTTTGTGTGAAAGAATGGGCAGCTACCCATTCTAAAAGAAAGTAAATTTATAAAAAAGTAAAATTCATCTTCATTCTTCTTCTATTAGTCTCTATTCTCTATTCTCTATGAGAATGGGCATCTACCCATTTAGTCTCTATTTTCTATTCTCTATTATTTTTCTTTCATAGTAGTGTAGAGGGTATGTAGTGACTCTATCAGGGTTAGTCCATTCAATATGATACAATTATACAATTATTCTAGTTTATTCTTCTTCTATTATCCATACATGAGAATGGAAATCTACCCATGTAGATACAAAGATAAAAAAATGTTTGCATGTTTGTGTGAAAGAATGGGCAGCTGCCAATTCTAAAAGAAAGTAAAGTTTTAAAAAAGTAAATTTCATCTTCATTCTTCTTCTATTAGTCTCTATTCTCTATTCTCTATAAGAATGGGCATCTACCCATTTAGTCTCTATTATTTTTATTTCATAGTAGTGAAGAGGGTATGTAGTGCAACACTTGACTCTTCCAGGGTTAGTCCATCCAATACTATACAATTATACAATTATTCTAGTTTATTCTTCTTCTATTATCCATAATTATGAGAATGGGAATCTTCCCATGTAGATACAAAGATAAAAATTTGTATGCATGTTTTTGTGAAAGAATAGGCAGCTACCATTTCTAAAATAAAGCATTTAAAAAAAAAAGTAAATTTCCTCTTCATTCTTCTTATATTAGTCTCTATTCTCTATACTCTATGAGAATGGACATCTACCCATTTAGTCTCTATTTTCTATTCTCTATTATTTTTCTTTCATGATTCCTATATGAGAATGGGAATGCCCATTCGAAGAAAGAATTAAAATGTATCTCTCCAATTGCCCATTCTAATAACTCTTAAAAATTTAAATTTCATCTTCATTCTTCTTATATTAGTCTCTATTCTCTATTATCTATGAGAATGGGCATCTACCCATTTAGTCTCTATTTTCTATTATTTTTCTTTCATGATTTCTATATGAGAATGGGATTTTCCCATTCTAAAAAAGAAGTAAAATTTATCTCTCGAATTTCCCATTGTAGTCACCTTTATGTACTCCCTTTAAACCCCAAGCACGTCGGCATATCACTCAACCTTGACTAGGCACTCACCAAAGGCACGCACGGGTGTTGAGCCCCTCCTTTATTTGAGCTTTGTAAGAATGCTTCTCCATTACTGTAGTAATACATGTAGACACAAAAATACATGCATTCATTCTAGAATAGAAGTAAAGACACTAGATCTAAGCACATATGCACCATGAAAAGAATATAAGCATTATTGATAATTGTTGTTGCCAAATCACCTTTGCACCCCGAATGGCCAAACTATAAGCAGGTTGTTTGGTGTGATTGGGACACATGGGATCACCTCTCAAGCTGTGAGACTTGGCTTGAGGTGAACCTCCAGAGAAGGCCAACTTCCTCTTCCTAAACTAAGTGTTGTACTACTCCTAGTTTCATAAAATGACTATCTAGTCCTATGATAACATTGTCATGGTTTTAGGGAAAGAGTTTTACAAAAAGGAAACTATACTAGGGATGGTGATGCACCAAATAAAGGAATATTTTAATCTCAGGAAGGGTTAATGTGAGTAGGATGCTTGCACCGTTAATCACCTTCACCTATTGCAACTTAGAAAGGATACAAAATACCACAAACCGAAGCATATGTTCCTTTGTTAAAACTTGAATCATACAAAATAGAGAGATCAAATTTGATTGAACACACAATTAACTAACCATGAGGATAAAACACATGCACATGTCAAACATTCATTTCACTGATTATGGCTAATGATAATATAACTTTTAATAACATAAGGAAAATACTTTTTCCACAACTGACATAAAAGATGGTTATATCACTTTTCCATAACATGAAACAAGATAATCTAAAATAAAGGCAAGTTAATCATATATACTAAGGAATCATACATTCACAAAGCATATACCAATCAATCATTTAGCACAATAAATAATTTTCTTCAAGGCAAGATATCTCTCTCTTAATGTAATTAAAAGGTTTTAAATCTTTGAAGCACTCGTCCAAGCTTAAAGAACAACTTCACCAAAATATGATCCATATATCTCCCCAATGAATTCATACACCTAAATATTTATAAGTTCTTTAGGTGGGCCTTCAACTAACATTTTACTAAAAATAGAAATGTCATTAATTTAAGGGAACAGGCTCCCATGAAAATAGCAATTTTATTGCAAGGGTTTGACTCGATCAACCCTGCAACTCTAACCAATCCCGGATGGACGATGTGTATGATAAAATGTAAATTTGTAGTGCCTATAGTGTAGTGTGTGGGGTTTTTGTAATGGTAATCCCTCAACAGTCAAGTGTGAACCAAATCACAAGAGTGAGTCATTAGGTAATGATGGTGGTAAATGCTTGATGAAAGGGGTTGATAGGAAAATGCAAAGATAAGAGAGGTATGATTGCTATGATGGAAGAGAAAGGGGGTGTTAGATTTTATGCCCCCCAAGTGTATGATAATGTGTGCATCCATCCACAACATATTAAATTGTCTTGGTGCATTTACTTTTGTTTATTATTTTTTGCATGTTCACTTTACTACACATGTTATATTGATTTCTTATATGCCATTATCTATATCATCCACACATGCATGTTCACGCCTTTATTTAGTGTGATCACAAATACAAGACTCCTACATGTGATATGGATGCTCACCTTCTACCCTTCCTATCTTTGGTCGGTGGGGAATCCACATTCATCTCATCCAGGTGTTATTGTTTCATTTTATACTTAACATCTTACATTACTTAATCATACATGCTTTGACATATTGGTTATTGCTCTAACATGCTAATGGGTGTTCCATGTGCAACACTTGTTTTCCAGGATTATATGTTTCCATGACTACTTGTTTATCTATTTCTAATTGTTTGCTTTGTTTTCCATTGTATGCAAGTTTTGCCCTATGTTTGTGTGCACACTTGTTTGTTGTTTACAGCCATGATGGCCTTGTGTGTCTTGTGACATCGTGATTGGTGTCTGTGTTTGCAGCTTGCTTTGTGTATCTTACTTGCTTTTTTGAGTGGTTTAATTTACTACATTGTCTACGTAGCTTACACATGTTTTCTATATGCATACATTGTTTGTTTTACACTTGTCTTTGGCTAGCCTTCTTGTTTATGTGTGCCTTGGTTTCTACCAAGCACTTTCCAAGGTACATAGTTTAGAGTGTGGTTGGTCCTCTTTTGGGGCTGCATTCTCCTATCAGCAATGTCACATGTCCCCCAAAGAGGGGGCATCATTTGGGGGTTTACATACTAACACAGCGTAACTACACCGATTGAGTACAGTGCACTTTTTGCCCTTGGCATTGTGGGTTTACATACAGACGAGTGGGTTTAGACCAGTCTACAAACCCCATACACAACAAATTTTATAAGACATGGTGTCCTTAGCATTTATGGGAAGCAATTATAGGCTTAGGGTTACATTGGGTGTGCCTCTCTACACTACTTCAGCCAGTGGTGTCGGATCACCAAAAAACCAGGACGCTACAAAGATCTCTTCACACACATTTTAGCGAAGTGGTTAGAGTTTGGAGGACACAAAGCATTTCCTCCCTACACTTCTTCAACCAAGGTGGCATGAGATCACCCAAAAACTCACAGCAATACAAGATATCCTTCTACACCCTTTTCTCTCAACATGGATCAGTGTACAAATTCCATTTACATTTTCATTTAGTGTATTTTACATTTGCGTATTTTAAACATTTCTATGCACATGTGTATTTTACATAGTGTTTTTACATACATACATATTTGACTACTTGATAATTTTCTCCTTGCAAGTCCGGCCGTATGAGAAACAAGCAATCAAATTAGGGGCAACAACGAAGATGACGACAACATCAACAACAACATTCCACAACAACACATGCTTTACTAACCATGTAGGTACACTACACACTGCCATGATTATACACATGTTCCACCCTAGGTTCACTCACATCACTTTTTTTATACACATTTTTCATCTTTATATTCTATACTCCTCCATATTCTTTTTGTCATTCAACATTTGATTCTAGTCCTTCGGTGTGTTTCTACTACACACTCCATGGATATTAGGTACACACTTCTATCTACTTTATGTTATCAAGCTTTCAGCTCACCAACATAAATTGGGGGCAAAATGTAGTCACAAAATCATGCACTTAAGGCATTATTTAGCCGGTCTCATACTACTATTTAAAATATTCTTGAGTGAAGAAAGTACTAATTAATCCCATCTTTTTCCATCTTTTTTTACTTTTATTTCATCATTCTACGCACACTTTTATATGTATGCCCATTCTTTTCGGCTCTTTCCCATCATGTTATCCTAAATTGGGGCACCTAGGCATGTACTTGGGTGCCCAGGTGTCCCAGTGCCCCCGATCCTTTTTCTACTTTCTCACCACTTTTGGGCTCTTTCCACCATTTTTCATCCTTACCTTTTTCCTATTTGGCCATGTCGGGTTAATTACTAAATTAGATCAAGAGAATCCTATAAATATAAAGCTTAAGACCATAATAATGGTCCTAACGTCATTACTACTATCACTTCATCTAGAATTGCATCCATTGTATCACTTGCATCCACATAGTTTCATGCATCAAGGCTAGAGATCTACATCAACACACACTTCATAGGTGAGGTATTCTATTCTATTCCATGCACACATGCTATTACATTTTCTTCATTGAGTTATTTTTCCCTACTTCACATAATATGATTGACACAAGAGCACACCTAGGGTACAACATGCACACACACACACCGAACTACATTTGGAGTGCAAATATAGTGTAGCACTCGGTTTAGTAAGCCCATTGTTGTGGCAGATGAGGTCAGTTTGACACATTCATTCTGCATCTTTATTTTTATGGTTTTGATACTTCCTTTGCCTTTTGCAGGTCTTCATTTCATCTTTCATTATTTTGATACATTCGGTGCAGTTCAAGCAAATCTAGTGTGACAAATAGCGAAGGTCACAGGTCATCTTCCAACCCTAAAAGAATCAAGTTCCAAGATTTTTAGAGACTAGGACACCTATTCTGCCATACCAGGGTGCCCCAGGGTGCCCTAGTACCCTCCGGGTGCTCCGGTATGCTCGAGATCTTCCATATCCACTCTTTTCGTGACTTTGTGCAATCATTTTTTCTCCTAAAATCTCTGTCACTTACTTGACACTCTCTGACGATCATTTGCAATCATTTGAGTTCCTTCCTCACTTTACTCTTGCACATTAGGGTTTTATTTCTATTAGTTTAATTATTTAGCCAATTTATACTACTTTAGAGTATTTATTTACAAGTGTTTATGTCCTCCTAGATTAGATTAACTATCATTATACTTCCCCTACTTTAGTTGATCACTAGGGAGGAGAGGCACAACACCACCACTAGGAATCCACAACCACCAAGCCAATAACATCCACACCAACTAGTAGTAGTAGCCATGGGGCATGGAAACATGTAGGGAACTCTACCAATTCAAAGTAGTACACCCGATTAGATAAGAGGTAGGTGTATTTGGCTAGGGATACGTGTTATCAAAATCAACCCCGTGCCATTTTAATGTCTTGACGGGGAATTTTGGTGCTTTGACAAGTCATGGTGTTGTTATGAATCGGTGAAAAATTCAAAATTATACAAGTTATGGGCAAATTTCGGTGTTTTGGACATTTTCTCCATCTTACTAAGTCTCCTTGTCGGGGAGTTAGTTAAATTTTGGAAAATTTGGGTCAAAACCAGGTAAAATTAGATAAATTGTCCTTTTGAGGAACATGTGAAACTATTCCTCTATTTTGCATGTTCCCATGCAACTCTTCCATTCTTTGCGATGTACTAATGATCAATCATATCGTCATTCTTAGGAACTTGTGGAATTGTTCCATAGTTGTATCTATTCTTCGACTTGCCACAAATTTTGACAAGGAAGAAAAGGGCACAATGATCGGTTATATCAAGTTTTTGGGCATAAGAGGAGCAGTTCCAATGTTCACCGCTTCTTCGATCGGCCGCATGATCGCCACGAAAAAAACAAGCAAAGGTAAATCAATTATATCAACATCTAGAGGAACTAAAGGAATAGTTCATCTATTCTATGAGTGCCCCGAATATCTGTATTCACTTATGAAGGAAAAGAAAGGAGGTAGTTGGTTAAGGTGGCTATTTAAATCACTCCAAGAAATGTTACGTGGTTCCCAACGTTCCCTAAAAATACGTAAAGGACAAATAAACCGGTTAAGTCGGACTTGAGAAAATAGAGGGAACTCTTCCCTCATTTTGTGAGTTCCCCGCTTAGCCAATTTGACCACTTGAAGGTAAATTAAGTTCACTTTTTAAGGCCCACTTAGAAAAATTATTCCATTCTGTACATTCCCTGATTCATTGTGAGCCCGACAAATAACCCGAAATGTTCCCAGTGAGCTATTTTTGGACATTTTATTCCACCATGTTACTATGAGCGTGCAGGATAAAATTGGAAAGATCATACAATAGAGATTTATTTTTATCATGCCAAACAATTAAAATTAGTAGGATCATGCAAGAGGGCACTAATTCATTTTGACACGCACAATCACTTTACGAGTGTGGGATTTGCTATTTTGGGCACAAATTACTCATTCATTGCACAAATATACTCATTTCAAGCAAGAAATGATATTTATGGAGCAGAAGGGAAGTATGGGCATGCATTACTCCTATTATTTTATATTTTTTGATAAGAATTACATTACGTGTCACTTTTCCCCCTTCTTTTTGTTAGGAAATAATTCTATTAGTGCTCCATTATGTTAATGTGTGAGCAAAGTTATATTTTGTATATTGTTTATATGAGTTGTTATTATAACAACTCATGTTATTTGTATTGTATTGGTTTTGGAGTTGTTACGAGTTGTTAAAACAACTCGTATAGTTTAGGTGAGTGGTTTCCTATATTTTAGGAAAGATATTTCCTATATAAATGATTGTATGTAATATGAAGAATGGAGCATATTGAATATCATTTTGATTTTTTTACTCTGAACTGATCCATTCCTTTCAATTGGTACCAGAGCAAGTGAGTGTTTTTGTAAAATTAAGATTGGTGAAAATATTGAGATGTTGCAGTCCAACAAGCTCGTCCCATTACACAATCTGCTCCAGTGTTTTGTCGCGGTATTAGTGTGTTTGATGACAACACTAGGAATATAGCTTGAAGAGGGAAGTGTGCATGCCTAAATATTATCTTGGTGGGATCTCCAATCTCTCATATCGGTGTTAGTTTTATGTGTTGGATGGTTTCCATTGGACACTTGTTTTATGAAACGTTTACCCAAGAATAAGACAATTATGATTCATACTACATGTTAGGTCTCATTGCATTCAAAAAAAAATATAACTGGTAAATTGGTAATATCTCAAAAACTCATATTCCAAATATTTCAAAAAAATTGGGCTAGTTTATATATCTATTGGGAATATTTTGTTAAAATTTTACCAAAACCCAGATCGTGGTTGAAGAGAAGTGATGAAATTTGTACAATCTATTGAGATAAATTTGTTTTGCAAATATTGACGGGAAGACATTTTTCAAAGTAGTATTCATCGGTTCATTTCTAGAATTTTTATTTGGGTTTGTCAAAATATTTTAGTCCCTTTATTATTGCGTCAACATTATCCATTTATATCTGCATGCATTGGAAAATCTAGACCTACAGTTGTCCACTCGTCCTGTCAGATATGCGGTATCTTTTCTATCTCTGCAACCCGTATTGTGCATAATATTCACCAGTCCTTACATAAGTATTTGAATAGAATGGCTTTGATTGTCTAGATGGTAGCTGTGTTCAATTAGTCATTTTCATTATTTTTACAATATATAAAAAAATCAAAAGGGTGAAAAATAGTGTTGTCAAAATAGAATCATTTTTCACCTTTGTCTTTGAGTCTTCATGGAAATCCCACTAGAAAAATTTAATGGGCTCAATTTTCACACTTGGAAAGTAAAGATCCAGATGCAGTTGATGAAAAAAAATCTTTGGAGGATAGTAGATGGAAAAGAACCAATACCTACTAGATCTGACCAAAGTGGTAGAATGGGAAACAAGAGATGATAAAGCCAAAGCCATTATTGTCTTATCTCTTTCAGATTCTGAGTTACATTATGTTGATCTCGAGAAATCATCTCATGAAATGTGGGAAAACTGAAAAAAAAACCCTTTGGTACTAAAGCAGTGAACACAAAATTTTCTCTTAAATTGCAGTTGTTCAAGTTAAAAATGAGTGAAGGAGCTACAATGTCCATTCATATCAATGATTTATGGTCTCTCCTCCCTTAGTGGTAGAAATCAAAGCTCTGGTAGAAGATGAGGATGTAAAAGCTATTTTATTGAATAGTTTGCCTCCCAAATATAGTAATGTTGTTTTCACTCTCGGTCAGATGCATTCCAACTCATTGGAAGATATGATATCAACCCTTCTAGCTGAAGAAAAAATAACCAAAGAAGAAATTGCCATGTATGTGAAAAAGAAATATAAAAATTCCTCTAAAAATGAAGAGGAAGTTGTGTGTTACTACTGCAAGAAAAAGGGGCATACTTCCACATATTGTAGAATTAGAGCTAAAGATTTGCTCAGTGGAAAGCTTAAAGAAAATGAGGCCAATATAACCATAGAAGAATAATCAGATAATGAAGAAGAACCTACGAACAAAGAATGTGGTTATATGTCTGACGATATTTTTTTCTAAGCATGATATTTGAGGATGGACGCATAGGAGGATAGAGGACAAACATCATCCTCTCGTTAGTCACCAATGACGGGGCCGCTTCTGCTATGGTGACATGTGTGTGTGTAGTTTGCTTTCAGTTCCTATAGTTGCGTGTGGTGTGCTTCAGATTTTAGTGTTTGTGTATGTTGTGTTCTGGTTGCTTGGTTTTTGGAATAAGTGGAAATTTCACATTGAGGGGGGAACATGACACCAATGTTCCATTTTTGTTTCCAGTTTTGAGTTTGTGTATGAGAAGCAGATTTCAATAGAATTTCCTATGTTATTCCTTGCAGTGAAATATGATGAGGGCTTATAATAGTACTTGGCACATCATGATGTGGTTATAGGTAAACCACTTAAAAACCTTCATTTTTGGTTTGTGGTACTCCAGTTGTAAAACCACCATTTTTGGTTTTGGTTAACCGTTTGAAAACCATACAACGGGTTTGTGATCATCCTGCAGTAAAAATCACCTAACCATGAAAGCAAGTGCAAGTACAAAGGAAGGTTTTCCCCATGCTCGCACTAAGGGGGGGAATGTTAGAAAATAATTATATTAGTGCTCCATTATGTTAATGTGTGAGCAAAGTTGTATTTTGTATATTGTTTATATGATTTATTATAACAACTCATGTTATTTGTATTGTATTAGTTTTGGAGTTATTCAAGTTGTTAAAAACTTGTATAGTTTAGGTGAGTGGTTTCTATATAAATGATTGTATGTAATATGAAGTATAGAGCATATTGAATATCATTTTGAATTGTTTTTACTTTGAATTGATCCATTCCTTTCACTTTTCTTCCTCATTCTCTATAAAACTCCATGGAATTTATTGTAAAACAATCTCTTCACTTTCTATTCATTATCCTGGAGTTATTTAACATTTTGAGTAGAAGAGCAGGGGTCATGAGTGATCTTTTGTATTGATTTCACCTCTTAGATCAATAAAGGAGTTATTTCTACCTTCTTACGGTGATTAACTAAAATTAACTATGTAGTATAGGGATAGTTAATCTAAGCTATGAATAATTGTAAATAAAGTAAATAAATGTAGTAAAGAAACTATGTCAAAGGAAATGCTAACCCTAATGTGCAAGAAGGAAGAGGAAAGAACTCAGCTAAATAAAAGATGTTCTCGGGACGAGTGTCGCGGTGTTGATTGGAAAATCTAGAAGTAAGAATGACCATGCAGAAGCTCCAAAAATGATGGATCTAGAGTATATGGCTAGACTGGAGCACTTGGAGAGGGCCTAGGGCTTAGATCCGATCTTCACAAGTTTGGAAAATGGCTCGAAACTCTCGTTTATGCTGTCGCATTAACTTTGTTGCACTACTCGAATATCGCTGATATTGAATAAGATGATGAAAAGACCTACAAAAGACCAAGAAGGAGTATCAAAACCCTAAAAAAATAAGAATACAAATGAATGTTTTAAACGAGACCTCAGTCTACAACAACAAGCTTACTAACTGAGTGTTGCACTACATTTCGGACCCAAATGTAGTTCTAGCAAGTGTGTGCATAATGTTCCCTAGGTGCTCTTGTGTCATCGTCACACTTTGTGAAGTAGTGAGCAATAGCTAGATGTAGAAAATGTAATAAAATGTGTGCATGGAATATAATAGAATCCATCCCCTATGAAGTGTGATGCAAATGTCCTAGCCTTGTGCCTTGATGATGGAGCTATGTGGATGCAAGTGATCTCCAATGTAATAGATGGATGCAACTCTAGATGAATGATAGTAGTGAGTGATGTTAGGTCCCTCATTATGGTCTCATAACTTTATATTTATAGGGTTCTCTTGGTCTAATTTCGTAATTAACCCGAAAAGGTTGACCATAAGAAAGATAAAGATCTCAAACGGATAGAAAGAGCCCAAAAAGAGGTGAGAAAGTACAAAAAGGACCGAGGCACCCCTGGTGGGACCAGGGCACCCACGGGTGCCCCAATCGAGGCTAAAATAATGTGGGAAGACATAACTTTGACTAGGCATATGGGTGTAAGAGGTCGGTAATGATGAAATAAAATAAAACAAGATGGCCAAAAGACGAGGGTTAATTAGTACTTTCTTCACTCAAGAACCTTCTAAATAGTAGTATGAGACTGGGATAAATAATGTCTAAAGTGCATGATTTTGTGACTACATTTTGCCCCCACTTTATGTTGGTGAGTGGAAAGCTCGGTAACATAAATAAAGTAGATAGAGATACGTATACTAATGTTCATGAAAAGTTTAGTAGAAATGTGCCAAAGGACTAGACAAAGTGTGGAATGACAAAAATATGGAGGAGTGTGGAAACTAAAGATGAAAAATGTGCAAAGAAAAAGTGATGAGAGTGAACCTAGGTGGAAACATGTGTGTGTTGTTGTGGTGTGTGATGTACCTACATGGTTAGTAAAGTGTGTGTTGTTATGAAGTGTTGTTGTTGACGTTGTTGTTGTTGTTGTTGCCCCATTTGACTTTTTTTTATCATATTACCGGACTGCAAGGAGAAAATGATCAAGTAGTCAAATATGTATGTATGTGTAAAAACGCAATGTAAAAGACGCATGTATATGAAAGCATGTAAATGTAAAATACAAAAATGTAAATAGAAAATGTAAATGGAACATGTGCACCTGATCCATGTCGAGAAAGAGAGTGTAGAAGGATATCTTGTACTATGAGTTTTTGGGTGATCTAACGCCATAGGCTAAAGAAGTTTATGTGTCCTCCAAGCTCTAATCACTTTCCTAAACTATGTGTGAAGAGATCTCTGTATCGTCCTGGTTTTTTGGGTGATCCGACACCACTAGATGAAGTAGTGTAGAGAGGCACACCCACTGTAACCTCCAAGCATGTAACTATTTCCTAGAATGCTAAGGACACCATGTCATGTAAAATCTGTTATGTATGGGGTTCGTAGATTAAGTCCGAACCCACCAATATGAATATAACCGAACAAAACTAGTGTAGAATCTTTGTATTAGTATGTAAAAACCCCAAATGATGCCCCCTTCTCTTTGGGGGTGCATGCAACATCGCTGATAGGAGAAATGTGGCCCCAAAAGAGGACTAACCGCATATACCCTGTAACCCTGAATTTTTTCTTGGTAGAAACCAAGGCATGCACAAACAAGAAGGCTAACCAAAGATAAGTGTGAACAAACATGCATGTATATGAAAACAATGTGTAAGTTATGCAAATAGTGTAAAAGATACAATAAATGTGGTAAACACGCAAGAAGACAAAGTAAGCTGCATAAAGTGGGTTGAAAACATGGGACATCACTCATGATGTCACAAGACATGCAAGGCCATCATGGCCATGCAAACAAGCAAATAAGTGTGCACACCAAACAAAGGGAAAATCCCACATACAATAGCAAATAATAATAGATAATGTAACAAACAAGTATGGAAACAAAATATCCCTGCATAACAAAATGTTGCACATGAAGCACCCGTTAGCATGTTAGAAATATAACTAGTATGTAAAAAGTGTGTATAAGCAAGTAATGTAAAGTGTTAAGTACAAAATGAAACAATAACACTGTGAGAGATGAATCTGGAATACCCCAATGATCAGTGTAGGAAGGGTAGAAGGTGAGCATTCATGATGTGTGTAAGAGACCTATATCTATGATCACAATTAGAAAAAATATGTGAACATGCATGTGTGGATGATATAGATAAATGACATACAAGTAATCTAACTAGCATGTGTAATAAAGTGACCATGAACAAGAAAAAGTAAGCAAGAATAAAAGCAACCATAATATGCAGTATGTTGTGGATGGATGGAATGAATGCAAAATGGAGTGATAGGAGTCATGTGCCCCCAAGTGAATGGAAATGTATGCAATGAGGTTCATTTAGTTTTCCCCCTCAAATGATCAAGAATGAACCGTAAATGAGAGTGCATCATCGGGAAATGGTCAAGTAGTGTGTGTTATGTCTAATGCAATGTGATGATGTGTAATGTGTGATGAGTGACCTATAAATGATATGTGTGTGAACCCTATAGCGAAGTGTATATCACAACCAGATGAACGTATAAGTGATGATTTAGCCTAAGCGTATATCACTATAAGATGAATGGATGAGTGATGATTTAGCCCTAAGCATATATCACTACAAGATGAAAAAGGAGTGGTGATGTAACCTAAGGTGTATACCACTACAAAATGATAGAATAGGTGATGATTTAGCCTAAATCGTATGTCACTAAGTTAGGAAATGTCACATGATGAAAGGTCAAATAGTAAATGTGTGATGAGTGTAAGGTCCATTTGATTTGTAAACCCTCAACAATCGAGTATGGACCGAGGAACTAAAGTGCATCATAGGGTAGTGAGTGTAACGTGTAGAAGACAATGTAGTATACATAAGAATGAAAGACAACCATGTGATGAGTAGAATGTGTAAAGACGTGATGTGTAAAATGAAAATGCAAGATGTATAGAATGTGTAAAATGCAATATGAATAGAACATGTGAATATGCGACATGTAGAATGTGTAAAATGGCATGTATGTAAATGGACTAGTAATGTATTATGTAGGATGATGTAATGTTAGACTCATATATGATGATGACTAGTATAGTATGTATAATATGTGTGAAAATGTGTGGTGTAATATGTATGGTATGTAGATAAATGAATAATACAATATGTAGGATAAGTAGTGTAGGATGTAAGATGCGTAGATAATGGTGTATGCCTAATGATGACTAGCATGATGTATGATGTATAAATACACAAATGTCAAAATGTTGTAGAATAAGTGTAGAATGTATGGTGTATGACACGTAATTTTTGAATTGGTGCAGTTTGTAAGTCCTATAGTGCAGTGTGTGGGGTTCATGTGTGGTAATCCCTCAACATTTAAGTGTGAACCGAAGCACAAGAGTGTGTCATCAAGTATGATGTTAGAATGTATGATGAGTATGTCGAATGCGAGGATATGAATGTATAAGAATGTAAAATATGATGAGTGTAACTATGATAAGACGAGGTGGGGGAAATGTGAAGTGTTATGCCCCCAAGTGCATGTGAATGAATGAACTATCCAATGATGGTGAAGGATGGAGGTCCTTCATCTAATGTAGGAGATGAAAGCGTATGACCATGTTCTAATAATGGAGGTACATGGTAGAAAGATGTAGTTGTGAATGAATTTTATGCAAATGTGAGGGATGAATATATGGTGAATGTCAAGGCATAGTAAAATGCGTCAATGATGGAGATCTACATGATGCTAAATATGAAGGTGATGAGAAACCATGTGGAATAAAACAAGGTGGGGATCTCGCATCTCTGATGTTGTGACTATCCTAGGAATGGGCCTATACCAATGTGTAGGACTAGTGGAATGATGCATTCATGTAGAAGATGCTCAAGTAGGTGGACTAGCAGTAGATTTGCATTAAGTAACATGGAGTGTGATGTACTAGATGAAGTAGGTGGTGTTCTCGCTACTATATTAGCAAGGAGATGACGACCATGACATAGATGGAGGGACACCATAAATAGAAATGACTTGATTTTTGTAAATAAATTTGAGTCAAATGATTCATAGAAATGATAGATTGAGAGTGATGAATCCAATTGAGATTGAGAAGCATGTTGCATCCCTCAACTATGTTTCCAATGAGGAAAGGTACAAGCATAGTAAGAGGGCCAACTATAACATGTAGCTTAACAAACCCAAAGGTTTTTTGAAAGGGTACTTGATTTGGGATGGAGGATACCCAATAGCTTTGAGAAGTGAAATAGAACATGCACTAATGGGCCATGATGGGTCAACCTTAGTGTTGTTGATGGAGGTCAAGCCAATAGATGCATGGATGTGTAAATGATTAGATGTAAATTAGCATGATAATCGACATTGGAAAAATAAATGATTGGTGGTGAAGCTTCAATGTTAGCAACTAAGAAATCAAGAACTCCTAAACCAAAGTGGGAGACATGGTGTGTGAGATATAATTAGTGGCTGAATTTTTCATTTTTGTGTTATGCTTTCAATAATGGGTTATTAAAGATCTTGAGTTTGTGATTTTCATTGGTAGGTGGGGTTGTCGGGGACTCCAAAATCTCAATTTGTCCATTGTCAAATAAATCTTTAATGAGATGTTATAGTCGGAAACAATGATATGTGGAATGTCCTATGCATTGGTGATAATCACAATAATATTTGTCATCAAAATTGCATCCTTTTGGCTGAGATGGATCAAGTTGTAGAGGAGAGGGTAAGGTAATAAGATTACTATCGATGAGTTGTGGTAGAAAAACACTCAAAGGTGTAAAAACTTAGTAAAAGTGTGTCTATATGGTTATGGTTGAAGTTTCCTTTGGAGTAGAGATTATGTTTACAGTAGTTTTTCCGTCCATGGGTTTGGTTGTAGAAGGCCTAAATGTTGGCTTACCTTGAAAGCAAGTGGATGATGATGTGTGCTCTTGATATTTAAGTTTACCTATGGTTAAGAGTTTTGTCTCATGAAGCTTGAGAGTATGGAAAAGTTGATCAAATAAAGGAGATGTCTCAAAGAGAACACTCTCTTGTAGAGGTGGTAATAGAATCTGAATAAATAAATCCTGGAGTTCGGAATCCACAAGTGCATTAGACATCTTAGCTAAGTTATTCTTGTATCGTAAGACATAATCGGATAAATGTTCATTAGACCCTTGCTTGAGTTATGCTCAGTTGGGTGTAGGAGATCTTAGAGCCAATGTTGATAGAAAAGTGAGTGAGAAAGGCATCGGCCAAATGCATGAAAGAGACTACCAAAGTAGGTCATAGAACCAACACATTGCATAGTCTTGTAAACTACGAGGAAAAAGCTTAGCTAGTATAATGTGATCATCCACATAGTCAAGGCATGCTACATGAAATGCTCAAAGGTGCTCTTGTGGGTCCCCATGGCCTTTAAAGATAGGTAGCTTAGGAGAGACAAAATTAGGTGGAAATGGATATGTTGATATGGCAGGCACGTGAAAGGAGTATGCAACAAGACTGTAGAATCTAGAGATAGTTCTATGCATGAGGTAGCTAACTGAAGCTGGTGAATTTGGGTTGTAAGTATTGATACAAAGATGTCAAATTTAAATAATTTGAGGAAGAAGCTAGGTGCAAAGGAGAATCACTATGGTGAATGGTGGGAGCGAGTGGTTGTAGAAATACGAGCAAAAACATATGTAGGTGGAGTAGATACCATAGGATCATGGGAGAAGCAACAACATAAGTGGTGGAAGATCGCAAGCTCTCTTAACGGTGATTAAAGAATGTAAGACATGAGGGAGATGTGTAGGTTTTTCATGCAATGCTTGGCAAAAATCAAGTAATAGCGTTAAGTTGGTCTTGATCAACGTTGGTGTCTTCATCGTAGGACTTTTCACTATCGGATGCTTCTATCTCATGGAGAGGAACCTAGTTGGAATTATCTAAAGGATTTTTAGCCATATATGTAGTTGTATCAACCATTGACTTAGAGGTACAAGGGGTAAATGAAGGAAGCTCTGCGGTAGTGAAGAGACCCAAAATGACCACTACGAGTAATGGGCATAAAATGAAAGAAGGAAGACAAATTCACAAGTCGGGTTCACCAAAATGATTAACTAAAATTAACTAAACTAATGTAGTTTATGGATAGTTAATCTAAGCTATGAAAAGCTATAAATAAAAATAAAGTAAATAAATGCATGTAAAAAGAAACTATGTAAAAGGAAATTTTAACCCTAATGTGCAAGAAGGAAGAGGAAAGAACTCAACTGAATAAAAGATGCTCGTAGAGGATAGTGTCACGGTGATGACTGGAAAACTTGGAAGCATGAATGACTGTGCATAAGCTCTGAAAAGGATGGATCTAGAGTATCTAGCTAGATTGGAGTACTTGGAGAAGGACTGGGCATCCGAATGAGCTCAGTCGCAACTGGGCACCCTAGTCTATGAAAAATCTCTAAAATTGATCTTCACAAGTTCATAAAATGGCCTAAAACCTCACTATCTATTGCATTAACTTTCTACACTAGTTTGGATGTCATTGATATTCCAAGATGATGAAAAGACTTATAAAAGACCAAGGAGTATCAAAAACCTAAAAAAAAGAAGAATGCAAATGAATGGATCATATCTGACGTCACTGCCACAATAGTGGGCTTACTAATTGAGCATTGCACTACATTTCGAACCCAAATGTATTTCTATTGAGTGTGTGCATAATGTGCCCTAGGTGCTCTTATGCCAATGTAACTTTGTGAAGAAGCGAAACAATAGCTAGATGTAGAAAATGTGATAGAATGTGTTCATGGAATAAAATAGAATCAATCCCCCTATAAAGTGTGATGCATATGTCCTAGCCTTGTGCCTTGATGATGGAGATATGTGGATGCAAGTGATCTCTAATGCAATAGATGGATACAACTCTAGATGAGTGATAGTAGTAAGTGATGCTAGGTCCCTCATTATAGTCTCATAACTTTATATTTATAGGGTTCTCTTGGTCTAATTTCGTAATCAACCCCGAAAAGTCGACCACAAGAAAGATAAAGATCTCAAACGGCTAGAAAGAGCCCAAAAAGAGACAATAAAGTGCAAAAAGGACCGTGGCGCCCATGGGCGCCCAAGATTAATCTCTGGGTACCCTGTCAAGCCTAAAATAACACGGGAAGATAGAAGTTGGTTGGGCATATGGGTGTAAGAGGTCGGTAATGATGAAATAAAATAAAAAAAGATAGCCAAAAGATGAGGGTTAATTAGTACTTTCTTCACTCAAGAACCTTCTAAATAGTTGTATGAGACTAGGTATAAATAATATCTAAAGTGCATGATTTTGTGACTACAACAATCGACTTTTGTGTAATATCGTGTCTTTAATATGATTTTATCTCAGGATATCATTTTATCCTTGATTTGTAGTCTTATTTCCATTTCTTTATGTAGTTATATGTTGATTTGTAGGTCATATAATGTGTTTAACAATGTGTGCAAGATCTTGTTGTGGAGCTTACCAAATTTCCCTTATGGAGCCATTTATTTCCCTTCTTTATTTTGTCATAGCTTCAAACCTTTCTTTGAAACACTTTTACATTGACATATCCATTTGTAAGTTATGTATGGTGTGTGTGGTTCCTATGGCCTATCTCGTGTGTTTCAAACACACCTGAAGATCCTCAAAATTTATGGTGTATCACCCATTTTTATTTTCAATATTTCCTTCTCCCTTTTCCCATTTCATGAAGTAGAGTATAATCTATTTTTAGGTGTTCCACTAGCAGAGCTATCCCTCTCTAAAGATTCACTCCAACATTCAGGTCACCCACAACCTAGGAGTGTTTCAATTTTTTTATTTGGAAGGGGATACATCACACCACTCCACAAGGGTGCATTCTTCTATGACAATAGTTTATGGCATTCTCGATTGGACACTTTGTTTAGATTTTGGTCTTATTTTTCAAGTGTTCCATTACAAACATTCTAGCCACCTTGATTACTTTAAATGAAAATAGTTTCTAGAATGCTCGGTGGGACCAAAAATAAAGAATTTGCTAAAGATTTGATGTTGTTCTTGACAAGTATCAATGTTTCAAACAAACTCATCCGGCATCTAGAATATTTATAAGTTCAAAGCACATCTTGGTAACATATCAGTGCATATTTCATGCCAAAATTTACAACTAGAGCATATTTAAAAGGTTTTAACACATATATTCAACATCTAAAGACTCTAATGATCCGAAAAGACCCATTTTCTCAGTTTTAGACCATTTCCTTTATCTTTTCATCCATTTAAGAGGTTGTGCAATTGTGACTTCTTATGCCCATTGGAACCCCCAGCCCAAGAGCATAATTACTCCCCTCCACCTCCTTTTTACCAAAATCTTCCTTCATATTAGTATTATAAGCCCTATCATAATGATTATTCCCATGATTCAAACCTTACTAATCCATATGGTTATCTTATTAATCATGGTGTTTTTAGGAGTAAGAATATGTAGATTATGGAGGAAATTTCATGCCTAATGATGATTTTCAAATGTGGTACAACTCATGGAGGAAAACATAGTACAAATGAGGGAAACATGCTCCATCAAAGCAACCAAGCTTGGTTTTAGGGTGTCTTATCTATAGTCTCGGTCTTATGCCAACCTGGCATAACCATCAAGAGAAGTTAGAATTTATTATTGGATTGTTAATTTGTTACCACATATATTAGAGTGGAATGTATCAATGGAAGCTTACCAATCTAGTTGTAGGAAACCCTATCAATGGGGTAATTCCTCACTATCATCATATCATTCCTACTTCCCAACCTACACAATTTTGGCATAAATTTCACGTTGCTTAGTTTTTTTACCTACAACATTATGCAAATATACACAAAATCATTAGAATCCTAAACCCTTCCCTCCCTCAGTTTTCCAAACCCCTTTTGGAATAAAATTAATAACCAAAATTAGTTTGAGGAGTCAAGTAAAGAAGAATAGATTCAAAGTTCCAAGAATTGGTGGCAAGAGTTTAAAATCAGCCAACAAGTTCTTCATCAAAAAGCTATCAGTCAACCAAATCCATCAAAATTAGTTAAGGTAAGCTCCATTGTGGTTAATCATGAATCATTTATTGATAAATGGACTAACTCTGAGCATATGGTTGAAGAAATGGCCCGAATTTCTAACAAATGCCGATTTTTTTATATAAAAATCAGCAAGAGAGGATGAAATAGTTGAGTTCTAAGAGGAGGAGTTTGAAGTTGAAGAGCACGTGGAAGAGGATGATCAACAATCTACATATCCTGAATGCAATATCCATGACAGTCTATGTTCCTATTAGTCGTCGAACTTACACACATGTCTCGGATCGAAGATTTGAGTTGCTTGTGACAACAATGGAATCGAACCCAAGTTGTGGGACCTTGCGTGCTTGGGACGAATCTCTGGAGAAGGTCGATTCCTCTATCTAATTCCGATGCTTCTTGTTACTCCTAGTGTTTAAAGGGAAAACTAAGCTAATGATGCCAAGGAACTAGGGATAGGAGGATAACATGAAAGGAAACTACACTAAAAGGTGATAGCACGGAAAAGAGGGATAAACACTATCTGTTATGAGCAAAAATGAATAGAAATGCATGAAAGAAGGCTAGGCATGTGTAGCACAACTTAAAACGTATTTACCAGATCAGTTTCATGGAGCACAACTAAATAAGGAGCTGTAAGGGACTTGAAATGGGACAACAGCACGCAATGCAATGAAAAGGAAAGAAGAAGGAACACAAACATGTTAGGACAAAGAATAGTCACAAAATGATGCTTCTATTACTTTTAGAAATGCATAGAGCTATTACAATGGCGAAAGAGGTTGATATCCACATGCAAGAGCCAGATCTAGAGGTCTATAACTCAAAATATAGAAAATATGAAGTCCTTAGCAAAAGTGTGTAAGGATCTAAAATGTCCAACGTTAATAATGAGCCCAACTCTTACATTTATAGATGAATCCATGGAAGAAAAAGAGAAGAAGGAGGGAAAATCTGAATTTGAAATGCAACCACCAATAAGAAGCATTCAATGCCTACAAATCTGTCAAATGCACTTCCTTAGAGAAGGAAGGAGGGTGGATCATATCAAATCAAGTGGTCGGAGTAATTAGCTCTACTCATTAATGCTCTAGAAAGACATTTTCCCATTTCTCACCCACCATTTCTGCCAAGAATTTGAATTTGAATGTCTAGCACTGTAGCCTACGAGTCCGTGCATGCATCGATTACAGCTATGTAGCAAAAGATACAAAGCTATCATAAGTTATTTCAGAGTCATCGGTGCACGTAAAACATGTGGCGTGCACGGATCGACTAAAAGAACAGCCAACTTTGTAGATGTTTTGTCATTTCTACCACGTGTCACTCATTGATTTGTTGTAAGGATTTGGCACCCTATTGGTGTGCTTTGACTAGTCATGTGTGGCACACTCAAGCATGTCAGAGGATGATGTGGCATGGAATGGCATAGAGGAGGGTGCAAAGGTATGTGCATGGAAGAATGAGGTGCAAAAAGAATACGAGAAGGGAGGCACGTGTAATGTGCACGAGGAAATGAGATAAACTGGTGAGTGGAGAACACATGGTCAAGGCACAACTATTACAAGATAATGTGTGGGGCACGTGCGAGGGCTAGGGACTTGGCAGATGAAGCAAAGGCAAGGTGCGCGCGCATGGTGAAAATCTGCTAGGAAGAAGGTGGACATGCAGAGGATGCACACAAGGGAGGAGTGGAACAAAGAGAAAGGAAAATGAAAGGGGAGAAGGGGAGGCGCATAAGGGCACGTGAGGAAAAGAAGGGGACACACGAGGAAACTGAACCCAAGGGAATATTCCAAGTGAAATTTGAGTGCGCGTGACCATACAATGAAGAACTCAGAGTTAGAAAGTGTATACAAGTTATCTAAATAATTGGGAGAGTTATTTGGATAACAGTTTTGGTGACTTTTGGGGCCATCTGCCTGCTAGATGAAGGAGATCAATAGCCTAGAGAATCCATTGGGCATGGAGTCTACTATGTAATCATGAAATTTTGATTTATAACTTTGAAGAACTACCCTTGAAGTCACTTGAAGGATCATTTCTTGACTCTATTATGAATCCTATAAGCTACTAGAAATTGTTGGAAGAAGATCGACATCCTGAAAGCAAAAGAGAGTGTGCACAGGAGCATGCGAGAAGAAAGAACTATGTACAAACAAACAATGTGCACACAACGCACTTAGAGGAATTGAAACTACTCTAATATATACAAAATGATGCAGCAAACTCAATGGAAGGGTTTGAGATAGATCCCATTTACTAGGATTTGCAGCGCACCTCCATCAAGATGAGTTAACTCAAAAGAGTTAGCCTCTTTGCACAAATTAATGATGTATGGGCCACTCTAAAGTGCATCAAACTTTGAATGGTGCCCTGGTTTAGCTCTGTCAACATCCCATTTTAAAACTAAGTCCCTAACTTTGAAATCTTAGGGCCTCGCCTTTATTGCTTGTTGGTGCGGCTCTCAAACTTGATCATGAAAAAGTTCCTTAACTCTTAAAAATTAACCAACTCTACCATTCTGATTTCTCTCTGGTTTGCGCCTTCAAATTCCAGTTGTTGGGCAAGCGCCAATGAGTTTAATTCTAGCATCAAAGGAAGGGTAGCCTCTTTTCCATAGAAAAATTTGTAAGGAGAAGTTCCTATTGCATTTTTAACTATGATTCTATCTGCCTAGAGCATGCACGAGACCTTTGTATGCCATTATCTTTGGTCGATGTTCATTGTGTGCTTCATGATCCTAATTAGGTTCTTATTTGTTGATTTTTCCATACCATTGCCTTGGGGGTAATATTTGGAAGAATTCTTTAGATAGATACCCAGATTTAAAGCCCAATCAGTGATTTTAGTACTAAGGAAGGCTTTTGCATTAATAGAGATAATGGTTTGAGGAACGCCAAACCTCAGTAACTATGCCTTCGAGAAAGTCAAGGATAACTGACTTGGTTGATTCTTTGAGCGCAACAACTTTTGTCCATCTTGTGAAGTAGTCTGTAGTTGTCAGCACCCACTTGTGTTTAGCACTTAAAGGTGGATTGATCATGCCTATGAAGTTGAGACCCCATTATGTAAAAGTATGATCTGCTTGAATTGGTCACAGGGGAAGCACTGCCAATCTCTTCTTTCCTGCAAATAAAGTGCATTCCTTACATTTTGTGACCCGCTTGTGTGCATCTACAAACAGGGTAGGCTAAAATATTCCTACCATTATTATCTTCATTGTTGTAATTTTTACAGAAAAAGTGTCCACTAAAGAATCCATCTTGAAATTATGCTAACACTTTTTCATTATGCACATCATTGATACACTTTAACAACACGCCATCAAGATTTTTCTTAAAGAGAATTCCGTCAATGAAAACATAAGGGATAGATTGTAACCTCATATGTCTTCTCTTTGCCTTGTTCAAACTAGGAGGGTATACGCCCTTGGAAAGGAATGTGATCGTGTCCTTCATCTAGTCGCACATATCAAGATTTGTATTCTGCTCAATTTCTGCGTGTGGGAGACCTTCATCCAGAAATAATGAAGTCTCGAATTCATTCTGCGCATCCTCAGCAATCTACCTACAGAGTGCACTTCCTCTTACCAGATTTGTGGCTTTGATAGTCGCATCATATTCCATGATTTTTTTCACCCATCGTGCTCTCTTTTCACTGATCTCTGCTCCCATGATGAAGTCTCTGATAGAAGAGTGGGAGACTAATACCTTAATATGATTTGTGGCGAGCATACTTTTGAATTTCTTGAGCATGTGCATGATGGTGAATATATGATTCTCCATGTGATTGTACATTAATTCATAATCATTCAAAGTGTTTGGTTGAAGAAAGCCATTGGTTGTTCCAAATTGCCCTTGTTCACTTTCTTACGTTAGGACAACAACAACACTCGTATCGATTGCCATACAAATAAAGGATGGAATCCTTCGAATAATCCAGTTGAGTGTTGGCGCACAGGTAATTTCTTGCTTGATTTTGTTTAAGCTTTCTCTTCCTTTTGTTGTCCACCTGAAGGCTATGTCCTTTTTAGCATCAGGGTGATGGGTCGAATCACCATGTAAACTTATGGATAAAACGCCTAACAAAATTAATCTTACCAAGGAAGGACTGTAGGGATTTCTTGTGTGCCGACAGGAAAGGTCCAGGATGGCTAAAACGTGCTTAGGATCAATTGTGATGCCATCCTTTGAAACCACATGGCCCAAGAGCTTGCCCTGCACCACAATAAAATTGCACTTCTTGGGGTTAAGAGATACCCCATACTTTCTACATCTCTCAAAGACTTTCTCCAGGTGTGTCATATGATCTCGCGCTCTACTTTGAGAAGATAGTTATGTCATCAAGGTAAACCAAGATGAACTCATTGATGTAGCCTTTGAAGGCAATATCCATGGCACGCTGAAATGTAGTGCCTATGTTTGATAGACCAAAGGGCATATTTTGATACATATTTTCCCCACTTGGTTGTAAATGCTATTTTGAATTGATCCTCTTCCTTGACCAAGATTTGATTGAAACCTGAATACCCATCTAGCATTGAGAATATTTGTGTGTTAGTCACAAATCTGTAGAATTTTTTCCATCAAGGCAAAGGAAAATGATCCTTTAGAGATGCTTTATTCAAATCTCTTAAATCAACACAGTAATCTAATTTCATCGTTATTCTTGTGCTTGTTTGAACTGGATTCGTGACCCAAGTAGAGTATTTGATGGGAAAAATAGTTTTCACCTTAATGAGTTTGGATAACTCCTTTCTCATAAGGGGCTCTATCTTTGGATTGATTGGTCATTACTTCTGTCTGACGGGTTTGATACCAAGATCAAGGTCAATGGAGTGTTGAGCAACACTTGCATCAAAGCCTTTAAGGTCTTCATAATCTCATGATAATATATCACTATATTTCTGACAGAGAGAGATGAAGGCCTACTTTTCTTCATGCACGTAAGCTTTACTGAGTAGTAACTCTTTCCCACATGCAATAGTGATTGGTGAGCAAGTCTTCTTGCATGACACGCATATACTTTTCTTCACCCTTGAACTCGTCATTAGGGCTAAACATTTTCTCTAAGGTGACCAACCCTTTAGGCAACTTATTTGAATTTAGCGGAATCACTTGGTCAACATAGTTGTCATGTAAATCAGCTTGCATGCTTGATGAGAACTCATATTCAATTTGAATGAACTGGATGATTTGTGCATCGATGTCAAACACTTGCTAGCTAGTATTGTTGTCCGGAATGGATGGTCTGATTACCATTCTAATGTGTTGAGTGTTTCCTTTAACAAATTCCTCAACAGAGAGAGAACTGTGAACCGAGTGCGGCCATTTGATCAAGTTCTTTGTTCATTTTACGTGGCACCACCTAAATATTTAGAGCATCGAAGCTCTCAAAGAGGTCCCAAAATTTGTGCTTATAAGCTTTAAGGAGCTTATTCTTTGCCTAGAATTTGTTGGTAACTGATGGATAACCAATTTTTGTCCCCAAAGATCTGCAATGCCTTAATTTTCTTCTTTTCAGCAATAAGTAAACCATGCACCAATGCTTCATATTTTTCCACATTGATAGAACATGTAAACTACAATCTATGAGAAAAGAAGAATTTCTCATCTTTATGAGAAATGAGAACAACTCCTGCTCCTCGTCGCTTTCGCTTCTGGATCCATAAAATTATAACTTCTATAGGCCAAGTTCAACTTGGTCTTTCTTGAGCATGCGCGGCAACACAAATTCTTCTTCAAGAATGTAGTAAATACCAAGCCCAGTTTCATAGGCTTAGGTTCTTCAAAGATATGGGTCAAATTTATGGTGCCTCTCTACCCATTCATCAAGTAATAGATTAGGAATAGAAGGTGGAAGAGGATGCTCTTCAGGAAGTGAAGCTTGTTCTTAGATTAAAAAATTGGTTTGGAGAGGGGATGAGACATATGAATTTACATGATAGAAAAATATTGGCTCAGCTTGTATGGTAAATCGAGTACCATACCTTTTCTTGAGTAACATATGAGACCAATTAGAAGACAAGTAACCACCCACCTTTGCAGTAAATTCTCTTGATAGACATAGGGCAAACAAAGGAGGTAAGTCAATGAATGACACATCTTGAGTAATTGTTGAACTTGGACATGCATGAAGGGTCAACTCAAGATCCTTGATTATTCTTAAGGTAGCAACAGTTGAACCATCAAGTTACAGGACTCCTTTTGTCAGGGGGCTATACTTGAGACCTAAGACATCAATTATCTTCTTAGGCATGACAGAAGTACTAGCGCTGAGTCTATCATGCAATTATACACTAGGTGTTTTCCTATTATCAAAGACATATAGAAGGGTGGGGTTTTAAAAATTTTACTTACTTGCTTCTTCTCTTCTTGGCAGATGTTGATAGAAGTGCATAGTTTATGAATAGTTAGATCAGCACGTAGGAGTTGTGTTAAAGCTTCATGCAACAAGTCGCTACTGAGATGGAATGGTCAGGGCATCCCACATTGTGACATTTATATTTATCTTCTTCATTTGGTCCATAATGTTGAATGGAAGACCCACTAACTTGTGCATTTGGGGCACAACGACATCCTTCCTTGATCGCAAGCAAGCATGGAGGCGGGGCTTTAGCCGAAGCTGAGGCTTGACCTACCAAAGGAGGGGCGCACGCCACTTCAGGAGAAGCTTTGTGTGGGATCTCGGTGTAAATACTTGAGCACTTTTGCTATTGGATGCCTTGGCTACATATTTCTACTTTTGAGGGTCAACTTGTGTTGTTGGGATTGTAACCTGCACACTAGACTCGAGCATTCTTTTCTTGTACCTTGTATTATCCACAAGTTGGGCACGTAGTCTGCTTGTGTCCTCTACAACTTGGTTGATTACACGAAGTCCTCGGCATCAAAGAGCATCATATTAGAGTCGGGAAGAACTTCTAGCCTTTCTTGGTTTTTCTCGCCTGGGGCACTTGTTGAAGGCTCACAAGTTGAAGCATTTTGGATCATGTAGGCTTGGGTGCGTGCATCATTGGCACAATAATATTGAATAGGAGGCATGTTGTAAGGGAAGCACCACTTCGACTCCTGTGCCAAATTGTTTCAATGGAACAAGCACCTGATTTGCACTAGGTGTTGGAAGAGAGGGCGTGGGAGGAACAAATTGTAAGGGTAGATGTGCTCTAGCATGCCATCTATCATCCGTTGGTTGGGTACATATATTTGGTTTCCATATTGATTTCGCACAAGGCTGATTGCTTTGGGTATGCATCCGATTAGAATTTCCTATGTAGGTTTGCACCTATTTTTTTTCTAATGATATGGCTTTATTTGAAAATTTTCTAATCGTGGTCTTCAACACTTCTTCTTTCTATTATCTTTGGAGAGTAGGATGTTGATGCAACAGGTTGTGCGCTTTACTCAGGAACGAGAATAGGGGCCAAAGAAGGTTGGGGATCTTGAGATGTTTTTGAGAATAAGGGCATGTGTGGTTTAGGAGCTTTTTTGGGGATGGGTCTACGCAGAAACATTTGCAACTATAGAATATCAAATTCAAACATGCAAATATGGATCTAATAATCCCCACAAAATCTACAGTAGTGGAAGTATAAACTATAATAATCCAAATCACACAAAAGTACACACACATAACAAGCATGTACTGTGGTTCACCCAATGTGAGCTACATCAACCAAATATAGAGATCTCATATATATAACATAACAAGAGATTACAAACCAACTCTTTTGCACAAGAGTACATGTATCTCTACAAGAGTATCTCCTCCTCCCAGACCTCCAACTAGATCTACCTGAGTACACTAAACCGTGCCTCCATACCACCACCTTTGTCTCCTCCAGATCTACCTGAGTGCACTACAATTGTGCCTCTGAAACACCACCAGATCTCACATACCTGAAGCTACCCTACATCTGCCACTGTGTAACTAATCTCTCACTGTACTTTGAATCTGTAAACAAGACCTCTAGAAGGGTCTACCAATGTGTAACTGTAACCATGCACTAAGAACTAAGTCTTTCCTCCATCACTGCATCAACCTACAAACATGAAGACAACTTCCTCTACCATGCTAGATTCCTATGGATCAACAATACAACATGATCACATGGATCTACAATATTAGATCTCATAACAACATATGGATCTAACAAGAAGAAACCCTAAGTGTTTTGCATACTGTGCAAGCCATTACATGAGACTAAAACAATACAAAGGAAATACGGTGGAAGATAATACCATCTTCTCACCAACAGTGTACTTGCACTTTCCTTCTGTTTAGGTTCTCTCCATGGAGACTTTGTCTTCATGTAACCTGTTCTTTCTTTCTCTTCTTCTTCATCCTCTCAATCTAGGAGAATCAAGGATCTAATTCAATCCTTCTCTTAAATTTTTTTCTAAACCATAACTTTTATGCTTATATAGGTATATATAAACTTAGGGAACTTTTTCATGCAATTACATCCAATAAATCTACTTTAATGCTAAAGATAGATTTAATTCCCGAGAGTTAATTAAAACATCATCGCACAAACTAACTAACTCCGGTTAGGTAACCGATGTCGGTTCCCCCTTGATCGATGACGGTTGTTGTATATTCCAACAACTTTGTAATGCATGCTCCAATGAAGATATTTATCTCCACAACCTAACAATCTCCCACTTGGAGATAAATTGTTGAACCTTTGTACATGTACCTGTACATCACCATCCTCTACACATCGTGAAGACCATCTATTCTTTCCTTCAATAATTCTCTCAAAAATAAAACTAGGAAGATCAAACCATCTTCTCAGACCAAGAAGATAAAAACATGACTTACCAAATACCTGCACAAAGCTACTATTGATTCGTGATAACCGAGCTATCTATACATCAAGCTTCCACTAAATCACAACACCAAGCCTCTCATGCAACCAAGCCATCATGACTAACATACTGTAAGAGCTCCCACTCAAACCGGAGTACCGAGCTTCAACTACAACCATATCCATATCTCGTAACACCAACCATGTTCTCCATCCATCTATCCATGTCTCCATGCAACCACCAACGTAATCGACCATAGACAAGTCAAACTAGAATATGCATAAGCAAAAACAAGATCCTATACATCCATCCATATCACCACTCTCTAGAAGTTCCAAGTATGTCACCGACTAACTCCAAAAGCCTAATATAAATCATGTGCTCATCAATGTCAATAAAAAATAACCATGCTAAACCATACTACTAATAAATAGTGTAAATACCAAAGATACATGTCATCAACATACTGTATAATCAACAAGGATAAAAATAGAACAAGGGCACCATCTAAAAATCATAAATAAACATTGTTGTCAAACTTGTGACCAAACTAACCACGGTTTCCCCTAACCGACTCTGGTCACTTCCCGACCGACCACGGTTACCAGATGACCGACCACAGTTAATCCTAACCGACACCAGTCTCTGTAATAGTCATATTTTCTCTTTTAACCCTTAAAACTCTAAAAAATTGCTCTATCATATTCACCTCAGCTAAATCTAACCATCAATTATAATCCCATAGGGATATCTAGGCACCACAAAATAAACCAGAAGTGACATCACAAAGCAATAAACTCAATATACCTACAAATCGGTGACTTCCCTCCAAAACCAACAAGTGCCTCTCGACGACGAAAAGTAGTGGTCTCCTCTCAATCTACATGTGCATCATGTATCCAATCCCGCAATGCCAACAACTATGGCTTGCTCCCATCAACACGAAATTCCATGCATTACCTCTAACACCAAGCTCAAAAGCTAATATGTCAATGAGAAATAAAACTAGATGAAATAAAATATAAAATGATTCCTTCTTATCAAATAATACTCCTACATCACAGAAGTTTGGAATTCTTGTGAAGTAGGTGAATCAACTTCTTTTCATCCTGTGTACTCAACATCTTTCATTACCTACAACTATGTCTAACCATGACTTTTCATTGAGGATCTCATTTGTAGACTAGAAACCCTTTGTCCTCAAGATTCCACACAACTGGGAAATAAAAGTCAAACAACACCAAGAAACCATGGTGTAAATCTATGCACACTATCCAAACATAATATCAGTTGCTCCAAATGAAAATAAAACATGAATCATACAAAGATACCGACCCAAAGTCTCTTTGGACTAACCGAGCCAAATCCGTCCTCTTTCGATCCAAAACCATGAAGTGATCTCTACACCGTCTCTCGCCATGTATGCTCTGTGGTAAGAAACTTGATCCTCTAAACTAGGACAAAAAAACCATCTACCCTCACCTGGGAAAAACCCCGCACAAATAAGTTGCCATAAGGACCAACCACGGTGGGTTGACGAAGACGGTTCCTTTCAGGACCGACCTCGGTTCTCAAACCGATGTCAATACTACGGAGTGAACCCAATGCCACACCATGTGCCTACTTCGACCAAATCGATAGTTGGACTAAGCCAATCATTTCAAGAAGCATCCAAATCTCATACAAAAAACAATACAACAAATCCATGTAATAAACGCATCAAGATGAAATACATCACCTTATCAGCACCAAGATACTCAACCGCATCTTCAACTAAACTAAAGTACATGCTTCTCTAATGAAAGCCTCATCTTCATTCTGTGCTACTGCCTCTCTCTCGAAGCCCGTGCATCTAACTACACCAAGGATGCATACCTGCTCCTTTTCTCTGTCTAGATCTATAATCCAAAACCATGCATGTGTAATTAAACCATACACTGTAAAACCAAGATAAAACCATACCTCAATAACTGGATCTACAATTTGACCAACATGCTTGTGCCTCCAAGAACTAGGGACACCTCAGCAAACAAGATACATTCCATGCATCTTCTTAATTCTTCAGATCTGTGATTTCCTATTTAAAACTAGGCTTCCCAGTAACCGACCACGGTCACCTATTACTGACCACGATTAACCAGTAATCACCAAGGTTAACTCATTACTGACCATGGTCACACCCCGTTGACATTGGTTGCCACTTAACTGATGTCGGTCACTGTAATTTCCAAAGAACCTTACTCTTTCAACTCCCACGTGAGATTGAATCTCTTTGTAGACACCCATAATTATGCCCAAGCAATTTAAATACTTAAATTGTGCTAATTATCCCTTCTCACAAATCAACAACATATCATCAAAAGTACTCATATTCCCTCTTATTGTTGTTAATTAATTACAATACACTAATTGATTAAGTCGCCTATCCAACTAACAACCTAATTAACGACCTTTCGTTAATTATTTACCCCTTCTATCTAGACTAATTAATTATTATTAATTAATTAGCCTTTCACTTCATTTAACTAATAAATCAATATTTAATTGATTTAATCCCCTTCTAATAGCCTAAATCATACTAATATTCCTCTAATTAGCTTCTATAAGCTTACATCTACCTATTAGTTAATCACCTTTGATTAATTAAAACACCCCCAACTCCCATGACTTGCTAAGCATAAATTAAACCCTTCTAAAGTAAGGTTACCTTTAATAAAGCAACCTTATCCATTCCTAATCATGTTTTACCTTTATCCCACATGCAAAGGGATGAAGTGTTTCCTTTATCCATTGGGCTATATAAGGAGCCCTCCTTCTACCTTTATACCTACACCTAAACTTCTTGAGAGAGCAAATGCAAAGCATATAGCAAAATAGACTAAGAGCTTGCTTTTTGTTTTCTTGAGAGTTCATCATCTTGAAGAGTTAAGCCTCTTTCTTAAGTGCTTAGGTCATATGGGAGGTGTCAAAAGGGTCTTGTAGCCCAACTTTGACAAGCCCTCATTCCTAGGTTCTTGGAACATTAAGGACAACCATTTTTGATAGCCATGGAGCCTACCTAGGTTCCTTCATTTATATGTTGTTAGAGAATAGAGGATTTTTAGATGTTTAAACATTGTTAGGTTCAAAGTTTTGTATTAATGAATGTTTAGCATCTAACCCTTGTTCAATTCTTATCATGATGGTGCTTAGTATGTTGTTTGATTCTTGCTAATTAAGACTATTTAGGTGTTAGTCTTTTACTCACATTTAGCATTAGTTTAAAAACAACACATGCACACATTTGGCATGCCTGGTGGGACCCTTAGTCCCATGGCATTTTAGTTTAAGTTTCATTGTTTTGGCTAACTTTTGATATGCACATGTAGTAATTAATGTCCATTTTCTTGGAATTTTTGCTAATTTGATATGTGTAACTTCTTGTTCATAGCCATCATTTTAATGGGTTGTTGTCATTTTTAAACTAACTTGTCAAAATTTGAGATATTGTGAGCTTTCTTGTGTTTTTGTCATATTTTGGTTGTAGGTGTGGTGCAAGCACATTTTTAGGAGTGCAGGCACATTTTTTGTGGTGCAAGCATCTCTCGGGTGGCGCAGGCGCACTGTCAAAACCTGGTTCTCTGTTTATCGATCCCTGGCGCATACACACTAACCCGGCGCACACACACCTAATCAACGTGCGATGATGCACTAACTTGGGTGCAGATGTTATTTCATACTATACCTTCACTGCAAATCAAGACATTTTAGATGGGCGCATCCACCCTAACCCAAGCGCACACATTGTTTTAGTGGCACATACGCGTTTTCGGTGGCGCAGGCATTCTATCGAATTCAGGACTATTTTACAAAGTGGTGGAACACATTTTTCTAATGGTGCACACATTTTCCAGTGGCACACGTTTTTTTAAGTAGCACGTGCAGCATTGCTATCGAATTTTTGCTTGTTTTTATCGAAGGTAGTGCATGCACTCTTTTCGTGGTGCACATGCCTCTCGGGTGGCATAGGTGCATGATAAGTCAAAATCACACAAAGTGGCACACATGTCTTTTTGGTAGCACACACACCTTTTGGTGGCGCACGTGTCTTTGTAAGGGGGCTGCATAAAAGGGGGTGCAGGTACATTTGTTTAATTCGGTTTTGATTACAACTTTTTAGTGCTCCTTGTTTTGGTCATAACTTTTGACTCGTTAACCCATTTTTGGAGTTTAAATAAGCGTTGGAAAGATAACATAGTGTACTTTGTGAGAGAACTTTAAAAATTTAGATACCTTTGATATATTTTCTTCTATCACAAAACTCCCAAAATGCCCCGAAGACCTCTAAAAATGCAAATTACTAAAAATCAAAAAAGTGCAAAAATTGGATATCTAGAATTTTCGATTTTCTTGCTTTTCTAATTCTTGCAAGTTTTATCTATTCACATACTCATTTTTGCAGGATGCTTTTACTTGATTAAATAAACTTTTCATGTTTACTTATAGGAATAAGATCGTGTATGCTCTTCCCTCGCGTCCCTTGGGGTGATCTTGGGAATCAGAAACGATTCTTAGGTCCTTTTTATGCTTTGAGGTTGTTAGGAATATTTTGAATTGGAATTGGTTAACTTGGTGTATTTGAATTAAAGTGTTTTTCCATTTGATATCTTTTTAGATTTTGGAAACATCACGTATGCTCTTCTCTTGCATCCTTGGACGATCTGGAGAATCAGAAATGGTGTTTTCTCTTTTGATGGAAAACTACTAAAAATCGTCATACAGGACCAAAACACCATCGCTTGTCAAAGAATGGAGGAATCAAAACGAAGTCAAAAACTACTAATACAGTTGTTATACAGGTTGCCAAAAGGTGTTTCGAGTAAACCACACCTAATTAAACAAGATAAAACAAACAACATATTCAAAACATTGTATTGCAGGTTTCGGAAAAGGGTACATCCCTCTCCGCTCAACTGGAACATAACCCCTTTGGCATAACACCTTAAGCTATAACAATGGGGGTGGTTCCAAGAACCCCAAAGTAGTCCATGTAAGAGGGAACCTTGTGGACGAAACGGGAAGTGCTCCGCACTAACTATCTAACTAGTGATTCCTTTGTGAGATAGCATTGCAAGTTGTCCCTACGTAACCCTTTTAAGTACACAATGGATGTATTTACTGCCCACTGTGCTTGAAGGGGGCAAAGTCAAGATACTCCCAAATTATTTAGTGTGACTTTTTTGGGTAAATCACCCTGCTCATGGACAACTTTGTAACACCTAGGACGAGAGAACCACCTAGGAAAATATACTTTGGCCAGGAGCCCACTTTGACCATTCTAAAATCGTGTTGAGTTGTGAACCATATTTTCATCGTGAAACATGTGACACGTTACTTTCACTTTTTTTTTCACTTGCCTTAAGGTGAGGCGAAACTCTACCGAAGTGAAGCCAACATTTTTCATCCTCATTTTGATTTTCTTCCTTCACATTCTTTTGACATTTTGTTAATCAAAAGAAGGGTGACTACCTATGTGTTACCAATCGATTGTTTCTACCACTTTTTTGTCCATTTACGCCCATCCATGTTTCATGGCTGGGTAAGTTAAATGTCTAAAGTGTACGGAGGTGTATTCATATCATTGGTGGCCTTTGTGATCTTGATACCCACGTTAGGATCGTCATCATTGTTAGGATTGATTCATCATTTTATCTCCCTTTGACATGTTACCTCGTTTGCATTGTCTCGACACAATTAAGATACTTATGTCACATTTCTCGTAAACATGATCTAAGTGTCCACATTGTGGCGTTACGCTGCCCACGTTTTAACACATCCTTAGTATACTTTGACTTAGTTTGATTTTAAACATTTTCCCAAATCTTGAAGGGTGTTGCTTACTTTGTTTGCGTCGTTTTGATACCACTTTGGCACTAATATCTCTTCTCCATGAAGCTTGATAGACGTGTCCAATTGGTGTGGTTACGTGGCTTACATTTGTAAACCTGGCCCTTTAACATTTAGGCCTTGTTAGTTGTTGAAATTTTCGTGGTATCCTTTAATTGGGAGTCACATCTACCCTTTGTTAATATTTACGCCTTGTTCATTTCAAGCTTAACGTAAATATTGACATTGTGTTGATCATTTTTGCATTGAACTATCACTTTACACACGCATTTGCATAGGGTGTATTTCCTTGTTGATTGGCTTTGTGTTTTACACTTGTATGATTGTTCCTTATGATCATTCATCTATAGAAATGTATTTCTAGTAAAATCCTTTTGATCTCATTAAGATTACATCATCACGATGTCTATTTTCCTTAGACCTTCTTCAGAAAATCACACATGCATCTCCATACTTACACAATGTCTAGCTGGTTGTCCTTATGCTACCCAAATCAACATGTCACTTCCTTCCCTTTGAAGGAGTTCCATCACACTATCTAGATCTAGACATTTGTGCTTAAAACAACACCAAAAATGACTGACTATCACACGGTTCCCCATACTTACAAAAATATGGAACCTAGGTTTAGCAATTCAAATCAAAAGATTCCCATTACAACTAAACCTCGTTTGGTTCTTCGTGCTAGAGAGCCCATATGGGTAACCTATTCCCCACCTTCATCTCATAATTGATGGTATGGTTTGGACACATCTTATCCAAATTATTATTCGGGTTCCCCCCACTCTTCTTCTAATTTTAATCCAAACATTTCCTCTTCTTCCGAGGATTTTAATCCAAACATTTCTCCGATGATTCAGATCCAAACTACTATTCCGATCCAAACTACTATTCAGATTCATCTAATTTGACTTCTAAGTCATCTAATGCGACTCCTATGTCATAGTCCTCCCTTTCTTTGCAGGACCCCTTTTATCAGTCACCTCAACGACGTCTTCTTCCTTTGAAGATACGTGTAACTCCAAATCCCTCCAATCAAACATCTAATACAATTCTTGAATCGCGGTCCTCTCTTTCTTTGCAGGACCCTTGTTATTATTCATCCAATACGATTCTTGAATCACGATCCTCCCCTTCTTTGCAAGACCTTCTTCATCAATCACCCCTAATAAGTCTTCCTTCTTTGAAGATTCATGTGACTCAAAGTCCTTCGAGTCAAACATTTGAATTGACCCATGCATCGCAATCTATAGACTTTGGACTTAATCATACTAGTTTACAGATGATATACCATCGTATAGGTAGGTCCACACCACCTTCTTCTACTCCTGAGACATCTAGCTACACATCTTCTTCGTCCCCCACATCATCTTCTTCTATCAGTCATCATCAAACATCTTCTAATTCTTCCACACCAAGTGAACCTCTTTCTTCCAATCAACCCCTGGTGGTCGATCAACAACTCATACCGATTGATCTCTTTCGAATGAAGAAAAATCAAGGCATTTATAGGGCATATGAAGATATTCCTTTTAGTAGATTACGAGAAAGGATTCTCTTTGGACTTTGATGCGTTTGCGTATTGTGAGGAAAAGGTTGATTCCTTTTATCAAGAAACAAGGAAGAGCCTCGAGATCAAGCAACTTGACCATCCTCTTATTCTTCCATCTTCACATTCTTCATTATGTGATGAAACTCCTTGGTCTTGCATTGATCCATGGCCTATCTTATCATCACCCAATAACTCTTTGTTTATCATAATTCCTCAATCACAATCTCTTATGGGGTCAACGCCAAGTAGCCCTTCATCTTCATCTAGGTGTGGGTCACCTTCTAGTATCCCTCCCTCTTCTATTTGTGGGAAATTTTCAAGTAGTCCACTATCTTCTATTCTTGGGGCATGCCCACCTAGCCCCTTGTCTTCTAGGTATGGATCACCCCAAGTAGTCCATCATCTCTATTTTAGGGCCACATCCTAGTAGCCCTTCATCTTCTATCTATGGGTCACGTCATAGTAGCCCTTCTTCTTCTATTCTTGGGCCACATCCTAGTAGCCCTTTGTCTTATATCTATGGGTCACGTCCTAAGTAGCCCTTCTTCTTCTATTCTTGGGCCACATCCTAATAGCCCTTCATCTTCTATTTATGACTCACCTCCCGGTAGCTCATCTTCTTGATCCTTGGACCATATCCATTTCATCCATCACATTATTATTCTATCAAATATGGTGGCAAGCCCATGGTCATTTCTCACATCGTTCTAAACATCCACATTCATTTTCTTCTCCTTCTCGGGATCAGACAAGTCACGTGTTAGCTTATAAGAAACCCAAACCGTTTCTTAATCAAGCTTAGATTAAAACCTAAAGAGCTCAAAATCCCCAACAACTTGAATAATCTAAAAGTTGTAAATCAAGCACGATTCAAGAACGCACATCAACATAACCATCAAGTATGGCATGAAGTGCATAAACCTCTGGATAGGGAACTCAAAGCTCCCGCATACAAAATCCATGTTTCAGAACAAATCACAGTCATTTATTGAGTGTAAACTCACCTCGATCATCGAGATTGGGGATAATATCACTCTTGATAAACAAATGCGCCTAGTCTCCCTTATCAAGGAAGTCGCAAACATTGTTGTTGGATCTTACCACATAGAGTGACTTTGTTAGTCCCACCTTTCCAAAAACTATCAAAAAATCAAAAAAAAAAAACCGTAAAACAATTCAAAAATACAAAAACATTGAGAAAACACAACAAAAACCAAAGGTACAAAGATCAAACATTGCAATCAGGTATTGTGTACACATGGATGTTTATTTCTTCCCTTCTTTGTTATTATTCTACAAGTCTCCCTACAATTTTCATCCCTTCGGTGATGTTTTGGTTAGCTTATTCACACGCATTTTGTGACATTTATCTCTATGGTATCCGTTTGACCCTGGTCTTTTATCACCTTGGTAAATTAAAGAACGACTGACCTCTTAGAGATCCTATCACATTCAAAATCTAATAAACTTGTTGCAAAGAACTTTTGGACATATTTGTTGACACTAGCCAATGTCGTCATCGTAAGCACTTCCACCTCCTTCCATCAAGCCATCAGTGGTTCTTAACCCCTTGTCAAACAAGAGAGCTGAAATAAGTTTTCAGAAAGTAAAAGAATCAAAATCAATCAAAATCAAAAGCTAAAAGCTACAAAGCAAAAGCAAATTGATATATTACTCTCTCTTGGGGTATTTCCAATAATCTCTATCAGGGCTATGGACACCTGATTGGCAGTAGAGCAATGTTGCGATTAGAATCAAATACATCTCTGTTGGGGCTATGGACACCTGATTGGCAGTAGAGCAATGTTTTGATTATAATCAAATACATCTCCGTCGGGGCTATGAATGCCTGGCTGGTAGCAGAGCAATGTACGGCTATCCTTTCACCATCCATTCACAAAATTACCTTTCATAATAAATCATTCCTACACATTGGCTAGGGTCTCTTCACTTGTTGTCTATTAAATCTTCACTTCAAGAGGTAATAAACTCCACATGCACACACTAGATCTCTATGAGTAGGTAGGATTAGTATGTTACCAAGTGTCTCGTTTTGGATCTTGTTCAGACTCTTACTCTAGTCCATATCTCATCTTACGATTTTTGCCTTTGGTTAATCACTTCTTCATCGTGAGGCTTCTAAGCTACATTCATATCATTCACATCATTCTTATACTTCATTCAGAACATCCATGTGTATAAGATTACTTGTTTGCCATGTTTGTGGACATGTTTGTCACCTTTCACAAAACAATCTTCTCCTTCCTTTCTATCATGTGCTTTTAGGCCAACTTACACTAGGGGCATCCTTGCTTCTTCCCAAACATTTCATTGGTTTATGTTCATCATCATGTTGAACCTATCCATAATGGCCTTGGGTCCCGCTTCTACTTGTGAAGAGTTTGCCTTTGAATACTCCCACCTAATCGTTGGGGCATTTTTGCATCTTCACCTTTCTCATATGCATGTGGCCTTATGCCCTTGTATATCCCATCTATCGCTAGGGGCATCCACGCTTCCTCGTCTTCCTGTACATAGTTTCATAAAACTTTCAAAATCAACCAAAACATTCAAATATGTTAGAAAAATCATCAAAAACATTTAAATATGTTTCAAAAACTTCTAAAATTTGAAAATCATCCTACAAAATGTCGCTCTTTGGTTCTCACTTGTTCATGTGTGTGACTTGCGGATCATCTTGATCTACCTCCATCAA
Source organism: Taxus wallichiana var. yunnanensis (assembly GCA_018340775.1). Taxonomy (NCBI): domain Eukaryota; kingdom Viridiplantae; phylum Streptophyta; class Pinopsida; order Cupressales; family Taxaceae; genus Taxus; species Taxus wallichiana. The sequence continues at coordinate 270,201,472 of CM031236.1, read as the reverse complement.
CAAAAGCTAGGTTGCTTACTTCATCTATACTCTGGGGCACAATGAGTTACCTGGTACTGTTTTGTAGTGCACATTGCTTTTCATCGGACCCAAGTGTCCTCCGTTATTCCCCTCACATGTATCCTTGCTTGGGGCACCATCATCAACCCTTGTCGTTAATTTACACATAGGTAACTGAAGCTTGATAATAAAAACATTATATTATGTTTCTCTGTTAGTTTAGCTTGTTTACTTTCTCGCATTGCATTACATTTTGTATGTTGCATGGAGTTAGGCATCTTTCACTTTCTCGTATTACATTGCATTTTGTATGTTGCATGGAGTTAGTGTTTTCAAAGAATGGACAATTATTCATAGTATGGATTTTCATGTCATTCTAATTTTGTCGTATACTTATATTTTTCATAAGGACCAATGACGTAGCTCTTATGGTAATATGATGACATCAAAATTATTTCAATACACACACGGTTAGAGGCTAAGATCTTCTCTCCCCTCCTCCATATTTCTTTCGCATTGCTTTCCTCTCACCCCTAATCTTCCATCTTACCGAGGCATCTTGCCCTTTCCATTCTTCTATCTATCTCTCACCTTTTTGATCGTCGATCCTCCTCCTTCATCACCCTATCAACACTCGAGGGGCATCTCTCCTTCTTACTAATTTTTCTTCTATCCCTTCAAAATTTATTTCATTTACTATCTTTGAAGTGGCGTCACTTACACCACCCCAAAGAGGGGCAAATGTAGACACCCATAATTACGCCCAAGCAATTTAAATACTTAAATTGTGCTAATTATCCCCTTTCTCGCAAATCGACGACATATCATCAAAAGCGCTCATATTCCCTCTTATTATCGTTAATTAATTACAATACGCTAATTGATTAAGTCACCTACCCAACTAACAACCTAATTAACGACCTTCCATTAATTATTTACCCCTTCTATCTAGACTAATTAATTATTATTAATTAATTAGCCTTTCACTTCATTTAACTAATAAATCAATATTTAATTGATTTAATCCCCTTCTAATAGCCTAAATCATACTAATATTCCTCTAATTAGCTTCTATAAGCTTACATCTACCTATTAGTTAATCACCTTTGATTAATTAAAACACCCCCAACTCCCATGACTTGCTAAGCATAAATTAAACCCTTCTAAAGTAAGGTTACCTTTAATAAAGCAACCTTATCCATTCCTAATCATGTTTTACCTTTATCCCATATGCAAAGGGATAAAGTGTTTCCTTTATCCATTGGGCTATATAAGGATCCCTCCTTATACCTTTATACCTACACCTAAACTTCTTGAGAGAGTAAATGCAAAGCATATAGCAAAATAGACTAAGAGCTTGCTTTTTGTTTTCTTGAGAGTTCATCATCTTGAAGAGTTAAGCCTCTTTCTTAAGTGCTTAGGTCATATGGGAGGTGTCAAAAGGGTCTTGTAGCCCAACTTTGACAAGCCCTCATTCCTAGGTTCTTGGAACATTAAGGACAACCATTTTTGATAGCCATGGAGCCTACCTAGGTTCCTTCATTTATATGTTGTTAGAGAATAGAGGATTTTTAGATGTTTAAACATTGTTAGGTTCAAAGTTTTGTATTAATGAATGTTTAGCATCTAACCCTTGTTCAATTCTTATCATGATGGTGCTTAATATGTTGTTTGATTCTTGCTAATTAAGACTATTTAGGTGTTAGTATTTTACTCACATTTAGCATTAGTTTAAAAACAACACATGCACACACTCTTCATGTGATCTTCTCATCAAGCAAAACAAACCTTGCTCTCGAAATAACCAAGCTCTGATACCAGTTGTTAGGGATGGGTCTACACGGAAACATTTGCAACTATAGAATATCAAATTCAAACATGTAAATACAGATCTAATAATCTCCAAAAAATCTACAGTAGTGGAAGTATAAACAAGAATAATCCAAATCACACAAAATTACACACACATAACAAGCATGTACCATGGTTCACCCAATGTGGGCTACGTCCACCAAAGATAGAGATCTCATATATATAACATAACAAGAGATTACAAACCAACTCTTCTACACAAGAGTACATGTATCTCTACAAGAGTATCTCCTCCTCCCAGACCTCCAACCGGATCTGCTGAGTACACTGAACCATGCCTCCATACCACCACCTATGTCTCCTCTAGATCTCTAACCAAATCTACCTGAGTGCACTACAACCGTGCCTCTGAAACACCACCAAATCTCACATACCTGAAGTTACCTTGTATATGCCATTGTGCAACTAACTAAGCTCTCACTTGTCTTTGTGAATCAGTAAACAAGACCTCGAGAAGGGTATACCAATGTGTAATTGTAACCATGCACCAAGAAGTAAGTCTTTCCTCCATCACCACATCAACTCGCAAACATGAATATAACTTCCTCTACCATGCTAGATTCCTATGGATCAACAATACAACATGATCACATAGATCTACAATACAAGATCTCACAACACCCCCGTGGATCTAACAAGAAGAAACCCTAAGTGCTTTACATATTATGCAAGCCATTACATGAGACTAAAACAATACAAAGGAAATATAGTGGAAGATAATACCATCTTCTCACCAACAAGTGTACCTGCACTTTCCTTCTGTTCAACTTCTCTCCATGGAGACTTTGTCTTCATGTAACCTATTCTTTCTTTCTCTTCTTCTTCTTCATCCTCTCAATCTAGGAGAATCAAGGATCTAATTCAATCCTTCTCTTAACTTTTTTTTCTAAACCCTAACTTTCATGTTTATATAGGCGTATATAAACTTAGGGCACTTTGCCATGCAATTACATCTAATAAATCTACTTTAATGCTAAAGATAGATTTAATTCCCGAGAGTTAATTAAAACATCATCACACAGGTAACCGATGTCGGTTAGCCTTAACCACTATCGGTTCCTACTTGCTCTAACCAATTTGGTCCCTGCCTGACCGATGCGGTTCCCCCTTGATCGATGATGATTCTTTGTATATTCCAGCAACTTTGTAATGCATGCTCCAGTGAAGATATTTATCTCCACAACTTAACAACTATCTTTCCTACCTGAATAAGACTATTTTCTACCCTTACTTGCAATATTATAAGCATTTGGTAAAGTCCTACCTCCCATAGATTGAATCATGACTGAGATATCGTTGTTCAACACCTTTAGATAATACAGAAAAGCATGTTGGGCTATAGGTCTTACCATAAGAGGGATTCTGTCCCAAGTCTTCTGAAATCGATGTTGAAATTAGTCATCTACTCATTGGGCACCCTCCTTATTGTTGTCAATTTCTCCACCAAAGATAGGTGATCTGACTTATCTTCAAAATAATTACAAAGAGTCTGTCCCAAACTCATCCCAGGTGGCAATAGATCCAAGTCTCAAACCTCGGTACCATTGAAGCACTTTTCCTTTGAAAGAGGTCGTGAGTAACTTTAGCGATACGCTACATCGTCATGTGTGATCAAATAGAGTGAACATATGTTTGTTACATCCTGGATATGCTCCTGAGGGGTGACTTGATTCTCACCAGTAAAGTATGGAATACTTTTGAGCGCGTCATTTGACATATCATGTTGCATGGCTAGAACCATGGGACTTCCTCCGGTGAAGTTAACAAAGATCCTTAGTGGAGGAGGTGGCTGATGTGCCATTGCAGGCACTCTAGTTTTTTGTTGTGAGGAGGAGTTGAATGGGTGCGGCATGCTAGAGATGGATATGCACACATGGGATTTTTGGAATGAACTCTTCTCGGGGATAGTTGGAGGTAATCGAAAGAATCTTCAACTGTTGTACTTCTTCTTGTATGCACTCTTCTCATGAAAGGCACTCAGGGATGCTAAAACAAAGATCTGTAAATGTTGGGAGTCATCAAATGTGTTGAAACAAGCCTCCAAAGGCTAAAAATACTAAGTCCACACACTAGAACTTAGCAATATGAAATTTAAGCTTTCATTATTGGTCCCACTTTGGGTGTTCCAAAAGCTGTTGATCGTCACCTTGTACGTGTCTCGGATCTGGAAGAACGAGAGTTGTTTGTGATAACAATGGAGCAGTCCTCAAGTTTTGGGACCTTGCACGCTTGGGGTGGATCTCGGAGAAGGTTGGTTCCTCTATCTAATTTTGCTAATACTGCTACTCTTAGTGCTTTGAAAGGAAAACTAAGCTAATGATGCCAAGGACCAAGGACAGGAGGATAACATGAAAGGAAACTACACTAAAAGGTGATAACACCATAAAAGAGGGATGAACACTATTTGTTCTGAGCAAAAATGAAGGGAAGCACGTGAAAGAAGGCTAGGCATGTGTAACACAACTTAAATGTAATTACCATATCAGTTTCATGGAACCCAACTAAATAAGGAGCTACAAGGGACGTGAAATGACACAATAGGCACACAATGCAAAGAAAAGGCAAGAAGAAGGAATACAAACACGTTAGGATAGATAATAGTCACAAAATGATGCTTCTATTACTTATAGAAATGCACAGAGCTGTTACAATGGTGAAAGAGGATGATATCCACATGCAAGAGCCAGATCTAGAGGTCTACAACTCAAAATACATAAAAGATGAAGTCCTTAGCAAAAGTGCGTAAGGATCCAAAATGTCCAACGTTAATAATGAGCCCAACTCTTACATTTATAGATGAATCCATGGAAGAAGAAGAGAAAAAGGAGGGAAAATCTGAATTTGAAATGCAACCACCAACAAGAAGCATTCAATGCCTGTAAATCCACCTACAAATATGTCAAATGCACTTCCCTAGGAGAAGGAAGGAGGGTGGATCATATCAAATCGGGTGGTTGGAGCAATTAGCTCTGCTCATTAATGCTCAAAAAGATGTTTTCCCATTTCTCACCTACCAGTCCGCCAAGAATTTGAATTTGAATGTCTGGCACTGTAGCCTACATCAACAACTATCTTACAAGTCTAGCACATGCCAATCGCAGATCTGCAGCATAAGATACGGTTGTCAGAAGTTTGTCAGAGTCATCAGTGCACACAAAACACGTGGCACACGTGGATCAACTGAAGGATGGCCAACTGTGCAGATGTTTTGTCGTTTCTACCATGTTTCACTCATTGATTTGTTATAAGGATCCAATGCTCTATTGGCGCACTTTTGGTCGTGTGTGTGGCACACTCAAGCATGTCAGAGGATGATGTGGCATGGAATGGTGCAAAGGAGGGTGCAAAGGTATACACACATAAGAATGAGGCACAAGAAGAAGACAAAAGGAGGTGCACGCAACATGCGCGAGGAAATGAGGAAAACTAGTGAGTGGAGAACATATGCTTAAGGCTTAACTATTACGAGATAATGTGTGGGGTGTGCATGAGGGCCAGGGACTTGGTTGATTGAAGCAAGTGCAAGGCACACAAACAGGGTGAAAAGTTGCTAGGAAGAAGGTGGATGCGCAGAGGATACATGCAAGGAGGAGTGGAACAAAGAGAAGGGAAAATGAAAGGGGAGAAGGGGAGGTGCGCAAGGGTGTGTGAGGAAAAGAAGGGGGTGCACAAGGAAACTACACCTGGGGAATGTGCTAAGTGAACTTTGAGCGCGAGCAACCATGTAATGAAGAACTCGAGTTAGAAAGTGTATACAAATTATCTAAATAACTAGGAGAGTTATTTGGATAATAGTTCCTACAAAGTTGCTAATTATTCTCAATCTTTTCAAAAGAAAAATTTACTCCCCATGTAAACTCATATAGTTGTCCTAGATAATTATGATCAACAAGAAAAGGTTAAACATTTTTTTCTCGGATCGCTTGAGTTACAAAGCAAGGAGCATGTTTTTAGTGTTTTTAATTACGAGATCAAAATATTGCGCATATATCATCTTTGTTTGGCAGTGGAATTAAGGAACAACCCTTTACTAGTGTCTCATACCCTTCTCAAATCAGTTTTAGCAAAGAAAATGATTCAATAACAACTGTTGATTTGTATAATTCTGATTTACAAGATGAGAATGTGTTGACCATGCAAGAAGAGATATCCACAATAAAGAAAGACGAATCAGATCCTGACGAAGATCATCTTGAACTTAAAGATGAAGAAGGGTTATCAGGTGAGCAAGATGTCTTGGTTGAATGTAATGATCCTCATTGCTTTGCATGTTTAGAGATTGCTTCATTCATGGAAGATTGCAAAAAATAAGCAAGTTTATCTTTAGATAAGAAAATTAATTTGTTAGAGTTGTATGTTAATAAGGGTAACAATTTTGAGTTATCGATTTTTTTGCTTGAGGATGAAGACAAGAATGAGAACCCAATTATTAAATCAGAATTGGTTAAGGAGGTTGAGGTGTTTGTGCAAGAACAAGTAAGACAGGGTAAAAATCAACCTATAAGCATTCAAAATGATGGAGAAATTTCCTTTTATAGATCCATTTATGGAGTTGCGTGTAAGGAATATGGGAAAAACCAAATGATTGGTCAATTAGTTATAATGAACACTTGCCAAATCAAACATCTAGCTGATTTGGAGTCATAGAATAGGCAACCACCGGCATGCTCACTTCAAAGCATGAGAAAGAGTTTCAAGTTGCCAAAAATCAGCCCCAATACCTCCAAAACCAAGTGCAGATAATAGTGAGGTGTTTATTCTTTTCTTGGTTGATATTTTGAGCAAATCAAAGGTGTAGATCATGTCTTCATCTCCACCATGTGATCTAGTTGTGAAACTGATCTCATGGCCCCACTTTGTGAGAAAAGGAAGTTATTTCTCCCAACCAATATGTGGTTTTGTTTAGCTTTCCTTTCTCTTTGTTTAGATTAGGAGTAGTTTAGGTTTGTTTCTTGCAAAATAAGTGCTTGAGCACACTCTACATGCTTCTAGTTAGATCATGTATGATTTCCTAATTTTTATGGTGTTTCCTTCCTTTATTGTTATTGTTGGAGGTTCCTCCTTTTGTTGTGTAAATGATCACTGAATGAGTTCCCTTACCTAATCCTTGTGGTGATCATTTGAATAAGTGAATTAGATGTACAATTTTTTGTTCATTTTGTTTATTGAAGGTGAATGTAGATTGATCTCAATAGTTCAAAGTGTATACTTGACTCCATGCCCAATGGATACTTCAAGGCAACTAGAAATCACATCTAGCAGGTAGATGTCCCCTGGAGGTCACTAAAGTTTTATCAAAATCAACCCCCACGCCATTTTGATGTCTTGATATGGTATTTTGGTGCATTGACGAGTCATGTAGTTGTCATGAATCAGTTAAAAATTAAAAATTATACAAGTTATGGGAAAATTTCAAGTGTTTCTAGGCACTTTCCTCCACTTGCTAAGTCTCATTGTTAAGGAGTTAGTGAAATTTTGGCAAAATTGGGACAAAACTAGGAAAAATCAGACAAATCAACTCTTTTGAGGAAAATGTTCCTCTTTTCTACCTATTCCTTGCATTTCGCCATGACCACAATGCACTAATGATCGTTATATTGACATTCTTAGGAACTTGTGGAGGCTGCTCCATAGTTTTGTATGTTCTCGACCAGCCACAAATGCTAACAAGGAAGATAAAGGGAATAATGATTGGTTATATTAGGTTTTTTTGGACACAAAGGAATAGTTTAAATGTTCCATCAATTCTCTAATTAGATGTAAGAACCGTAACAGGAACAAGTAAAGGAGGATCGGTTATATCGACGTCAAGAGGAACTAAGGGAATAGTTCCTTTGTTTTGTGAGTGCCCCAAATATCTACATTCACCAATGAAGGCAAAGAAAGGAGGTACTCAATTAATTTGGACACTTCAAGAACTCTAAATCTTGTTATGATGTTCCCATTGTGCCTAGAAAACCCGCAAAGGACAAACATATCGGTTAAGTCAAACTTTGAGGGAAGAGAGGGAACTATTTCCTCATTTTCTAAGTTCCCCTCTTAGCCGATTTGAGTGCTTGAAGGGTAGTTAAGTAAGATTTTTAAGGTTCACGTCGAACAATTATGTCATTTTTTTAGTTCCCGATTCATAAACAAACGACAAATAGCCCGAAATGTTCCTAATGAGCTCTTTTTGGACATTTTCTTCCACCAAGTTGTTATTTTTAGCACATAGAGGATAAAATTGGTAGGATCATACAACATATCTCTATTTTTATCATGCACAAACCATTAAAATCAGCAGGAGCATGCAAAAGGGCAATAATTTATTTTTGGGCATGCACAATCACTTTATGAGTGTGGTCTTTTCTATTTTAGAGACAAATTACTCATTCCTTGCACAAATCTACTCATTTCAAACAAGAACTGCTATCTAGGTAGAAGGGAAGTATGGGCATGCATTACTCATATTATTTTCTATTTTTACTAACTGTAATTGCATGAGTGTGTCACTTTTCCCCTTCTTTTCTTCCTTGTTCTCTATACAACTCCATCAACTTCATTGTTTAAAATATATTTGCATTTTCCATTCATTAAGTTATTCAACATTATGAGTGGAAGAGTAGGGGTCATGAGTGATATTTTGTACTGGTTTCACCTCTTGGATCAATAAAGGAGTTATTTCTACCTTCTTACAACTTGTTTATTGTGCAATATCATGTCTTTAAGTTGATTGAATCTTGTGATATCGTTTATCCCTTATTTGCAGTCTAATTTACTGTTCCTTTATGCACTTATATGTTAATTTATAGGTCATATATTATGTTTATCAATGTATGTAGGATATTATTGTGGAGCTTACCAAATTTCCCTTCTGGAGCCATTTGTTTCCCTTCTTTATTTTGTCATAGCTTCAAACCTTTCTCTAAAACAATTTTGCATTGGTATATCCATTGTAAGTTATGTATGGTGTGTTTAGTTCTTATGGTCTATCTCGTGGTTCAAACACGTCCGAAGGTCCTCAAAAAATTTGGTGTATCACCCCTTTTTTTTCAGTCTTTCCTTCTCCCTTTTCCCATTTCATGTAGTAGAGTAGAAGTTAGTTTTAGGTGTTACACTAGGGGAATCATCCCTCTTTGGAGGTTTACTCTAACATACAAGTCACCCACAACTAGGGAGTGTTTTAATTTGGTTAGTTACTGGGGATCCATCACACCACTCCCAAAGGGTGCATTACTCCATGACAACAATATGATAAAGAGGTCTAGGGATAGGTCAAAGAGGAGGAGGAAGAGAAGGATGATGATGATGATGATCCTTCGATGTGGGTTCATACCGAAGTGATAGGAAAGAGATCTAGGTAGGTGTAGTTTTGAGTTGTTTTGTTTCATTTACTTCTACATTATTAGATTCCTAATTTATAGCTAGCAGACTTCCTATTCCTAATGTTAGTGGTTTCTAAGGGAATGTTTCTAACTCTATCATGTTTATGTGTGTGTGTGTAGAGGTTAATTCTAAGTGGAGGAATTTGATCGGGGGATACTCTAGTGGAAATGTTTTCCCCAACCTTGGAGAAGGTTCCAAATGAGCTATAAGTGGATCATGATGTTCCTCAAAATGTCGAATGACTCAAAAATATTTTTATAATTATGTATTATGGAGCAAATATCTTAGTTAGTGATAGAGCCATGAACACAACATTGGATGTTGAGGAGTGAACATTGAGAGAGGTGATGTGTAGATGGTCAAGTGGGCATGGAGTTACATCCAACAAGAGGATATGACACACCTAAAATGTGCATTTCATGTGAGTGGATCTCACCATAGGAGTAGATTGAGGAGTCCATGTCACTCCACATTTGGATCTCGTAGGTAGTCAATAAGGAGTTATCCTCACCATTATATGGGAGGCTCATATCGTTGACTCTCTACTTCTAGTTTTCCTACCAATATATATTGTACATAAAAGCACTTGTAGGCCCCATTTTATCGTATCTTTGATTTTTGGTCCTACACTTTCCCTCTAAGTGTGGATGTGATGATATTGTTGTACTAAACTTTGAATTGAAATATATGTATGTGTGTGCACATGTGTTAGAATTTGTTTATATGGTGCTACAACACTCTCATATATATGCATATTTTTGTTGTTTTTATTTTTATACATGTATATGATCTAATGGATAACATGATGGATATGAGCAATGTTTGTAACTAGACCTAGAACAAATGTATGGTGATGCAATGGACATGTTTAAAAACCTATTTTGTAGGTGAGATCAATATGTATAATCACATGGATGATGGTTACAAAGTGAATGACAAAGAGAAAAATGGCCAAAGATGGAGTCATGTAAGGAAATTATGGAAAAGGGAGGTAAAACACATGTGACAAATGAAAAACTCAAGTAATCGACTAGATAGTAATCGTGATGTAGTACTAGGAAACTCTTAGGGAATGACAACAAAATGTATGAATGTAGAGGTATAGGTTTAAACCTTTTGGTTTCCAACTATGACAAGATGGGTAATAGTGATTTTAACTCTCTTTCATATCGTGAACAACTAGATTTTCTCTAGTAATGAGTAAATCTCATTATTTAACTTTTTTCCTTTATCTCGGATACATAGATTTTTTCTTTCTCTTTTTTTGAATACGACCCCCATTCCTGTCCTCACGCGACAAAGAATATGTGTGGGCTCATCATCAAAGGCTACACATAGGTGAGTAATGGTGTCACTTCCAAATATCAGCCTCATGCAACTAGGAAGATGTGTGGGATCAACATTAAAAATTTAAAAAAAAGGTGAGTAACGTAGTAGATTAAATTCTTTTCTTTTGTTATATGTATGATTCCTTTTAATTATATATTTTTTTCTTTTGAGATAAGGATGGGATCTTTCCTCCATGCCCTAGGCCCCTTATAAATAGTAAGATACAAGGGCTCATCACGAAATCTAGGATGGGAGAGGAATACCTAGGAATATATATTAGTATTTTATACTTGGAGAGAGAATGTAGGGAGGTGTGCCATGAACAAGCCTCTAGGCTATATAGACCAACTATAGGGAAATAAGGGATCATGACACTAAATGATTAGAGACTAAAGCTATACCATGAAATGATTTAGAGAATAATCATGAATATTGAAGTGACAATGAACCAATGTAAAGTAATGAAATGGATGAAGGACGAACATATAAAAGTGGAAAACTAGATATCAAATTCAAAAAAATTGACATGTATGTGAAGTTGATGAAAAGAAAGTGGTACAAAATGCAAGATGACAATGACCAAGGGCTATTAAAAATGTGAAACTAAACATAATAAAATTTGAGGTGGAGAGAATTGAAAAAATCTCCAAATTTATCACCCTCAAACATGTAGAGGAGAAAATCCTCATTGTTAAATTCCTTAATGACTATATAAGGTCTTAACTAGTTTGGTCTTATATTGTATCCCTCACTAGTCTTCTTGTCTATATGAATGTCTTGGAAGAGCACAAGATCAAAAATATCAATACGAAGCTTATAAACATTTTTTTGTACCTTCAAGATACGTGGGAAACATATAACTCATGGTATTATGCAAAATTGAGATGGTTATTGTCTATACTTTCGAGGGAAACTTAATGTGAATCTTTATACTTTTCATCATCTAGGAGACCTTTAAGAGAGACTCATAATACAGGAGATGAAATTACAATAAAAGGATACCTTCGACACTAAAGACAATAGAGAATGGGGTAACACCTATAAGTGTGTGTATCTTTGTCCGATAAGCCCATAATATAGGATATAGTTATAGGTGTCAATCCCTCATTTTACCCTGGATTGTTTTAAGAACAATAAAATTTATTGTTTTATTCATTGCCTCAACCTATCCATTGGCTTAATGATAGTAATGAGATGCAATGTGGTGTGAGATATAAAAATTCTTACACAACTCGTGCATCTCGATATTATTAGAGGAACTTCCATTGTCAAAATTGATGAATTGAGGAACTATAAATCTAAAAATATTTTGATTTAGCATTAATTTTCCAATAACTAAGCTAGTGAAATTGGTTAGAGGAATTTCCTTTTCCCTTTTATGAAATAATCAGTAGAAATAATAATGAAAATTTTCCCATTAGTAGAGGCGGGAGTTAATTTACCAATTAGGTCAAGGCCCCACGCAAAAATTTTCCATGGTGTAATAATGGATCAAAGCTCTTGTTTCATAATGTGTATAATATGTGAATTTTTTTGATGTTCGAGACACTTTCTAACACACTTAATTGTGTTGCTTTTGAGAGTGGGCCAAAAGTAACCCATCTTATGTATTTTGTGGGTAGTTACATGGCTTCTCAAGTGACCACCACAAACCCCATCATAACATTGGAAAAAAATGTGTTTAGACTCCTCATGATCTACACATCGAAGGAATTCCTATACAAAACCATATCTAAAATAACATATTTCATAACAGGGACACAAAGACATCATATCTATGAGGAGTTAGAATTTTTGGGTAAGTGCACTTGATAAGATAAAAGATGATTTTATTATATCAAGGGGAGGAAGTGATAATAGATTTTCATTGTAGAATTTTTTTGTAGATGATCTAGAAGAATCCTTGATACTAATTTGATGACAATTACTTTAAACACTAGTCCATAACTTAAATTTCTAAAATGACTTTTGTACATATTTTCTACATACATTATATTGTTATTCCTACTAAATAACAACAACCTATAATCCACTTTGTAAAATATCTTATATAATACTCTAAGAAATAATCCACACTAACACTTCCTTCCATAAGATATACTATTTCATGGATTTATTTAAATTGTAATTGATTAAATTATAAAAAGTCTCTTTATAAAATGTGATTGTTCACAAATAACTTATTTCCTCAAGCCAAATACACGTAGCATAATTTATAGTTTATTATTGTTAGTTAACTTTTTAACTACACTTTTATCTCATTCGTTACCATATAAGTTAACAAATAAATCTTCTACTAACGTGGCAACATGAAAGCTTTTGTTAAATTCTTAGCGTGGACACCACCTATTCCTTTTCATCTTTTATTGTTATCTTATGTCGAAGGCATGATACTAAGTAAATGGAATTTTAAAGTCTTTTCCTATTCATTTAGTTTATGAGGTATGATACTAAAGTAATTGGCCCTTTTACATCTTTCCTCATTAGGTAAGCGATCAATTTTATTTGTGCCTTTTCTTCTTAGTTTATGCCAAAGGCACGACATCAAAGCAATCAAGTTTATAAACTAGCGATTGCACAAGAATCGCGAATTATGCTAGAGAGGGTTTGAATGTTTGTGTAAACATATATAATAGAGAAGCCACTACAACATATTTATGCAAACATAGTCTCGTGAGTAAGTTATTCAAAAAAAAAAACTCGTATGGATGCTCAAAATATACCTCATATGTGTTGGTAGGGTAGGTATAGGGTGTATCTTTGGGTCAACAAAAATAGGTTGGTGAAAGTATGAGCATCACAAATTTGAAGTAGGGGTGAGGTGTATTGTAACATTATAAGGCTGCAAGATAAGCGCTAAATGCGTCTCTAATGTATTGGTCGTTGCCACACAAGTGTAGTAATCGATCGTTTCCCCATTCACGAAGGAACTTGTACAAGGTTTCGAGACGAAGGTATGTGTCATCTACCTTTTGCATGAGGTCCAACACAACGTTCAAATCACTATCTACAATCATGGTTGATGGGAATAAAGATTCTGATGTCCTACCATAAATGTTAGCGCATGTAGCCACAATAGTAGTAGACAATGAATGAACAAAAGTTGCAAACATTGGTTGAACACCATACATAGAAATATGCTATGTTGCGACTCGAGTTGAGTAAGAAGTAGGGGACCCATTTGAAGCTATGACCTCGATATGAGGGTAACCAACACTGACATTAGAGGTGTCATCTAATATGGTGACGATGGTTGGGTTTCCATTTAAAGGTTACATAGTACTTGAAAATAGTGACATGATTTATTTAATAGAAAAGACGTTTATAATGGCAATTACAATTTAAGCCAATGGATGTAACTGTGTGTGTGTGTGTGTGTGTGTGTGTGTGTGTGTGTGTGTGTGTGTGTGTGTGTGTGTGAAAATGAAAAGAGTGAAAACAACAATGAATACTCAACTAATGGCTATATTTACGCAAAGAATAACTTACATAAAATGGTTTTGTATTTAGGCATCTAACAAACAAATATTTTAACATCCCTAAATTATTCCTTCCACCAAACAATAAAAGAAAGGTGGGCTCAAAGGTATTAAAACTCATACTCTCTATTCCATTTGATAGGATGAGGTGCTCGGAGTGCGACATGGTTGTATAAGGCAAGTAGAAATCATTCACACTAAGGTTTAGAGGGAAAAAACCTTGCGAGGATCAACGTAACCATGCGGTGATCAACATATTTTTTTGGAGGAATACATTTTAATTAAGAAGAAGAAGAAGATGTTTTAACATCCACGAGGCTACTAAAGACAACCTATGGAACATAAAAATATAATTACATACTAATTACTTTGGAGGTGTCTCCTTTGAAGAGAGCCTTGTTGGAAAACTTCAAAATATGACGGGCCTCCTCACGGAAATATTTCCTGGCCACAACTTCTAGCAATCTGTGTCATTTTCCTGCAATCTGTGCCTAATGTTACTAACAAAATATGCCCCTGCCCTAATACTGTTGCACCTCTTGATCTTCTACATATCTTCTGGCTGCAATCTAGAGCTAAACTGGTTGGGGTGAAACATCGTCGTCATAAAGGAAAAATTAGAATTTTTAATATAGCTATATTTTTTTCAATATAGCTCTTGATGAACACGAATGCACTATCCAATCTCTGCCCATTGCAACGTACTCTGAATATCTTTTCTCTTTATGAACTTACGGTAGGTTTTTATCTTTCATGAACTTACGGTAGGAATTTCAATTGACAACACAATTGAATTGAAATTCCACCACGATACCCAAGGATAGCCAAGCTATTTAAATTTTAAAAATAGCAGAAGTCCCCCGCACTTGAAAATGCTAACAAAGAGTTCAGTCAATTTTCAGGGTCTGTATTTTCCTAGATCATTAAATTTGGTTCAATTTTGGAGGTAAACAACATGTCAGTAGAAAATCCAGAAGCAGATGAGGTTGTAGTGAAGCCCGACTTGAGCGAGATGCAAGAAATGAGAAAAAAAGGTTGCGTGGAGTGTTAGCTCTTACAAACCTGGCAATGGCATTCACCTTCTCTAGAGATGATAATATTGACACATAATGGCAGTAAGTTTTTTTTTCCAATTTTAAATTCATATGCATATATGAAAGTAAACAACACGGGGCATTGCCATGGTGATGACCCAGGTTCAAATCTCATATCCGAACTATTGGTCTTGCTTTGTGAGGTCGGTAGGGTTAAATGTTTAAAACGGGGTAAAAGAGCATCGGGACTTGGCCCTTTTTGTTACAAGTGTTGGGGATATATTGTGAACTTTCATTGATCAACCAAAAATACATATATATAGGGTCTTAAACCCTTTATGTTGCTATGAAACTTGTTATTATGTCTTGTGGAGATGTGAACCCGAGGTTTGAATATGAAAGTTGTCATGTCTTGTAGAGTTTTGAACTAGGAGTCATCATGAAAGTTCTCGTTCACCAGAGGTGTCTTCTATGAAGAGAGCCTTGCTAGAAAACGTCAAATTTTGGCGGGATCTTTTCGGTGGTGCACTTCCGACAAGACACCATTTTTCATCAACAGGTGTGGTACCAATAGGTTTCCGAGATCAGACACAGGGAATACGGGCATATTCATGTGATGAGCTCATAACGAATGCTTCTACAAGTGATGGCTATGTTGTTGGCTCTATTGATTCCTTATATGGTCTTGCTCAGTGTTGGGATTCTGTTGAAAACGTTGTCTACAAGGATGCCTCAAAGAGGCTCAAGATATTCTCCTCCAAGAGTGTGTTCCGAGACAAGAAGGCCACGGTCTCGAGGGAAGCTGTTTCATGCACTATGTAACCTACTCTTTCTTTTCTGATAACATCACTTCTTGTATGAAAAATTCCTTTCTTACCTACACTATATTTTTTATAAGGAGTTCTTTTTTATTATAACTAAATCCTATTATTTGTTATTTACGACATTGTCCAAGAATCATGGCAAAGGTAAATCAAAATTATTGCCAATATTGTTAGGAAGCATAGGAGGAGCAGCTTTGATCGCAACACTATGTGGTGTTGTTATTTGTATATACTCTCGTAACGAGTTTAAAAGCTACTTTAGTCCCATGCTAAAAAAGGTTTTGCATCATTCCCAAAACACTATCTGCTTTTAAATTCTCGAATTTCAAGTTAAATTTTAGTAGAGAAAAACATTTTATTGTAATGCTCTGTGTAGAAGAGGATTTGGTTTGTAAGGGAAACGTTTGAGCAACGTCAGGATGCGTCAAATGGATTCTAAGTTTATAGAAGGAAAATATGAGCCACTTGTTTGAGTTTACATGGTTAGGTTTCGCCCCCGAAACTCCATTTGTTCAACAACCACAATGAGGGACAATTGGATTCTACTTAGCCATTTCGACAAGGAGATGAGCTCGATGGGTAAAAGAGGATAGAGAGATTGGACTCGCTTCAGATTCTGGATGCAATTTTCTCATATTATGGTCGATTTGAATTCTTCCCTACTTTTCCAATCTGTATAGCTATACTTTGGTGTTTATATTGAAGTGTATATGTTATAATTGTGGATTCAGATTTGTGGTATGGTATATTTAAAGCTTATCTGGTAGGAATCCATCTGCTTTTACCCGTAATTATGTATATACTGAGTTAGGCATTTAAGAAGGTGTAATAGAAAGTGGTTTTCTTTTGTCCCTTTCTAGAAGACTTGCATTGTTGTTCCCCACCCATGCGTGAAAGGTTTTGCCATCCATTAAATCATGGAAGAAGTTAATTTTTGTTTTGTTACAAGAACCTAGGTAAATATGTATGCAAAATGTGGCGCATATGCAAGGGAAATGAACTACCGTCTAAATGCCTGAATGAAATGTGGCCTCTTGGATCCCCATATTTTAGGGAAGACATGGGCATCCTCATGTAGCATTGACATTGTTTCACCAAATGCAATCAACAGGTGTCCAACCTGCTCAATTCGTCATGGAGCTTTGACTCTGTATAACACCAACATGTGTCTAATCTGATCACCTCACCTTTGCTAGCATACTACCAACATGTACACGTGAATTGTTTGACAAAATGCCTCAAACATATGTGGTCTCATTATGTAATGATTAGGGGATATACAAAAACCTAATAAAAATGCTTTGGAATTTTTCAATAAAATGTAATCGATAGGTGTAAAGCCAGAAGCTACAATGTTTTTGACCTCCTCACGGTGGATCAAAATGAAAGATTTAGAGCGAGGATATTTTCCTATTACTCAAGAACCAACATCTGTTTATGTTATGAAATGCATGGAAACATTTTAATATGTTAGAAGTGAAGTGCTTTTCCAACAACCTTTACATGACCATTCTCTCCGATATAGTTTGGAGCTCATGTGCAATTGCTAGTTATAAACTTCTATTCTAGGTCTACCCAAAAATTTCAACTCACATCACATACATTTTAAAAAAGAAGGAATAATTATATTTTAACCGACCAAAACAATTATTACACGGAAAGGGGTTAAAAAAATTCGGTCATACAATGAAATTTGGGACACAGTTTTGTAAATAGTTCTCATTCTACAAAATTTTCAAATCCCGTCGGTACTGGTCACGTCAAGTTTAGACCTTTATGAAGTAGCAAGAATTTGAGGGTAAAGACGAGAGCTGCACGAATTGTGCTCGTGTTGGCATTCATGGACAATGGACATACATTTGCGAGCTAATGCAGCCATGTATACATGATTTACCACCATCATCATTATTATGGTGATGCTTGGAATTTCACTCTACAACTCAAAATTTGCCCATGTCAATAGAGACATGCAATTTTTTGGATTGCCTTTCAAATGTCCAATACATTCAGATAACCAATGCATTTTACCAAATGGTTTTCAGTCTGGGTTTTATTATCAGTCAAAATCTACATGGAAACATGGTAGGATTCACAAAAACAACAAATATAGACGGCTTCTGACCACAGTCGTAGCAACTACATTGAAATCCATTGACATAACAAAAAACCCAACAAGCCATTCCTCAGATCAGAGCCTGAAACCTTCTGCAATGGTTTTAGCACGAGACAGGCTGATGGTCTGTGGGGGAGCACATTGTCTGGACATGTGCATATCAGCGGTGCTAAGAATTCGGCCTTGGCTGTTTTGGCAGGGGCCCTGTGTTCGAAAGGTTATTCGACCCTGCAAAGGATCCCAGATCTCCACGACACCAGAATCATGATGGAGATCCTTCGTTCTATTGGGGTGGAGGCGAAGAGATCAGGTTCCGAAGTGGTAGTTAATGCAGATTGTATTAGGACCGTGGAGCCATGCTCAGATGCTGTGAGGAAGCTCAGGGCTAGTTTTTTTGTCATAGGTCCTCTGCTGGCTCGGTATGGTGAGGCACACGTGGCTCTTCCCGGAGGCTGTAATATTGGAGCCAGGCCGATAGACCTGCATTTGAGAGGGCTTCAAGCACTTGGTGCCCATGTTGAGGTTAGGTTAGTTTCTGCATTTTTGTACTTTTTTTTTTTTTGTAATTTTTAATTTTTATCGATTGCACCCTGTTTCAGTCCTTTGTTTGACATGTTATTTTCGATGGAACAAGTGGAGGAACTCCTCAGTTAATCACTGGGCAAACAAATCCATTTGATACTCTCTCATTTTCTGTAGTGCACTAGTACTTGATATATGCTTTTATTGATGTGGGCACTGAAGGGTAATCCTGTAAACAACGAGAAAGAAATCACTCTCAGTTTTCAGATTGCCCACATTGATCTTGGTCCTTTGTTCTGGATTACATTGCCTGTGTTTATGGATCCTTACATTTGCTCGAGCTTGTTAGGATTAAATCACCACTCTTGCACATTGTCTGATACATCTTCATGGTGTGACAAACTTTGATTCTACGTGTGTATATCTATAGTGTAAAAATATTTGTATATGGGATTTTTTAAATTACCTTTTTAGATTTTAGTTCCGTCATTGATTCTTAGTTAATTGGTTTGATGGCCTTTGAATACGTATTTGATTTGTCAGGTCTAAATGCTGTAGGGTTGTGATAAGGCTGGGTTCCATGAAATATACCTATTATGTACGGGCCACGGCAATCATTCATGTTTTTATACATCAGCTGGAGTCTGGACAATCCTAATACTGCACAGAAAAATCGCCAAAACTATATTCTGGATCATTGAGTGTTATTGGTTTCATTTACCTTTGGGTTTGGATCATGTGCTGGAGCATGTATGTTACTTTTAAGATGGTTGTAGCTTAATGCGGTTTTAAGGTTTATTGACAAGATGGGGAATACACAGTAGTAACAAGGCCATTTATTGGAAAGGGAGAACAGACCTCGGTTCTTCAAGTTGATTGTTGCTGGGTATATTTACCTTTGCCACTAGGACACATTTTCTTAAATACCTGATGTGAGCCCAGCCAAAACAATCTTTTGCAAGTGCTGTAAATCTTTCTGTAATTACAAGCTGAAACTTAAACTGCTGGATATCTCTGGGATTGTTTAATAAATGAAATCTGAAAACATTACAAAAACTAGAATATAATATTTGTGGGTATATAGATATAAACAATATGCTGAAGATAAAAGAACCTTCCTGAGAAGGTATGAATGTCAACTCAGGCTGGAAGATCTCCTAGAGCAGTATGTGCACTGTGTTAGATCTAGAAGCATAAAGAAATACAGCAAGAAGATAGAGATGCACAAAACTGCACTGATTCAAATGACTCAGGCAGGGTGTATATATCATTAGGGGAAGTAGTTATATGATCTTCAGTTACAACTGTTTTACAACCTCCTAACTGTTTAGAACCGTACAGGTTCATTATATATATTCAACACCCCCCCTTAATGACAAACCTTGAAACAACACCAAGTTTATCTCTAAACTTGACAAACAACAAAGGACCAAGAGGTTTAGTCATTACATCAGCAGGCTGATCTGCAGATGGACAAAAATGCAGAGAGATTTCACCAGAATCAACCAACTGGCGAATATAATGATGATGAATCTCAATATGTTTAGTGCGGGCATGATAGATAGGATTCTTCACCATTTTTAGAACACCTTGATTATCACAAAAGAGTGAAAGAGGTGTTGCAGCAACTTGGGGAAACTGAAAATCAGTCAGAATCCGACGAAGCCATATTGCTTCGCAACTGGCACTAACAACAACCTTGTATTCTGCTTCCGTAGAAGAGATGGCAACAATAGGCTGAAGTTTACTTTGCCAAGAAACAACTCCTGAACCAAAAGAGAAGATATATCCTGTGGTAGATCGTCGAGTATCTACAGATCCTCCCCAATCAGAGTCAGTATAGCCAATCAACCTGAAATCTGCAACTCTCTGATATAGAATGCCAAAGTCAAGAGTTCCTTTGACATATCGTAGAACTCGTTTTGCTGCTCCCCAGTGAATGAGTTTCGGTTTAGATAAAAACCGAGAGAGATAGCTGACAAGCAAAACATAGATCCGGTCGTGTAGTTGTTAGATAGATCAAACTACCCACCAACTGTCTTGTATAATGATTCATCGACCGGTGGTGAATCATCATGAGCTGAGAGTTTCAGCCCTACTTCCATAGGTGTAGAAGAGGAATTACAATCATACATTTGAAACTTTTGTAGCAAGTTAGTGACATACTTGAGATATGAAAATCAAATAATCAAGTTGCCAGAATTCTACACCAAGAAAATAGTGAAAGAGGCCTAAATCAGTCATGTCAAAAGCAACACATAAATCTGGTTTTACCTTATGAATTGTAGCATCTCCTGTTGGTGATGGCAAGTTCATCAACATACACAATAAGAATCACAATGTCATCATCATTGCTTTTGACATAGAGATTCGGATCAGAATGACTCCGTGTGAAACTTTGAATCTACGATATGTTTATCTATTTTTATGTACCTGTGAGGCTCGAGGAGCTGCTTAAGTCCATCTGATGACTTAATCAATCTGCATACTAGATGCTCACTACAACGAGCACGAAAACCCTCGGGTGTGTCATATACACCTCTTCCTCCAAAGCCCCATTTAGGAAAGCACTTTTGACATCCATTTGATATGCTTTCCAACCAAACCGAGTTGCTGAAAAGAAAGAAGAAGTCGAAAAGTGACCATCTTTACGGTAGGAGCAAATGTTTCTTCATAATCTATTCCCTCACATTGCGAAAAACCTTTGCAACGAGTCGAACCTTGTATTTATCCAAAGTACCATCTGCTTTGCACTTGATTTTATACACCCATTTACAACCAATGGTGTGTTCCCACGGAGGTAATGGCACCAATTTCGGGTATTATTTTTAATCAAGACATCATACTCTAGTTGCATGGCGGTTTCCCATTCCGGTATGTAATGTCCCTTTCCAATTGAAGACCTTTGGCCTATTTTGTCAACCCGACGGCCAAAGGAAAAATATAAGGGTGACTTAAGTTATAATAAATTATTATAAAGTGCTATAAAAAAAAAAATAAAATTATTAAAGCACTTATATTAATTTATTTAGCTTAATAAAAATAAATTGTAATCCCTATGGAAAATACGATTTGCCTTAAGGGGCAAAAGTCATTGTAAAGGGATTTATTATATTTTATTCCTCCTAGAAAGGATAATGGCGACTTGGGCCAAAGGAGAGTAATGAAGCCTAGGGAAGATAAAAACATAATTAATTTATGTATTTCCCCTAGAGAAATGCAACTTGCACTAGGAGGGAAATATTGTTGGGAAAAACATTTAATATGGGAAAATATTAAATGTTTGCATAGGAAAAATCATGTGAGCTCATTGGCTGATTTGGAGGTTGGTTGTTGGCTCTTTTCTTTTAAAGGGAAGTTGACTTGCCTCTTCTATAATCCAGATTTTTATATGATATTTCTCTTGCATTTGAGCTCTAAGCTTTTGCATAAAAATTCCAAGGACGAAACCCCTTGTGAATTCTACCTCTTGTGGACGAAAACCCCAAGAGTTTGAGAGGGTTTTTCACTCAGAAATTCCCATTGATTGTAATCAGATTTTCAGAGTTATTTTCAGTCATTTCCAGCAGTGTATTTTAAGGGTATTTTGGAGAATAAATTGCAGCAGTTCTTCTTCTATTATGGGACTGATTTGGCGTGCTCTTTGAGGTATTTAAATCTGATTTCTATTGTCAAATCATCTGCAAATTTTTGTGAAGTGAACCAAAGTAATTTTATAATTTTTAGAGGGTTTTCACAGTGGTTTTTAGACAGTTTTATAATCAGATTTCAGATCTGATTTCTGAGTTGATTTGACATCCAAAAATTATGATTCCTATATGAATGAGTTCCTAAAAATATAGGCAAGCATCTGGGATAGAGAAAATAATTTTTGGAACTCATTTGATGCCCTAAATGTGTGGGCCGAAATAGTAGGAGGGTCAGATCTGCATGTTTGGTAGTTGTTATAATTTGGTTTACATCATCTTGTTCCTTGTATTTTTCCAAGTTTGGGCATATGTCATTTGCCTAGATCGGAGTTGTGTAGAGAAAGTTATGCTATCTTGAAGATTGCAGCAGTTAGGGTTTCAAATATAAATTATTTTCCAGTTGTTGTAAAATCTGATTTTCGCCATAAATTCTCCAGGGTTGTTCCAAGGGTTTGGGAGTAAAAATAATTATTGTATGCTGATTTTGGGTGTGTTTGCATATAAAAATAATTATTTCCCATCACGCTAAAAGTATATTTATTATTTTGTGGGAAAATCTCATATTTGGGCAAAAGATCTATTGGGGATCTTTCACGGTATGCCTCGTGCTTCAGAGTATTTCTTGTGGCTCATGAATATGAAGAAGATCAAAAGCAAGAGCAAATTGAGCGTGCTTAGAATAATCAATTTGCTTACCAGTTCGTCGAGACCTTCCATCTAAGAGAGGAGACAATTCTTCCTTCCTCAAATCCTGAATAGTGGAGTAAAACCACTTAGGCCTCTGTTGAATTGAAGATGTGGTGGCTGGTTGTGGTGTTTCTGGAAGAGAAGCCAATGGAAGTTCGGAGGAGAAACCAACGCAAGTTGATTTCCTGGAGACTCAACAATCTCAGTGGGAGATTGGCCAGATTGTCTGGAGTCTGTGGAGGAGTATGAGAAGAACCGGATTCATGATCAGGCAAGGAAAGAGTACCAAACTCTGTTATGACCCTTGCTTGGCCGCTGCCCCTTGGCTGGTCCCCTTGCTAATTACAACCAAAGAAAGACTTTGTTTCTTTTACATCAACATCTCGACTAATAATGATTTTATTAGTGGAAGTATCAATCAACCTATAGGCTTTAGATTGATCACTATAACCAACAAAAAAATATCTAGAACATTTGGAATCTAATTTACTCTTATTTTCAGGAACCAAAGTATAAGCAGCTGAACCAAAAACACGAAATGTTGATACCTCTGGTTTGATGGTGGACCAAGCTTCCTTCGGTGTGATGTCTTGCAAAGCTTTGTAAGGACTCGATTGAGTATATAAACAATTTGTGTTAATGACTTCTCCCCAATATTTATAGGGCACTCCTCGATCTACGCATCATGCATGAGTCATCTCCATGATGGTTTTGTTCCTTCGTTCTACCACTCCATTTTGCTATGGGGGTATAAGTGTCATCAAGTGGCGTTGAATCCCATCTTTACTGCAGAAATTTGCAAATTGTTTAGAGGTGAACTCACTCCCATTATCGGATTTCAAAGTCTTGATCCGCCAGCTGGTTTGATTCTCCACCAAGGCCTTGAACTTGACAAAAGAAGCAAAGCAATCAAACTTCTCCAAAAGATAGACCCACATCTTCTGAGAATAATCATCCACCAACAAGAGAAAATTACGTGCACCAAGGACTGTGGGAGTCTTCCACAATGGCTCACATAGATCTGCATGTACAAGATCCAAGAGCCTCCTTTGCACGCCAAACACCTTCGAGAGGAAAAGGCTTCCGCTTTTGTTTTCTGCAAAACAACCAAACACACATGTCCTGTTTCTCCTGAATAGGAGGCAAACCAACAACCATGTTGGCTCTATGAAGGCGGGCTAAACACTGAAGGTTGAGATGGCCATATCTTTCGTGCCATAAAACACTGGTATTGCTTTCCACAACTAAGGCATGCAAGTTGACCGTGGCAGGATCAACAAGTCTATATAGACCACCATGCCCAATTCCTAGGGTAACAACCTTAGTTTGCTTGATGTTTGATACAATACATTGTTTACCAAAAAAGTTTACTGAGAGATATTGGGATTACTAGTTAGTTGGTGATAGATAACAAGTTCTTATTCATGTTAGGCACATATCTAACATTTTTTACAAGCAATCTGGTATTATTATTTAGCATAATACGAACATCCCCAATACCTTCTACAACATGTGATCTTCCATCTCCTAAAAAACTGAATCAGAAGAACAAGAATTAAAATTGACATACCAGTCTTTTTGACATGTGAAATGCCGTGATGCTCCAGAATCAAAGAACCAACATCGAGTAGGGCTGCCATTATCCGTGCAAGATGCCATGAGAGCATATTCTTCTTCTGACTCGTGTTCAATTGTAGCCACATGTGCCTGCCCCTTCTGCTTCTTCAGGGCATTGAGTCTTTTCCGACAGTCTTTCTTCACATGACCAAGTTTGTGACAATAGTAACATTTCACTTGATATTTAGGAGAGGAAGAGGATGCTTGTCATTTATCCTTTCCTTTAGACTAAGCAGCAAAAGTGCTCTCAGATTGTCCAGAAGTGGACTCTTGAACCTGTGTCTGTCTTCGTTCCTTTTGCAACAGGTAGGAATTCACCTTGTCAAATGTAAGAGTTTGACTCTCCGCCATTAAATGAAGTGCCTCCACAAATGACTCATACGAAAAAGGCAAGTTATTTAGAACCAAAGCCACCATATCATCATTGTCCACCTTTTTATTTATGGAAGACAATTGGTCTCGGAGATCTTTCATCCGAAGTAGGTGCTCAGATAGCGATCCACCTTCTTGTAATTTTACGGAAAAGATCATAGTTTTTTAGTTATAAAACCTGACTCTTTTTTGACGTCTGATATTTACCCTTTAGACTGGCCCAGAATGTGCTTGCCACAGTGGCATTCCACACTTCCGGTATCATATCATCCGATACCAACAACTTGAGAAGCAATAACACTTCCTTGTGATGTTTGTCATAATCCTCGAAGTTCGTCGCTGGTCGACTTTCATCACCCTTGATTATTTTATCACAATCACGAAACTCTGCAACCGTTAAAATCTTATGACTCCAAACATTGAAATTAGTGCCCGTTAATTTTTGCGAGTCAGGCAAAATAAGATTTGAAATATTCGCCATTTTATTATGAAAATAATAAAAATGGAAATAAAGTCTTTTGCCCACCAAATAAAACAAAACCACTTTATGCAAATACGTGGCAGGAAGTAATCAAACAGCAAATACGTGGAGGAAGAAATTATACAAACAGTTCAAATATTTGTTCCCAGACTTTAATCTCCCCTCACGACTTCACCTTTTCCTTTCCTTTGCCCACACGAGTCAGGCTCTAGTATTTGCGACTGCCCTCCATGATTATTACAGCAAACTGGACACGTTTTTAGCATTTTCCTGTTCACAGCGGATGTCTCTGCCTCCACGTGAAGTCTGCCATGATTTTCTCGTATTTTTGCAAACGACTGAATCTCCTTTTCGCTGGACGTTTTCAGACACTCAAAAAACGAGTTTATCTTCTGCCTGCGTCAACCATACTGTCGACCCCTCCTTTCATTGATGCCTATTGCTCTGATACCACTGTTAGATCTAGAAGCATAAAGAAATACAGCAAGAAGATAGAGATGCACAAAACTGCACTGATTCGAATGACTCAGGCAGGGAAGTAGTTATATGATCTTCAGTTACAACTGTTTTACAACCTCCTAACTGTTTAGAACCGTACAGGTTCATTATATATATTCAATACACTGTACTTGACCAAACACAGTCATGTATACGTGCACAACAACTTCCATCAAAACATAATGACACTTCTAAGGCCTAAACTTCTCTTTGTAACTACATTCTCTCTATGTATGTGTGATGATTACTATTAATACACCTAAAAAATCCTACCAAATGACCCTGATACATTGGATATGGACACACTGACAAAAACATTGAGTTGGTCGATCCTCTACATAAAACGTTGGGTTGGTGAATCCCTGCCCAATAAAATGGGTTGGCTCATTAGCCTAAAAAATGGTGTGCCAATTTACATAAAGAGGGCAGGTTGGACCCACTACCTAATACTGTCACAATTATCGGCATTTATTAAGAAAGATTCATAACCTTTTATCTTCTAGAAAGAAAGAAAGGAAGAAAGAAAGAAAAGAAGCTATATTAATGTCCACAAATGATCGAAAGTAGGTCAATGGGACTCAAGAATTAAGGTCCACAAATGACCAAAAGTAGCTCAATGGGTAAATCCAAAGCAGTAAAACCCCAACCCATGTGGTTAAGTTGCCAATACAAATAGCTGTGGGTTGGAGCCATACCCCACAAATAGTGTGGGCTGATGAAAGATTGAAAGACTAGACGCTAGTGCTATTATACATCTTTGTCAAGGTCTGGGCCAGAGGAATCATTTGTGTCATCATCTATTACTATGAAAGGACCAATGTAGGATTTGATAATAATCATTGAGAAGTGTCCAGGGCCAAGGGGTCAGGATGGGTAATCCTAAGAGGAAGCAAAGCCCTCCTCCTAAAACCTCTCTTAATATCCAAGGCCGAAGAAATGCCGGTGGCAATGAAGAAATTCGTAATGTGTGTTTGCGCTTTGTGGTTTGAGAAGCGGTCAAGGTGTAGATCCAAGATGCCAAGCAAGAATGTGCTAGTGCAACCTAGTAATAGTAGTGTGCAAAGAGGAGCATCACCTCACCGACCTACCCTCTTTTTGTATAAAGCAACAATATTTAAAGGGCTCTTAATGCTGCTGACCTCTATGATGGGTTGAAAGAAAGAGGTAATCAATCTAGAAGCTCTAGGAGCCTCTTGCATGGACTTGCATTGAAGGGTGATAGGCTGTCAAAGAAAAAGGGCCAACATTGAATGAAAGTGGGTACAGAGTGTAATGTCCCCTTTTCCAAATCAAAGACCGTTGGCCTTTTATGTCTACCCGACTGCCAAAGGGGAGTTTTTAAGGGTGACATAACTTTATTATTTTTATTATATGGTGCTATTGTTTCTAAAAAATAATAATATTATGAAAAGCACATATAATAAATGATAAAGTTAATAATAAATTAAAATGTCAAATTACAATTAAAAGTAATTGTATTAGAAAGGAGAAAATGCGACTTGCCTTGGGAATCATTTTTGGGAGAATGTGCCAATCAGCCCAAAAAGGAAAATGCGACCAGCATAGGGGAATGAATGAAACAATTTGATTGGCCGATTTGAAGGTGGTAGTTGGGCTGATCTCCTTTTAAATAAACAAGTCGACTTGTATGGGAGTATCCAAATTTTTATTATCATCTTTTGCATTGCTAAGAGCTCTGAGCTTTTATCAGAAATTCTAAGGACGAAAACCCTTGTGAATTTACCTCTTGCGGATGAAAACCCCAGGAGATTGAGAGGGGATTTCACTCAGAAATTTCTAGTGTTATTTATCAGATTTCCAAATTCAGTTCAGCCGTGTGTGTAAAGAGATTTGAAGGTGTTTTTCAGTGATTTGCAACCAGCAGTTGGTTGGGTCGGTCCATTGTAAGCAGTTTTGGCAGCGAATTCAGAGGTATTTTTATCCAAGATATTTGTCAAATGTTTGTCATCAGATTGTAAACTGATCGTTGTACTTTTTATCATTTATGAGGTGTATTTTGAAGGTTTTCAATCTGAATTATAACAGACTTCAGATCTGATTTTCTAGGTTATTTCAGTTTATAATAAGTTCAGTTTTCTGTGTAATTCAGCCCTCAAAAATCTGGGCAGTCATTAGAAATCAGAAGTATCTTTATTGGGCATGTTTTACATTGATGTTTCTCTTTAACCCTAGTCGCACTTTCCAGATCTGCACTAGGAACTTGACATAAAATACACAAAAATCTGTATTTGCTGTTTTTGTTTGATAAAAAATCATTAGAGTGTAAGGAGGATCCATCTAGGGATCTTTCAGTGGTATCAGAGCATCAATCCTCCCACCTGGAGGGTTTTGTTTGGGTTTGTTTTATGCAGCCTACAGAAGTTGGGCCACACCGATATTATACAAGGAGTCAGGCTCGTATTCAAACAGATCTGAATACTGGAAGTGGTTCCAGAATTATGGACAGAAGGGAGGATTCACACACTCCTCCACGACGAGAGCGACCTGATCCAGATGCTCTTTTCAGCGGTATGATCGATTCCCATCAGGAGATGATGCAGACTATGAGACAACTGATGGAGAATTTGATTATGGATAGAACAAGAAATCGACATGATAGAAGGGAAAGATCTGCGTCCATAGCCAGCAGCCACAGAAGGCACAGTAGGGTACCTACTGAAGTGGGTAGTGTGAGAGGTTCCCCTCCACGTGATAGGAGATATACAGAGGAAAGGAGACCCACGAGGATTGCGGATCGACCTATGCAGCCTAGATTCCTACAGAGGGAGGAGCCACCATTAGTTGAGGAGCCATTTGAAGACATAGCCTTTCAAGATACTGTGATGGCAGCGCATGATGAGTGGAGAGCCCTACCACAGGAGGTTCGGACTGCCTTTCCCCTTCATCAGTATTGTGCTCAAAGGAGGGAAAGCTTGAGAGCTAGACAGGTACAGAGGCCTAGAGAACAGCAGAACAGGGAGTTGAAGCAGGCCACCAACAAGGTGACCCTTTCCACATTTGATGGTAGTGGAAAGATTAGTGCCAGAGCATGGATTCACAAGCTCGACACATATCTCACTCTCAAGCCTATGCAGGAGCAGGAGGCTATCCAATTTGCCACGTTGCACCTTGAGGGAGTAGCGTATGATTGGTGGCACCATGGGCTTATCACTCAGAGACATGATCTTCTGCAATCATACAAGGAGTTTAGTGAGAAGTTGATTGCGAGATTTGATCGCAGGGATGTAGAGCTTTACTATAGGGACTTGGCACAACTTCGACAGAGTGGACACGTTGATGCATACATCAACGAATTTCAAGTGTATAGCAGTTGATGGTGCGAGAGATGCCCGAGAGGCGAGTAGTGATGTTGTTCATCGAAGGACTTCATGACAGGCTGAGAGGATTGGTCAAGGCTCTTAAGCCTACTACTTTGCATGAGGCTATTCGGACAGCCTTGGACTTAGACACTACTCCAGTGCAGCCCCAAAGGAAGAACATCAAGGAGGAAAAATCAGAACAACAAGAGCAGCCCACTTCTTCGAAGGTTGAGTTTACACCCAAGAGGGAGACTGTTTCAAAGAGTGAGCTTCACCGGAAAAATTTATGCTTTCATTGCAATGATCCGTGGGAGCCGGGGCATAGGTGTCTTGGGAAAGGCAAAATCCATCTCATAAAGGTTGAGGATGAAGAGTCCGAGGATGAACAGGAGCAGCCAACACCAGGCATTGCAAATGAGGGTAGACTCACCTATCTTTCGGGAGCACCCAAGTATAATCCATTCATGTTTGAAGGCACAATGTTCGGGTGTAGGATCATGGCACTACTGGATAGTGGATCTACACACAACTTCTTGGATGCAGGTTTGGTAGACCAAAAAGGTTTACAATGTGATAACTTTGAAGGCTTTGATGTGACTATAGCAGGAGGTCTCACTCTTCCATGCAAGAAGAAGGTCAACCAAGTTAGCATTTTCTTTGGTGAGTATACACTTTGTGATGATTTCTATGTCATGGATTTAAAAGATAACAATGTTGTTCTTGGCATGCAATGGCTTCATTCGTTGGGAAGAGTCACTCAAGATGTGGAAACTATGGAGCTGAGTTTCCAACACAACGGGAAACAAGTCACCTTAAGAGCACTCAAGTACACGCTGCCCCATAAAATGGCAGCTAAGTCTATGATAGTTTGGGACCAGGAATCATCTCGTGAGGACATCTATGCAGATTTTTCACTACATATCAGCACAGACCAGCAAGGAGGTGATGAAGAGTGCGGCAAGTTCGAAGCATACATGAGGACGCTAGTTTCACTAATGACAAGTAAGTTACATAAGTTTTTTTCTGCAGTGTTTGAGCAACATTCTATAGTGCATATGAAGCTCTTAAAAAAGCTTCGGCTGGTCTGGGATCCTGGAACGGGTAGAATGCAGAGTTGCAGTTTATGATTGCTTGGGGGCAAGCAATCTCGGGAAGGGAGGACTGTAATGTCCCCTTTTCCAAATCAAAGACCTTTGGCCCTTTATGAAAAGCACATATAATAAATGATAAAGTTAATAATAAATTAAAATGTCAAATTACAATTAAAAGTAATTGTATTAGAAAGGAGAAAATGCGACTTGCCTTGGGAATCATTTTTGGGAGAATGTGCCAATCAGCCCAAAAAGGAAAATGCGACCAGCATAGGGAATGAAACAATTTGATTGGCCGATTTGAAGGTGGTAGTTGGGCTGATCTCCCTTTAAATAAACAAGTCGACTTGTATGGGAGTATCCAAATTTTTATTATCA
Organism: Taxus wallichiana var. yunnanensis; assembly: GCA_018340775.1. Taxonomy (NCBI): domain Eukaryota; kingdom Viridiplantae; phylum Streptophyta; class Pinopsida; order Cupressales; family Taxaceae; genus Taxus; species Taxus wallichiana. The sequence continues at coordinate 270,170,801 of CM031236.1, read as the reverse complement.
TCTTTTGCATTGCTAAGAGCTCGAGCTTTTATCAGAAATTCCAAGGACGAAAACCCTGTGAATTTACTCTCTTGGACGAAAACCCCGGGAGATTGAGAGGGGATTTCACTCAGAAATTCCTAGTGTTATTTATCAGATTTCAACTTCAGTTCAGCCGTGTGTGTAAAGAGATTTGAAGGTGTTTTTCAATGATTTGCAACCAGCAGTTGGGTACGTCCATTGTAAGCAGTTTTGGCAGCGAATTCAGAGGTATTTTTATCCAAGATATTTGTCAAATGTTTGTCATCAGACTGTAAACTGATCGCTGTACTTTTTATCATTTCTGAGGTGTATTTTGAAGGTTTTCAATCTGAATTATAACAGACTTCAGATCTGATTTTCTGGGTTATTTCAGTTTATAATAAGTTCAGTTTTCTGTGTAATTCAGCCCTCAAAAATCTGGGCAGTCATTAGAAATCAGAAGTATCTTTATTGGGCATGTTTTACATTGATGTTTCTCTTTAACCCTAGTCGCACTTTCCAGATCTGCACTAGGAACTTGACATAAAATACACAAAAATCTGTATTTGCTGTTTTGTTTGATAAAATCAAGGGATACCTAGAGTGCAATGAATGAGGAGGATCTCTGTCAAGGCTCAGGCTAGAGGAATCATTGAGTGTCATCAGCTATCATTGTGAAAATCATTAGAGTGTAAGGAGGATCCATCTAGGGATCTTTCACAGAGTCACTGGTGTTTTTCTAAAGTCATTGGTATCTGAAAATGAAATGCTTCATACTCTCAAATTCCTCGAGGGGGAAAAGACAACAAATCCGACCCCACGTGGAATATGATGATAAGTATCAACCTACAACTAGTGGGAGGACACCATGAACTGGGCAAAGGGATACCTCAAGCTGTGTGACCAATGGTGTTGGAGATCCTTAAGGCAATGAATGCTACCAACCACTTGCATGTAATGCTCAGTGTAAAAGGCTTGTCCCATCATTCATCTCTGTCAAGGCTCAGGCTAGAGGAATCATTGGTGTCATCAGCTATCATTGTGAAAGGATCAATGCACGAACTGATAATGCTTATCGGGGAGTGTCTAGGGCTGGGGGTCCAGGATAGGTAATCCTAGGAGGGAGCAAAGAACTCCCCATAGAGTCTCGCCTAAGATCCAAGGCCGATGAGACTCTAGTGGCAGCGAAGAAACTTGTAATGTGTGCTTGCCCCTATGGGCCAAGAAGCGGTCAAGGAGCAAATCCATGACGCTGAGAGAGAATGTGTGAGGGCACCCTAGCAGTAGTGTTTAAAGGGGATAATTGCCTCACTAGCCCACCTCTCTATGCTTGTAAAACAAGAGTATGCAAATAGTGCTTAATGCCGTCAATATCCGTGATGGGCTGAAAGAAAGAGGTGATCAGCTTGGGAGCTCTAAGGGTCTCTTGTAGGGACCTACATTTAACGGTAACAACCTCTCGAAGAAAAAGGGCCAAGCACTGCTGGTCTGGGTACCAAAAGAAAGTAGATAGAGAGTCGCCCGAGGCTTTGTAAAGATAGTGGTATCTTCCCGGATCTCATAATAAGTGAGGCCTTTTGAAAAGAAATGCTCCCCAGTCATCTGAAAATGAAATGCTCCCCAGTCATCTGAAAATGAAATGCTCCTCAGTCATCTGAATATGATCACTGACAGATTTGGTGCCCATGCAGAATATGATGATTAGTATTAGCTCAAAATTGGTGTGACCGGCCTAGGGAAACCTCAAGCCATGTGACCAATGGCATTGGAGATAATCATGGCATTGGAGATAATCAGGCCGACGAATGACACTGTCCACCACCTGCAAGGAATGCTTAGCATAAAAGGAAAGCTTGAGGCCGAGGGACTGAGGAGAAGAGGTCCAAGCAACCTGAATCTACTGATTGTAGATATCCTCTATGACAGCTCTAATAATGACCTCCTTTAAGGGTTGAAGCCGATACCTGAAATGAGGTTGTCTATCAATAGAGATGCCGATAGACTGAAGTAGCAAATTAGAGAAAATATGAGTGTTATCATGTTATGTGATTTGAAACATATCTAGCAGGGGTAAATGCGAAAGTTCATGCAGCTTTCAGTTGGAATATGCTTGTGGCATGTAAGGACATGACTAGTTTCCAGAAATTGGGTGGTGCAGTCTGTTTTTTTAATCGATAGCAATAAGTTCCAAGAAAAGGTAACACATGTACAGAGGAATGGAAGGGAAAATATATTGTTTTGCGTGACATACAAGTTTGGCACCTACACACAGTTAACTGCACATTTGTCATTTTTGGTTGGGCACAATGGATTAGATTTGTACCCTATCAACTTGGTAGATGAGCATGCTTGGACATACGAAAAAGATTTGTCATCGATGAGAACCAATTAGTAACACATAAAGAAGAAATTTCCATTAAAAAAGCTTAAACACTTGTGCTCCTTCACCTCTGGTTTCACACCATATCTTGTTGGCCCATAGGCTATTTAGTGTGAGATCTCACGCATCCAGAGTTAGTCCTGGTAAACTGCACGATGCTAGGAAATTTGTCGGATGCCATGAAATTCGCAGTTGGAAAGTCACGTCACCTGTCTTTACATTTTACAGCCATTTACATATTTTCCCTGTTTTTAACAGTAAAATACAGCACAAAAATGGAGCAATTTTGATTTCCCAGTCTCCGTTAAATTTAAATATAGATGCAGCATTCCCTCAATAAATATTTTGTTTGAAATTTTCCTCATGTCACTCATCATTGCTTTACATAATGCCGTGAAATTGAGATTGACTGCAGATGGCATTGGCATTGGAATTGTATGACTATAATTCTAGCATTCGAAATGTGCATTTTATTCAATCTACTTCTACCACGCATACTCCTGGCGTGTGGCAAACTAAGAGCTTTGGAACAGGATATGGACACACATTAAAGCATAGTAGAAAGTGGTTATTTTTCCAGATGTTGTAGTTGCAAGTGCCCTGGCCGATATGTATGCAAAATGTGGAAGCATACACAAGGCATAAGGATTGTTTGACAAAATGCCTCAAAGAAATGTGGTCTCATGGACTTCTATGATGGGAGGATATACACAAAATGGGTCTGTAGAAAAGGTCTTGGAAACTTTTAAGCGAATACAATTGGAAGGTGTAAAGCCAGAATCCTCAACCTTTGCCAGCATACTCTCAGTCTATGCCAAAAGGGGAGCATTAGAGAAGGGTACAGACGTACATCAATGTGTAATGGAGGGGAGTTTTGTTAGATGTCATGGTTGCAAATGCCCTGATAGATATGTATGTAAAATGTGGAAGCATATGCAAGGCATGAGAACTGTTTGACAAAAACACCTCAAAACAATGTAGTTTGATGGACTGCTATGCTTGCAGGCTAAGTTGCCGCATTCGGCGAACTTGAAGGAAAAAATTCGAAATTCGCCGAATTTTAACAGTGGGTTGAAATTCGTGATGTTTTTTTCCTTTTTTGGCAATTTTTTCCGTTTTTGGTTTTTTGGTGAAAAAATCGCAAGTATAGAAAAAAATTTGCCATTTTTGGAAAGGGTCCGAGAAGATGTAGCAGCAAAAACTTGCATGTGCCATAACTTTCATTCTGTAGCTCCGTTTCAGGTGTCGTTTTCTCTAAAAGTGCATATTTTCTCGAGCTCTACGCATTGATGGCAATATTTTTCTTATTTTCATAAAATCCATTTTTGCATCTTTTTGGACCAAGCAACTTCTTGCAATCTTCTGAAAGAATCATGAGCTTTGATTGCCTGTAGACAGATTAGTAATTAAAAATACTGGATAGCTTTCCAAAACTCAGCGAGTATTCTCCCGTGCTCGGACTAATCGTCCCACCTGCCAGCTTGGTCGCAACCTGCGAGCACATGTTTTTTGAAGTTTTTGCTTTCAATCACATTATTGTAATAGCTACTTATGAAATCAATGAAATGTGATATTATCTCTCTTTTGAAATGTGAATTTATCTTTTGTTTTTATATATGTAATAAAAATGTATATTTCTCATAGTCGAATTTAATCACGAATTTAATCGCTGATTTTTTTACCAGCGAATTTTTCACGAATTTAATCATCGGCGAATTCGAACACGAATTCGAATGCGGCAACTTAGCTTGCAGGTTATGCACAAAAAGGAGAATAGTTCGCTTGCCTCCCAGTAGTATGCAGAATGGAGGAAAACGTATTTGGTTTTGGCAGCATGTATCCGATATATAAGATTTGAGGTATCTGTCGTAGGATTCACAATATTTGTTAAATGGCACCAGCATTCTGACTTGAGAAGGCATAAAATTCATGGGGAAGTTGTGCATCTGAGCTCGCACTTTAACATTGAATTTGGAGAGTTAGAGCTCAGAAGCTGCTGTTGATATCCCCAGTCCTACCATGTATTTTCATTTTAACTTCATTAAGATCCACAGCATAATCTATCCTGTAATTAGAGTCATGAGGCGATGTATGTCCAATCTCAAATCTGATTGAGTAGAGGGTGATTTCTAAGCCTGATGGATTACAGGGTATTAATAACTTGGATTAAATGTGGAGTGATGTATAAAACATTTAGTTTTTAGCTATACAGAAGACCTTCATAGTTCTAATTTCAGGTCTCTACTATCTTGGAATTCTCTTCCAAATGAAATAATTTGAAAATATGAGCGTAATTTCTTACCATATTGTAGGTGATAATAATATGTTTTTGCTTATTGAATAATATAATTTTATTTTTATAGGTGAACATTATTTACAATGTTATATTGTTTATGTGCATCCCTTCGTTAGGTCATATCGTTAGAAAATTGATAAATCGTAGAAGTTTATTTCTACAAAAATGGCAAGGAAAATTAAAGATGTTTTCAAACTTGACCAGGACTTCTACAGAATAAAATTTTACAGTAGCTAACGGAACATGAATAAGCATTACCAATTTCTCTACAGTTTGGAAGATGGTGAAACCTTTGTCCTGATGGACCAAATCCATATATTTACCTCTATAGTTAGAATTTTCCATAACCCATTGGAGATAGAATGTCATATCTCTTTCTTCTAAGATTAATGTTTAGTGGGAGACTGAAGTCTCCTTGATTCAGTCCCAGCAAGTTGGAGGACGCAGAGGAAACTCGCAGGATGCCGGCAAGCCTGTCATCACAGTAACTGTTGTTGGGCCTTTCAGCCTTTCACCAGGCTTAAATCTATCATTTTTTCACATGTTTTTAGCCATAAAATACTTGAGATTGCTTTCCTTTCCTTCTAAGATTAATGTTTAGTGGGAGACTGAAGTCTCCTTGATTCAGTCCCAGCAAGTTGGAGGACGCAGAGGAAACTCGCAGGATGCCGGCAAGCCTGTCATCACAGTAACTGTTGTTGGGCCTTTCAGCCTTTCACCAGGCTTAAATCTATCATTTTTCACATGTTTTTAGCCATAAAATACTTGAGATTGCTTTCCTTTCCAACATGCAGATTTAAAATATGAAAGTTATACATCAATTCAATGGTGGGGCACGTAGGGCTTGCAGCTTTGCTTAAGGAAGCCTTAGTTGAAAATGAGTTGGAAGCAGGTAAAAACATTGCATGTTTTGGACCTTCCTGGTTGGAAAATAAAAATACTTTTTGTGTATTGAAAGAAGTAGTGGGGAGGGTAGAGAGAATGGATTCGAGAAGCATTGCACCAAATCTGGACATACAAAATAAATGTCACATGTCCACATATTGTTTCACAATAAACCTAATATAAGGAATTATTTTCTTCTATAATTCAGGTCGATTAACTTATGAACTTAAGTCCACACCAAAACACAAAACCAAGGTGCTTGATAAGGCGGTTACACCATTTTTACTTGTTATAACCTCTCTCAAGCGGAAATTTAAGCTTGCTTGGCATAGACAAGCCATTTCCTGTTGGGATTTGATCTCGGGTCAATTAACTTGTAAGGGTGTTTGGTAAGGCACTTAACCATTTTTTTACTTGTTATAGCCTCTCTCAAGTGGATGTTTAAGTTTGCTTGGTTTAGACATGTCATTTCCATTGGGGTTTGTTCTCAGGTCAACTAACTTGTAAATGTAAGTCCACAATAAAACACCAAACTGGTTGTTTGGTAAGACACTTAATTATTTTGACTTGTTATAGCCTCTCTCAAACAGAGGATTAAGCTTTCTTGCCATAGATATGTCATTACCTGTCTGGATTTGTTCTTGTCTATCCTCTCATGCATTCTTTGAATTGTACTCTCAAACATATTACTTCACATATAATTTACTTTAGGCGTAACCATTGCACCTCCTTGGAGGTGCAAGTGCTAGTAATGCACATTTACCCCGAGTGTGCATAAATCTGTATCCTTTGTGTTTTATATTGTAAATAGTAGTCTTATGTTGCTTTAAGGAATATACGATGGGTGCAAATGTATGCTTCAGTTTATTTCCTGGGCGCTAATGAGTAGTGCAAAAAAAACATCATCTGTTGTATATTTGTGCTTGCAAAGGTGATAGAGGCCGAGATTCGTTTGTTAGGCAGACCCCTCTTAGTCATCAATGTTAGTGCTGTTAAAAGCATCTACATTCTAAAGTCCTGATTAATTTAAGGCTGTTTTAAGAATGATTATTGGGTGACTCTACATCCCTAGGTACAGTGCATATGTTTTTATATAACCATTCCCTTTTGTAAAAACATGACATGCAATTCTTCCGAGATTATCTGTGGTGGCTAAACATGTTTATAGTGTATATGCGTTTGATGTGGAATCCTTAATAGGTTTAAGATTCCATGGCCACCAATGATCAGTGCAAACAAGAAAATAGAGAAGGGCCATTGCAAGCTCAAACCTTTATGGCTGGGATTCCCTTTGTTTATGTACATTGTGAACCAATTAGATATTAGAACACGAGCATTTGTTTTTATTTATTAGTGTATGTTGTAATTTGACATTCTTTTGGGGTTGTAAATTTTGAGAATTATATAAACTTGTGCCCTATTATAACTTGATTGTAATGTATTATCAACTATCAATTCAATGCTAAGGTGGGTTTAACTAATACAGATATAATTCAAGTTATGTGTGAGTTGTGAATAAAAGTTTGCATCCCTGTGATTTTTCATTCTAGCTCGCATGCAAAGATTTGATTTGATTTTTTTGGATTAGGGTAAAAGTGAGGGTTTTGAAAGGGCCCACAACCTTGTACAAAGAAGAGGGGTGAAGAGAAAAAGAAGAGGATAACTCCCACACAACACAAGGAAAAAGAAGAAGAATCCACCAGAAAGAAGAGAAGAAGCTGCTGTAGCTACAGAGTCAGCAACAATGAAGATTCAAGAAGAAAAGGAGGAAGAACACCCTCAACTGTGATCGAAAGCAGCAAGAAGGGTCAGCAAAGAGGGAAAGAGGAGATGCAGCCCAAACGAAGCTGCCAGATGATGAAGTGGAGACAACCAACAGGTGACCACAAGAAAAGTTGAAGAAGGAAAGAGAGGGAAAAGAGGATATGAAATCAATGCTTACCCTTCTTTCCCTTCTTCGAGCACACCAACTGCCAATTTTCTGGTAATTGTTCCTCCGAGCCCAACACACTAGTTATAGCCAAGATCAGAGGAGTGCCAGTCTGTGATTCCTTATTCAGAGAGATGGGGCCTTCTTTATCCGAATTAGAATGATTGGATTCGTGAGGTCTCTTGATGCCTAGGGCGGATCTCTCCACCGGCTGATAAAGCACTAAATGTTGACCTTCTACAGCACCCTCAGCTACTGCTATAGGTTGAGCATCCACCAGCGGATCTACTCCCTTAGCTTCTTGATCATGCACATCAAAGTCTGAGTCCTCCTCAAGGTCAAGGGGGCTCCAATGCTTGGAAGGCTTTTTCTTGGCAGATTAAGCTTTCTTATGAGGCAAGGAAGATTGGAGATGGCCCGGTGTCTTGCAATTTCTGCATCTGAAGGCCGTATTTTCATAGTCAAGAGACTGAACATGGGACACATCACCCATCTTGAGGGTCATCTTATTCGGCAATCCTTTACTAAGGTCAACTTCAACGCATATTCTGACATAAGTGAGTAGCCCACTATGAAATCTCGTGACATCTTGTTTTATAAATCTCCCTAAACAATTTCCAATTTCCTCCGTAGCAAGGTAAAAATTGAGAGGAAGATTGGGTAACCTCACCCAAACAGGAACTTGCGAGATGGAGAAGGAGCATGGGTCAAAATGAGGGAAGCAAGGGGTAGTGAACAGACCGCCGAACCCCAAAACCACGGGCCCTCATTCATGACCCTTTGATAATCCTCCGAACAAAGAACAATATGATGAAAAAGCCTCTGACACAAAAGAAAAGGTCACAATTTTTTGTCCAATTGGAGTGAATCCATTGGATTAGCGCGTTGGTCGAAGGCCAAACAACATTAAATTTGCAGATGAGAGCCTTTTTCCAGATTAATTTTGAGAGCCGAGAGATTTTGCACTTGTGATTTCCAGAGAAGGGGTGTCTGCAGCTTGTTCCACAATATATGCTGGGGGGAGGATTAGATGCAACAGATGTGGATGCAACATGTTTAAACAAAGCCTCTTTAAATGTAGCAGGGTTTCGAGCTCTGACACCTCCCATTAAGAGCCCCGACATAAAAATCGTGGACTCTGCGTTATCTTGTAGGAGATAAGAGGGGAATTGTCCAAAAGCATCTTGCCCGAAAAAGAGAGGCCAAAGGAACCCAACTTATAGCCCAGTTTATGGGAGAGAATACATTTCAGATCTAACCCAATAGCAAGTCGATGAATTTGGAGACATAGAGTAATACTAGATAGAGTACGGACAAGAACTTGCAGCTGCCCTGGGACGACCATCGAGCGGCTGAGCAGCATCGTGGGCAAGAGCAACATTGTCTAAAGAGGGGAGCCGGTCAAAACGACCAACGAGCTTCTTCCTCTCGTTTTGGACAGAAACGACAGCAGGGGAGCCACAATACCCCGTGTCACCGACATTCCTCACGGAAATCTTAAGCCTGCAGGGCCACCGCCACCCGTGCCCGAACACTTGCCATCAGTCGCAGAGACTGCGGACCAGTCCTTCAAACGCGCGTAGCAGCATTTAGGGTTAGGGCAGAGGAAGCTCGCCATTTGTTCAAAACTTTTTCTAGCTCGCAGGCAAAGATTTGATTTTATTGCTATCTAAGACATCCTGGAGTTTAGCTTGCCCATGTAAAAGATTTTCTATGCATTTACTGAAATGTGACATCCTGGAGTTTAGCTTGCCCATGTACAAGATGTTCTATGCCTTTACTGGAATGTGGCTCCATTCCATGTTCCATGAATAACGTTTTCTATTTCTTAAAGTGAAATTCATATTAATCAATGGCCAAAGCCATAATTGTGTGCAGAGTACAAATAACAAGTTGCACCTGTTTCATGCAAGAATGTGGTGGGGTAGTTAAGAAAATGCCATAATATATGTTATCATCAGAAGTTGTTGTAGGGTAATTAAGAAAATGATATAATATACGCTATCTTCAGAAGTTGATTTTGTTACAAAATTTAGCATCAAAACTGCGGCAAGAATGTGGTGGGGTAATTAAGAAAATGCTGTAATATATATTATCATCAGAAGTTGTACGGTAATTAAGAAAATGCTATAATATACACTATCATCAGAAGTTGATTTTGTTACAAAATTTAGCATAGAAACTGCAGCTATATTATGATGGTGTATCATGGGAAAAAATTGCTCAAACAGAAAAAGCAACTCAACTCCTGGTATAAAACAGCTATATTATGGCAGAGATAAATCCAAAACACACAAATTTCTGCTTATGATTTTCCCCTTCTCAAACCGGGACTATGATTTTAGGCTTCTACCTTATGCACACCCTATATCAAAGGAATGCGTAAATTGTGCAGGGAAAAATTTTCAAGTTTAAACCCAAAGAGATGAAAAATTACCTTTTAGCATTGTAATGCTGCATTAAGACAGTATGATTGTGGAGTAATCTCGAATACTCTCTTTACTAGAAGCTAAATCATAGAAGTTCAAAGTCGCCTTAAAAGACCTGTGCTTCAAACAATGTAATTCTCTCAACAACAGGGTAGGGTATTATCGGCAAATTATAGGTGAGGGTGCAAATCAGCAGCTGATTCAACTTGAAGATCTGAGAGCTTACCAAAATCTTTAGCATAGAGAATATCTATGCCAAGGGCTTGTGCCATGATACTATACAATTATGAAATATCCCTTATTGGGATCTTACCACAAAAAATGACAAACACAGAAAATTGCAGCAATATACTAAATCTGATTTTTGCAGATTTTACACAGAAAAGTACAGCTAGGGCAGCAAACAGAAAAATGTGAATAACTCTCAAAACCCTTCAAACCCTAATTCTGCAAATCCTGAAAATACCTCTGTAAAACAGCCCTGAAATCCACTCCAAATGACAAGCTAGGGTAGATCTTTCACTACCGAAGAATGCCCTGCTAGCTAGGGTTGGATCTTTCACCACCGAAGCTAGGGTTCCCGTGGGATCTTACTCCACAAGCTAAAAGTTGCAAACAGCAGTTGCACCATGAAAAGAAAATATGAGTGTATGTATGAATGATTATCCTTTCACCCCTCACCTCCTTTTATAACCTTTTCATGCCAAAGAAACCCTAAAACCACTCAAGGCGCACTTTCCCAAAAAGAGGGCCTTATTAAAAATAACTTTAAGTTGCTTTTCCCTTCCTAGGCGCCTAGGCCCATAAAGTAACCTCAATGAAGAAATATAACATTTAATGCCATGCATGTCCTCTCAAGTCGCCAAAAAGGTACTTTAAGTGGCCCCAATGATGAAACATAACATCTAGTCCCTTTTTAAAAGTACTTTATGACCCAGTCAATAAAAAATAATAACTGGACTAGATGCCCATACCCAATAGCAAAATAGTGTCCGTAACCCCTTGGGCATGACTAGGGTTAGGGCACGCATTGGCCCTTAGGCCATGGGCGAGGGAAAAGGGACATTACAGTCCTCCCTTCCCAAAATTTGCTTGTCCCCAAGCAAATGCAGACTAGGATGCCGTAGAATCTGTTCTCCCTCCCAAGTAGCATCCTCAAGAGGCAAACCCTTCCATCGCACCAAATATTCTGTGATATCTCTGTTCCTGAGCTTCCTCTGTCTGACCTCAATAATAGAATCCGGTTCTAAAACCAGCTTCCCCTCCTCATCCAGTGGTGGCAACTCTGTAGAAGGTACAATGTGCTGTCCTAAGGCCTTCTTAAGGCATGATACATGGAAGACATTATGTATCTTGCTGTGCTCTGGAAGATCCAACTCATATGCAACCGCACCCACTCGCCTGACTATCCTGTATGGACCATAAAACCGGGGCTTCAGCTTTTCCGCCCCCTTCTGCTTGAGTGATGACTGTCTGTACGGCTGTAGACGCAAGAACACCAAGTCTCCTGCCTCGAAGGACCTCTCTACCCTGTGTCGATCCGCATAAACCTTCTGCTGATTCTGCGCCTTCTGGAGATTCTCCTTAAGAGCTCGCAGGATATCTTGGTTCTCCTGTAACCAATCCCGAGCTTTGGGAGCTCGACTATCTGATAATACTAAATCAGCAAATGACATGGCATCGTATCCATACAAAGCTCTGAAAGGCGTCATGCCAATACTCATCTGATATGTGGTATTGTAGCAATACTCACCCATATGCAACCATCTGATCCATGCCTGCTGATGTCCGGTCACATAACTCCGCAAATAGCCCTCTATCCATTTGTTGACAATCTCCGTCTGCCCGTCAGTCTGAGGGTGGTAGCTCGTGCTAGGAGTCAACTCGGTACCAGCAAGTCTGAAAATCTCCTGCCAAAAAGTGCTCATGAAGATCTTGTCCCTGTCGCTAATAATATTTTTAGGCAACCCATGTAGCCTAAAAATCCCTGTATAAAATACCTGAGCCACATCAGCTGCCTCATGCTTCTTGGGTAGAGAAAAGAAGTGCGCATACTTGGTCAATCGATCAACTACCACATAAATGCAACGGTGTGCCCATGCACTGTGAGGGAGTCTGTGATGAAGTCCATCGATATGCTCTCCCACTTTTGCTCAGGGATGGGAAGAGGCTGAAGTAAACCTGCAGGAAAAGAATGCTCTGATTTGGTTTGCTGGCAAACCATACACTCTCTAACATGATTAAGGACATCATCCTTCATCCCCTTCCAAGCGAATCTCTCCCTGATATACCTGTATGTTTTGAAATATCCGGGGTGTCCAGCTAGTGGTGTGTCATGTACTGCACGAAGGATCTTGTCCTTCATCTTAGACCCCTGTACAAGGAAAATCCGATCCTTATAAAAAATGAGATCATCTACCACCCTGTATCGGTCATCCTTGATAATACCATCCATGATCTCGCATGCAAACTGATTCTTGGAGTACTCAACCAGTATGTGAGCCTTCCAATCTGCTGAAATCTCGGACATAGAACTCAACATAGTAGTAAGGTAAGGCTTCCTAGATAAAGCATCAGCAACAACATTATTCTTACCTCTAGTGTATTCTATATCAAAGTCATATGTTTGTACCTTGTTCACCCATCTCTGCTGGCGGTCGTTGAGATCCTTCTGTCCCAAAAAGAACCTCAAACTATTGTGATCTGTACGTACCACGAACCTGCTGCCCACAAGGTACTGTCTGAATTTGGCCAAAGCATGCATGATGGCCAACATCTCCTTGTCGTAGATTGAATACCCCCTCTCCACGGGGCTCAATTTCCGACTCTCGTAAGCAATGGGGTGCCTATCCTGCATAAGCACTGCTCCAATCCCCTCACCTGATGCATCACACTCTAGAACAAATGGACGAGCAAAATCTGGTAATGCCAAGACGGGGCATGAGCTCATCACCTCCTTGAGATGATCAAAAGTCTGTTGTGCCGCTTCTGACCAAGCGAAGGCTCCCTTCTTGGTCAAGTCTGTCAGTGGGGCAGTCAATCGTGAGAAATTCTTCACGAACCTCCTGTAATAGGTGCATAGTCCTAAGAATCCCCTCAAATGTGTCAACGTCCTGGGTGGAGGCCAATCCAAAATTGCCTGTATCTTCACTCTGTCCACCTTGACTCCCCCTCCGCCAATCACATATCCCAAGTACAACAACTCTGTCATGCCAAACTCACATTTAGAAGCCTTTGCATATAGCAGATTAGCTCCTAGTATTCCCAATATCTCGTCAAGGTGGCGGATATGACTCTCCCAAGTCCTGCTGTAAACCAATATATCATCAAAGAAGACTAAAACAAACTTCCGCAAGTGGCGGTTGAACACGTGGTTCATGCAAGACTGGAATGTGGCTGGTGCATTAGACAAACCGAAGGGCATCACCAAAAACTCAAAATGTCCATAATGACATCTGAAAGCGGTCTTATGCACATCCTGCTCCCTAACCTTGATCTGGTGATATCCCGATCGCAAATCTATTTTAGAAAAATAGATTGCTCCCTGTAGCTCATCTAGTTGCTCATTAATACACGCAGACTTTGGATATTTGTTCTTGATTGTCTTCTTATTCAATGCCCGATAATCAATGCACATCCGCATGGTCCCATCCTTCTTCTTCACCAATACTACTGAAGAAGCGAAAGGACTAGAACTCGGCCTAATGTGTCCCATGTCAATAAGCTCATGGATGGTCCTCTCAATCTCGTCCTTAAACCGTTTGGGGTGACGGTAAGGAGTAGTAACCACTGGTCTAGTGTCCTCGAGCTCAATCACATGCTCAAATCCCCTCTCTGGCGGTACACCAGGTGGTATGTCGCTAAAAACTTGTACTTGTGCTTGTCCAATAGCCCTGTATATCTACATGATACTCTGGCTGTCCATCCTCTGAGTTCTTGGTAGAAACCAAGCACTGTACTGCCCAATCAACCCCATTGTGTCTGTGAATCCTCTCAATCCTCTTTGCTGAAACAACTCTGGGTGCTTCTGAAGATAAACCTCTTAAGGTTACATTCTTTCCCTCGGACTTGAACTTGAGTTCCATGGTCTGAAAGTTAGTCCGAAATTCTCCAAGAGAATGGAGCCACTGTACACCCAGCACAAGGTTGGTCTCTCCAATACCAACCACATAGAAGTCATCGGTGACTGTATGGTTACCCATGGTGATACTCAACTGCGGAACTCGCTGCATGCATCTCATGGACTCACCATTGGCTACCACTACATTGAAACCCTCAAAGTCTTCTGCCTGCAGTCCCCGCTTCTCTACCAAAGATGCATCAATGAAATTGTGGGTGGCCCCACTATCAATGAGCACTACAACTCTCTGGCCCTGTAATGTTCCCCTAACTCTGAATGCCTTGTACCTCGGGGTACTCGACAAAGTAGCAATAGTCTCCTGGGGAAAAGTCTCCTCCTCCTGTTCAATCCCTGCACTATCCAATGCCTCCTCATCTTCATCTTCTAACTCCTGATGGTACCGCTCCTCCTCGTTCTCACTCTCCTCAAAGACCTCTATGAATTGGGCCCTTCCTTTCCCTCTACAATCATGTCCTGGAACCCATGGTGTGCGGCAATCGAAACAGAGTTTCTTTCGCCTCAACTCCTCCCGGTCCTCTCTCGATACAAATGGTCTCCTTGTGGTATCCTGCCTGGGTGGGGGCCCCTTTGGCTGTGAACCCTCAGTTTTCGAAGGAAAACCCTTAGGCTGATTTCGAGGGGGAAACCTCGATTTTGGAGTGGACAACTCCAAATCTCGTGCTCGCCTAATCGCCTCATGTAGGGAGGAAGGCTCAAATGCCTTCACAAATCCTGCTAAAGAGTCCGTCAAACCTGCCATGAAGAGTGAAGTCAACCTCATCTCTGAAACATCAGATACCATCACTGACAACCTCTGAAAATCTGCAATGTATTGATCCAGAGAACCTGTCTGTCTCAAGTGGGTCAATTCCCTGAAGTGCCTATCTGGGTCCCTCCTGTCAAACCTGCTCATCAATCTCTGTGTAAAATCTGCATATGTAGTGATATGCATGTGCCCCTGTGTGATCAATCCATGATGCCACCAGTCATGGGCATCTCCCTCGAGGTGTAGGATAGCAAACTTAATTGCATCTTCCTCGCGCATGGGATTCAAGTCGAAGTAAGTCTTCAACTTCTGAATCCAAGACTGGGCGGTACACTTCCTAGAGCCATCGAAGTGTGGAATAGAGATCTGTCCTAACCTCTTCTGAAACTCAGGTACCTGTGGCTGGTAATCTCTCCTAGGCCTGCTGCCAATCTTCATTTTGCAATACTCCTGAAATGGCATGTTGTCTCGGAAACCCTCGCTCAAAGTCCGGTACTTCTCCCAGCAAGATTCTTCATCCACAATGTCTGCGGGCTGTCGTGTCTGCGAAACTTCCGGATCCTTTAAGAATGAAGGCTCGTGGAGTCCCAATGGCCTGGTAGATGCATGAGGGGACCCTTGTCCCGAATGTCGACTCTCACTTCTATTACCATGTTGACCCATATTGCTGGCCTCTCCCTTCTCCGCATGAGTCTCGATCCTACCCTGTGCTAACCTCTCAGTAAGCTGGCTCAAATAGAGGTTGGTAGTCTCCTGCTGCTTCACCATGTTGGTGAACAGTTGTCTCATCAGATCTACTCCCATTTCTTCACTGTCTCTATCTCTGTCTCCCATCTTTCAACCCTAACAGGCTGGAGGAACAACCGCTCTGATACCACTGAAATATCCCTTATTGGGATCTTACCACAAAAAATGACAAACACAGAAAATTGCAGCAATATACTAAATCTGATTTTTGCAGATTTTACACAGAAAAGTACAGCTAGGGCAGCGAACAGAAAAATGTGAATAACTCTTAAACCCTTCAAACCCTAATTCTGCAAATCCTGAAAATACCTCTGTAAAACAGCCCTGAAATCCACTCCAAATGACAAGCTAGGGTAGATCTTTCACTACCGAAGAATGCCCTGCTAGCTAGGGTTGGATCTTTCACCACCGAAGCTAGGGTTCCCGTGGGATCTTACTCCACAAGCTAAAAGTTGCAAACAGCAGTTGCACCATGAAAAGAAAATATGAGTGTATGTATGAATGATTATCCTTTCACCCCTCACCTCCTTTTATAACCTTTTCATGCCAAAGAAACCCTAAAACCACTCAAGGCGCACTTTCCCAAAAAGAGGGCCTTATTAAAAATAACTTTAAGTTGCTTTTCCCTTCCTAGGCGCCTAGGCCCATAAAGTAACCTCAATGAAGAAATATAACATTTAATGCCATGCATGTCCTCTCAAGTCGCCAAAAAGGTACTTTAAGTGGCCCCAATGATGAAACATAACATCTAGTCCCTTTTTAAAAGTACTTTATGACCCAGTCAATAAAAAATAATAACAACTGGACTAGATGCCCATACCCAATAGCAAAATAGTGTCCGTAACCCCTTGGGCATGACTAGGGTTAGGGCACGCATTGGCCCTTAGGCCATGGGCGAGGGAAAAGGGACATTACAAATTAATGGGTTAGAGGATCACCTTGACAGAGCTCTATACCTGCTCCAAACAATTCTATTGGAGATCTATTTACATAAACAAAAGATGCTGTAAGGTAAGATCTCCTAACCCAAGTAGCCCAGTCTTAACTAAATACCATTTTATGGAGAGTGCCATAAACAAAATCATGGCTTGCCTTACTAAAATCCCTGAACATGTCAAGCTTCATAAGCATATTTTTTACGCTGAGAGGCATTCTACAATGGCATCCTTGGGGTGGTGGTGGGCTGTACTGTTGTGAGTGTGTTCATTTTTAATTCCAGCCTTAAATTTGATGTCCATTTGACTGTCACTTAGAAGTGTTCCTTTTTTAGAACGTCAATCGAAAAATCATATCATCTTGTATGTGCGGTGGATTTTGGAGTCTTTTTGTTGCAATTTTTTTCAAGCTTTACACATTGGTTTATCTAGATTGACACCAATTGTTACTAGTCATGGAAAATATGCCATGAAGGAAATGAAGTTATTAATAATCATGGTATGCGAAAAATTCAAAATAAATGCTTTGAGATTGATATCTCTTGGCGTTTTTCAGATGTATGTCTTTAAAATATCTGTACCAGTTTACTTACCATTCTTAAGTGATTGCATACTCTCCTGTGCAATAATAATATCATCCAAAATTACCGCTCATCTACAAAACCAGATTGTGGAGAAAAATGTACCGCAACAGAGGCTTTAGGTGATTCACTATTTTGTTATTAATTAGTAATACTAATAATCTTATGAGCAGCATTAGACAATGAACAGGCATATATACAGATGCAGCAAATCAGCAGCTCTCTTCAAGCATTGGCTTCAACCCTTTCCCTGATGATGGGTCCTGTAGAGAGACTTGAAACATTGTACAATATAATTTCCATGCAGCTGTACTTGGAAACTCTTGGAAACTCTTCACAATATTAGAAACATCAAGAGCTTCGAGAACAGTTGAGGATGATCTGGTTCTTCCACTTTTTCAAGCAAATCTTGACTATATCCTTGAAGAACTGGAAATAGTCAGTTGAGAAGAAATTAAGTCCAGATGCTTTATGTGGTGCCAAAGAAAAATTACATGAATTGGCATTATTTGAAGATCATTGTTAGCTGGAGAAATAACCCTGGGAATATGATGTATCAACTGATATTGAGCAGCTTGTCTGACAATCTGTGACTCAGGTGAGAGAAAACAATAATTGTCTCAGGCAGCCTGCTTGATTCCATCCAGACTGTTAATAACATTAGTAAAAGATGAAAAATGTTGTGCAATCAGATAAATATACCCGTCTCTGAAAGCTCATATTATGACAGTTCAAGTATTTTGAGTTTGTTGCCTCAAGTACACCTCTTCTTAACTGTAAATATCATTTAAGCTGGCTGAAAACGACTACTTCTATTGAGTATGATTAGATGGTGACCTCTCTCTGCCATGGTAGCAGATTGAACATCACCCAATGTGTCTCCAACTAATCCATAGTTTGAAGTTTTATGTGAGGAAGCTCTAGAAAGATGCCCTTTATGGGATGCATGATACAAACTTAAAGATTTGAGGGTTATTTCCACCAAAGCTGCTGGCACAGGCACCAGGAAACTGCAGTATAGGGACGAGGACTGCATCCCAGTCCTCGTACCTGCCCGCCCCGCCCTCCTCACACACAGAGAAATATTATATAATATAGTTGTACTTGTACCCTTATTCATTTACTCATGTAACCTGATTTGAATGGCATTCATGTTCCCTTACCAGTATTCCTGTTTGAAGTGTTGGAAAGGTTTTTCTGAGCTCTATGCAGTGGTGCTGTTATTTTTTACATTAGGAGATTTTTGACTTGTTCTTGACCAAGCCAAAATATTGATCTGTTTATAGTTGGGGTTTGGGAATCTGTAATGGAGATGGCTTTGATGGGCATGGTAACATTTGACTCACATTGACAAGTAAATTGCATTTGATGAATGGGTGGCCTTATTGTGTGTGCCACCTCACGGAGCTAGCTTTATTATGTTGATACCATCTTTTCTTCTTGGAGTTGGTTCGGGAGGTTGTTGGAGATCATTTATATGAAGAGTATTGAGTTTGAAATTATCTGCTCATGATTGCTATGATTGGTTCTAGAATTTTTGGGTCTTGTGGATGAAAGCTAGGATCATGGCTTGTTTGCTTGACGATTTCAGGGTTGTAAGGCCCAAACCGGTTTTTGGGGTGTTTGTGGTAGATCCTGTGGATGGCAGGTTTTGGTCACACATCACACGTATCATGCAGGTTTTGGGATGTCATGCACATGGTTGGTAGCTTGTGGCAATCAATTTGGTGTTCGGTTCACACCTAGCTTCAGCAATTTGGCCACCACCATTATTTTTATGATGACATCTTTCCATTGCTTAGCTCCATGTTTTGAGGATGCATCTTTCAATCCTGCAGGTGTTGAAGCTCATGCACATAGTTGGAAGCTTTTGGTAATCGATTTGGTGTTTTGTTTACAATTTAAGATAGTGGGACTGGGTCCTCACTATTCTTGTAGTTGATGTTAGTCACCTTACTGAACTTGCTTTTGCAACCACTGTAATTGATCATTGTCATCTGATCATCATAGATGATCAACACAACCACTGGAAAACATCCCTGAATTTAGTGATTTTGGCACAATTTTTCGCTGAACCGTCTATAGCCAGAGTATGTCATCACTTTAAGCCATGACAATTTTTTTCTGAACTCTCCGGCTTGTAGTCGTTTGGGATCAAGTTTTTTGCCATTATTGTGATATGTAACCTCTAAGTTTACAGAAAATTTGAGGTTGCTGATGGACCTCCGTCCTCCGTTTCGTTTGACCTCTTGTTTGAGTTAGCTCAACAAGCTAGGTTGATATGTATGTTACATTTAATAGTAAAATACCCCACTCAATGTAAACTGACTTATATGGATGTTGCACATTGAACAAGCTCCCCACATAACGTGCTGACACAATTGATTGGACACGGGTTTGCTTGAACATGCATTCGTACAAAGAGATTTTACCTTGACTTTGACTGATAAGACGACATAAATTGCTTTTAATAGACACATAACTAAACAACTTTAGACTATGATTGATAAGGCAATTAATGAGAATTGCATTAATGCATACAATGTATCAGATCAGGCACACAAATGGTTCAGATTCATGTACATATTGAATTGTTGTAGCGTACGTGTATAGCAGATGAAGTGATGATAAAGCTGTAAGAAGGCAGCTAGGAATTTGGAAGTAGCAAATTCCCAGCAATGACGCACCTGGCAGTACCACGACTCCACGAGATTGAACTGGCTGAGCTGTCCAAACGAGTTGCTTAACAAAATATACAAAAAGTATTCAATGGTGAGATCAGGCTGAGGATTGAATAAGATTCCTCATCTGCAGATCATCTTTCTCATAGAAGTTTGCACGTGACCTTATCTTTCCAACGCCACCACTCATGCTCAAAAGCTTTTTGTTTTGCGTCACTACTGAATTGCCTTTCTTGCTTTCAGAGATTTCTTATTCAATGCTTCTAGGCACTTTCTTCTCCCACATGTGCTTTTGATTGGAACAGCTGAACAAATATTTTAATGGACAAAAGATATCTATTCAGATCTATAATGCTGCTACTACAGGAAAACAACTTTTAGTTATAGGCTACACTACTTCACTATTCACACTTCGTGAGCTATAAACTACACTAAAGAAGTAACCTTTAAATGCTTTCTTAAATTCTCATCAATCAGGGAATCATACAGCATGAATATGTCCCAGTGTCATAAATATGCCCTCTCTGATACCATACCAAAAATAATTGAATGATATCTTTTTCATCACTGTGAGTCATACATATAGTGGCATGATCTCCTATAAATGAGTCAATCCATATCAAATCTCTATTCTATAGGGATGAGTAAAACTCACATAACCTCTCACTCTCACACAAATAGCTAATCCTAAAACTAAATACATTATGCTACGTATTATAGCTAATCCTAAAATTAAATACATTATGCTACGTACTAACATAATATCCCCAACAACTGTTCTGCTGCGCATGTGGGCATTCAAATGATTTGTGTCCCACTTCTCTGCATCTGAAACATGTACTGGTGAAGCTTCTACCTCGTTCTTGTCCACCATATCCTCTTCCTCTAGAAGATCCTCTTCTTTTCTGTGCATGAACATGACTTTGAGAGGAATTCGCTTCCCCTTTGTGTGCATGCTTTGTTCTATTGCTGCATGATGAACTTCCTTTCCCATCCACAAACTTGCCTTTTCCTCGTGCAGCACCGTGTTGTCTTTTGGACAACTTTTCCCGAGTCTTCAGTGCACACTGACAAGTTTTCTTGATTGACTTCAGACTTATCATGCCAAATTCATCCTGAATGGAAAGGTACACTCCATTCATGTACCTCGAGATTTTTTCTGCACCATCTTCTATACGACTTGCTGAATGGTCAATCTGTAGAATCCTTTTGTGTAGGCTTTGACACTCATCTCCTTATGTCTCAAGTTTTGCAATTTCTTGAAAAGATACAAATCGTAAGCTACAGGCAGAAACTTTGCCCTCAACTTGGCAACCATTATGTTCCAAGCTTTGATATTATCTCTATTCTTTCTTCTTCTCTCAGTCTATGTATGATCCCACCACAAGGATGCATGTCCTTTCAACTTTGTGCTCACAAACCGAACCTTTTTGGGTCTTCTATAGATTCATACTCAAAGTACTTATCCAAGTCCACAATCCAATCTATCAAATCCTCTGGGCATAAGCTTCCAGAATAGTTTGGGATGTCCATACATGGCTTGCCTCCTATTTTGACAATGGCCTTTATGAATCTATCTTCTAGTTCTTTGTAAAACTCATTCAGACTTACTTAAGGCCCCCCATTATCACTTGAATCTGAATCCATTCCCCTTTGTGGAGCAATTTTCATTACTTCCAATCTTGCTTGGATGTCTCTCATCACATCCATCAAATCCGCCACTTTCGGTGGTCTATTGATATTCCCTCTACTGTTGAGAGGAACTCCGCTATTCGTTGTTTGTCTTCCTCCAAAACAACTACTGCAACAATAACAATCTCTACACCTTCTAGCCAACAACCTTTGGGTTGGAAGATATCTTCATTGCTTTCTACCCCACACTTTATAAATGTGGAGAACATATTTCACATGTAGGATACAACTTGCTTTGATACCAATTGATACAATATTGGTTATGGAATCCAAGGAAGGATTACCTAAGATCATGCAAACCTATAATACTTATGTGCTATATCCCAAAATGGGTATGCAAAACAATAGATAATATAGAGCGCATAACATAGAACAAAACTTTATTCAAAGGGGGAAATACAGATACATGTACAAAATATGGTGTTATTACAGTCATGAAACTCAAAGATTACAATGATCCTGAATGGGATGTTCAAAACAAAATACATCTATTCTAGACTTGCAGGTTTTCAAGGATTTGTGTGAACCAACACTGGTTCCTTATTTTTACACACGGGACACAACTCACAATCTTCTTCTTAGACCCAGTTTTGTGTATTCTTACTCTGGCTATAAACCCCTTAAATGACTTAGACAAACATATTTATTATTTATAGGCAATGTAAATAGTTATAGAAGTTGAAATGGTTCATCTTGCTTGTCAATCAACCGTTTACTTGTGACTCATCACCTCCCAATTGTTATGCGTCCTCGATCGTCATGGTCTTCTCTATGCGATGTGGCATCCAATTCAATGTTCCAACTGACACGTGCATGTTGCTTCAACTCCTATTTGTGCAAGTGTGTGCAAGCAACCAAGATTGGGCACAAACCTTTCTAACCAATTGCGTGTGCCATCCCACAAGGTACTATCTATTGCGCAAAGCTGCACAAGATTGTACATGTGTGCAAGACTCCTGTTTGTGCCTCTCTCATTATGTGCACAAATGTTTCCTTTGCGCTCACTTCTACACCATTGTACCTAGTGTGCAATTCCAATGTTTGTGCAAGTGCAAGTTTTACCTTTTGGCCACGCTTCCACCCTTCTGTGCCTAAAGCCCAATCCCAATCTTTACACAAGATTACTTCTGCATGAGACCAAAAGTCTTTATTCAAAAAACTATACCTACTTAGTCTTATTGGATGACACTGTTTGCTTGTGTGCTCGGATGTTCCTGCATCCATTTTAATTGCAAGCACCAAATTCAGCATGCAAATTAATCTGATTCTTTCTTCTCGATCCTGAATATTTTAAGAAATTGACCAAGATTGGTGGTTGCTTCCAACTGTAAAGACCCCTGACTAGCTCATCCTCTGTTTTGTTTGGCACTTCTACTCTGGGTTGCGGTGATGCTATTTTTGATGATGAAATAGCTTCAACTAATGTGCTGCGACCATTCTCCACAATTGCCAACCTTGCCTCCACTGTAACCACAAACACCAAATTCAGCATGGACTAAACTAATTTTTGCTTATTGATTCTTGAATACTTCAATAAACAGATCAAGATTGCTGTTTGCTTTGTACTGTAAGGAGCCCCGGTTGGCTCAACCACTGTTTTGTTCGGTACTCCTAATCTGGATTGGGCTGATGCTATTTTTTCAAATGAAATAGCTCCATGTAATGTGTTTTGACAGTTCTCTATAACTGCTAACTTTGATTCCACTGTAACATTTTTGCAGCTTCATGTAGTAGAGTTATCTTTGCTTTTGAACTCATTTAGCTGATAGTTTGATGATTTAATTTTGTAGGAATGGAAAAGTACATGCCTTTGCAGCTAATGGAAGGCGGCTGGTTGGGGGTGCATTTTATCTTGATTATCCAAGCGTTGGTGCTACAGAAACTCTAATGATGGCTGCTTCATTGGCAGAGGGAGAGACAACACTTTCAAATGTAGCCCAGGTCGGTGAAATTGGGGTTTTTAGTTGAAAAACAGTGGACATAGTCGAGAGTTTTATTCATCACCCCATTACTTACTGAAGTAGTTTACATGTATAATATGGAAAAGAAGCCTTTCCAGCAGCTTTGTTACATTTGCAATTCTATTCTTTCAGCCATCTGTTTCACATGCGCAGTTCATGAAGAAACCTGATATTGGTTAAGGATGCTGCTGCTTTGTTTCTTTATCTTCACATTGTGATAAACAGGATGCTCAACTAGAAAGCAATGAACTTTGACTGAAATAACTGATTAAGAGAACTAGTTTTGTTGTGGATCCATGAAGGGGAACATCTGAAAATTTGGTTTGTATTTTATTGCAGGAGCCAGAAGTTGTTGATCTTGCGGAGTACTTGATTGCATGCGGGGCTTGCATCCTCGGAGCAGGAACAAGTACTCTAACTATTAAGGGTATGAAAAAGCTGTATGGTGCCAATTTCACTATTATACCCGATCGCATAGAGGCTGGTACATTTTTTATTGCTGCAGCTATTACCCGCTCGTCACTTTCAATGTCCCCTGTTGTCCCAAGGCATTTAACATCAGTGATAAGAAAGCTTGAATATACTGGCTGCAGAATCCAACCCACAGGGCCTGATAGCATGCAGGTAGGTAGGTTTTGTGGTAGCTTTGTCACCATCAACTTTACTTAGCTAGATTGGCTATTACTGAACGCTTTATGTGTTGTCTCACCAGATTTTTCCATCGAAATGCATTAGAGGTGTGGATATGACAACACTTCCATACCCTGGGTTCCCTACTGATTTACAGCCCCAGTTTATGACACTTTTGGCTACTTGCAGTGGTCAAAGTGTTGTAGAGGAAACTGTCTTTGAAGGGCGCATGCGACATGGTTTGTGATTCACTGCTACTGAAAAGGTTTTATTTCAAGGAAATCAGAATGTTTCAGTTGATCTTCTTGTTCAACTATAATTCATGTGGTAACATCCTAACCTCTCTTTTCTAATTTAGTTGAAGAGCTGCAGAAGCTTGGAGCTAAAATAAGGGTTAATCGAAATATTGCTATAGTAAGTGGAAACAACCAAGGAGGTAAGTTCACTACATTTCTTTTTGGCCGACTGTTTTAGCATATGACCTGTTTTGATTTCTTCCATAGTTGTTCATGAGATGATCATCAGGTTACTTGCTGCAGTTCATTGTATGGCGTTCCAGTAGAAGCTAGTGATCTCAGAGCTGGTGCAGCACTAATCTTAGCTGGTATTTGTGGGGAGGGAACTACACATATTGATGGTGTGAGCCACATTGACAGAGGTTATGAAAATATTGATGCCAAGCTTCGTGCTCTTGGAGCCAATATCGAGAGGCTCCCTTGCTTACCTTGTGATCTGACACTCCAACTAAGATTTGAGCTAGGTGTTTTACGATAGTTGGTGCCGAATTCCTGCTTAAGGGGAACTGCATTCTTCAACTGAAGACTTCAGGCTTCCAGGAATTTACTCCTTACCAGTGTTTGGTGCATTTATGTAGTTGTGGATAAATGGAGTAACTAACACACGAAAGGATCCAATGGCTGCTGGTGATGCTTCAATCCACCGGTCCAGTTTCTATTAGAGATATTTTATTATGTGGCAGTTTGAGCCCATCTAATCCATGAAGGGCAAAATCTTTCAAGTGCAGAGGCTTTGGATTTATGAAGTTGAGGTCAAGCTGTGATTCTGGATTTTTGACCAATTGCCGGTGAGGCATTCCATTCTTTGTTCTCAGCAATTCCATATCTTGATTCTTTGGTGTTTGTAATGTACATACCGGATTTTTTTGATTACTCGGAAAACAATGTTTCATAATTATGAGTGATCTTGACTTTGTAAGCATCCCATCACATTTGATCTCATTTACAAAAATCTCAGTAGAAGTTCTAGAATGAGATTCTAAGTTAGTCTTTTTTATAGGGAATTCTTGTTCTGATGATTTATTCGAAGGCTTTTAAAGTACGAGATTGTATCCTTACCGAGGTGAGGATGGCCCCTAGTGGTTGCATAGGGGCATGCAACATGCCGTTAAGCTATGTTGTTTGAGTTAAAAGGAGGAGAAATGATGGGTATTGTTTGCTACCTTTTGATCCCTTCCTAGTATAAGACAGCCAAAACCATGGAGAGAAAATCTGGAAAAGGAACATATAAAGGATAATTTTGTGGGAAAGTTTTGATAGATAGAGAATTTGACACAACTTCCTAATTGCTTGAAGCCACAAGAGACCCATACCCGTTAAGGATGTTAAGGTTGCGAAGTGGAAAGCAAAATGTTGGCCTTCAATCATTACATAAAAATTCTTACTATAGTGTGTGATTTGGACAATCATATATAATTCTAATGCCTTTGTTTTTTTTTGGATCTGTCAAAGCAGGGTTATAAAGGGTCTCCTCACACCCGTTATATGAATAGCAAAAAAACTGAATTACATTTTGTGTACATTCCGCAAACTGTCAACATATGTGGTCATAGTTAGACCTGCTGCCCATTAACGAGATCCTATGCTAAGGCCAGGTTAAGAAGAAACTAGCTAGCATCTATCTTGAACAAAGAAACCATTCTTCCACGATGAATACCAGGGACATCTGCCATTCATGAGTGATCTTCCAAGTAAGATATCTAAGGCATTTGGCCATACATAATAAACTAGGAAGGTCAAAATGTGGGCTGCAGCTACATCAAAAAACCAGATGTTCTGAAACAGGACACCACGAGCAATCCTTACACCACAACAAAGGCAATGGCAGCAGGATCTTTATTCCATGGGAGGAGGTGGTCCATTAGCAGGCCTCTTCTATCCCCAGAGACTTCACTCCAGCCCTAGAAGATGAACTGATATTGGAGTCTATTGACCACCACTTGGGTCTATTGATGTAACCTCACCAATCACTCACAGCAGAAGCTTGACTGCCTTAATTGCCATGTCTGCCATCTTTCTTTCAAACTTCAGAGAAGGGAAGACTGCCCAATGACATAGAAGGTTGAAGATGACAGTGGGAAGATTTTCACCCCAACATGGTTGTCTGATAAAAGAAAGATATGTTATTTTTCCACAAACTCCATGCTCCTTAAATGATGCCATTGAAACCAGGCCCTTGCATTTGAAATTGGCAAAGGCCTTTGTTGAAGAATGTTAGTAATCTCCAGGGCTTTTACTAAGCCTCCTATGAAACCATGCCTGATAAAATGCTCCCTGGTGATTTAACTGCTTCCTTGTTAGAGAGAAAAGCCTGAAAGTTGCTAACAAACACAGTGGCAATTTCTGAATTCAGCCTGCTCCAAATCTCTATTTCTATGTAGTTAATTGCTAATATAGCCTTAATTGCCTGCAAGACCTTGTTTGGATAACAAAAACAGTTTTGAGATGTTCATCCAAACTGCGAGACCACAAGGCCATCCAAACTGCGAGACCACAAGGCCATTTCAGTCTTTTCCACACAGAAAGAAATGGGTCTTTATAATTGCACGAAAAAAGCTAGAATGAGAGGCTGGAGGATTGCAGAATGAATGTTTGTAGCAGAGTGGAGAGAAGAATACGAGAGAATGAAATGAGATTGTTTAACAATAAACACACATGCGACCTGCCAATGCTTCTAGAGCATCATCATTCCCTTTATTGAGGACATAAAAGTTGAAGAGAGTTGGCGCCTTGGGGTCTCATACCAAATCTGTACAAAATCAAGAAAGCTAGAATAGGTTTTATTTAGCATATTTATAATAGGTCACAACGATTGGTTTTAAGCCTAATCCTTCATCTGTATTCAACCTATTTGCATCCTTATTGATCTCTACTGCTTCCTTGAAACATCTTTTATAGTAATAATCCTCCACTATAAGAACCTTATTATTTTTGATGCATGCATGGGTTTTTTTAAGAGGACTGTTCTGCCATCGATGAGTTACCAATTGTTCTTTCTTTATGTCGATGTCATACTCCTTCACCTTTATACTTATGGAATGACCGGTTTCACTGATTTATGAAATCCCACATGAGCAGTCAATTCTATAGACACCACCTTTCTTAGTTGGTTCCAATTTGTCTTTGGAAGATTTGATCAACTTCTTGGTTTTATTTGTTGAACGAAATTTGATTTCATACTCTTCCTCAAAATCCTAGAGATCTTGTTGGATATGCCCTCAATGTAAGGTTTAAATGCTAGTGGGGCCCCTGATGTATCTTCCTCAAGGATTTGTTTCCAACTTTGCATTTCGTGTCAGATCATGTTTGCAATTTGTTTCCCTTTACATCCTTTCTTCTTAAGGATTGAGGTAAGTGTGCAATTTATTGATTAATATGTTCATCATCATGATTTGTGACTGTTATGGTGGCCACGGTTTTAAGGACCCTGCTTTTGAGCTGAGTGGTCATGGTAGGTGGCATATGGATAAAGATCAATGTGAGTTACCTTTCTATAAATTTGACATGATATCAAACCATTGGTCTATGTAGAGAGGAGAGCCAGAAAAGGCAACGTACCTTCACTTTACATTTATGTCGTGAACTTAATAAAATAATGTTGATGTGTGCATGGAATTATTCTAATTTCTTGAACCATACTACCAAGCTAAATTGGTATCGCGAAAAATGTCTTCCACCACCTAGGTTTTAAAGCGAACGAGTTGAGAATTTATTCTTTAAAATATTCCATTAAGAGGTTGGTTATCACTAGCGATAGAGGGGATCCCATTGCCACACCTTTCAATTGTCCATAAACGATACCCCTAAAACCAAATAATGTAGATTATAAGAAAAGTTCAACTAGTGGTGCAGTCTTGTCTTCATTTTACCTTTTAACCAATTCAATGGCCTCATTAATTGGAACTTTTGTGAACAATGATACCACATCGAAGCTCACCAAAATTTGATCATTGTCCAGAGTCTTTCCTGTTATAAAACTGACAAAGAGCAGGATCTTTGATGAAAGAGGCAGTCCTACCTAGTAGAGGTTTGACTTTGTTGGCAAGCGTGCTGCCTACAGGTAAGTTGGGGAGTCCATTGTGTGCACTATTGGCCTGAATGTAACCCCGTTTTTATAAATCTTGGGAGCCCCATAAATCATCGGTGCAATTTTTTTCTTTAGTAGAAGTACTTTGTTCAAGTTTTCTGTAAAGATGACCTTCTGATAACTTTTTTCACTCCCTTTGTAATGAGAGGTTGGATTGAAATCTTACATTTTGCAGCTCGCACTATCTTGTATATGATTTTATATCTTCACCCTGTTATCCCCTTTGTTCACTACTGCAGTCGTGTTGTCTTTACCAGCTTTAAAGCTGATGCTAATATTTTACTTTAACCTCTTCAAGGCCATCCATTCATCTTTGGAAATATCGTTGTTAGGAGGTTTGGCACGCCAAAGTGCATCAACATATTCTTGCCTTACCTCATTTGCAATCTCCTGAGGTAAATACTTCACCACATTTTCAATTTCTACGATAAAATCTTCTCTTGGTAGTTTCTAACTTATCTTCCCATCCATCAATGATATCATGCGAAATAACTCCACTATTAAATCCACGGGAACAGGTGCCCATAGATTAACAGAAGGGGAAGTTTAGTTCCGAGACTATTATTCTCCAAAACATTACTACTCCTAATGCATATCTCCTCCCTATGATTTGAACAAATAGATAATGATAAGTTTAAAGATGAAAATAGTGCAAAAGATATATTATTATTGGATGGATCTTGAGATAACATCTTGATGTGATGTTTGATTGTTGAGAAGAATAGTTCTTCAAATTCAATAACGCCCTCATCTAATCAGACCTTCTGCCCTTAGAATGTAGCTTCTAAAAATGATGCTAGGTACTCCAATCAAGTCGTAGCCATCCAGCCTAGATCAGATCTCGAGCAAATCTTCATGAGGATAACATCTCTTGCCTGCCCTGTCCACATTTACCAAATCAATCAAACTAGCAAGGATAAGTTATGGAAAGAAGTCCTTGGAGAGGTACATCAGGGGGCTCAATAGTATTTCTACCTTACATTGAGGGCATATCCAATAAGATCTCTAGGATTTTGAAGAACAAAAGTATCAACTCAACTTTCTTTCAACACAAAAATCGTGAAAGTTAATCATATCCTTCAAATACTGGCTTGAGCCAAATATATTTATTTGATTTGTAAAAGAAGGGTTAAAGGGTCCCTTGCCTTTTAAATTTAAAATAAAAAACAATTTTATATGATGTCAAATTTGCAGGTTACACAATGTTGAAGAAAGGCACGGCAGGGTCCCTCCAAAACTTGATCAACTAAAACTATACCCCGATCAGACTTAAATTTCAGTCTAAAAAAACAGTTTTATTCAAATTTGCTTCTCTCATAGCAGAGAATTTCTTACATTAACATTTGCAGCTCAGCCCAGATCTTCCGCAGCAAAGCTTGGAAGGATCAACAAAAAGAATATAATAGTTCCAATCCGCTTCAATGATCAAATACAGGTTGCTTTCATAGAATTCAACATTAGCTAGCACAATATCAGTTATTGCAGAAAATCCAAATACACTTTTACAAATCCAGATTACCACAGCAACAGTTCTAACTCATACAAGCCCACTTTTGTCTTTCCAAAGTAGTGTTCGCTTCTTTCAATTTGTGACTCATCCCCTGCTCCGATCAAGGATTCTTCTTTACTTCTGTCCCCACAGCTCCATTTTATGTCTCGGCTATGGCCACTCATGAAACAAAAGCATGCATAATCTTCCAAAAACTATCATTTATTTGGCAACAATGCCTGAATCAAAGGGAGAGTGCCACCAAAGACTGTCACAGTAAAAGCCAAAAGACCATCATTGTTCGTGCCTTTAAAAGTAGCACATGTAAGTCAATTTTGTTGAGCATTTGGTGCAGAGGAAAAAATTCATCAAGTCAAATTTTGCATTGTGAATGAACTCCTTCAACCGTTGGATCCCAGCAACAGACCCAGGAGGCCAAATTAGGAGCCACCTACTGCTACGGGTTAGATGTCCAAATCTTTCCAAGCAATAGTGATCCACTGTTGCTTCAATACTCTCCAACAACCATAGCACTTTATCTTCTACCTCTACTGAAGATAGTTTCTCAAAACAAGGTCTTCAACAACCTTTCAATAGATTTCAACGGTCGAGGTGTCGTTATAGACCTTCACCCAACAAGTCTGTTCAGACAACATACCAATGTTCGATACACATCTTATCTCACTAGCCAATCTTGGATAAGGAATCTCAGTGTTTCCATTGTTTGAGCCCAAAAATGTAGGTTCACACAATAGTCTAGCACCAATCCAGGGACAAAATCAGTAAAAGGAAGGGTAGATGCAATAGAGAACACGTCGTTTGGTTTTTATAATCCATCACTGTTTATTTGCCATTTCAGGTTTTTCGATTAAATAACAAGCTTGTCTACTGCCCTTTACAGGTTTTCCATAGACAAGTTAACTAGGAGGTCGCATTTTGAAAGGTTTCAACTATCCTAGCCCTGCCATAAACCTTAGATCCTTGGTCCTATCAAAGAAGCCTAGTGGAGAGGCTTTCCAAATCAAATTCAACAACTCTGGTTGTCTTAAACGTAATTCTCATGGGGTCCAAGATACTCATGACAGAGCCCTTGGAATACGAGCTAATGATATTGTGCAATCTGATCCAGTCACTTGCCTGGCTGCTAATAAGTAATAACCGAAGATGGCAAAAGCTGATAAACCCCTCCGTTAGCAAGCAGATCAACAACCTAATTGCACTCCTGAAAGTAGTGTTGGAAACTAATGAATTAAAAATGTCGTCGAGTCCTTGACTCTGTGGATAATATTATTTGGTTACAACTAGGAGTTCATTGCATATATTATTATCATGGAATCCCCTTCGACAATCCAAATACCATTTTTCTCTTGCCAGTTTGACCTCTTCCAGCAACACAACTACTTCAGCCTCATTATTGATAGCTTTTGGCGAGGAGACGGATCCTTCGCATAAGAATTTTCCTTGATGACATAATGAAACCTGCCTCGCAATTCCTAAATTATTTTTGGATACCCCATTGAAATTTAACATTACAAGCCCATCCCTAGGTGGGAACCACCTTGCAGCGAGTCTATTGTTCATCTTATCATTGATTCTTGAATCGAACTTAACTCAAATTTTGCCAGTTCTCCAAAATGTTTCTCTTTTAGTTGAGCAAGTCCTTATTTATTTTTGTTGAAAGAGTGATATTACTAGGTATAGCCTACCTACTCTAGCCCAACACCCTTCCCATTCTGCTTCCTTGTCCCTAAAAATATGGATGTTCCTCTCCAACCAAAAATTCCATATTACATTCGCTCGTCCTGCCTTCTAGTTTCAACAAAGGTTTTTGAGCCAGGGCCAAGAGCAGACTGTTTACTTAACTGAGCTTGGGCTGACCCATATTTAATTTAATTTAGAAAGAAGACGGGACCAAATATTGCTGGTATAGTTGTTGAGGATGATATATTCCACGGCCTTGCCATCCTTCTTACACAATACAAATTAATGGCTCATTGAATCCCATTCTATAAAGACGGTTCTGTGTTAGGATCATTTCTAAAGAAATCCACACAAAGAATTGGCTTTGTGACTGCAGACTACATTCCATATCAATTCACCTGGCCAATCTTCTTATGTAGCAACATCTCTTGTAGCATAATCATAACCAAATTTCACACTATATCTACCGGAATTATCTCTAGTGCAGTGGAGTATATCGTCACAAATTTTTATCACTATTACTCTTGACTTTAGAATTGCTTAAAGAGCTTTTTGAGTGACTGGACAATCTACAATTTCCAATCTTTTCCATTCCTTGGTACCACCAACATAGATTCCTGTGACCTATCAATATTTATAGACTTTCAATCCCCATTCAACTTCCAGAATTTGTCTGATCTCTTGCAGATCCTTTCAATCCCTTAGCCTGAGTTCCTTGTCATGAATTAGATCTAAAACTTGTTTCACCTTACCGACCTCCCAAGTTGGATTTTCACAAATAATCCTCAATGAAGCCACAATGAAGTTTCAAATTTGAGAGTATGAAAGAATATTATAAGTCATAAAAATCCTCTATGGCCTATCAACTTCTAGATATTCCCCCTAACCATTTTGCTTGAAGGTCGATCACGTTTCTTACATATACACAACGCTAACTTAACCCCAAGAGCAAAGATATAGAAACACAATTTTTTAATCACATTACCTATTACTAATTTTGGCCTAAATACATTCTCCCATTTTATTAAATGAATCCTATTCTTCACATCTTTTCCATGCCAAAGAAAGTGCTGATAATTTTATTCATCATTTCTCTAATTTTGTTCTTATGGGCACCTATAATATTGAAAAAGTGAAAACAGGAATGACTTGCAATAGTACTTTTATCAAAATGATTCGCTTGCCATACACAACCGTTGGCTCTCCACGCTGCAAGTCTAGATTGCATTTTTCCAATGAAATTATCCCATATCCATAGTTACCTGAGATGGGGGGATGATGGGACGGGGTTTCTGGAATGGCAAAAAAATTCTAAATTTTGGGGAGAAGGGGGAAGACTAATTAAAAAATATTTAAATATTTAAAATATAAAGATATAGTGACTAAATTATATAAATAAGCTGAAATAAAACCATTTGAGATTTAAATAAGGTGAAACTTGAACTCATAAACATCAAATACATTCCTTAATACTATAATATCAATATGTTAATGTCATAAATTGAAAATTCATAATACATATTTGAATTTTGAATTTGAGACAAGTTGAAATTTCAAATATATTATAAAATATAAAAGTAAAACCATTCTAAATTACGATTGATCAAGTGACAATCGCTGATATTCATATCATTAATCTCATAGCCAAATACACCAACAATTGTCTATTGTCCATATTACAAAAAAAGAGGACAACTACAAGTATCAACCTAAAAATCATAATCAACATATGAAGCATATCCATGAAGCCCTCCTCGCTAGTACTAGCATCCTCGTCCTCAAAGGTAAGCCCAATCAATCCTTGCTGCACAGTATTGTCCTCTTCAACTTGCATCGGCTCCTCGGGATCTACATCCCACCGTAATGCTAGGGCTTGTTTGTACTCAGGTGTCTTGCGATCCGTAAGACGCAAAGCATTGTGTGTACAGCCTACAAGCTTCTCCGCTCTTCGCAGAGGTAAGCCTATTCCTCTTAACAGAGTGTATCCAACCATATGTTGGGTTCCTCTCGGAGGCAGAGGAACTAGAAACCTGGGAAAAGAGGCGAATGGCAAGTGGTAGTAGTAGTCACGGGAAGCCCATATAGTCGCCACCAACTCAATGGCTTCTCATGTGCTATTGTTACCTTATTTGCCTTCTTTGATGTTTTGTATCCATCAAGTTTAGTGAAGTCGAGCGACTCCAATATGATCTGTGAAACCTCCGTGGAGTGTACATTTTTTTAAAGGCCTTCATAAGGCCCTTTTTCATCTCATCATCATCTAATGAGATAACTCTCGTCCGGCCTCTCCACATACCATTTGGGATTCGGTGCATACATAACCACATGAAGAGGAGTGTTCAACTTCTCCTATCTCTCGCTTTGAATAATGGGTTGTATATGTTCATTATAAAACTCCAAAGTGGGGTCTCTCACCCGAATATCGACCTTCATTTGCCCAAGCATGTCGTCAATGCACTTGTAGATCTCATCAAGATTGGGGCTGTTAGAATTCCCATATTTGATGACACTAAAACGGAGCTATGATTGATATGATGTATTTCATATCAACCCAAAATGTTTCCCGCAACACCACTTCCTTCACTCTTTTCCCTTGATCTGTCTTGGACTCATGCCACCTAGTCTAATCCTGTGTCATAATCATAATTTGTAGGGGCTCCGCAACTTAGACATCCTCTCCAACAAAATAAAATAGAATGCAAAGTGGGTGTCAACTGGTTTCAAAAATTTGTTCTTTTAAATTTTTCTTGCGTGGGAGAAAATTCCCATTTGCGCCCGGGCCTCCGCTGTGTTGCCAGGGACACGTGTCGGGCTCCAAGCTCATGCGGGGAAGGTTGGCAAATTTTGCCAAAGGGAGGGAAAGAATCCTTGAGCGCTCGCGCGCCCGCGGGTCCGCCTGGGGACACGTAGCGCCTAACCACCACGGTGGGGAAGAAGGGGTGAAGGAAAGGCGGGGCAGTGTGAGAGTTTGGGAGGTTTCCCCGCGGGGGAGACAAAGAGAAGAAGGCACCATTGGTCCGCGCGCCCACGGGGGAAAACACCGAGGTGAGGGTAGGAGTGCGGGGGCTGCGGAAATTTTAAACAAAATTTTCAAAGTAAAAAGATTGCGAGGGTTCCGCCCCCTCTGCCAACACCCCATGTTGCCACGTGGCAAAGTACCCGATGGATGCGGGATTGCGGGCCGATGGGGAAAGAGGTAAAAATTTCCCCAAAATTTTTAAAAGGCCCCAAAGACAAAAATAATGCCGCGCCTCCGCCGCTGCCCCGTGAGGACATGTGGCAGCCTCTAATTGGCTTCATGTCCGGCGGAGGAAACTTTAAAATTTTTCCCCAAGAATTTTTCAAATTTTTTTAAGGATATTTCGATTGGAAATTTTTGGGCCGTGGGCCTATCAACGAAAATTTTCCCAAATTTTCCTGATAAGGCAGAAAAACTTCAAAGGGCCATAACTTTAGCTAGAAAGCTCGGTTTTGGGCAAACGAGGACTTTTTGGAAAACTCTTGATGCCCTCTTTGCACATGAAACATAAATTTTACATTTTGATAAAATTTAAGGGGTCAATTTTACGAAATGATCTACGAGAATTTTAAAAAGCAACCTGGTAATTCCGACTTGTAAATTTTCGTTCAATTTGATCTTCTCCCTCACTCAACATGCGAAACAAACATGGAGAATTGTTCTAGGAAGGATTTAGAGTGTTTTAGGAAGGTAAATTTGCTTAATTGTTTCTAATTTGCGTTTTGTCTAACAATAGACGTAAAAAACGGTTGTGAAAGGGATTTGACTCATTTTTTGCAATGTTTAAATTGTTTTCTTAATTGTTCTTTGTCAATTTGAGTTCATTGATGTCTTAGCATGCTAAATTATATCATTTTCAAGTTGATTATTATGTGTAGGTCCGAACTGTACATTTTGATTAAATTTATTTGCTAGTTTTAAATTTGATATCGAGATCCATTTCTAGAAAATTATGTATATCAATTTCGTCATTTAAGTGTAGTATTTCATTTCGATCTATTCTAATACATTTAGTTGTTTATAAACAAATCATTTCAAACTAAATGGTAAAGTCTGATTTCCAATTTAATATATTTCAAAAAGAGACAAAACAATATAATTCCTTCATACGTATTCTTTTTTTTTTCCATTTTCTAAACAAAGATTTTAATCACAATTTGATATTCCAATTTGAATCAACAATGTAAATGAGAGAAGATCTTGCAATCCTTTATTGACTTCAATTATAAAACTTTACATATGTCAATGTTTGAATGCAAATAACACATTTCACTCTCTTCCTTTCAAATGTACATAACATAATATAAATGTCTTTCACATTTCGAATATACACTTTCATAACCAATTACAACATCATTTCTTCACAAATATAAATATTACAATTTCATCCACATCAAGTGGGAAAGGATTACAAATGAATTTGTTTCACAAGGGATCAAAACTGCATTTTCCTTTGCTCCAGAACATCATCATGCAAGTTTTTCTTTTCTTCCTCCAATTTAATCACAACAAAAATGGGGGAAAAGAAACACTCTTCATCCAACCAAGGCATCCAATGAAAGGAGAAACCTTCTTTCATCATTGGCTCTCGAGCCCCAACCAAAATACAATAAGAGGGTGATTCAACCCATGGCAACAATTGACTTCCACAACACACAACATTATTTCAACATGCATAATTCAATATAAAATACAGTCCAAACAAAAACAACATTTTACAACTGCAATTGCAAACATTCAAACAGAACTCAGGCTTGATCAAGCAAGCCAAAGGAGCAAGGACTATGGGGAAGTTAATTATGCCTCCCAATGGGAATTGGGCATCCACCAGAACAAACCACCAATAAATTTCACCACACATATCCTTATGCCCCCACAGATTTCCTTATGCCCCCTACAAAGTAAGAAATGTAAGTTATTTCTTTTCCATGGTGGATCACAAACCCAAACTCTCTCCACAAAATTTTGATGCCAATGGCATTCTCTTATGCCCCCACATTAATCCCCATAGCCTTCTCCTACACCATTCCTATGACAGACTACCCAACCAACCAACAAATAAATCAAAACATGCACCATTCACACAACACAACAAGAAAATAACAACATAAAAGAAGGATTAAACTTTTACCTCTCCATAGTAACTTTTGTTTCCTAACAAAGCAAGCTTCAATGCCCAAAACACAGTCCCAAAACAACAATCTCCAAGCATGCAAAGTTTCTCCAAACTCCTTCCAAAAGCAAGAGCTCCCAACACAAGAAAATGTGCCCCCAAAAGAAGTTTGCAAAATGATTCAACAACCCAAAACAAGTAAAGAGTTTGAATTTTATAGAGGGGGAAGATAAGAGGATGATGTGGATCTATGTAGGATGCCACATCACACATCCTCAACTCCAAACACAAAAGACAAAATTTCATTCTCCCAAGCACAATAAAGAGGTGGGTGAAAATATGACAAATTACTTGCACACTCCAAAAAGTCTCGCACTCCAAATGATTTGCAAATTAAATAAAATGTAAGAGAGTGCAATCAAAACTTGCAACATGATTAATAAAATACATTAAAAAGTCTAAAATCACCCCTCTAACCATAAGTATGGTTGGTAAATTAAATTGAGAGGTATGGGACAAGTTTTACTTGTCCCAAAAGCCTCAAAAGCAGTCCCAAGGACAAATTTGAATTTCAAGGAGGTGGAGTGTTTCATACTCCAAAATATGACTTACACAACTCTTACACAATTAATACAAAGAGCCAACAAATTCCATTATTATTTTTCCATATCTCAATTTAATGTATTTAAATTTTAACCATATGATTTCTCACATTAATCTATCATAATTTTAATTAAATAAAAGAGAGGGACACATTACTAGTAAAATACATACAAACAATAAATAAAATTTAACCACATTAATAAAATACACAAACCCATGGTCACATATAAAGGTAATCCCCCATGGGAATCCCTAACAAAATACAACACACACACACAAAACAAGTTGCCATGGTGACCTTGTCGAATTCACCTAGAATTCCATTGTGGTTAGTCTCTAATCCCCCGATGTTTGTTGTGATTTTAACCTGCAAAACACAAATACCTCCTTCGGCCTCGTGGCCACATCAAAACATCCAAAATGAATATAAATATAATCTCAAAATCATCTAAAAATGTGAATCACAACAACATCAAGGAAATTTAACATTATCACATACAATTTATATCAACAACTATATCATCATCATATAATATTCATTTTCTAAATCTACTCATAATATCTAAAATTATATGTTTGAACAACATCCATAAAACATCCATGTCAAAAGTATATCATCATCCACATATGAGTGTCGTTAGTAATCATCATGTATTATAACTAAATTAAGATAAACTATAATCCATGATCAAATGTCTGACAACATACTAAATCAAAACATAATAATGTCCATAATGAAATTAACCGTATCAACATACGCATCCAAAGGTGTCAAAGGGAAGTGGGCACTACACCTCCCTCCCCTTAGACTTGACTTCCTCTTGGAAGTCATTGGAACAAATGTGGAACCGAACTCATAATGAAGTAGCATCCTCCCATGTAAGCGTAATCTCATCATATCTCGTCCCCGCACCCGACTCCGATCAACCCTCTCGCTCGAAGGCCTGTGGTCCGTGATCTAAGATGCGAACGGGCTCCACCATCACACCGCCCCCGATCCTCGCACTCTGCAATGATGTCCAATCTAACACATGAGAAGGATCTGCAATATATCTCCTAAGAATCGAAATATGAAAAACATCATGTATGCGAGACAATTTGGGTGTAATGCTTAGCAGTAGAGGCCAAAGGGCCGATACACTCCAAGATCTCAAAAGGACCAACGAATCTAGGAGCTAACTTAGAACTTCTTCCATACCGGATAGGGCTCTTGTGTGGCCTAACACGAAGGAACACCTTCATGCCCACATCGAAACTACGGTTGATCCTATGCTTTGATCCACATACTTGTTCCGCCTGTCATGTGCCTCTTGCAGCCTCTCGCCGATCAACACCACCTGCTGCTCCATATCCTGTAGAAGAGCTGGCCCAAGAGATACTTTGTCCTCTAGCTGTCTAAGCTAAGAGGTGTCCCTGCACTCTCTACCATACAAATCTCGAAAAGGAGCCATGCCTATAGAACTCTGGAAACTATTATCAGTAGGCAAACTCTACTAAGTCACAGTACTCCCATTTAGCGCTGATCCATCACATACATCCATCACATATCCTCTAAAATCTGATTCACCCGCTCGGTCTTTCCATCTGTCTCGGGGTGATATGTTATCTTGAAGTTGATTCTTGTCCCGAGGACATCTTTGCGCATGGTAGTCCGAAATGTGAAGTGTACAATGGATCACGGTCACAAATGATTTTCTGTGGAATCTTGTGCAACCTGACAATCTCATCCAAATATACTCATGCCACTACTCTAGTTGTATAAGTGGTCTTCACCGGAGAAAAGTGAGCCACTTTTGTCAATTTATCAACCGTGACCATAATGGCGTCGTGGTGATATCTTGACATCGGTAGCCCAACAATGAAATCCATGGAAATGGTGTCCCACTTCCATTCCGGTATAGCATGAGGATAAAGAAGGCCTATTGGATGTTGATGCTCAGCCTTAACTCTTTAGCACTCTAAACATCGTGACACAAACTGAGCCACGTCTCTACAAAGTCCTCTCCAATGATACAATTGTCGTAAGGTGGCGTGCATCTTCTTCACCCTGGGATGGGCTGAATAGGGTGCACGATGTGCCTCTACCAAGATGTCCTGCCTCAAGCCTCCATCTTTAGGAACATATATCCTACCTCTATGTCTGAGAAGACCATCTGTCTCTAAGGAAAACCATCAAACTTACCCTCTGGGGTCTTTGTGACTCGATCTCTACTCGAACTGCAATGTAGAAGCTATCAAGAGGAAGCTGCTGTAGGATCCTGCTCCGCAAATCTGTGCTCACTGAAGTGGCCATAGCCATATGTCTCCGTCTATTGAGAGTGTTTACTACCACATTCTCTTTCCCCTTCACATGCTCGATCTCCATATCATACTCACAAAGCAACTCCATCCAACACCGTGACAAGTGTTGAGATTGGGCTGCGTGAAGAGGTGGCGAAGACTCAAATGATTTGTCTTGAGTGTGAATCTCCGCCAAGAAGAAAGTGCCTCCATCTAACCAAAGCATGCACAACTGCCGCAAGCTCAAGATCATGGGTAGGATAATTAAGCTCGTGATCTTTGAGTTTGTGAGGCTCAAAAGCCACTACTTTGCCCTCCTGCATCAATACACCTCCAAGCCATGCTAAAGAAACATCTGTGCAAATAAAAAACTCACCATGTGGATCCGGCACTGCAAGAATAGGTGTTGTAGTGAGGCACTCCTTCAGTGTCCTGAAGACCTGCTTGCATTTGTCTGACCAAACAAACTTCTTCCCTTTCCTCTGAAGGGAAGTGATATGGTGTGAAATATGAGAGAAGTCCTGAACAAATCTCGGTAGTAATCTACCAATCCATAATGGCTACAATCTTGGAAGGATCGATTGCGATACCTTCCCCAGAAATGATATGACCCAAATACTATACCTCTGTCTGAAAGAAATCACACTTCTCCAAGTTCCCGTAAAGTCTGCGCTTGCTC
Source organism: Taxus wallichiana var. yunnanensis (assembly GCA_018340775.1). Lineage (NCBI taxonomy): Eukaryota > Viridiplantae > Streptophyta > Pinopsida > Cupressales > Taxaceae > Taxus > Taxus wallichiana. Next base: position 270,130,501 of record CM031236.1, on the reverse strand, counting down.
CCGAAGACATTGAAGAACCTGGTGAAGGTGCCCTCGTGCTCCTCACGCGTATGTGAGTATATCAAAATGTCATCTAGGAAGATGAGCACGAAGCGATCTAAGAAGGTCCTGAATACCCCATTCATCAAACTCATGAACACTGCAGGGGCATTAGTCAAACCAAAAGGCACCACTGTGAACTCATAGTGCCCATATCTCGTGTGGAAGGCGGTCTTATGAATGTCCGCCTCCAAAATCCTCAGCTGATGGTACCCTGACTTAAGATCAATCTTAGAGAAAACTGTGGCTCCCTTCATCTGATCAAACAAGTCATCAATATGAGGAAGAGGATAACGATTCTTGATCATTACCTTATTCAACTGGCGGTAATCGGTACACAACCGCAAGGATCTATCCTTCTTCTTTGCAAAGATCACTGGTGCACCCAAGGGGATACACTAGGACAGATAAGGCCTTTCTCCAAAAGGCCCTCAAGTTGCAACTTGAGCTCACAGAGCTCTGGGGTGGTCATCCGATAAGGTGCCCGTGAGATAGGCTCTGCTCCAGGAACTAGATCTATATGAAAATCAATCTCACGTGGGGGTGGTAACCCCGGTAGCTCCCTAGAAATACGTCCTCAGTAAACTCTCTCAAAATTGGATGATCATCTAGCGATGGCCCACTAGACCCATCCTCTGATCTATCACCAAATGTAACAACATACATCTGATAACCCCGTCGCACACATCGTTTAAGCTACATAACAGAGATGGTGTGAATAGAAATGGGTCTCATGACCCCGAAATCATCGACTAACTCCCAAATCATCTACACAAGATATAGTCCTGTGATAATAATCCACCGGCCTGTGTGTAGATAACAATACATACCCAAAATGACTCCATACGAGCCCAAAGGAAGGATACAGAGATATGAGGTAGTGGTGAAAGGTCCCAAATCCACTACACACTCCTTAACTAAGGAGTCTACAGAGATCTTGGCTCCAGAAGCCATCTCGACTTCCCAACTATGACCCTGCGTCATTGTCACCGGCCTGCATCGCTCTACTAAAGATGGTGCAATGAAAGAATCAAAAGAATTAGAATTAAACAATACAGAGGTAGGAATACCACCAATGCTACCTGTAGTCTGAATGATTGTGCTTTGATGCTATGCCTGGCGGTTCTCAACCACTACATAAATCCTGTGGTTGCATCCCACGTCACCAACTGTAGGCTCGGAGATCTGTGTCTTACCCTTGTTATTAGGGTTATGTGGGCAATCTCTCCAAAAGTTTCCAGTAACTCCACAACCAAAACATCCTCCCGATCCTCCCAATGAGTAAAGCACCTCTAGTAGGTGCCCTAAAAGCATGTGGCATGGATCCTGATGATCCCGCTGTGGTCTTTCTTTGTGCAAGCTCCTGTTGACTAAGCTCTAGGTCCACCCTGTGTCCCGATGGGACCCCAGGAGGTGGCCCCATACTCGACCTCTATGTGCATTAGCTATCGAGGAGGTCTGCATGAGGTGGGCGAGATTGCTTGCTGGCTTTGTTGCTATTGTGGCCTAAAGGATGACCGAGCCGAACCTGTCCACCATGAGGAAGGGTACTGAGCCCCTTGATCTACCGATCCTGAATCTGCTTGATGAGGCTCTTGACTCGGTCTCTAGCTTGCTGGGTCTTCCCTCGAGTCTCCTATGCTATATAGGCCTTCTCGATGGCCTCAACTAGTGTTTGTGGGCGGTGGATCTGAACCGCACCTCCAATATATAAATTCGGGCCCGGATGAACTGTGAATTCGCACCTGCTCATCCTGCATGTACTCAACATACTGGAGTAGATCTATAAATCTACTCTCATACTCTTATACTGAAAAAGATGCCTGTCGGAGATCATGGAACTCGTCGATCCTCTGTTGAATGAACCTTCATGAAAAATATCTGCTCCTGAATCTCTCCTCAAATAGCTCTCAGGTCATTGTCTTAGAATCTAGATGGAGCTTTTGCTCCTCTATCCTCCACCATACTCCTACTCCATCCCTCAGTAGATGGATCGCAACACGAGCTTTCGTGTTGCTAGAACAAGGACAAAGCTTGAAGTAACCGCTTAAGCTCATTAGCTAGGCCTCTGTCTGAAATCCACCGTGTCACCTGAGTAATGCGATGGCCGAAGCTTCAGGATCTCCTTAATGTGATCTGCACTGTGGTCTGACGGCCTCTAGGTCTCTCTGCACGCTCATCCCTAAGCCTAGGGCTTCGAGACCTCTCTCTATGCTTTGAAACTCTGTCACCTTGTCCCCTCGGTGGTGACTCTACTCTGGATGACTTCGCATGGGAGTTCTCTCCTCTATGATGTTCGCTGGGTCGAGGAGATACCCGACCCTCGATGGAAGGGGCTCTGTCATGACCAGTTGCATGTCCTCCTCCTAATCCTCCGCGTAGAGCGACATTGACATCCTGAAGGGTCTGCAAGATATGGGGTAGGATAGCTGCTACACCCTGATTTGGTGGTGGTGGTGGTGGTAAGTTTGAGTCTCTGTGTAAATACCCCTCGCCCCGTCTGCGCCTCCTGCAGACCAAAGCGAGAGTTAGTTTATTTTCTTAGTTTTATTCAATTCTCCATGTTTACTACAATATACAATTTCTAAACTAATTTGTCTTTTCTAGATTTTAAAGAAAAAGTGCTAGGTTTAAGTTTCATGTCTCAAGTTTTCTAGTGTGCCCAATGGTCCAAGCTTTTGAACCATTGCTCTGATACCAAGTGTGATGCCCGTTAAAACAACCCACTTGAGACCCAAGAAACAACCTAGGGTTAGTTAGGAAAATTATGGAATAATTTTTTTTATTAGAAGTGTCCACAACTAGGTTGCAAGACAATAGTTGACACTAACAGGTTCCAGAACAAGTCTAAAATTACTAGAACATACTTTTCATTTATTAACAATTTTCAGAGGTCACATGGTCCAAATTTTAGGGTTAGAAGTTTCAGTTAGGTTCAGGGGGTAAAATATCACCATACCCACTCTCTAATGATTAGAGTTTCAACTAAATTTTTCTCACACTTAAAGCATTCAAAATTTCCCTAAATAATTCCCATTGGATAGGAAATTTTCTCACCTTTCCAATGATATAAAGAAGTCCTCCTAACTCCTTGTAGAACTCTAGATATGGGTGACGGACTTTAGGGATCAAATTTTCCCCAAGGGGACATGTGTCGAGCGGGGAAGAAAAGAAATTTTGGGTTGGCGGTAGCGGGAGGTGTTTGAAATTTTTCCACGACGCGGGAGAAAATTCCCATTTGTGCTCACACCACCTGTGTGTCGCTAGGGACATGTGTGTCAGCTTCGAGCTCACGCAGGAAGGTTGGAAAATTTTGCCAAAGGGAGGGAAAGAATCCTATGAGCACTTGCACCCACAGTTCTGCTAGGGACACGTGGCGCCCAACCACCATGGCGGGGAAGAAGAGGAGAGGGAAAGGCGGGTGACGTGAGAGTTTGGGAGGTTTCGCCGCGGGGGAGACAAAGGGAAGAAGCACGCGCGGGTCCATGTGTCCGCGGGGGATAACATCGAGGCGAGGCGAGAGTGCGGGGTCAAGGAAATTTTAAAAAAAATTCTCAAAGTAAAAATATCGAGGGTTCCACCCCTTCCGCCAACACCCCATGCTACCATGTGGCAATTCCCGATGGATGCGGGATTGCGGGTGGCGGGGAAAGAGGTAAAATTTTTCCAAAATTTTTAAAAGGCCCCAAAGACAAAAATAATGCCGCGCTCCACCGCTGCCTCGTGAGGACATGTGGCAGCCTCTGATTGGCTAAAGTCCGGTGGAGGAAATTTTAAATTTTTTCCCCATGAATTTTTCAAATTTTTTTCTAAGAATATTTGACAGAAATTTTTTCGGGCCATGCAGGCCCTGTGGAAAATTTTCCCGCCAAGGCAGGAAAACTTCAGAGGGCCATAACTTTAGCTAGAAAGTTTAGTTTTTGTAAAATTAGGAATTTCTGGAAATCTCTCGATGCCCTCAAATTTTATATTTTGATAAAGTTTAAGGGGTCAATTTTATGAAAATAATCTACAGGCTTTTAAAAAGTAAACTGGTAATTCTGACTTGTAAATTTTCGTTCAATTTGATCTTCTCCCTTACTCAACATGTGAAGCAGACATGGATAATTATTCTAGGAAGGATTTAGAGTGTTTTAGGAAGGTACATTTGCTTAATTGTTTTAAATTTGAATTTTGTCCAACAATAGATGTAAAACGAGTTGTGAAAGGGATTGGGCTCGATTTTTGCAATGTTTAAATTGTTTTCGATTGGGCTCGATTTTTACAATGTTTAAATTGTTTTCTTAAGTTTTCTTTGTCAATTTGAGTTCATTGATGTCTTAGCATGCTAAATTATATCATTTTCAAGTTGATTATTATGTGCAGGTCCGAACTGTACATTTTGATTAAATTTATTTGCTAGTTTTAAATTTTATAACAGAGATCCATTTCTAGAAAATTCTGTATATCAATTTCATCATTTAAGTGTGGTATTTCATTTCTAATCTATTCTAATACATTTAGTTGTTTATAAACAAATCATTTCAAGCTAAATTGTAAAGTCTGATTTCCAATTTAATATATTTCAAAAGGAGACAAAGCAATATAATTCCTTCATACGTATTCCTTCTTTTTCCATTTTCTAAACAAAGATTTTAATCACAATTTGATATTCCAATTTGAATCAACAATGTAAATGAGAGAAGATCTTGCAATCCTTTATTGACTTCAATTATAAAACTTTACATCTTTCAATGTTTGAATGCAAATAACACATTTCACTCTCTTTCTTTCAAATGTACAGAACAAAATATAAATGTCTTTCACATTTCGAATATACACTTTCATAACCAATTACAACATCATTTCTTCACAAATATAAATATTAAAATTTCATCCACATCAAGTGGGAAAGGATTACAAATGAATTTGTTTCACAAGGGATTGTCAAAACTACATTTTCCTTTGCTCTAGAACAACAACATGCAAGTTTTCTTTTCTTCCTCTAATTTGATCACAACAAAAGTGGGGAAAGACAATGCTCTCCACCCAACCAAGACATCCAATGAAAGGAGAATCCTTCCTTCATCATTGGCCTTCGAGCCCCAACCAAAATACAATAAGAGGTGTGATTCAATTCATGGAAATAACTAGCTTCCACAACACACAACATTATTTCAACATGCATAATTCAATATAAAATACAGTCCAAACAAAAACAACAATTTACAACTGTAATTGCAAACATTCAAACAGAACTCAAGCTTGATCATGCAAGTCAAAGGAGCAAGGACTACGGGAGAAGCTACTTATGCCTCCCAATGGGAATAAGGCATTCACTAGAACAAACCACCAATAAATTTCACTACACATATCCTTATGCCCCCCACATATTTCCTTATGCCCCCCACATATTTCCTTATGCCCCGACAAAGTAAGAAATGCAAGCTATTTCTTTTCCATGGTGGATCCCAAACCCAAACTCCCTCCACAAAATCTTGATGCCAATGGCATTCCCTTATGCCCCTACATGAATTCCCCATAGCCTTCTCTTACACCATTCTTATGGCAGTCTACCCAACCAGCCAATAAATAAATCAAAACATGTACCATTCTTATGGCAGTCTACCCAACCAGCCAATAAATAAATCAAAACATGCACCATTCACACAACACAACAAGAAAATAACAACATAAAAGAAGGATTAAACTCCTACCTCTCCATAGTAACTTTTGTTTCCAAACAACAAGCTTTAATGCCCAAAACACAGTCCCAAAACAACAATCTCCAAGCATGCAAAGTTTCTCCAAACTCCTTCCAAAAGCAAGAGCCCCCAACATAAGAAAATGCGCCCCCAAAGAAGTTTGCAAAATGATTCAACAACCCAAAAAAACAAAGAGTTTGAATTTTATAGGAGGAAGAGAAAAGGATGATGTGGATCCATGTAGGATGCCATATCACACATCCTCAACTCCAAACACAAAAGACAAAATTTCATTCTCCCAAGCACAATAAAGAGGTGGGTGAAAATATGACAAATTACTTGCACACTCCAAAAGCCCACACCCCAAAGGTCTATAAATTAAATAAAATGCAAGAGAGTGCAATCAAAACTTGTAACATGATTAATAAAATGCATTAAAAAGTCTAAAATCACCCCTCCAACTATAAGTATGGTTGGTAAATTAAATTGAGAGGTATGAGACAAGTTTTACTTGTCTCACAAGCCTCCAAAAATAGCCCCCAAAGACAAATTTGAATTTCCAAGGTGGAGTGTTTCATACTCCAAAATATGACTTACACAACTCTTACACAATTAATACAAAGAGCCAACAACTTCCATTATTATTTTCCCATATCCAAATTTAATTTATTTAAATTTTAACCATATGATTTATCACATTAATCTATCATAATTTTAATTAAATAAAAGAGAGGGACACATTACTAGTAAAATACATACAAACAATAAATAAAATTTAACCACATTAATAAAATACACAAACCCATGGTCACACATAAAGGTAATCCCCCCATGGGAATCCCTAACAAAAGACAACACATACACACAAAACAAGTTGCCATGGTGACCTTGTCGAATTCACCTAGAATTCCATTGTGGTTAGTCTCTAATCCCCGATGTTTGTTGTGATTTTTAAACCTGCAAAACACAAATACCTCCTTCGGCCTCGTGGCCACATCATAACATCCAAAATGAACATAAATATAATCTCAAAATCATCTAAATATGTGAATCACAACAACATCAAGGAAATTTAATATTATCACATACAATTTATATCAACAACTATATCATCATTTAATATTAATTTTCTAGATCTACTCATAATATCCAAATTAAATGTCCGAACCACATCCATAAAACATCCATGTCAATAGTATATCATCATCTACATATGAGTGTCACTAGTAATCATCATGCATTATAACCAAATTAAGATAAACTATAATCTATGATCAAATGTCTAACAACATACTAAATCAAAACATAATAATGTTCATAATGGAATTAACCGTATCAACATAAGCATGCAAAGGTGTCAAAGGGAAGTGGACACTACACATCTCCTCCATCACAGATTAACTTTGGAATATTTTCTATCCAAGATTGTCATCCTCGGCTTTGTGTCTTCGAGAGGCACATAACTTGTACTGCCAGAACCTTATCCATAATCTCCTTGTAATAAGGAGAGTGAACGACATTAAATGCAATCCCAACAACATAGAAAATTTTTCCAATAGCATCATCTGCCTCTTTCCTTGCCTTTAAATCAAACATGTCAACAACTAAATTTGGGCTGCCCCATGGCCTTTCTCTTCCCTCTACTTTCCTCTTCTGACACTCCAAAACTAGAACTAGCCAGAGTATTACTATGTTTGTCAGCAAGAGTAGAACCAAGAACTTCTGGCACATTGTCTGTAGTATTTCCATTGAAGATTCTCACCATCTTAGCTCTCTGCTCTAGTGAAAGGCCCTTACAAGTGCCAACCCCCTTCCTGTAAGGTGCAACAAGTGTGCATTGGTCCTAGTGATACTGCCATGCCAAGTCAGTGCACATATGTTGCACTTCCATACTTTGCTCCCCCCTCGAGACTTGGAGATGGGGTTATCAATTATTTGGGCAAATTGTTGCAATGGCTTCTTCTTATCAAATGGTCCAATGGAAAATTTGGACAACATTTGAGAGGGGCAATTGGTAGTACTACCAACTGAACTACCAGTTCTTGCCGCCACTACATTTTGTGTCCCTTCTCCACTCTCCCTCATTGTGGCATCACCAACTCTTTTAAGACCACCTCTCAAAACTTCCCGTTCAACCCTCTCCGCTTTGATTCATACTCATACTCGGATGAAGAACTCATGGTGATGATTGCACGCAATGTATAAAAACAACCATAACTATATGATTGATTGATTATGTAATGAATTAATTTAAAAAAAACGTAACCAATATGCATTTTTTAAATCCTACAAACTATATGTGTGATTATATTGTGAATGTAGATGCAAATGCTAAAAAACAACCCCTAAAAAATGCAAATATAATATAAATTTTAAACTAGAAATAAAATGTAAATAAAAAAACATAACCATTTACATTTAGATTTTATAACCAAACCCTATGCAAGATGCATTTTTTAAAATCCCACAAACTATATGCATGATTGCATTATGAATGTAGATGCAAATGCTAAAAAACAACCCCTAAAAAATGCAAATATAATATAAATTTTAAAATAGAAATAAAAATGTAATTTAAAAAAAACGTAACCATTTACAACCAAACCCTATGCAATATGCATTTTTAAAAATCCTACAAACTATATGCATGATTACATTGTGAATGTAGATGCAAATGCTAAAAAACATCCCCTAAAAAATGCAAATATAATCTAAATTTTAAACTAGAAATAAAAATGTAATTAAAAAAAAAAGGTAACCATTTACAACCAAACCCTATGCAATATGCATTTTTAAAAATCCTACAAACTATATGCATGATTACATTGTGAATGTAGATGCAAATGCTAAAAACTAGCCCCTAAAAAAAGCAAATATAATCTAATTTTTTAAAAAAACTTTAAAAAGTACGTAAACAAATAAAATTATAAATACCTCTTGTTTGCTCTTGTTCTTGTTCTTGTTCTTGCTCTTGCTCTTGATTGGTGTGAATATGAAATGAGCCCATAATGAAAATTTAAAACATAAAATTACATTTTTAGGGTTAGGGTTAGGTTAGTAATGTTGAAAATGAAAAGCACATCTTATCAAATTGGCAGATCGGATATTGGAGCAACCCCGGGAATAGTGTGGATAGATCTTTGGTTAAATGGCATCCCCCTGAATCCAATTGGTTCAAGCTGAACTTTGATGGAGCCTCTAAGGGGAACCCTGGAACAGCAGCTGGAGGAGGAGCAATACGGGACCATAAAGGTAATTTGATTGCTGCATATGCTGGAAAAATGGGAATCCAAACCAATCATTTTGCAGAAGCTTTATCTGCTCTATGGGGATTGAGAGTTGCACGGGCCCAAAATATCCAGAACCTCATTGTTGAAGGGGACTCCCTTAATATTATTAAACTGCTTAATCAGTCCTCTTCTCCTAGCTGGAATATCAAAGATTTTATCTCTGAATCCATAAGCATCAGTCATACCTTCAACAGCATCAGAATCATACATTCTTACAGGGAGGGAAACAAACTGGCCGATGCATTGGCCAATTATGGCATTAATATAAATTTCACTATTTGGGATAATGATAGTATCCCTAATCAGCTTCACAACAGCATACATGCGGACCTTCACACGCAAACAATCTCTAGAGACATGCCTTAATCTTTGGAGGAAATCCATAAATTCTTCCACATGTGCTGTTTTAATTTATTTGGCGTGGCAAATGATATCTAATTCAAATGATAGCAAGATTTTGTTTAGGAACTTCAAGTGGAGTGGTCTAAATTTAAAAACAGCGCACGCGGGAGGTACAATAGTTGTTGATATTCGGATGCCTAGCTCCGCGAAAACCGAAGATAACTACAAGGTGAAAGCTGACAGGGAAAGGGTTTTCACGCGCGACTCCACGCAGGCTCAGATCGGCAATCATACAGCCGTTCGTGGGAGGACCAACGGCTACAGTTCCCATTTTTATGTGACCCGCAACAGTGAGAAACGAACCACTCTCAACGCCCAAAGGTATTCTGAAAATTGTTGTAACCTGCACATCATTGTGAAGATGGGAGGGCCTCCCTGCCAGATTGAGCCGTGCGTGGACCCTGATTGGAAAGAAAACACTGAGCTCTGGAACATTCTTAGCATCGGCGGATTCACCAACTTTGTGGAAAGAGTGCAAGGACATGATCAAAGCATTTTGCATTCGCTTTGCCAAGGAGTGGAATGAGAGGACGGTCGACTATGGAGGGCAGAAAATTCTTATTAATGAGGAACTCATAGCCGAAGCGACTGGCCTCAGCTTGGAAGGATACCGCTTCTTCAACAAGAGGGTCATCAAAGAGGTTGAAGAGAGAAGATTTGTGGAGGAGGAGGAGAAGCTTATATTCAACACCGCGGGTCTGCTTATTAACTCAATTCCATCCCCGTATGATGAAGTCACCCGCATGATGATTCGCTTCATATCCTTAGAAGGCAGGTTTGTTACTGTCCCTGCCAAGCACCTTGTCTTTTTGAATCACTTTCGTAGGAGTAGGTTGGTTTGCTTCCCTCACTATCTGTTAAATTCTCTTGAACGCTCCATTTTGGAGTTCCAGAAGCATACCCGGGCGGTTCCCTTACACCAAGGGCTTATTTTGCTTATTCACAAGCACTGCCTTGTTAAATTCCCCGGTCTCCCTTCCTCTCCCGGCCCGGCTTTGTTGGGTTCCGCTGCTGCCAGTCCTGTCTCCCCTGCTGCCCCTGCTGCTGCCCCCGCCTTCGGTGCTGCTACCCCCATGCCGGCTGCTCATGCTTCTCCTTCTTTTCCTCCTGTTGCTGCCCCTGCCACCCACCCTGTCTCTACCTCTAAACGTGTCACCAGGGCTTCTAGGAGACTCAACCTTGAGTCTACTGCTGAGGGGGTTGAACCTTTGGAGGACATTGCTCGTGATCTGCTGAACATTAGTAGTGCCAGTCCCCAGGCGGCACCAACGGATAACCCTTCTAGGAGATTGGAGGCCTTAGAGGCTGAGCTTAAATTGCTGAAGGATGAGGTTAAAAACCTTGCTAAGCAAAAAGGAAAACAAAGCATTGAGGGGAAGGGAGCATTGTGCACATGCAGATTGATGACATATACAAAAAACTGACCTCCTTAGACTCCCGCCTAGGGAAGATGAAGACTAGGCATGAGTATAATATTGCAGCCTTCAGGGCCATCGAGGAGTTCATCGAAGGTCATGCAAGAAGTGTTTCACAACTTAGCGGTGTCCCGGCTACACTTTGGGGCAATGAGAAAGAGAGCAAAAGAACCAGAGAGGAACTTGATAAGACGGATGCTGCTCATATGACCACGCTGGGCATGTATCATGCTTGGAAAAGAGTAAAGATGAGTATTGATCAAGTGGCCAAGAAGTAGTCCCGACTACTTTTGCTGGTCCTTATTGTTTTTATTACTGCTTCTTGGCTGTAGGCTTGTTGTTTTTTTGCCGTTGTTTTGCTGTTAAGTCTCGATTGTATAGCTGTTCTGGGCTTCGTTGTTCTTTGCTGTAACTTTTGTGCTTTGCTACTGACTTCTCTGCTCCTCTCTCTTATTCCAGCTTTTAGGCCTTCTTTTTGTACACAAGGGTATAGTCCCTTTCAAAAACTATTTACCAATATTAAAAAAATGTTGTTTTTATATTATAAGTGATTCATAATTAAAAAAATAGTTTAAAGTGTTGTTTTTATGTTTTTTATTTAAAAATGCGGCAGACCACGTGGAGGATGTCTAGACATCACCGGGAAGTTCCAGGGGACATCTAGATGCCTCACACATCCCCACACATTTCCCACGTCCCCAGGATGTTTCCCTCCCTCTTCGAGACGTCCTCAAGATGTTTTCCACCAAGCATGCATTGTGGGAAACGTGGGGAAACATTGTCCCCATGTCCCGGGACGTTCGGGACGTCCCAGACATGTCAAAAATGGGGGATGAGTCCCCACATAACTATGCCTAGATCTTTTTATAAATTGTCATTGTAAAAAGCAAAACTGAAATGTATTTACTTGGGAGGTGTCAGAGAGATGCACAAACCACATAGGATTTTAGTTTATCTGTCTTGAAGAACATTAATAAAGAAGATTTTTATTTTTTCAAATTTATTTTTTCCCGACGCTTCTTTGTATTTTTTAGAATCCTTTTGAAGGCTAGTGCATTGCTCATCTACACGTTAACCCAAAAGGATGGTATCATCCACAAATTGCGGATGCATATTAGGATCTTTAAGTAAATGCTTTCAACCCAATATCTTTTCTTTTTCTCTTTCCTTTTCAATATTTTTTCCTAATGTTTCAATGATCATAATAAATAAGGAGAAAGGAAATCCCTTGCTTGATTCCTCTAGAATTTTGAGAAACACTTATCGGACACCCGTTGACCAAATTGTGAAGAAAACTCTAGTGATAGTTTATTATTGACTATAGCCAAATTAGAAAGGTGGAGACTATAGGATTCACTCGTGTAGGGTTCCATATATTGGTGAAACTAGTTGCATAAGGGTGAATCAACTTGATGCCGATATAAAGAAAGAATGAATCAATAAGTTAGTGTTGATGAAACATTCCTCTAAAACAAAACACCATGCATGGATTGAAAATACTAAGGTTCTTGTAGTTGGTGATCAATACTATAAACAACATGTAAGGGAAGCACTTGAGATATGTAATTAACAAAATAGTTTGAATAGGGATGAAGGATTCAGTTAAAACAATCTTAGAGTTTTATGGTAAATATGTTAAAGACACCCTATTCATATGTGAATAGTGACAAATCAATACTTGTATGTAAGAGTTATGAAATGCTAATCTAATTAAAGAGACATACACTTATAAGCCTCTAGACTACCAATCCTATTCTATGCACCAAACTGAAACAATGAAAGGGAAGAAAACATAATAAACAAACATAATTGAAGCAAACTCAAACCTCTATATGATGATTAGATGCACCTTTGATTTGCAGATGTCCATCAATCGTTGTGTAAGGCGAAGGCAACATTAGTTGCTTAGGAGTAAGAATTTGGTAATGCAATTTGTTTTTCTAAATTGGCGTCACCCATTTTTGGTAACCTTTTGCATCAATAAAGGGGTTTTCTCAATTTAACAAGATTTCTTGTTATAGAATGTTCATAAGAGAATTTTAGTGTCTTTTGGGAGTAGGTTGGAGTTTTGTTTATATATGTTTCCACTTTGGAAAATGGGTTGATCTTGATTAATGTGGAATAATGGAAATGTAGGATTAAAAATTAATTAAAAAGGATTAAGTGTGATTAATTAGGATTAATACCCCATGGGCTGTGATGGGAATTAGATAGGAGGAAAGGGATTTAATTAATTGTGCAAGTGATGATTAATAGGTTTGGATTAATTTACAAAATTGGTTTTAAGTGTGAACTAAGAGTGATGTAACTAGGAGTGTTCGAAAAAGGATTAATCATTGAAAGATCATTAATGAAAGTTCATTAAGTGAAAATATGAACTTAATTAATTAATGAAAGTTCATTAATTAACAAATGAAAAGAGATGTTAGTATGATATGTTTGCCTTTAGTGTGTTTCTAGTGCGACGGATTTGGGGTGTGTACAATTGTCCCTCTTTGGGAGGGTGTCACGTTAGTGGTGCCCTTTCAAAGAACGCAAAAAAAAAAAAACAATTTGTAGAAGAAAAAATGAGATTTGGTAGGAGGATAGCCTCTTGAGAGATCATGTGGTGATAAAAGAAGCAAATAGCTCTCGAAAGGAGGAGAAATGATTGTGGTCGAACGAGATGTTTCTAGTGGCATGACTGATAGGAATAAGCATGGCTGAAAAATGTTGATCGATGGGTCACTTAGAAGGATGTTATGAAGGGATTTATGAGCTGATTTTGCAAGATAGATAACATTTGAAAATGTTGATCAATCGACCACTTCGATGGGTTGTGCGAAGAGAGTGATAGGAGGACTTCACAAGGAATATGGATTTTTCAAAAGAGATGGCCCAAGAGGGATAATTAATAGAATAAAAGAATACGATAAAAGTGAAAATATTAGCTAGATGATAGATGAATCTTAGATATAATATGGATGAGGGAAATGGTATATGTTTTAGAGGGGGTAGATGATAGTGGATGGGGAATGTTGCGAGATCTTGCATGGTTGATGGTTTGAACAACCTTTATTTGATATAGCACAAAACAATAAGCACTATGATATTGAAAATCATAATGCAAATGTTTGTAGTATGCCGAGGATTGAATAAAAAAAAAAATTACAATCCAATGCAATAAAGAAAAAAAAAGCACAAGAAAACACATTCAAAAGTAAATGAATGAATTTGATTTTTGTCATGTTGAATGTCCATGTGATGTAGGATCTAGACTAGGGTAAATGATGTTGCCCTAAGTGATGATACATGTGAGGGAGTGGATGGGGAATGATAGGTCCAGATAGAAGCTGATGTGAGCCATGCTTTGCCCCAATATACAATATATGCTTTGGGGAGACTTATTGGTGTGATGTGAATCATGATGTCTTACTTGTCTCTAACCACATGGTTGAGTACTAGTTAGGATTTTCTTAGTTTTATGATGTTTTTAGATTTTGGGGATTGATTTGATGTTTTTGGATTTTCAATTTTATTTGTATGTTTTTAGATTTTGGGATTGTTAAACGGTGTTTTGGTTTTTTGCGAATTATTTTTGGTTTGTTTTTGTTGTTGGATTTTTGGATATTTTGACCTTAAACAAGGTGCATTTTCCATCATTGTGTGACAAGACACATTGTAAAAGTTGAAGGTGAGATGGGGTTTGTTAGACCCTATGACAAGGTTTCCATACATGTGGGATTGGATTATTTTCGTAAGCAATGATATATGCAAGGGGCTTGGATGATTGAACTTGTAGATAAGGACTTGAAAATGTTGATTGATGGGCCAATTCAATGGATTGTTATGAGGGGATCAATAACCTAATTTCGCAAGTTGGATGATTATTTGGTTGGATTGGGTGATGGATGATTGATTGAGAATTGTCATAAGATTGACGAGTGAAGGATTTTGCTTAACATTCTCCCCTTATGTGACAGCTTGTTTTTAGGGGGAAAGTTGCTCTAGCATAACACATGATGAAGAAGTGGTAATGAAAAGAAAGATAAGGAAATCACTTTAGTATAAGATTGATTTTTGTTGTGAGGACAAAGTTGTTCCTTGTCATGGTAAAAGGCGTAAGATCCACCACGGATGTTCCGAGCGAAGTAGAAGGCAAGTGTGAGTGTTATGGATGGTTATGAAAAATGGTTTGAAGAATTCCAATGAACAAGTGATGAGCCACATGGATAAATCATGAAAAAAATATGGATTAAAGGAGCGTGAACAAGGTCAAAACAACACCTTGTGACATTTTAGCCTTGTTGTTCATCGAGATTTAGCGTGTGCACTTGAAAGTGAATTATTGTTTGAAGTGAAGATTTGATGGGTAGTAAGTGAAGAAAAACCAACCAATGTGTAGGAATGATTGATTGTTGATTGTTGATTGGTGGATGAAGATGTGTAGAAAGTGAGTCGTACATTATGCCACTATAAGCTAGGCATTTATAGTCATGACATAGATGCATCTGATTTGAGTCATAACATTGTTCTACCGCCAACCCTAAGTCTATAACATTGGTAGAGATATTGGAGACACCCCTAAAAAGAGTTTGGATATTGTATTAGACTTGCCTTTTGATTTTAGTTTTTTGATTTTATTTTTGATTGTTACTAAAAAAATATTCAAAACTCTCTTGATTTGTTTTTTGGGGTTAAGAACCACTAGTGGCTTGATGGAAGGATGTGGAAGTGATTGTGTTGACGACATTGGATAGTTTCGATAGGTACGGCCAAGAGTTTTAATGACAAGCTTATTTAGATGTATGATAATTTTAGGATCTCTAGGAGGATAATCATTCTTTGATTTTCTAGGTAAGGATAGACCAAGTTTAAATGACTCTTGTAGAGACCGTTGCCTCTTGATGTGTGTAAGCAAGTTAATCAAGTCATTCCAAGGGATTATAATGACAAGTGAACGAATATAGTGGTAGTGATAGGTGATGTGCCATAGGATGGATGTCAAGAGAACATCTACGTGCATGTGCGCTTTTATAGTTCTTGTTGATGCTTTGATGGAAGTTTTGATTTTTAGTTATTTATTACTTTTTGAATATTTTGATTTATTTGATTTTAAGTTTTGTGATTTTTATGATTGGTTGGATAGTTGATTTAATTGATTGGTGTTTTTAGACTATAGAACTCAACTTCTGAGTAAGATATTGTGTCCAAGTTGATTTCAAAGCCATTCACATCTCCTAATGGAATATCATCATTGAATCCAATGAGTGTTGTGATAACTTCATTGTTATGGAAGATTTCCTTTTGATTTTGATGGTCCCATGTGATGGAGCTAGGGATTGATGGTTGAGGTGGATGGTTTTCATGGTGGTGTCATGAAAAGGGTTGGTGGAAGTAAGTTCCTTGGATAGGCTACCAATGGATTCTGTGTTAATTGGAAGAGCCGTATTTGTTGATGATGGAGGTAGATTTTGATTTGTTGCACATGTTGCTAAAAAGTTTTTAACCTATGCCATGACGACTTATATTTTTTTGAAAAGGGACATGCTCATAGATTCCTTGTTCATGGATACCTAGGCATTTTCCTGTGTAATTCATGTTTTTAAATATCCTAATGACAATGGGATAGTTAGACAATTAGAACCCGATGAAAGACTATCATCATTAAGATGAAGTATGTATGCGTGTTGGATTTCCTTGTGTATCAGGAAGCCTACCTTGACACATGATGAAGTTCCCAATTGATAGGATGTTTGATATATGGCTTTGAGGAGGTGGGAAAAACTTGGTGACATGAAAATAGTTTTGAATTTCACATTCTCTTGATTATTTGACAATGATCACGAAGTGGGATTTGGATGATTGATTTTTGGATACATATGGGAGCTTGTTGGTTTGGGATGTAGATAGGAGCTTGTTGGTTATGGATGTAGATGACACATGGGTTGTGGACAAGTGTCCAACCAATGTGCAAAATGTTGATGGGTCAATGTCGCAGGGGACTCTTGACTCGTGAAGGGCCTTATACAGGATGTCCCTATGAACAATGGATGTTTTGAGAAGATCCAAGATGGAAATCATTATGAGAGTTTACTCAAGATGTTGGATAGGGTTGTATGGGATCTTAGGAGTAGGTAGAGGAGGCCATTGGGCAATGATTTCTATTTGCCTAGTTGTGGTGGCATGATCTAGGGATTTGGTTTAGATAGTTTCTTTTTGATTATCAATAAGATTTTCGAGGCCAACAAAGGCATCATGATTGATGTTCTTTGTGTGATTTAGATATAGTGGAAGATATGTTTGATTGTGGGTAGGTTAGATGAAGCCAATGAGGGAACCATAATTGTTGTTGTTTATTTGATGCATGTTTGGTGATGGATTAGTTTGATTGTGCTTGGGAGGAGGATTACAAAATGTATCCCATCGCAAACTATTTGATTGATTTGGATTGGATTTGGGGATATGATCTTGTTGTTGATTGTTTGATTTTGATGAAGTGATGGGATTTGTGATTTGGGTTTGGAGATAGGATATTTCTGTTGATTGTGTGATTGATTTTGATTGGATTTGGGAATACGATTTCATTTGTGTTTGGGCGATTTGGTGGAAATGTTCTCAAGTTGAAGGTCCCCTTGGTTGATGAGATTTTGGATGAAGTTTTTGATCTTCATGTCTCGATTGGTCAAGTGTTCGTGGATTTGATAGTAATCACAATACTCATTTTCATGATAGGGACATTTTCATCAAATGATTTTGTGTTTGGGTACATGATCATATTTTCAGTTTGTAGTTGATGGAAGATGGTGGTCAAAGATTTATCCAAGTTGGTGTAATGTCTTGGTTAATTTCTCTCTTAGGATGCCCGTAAGGGAGAGTGACATGAGTTAGTAAGATGAAATGAGATTTGATTGACTCTAGGGTCCTATTGTTGGGTTTTGGATTTAGCTTTGAAGGTTTTGATGTTTTTGGGCTTGGTTTATCTAAGTATGATTATGATCATACTTGTTTCGATGGAGGAATGGATTGGTCGATTGTTGTCTTGATTGAATTTGATCCTTGCCCAACAACAATCTCCCCACAATCAAAAGTGCATCATATGCCGATGTTAGTTTTAATGTACTTGATGGATTGGCGCTTATGGTGAGGTTGATGGATCATTTTGGGTAATGATGTTGGATAGTCTGTTTATGATTGAAATCAGATGGAAGCTTAGCTCCCTTGTTGCTGAGCCTTAAAAAGGGGTTGTCTTTGTTTTAGTGTAGGATTTGGTCAATCATAGTATGACTAGGCTCAATATGATCAACATTCGATTTGTTTTGGATTGCAATTTTATGGATATCATTGTTGTCATTATAATAAAAAAATGGGTTATTAGTAATACAATTGGCTGATTATTTACTTTGCTTGATTTTATATCATATTTTGGATGCCATTTTGTTTTGGGTTTTGATGTTTAGAAATATTGGGTCAATTTTGGTTGTTTTCTTTGAAAACCAAGTGTAACTCGGTATAGTTTGATGTTTTTGACGTTTAAAAAGCTAACTTAACTCGGATAGAGTTTCACATTTTGGAAAAAAGGGTCTATATTTGAAAAGAGTAACACATTTAGTGTTTTTCAAAAGATGTAAGGGGAGTCAAAAACACAACTTATGCTAATGATGGCTACGTATGTTTGAATAAACAAGACTTCTACGGGTGCCATCGATATACCTTTTGGTATGTGAAATAAAATTTCGTGAAATTAAGGACTACTATCTAATAGTGTGGTTTAGAGGTCTAAATCCCCTCTTGCCTTCACTTTAGCCAATATAGTGGAACTTCACCAAAAATAGTTCTTTCCCTGTGGTGGCATTGGGTATTGGCGAGAAAATGCATGCCTCACTTCACAAAAGCCACAAAAATGAACTCCTACCTAACTAAAAATGACAACTCTTCCCATGAATTTACATAGCCTATTGGTACATGTGTTTTGTCCAAAAGAATTGGAAATGACCTCTAAGCCACCAAATCCGACTAAAAGTGAAAAAGCATCTAAATTGTTTCGATTCCCAATATCACCTTTCGGTGCATGGGAAAAGTATACACGTTTGGAGAAAAGGATTAAAAAACACGAAAGCAAGTATGAAAACAAAATGAAATGAATAAAGATTGTAGTAAGAAAATTGTGATTAAGCAAGTGATTAGTCCGATATAAGAAAATTGAATTTGAACAAACAAGATAATAAACAAAGGTACGATAAGCAAGATAAAATAATCAAAATGCAGTAAGCAATAAAGGGAATGCAAATTGATTAGTAATTTTGTCTGCATTTCTTGTCTTCAACGAATGATAAGGTATTTACAAACAATGATTAGTAGTTTGAATAACAATGAACAACCTCTAAAAACTAAAGCAAAGTGATACAAGATGAAACAAGTATAAAATATAGCTCATTGAAATAAAATTGCTGAAATACATAGCATACTCCCCAAAATAGGGAAAAATTGTGGCTACATGCAACATAGTCACTAAAAACAACATAAAGTTATATAAAAGTGAAATTGTTGCGAATGCAAGGTAATCATTAAAACTAATGTAAAGCAAATACAAAAGTGAAATCGCTGCAAACACAAGCACAATCAATAAAAATGAGTGGGATCACTACTTATCTGCGCGTGGTTGTTAATTATAAAGAGATGATAAGATGAGGCAAAGTTATTGCAAACACAAGTAGAATCACCACTCTAAAAAAAAACCACACCTACAATGCACAAAAATGCTAATAAGAAACATAAATATCACAATGATTAAACAAAATGTAAACAAACAACATAACAAATAAAAAAAGTAAAAATATACTGCTATGAAACATAAAAATGAAAAATGACAACAAAATCATAGAAAAACCTACAACCAAGCTATCAACACATAAACACTACGACTCAAAGCATAGTTCTTTGTCAAGGTGAGCATAATTGCTATATAGTAGAGCGCCAAATCACCGAATGTGAAAAAGGTTAAGTGCCAAAGTAGAATTTTGATGATTGTTGGCGAAGCCGATGAAATTGCAAAGCCAAAATAGAGCTACAACGAGCAGGTGAAACCAATGAACCTGTAAACCCTAAGTTTCCGAGTAGAATCGTCGAAGATGTATGTAAAATCATTAAGTCTACAGGGAAGGGTCATTGTTTGATAAAGCGAGATCTTTGGAACTATAGTGTGACATGGATCCCAAGGTACAAATTCAAAATGGTTGTAATTTTTGATGTCAAGACCAAATTTTGACAGACTTTCGCCTCCTCAAAACTTGAAAAAGATACTCAATCCTATAAAATTTAGCAAAACTTAGCAAAAAGACATGAAATTCAGAATTGAGTGTAAGAAAAAGTAGATTCGCACAGTGGCATGCCTTATGTATGCATTAAGGGTTATGAAATCCTAATATAATGAATGAGACTTACACATATAAACCTCCGTAATACTAATATTATCTATGATTTAAAAAAATTTAAATATTTATTAGAGGACCGAGATCAAATGAATATAACAATAATAAACAAGATCTAGCATGCAAAGTACAAGCAAGTATGCAATATAGGAGATAAGAGTGACTTATCTTATATTGAGAGATTTGGGCTGATCCTGGACTAGAAATTGACTAGAACATGATGGATTTGGATTGTGTGAGTTATATTTGGAAAACTAAGATATGGGACTTATTTGGACAAGAGCGCTCGTAGTTGGACAAAACCACCTCAGCGCTAGTGTTTGATCTGGGTGCTAGTGTCCTTGCAACAAATTTTCTTCCGGTATTTTCAAGATCCGAATCTAGCTTCTTCCTATCACTTTTTTTTACATCCACTTCACCGTAGGATTCCCGTGTCACCTCTATACCTGCAAACCAAACCATTGCTACCTACACAAATATCAATCAAACATTAGATGGAATAAATAATGCATATGCTTGAGTCGGAATGACCTCGATGGTCACCCCAATGTGATTGTGACTAAGTGCTGCACTGCATTTCAACCTCTATGTAGTTTTGTGTGTGTGTGTGTGTGATTTGAATTATGTCCCTTGCATCTAGGTTTCCCTTGTGTCAGTCACACCAAGATAACGAGCTACAACTAATTTTCCCCGAAGATGAATGTGTTAGATGGAATTCAAAATGTCCCTTCTTATGCAGTGAATGATGCATCTTAAATGTAGTCTTTGAATGTTTCTCTTTTCCCAATTATTTGATAGTAAATATTAGCCCCAAATTGTCCCACCCTTAATAATAATTAGTAGGTTTTGTATATATCTAAAATGTTTGAAATTCAACACTTAGCAACACCAAAAGCCAACTTGGTCATGAGATAAAGATAAGAAAACACCCAAAATAAAGAAGAAACTGACAAGTTGGAAAATAAAGTAAGATAAACAAAAACGCCTAGAAGGGACACTAGCGCATGAGTAGTAGTGTCCTAACTGGGTGGTACTGTTCCAAAGCAAAGAAACAAAAACAAAACCAAGAATGGTTACAAGGATCCCTGTGACATGACCAAAAGATATACATGCAAGCAAGAAGAGGCAAAGTCATAATCAAATTTAGTCGAAACCAGTAAAGAGGACTAAGAAAAGGTGTCACCAGTGTCTAATCTTCACACTTGGAAATCATGCATATAACATAATACCTGAGGCGTGATGCAATGGTAACAAGTATATATTTTTGTGTCTACACCACCCTTTATTCTATTTTTATAAAATTCAATAGTATAAAGGATATAATAAGAACATACCTGAAGAGGTACCAAAGGAGTTGTAGCCATAGCATGCCGATAGTAAGAATCATAACGCAATGAACCATGGATCACTGTTTTGATCCATGTGAGGTGATTGTATTTTCACAAGAGGATCCACATGATAAAAAGAGTGCTAAGGAGATATATGAGACTTTGAAACTTGGAGATTGAAGGAATGGTTGGGAGTGATCAATTTTTGAACCGATATAACAACTCTATGAGTTTGAGCATCTTGTCGCTGAAACTCAATGGACTTGAGTGTACTTTCATTAGAGAAAGAGTGTTGGGAGAGAGGTCATCTTTTCTCTTCGCCATGACGCTTCCTCAAAATGATTTCCATTGCTACGAGATGAAAATGAACCAATTGAAACTTGTCTACTAGGCACAACAAAACCCTCGTAAAGTGGTTCAGAAAGGAAATGATGTCTCATTGCCCCACTTTATGATTGTAAGGGTGTAAACTTGGTCAAATGGAAAAATTGCTTGACTTGATTGGCTCCCAAGTTAGGTCATCTGGGAGAAATATTGATACTTTTTGGAATAGAATTGAAACAATTTGTATTGGTTGGAACATAATATTTGATTGAATCTTTATTGAAACTACTTTGAAAGGTTGATATGCTCCTAGATTAGGTCATTTAAGGGAAAAATATTTTGAGAGTCGAGAAAAGATGTGAAAATTTGAGACAACTTAGCACTTGAAATAGCTTGAAACTTTTTTTTGGAATAATAAATTTGAACATTACTTTTGATTGATTAAGAATAGGGTGGTAGTATACGATGTGCTTGTGTGTAGTACACTAGAAATTTACTCAAATTTTTCTAGGAGGGCTACTATGATAACAACAAATATTGCCCCCTTACGGCGAAGGGCGAGAAACAAGGTAGTGAACCATGAGCCGAAAGAAAAGTAGAGTGGTTGTGTGAATAAAAACTAGAAATGTGTAGAATTAGTAGTGACTAGTGAGCTAAAAGCATCACGTGTAACCAAGTGGAAGAAGCGCGGTAGTCAATGTGCAATGCAGTAAACAACAAAGAGACAGTTCCATGGTCTGCTAACGACACATAAAATGGAAAAACAAGGCTCAAGATACAGATGAAACAACGTCAGTGAATTGGGTGTGTAAGAAGAAATATAATAACTATAGTAATCATAGTAATAATATGATTTACTATAAATAATAAGGTTGGAAAAGTGAATAGTAATTTCATTTGTAAATTGAATCAATACGATTTGAGCTCTGGATCGCTAGGATTTCATGAGCATGAGAGGCTATTCCATCGAGGTTTGAGAGAGTTATAGAGGCGTTGTCGACTCAGACAACAAATCAGCTAGTGAGTGTTGTGTTTTTGAAGTAGTGTAGGCATTAGTATAGTTGTTTTTAGCCATTTTTACATTTTTAAACTTTTTTTGAATTCAAGCATTTTTGTCAAGATGTAACCTGTAAGGGCTGGTTTTGTCTCTTGGATGATACCGCCCAATTTTGGGCAATAATGTCTAAGTTCTAGGTGGTACCGCCTAGGGTGTTGTGAGGTTCTGTCTAGAGAGTACATGAGTTTATTATGATGTGTTTGTGTGTGTTTGTATGTGTTTCAATGCTAACTTGGGATTTTTGTTCTTTCCTATGATGTGTAGAGATGCATACATTCATGAGAGCTCCCTATAGGGAGACATTTTTGTACATTGTTGACACCTTTGTGTCTAAAGGAGGATGAGTGGGATATATTAGATCAGTGTTGGTTGCGGCACATTATTATATCGGGGGAGCTGCCCCATAATATGTGTGATGATGACCGCACTGTGAGAGATGTGCAGAAAATTTTACTTTTGGTTTCCTCTTTGGAGAGATGAAAATGACCCTTGAGGATGTACATAGGATACCGTGGTTGTCGATTTTGGGAGATCGAGTTCATGTTATTCCCCTAGGTGATGCGTGACCACAACAAAGAGTTTCCAGACAATATTTTACAGGGTCTCAAGCATGGGAAGAGTCATCTATTACCCTAAAAGACATAGTGAGATCAAGTGTTCCACGTTTGTGGAGGTTTATTGCAATCATATTAGCTTCATGTTTTTTGTGGATGGAGGAGGTGTATCCATATCATATCAGATGCTCAAGATTTGTATGAGCATTGAGCAACATGGAACTCGGTATGCTTGGAACCACCGTATCTTTGTATCAATTGTATAGATTTACACATGAGGATCACGATGGAGGTATCGATGCTTGTACACTATTGCATGTATGATCCTATGAGAATATAGCTATGGTGAGGCCATTGAGTGGTATGCGAGTGGATTGGGCATGACCTGAGATTTCCATAGTGAGATGGGTTGGGCTAAGAGGTTGTGGTTTTGATACATTGACATATATATCTATTTTGGATAAGACGTGGCATGTTGCTTTGATTTGGAGACCTTATAGGGACTATTGAGGCCAGGTCAAGGATCAATTTGAGTTACGATGGATCTAACACAATATGTGGTTAGAGGATAGGTTTCCAGTGGTTATCAAGTTCTTTTAGTATGAGCATGTATAAACTAGGCACTAGTGTCCGATCTGGGTGCTAGTGTCCCTGCAACAACTCGCTTACGGTATTTTTAGGATTTAAACTTAGCTTCTTAATTTAGTTGTTTTTCACATCCACTTTGTTTGTAGGATTCCCGTGTCTCATCTATACCTACACAACAAACCCTAGCTACTTGCACAAAGCTCAAACAAATATTAGATGAAGTAAACACATGCTTGAGTCAGACTGACCTCAGCGGTCACCCTAATATGATTGTCACCAAGTGCATTGCACTACATTTCAGACTTGATGTAGTTCTTGTGTGTGTGTGATTGGAATCGTGTCCCTTGAAGCTAGGTTGCCCTTGTGCCAGTCACACCAAGATAACATGCTACAACTACTTTACCCTCAAGATGAATGTGTGAGATGAAATTCAAAAATGTCTCTTCCTATGCATTGAATGATGCAACCCAAATCCAAAGTATTTGAATGTTTATCTTTTCCCAACTAGTATGTAGTAAGTATTAGCCCCAAATTGTCTCGCCCTAATAATTGTTAGTAGTGTTCGTTCCCAATCTAACACCCCAAACAAGGCAAAAATGAGAAAAGAGGAAAGTAGAATAGGTAGACCTATTGATGTGTAATTTTGTAGTGGGATGAAACTATCTATATTTCTTGACCATGCCTTATGGGAATGACAAGGAGGCAAAGTAGACTAAAGGGTGGATACTCACTTGCTACTTTATGGATCTTCCTGAACCAGGTGAGAGGACCCAAAGGGTAGCTTGAAAAGGGGGAGGGAGATATTATGTTTCAAGCCCTCGAGACTTATCAGTGAATTCATTTGAGACCAAATACAACCACAAGATGTAGTACTCACTCAAAGGAGTGGTCACAAAATCACTACAAACACTTGAAAGCTTAGATACAAGCTACTAAAGATAGATGAAATATGATCACAAACATCATCTCTACATAAACTGTTAACAACTTGGGGTATGATGATGTTGAGATGCTAAAATTTACAAATCATGGAAAATACACTTAAAATATGTGAGGTGTGTGTGGTTTGTTTGCATATATCATGTTGGATATGCAAAGGGGGATGAAATTTGCAAGGGGTGAAAAAGGGTGGTACCTTAGAAATTAGGGAAAGAAAAGGGGCGTGGATTTAATGGGGAGAAATATCAATGCTCACCATTTCAGCCTATTACTTCCAAAATGCGGAAGAACAAAAGATAAAGACAATATAACCTTCAAAAGGTCATTTGCATTCATTGATACCAAATTCATGTAAACACTACCACATAATCTCTAAAACCTTAACACAAACACTTGTGCTTAAAACTTCAAAATATATATTGCATCAACTCCATAACACCCAAAATACACTCAAGGGCTATAAGTAGTCACCTCCAAAGTAATATTGCAAAAAGGGGTTTTGCAACTAAACAAACATTTCACAAAGAACACTCGAATCACAATATTCATTCAAGAACCAATCTCATATAATAAGAAGAGAATTTTTTTCTTATGCCATTGATTTAACAGATATAAGATTACATCAAAGACTATATTCCTTAACTATATTCCTATTTACAATCCATAATGCCTGAATGAAGCATGAAAAATGGTTTTGTATATTTAAATTTGAAAAATGAGACATGAAAATCCTCTCAATTCCAGTTAATGACTATACAATTTACAATCATCTTAACATGAACCCCCAAAAATTAAAACCCCTAAAGTGAAGACATGCCTTCACTTTTATATAAAAATTTCCCTATAAAGGAATGTAAACACCCCCATGAGCAATGAAAGAAAGAAATACAGGTTAGTCATCCTTCATCTACAAAATGGATGAAGAGATGTACAAACTAAAAAATATCCTATTTTTATCTACCTAGTTAGAGCCGTTTTGAATCATGATGAAACCTATGGAGGAGTGGATAATATTCCTTCTCTTGTCAACAAATTATTTAATCCTTTTATATAACTTTCATTATTCCACGTATGCTCCAAGAAAATATTTGTTACATGTTACAATCAAATCATTTTGATTCCTTTTGAAAGAATAATGAATAGAAAAGGAATAAAGAATGGGGAAGGGGACAAAGAATAAAATAATGCCTAGGGAGGATCGAGATCTATCTGTTCAAATTTTTCTACCTATTCCAAATTACTCTTGTATGCATAAATATTTCAAACATCCCTAAGATAGGATCTTCATCTAGCCCTGCATGGTAGAGGAAGATTATTTCTTGTTTAGATAAAACACTATCAAACTTAGTGGAGATAACTCTCTTCCTCCTCTTGGCCAATTTATTGATATATCCCTCTAAATGAATGAATTTATAAATGGAAGAATAAATAAAATATTTTGAAGGCTCCAAATCCCCTACAACATGTTGCTAAAGAATTTATATTAACTTGTTTGCATCTATAGATCCTAGGGTGTATGTATCCTTAAGGGGAATAATTTTTCAAGTTTTGACTCTATGTCATCTGCATACTTCCTTGCCTTCTCCCTCATGTCTTGGAGCTTGCTTATGCAATTCCCAAAGATTTCCATTCTAAAATTGAAAGCTCTCATATACTCATCTGTTTCCCCCCGTAATTTGAGGGAACTATCCCTTCCTTTTCCACCACTTCATCATCCAAAACTGTGATGGCCTCAAGCTTGGGCAGTAGTCCATCCCAATATTCAATTTATGTTTGATATTTATCAATTAATGTCTTACTTGCTTCCATTTGTTTAGAGACTTTATTGTAGCACTCAAAAATACATTTCATGACCTTTTTCCGTTACTTATCAACTCCTCCCACTTCTTGGTAGATTCTCCCCTACACCTCGAATCATCAACACTTTTTATCATTTCAAGAGCGAGGGATGTAGTTGTCTCTTGAATTCCTAGGGTATCTTGTGCCCACTTTTGCACCTAGGTCAATAAGATATTAACATTATATTTGAGTTGCTTTTTTGTTTTCTTATCCTTATCCATTTTCTCGAAAGAGACCACCCACTGCCAAGGTAACATCATGCTTCAAGCCCTCAGTGGTTGGCTTTCCAAGTGGGATATTCATGATTTGATAATTAAAAGGAGAAAATTCATACCTTAAAGAATCAATTTTAGGGGTAGACACCTCCATAAACCTTTCTCCTTGAGCCCCTATCATTTTCCTTGTCAAAATTCTTACTTTGTTTGGTGGTCTAGATAGATTCAATGAGATGATGATCTGAAGGTGATCTTCTTCCACTTGCACCTTCACCTTTTTCTTCCTTGGGAGGGATTATCCCAACCAACCTTCAGCTCAAGTGCCACCTTATTTTTGTTCTTGAAGTTGGGTAACAATAGGCGCTATCATCATCATTCAGTGCTGACAAGGAGAGAAAGACTTGAATCTTCAATTTGTGCTTCCTGCTAATCAATAGACTCAACAAGATGTTCTTGGAATTTTCCTTCTTTTGCCCCCAAGTCTTTCATCTTTCCTTCTGTCTTAGTTGAAGATGGTTAAGTGTTTGTATTAGTCTTTTTTTATTCTTAACGCCTTCTTCTCCGGATGGAGAAATCTCCTTTTCTGTTTCAATTTGAGGCTTCTCTTGATGTTGTGATTCCTGCTCTGCAACTTCATGAGTTGCAATTTCCTTCTAAATTTCCTTCAAAACTAGTTGAGTAGGTTCCATGACATTTGGTTGTTCAATCTCAATAGATGAAACTTCTCCAAGATGGGTCTGTCTAACTTATCCTACAACAAATTCTTCTTCCATAATTTCTCCACGTCAACACCTTTTGTTTTCTCTATGGCAGGTGTTTCTTGTACTTCCTAGTGCCCCTCCTTTTCCTCAACTGATATGTCTTGTGTAGTTTGATGTGGGAGGTCAAATCCAACATCTTGGTACAATCCATGTAGCATTTCGGTAAATATTTTCTCATTGGATGGGTCTGAAACTTCATCTTTTTCCTTTCTTTGGGATTCTTATCCTTAAATCTCCTCAATGAGAACACTTATAGGGATCTCTTGTGTGGGAACAATAGTAGATGCCTCATGCTGCAAAAGCGGTGGGGTAGTGAGTGTTACCTCTAGAGTATGAGGGGCAACAACAGATGCATGGACCATTGGAATTGTCCCTTGGAATGTTTCACATGTGGTTGTCTCCATTGTAGGTGTTGCCACCTTTGTCCTTTTGGTCCTCACAAAGTGCAAGTCACGGAGTTCATCCTATTCCTCCTCCTCCTCATGGATAATACCCAATATTGGGGATATCTTTGGTTGACATGAGGAAATTATTCCTCTTATTCCCTTCCCTTTTACGTGATGATCCTTTTGAGAAGGAAGATGACGTATTAATATGAGTGGTTTCCTTTGCCATAGGTTCCCTTTTCCTTGAGGAAGGATGTGGGAATTCTTGGAGTGGTGTGGTTATAATCAATAGGGCATCCTACATTCTCTAATACATTCTAAACCATATGTGTTAATTTTGACACACGAGTCCCTGTCTTGATAGTTGATGCATTGAGCTCCTCCATAACCCTTAAAGTTGGTCCTATGATAGAAATTTATGGGGACTTTCCTTTAGGGGTTAAAGCTTACGGTTTCCTACCTAAATGGGAGAAGCACATCCTTAATGACTAGGTAAGTGCATGGAAATGGGGGGCCAAAAGGGGGTAAAAAAGGGACACATTTTCCTAAAACCAGCGAAACTTGAACTTCATGAAATAATTCGGCATGCATATACTCAAAATTTGACAAAGTGATAAAAATAAGTACCGTAGAGCTCGAAATATAGTTTCTATACTATTTTTTTGTTTGAAAATAAATGATATTAAGAGGATCAAATGTGGTGCACACACAAAGTATGTCTATTTTTGTGTCCAAAAGATAAGAACCTCTTATGTGTGTGGCCCCCCCATTTTTTGAGTTCTATAAATTATTTTTCAAATCCCTTCAGTAGAAAGTTAGCTAAGATCATGTACGAGGTCCCACTAATTTTTCATAATTTTTGGATGAATATATAATTTTTTATTGATTTCCAAAGTGCACATATCCTGAAAATGAAATATTTGTGGGTTCACTCCCATAACTTTGAGAAAAAAATTCATTTTTGTTTTGTTTTTATTTAGTATGTGTAGAATGGAGTTCAGAAAAAACCACTTTTTTTTGAGATGTGGATAAAAAATCATAAATTGTGCACCAAAACGTATGCATAGGTTTTTACAAGAAAAGAAGGCACTAATAAAAGAAATTATGGATGAAAGGCTTAAACTAATCGGATTTTAGAAAGAATTATATTGTCATCAAGGTAAAACCAAGCTTGACATCGTAGTATAATTTTTTTGAATATTATGTTATAATGCATGAGATATTGGGGTGAACACGTGAGATTTTGATGTTTTTTTGTCAAACATGGTTTCATTCATGGATTACACAGTCCAGACCTTTGGTTTAGATATCCAAGGACAATCCAAGCCAATGGATTGGGAATTTCAAACCCAAAGAAGATGAAATGTGAGCGCGAGCGCATTCTTGATTGTTATGTGGTGTATGTGCTTATGGAAGGGATATATTTACTAAAATAAATGGTTTAAGTATAAGATGTTAGGGTCATTCTACACCTTATGGAACTAGTCTCACAACTCCATATGTCATGGTTTAGAAGATAGTTTTTTGATTCTAATCTGGTTAGTACATAGGTATTTTTAGGATTTCAACATTCAACATTCAACCTTCAAGGTTTTAGGGTTCAAATTATACAATCAATATATTTTTTGTGAAAGAATATAGTCATTGTTTAGGTTTTGGGGCATTTTGGATTGGTTATTGAAATTTGTAAGAGTGTTAAATGTGTCAAAATTAGAATTTACAAACCTCAAAATTCTCAAAAGTAGCAACAATCGATCTAATATATGGACTCATGAATTTTCCCATGAGAATGGAGTTGAATCCCTAATTTTTCTTAGAATATGGTAAAATCATAGTATGGATGAGTACCTACTTTACAAGCTTAGGGAATGCATATTTCACTTCACGGTTAATGGCGCGTCCTTCCTCCTCGCCTGCCGCCTCAATACCACTCTCAACCTAGATCAAAAGAAATTATTAACAATTTTTTTTTAAGTTTGTTTCAATGTGCAGGGATGATTGGATACGATGATTGATGATTTCAATGTGACTTGATGGAAGATAACTTCCTTTAGAGGCCTAAAAAGGCCATTATGAGCTAATTAAACACCTTTTAGGAGAGTTTAAGAAATATATTAAGCATCTGGAGGTGATGTTAAAGAATCTTGGAAGTGTTGGAGGCAATCTAGGAATATTGTTTGGGGCTTAGGGTTTATGGTTTAGGTCTCGGTGTTTAGGGTTCAAGGCTTAGGGATCGGTGCTCGAGGTTTATGGCTCAAGGTTTAGAGTTAAGGTTTTAGGGTTTATGGTTAAGGGTTTAGGTGTACATTTTAGCGTTGAGAGTTTAGGGTTGAGGGTTTACGGTTTAGGGCTCAGGGTTTAGGGTTTAGGGCTCAGGGTTTACGGTTTAGGGTTTAGGGAAAATGATTTAGGGTTTAGGGTTTAAGGCTTAGGGTTTAGGGTTTAGGGGTTAGGGTTTAGGGCTTAAGGTTTAGGGTTAATGGCTTAGGGTTTATGTTTTAAGGTTTAAGGTTTATAGTTTAGGGTTTAGGGTTTAGGGTTTAATATTTAGGGTTTATGGATTAGGATTTAGGGTTTAAGGTTTAGGTTTTAAGGCCTGTGGATTAGGGTTTAGGGTTTAGGGTTTAGCATTTAGGGTTTAGGGGTTAGGGTTTAAGGTTGAGGGTACAAGGTTTAGGGCTTAGGGTTTACAACTTAGGGCTCAAGGCTTAGGGTTTAAGGATTAAGATTTAAGGTTTAGGGTTGAGGGTTGAGGGTTTATGGTTTATGGTTTAGGGATTAGGGTTTAATGTTTAAGGTTCATGGTTTATGGTTTAGGGTTTACGGTGAGGGTTTAAGGATCGGGGTTTAGGGATGAGGGTTTAAGGATCAAGGTTTAGGGCTTAGGGTTTAAGGATCAAGGTTTAAGGCTTAGGGTTTAGGGTTGATGGCTTAGGGTTTAAGTTTTAAGGTTTAGGGTTTAGGTTTTAGGGTTTATGGCTTAGGATTTAGGATTTAGGGTTTAGGGTTTAGTGCTTAGTTTTTAAGGTTCAAGGTTTAGGGTTTAGGGTATAGGGCTTAGGGTTTAGGGTTTAGGGCTTAGGGTTTAGGATTTAGGGTTGAGGGTTTAGAGATTAGGGTTTAGGGTTTAATGTTTAGGGGTTAGGGCTTAGGATTTAGGGTTTAGGGCTTAGGGATAAGGGTTTAGAGTTTATGGCTTAAGGTTTAGGGTTGAGGGTTTATGGTTTAGGGATTAGGGTTTAAGGTTTAAGGGTAAGGGTTTAGGGAACATGGTTTAGGGTTTAAGTCTCGGGGTTTACGGTTTAGGATTTAGGGGTTAGGGCTGGGGTTTAGGGTTGATGGCTTAGGGTTTAAGTTTTCGGGTTTAGGGTTTAAGGTTTACGATATAGGGTTTAGGGTTTAAGATTTAGGTTTTAGGGTTTATGGATTAAGATTTAGGGTTTAAGGTTCATGTTTTAAGGCCCATGGTTTAGGGTTTAGGGTATAGGGCTCTGGGTTTAGGGTTTAGGGTGTAGGGTTTAGGGTTCAAGGTTTAAGGCTAAGGGTTTAAGGTTTAGGGTTTAGGGTTGAGGGTTCAAATTTGAGGGTTCAAGGTTTAGGGCTTAGGGTTTTAGGTTTAAGGTTTATGGTTTATGGTTTAGGGCTTAAGGTTTAGGGTTTATGGTTTAGGGATCATGGTTTAAGGTTTAGGGTTTAGGGTTTAAGGTTAAGGGTTTATGGTTTAGGGATTAGGATTTAAGGTTTAAGGGTTAGGGTTTAGGGTTTAGGGAACATGTCTTAGGGTTTAGGGTTTAGGGTTTAAGGCTCAGGGTTTAGGGTTTAGGGTTTAGGGGTTAGGGGTTAGGGTTTAGGGTTTAGGGAACATGGTTTAGGGTTTAGGTTTTAAGGCTCAGGGTTTAAGGTTTAGGGGTTAGGGGTTAGTGTTTAGGGATCATAGTTGAGGCTTACCCATTCACTCATTGTAATGTTTTGTGTCTTAACCATTTTTATTAGTATTGACATAGAGTATTCAACTAAAAAGGGTTTATCTGATTTGTAGGAAAAACATTCAAAGAGAGTCATCACAATTTGATGCCTTTCATCTATTGATATTTTGAAGGAGGGAAATGCGGATATCCAAGAACAATTCGACAATGAAATGTTACCTAATACAACTATCTCCCTTTTTCTATAGCTTGTGAACTATTTGGATCTCCAAGAGTCTTATAAATTGAGAATAACAAGTCTAGTGGTTTTTCTTGGTCCGACGGATTATGATACCAATAAAATTTGATTATTTTTGAGGCTCTTTTAAATAACTCTTTAAGTTACACGCTTTCGGGAATGAAGGTTTCATTCAGAGAACAAAGATTGATATGTCTAGTGCTTGTGTTGTTGGAACATAATGTTTAAGTGCTTTGGCCAACCCTTAATGTATATGGGTCCATCACTAATATATAGGTTAATATTTGATAATATGAAATATTTATATTTCTATTATTAAATATGCTAACCTAGGTATATACTTTAGGTTAAATATTTAATATCATGAAATGATTATATTTCTAATATTAAATATTATAAACCTAGGTGTATGTGTCAACCATTTTAGGTTGAAAAGATGGGTCGGAAGACATACCCGATCACCTTATATAAAATGGACTTCAGATCCTCATTTGATATATTTGGGAAATATATCAAAGGTGTGCAAATCAAGTGATTTGGTTTTACCCTTAGTAAATAGGGTTTCAAAGGAGGAGGTGATCTTACTGGATGTAAAATAAGTTCTCTAAAGTAAAAGGTTATTTTCAAAGTGGTTTTTACCCTATTGGGGTTTTCCACTATAAATACTATGTCACCTGTGTTATTTATTTTCTGTAAGTATTTCTTTATTTACTTATGTTATGATGTAATATTTATTTAAATATTTATTGTAATATTATGTAATATGTAAGTTGATTAAATCTGTATTTATTAGAATCCTTAAATTCTAACATGTGTAAGCTGGCAATTTGAGAGGATTTGTGAGGTTCAATTTTATTTTCCAAGATGTATTACTCTAATGTATAAAAATGTTTCTCAAGATGCATTGACATTCTGATTGAAACATTCAATATATGTCCAAATTTAATTAAATAGCTTCTTTCCTTGGCCAATTATGATGATCCCAAATAATTACCTCAAACGTTCTTGATACCCTTTCAATATTTTCTCTTCAATAAAATACAAGGATTATTTTTATAGTCTTGACTCGAATCTTTGAACATCTATGTGACAATGACCATAATTGTCATGAAAAAGGTGAAGTTTCTAGAGTATGTGTAATCCTTACCAAGTTAGTGAGACAAGCCATGCATTTTTAAGGAAGAAGAGGCTCTTGTGAATATGAACATGTATCAAAGTGAACCATGACTGCAAATATGAACATGTGGTTATTTTTTCCACTTGAATGGGTCACCCTCGCTTACATAATGCCATACATGGAAATATGAGAAATGTGAAATTTGTTTCAGAGTATGAAGAAATTTACATTCAAGAGCGCAAGTATATGTGGGGATAAATTTTTTTTAGTAGAGATATGTAATATGCATTGTAAGGCATAAGGTAGATGCCATATCCATCTAGTTATCTATTCCACCTCTCATAAAAAAGGTGATGTTATCCAAATAACTCTCTTGGTTATTTGGACAACTTATGTACATATTCTGGCTCTGAGACCTTCATTGCAGGTTGTGCTCATTCCAACTATCTACTTGGCACATTTCCTTGGCTAAATTTCCTTGTGCGCTAAGCACACTTTGCTTATGCACTTCTATCCCTTCAATTTTCATTTTCCTCTTTATTTAACTCTTTCCTTATGCGCAACTTCTATGCACCCAACTTCTTCTAGTAGTTCATGTATCCTATGTGCGTGCCTTGCACTTGCTCCAAAATCAGCTAAGTCCCTAGACCTCTCACGCATACCGCACATAGATTTGTATTATTTGTGCCTTGACCACACGTTTTCTTCCTTGGGTATTTCTCCCATTTCTCTTGTGTGCATCACCTTTGCGTGTGCACTTCCTATGTTTTCCTCCCGCACTTCATTCTTCTACGTGCATGCCTTTGCACATTCTTTTGTGCCATTTCATGCCACATCATCATCTGAGAAGCTTGAGTGTGCTTCACGCAACCAATCAAAGCGTGCTAGCTGGGTGCCGAATCCTTGCAACAAATCAATGAATGACATGTGGTAGAAAAAGACAAAGCATTTACACATTGGCCATCCTTTCAACTAATCGGTGCACACCACATGTTTTGTATGCCCAAATAGTTTTGAAAAAATTCTAATAGTCATAACTTTTACGTCAGTGCTCAAATCCTTATGCGCCTTGTCTCATTTGATAGCTGCTTGATGTAGGATACAATGTTTGATATTCAAATTCAAAATTTTGGTGGATCTGGTAGGTGAGAAATGGGAAAATGTATTTCTGGGAATTGATGAGCAAATATGATTGCTCCAACCACCGATTTAATTTGATCCTCCCTCCTTCCTTCTCCAATATGCAAAAGCAGACTTGGGGAAACACATTTGATAAATTTACGGGAATTGAATGCTTATTGTTGGTGGTTGCTTTTCAAATTTTGGTTTTCCTACTCTTCTTCTTATTCCATCGATTCATCTATAAATGTAAGATCTGGGCTCATTATTAATGTTGGAAACTTTGGATCCTTACACATTTTGCTAAGGACTTCATATTTCTATATTCTAAGTCACAAACCTCTATATATGGCTCGTGCATGTGGATATCAACCTCTTTCACCATTGTAATAGTTTTGTGCATTTCTGGAAGTAATGGAAGCATCATTTTGTGACTATTCTCTATCCTAAGCATGTTTGTATTCTTTCTTCTTTCCTTTCTTTTACATTGCGTGCTTGATGTGTCACTCTACGTCCCTTGCAGTTCCATTTTTAGTTGTGTTCCATGAAACTAATATGATAAACACGTTTTAGTTGTGCTAGGCATTCCTAGCCTTCTTTCATGCCTTTTCCTTTCATTTTTCTTAGAACAGATGGTGTTCATCCCTCTTTTTCCGGTGCTTATCACCTTAGATTAATTTTCCATTATGTTATCCTTCTATCCTTGGTCCCTTGGCATTGTTAGCTTAGTTTTTCCCTTTCAAAATTAGGAGTAGCAGTAGTAGTAGAAATAGATAGAGGAATCATCCTTCTCTCGAAGATCCGTCTCAAGCACGCAATGTCCCAAAACTTGGAGATGGTTCCATTGTTGTCTCAAATAGCTCTGTTCTTCCATATCGAGACGCGGATGCACGTTTGAACGATCAACAGTTTCTAACACGCCTGGTGGGAAAAGAAATGAAATATTAAATTTCATATTGCTAAGTTCTAGTATGTGGAATTAGTATTTCCAACCTCTAGATGCTCTTTCAAACACATATGGCAAATCCAGACATTTCTAGATCTTCTATTTTCGAGTCTTGAGCACTTTTTATGAGAAGAGTTCATACCAGACAGAGTGATGTAGCTGAAGGATCCTTTGGATATCTCTAGATTTCACCAAGAAGCACACATAGTAGAGCTCCCGCATGCGCATCCCCATCTTTGACATGCCACACATATTCCACTCCACCTCATAGCAACAGAAAAATGCGGCCTAGCATGGTGCTTCAATCTCCTCCTCTGAGGAACTTTTCCAGCTTCACTGATGGAAGCCCGTTCAATCTCAATGCTTAGCATGATATGCCAAACAAACACTCTCAAGAAAATTCCATACTTGGAGGAGAGAATCAAGTCACCCATGTTGAAAACATTCAAGATGTGGCAAATGTGTGCTCTATCTATCTAATCACGCATGACGATGTAGTTGTTATACTACTTGTAGCCTCATTTAAGGGAAAAGCACTCCAATGGTACCATGGCCTAAGACCTACATCTATTACCACCTAGGATGAGCTTGGAACAACTCTATGCAACTACTTTGAAGACAAGTCAGATCATCTATCACTAGTGGAGCAGTTGACTACAACGAAGCACGCACCTAACAAGCATATGAATGAATTCTACATTATATTCTAGAAGACTTGGGATAGAATCCCACAAGTGGTAAGACCTAAAGCCTAACATGATTTCCTATATTATCTAAGGGCTTTGAATAATGACATTTTAGTCATGATTCAATCTATGGGAGGTAGGACTTTACCAGTTGCCTACAACATTGCCATAAGGGCAAGAAAATAGTCTCATCTAGGTGGGTAAGCTAGATCCTAGGTCTCAAATGGCCTTGTTCCTAGAAATGTCTCCAACACCCTAGCCTACTATTGCTCCAGTTCTAGTGCATAGTGCACAACCAGTTGCATCTACATCCTACTCTCTCGCATGCAACAAAAAGAAGATGAAGAGTTAAAGGCCCTGATTAGAAACTTGTCTAACAAGGTCATATCATTGGAAAAGTAGCAGGTGAAAGCCTACAAAGGTAGTTCTAACTAAGAACAAAATCCAAAGTAATCAACCTTGGTGAAATCAATATGGAAATCAAAGATATGTGTAGAACCAATGAATGATAGATGGCATGCTAATGCACACTTTCCTTTGCAAGTTATTCCTCCTACAACACCCCTTCCAATGCCCAACACAAGTCAAGCACTTGTCCCAATCTAGAACAATATGGCGCAAGAGTCTAAATGGTGCTTCCCTTGTAATATGCCTCATAGTCAGTATCACTATGCCAATGTTGCGTGCACACAAGCCTATATGATCCAAAATGATTCTAACTGCAAGCCTTCCATCGACATAGGGGAACTTGAGAAGCAAGAAAATACATAGGCTTATCCTGAAGCTAACTAGATATTCTTTGGCACTGAGGACTTTTGCATAATCAACCAAGCTGCAGAGGACATAAGAAGACTGTGCACCCAAGTTGCAGAAAACACAAGATATAAGAAGATAATACTTGAGTCTAGCGCACAGGTCACAATCTCGGTAACACAGGTTGATCCTCAAAAGCAAAGAGATGTAACTAAGCCAACCAATAATAAAAATTCTCAAGTTCCTACACACGAGGCTCCACGTAAAGCTCCTCCTAAAGTGGCGTACGTCCCTCCTTTGGTAGGTCAAGCCTTTGTGCTAACTCACTGTTCCTACCTCGTACTTGAACAAAATAAAAAGGATGCTACTATGCCCCAAATGCACAAGTTAGTGGGTCTTCCATTCAACATTATGGACCAGATGAAGAAGACAAACATAAATGTCACAATGTGGGATTTCCTGACCATTCCATCTCGAGTAATTTGCTGCATGAAGCTTTGGCCCAACTTCCTCTCGGTGACCCAACTATACGAAGTCACGTGCTTTCGTCAATATCTTCCAAGAAGAGGAGAAGAAAGTAAGTAAAGTTGTCAAGACCACACCTTTCTGTATGTCCTTAATAATAGGAAAACAACTTGTTCATAACTGCATGATTGAATTCTAGGTGCTAGTACTTCTGTCATGCCTAAGAAAATTACCGATGCCTTTGGTCTTAAATATAGTCCCTTAACAAAAGGAATCCTGTAACTTGATGGTTCAACTGTCACTACTCTAGGAATCATCAAGGATCTTGTGTTGACCCTCTATGCATGTCCAAGCCTCACAATAACTCAAGATGTGTCAATCATTGACCTAAATCCTTTGTTTGCCTTATGTTTATACAAATATTTTACTACTAAAGTGGGTGGTTACTTGTCTTCTAATTGAACCCATATGTCACTCAAGACAAGGTATGGTACCCAGTTTACCATACAAGTGAGCCAATATTTTCCTATCATGTAGAGTCATATGTCCCATCCCCTCTCCAAGCCAACTATTTAATCCAAGAAGAACAAGTTTCAGTTTCTGAAGAGCATCCTCTTCCACCTTCTATTCCTAATCTAGTACTTGATGAGTGGGTGGAGAGGTACCACAATTTTATCCATATGCTAAAGAGATGGAAGCTTATGAAACTTGGATTGGTACCTACCGCATCCTAGAATAGGAATATATGCTTCGGCATGTGTTTAAGCAAAGTGAAGAGAACCTTGGTCTATGGAAGTTGTACTTTGATGGATCTAGAAGTTGAAATGACACGGGAGTAGGTGTTATTCTCATTTCCCCTAAGGATGAGAAATTATTCTTCGCGCATAAGTTGTAGTTCACATGTTCCAACAATGTGGCAGAATATGAGGCATTGGTACATGGTTTTCTTATTTATGAAAAGAAGAAGATTAAGGCATTGAAAATATTTGGGGACATGAAGTTGGTTATCTATCAAGTCACCAAAAAGTGTCTTTCAGTAAAGAATAAGCTTCTCAAAGTTTATAGACATAGAGTCTGGGATCTCTTTGAGAGCTTTGATGCTCTAAATCATTGGTAGTACCGCGCAAGATAAAAAGGAGGCTAATCAAATGGCTGTGTTTAGTTCATAGTTCACTTGATGAGGACTTTTCGGGGGGAAAAATTCAGCACATCAAGATGGTGATTATACCATCCATTCAAGATAATAGCACCAGTGGAAAGTGTTTAACAAAGTGACACACAGATCATCCAGTTCATCTAGAATGAAGCTGAGTTCTCAATGGAAGTTGATTTGCATGGCGAGATATGGTGGCCAAATGATACAAATGAAACAAAAAAATTTCCTAAAGGGATTGTCACCTTAGAGAAAATGTTCATCCCTAATGATGAATTTAAGGGTGAAGAAAGGTATACATGTGTCACACAAGAAGACTTCAACCCAATCACTATTACATGCACAAAGTAACCGCTTTGCTCAATAAAGCTTGTGCACATGATGAAAAGCAGACCTTCATATCTCTCTGTAAAAAATATAGTGATATATTCTCATGGGAGTATGAAGACCTTAAAGGTTTTGATCCAAGTATTTCTCAACACTCCCTTGACCTTGATCCTATTTTCAAGCTCATAAGACAAAAGTAATGACCAGTTTATCTAAAGATAGAATACCTCATGAGGAAGGAGTTATCCAAAATCATTGAGGCCAAGATAATATTTCTGATCAAGTACTCTACCTAGGTTACAAATCTAGATCTAGTGTGCAAAAAGAAACAGTGAAATCAGACTCGTGTTGATTTCGAGATATTTGAACAAGGCATCTCTAAAGGATCATTATCCTTTGCCTTCTATGGAGAATATTTTGTAGATCGTGTGGCGGCTTGCAAAGATTCTCAATCTTTGGATGAGCATTCAGGATTCAATCAGATTCTCAGTCAAGGAATATAATCAATTCAAAAATGTGTTTATAACCAAGTGGGGAACATATGCATATCGAGAAGGTGCCCTTTAGTCTATCAAACACAGCACAATGTTTTTACATGCCATGGATATTGTATTCGAAGGCTATATCAATGAGTTCATCTTGGTTTACCTAGATGATATCACATTCTTCTCAAAGCAAAGTGCGGATCACATGGCATACCTAGAGAAAGTCTTCAAAAGATACGAGAAAATTTGGGGTGTCCCTCAGCCCCAAGAAATGAAATTTTGCAGTGGCACAGGGAAAGCTTCTGGGCCATGTAGTTTCAAAGGATGGCATAACAATCGACCTTGAGCGCGTGTCATCCATTCTGGCCCTCTCCCTGTTGGTGCACAAGAAAGCCTTTGTAGTCCTTCCTTGGAAAAATCAAATTTGTTAGGCACTTTATTCAGTAACTTTTCCACACATTGAAGGTGTTGGTGCTCAAATTAGTCTCGCCCCATCGACCTTTGAGATCCCTCAGTTTGTAGCCTCTGTTATGTTTTGTCCCCCCGGGCTCAAATGGTGGCTCTCCTGCATTTTATGGTTTGACGGGTGTAATTTCCCGGTCAAAATTACTTCTCGGCATCAGTTGAAAAGTGGCCCTTTCTAGTTGGATGTGGCTTTATGGGGCACTTTAAAAATTCTAAGGCTCACTTCAACACAAAACATGTCCACATGGAGGCTTCCGCTGGGCCTTCTTGTACTTAGACTTTTCACGCAACTTCCTAAAGGGGCCGGGACACGTGGAGGGACCGCGCATGTTTGGGGTCTCTAATTTTTGGGACCATCTCAAAGTGTGCCATTGAGACACGTAGCAGGTGGGGAAACAGAGGTGTGGGCCCATGGGGAAAATATGGAACTTTTTCCTTTTTGGAAAATAGGGATAAAATTTGTAAGTTGAAGCATAGGTCCGCTGGGACCCACATTGGGACACGTGTCAAGCTCGTTTTCTGAGGGCGGAGGGGCAGAGAAAATGTTAACATTTTACTTTTTTCCAAAAAATTATAAAATGTCAAAAGGTGCCCCCAGACCCGTTTCCAATTGCATTTTTCCATGTGGAGGGCTCAGATTAAAAGTTGAAACACAAGATCAATGGTAGTTGTGCATTTCATTTGATTTTGCCACCATTGAAGCTCCAGGATGTTTGGAGATGTATTTTTGCATCATTCTTCATCAAATTTTTGGAAAATTTGTGTCGTTTTGGTTTGCAAAGTTTAATTGAATCAATTTGGGATCTCAATTTGTAAATTTGAAGTACTCTTGAAGTGGATTTTGCTCGGGCTTGTGCAAAAACAGAAAATGCCAGATCTAGAAATTGCAGAGTAAAATTTCAGAGGAAAAGGAGGGAAAAGGGATGAAATGATGAAGGTGCAGGCGTAAAAGGTGAGAAAGGTGTGCCTCGAGAGCAAAAAGGGATGACCTGTCAAAGTCCAGCTATGCAGAGGCTCTAAAAAATGATTAAAGGAGGGATTCCTCACATGACAGAATCAAAATGATTAAAGGGAATCCCGAAAAGTTGTGGCATGGCATCCCAGTCAATAGTCGATGGCCCAAGAAACATGATCTGTTCACAGTTAGTCCACCTGACAGATTTAGGACCTGAATTTGTTAAATGTTGATGTCTAAAAAAATTGGTAACAAACAAAAGTCCCTTGAATATTCTTCTCTTTTGAGGGGAAAAGGTGCTACAGGCGCTAAGGGTGAAGAATATGCCTCCAGTTAGAAAAATGATGCAAATATTTTCAATGATTCACCTTTTTGAAAACACCTGACAACTTTTTTGTGAATCTATTGAATGTCACTTACTGCAAATCATGATCCGATATGTGCAACAAAGGTGCTTGAATATTCCTCTTTTGGGGGAAAATTGGATGTAAATGGTGTATTATAAATGCAATGAGATTACTCTTGCAAATGGTTGGGAGTTCATTTTCACGAGAAAATTTTGAGAAAATCTCATCTTCTGAGAAAAATTTCTGAGAAACCAAGTTAACTTCCTCTGTGTTAGATTTTCATTCATGTTGAGTTGGTTACGAGTGTATAGCCATCAACAAGCTCTGAGATTGTTTAAAATAACTCTCCCCTGTTGATGAATCTGATAAAATTTGAGTTAATTTGTGTTAAATCTTTGGAAAATTTTGTGTTTATTTCACTTTCAGAATGTTTGCAAGTAGTTTTTCTTGTTCCTATTACAATCTTGTATCAAAATCTCTTTGAATCACACATATCTCAATCCTTGTGATAGTTTAGTGGCATGTCATTATGGACATTATTATAGTTTTGATTTAGTAAAATGATGTTAGATGTTGGATCATTATTATAGTTTTGATTTAGTATGATGTTAGATGTTAGATCATTGATTTAGTTATGATGCATGATGATTATTAGAGACACACTTCATATGTGGATGATGATATACTATTTGACATGGATATATTATGAATGTTGTTCGGACATGTGATTTTGGATATTGTGAGTAGATCTAGAAAATGGACATTATATGATGATGATATAGTTGTTGATATAAATTGTAAGTGATATTGTTGATTGCCTTGATGTTGTTGTGATTCATATGTATAGATGATTTTGTGATTATATTTATATCATGTTGGATGTTCTGATATGGCCACGAGGCTGAAGGAGGTATTTGTGTTTTGTAGGTTAAACTATCACAACAAACATCGGGGGATTGGAGACCAACCACATTGGAATTCTAGATGAATTCAACAAGGTCACCATGGCAACATGTATTTTTTGTGTGTGTGTGTGTGTTGTATTTTGTTAGGGATTCCCATGGGGGATTACCTTTGAATGTGACCAAGGGGCTTTGTGTATTTTATTAATGTGGTTCCTTTTTATTATTGTTTGCATGTGTTTATTTTGTGATGCATTTACCCCTTTCATTATTCTTTTAATTGTGGAGAATTAATGTGAGTAATCATATTGTTAAAATAAATAAATAAATCAAATTTGGGATATAAGAAAGTAATTATAGAAGTTGTTGGCTCTTTGTATTAAATGTTGTAAGTAAGTGATGTGTAAGTATGTGTAAGAGTTGTGTAAGTCAGATTTTGGAGTATGAAACACTCCACCTCCTTGGAAATTCGAATTTGTCCTTGGAGGCTATTTTTGGAGGCTTGTGGGACAAGTAAAACTTGTCCCATACCTCTTAATTTTATTTACCAACCATACCTATGGTTGGAGGGTTGATTTTAGACCTTTTAATGCATTTTGGGAAGACAAATTGTAAGTTTTAATTGCACTCTTCTTACATTTTATTAAATTCAGTCCTTTGGGGTGTGGGATTTTTGGAGTGTGTAAGTTTATTTGTCATATTATTCACCCACCTCTTTATTGTGCTTTGGAGAATGAATTTGAATTTTGTGTTGGAGTTGAGGATGTGTGATGTGGCATCCTACATGGATCCACCTCATCCTCTTCTCTTCCCTCTTCTATAAAATTGAAACTCC
Organism: Taxus wallichiana var. yunnanensis; assembly: GCA_018340775.1. Lineage (NCBI taxonomy): Eukaryota > Viridiplantae > Streptophyta > Pinopsida > Cupressales > Taxaceae > Taxus > Taxus wallichiana. The sequence goes on along the minus strand of CM031236.1, from coordinate 270,087,551 downwards.
TTGCTTTGTTTTGGGTTGTTGAACTTTTGGAATGCTTCCTTGGGGTGAATTTTCCTTGGCTGTTTGGAGCTCTTGTTGATTTTGGAGGAGATTGGAGAGCATTTCATACTTGGGCATTGCTGATTTTGGGACTGTATTTTGGCATTGAAAGCTTGTTGTTTTGGAACAAAATCTACCATGGAGAGGTAGGAGCTTAGCTCTTCATATATGCTTTTATTTCTTTTTATGTTTGTGTGAATGGTGAATGTTTTGTGTGTTTGTTGGCTGGTTGGGTAGACTGCCTAGGAATGGTGTAGGAGAAGGCTATGGGGAATCCATGTGGGGGCATAAGGGAATGCCAGTGGCATCAAAATTCTTGTGGAGGGAGTTTGGGATTGGGATCCACCATGGAAAAGAAATAGCTTGCATTTCTTACTTTGTGGGGGCATAAGGAAATTTGTGGGGGCATAAGGAGGGATTGTGGGGGCATAAGGATATGTGTGATGATTTATATTGGTGGTTTGTTACAGGTGGATACCCAATTCCCATTGGGAGGCATAAGCAGCTTCCCCATAGTTCTTGCTCCTTTGGCTTGCATGATGAAGCCTGAGTTTCTGTCTTAATGTTTCAATGTAGTTGTAAACTGTTGTTTTGTTTGGACTGTGTTTTTAATTTGAAATGTGCATGTTGAAAGATTGCTTTGTGATGTGGAAGCTTGTTGTTTCCATGAGTTGAAATACATTTCTTATTGCATTGTGGTTGGGGCTCGGGGGCCAATGAAGAAGGATGGCTTCTCCTCTTCATTGGATGTCTTGGTTGGGTGGAGAGCGTTGCCTTTCCCCGCCTTTGTTGTGATCCAAAAGGAGAAATTCATGTTGTTGTTCTGGAGCAGAGGAGAAAGACAGTTTGATAGTCCATGTGAAATGAAATCCCATTGTAACCTTTCCCACTTTGAAGTGGATGTATTGTAAATGTTTTGAAATGGAAAGAGGATGTATGGATTATGAAATTTGTAAAGTGAAATGAAAAAGAGATAGAATCTATTTTTTGCTTTGAAAGAATGTGAAGGAAATGTAATTTGTATGATGAATTTTGGGAAGGAATAAAAAAAAGAAGTTGAAATTTGAAATGTAAAAGAGTTGTGCTCTGTATTCAGTTATGTTATTAGAAAAGAAAGACATGTATTCTGTATGTTGTATTTTGAAAATATATATGAAAATAATTGTAAAAGATTCATTGAACTTATGGAAGTTGTCTTACCTTGTTCAAAATGACATTGTTATATTTAAAATTCTGTATTTGAAATCCCTGGTTGGAAAATTGGAAGAAGGAAGTATGTATGAAGAAAATGCATTGTCCTGTCTTGTTGAAATGCATGATTGGAAAAGAATAGAATCTACATTTTTGTTTCTACATTTTGATTGAAGGAAAGATAACTACTTTAAATGAGCATGGAATGAATTCAATGTTGTTATAGTATAGAAAAAGGCATAGACTAATCCTTGTTTTGAATTGTATAAACTCCATCTTTTATTCCATTGTATACTTGTAAATTTTTTATCAAATATTAATCAGAATGACCCTGCAAGCTATAAAAGACAAATGAAATATTAAATTGATCTTAAGGTGATCAAAATGATTCCAAGTAGACTAAAACACTTAAGGAAATATTTTAAAACATTGCAAAATCGGGCCCAAACCTTTTCACAGTCTTTTAGCTGTCAGAAGTTGTAAAAATTCAAATTTGAAATCAATCAAGAAAAATTACCTTCCAAATGCATCCTAAATCCTTCTTAGAATAATCCTCCATGTCTTTTTGGCATGTTGAGTGAAGGAGAAGATCAAATTTGAACAAAATTTTATAAGTTAAAATTTACCAGTTTGCTTTTAAAAATCCTGCAGAACATTTTCATGAAATTGACCCCTTAAACTTTATCAAAATCTAAAATTAATGACTCCTGTGCAAAGAGGGCATGAGAGATCTTTCCAGAAAGTCCTTGTTTTCCCAAAATTGAGCTCTCTATCAAAAGTTATGGCCTTTAAGTTTTTCTTCACTTGGCATTAAAATTTTGGGAAAAAATTTCCTCATGGGCCCGCGGCCCGAATTTTTCCCTTGGGACTTAGGAAAATTTTTGGGAAAATTTTCAAAATTTTCTCCGCCCCCCCCAGCCCAGCCAATCGAGAAGCTGCCACGTGGCCTCATGAGGCAATGGACGGAGGCGCGGACACTATTTTCTTCCTTGGCACTTTTTAAAATTTTTTGGAAAATTTTCTTAGTTTCCTCCACCGGCCCGCAATCCCGCAGCCAATGAATGCCTGCCACGTGGCATGGTGGAGGGGCGGAACCCTTGAAACTTTATCTTTTTGAGAAAATTTGTTTTTGGAAAATTTTTTTGTAATTATCTCCATGGCCCCATACTCCCACCCTTGCCTTGGAAAAATCATTTCCGTGGACGCATGGGCCCACGTGCAAAACTTACCCCTTTTACCCCCTTTGGAAAATTCTCCCAAACATCTCTCCGCCCCACCTTCCCTCATTTTTTTCCCCGCTTTGGCTTGGAGGGCGCCATGTGTCCTCGGACCCGTGGGGGTGAGGGCAAAATATTTTTTTTTCCCCCACATGGGAAAATTTCAAAAAAATCTCCCGCACGGCCCACCAACCCGCCCTTTGGGAAAATTTTCACCCCTGGGCCCGCAGCCCGCTCTTGGGGAAAATTTTCACCCCAAGGCCCGCCGGCCCATAACTTGAGTTTTATGAGGAGTTAGGAGGACTTCTTTATATCAATGGAAAGGTGAGGAAATTTCCTATCCAATGGGAATGATTTAGGGAATTTTTGAATGTGTTAAGTGTGAGAAAATCAAGTTGAAACTTTAAGCTTGTTAGAGAGTGGGTATGGTGATAATTTACCCTCTAAACCTAATTGAAACTTCTAACCCTTAATTTTGGACCTTGTGACCTCTAATTATTGTTAATAAAAGAAAAGTATATTCTAGTGGATTAGAATTGATTCTGGAACTTGTTAGTGACAATTTGTTGTCTTGCAACCTGGTTGTTGGATCCTTTAAAAAAAAAAAAAAAATTATTCCATAATTTTCCTAACTAATCCTAGGTTGTTTCTTGGGTCTCAAGTGGGTTATTTTTAATGGGTGTTACACTTGGTATCAAAGTAGTGGTTCAAAATCTTGGACCATTGGGCACACTAGAAAACTTGAGACATGAAACTTAAACCTAGCACACTTTTAAATCTAGAAAACAGTTTAGTTTGGAATTTTCATATTTTAGTAAACATGGAAATTGAATAAAACTTAGAAAAATGAACTAACTCTCACCTTGGTCTATGCAGGAGTGCAAGATGGGATGAGGGGAATTTTCACATAGACCCAGACTTACCACCACCAGATCAGGGTGTAGCAGCCATCCTACCCCAGATTTTATAGACTCTTCAGGATGTTAATGCCACTCTACGTGGAGGATCAGTAGGAGGATGTGTAGCTAGACATGATAGGGACATTTCCATTGAGGGTCAGGTATCTCCTCGACCCAGCAAGGAGCATAGAGGAGAGAACTCCCATGCAGAGTCAGCCAAGGTAGAGTCACCATAGAGGGGATAGGGTGACCGAGTTTAGAGCATAGAGAGAGGTCTGGAGCCCTAGGCTTAGGGATGAGCATGCAGAGAGACCTAGAGGCCATCAGACCACAACTGCAGATCACATCAGGGAGATCCTTGAAGCTTTGAACCTCACATTATTCTAGTGACATAGGTGGATTTCAAGAAGAGGCTGGCTAGTGAGCTTGAGCGGTTGCTTCAAGCTTTGTCCTTGTTCTAGCAACATGAAAGCTCATGTTGTGATCCATCTACTGAGGGATGGAGTAGGAGTATGGTGGAGGACAGAGGAGCAGAAGCTCCATGTTGATTATGAGACAGTGACCTGGGAGCTATTTGAGGAGAGATTTCAGAGAGTAGATATTTGTCATGGAGGTTCATACAAGTAGTGGATAGATGAGTTTCATGACCTCCGATAGGCATCTCTTTCAGTAGTAGAGTATGAGAGTAGGTTTTTGGATCTACTCCAGTATGTTGAGTACATGCAGGATGAGTAGGTGTGGATCCACAGGTTCATTCGGGGCCTGAATCTAGACATTGGAGGTGTAGTGTCAGATCCATTGTCCATAGACATTAGCTGAGGCCATCGAGAAGGCCTATATAGCAGAGGAGACTCGGGGAAAGACCCAAAGAGGCTAGAGATCGAGTCCAGAGCCGCATATACATAGATGCAGGATAGTAGATCGAGGGGGTCAGTACCTCTTCCTCGTGGTGGACAGGGTTCAACACAGTCATCCTTTAGACCACAGTAGCAGCATTAGCAAGCAATATCCCACCCACCTTCTAGACCTCCACAGAGAGTTGATGCATAGAGAGGTCGGAGTATGGGGCCTCCTCCTAGGGTCCCATCAAGACACAGGGTGGACCTAGAGCTTAGTCAATGGGAGCTCACTAGCAGAGACCTCAATAGAGACCATAGCTGGATCATCAGGATCCACACCATAGACTTCCAGAGCACCTACTAGAGGTGCTACTCATTGGGGAGGATCAGGTGGTTGTTTTGGTTGTGGTGTTACTAGACATTTTTGGAGAGACTACCCATATAACCCTAATAACAAGGGTAAGACACAGATCTCAGAGCCGACTATTGGTGACATGGGACATAGCCACAAGATTTATGTAGTGGTTGAGAACCACCTAGGCAGAGCATCAGAGTATAGTCATTGAGACTACAGGTAGCATTGGGGGTATTCCTACCTCCATCTTGTTTGATTCTGGTTCTTCTGATTCTTTCATTGCACCATCTTTAGTAGAGCGATGTAGTGGTGGTGGCAAGTTAGGTAGGTAGGGTCATAGTTGGGATGTTGAGATGGCTTCTAGAGCCAAGATCTCTATAGACTCCTTAGTTAAGGAGTGTGTAGTGGATTTGGGACCTTTCACCACTACCTCAGATCTCTCGTATCCTTCCTTTGGGCTCGTATGGAGTCATTTTGGGTATGGATTGGTTATCTACACACAGGCCAGGATGGATTGTTACCACAAGACTATATCTTGTGTAGATGATTTGGGAGTTGAGTCGGTGATTTTAGGGGTCAGGAGACCCATTTCTATTCACACCATCTCCGCTATGTAGCTTAAGCGGTGTGTGTGATGGGGTTTTTCAGATGTATATGTTGTTAGATTAGTGTGTGAGATCATAGGATGGGTCTAGTGGACCATCACTAGATGATCACCCCATTTTGAGAGAGTTTTAGATGTCTTTCTAGGGGAGCTACCGGGGTTACCACCCCCACGTGAGATTGATTTTCATATAGATCTGGTTTTGGGAGTAGAGCCTATCTCACGAGCACCTTATCGGATGACCACCCCTAGAGCTCTGTGAGCTCAAGTTACATAACTTGAGGGCCTTTTGGAGAAAGGCCTTATCCATCCTAGTGTATCCTTGGGGTGCACTAGTGATCTTTGTGAAGAAGAAGGATGGATCCTTGTGGTTGTGTATTGATTACGCGCTATGAATAAGGTAATGATCAAGAATCATTATCCCCTTCCTCGCATTGATGATTTGTTTGATCAGATGAAGGGAGCCATGGTTTTCTCTAAGATTGATCTTAAGTCAAGCTACCATCAGTTGAGGATTTTAGAGGTGGACATTCATAAGACCACCTTCCATATGAGATATGGCCACTATGAGTTCACAAAGTGGTGCCTTTTGGTTTGACTAATGCCCCCACAGTGTTTATGAGTTTGATGAATGGGGTATTCAGGACCTTCTTAGATCACTTCGTGCTCATCTTCCTTGATGACATTTTGATTTACTCACGTATGCACGTGAGGAGCACGAGGGGCACCTTCGCCAGGTTCTTCAGTGTCTTTGGGAGAGCAATACTTTATGGGAACTTGGAGAAGTGTGCATTCTTTTCAGAAAAGTGTAGTATTTGGGTCATATCATTTCTGGGGAAGGTATCACCATGATCCTTCCAAGATTAGAGCCATTATGGATTGGCCAGCACCCACTACTGTGATTGAGGTATGTAGCTTCATGGGATTAGTAGGGTACTACCAGAGATTTGTTCAGGACTTCTCTCGGATTACACACCCCATCACTTCCCTTCAGAGGAAAGGGAAGAAGTTTTTTTGGTCGATAGATGTGAGAAAGCCTTTAGACACTGAAGGAGTGTCTCACTACAACACCTATTCTTGTAGTGTCGGATCCACAGGGTGAGTTTTTCATTTACATGGATGCTTCCTTAGTAGGGCTTGGAGGTGTGTTGATGCAGGAGGGTAGAGTAGTGGCTTTTGAGTCTCGCAAACTCAAGGATTACGAGCTTAATTATCCGACTCATGATCTTGAGCTTGCGGTAGTTGTGCATGCTTTGGTTTGATGGAGGCACTTTCTTCTTGGTCAGAGATTCACACTCAGGACAGATCACTTGAGTCTTCGCCACCTCTTCACGCAGCCCAATCTCAACATGCGTCGCGTGGCGTTGGATGGAGTTTCTTTGTGAGTATGATATGGAGATCGAGCATGTGAAGGGGAAGGAGAATGTGGTGGTAGATGCTCTCAACAGATGGAGACATGTGGCTATGGCCACCTCAAGTGAGCATAGACTTACAGAGTAGGATTCTTCAACAAGCTTCCTCTTGACAACTTCTACATTGCAGTTTGAGTAGAGATCGAGTCAGAGACCCCTCGAGGGGAAGTTTGATGGTTTTTCCTTAGAGGAGGTAGATGGTCTTCTTAGGCACAGAGGCCGGATTTATGTTCCCAGAGATGGAGGCTTGAGGCAAGGACATCTTGGTAGAGGCACATCGTGCACCCTATTCAGCCCATCCCATCCCGGGGTGAAGAAGATGCACACCACCTTGAGACAGTTGTATCATTGGAGAGGACTTTTAGAGAGATGTGGCCCAGTTTGTGTCATGATGTTTAGAGTGCCAGAGAGTTAAGGCCAAGCATCAACATCCAGTTGGCCTTCTCTTTCCTCATGCTATACTGGAATGGAAGTGGGACACCATTTCCATGGATTTCATTGTTGGGCTACCGATGTCAAGTTATCACCACGATGCCATCATGGTCATGGTTGATAAATTGAAAAAGTGGCTCACTTTTCTCCGGTGAAGACCACTTATACAGCTAGAGAAGTGGCATGGGTATATTTGGATGAGATCATCAAGTTACATGGGATTTCATGGAAGATCATTTGTGACCGTGATCCTTTGTATACTTCACATTTTTGGACTACCATGCAGTATGCCCTTGGGATGAAGATCAATTTCAGCACAACATATCACCCCGAGACAGATGGATAGATTGAGTGGGTGAATTAGATTTTAGAGGACATGCTCAGGATGTATGTGATGGATCAGTAGTCTAGATGGGAGGAGTACTGTACTTAGTGGAGTTTTCCTACAATAATAGTTTTCAGAGTTCTATAGGCATGGCTCCTTTTCAGGATTTGTATGGTAGAGAGTGCAGGACACCTCTTAGCTAGGACAAGCTAGAGGACAAGGTTTCTCTTGGACCAGACTTTGTTGTAGACATGGAGCAACAGGTAGTATTGATAGACAGAGACTACAGGAGGCACATGATCAGACAAAAGAAGTATGCAGATCAACATAGGACCGACCATAGTTTTGATGTGGGCATGAAGGTGTTCCTTCATGTTAGGCCACACAAAGATCCCTATCCATTATGGAAAAGGTTCTAAGTTAGCTCCTAGATTCGTTGGTCCTTTTGAGATCTTGGAGCGTATTGGCCCTTTGGCCTACCGTCTAGCATTGCCACCTAGCTTGTCTCACATACATGATGTGTTTCATGTTTTAGTTCTTAGGAGATATGTTACAGATCCTTCTCATGTGTTAGATTGGACATCATTGTAGGTGTAGGATTAGGGGTAGGTGATGGTGGAGCCCATTTGCATCCTAGATCGTAGGACCCTGGGCCTTCGAGGTAGAGAGGTTGATCAGGTTTGGGTGTAGTGGGACATATATGATGAGACTGTAGCTACATGGGAGGATGCTACCTTATTACGAGTTTAGTTTCCACATTTGTTCCAGTGACTTCAAGAGGAAGTCGAGTCTAAGGGGAGGGGGATGTAGTGCCCACTTCCCTTTGACACCTTTTGATACTGATCTTGATATTGTTGATTACATTATGGACATTATTATAGTTTTGATTTAGTATGATGTTAGATGTTGGATCATGGATTATTGTTGATCTTGATTTAGTTATGATGCATGATGATTATTAGAGACACTTCATATGTGGATGATGATATACTATTTGACATGGATATATTATGAATGTTGTTTCGGACATGTGATTTTGGATATTGTGAGTAGATCTAGAAAATGGACATTATATGATGATGATATAGTTGTTGATATAAATTGTAAGTGATATTGTTGATTGCCTTGATGTTGTTGTGATTCATATGTATAGATGATTTTGTGATTATATTTATATCATGTTGGATGTTTTGATATGGCCACGAGGCCGAAGGAGGTATTTGTGTTTTGCAGGTTAAACTATCACAACAAACATCGGGGATTGGAGACCAACCACATTGGAATTCTAGATGAATTCAACAAGGTCACCATGGCAACTATGTATTTTTGTGTGTGTGTGTATTTTTGTTAGGGATTCCCATGGGGGATTACCTTTGAATGTGACCAAGGGGTTTTGTGTATTTTATTAATGTGGTTCCTTTTTATTATTGTTTGCATGTGTTTATTTTGTGATGCATTTACCCCTTTCATTATTCTTTTAATTGTGGAGAATTAATGTGAGTAATCATATTGTTAAAATAAATAAATAAATCAAATTTGGGATATAAGAAAGTAATTATAGAAGTTGTTGGCTCTTGTATTAAATGTGGTAAGTGATGTGTAAGTATGTGTAAGAGTTGTGTAAGTCAGATTTTGGAGTATGAAACACTCCACCTCCTTAGAAATTGAATTTGTCCTTGGAGGCTATTTTTGGAGGCTTGTGGGACAAGTAAAACTTGTCCCATACCTCTTAATTTTATTTACCAACCATACCTATGGTTGGAGGGTTGATTTTAGACCTTTTTAATGCATTTTGGGAAGACAAATTGTAAGTTTTAATTGCACTCTTCTTACATTTTATTAAATTCAGTCCTTTGGGGTGTGGGCTTTTTGGAGTGTGTAAGTTTATTTGTCATATTATTCACCCACCTCTTTATTGTGCTTTGGAGAATGAATTTGAATTTTGTGTTGGAGTTGAGGATGTGTGATGTGGCATCCTACATGGATCCACCTCATCCTCTTCTCTTCCCTCTTCTATAAAATTGAAACTCCTTGCTTTGTTTTGGGTTGTTGAACTTTTGGAATGCTTCCTTGGGGTGAATTTTCCTTGGTTGTTTGGAGCTCTTGTTGATTTTGGAGGAGATTGGAGAGCATTTCATACTTGGGCATTGCTGATTTTGGGACTATATTTTGGCATTGAAAGCTTGTTGTTTTGGAACAAAATCTACCATGGAGAGGTAGGAGCTTAGCTCTTCATATATGCTTTTATTTCTTTTTATGTTTGTGTGAATGGTGAATGTTTTGTGTGTTTGTTAGTTGGTTGGGTAGACTACCTAGGAATGGTGTAGGAGAAGGCTATGGGGAATCCATGTGGGGGCATAAGGGAATGCCAATGGCATAAGAATTCTTGTGGAGGGAGTTTGGGATTGGGATCCACCATGGAAAAGAAATAGCTTGCATTTCTTACTTTGTGGGGGCATAAGAAATTTGTTGGGGGCATAAGGAGGGATTGTGGGGGCATAAGGATATGTGTGATGATTTATATTGGCAGTTTGTTATAGGTGGATACCCAATTCCCATTGGGAGGCATAAACAACTTCCCCCATAGTTCTTGCTCATTTGGCTTGCATGATGAAAGCCCGAGTTCTGTCTTAAATTTCAATGTAGTTGTAAATTGTTTTGTTTGGACTGTGTTTTTAATTTGAAATGTGCATGTTGAAAGATTGCTTTGTGATGTGGAAGCCTATTGTTTCCATGAGTTGAAATACATTTCTTATTGCATTGTGGTTGGGGCTGGGGGCCAATGAAGAAGGATGGCTTCTCCTCTTCATTGGATGTCTTGGTTGGGTGGAGAGCGTTTCCTTTCCCCTTGCCTTTTTTGTGATCCAAAAGGAGAAATTCATGTTGTTGTTCTAGAGTAGAGGAGAAAGATAGTTTGACAGTCCATGTGAAATGAAATCCCATTGTAACCTTTCCCACTTTGAAGTGGATGTATTGTAAATGTTTTGAAATGGAAAGAGGATGTATGGATTATGAAATTTGTAAAGTGAAATGAAAAAGAGATAGACTTCTATTTTTTTTCTTGTGGGTTTATGCTATTTTTAGGATGGTCTTACAATATTCTACCTAAGTCTTACAATATTCTACCTTCAAAGAAAGGGGTTTGGGATCTCATCCGGTGGAAATAGTTAGAAGAAGAATAGAAAGGGACGAAGGAAGGAATGGAAGAAAGGTGGATTGGAAGGGAGAAAAGAAATGAATTCCAAAGTAGAAAGTTCGGAGGGTTTATGTTTTAGGACAAGTAGCATGAGCCAAACTTAATCACATAAACAAACAAAAAATCTTGATAAACAAATGAAAAAATATATGTGAATCCAATAGAATAAGCATACAGATCTAACTCAAGAAATATCTAACACGTGACACAGAAATTCAGCACAAAGTCTTAATTTTGTATTAATAATATTCTATTACAAGAAAGCTCAAAGTCTTTCTCTCCTCACTCTATTTTTTATACAAATTTTCTCACTTAGAATATAACAAGTATTATAGTATTTATAGAAGGAGAAGGAGAAAGAAGACAAAAAGGAGCCAACAACTATTTACAAAATATCTACAAAATATTTAAAAGTCAAAAGTTGACTTTGGGGCAATTTTGTGGATAACAACATCCCATGATGCAACATGGATGATGTCATCATTTGTGCCAACATTATTTTAAATATTTTACAAAAATGGGACAAATCCTAGGAGGAAGGAGCCTATTCGTCATCATCCCTTGGCTGGAAAGGAGTGTCCTGTTTCTACTCAGGAGAGGAAATGTGAAATTGAGCTCGATACTCCATGAACTTGCTGACCATCATTTGAAGTTGATCCTAAGCAAGGACTTTGTTGGGTGCTCTCGGGTGATCGAAGACACTGAATTTAATTAAGTCATTGACTGGGAAGTCGAGCATCTTCTGGAATGTCTCATGTTGCAACCTGACATGGTCCAACTCTTCAAGGATAGGTCCCGCTATTGCCTGGAGTTCTTTGTTAGCTTGATCTATATTTTGATATAGCTCTGTGAATTTTACAATCACTTCCTCACTATCTTTGAGGATTTGTTCTCTCCAGCGGACACTGCTACACCTTGCTCGCCAATTTTGGCGTACTCATTTATCTTCTCGACTAAGGGCTTCGGAGTTTTGGTGGCAAAGATGACAGGAGGAGCATTGCCCATATTTTTCGAGGGCTTGGAGAAGATGTTTGTTTTGTTCTTTTAATATCCTCTTCTCTATTTTTTCTTCTTGAAGCTTTTGTAAAGGGCATCCATTACGGATAAGGCCTCTCTTTGCGAGACTCTCTCGATAATGTCCCCATCATGACTTGAGTCACCTGTAAAATCTATAGGAGACAGATCTTCTTTCTCCATTGTGGGATCGGGTATGCAATCTCCATAACTCTTTCACCTAAAGTGCTTTTAGAGAATCGAGTTATAGCCTTTTGCTTCTTAGCCCCTATAGTTGGAATAACGAGAGAAGTCCATTGGTGCAATAGGGACTTTCATCTTGTCTTGACTTAGGTGTTCGGAGATCCATTCTGGACTTAGGGGAGTGGGACCAGAGGAAGAAGAGGAAACGGGGGTGGAAGAAGGAGAAACTACAGTGGACACGGGGAAATGTGTTGAGACACTAGGTGGTGGCATTGAAAAAGAAGCCAACCCTCCAATGCTCACGGGGTAGGAGTCACTGTAGGAGAGGAAACCATGGGGGTGGAAGGGATCTGTGAGATGAGGGAAGAAATGCTAGGGGACAGATCCATGAGGGAAGAGAAGATTAAGGAAGAGGAAGGGGGAATGGTAGAAGACGAGGGAGAAGAAACAACTAGAGGAGTGGTTGGTTGAGTGACATGAGGAGGGGAAATAGGAGAGGGAGATGGGATGGTGGGAACTTGACCAGTTGTAGTAGTGGCAACATCTTGAGTGGATGTACCCGTTGGAGCACTTACCACCTCTTCTTTTTCTAGGGATATCAGGCTTACTACGTGTTCCTCAGCATCAGAAAGAGGACTCTCAGGAATTTCCTCCTGAGTAGTGCTTGTCTCTCCCTCTTTATCTTTTCCTCTCGCCTTGGGAAAGTGCTTTGGCTTGGTGGGTGAATTACCCAAGGGAGACATGGTAAAGTCTACTCCAAGGTAGATGAGGACTATTTTCTTGCACCAATGCTCAATGCACCGCAGAGTGCCCTTAATCCTTTCCTTGATATTTTGAGGCACCTTGTTTCTATCATCTCTTTAAAATGGCCAATTGTCTCCATCTCGTGTCTCGATAAACCTGATCAAATTCTTGATCACTTGCTTGGAAGCCCTTTGGGACAATGGATACACCATATTAATTGAACTCTGCCAGGGCCAATCGAGAGTGATCGTTTCCCCTAAGCTCAACCTCATGATACAAATCAATGTAGATATCTTCGATCTCGGGGACGTGAATTGGATCGAGCTTTGCCCTTGGAAGGCAATCACGAGGGTCAAAGATTGGCCTCGCTAGGAAATTATGCTTTAAGTTGAGAGATTTGAGCTCTGCAAACATTTCCTGAGCTTTGCTCTGTGAAGTGTAGTGTAGGTGTACGCCACCTTGTGAGGGGAATGAAGTTCCACCCTTATTTCTTTTGAAACACTTCTCGTGGTATGTGATAAGCTATCTAGACAGCTCCAATAGGATCAACTTGGGTCCCACATACCTTGGCAACTTGGTGGGATCTCCCAAGAAATTGGTGGCTATGAGGTAGGTGAAAGTGGGGAATCACGTGAATAACACTCCCCATTTCTCTCGTGGTAGTAACCGCACTTTTGGTCATCCGACCGTGAGTCATATTAGGCCTCAAGAGGTAGATGATGCCATAGAAGAAGGCATCATTGATCTTATTGAATTGTGCTACAATGTTTTCCATTTTCAACTTTGGATAGTATTCGTATATCCTAACCTCGGGTCATACCCCATACCGACTTAATGTTGGGTAGTACCTTTCTAAGGCAGCAACATATACCACGTAGGAGTTCATATAGAACTTCCCAATTGTTGAAAGTTGTTGAAGCTGCTTAGAGATTGTGCTGCTAATAATCTCCCCCCATTCGAAACGTTGATCAGGGACATTTTTGCTCATTGTCTCTAAATATTTGAGCATCCACTTATGAAAGTAATGGGTGTCAGGAAGCCCAAACACCCTGCTTAGGAAGGTGATGGTGTCGCTAAGCTCCTCTGAAAAGTCACTGCGATGAATAACTTGCGGCCACCTGCTTATCACCTTTTTTTTTTTTGAGATATACTTCATTCATCACCGCATGCATTTATCTTCATTCTCATTCCATGTTTTCATGAAGTCTTCTTGGCTTCATCACTACAAAAAATGCCGGTGGTGAGGGATACCCAACATGACTTCGAAATGCTAGGCGTTGAGGTTGATTATTACCTTGCCCTTCTCATTTTCGACACATCTTGTGTCTTTTTTGTAACAACGGCCCACCAACATCATGAACTCGTTATTGATTGCACTCACGGGAATCCCTGCAGTAAAGTGTAGACCACTACTAACCAGCTTATCCATCCATGGGCTTCCTGTGACCTTCTTGGTTTGGGCCGAGAAGTCCTCCATGTCAATATGGCTAAGTTCCGAATCTCGATAGCCGTGTCACACTGTAAGGGATTTAGGCATCATGAAATTTTGGTATTTGTATTTCATTTCTTCTTCTATTAGCTTGGATTTACCCTTGGACTTGATTGGCTTCTTACTTGATGAAGACATGTGAGAATCTCGAGTTTAGTATTTGATCTGCAAGAAGAATCAGGGAAGTCCATCACAAAAGAGCCATGTTAGTTGTTAAGTTATCCATCAAGGATTACAGAAAGAAAATTGAGCAATTTATGAGTCTTTGGGCATAAGGTGCAGCTTTACTTGTAGGCCGGGGTCTCGAGAAAAGTAAGGCACACTTTGGGAAAGTGTTGCGTATGGGAGAAAATAGTGCCCAAAGGGTGCGTGGTGCAGAAAGACTACACACAACATTCGGATGTTGGTGTCAATGGATGTGTGCTTGCACCATATGAAGGGTTTTAAGCGGGCGTAGATCTAATTGATGTGCAAGGTCTCGGGGTGTGCCATTGACGCAGATATGGTATATGTTGCCAAATATTATCATGCGCCAAGGTGTGGACATAAAATATGCAACATTAAGGTAAATTGTGCAAGAAATTAAGCTTTGTGTGACACGAGAAGGACTTTCACAACATTCGGATGTTGTTGTTCTTCGTATGTATGCTTACGCATGTGCTTGTGTTTTAGGAAATTTTCTAGTTTGTACAAGGCACATGAAAGGATAATGTTGCATGTGGGGATAGTGCACCTGTGGCGTGACTATGTTTGGTGTACACAATGAAATTTATCTTTGTAGAAAAGACAATGGACGTTTTGCAAATTTTTTTTTATGATTTTTACTGCTTTGACAGCCTTGTGGCTTATCGACTCTTTCAACTTAGATTTTGACAGCAAGGGGAACAGAGGAGAAAAGGGATAGGGGTCCATTCTGAGGTAGGGCCTTCTCAGGTTAGCAGATCTGGCGGGGGAGTAAAAATGGTTTGAAATTGGGTTTTCAATATGCATTGGGAGTGAAGTTAATTTCTTAGTTTCATTGTTATTTTTAATAACACTAACCACCTAGACCAATAGAAAAACCATAACAGAGCCACAAGAAAAGCAAGGACCACTTACCAGGAATATATAAGATAAAGGAGACAATGTGGGATCCATGAACGTGACAAATGGAAATACCTGGGCTGATAGGGATGCTAACAAGTACATAGGAATAAATTTTTCATGTTTTTGAATTATAAAAATGATAGGTCGACGCGCCTATATATATATAGCAAAAGGCGTAGTACATGCACCACCAAATTTTTATATGGTGCACATAGGGAGATGTCGACACAAAAATATTTGTGCCATAGGCGTAGCTTTGGAAGTGTTGACATTGTGTTTTCGGTGCCTTAGCACATCATTGAGGGGTGCAACATTTTGAACGCGTTGACAAGTTGGCGCATGCACCTAGGTACACCATTGTGAGCACAACATGGAGTGGTGCAACATTTGGACTATTGAAACTCCCAAATATGCATCAAAGGAATAGAAGAGGCGTAATTTTGATTGATGTAACATGAAAGAAAACTACGCCCAACCCTTAAAGGTAAAAAGACCAAGTTCGAAAAACTATATTTTCTAGAAAGGGATTTTATGCCATTTCAAACATTAAGAGACCTCGATAGGGGACCAAAACAAATTTTTGGTATGGTTACCTAAAAAATTGCCCTTGTCAATTTTCTTGGATAACACCTGGCTCTTTCGGGGACTAACTTTGAGAAAAGCTTAAGGGTAGAGAATCGAGATCAATATGTGCCTATCCATTCATTTGGACTAAAACCAAGGGCGATGAAAAATAAAGGAAAAAACACAACCAACGAAATAAAACACACAACCAACAAAAATAAAACACACAACAAAAACAAACACACAACTAAAGCAAATCAGACAAAGAAGAGAGCAAGCTCTACTTCCTGAATATTTTGAGATGTTTCCCGCTGTAGGGAAGTGGGATCTTAGTTCCATCTAGATATGAGAGATATAATCTATTCTCTCCGTTGAGATGCTTGATCTTGAAAGGCCCTTTCCAAAGAGATTCAAATTTCCCGTGCATGCCCTTTGGTTCTCTTCGCTTGTCCCATAAAAGGACGAGATCTCGCACTTGGAAATCCCTCTACTTAGCCTTTTTATCGAACAATATCTTGACTTGATTCTGGTGTTCGGTGATCCTGTCAACCATCCTTACTCTCTTTTCTTCAAGCTCTGTTAGATACATGATCCTCTTTTCAAGAGAATTCGGAAAGTTTCATCTTCGACCACTCGTGCAAGCATAGAGCAGGAGTTCCGTAGAAATGGGGAGCTCAAAGATCGGTTCCATATAACACTTGAAAAGGTGACACACCGAGAGATATCTTCTGAGTAATATGGTTTGGCCACAAAGTATCATATAATGACTTGTGCTAGGACCACTGATTCTCATCGACTAGCTTCCATATGATGGTTACTAGGTTCTTATTACTGGATTCTGCTTGACCATTTCCCCGGGGTAATAATCCAAGGCATGGGCCAAGGTTATCCCGTATTCATAGAAAAAATTGATAACTTCCTGTGAGGAGAAGTTGGAAGCATTATCAACAATGATCTTGTGTGGGATGCCAAACCTTATGATGATATTTTCTTTGATGAAGTTGCAAACAACTTCAGAGGTGGCATTCTTAACATGTATGGCCTCCACCCATTTGGTGAAGTAATGTCATGTTCTTTGCTAGGACATAATTGTGTCTAGAACTTGATTGGGGATGTAGTGATACGATAAAATTAATTCCCCATTGCTTGAATGGTTCGTCAATAATGACGGGCCTGAGGGGAAAAACAACCAATTTTGGTTTGCCAACAAACTGTTGGCAGAGTTCACATTTTGCTACCTAGGTGGTCAGATCCGAAATAATGTTGGCGAGTAATACCTATCCCAGATGATCTTATGTGTTATTACAGATGAGGAGAAATGACCGCCACAGGTTGAGTCATGAAAACTTTCAAGCAATTTGATCTGTTGTGGTTTGTCAACGCATCGCAAGAAGATGCCATCAATACCGCGCTTGTATAAACCGTCATCCCATATGACATATCTAGCTACCTTGAGCTTTACAGTCTACTTTTCCTTTGAAGTTAGATGAGCTGGGAACTCACCATAAGTGAGAAAGAAAGCAATGTCTGAATACCATTCGTCGCTAGTTGCAACGAATAGAACCATAGGTAGAGAATCAGCTTTCTCCAGCCGGCCTTGCGTTCCATGATGCAATCATCTTTCTCTTTAGGGACCTCGAATGTTTGTTTTCAGCCATAGGCCCTTTCCTCTTACTAGCTTGGTTGGTTTTATGTCTAGATCATACTCCGGACATTTGCGATCCAATTCCCTCACAAGCTCCCTAACTCCTGTTGAGTTAGGATAGACTTAACTTTCGTGTCGTGAACCAAAGATCTTCACCGTATGAGAGTTTAGGATATAGTACCGGAAGTTCTTGACTACTTTAACCACTATGAAGACATGTTTCTATAATCGAGACATCTTCAATTCATAAGGTTTGAGAGGGAGCTCATGAAAGCGATTGGGGATTCAAAATCTTTGATGTTCTTCGCATTAAGATCGCTGATACAAGATGCGCAGATGCATAATCGTACATGATAAAATCGTTGGACAGTGCATGGGAAATGAAGGCTTTTATATCCATGATGCCTTTCCTTCTTTGCTCCACTAGAAAGTTTGTGAACCTTTCATCATATTTGATATGTGATGAGTCTTTTCAGTGAAGTCAAGAACAAAGTGTCTGAGAAAATTCACCTTTCCAAAGAAGGAGTGAACACCGGTCTTACTTGTGGGTAAGGTAAGGCTCGAATATCCTTAACCCTTTCAACCTCTATCTTTATTCCTTCCTTCACGACAACATGCCCCAACAAATTTCCTTCAAAGTGACCCAAAAATAGTCTTATTGGGATTTAGGGAAATCTTGTGCTCTCGGCATCTAATCAATACTTGCTCCAAATGATCATAATGATCACTTCACTTTTAGAGAACACGCTTACATCATCTAGATAAACTACGATGACCTTTCCCATCATACCTTTAAATGAAAATTCCATCACTCACTGAAAGGTGGCACCAGCATTGGTCAAAACAAAAGGCATCCTGCTGTAGGTGAATGTGCCCCAGGGAGTGGTGAATGCCATTTTGAATCGGTCTTCAGGTGATACTTTAATCTTATTATAGCCTGAAAAACCATCAAGCATGGACAACATCTCTGAACCAATTACTACCTGTAGAACCTGATCCATTATGGGCAGCGGGTAATTGTCCTTCAAGGATGCCTGATTCATATTGTGAAAATCTATGCATATGCGTATCTCGCCATTCTTCTTTCATACTGGTACAATTTTTGCGACCCAAGTACTATGATGGATAGAAATATGATTCTCACATCCAAATTTTTTTGTATTTTCACCTGGATGGTTCCTGAGATCTTGGGATTGTAATGTCTCTATTTCGGAAAAAGGGTTTGACATCATCCTTTAACAGGATGATATGTTGAATGTCCTTTGGCTTGAAAGACTTTAGATTGGCATAAGACCATGACAATACGTCCATATATTTCTTCGCAATAATTTGAAAAACTTCCACTTTTCTTTGGTGTACAACATTTCCCGATGTTCACAAACCGTGGATCTTCTACAGCACTGTGTTGACCGATTCGGTCTCCGGGGAGGAATTAGGGTCATCTTGTCACTTCTTCTTGACAAAATGATCATGTTTGTCAAAAAATCATTCCAGAGAGACTAAACCCTTTGGAATTTTATTTCCCTTGAACTGACATATGCCATCACCTTCCTAAGATTCGTTTGCTTGACCAAAGGATGATTCACGACATGCGTAAGTAGATCCCTCAAAATGAATCTCTTTGAAATTTTCTACTTTCTATAGAAAGGCAATAAGATGATTGTCATCATTGAATACCTACCAGTGTTGAGAATTGTCTGGCATGCTTGGGTGGAAGACTACCTCAATGGTATATGTGTCTGTTTTCAACCCTGGGTGAGGGAGCATAAGGGATGTTGAGATGGCCAATGAATCAGCCATGTCATTTTGAGCTCTTGGAACGGATTTTATCGAGAAAGCATCAAATTCCTCAATGTTGTCCCATACCGCATTGCGGTAGTGTCTAAGTCTGTCATTTTTCACTTGGTATACTCCTTTTACGGTTTGATTAGTTCAGCGTCACCTTGTACTTTTAGGTTATTGATTCCTTTTTCTTTTGCAGCTTGCATACCGAGTAACAAAGATTCATACTCCATAGCATTGTTCGTATTGAAAAACTACAATTTGAAAGAAAGGGGAAAAATCTCCTCTTCGGGGATATTAGGACGGCTCTAAAGCACCACATCCACTCATTGCACAACAACTTTGTCAAAATGTAATATCCATATCTTGTTAAGGTCCTCCTCCGGATGAGAATGTCCATTTTATCAGAATCAGTGGATAAGAAGTAGTTCCCCATCCTTGATGATTCGAAGAGAATTTGGGCTTTACGGTCATCAACATTGGTAACTAGGTACTTCTTTTGTGATTCGGGCTCCAATGTCTGTATTACTCCTTTGATGGGGATCCTAGCTTTGGACCAGTCCATATGAATCTCTCCACCGAATTCTCTGTAAAATCTTCTCCCTAATAGAATTCCATATGCTGCTGGGATATCAGCAACGAGGATGGTCATCTTTACCCTTTTCTCTGGGAACGCTGCAAATGTGAACTATGCATATTTGATTTGACCAATTAATGGAACCTGTTTGGTTTCCATGGAGTAACATCTACCGAAAGGATTAGTGAGAGTGAGGCCTAAAGCATGGGTGACCTTCACAGGCATGACATTATCAGAAGCCCCAAAATCAATTATGTAGTTGCTTAGTTTGTGACCATTGATTAAGAGGGAGAGATAAAAAGGTTCAATTTTTCCGACATGGAAGTTGAGGCAATATTTATGCGAGACGCAGTAAGGAGTGGAAAGGATTCCTCTGGGGAAACAAGAGGGGGAATGACAGCTTGGATTTATATATATTCGGTTAATCTCACAAGTTTCTCGGTGGTTAGACTAAAGATTTTCAACTTCAGACATTTGAATCTTGGTCTTTTTAGCATGATTGACTATGACAAATACGACCAAGGGCTGCGTTGATGAAGGAATGAGTCCTTTGTTTCGCGATGGTAGGGTAGGGTTACTGGTCTTTATGGAAACAAAAGAAGGCTGATTTGGAGGAGAGATGGGAGGAAAATATTTCTTTGTTAAAGGCTTAATAGGATGTTGAACAGAAGAGGATTACCTCTTTTAGCAATCTTTGGAGGCATGTTCGACACCACCTTCTCCTTTTGTATCCCGGAAGAAACTTCTACTTCTTTTCCTTGTGAACGGGTGAAAATAGCATATGACCTGTCTACTTGCATACCCTTGGGTACCTTCTTCTTCATCAGACTCTTCATCTTTGAATTCCATAGACCGATCGTAGAGTCGCCAATCGGTTCACCGACATTTAGGTCATCTTCACCTTGCGATGAAGGCTCTTCATAAATTTGGTCCTCTTCTTCAATTTCAACCAAGGCATTGTGGAAGGGCCTCAAGTGCTAACCTTGGAGCAGTTTCAGGAAAATGTGGCCTTTGTAGGGCGTTTTTGGGAGTGAAGTTTCTCGTGGGACATCCTAGTATGAGCAAGGACCAAGGTAGTGATTTGTTCTTGTAAGAGTAAGAAACTTACTCTCGAGCTCATGGTGTTCACAAAGAAACACTTTTGATTTTCTCGGAGTTGGCAACATGGAAGGTGGCACACGATTAATCAATGAATTGAAACGGGTGATAAAATCATGCATGGTTTCATTGGCCTCCTCCTTCTTGGTGAGTAATCTTTGATAGTAACACAAATGCATCTTCAAGGCTTATACCTATCCTCAAACAAAGTTCGTAAAGTGGCCCGACCGGTAATAGATCCGGTCGCAAGTGTTGGAACCACTCTGCTGCGAGCAGTCCTCGCAAGGTCTCTAGAAAGAGGCATACCGACACGTCTTCATGGGTCACATATATGATGCTGCATGACATAATTAATGTAGATATATGTGAATCCGTGCTTTGATTTCCACTTCCATCAAATATGGGGAAATTATTTTGGTTTCCATGAGGGAGTGCGTGAACTGGATGTAGCAATACAAGAGGGCCCATAGCGTTTCTCCATGGTATTACCATTTGAAAATCTGGAAAGAGGATGCGAGCCAGAGTGTGGTTTTGCTTAGCAAAGAGAGCACCGCAAATTGATGTAGAGGCTCCATGTGAAAACCGGTTCCTTTGTGGGGGCGAGGCACTTCTGGCCGACCGACTAGCCGAGCTTAGTGATGAGAAGCATCTTTGGTGTAATGTTGAAGTAGTGCCTTTGAAGTAGATTGAAAATAGGATTAACTTCTCCACGATCTCTCCCGCTATGGGTAAATGGCTCACCCGCCGCCTATCATTCGATCTGGAATGCTTTTAGAGCATATTTAAATTTTTTTTCTTTTTTTTGGTTGTACTTGCTGATTTTTTGATTTTTCCGACAAAAATAAGCAACATGTACTTTTATAAATATTTAATTTTATCCTCTTTTAAAAACCGATTGCGGTTTAATGAAAAAGATCAACGAGGATAAAATAATGGTAAACTTAGTAAGCTATTTTTCTCGATCTTAGATTTGAATTTTTGTGAGGGTTTGAAAATATTTGTAAAAATATCAAGATCTCAGATCTACGAAATATACGGGTTTTTATAAAAACTCAATGAACTAAAGGTTTCTAACTAGTCTAAATCTATGGATCTCTCGAAGAAAATTTTCAGTTTGGATCACTTTTGCAAAATTTTTGGATTTTGAACAAAGAGTTAAGATTTGCAAATAGCAACGATTTTTACGCTTTATCTATTTTAGTTGACACAACATCCACATAGATCCGGTTCTTTCCCAAAGAGACTCACCAAAACTGTTGGTCCAAAAATCATCACGTGGGTAGATATATGGATAGATAGGCTAACAAAGTGTGCGTGGAATAGCCCGCCCTCTTTGAGACAAAGAACAAAAGCTGGTTTATTGCTATTCTACTAGTAGGAATCTATGTAAGTCTTACAAAGATTCTCGCCTTCAAGGGGGTTTGGGATCTCATCTCGGTGGAAATAGTTCGATGAAGAACATAAAGGGACAAAGGAAGGAATGGAAGAAATGTGGATTAGAAGGGAGAAAAGAAATGAATTCCAAAGTAGAAAGTTCAGAGGGTTTATGTTTTAGGCTGGTAGTAGATATAGCCAAATATAATCACATAAAAAAACAAAGCAATACCGATAAACAAATGAAAAAATATATGTGAATCAAAAGAAGAAGCATACAGATCTAACTCAAGAAATATCTAACGCATGACACATAAATTCAGCACAAAGTCTTAATTTTGTATTAATAATATTCTATTACAAGAAAGCTCAAAGCCTTTCTCTCCTCACTCTATTTTTTATACAAATTTGCTCACGTGGAATACAACAAGTATTCTAGTATTTATAGAAGGAGAAGGAGAAAGAAGACAAAAAGGAGCCAACAACTATTTACAAAATATCTACAAAATATTTAAAAGTCAAAAGTTGACTTTGGGGCAATTTTGTGGATAACAACATCCCATGATGCAACATGGATGATGTCATCATTTGTGCCAACATTCTGTTAAATATTTAACAAAAATGAGACAAATATTAGGAGGAAGGAGCCTATTCATTGTCATCCCTTGGTTGGAAAGGAGTGTCCTGTTTTACTCAGGAGAGGAAATGTGAAATTGAGCTCGATACTCCATGAACTTGCTGACCATCGTTTGAAGTTGATCCTGAGCGGGACCCTTGGTGTGATCTCCAATGACTTCGCAAGTCTCCCATTCATCTCTGAGTCTTTCTGGGAGTTTGAAGTATTCATTACCTGCCTCCATTAGGTATCCAACAAAGTCACGACAGGCCAGAAGGTTGTTGATAGATTCTGCATCAAAAGTGGCTTCTGAAGCTAAACCCTGTGATGTGATCTCCTTGAAGAGTCGAATAGTATCATCTACCTTCCTCAAGGCGTATGATGGGGTGAGAAAACCTAGAGACATCCTCAAAATGATCTACTCCATTTGATGCATTGCATCTAAGGCTTCCTCCTTGATTTTGTCTATTTTCTCCAAGACAAACTCCATTTGGTCAACCTGATAGTCTAGAGCAGCAAGGACTTTGTTGGGTGCTCTCGGGTGATCGAAGATGCTGAATTTCATTAAGTCATTGACTGGGTAGTTGAGCATCTTCTAGAATGTCTCATGTTGCAACCTGGCATGGTCTAACTCTTTGGAGATAGGTCCTGCTATTGCTTGGAGTTCTTTGTTAGCTTGATCTATATTTTGATATAGCTCTGTGAACTTTACAATCACTTCCTCACTATCTTTGAGGATCTATTCCCTCTAGGCAGAAACTGCTACACCTTACTCACCAATTTTGGTGTACTCATTTATCTTCTCTTGACTAAGAGCTTCAGGAGTTTTGGTGGCAAAGTGTGGTAGTGCATTGTACATCTTTTGCAGGCTTAGAGAAGATGTTTGTTTTATTATTTTAATATCATCTTCTCTTCCTTTTCTTCTTGAAGCTTTTTGCAAAGGGCATCCACTGTGGATAAGACCTCTACTTGCAGACTCTCGATGATGTCCCCATCATGACCGAGTCACTTGTAAAATCTGCAAGAGACAGATCTTCTTTCTCCTTTGTAGGATCAGGGTATGTGATCTCCATAACTCTTTCACCTGAAGCACTTTTAGAGAAGCGAGTTATAGCCTTTTGCTTCTTAGCCCCTTTAGTTGGAATAATGGAGAAGTCCATTGGTGTAATAGGGACTTTCCTCTTGTGCTAGCTTAGGTGTTCGAAGATCCATTCTAGACTTAGGGGAGTGGGACCAGAGGAAGAAGAGGAAACAAGGGTGGAAGAAGGAGCAACTATAGTGGACACAGGAAATGTGTCGAGACACTTGGTGGTGGCATTGAGAAAGAAGCCAACACTCCAATGCTCACGGGGTTAGGAGTCACTGTAGGAGAGGAAACCATGGGGGTGGAAGGGATTTGTGAGATGAGGGAAGAAATGCTAGGGGATAGATCCGTGAGGGAAGAGAAGATGGAGGAAGAGGATGGGGAATGGTAGAAGATGGGGAGAAGACATAACCAAAGGAGTGGTTGGTTGAGTGACATGAGGAGGGGAAATAGGAGAGGGAGATGGGATGGTGGGAACCTGACCAGTTGCAGTAGTGGCAACATCCTGAGTGGATGGGCCCATTGGAGCACTTACTGCCTCTTCTTTTTCTAGGGATATCAGGTTTACTACATGTTCCTTGGCAGTGGAAGGAGGAATCTTACGAATTTCCTCCTGAGTAGTGCTTGTCTCTCCCTCTTTATCTTTTCCTCTGCCTTTGGGAAAGTGCTTTGGCTTGGTGGGTGCATTACCCAAGGGAGACATGGTAAAGTCTAATCCAAGGTAGATGAGGCCATTTTTCTTGCACCAATGCTCAATGCGCTACAGAGTGCCCTTGACCCTTTCCTCGATAGTTTGAGGTGCCTTGTTTCTATCAATCTTGACAAATGGCCAATTTTCTCCATCCGTGTCCTGATAAACCTGATCAACTTCTTGATCGGTTGCTTGGAATCCTTTGGGACAATGGTTACACCATACTAAATGATCTCTGCCAAGGCCAATCAAGAGTGATCCTTTCACCTAAGATTGACCTCATGATACAAATTGATGTAGATGTCTTCGATCCGGGGACATGAATTGATCGATCTTTGCCCTTGAAAGGAAACCAAAAGGGTCAAAGGTTGGCCTCACTGGGAAATTATGCTTTAAGTTGAGCAATTCGAGCTCTAAAACATTTCCCGAGATTTTCTCTATGAAGTGCAGGTGTACCTGCCCACTATGAGGGGGAATGGAGTTCCACCCTTCTTTCTTTTCAAACACTTCTCATGGTATGTGATAAGTTGTCTAGATAGCTCTAATAGGATCAGCTTGGCATCCGCATACCTTGGAAACTTGGTGGGATCTCCCAAGAAATTAGTGTCTCTAAGGTAGGTGAAAGTGGGGAATTGCGTGAATAACGCTCCCCATTTCTCTGTGGTAGTAACCACGCTTTTTGTCGTCTGACCATGAGTCATATTAGGCCTCAAGAGGAAGATGATGCCATAGAAGAAGGCATCATTGATCTTGCTGAATCAGTGCTACACTGTTTTCTAGTTTCAACTCTGGATAGTATTAGTATATCCTAACTCGGGGCCATACCCCATACCGACTTAATCTTTGGGTAGTTCCTTTTCGAGGTAAAAAGATATACCATGTAGGAGTTCATATATAACTTCCTAGATGTTGAAAGTTGTTGAAGCTGCTTGGAGATTGTGCTGCTGATAATCTCCCCCCATTCAAAACGTTGATCAGGGACATTTTTGCTCATTGTCTCTAAATATCTGAGCATCCACTTATGAAAGTAATGGGTGTCGGGAAGCACAAACACCCCGCTTTAGGAAGGTGATGGTGTTTCTCAACTTCTTTGAAAAGTCACCGCGATGAATAACTTGTAGCCACCTGCTTATCACCTTTTTGTTTTTGAGGTATACCTCATTCATTAGCTGCATGCATTTATCTTCATTCTCATTCCATGTTTTCATGAAGTCTTCTTGGCTTACTGCTACAAAATGCCGGTGGTGAGGGATACCCAACATGTCTTTGAAATTTGGGTGGTGAGGTTGATTATTACCTCACCCTTCTCATTTTTGACACATCTTGTGTATTTGTTGTAACAACGGCCCACCAACATCATGAACTCATTATTGATTGCACTCACGGGAATCCTTGCAGTAAAGTGTAGACCACTGCCAACCAGCTTATCCATCCATGGGCTTCCTGTGACCTTCTTGGTTCAGGCCCAGAAGTCCTCCATGTCAATATGGCCGAGTTCTAAATCTCTGATATCCAGGTCACACTCTGTAAGGGATTTAGGCATCCTGACCCTTTGGTATTTGTATTTCATTTCTTCTTCTATTAGCTTGGCTTTACCCTTGGACTTGGTTGGCTTCTTACTCGATGAAGACATGTGTGAATATGAGTTTAGCTATTGATCTGCAAGAAGAATCAGGGAAGTCCATCGCAGAAGAGCCATGTTAGTTGTTAAGTCATCCATCAAAGCTTACAGAATGAAAAGTTAGCAATTTATGAGTCTCTGGGTGCAAGGCGCAGCTTTACTGTAGGCTGCAGGGTCTCGAAAAGCAAGGCACACTTTGGGAAAGTGTTGCATGGGAGAAAATAGTGCCAAAAGGGGCGCGGGGTGTGGAAAGACTACACACAACATTTAGATGTTGGTGTCAATGGATGTGTGCTTGCGCCATATGAAGGGTTTTAACTGGGCGCAGATCTATTTGGTGTAGCAAGGTCTCAGGGTGTGCCATTGGTGCAGATATGGTATATGTTGCCAAATATTATGATGCGCCAAGGCGCAGATTCAAAAGATGCAACATTAAGGTAAGGTGTGCCAAGAAATTAAGCTTTGCGTGGCACGGGAAGGACTTGCACAACATTTAGATGTTGTTGTTACTGTATGTGTGCTTGCGCCTGTGCTTGTGTTTTAGGAAATTTTCTAGTTTTTACAAGGCACGGGAAAGGATAATGTTGCATGTGGGGATAGTGCAACTGTGGTGTGACTATGTTTGGTGTAACCACAATGAAATTTGCACCGAGAAAAAAACAATGACATTTTGCAATTTTTTTAATGATTTTCACTCTTTTGATAGGCCTTGTGGTTTATCGACTCTTTCAACTCAGATTTTGATAGCAAGGGGAACGGAGGAAAAAGGGACAGGGGTCCATTCTGAGGCAGGGCCTTCCAGGTTAGCAGATCTGGAAGGGGAGTAAAAATGGTTTGAAGGTGGGTTTGCAATATGCATTGGGAGTGAAGTTATTTTCTTAGTTTCATTGTTATTTTTAATAACACTAACCACCTAGACCAATCAGAAAAACCATAACAAAGCCACAAGAAAAGAAAGGACCACTTACCAAGAATATATAAGATAAAGGAGACGATGTGGGATCCATGAATGTGACAAATGGCAACACGCAGGGCTAACAGGGACGCTAACAAGTACATAGGAATAAATTTTTCACGTTTTTGAATTGTGAAAATGACAGGTAAGATGTGCCTATATATAACAAAAGGTGTAATAAATGCACCACCAACTTTTTCTATGGTGCACATAGGGAGATGTCAACACAAAAATATTTGCGCCATAGGCACAACTTTGGAAGTGTCGACATTGCATTTTCAACGCCTTGGTGCACCATTGAGGGGTGCAACATTTTGAATGTTTACAAGTTGGTGCATGTGCCTAGGTGCACCTTTGACAGGCGTAACATGGAGTGGTGCAACATTTGGAGTGTTGACAATCCCAAATATGTGCCAAAGGAATAGAAGGGGTGTAGTTTTGATTGATGTAACATGAAAGAAAACTGCATGCCAACCCAGAAAGGTGAAAAAGACCAAGTTCAAAAAAATATTTTCTGGAAAGGGATTTTATGCCATTTCAAATGTTAAGAGACCTTTACGGGGGACCAAAACAAAATTTTTTGTATGGTTACCTACAAAATTTCCCTTGTCAATTTTATAGGATAACAAATATGTATGATGAATTTTGGGAAGGAATAAAAAAGAAGTTGAAATTTGAAATGTAAAAGAGTTGTGCTCTGTGTTCAGCTTTTGTTATTAGAAAAGAAAGACATGTATTCGTATGCTATATTTTGAAAATATATATGAAATTAATTGTAAAAGATTAATTGAAATTATGGAAGTTGTCTTACCTTGTTCGAGAATGGCGTTGTTATATTTAAAATTTTGTATTTGAAATCCTGGTTAGAAAACTTGAAGAAGGAAGTATGTATGAAGAAAATGCATTGTCTGTCTTATTGAAATACATTTTGATTGAAGGAAATATAACTACTTTAAATGAGCATTTAATGAATTCAATGTTGTTGTAGTATAGCAAAAGGCATAGACTAATCCTTGTTTTGAATTGTATAAACTCCATCTTTTATTCCACTGTATACTTGTAATTTTTTTATCAAATATTAATCAGAATGACCCTGCAAGCTATAAAAGACAAATGAAATATTAAATTTATCTTAAAGTGATCAAAATGATTCCAAGTAGAGTAAAACACTTAAGGAAATATTTTAAAACATTGTAAAATCAGGCCCAAACCTTTTCACAATCTTTTAGTGTCGGAAGTTGTAAAAATTCAAATATGAAATCAATCAAGAAATATCACCTTCCAATGCATCCTAAATCCTTCTTAGAATAATCCTTCATGTATATTTGACATGTTGAGTGAAGGAGAAGATCAAATTTGAACAAAATTTTATAAGTTAAAATTTACTAGTTTGCTTTTAAAAATCCTACAAAACGTTTTCATGAAATTGACGCCTTAAACTTTATAAAAACTAAAATTAATGACTCATGTGCAAAGAGGGCGTCGAGAGTTTTCCAGGAAGTCCTCGTTTGCCCAAAAATGAGCTCTCTATCAAAAATGGCCTTCTGAATTTTTCTTCACTTGGCATTAAAATTTTTGGAAAAAATTTTCTTAGCAGCCTACGGCCCGAATTTTTCCCTTGGGACTTATGAAATTTTTTTGGGAAATTTTCAAAATTTTCTCCACCGCCATGTAGCCAATCAAAATTGCCACGTGGCCTCACGAGACAATGGTGGAGGCACGACATTATTTTCTTCCTTAGCACTTTTTAAAATTTTTTAGAAAATTTTCTTAGTTTCCTCATTGGCCCATAATCCCATGCAGCCAATGAATGCCTACCACATGACATGGCGGACGGGAAGAACCCTTGAAACTTTATCTTTTTTGAGAAAATTTGTTTTTGGATTTTTTTTGTAATTATCTCCGCAGCCCTACACTCCCACCCTTTCCTTGGAAAAATTATTTCCTTTGACATGCGGGCCCACGTGTGCAACTTACCCCTTTTACCCCCTTTGGAAAATTCTCCCAAACATCTCTCGCCACCTCGTCTTCCCTCATTTTTCCCCTGCTTTGGCTTGGAGGGTGCCACGTGTCCCTGGTGGACCCTTGAGGGCATGGAACAAAATTGATTTTCACCCCACGTGGGAAAATTTCAAAAAAATCTCCCCGTGGCTCGCTAACCCGCCCTTTGGGCAAATTTTCACCCTGGGCCTACAGGCTCGCTCTGGGGGAAAATTTTCACCCCAAGGCCCATCGGCCCATAACTTGAGTTTTATGAGGAGTTAGGAGGACTTCTTTATATAAATGGAAAGGTGAGGAAATTTCCTATCCAATGGGAATGATTTAGGGAATTTTTGAATGAATTAAGTGTGAGAAAAATCAAGTTGAAACTTTAAGCCTGTTAGAGAGTGGGTATGGTGATAATTTACCCTTTGAACCTAATTGAAACTTCTAACCCTTAATTTTGGACCTTGTGACCTATAATTATTGTTGATAAAATAAAATTATATTCTAGTGGATTAGAATTGATCTAGAATTTGTTAACGACAACCATTGTCTTGTGACACGGTTGTTGGATCCTTTAAATAAATAAAATTTTTATTCCATAAATTTCCTAACTAATCCTAGGTTGTTTCTTTTGTTTCAAGTGGGTTGTTTTTAATGGGAATTGGTGCTACCCACTTATTCAAATCCCGAGTGCTAAAAATTCAGATAAATTGCTTCCCGGCTACAAAACGACATACATAACCATTTATCTACTATTGAGTGTTTTGTCAAATCCATGATGGTGCTCGGTTTGTGAAGAAGAGTAAACGGCTACCAATAGAAGGAATATGCATTAAGATACAAACACATGGAGAAACATGTATATGCCATCACACGCACACTCAAGAAGTTCAAAATTATGTTCGCTACAAATAATATCAAGGTGTTAGTCTCCCACTCTTCTATTAGAGACTTCATCATGGGAGCAGAAACTAGTGAGAGGAGAGCGCGATGGGAAACCAAAATCATGGAGTATGATGTGACTATCAAAGCCACAAATTTGGTAAGAGGTAGTGCACTATGCAAACAAATTTCTGAGGATGCACACAATTAACTTGAGACTTTATTGTTTCTATATGAAGAACTCCCGCACGTAGAAGTTGAACCGAATACGAGATCCTGGTGGGCACGATTGGATGAAGGAAATAATCACATTCCTTTCCAAGGGAACATACCCTTCTGGTTTGAACAAAGCAAAGAGAAGGAATCGAGCATACAATCTATTCCTTATGTTTTGATTGATGGTCTTCTCTTCAAGAAGAATCTTGATGGCGTCTTTGTTAAGGTCTATTGATGGCATATAGAATGAAAAGGTGTTAGAAGAATTTCATGACATGTATCTTTTGGTCTATTCTTTTACAAATGCACACAAATGGGTCACAAAATGTAAGGAATGTGCTTTCTTTGTAGGAAATAAGAGATTGACATTGCTTCCTCTCTGACCAATCCAAGTGGATCAACCTTTTACGCAATGAGGTATCAAATTCATAGGCATGATCAATCTACCTTCAAGTGCTAGACACAAGTGGGTGCTTGATGACTACAACCTACTTTAGCGAGATGGAAAGAAGCTGTTGTACTCAAGGAATCAATCGAGTCGGTCATTCTTGACTTTCTCGGGGGTATAGTCACAAGGTTTTGCATTCCTGAAACCATTATCTCTGATAATTCAAAATCCTTCCTTGGAACTAAGATCACTGATTGGGCTCTAAATCTAGGCATCTATGTGAATAATTATTCCAACTATTACCCTCAAGGAAATGGTCTAGTAGAGTCAACAAACAAGAACATAATCAAGATCATGAAGCGCACAATGAACATCAGCCAAATACAGTGGCATATAAAGGTCTCACGCACACTATGGGTGGATAGAATTATAGTTAAGAAAGTAATAGGAACTTCACCTTACAAACTTGTTTATGGTAGGGAGGTTACTCTTCCTTTTAAGTTTGAGTTGAACTCATTAGAACTTTCCCAACAACTATAATTTGAAGGCACAAACCAAAGAGAGATCAAAATGACAGAGTTTATTAATCTTGAAGAATCAAGGAACACTTTCATGATCAAGCTAGAACAACATTAACAACCAACAAAGAAAAGGTTTGATAGAAAGGCTAGGCATCAAGATTTCAAAGTTGGGAACTTGGTCTTAAAATGGGATGTTGACAGAGCTAAACCAATGTGCCATTCAAAGTTTGATGCACTTTGGAGTGGCCTATACATCATCCGTTCATGCAAGGAGGATAAATCTTTCAAGTTAACTCATCTTGATGGAGATGCATTATAATTCCCAGTAAATGGGATCTATCTCAAACCCTTTGATTGAGTTTTCTATACCATTCTATAAATATTAGAATAGTTTCAATTCCTCCAAGTGAACTCTGTGCACAAATTGTTTGTTTGTACATAGTTCTTTCTTCTTGTGTGCTTCTTGCACACACTCTTCTTTTGCTTCTAGGATGCTGGTTATCTAGTAGTTTTCAGTAGTTTTGTAGGATTTATAACAAAGCTATGAAATGATTCAATTAACTTTAAAGGGAATTTATTCAAAGTGAAGATCAAAATTTCATTATTACACAATAGACTCCATGCCCAATGGATGCTACAAGCTACTGATCTCCTTCATCTAACAGGAAGATGGCCTCAAAAGTTGCTAAAACTATTATCCAAATAACTCTCTTGGTTATTTGGATAACTTACGTACATATTCTAGATTTGAGACCTTTATTGTAGGTTATGTGCAATCCAACTATCTACTTGGCATATTTCATTGGCTACATTTCCTCACTCACCAAGTGTGATTTTGCTTCTACACTTCTCTCTCTTTCATTTTCCTTTTCCTCTTTGTTTCACTCTTTCCTTATGTGCACCTGCCTTCTTCCAACAGTTCATGCATCCTTTGTGCACACCTTGCACTTGCTCCAAAATCAACTAAGTCCCTGGACCTCTTGCGCACCCCGCACATTACTTTGTAATAGTTGCGCCTTGACCATGAATTTTCTTACTTGGGAATTTCTCCCATTTCTCCCATGCATGCCACCTTTACATGCACCCCTCCTATGTTTTCCTCCCGCACTTCATTCTTCAGTGTGCATGCCTTCACGCCTTCTTCTACATCATTTCATGCCATGTCATCGTCTAAGAAGCTTGAGTGTGCTTCATGCAACTAATGAAAGCACGCTAGCTGGGCGTTAAATCCTTGTAACAAATAAATGAATGACACATGGATAAAAAGACAAAGAATTTACACAATTGGTCATCCTTTCAGCTAATCAAAGCATATGCCATGTGTTTTGCATGCCCATGTGGCTTTGAAATTTTTTTGACATTCATAACTTTTGTGTCGTTGCTTAGATCCTTGCGTGCCTTGTCTCATTTGATAGCTGCCGACGTAGGCTAATATATTTGATATTCAAATTCAAAATTTGGGTGGATTTGGTAGGTGAGAAATGGGAAAACGTCTTTACGGGTAGTGATGAACAAATATGATCGCTCAAACCACTGCTTTGATTTGATCCACCGTCCTTGCTTCTCTAACATGCCAAAAAAATTGGGGAAACACATTTGAAGATTTGTAGGCATTGAATGCTTCTTGTTGGTGGTTATTTTTCAAATTCAAGTTTTCCTCCTTCTCTTCTTCTTGTTCCATTGATTCATCTATAAATGTAAGAGTTGGGCTCCTTATTAACATTGGACACTTTGAACCCTCACGTATTTTGCTAAGGACTTCATATTTTATATATCGAGTCGAGACCTCTAGATCCGCTTGTGCATGTGAAAATTGATCTCTTTCACCATTGTAACAATTTTGTGCATTTTGGAAGTAATGGAAGCATCGTTTTATGACTATTCTCTATTCTAAACATGTTTGTATTATTTCTTCTTACCTTTCTTTTACATTGCGTGCTTGCTATGTCACTCTACATCCCTTGTAACTCCATTTTTAGTTGTGTTCTATGAAACTGATATGATAAACGCGTTTTAGTTGTGATACGCCTACCTAACCTTATTTCATGCCTTTCCTTTCATTTTCACTCAGAATAAATGGTGTCATCTTTTTCTAGTGTTATCATCTTCCTTATATTAGTTTTCCATTCTTTTATCCTTCTATCCCTGGTCCCTTGGCATTGTTAGCTTAGTTTTTCCATTCTAGATTTAGGAGTAAAGCAGTAGAAATAGATAGAGGAATCTACCTTCTTTAGAGATCTGTCTCAAGCGTGCAAGGTCCCACAACTTGGAGACGATTCCATTATTGTTTCAAATAGCTCGGTTCTTCTAAATTTGTGACACGAGTGCATGTTTGAATGACCAACATGTGATTCAATGCAGTTGGAGTTCAAGAAGATGGATATCACCCTTAAAAATTCCTTCAAATCTCATTTAGGGATCAATTCTTCCATATAGAGGAGGAAACCTATTTCCATGAGGAGTAAGTGAGGAGATATATGTCCATATACTAAAAGCATGTTTCCAATCATGTAATATCTTGGTAGGGAAGTGAATTGTGAAGTTAAAAAGGGTGTCATCATGTTCAAAGGTGAAATGGGAAGCTCATAGAGTAATTTAAGGATCATCATATCTTGACTCTGCTATCATGTTCAAACCTCTTCAAGGAATAATCCAAGATGAGATAGTCAAGTTACCGAGGCATTCATGACCATCATGTGTGAAGGATCAAGGAATCATCTATCTCTATGAGAGGCATATGAGAAAATAGGTGTATGAGTATCCTAAAGTTGATTTAATCGAGGAGAATTCTAGAGCCAGGAGGGGTAAGAGGATGATCTTCATATAGAGCACCATATATATAAGAATGAGAAATCATCCGAGTTTCACTTGATCTATCACTTACTTGGTAGTGTTCTTAAACACTCATTTTACCCTTGTAGTGCGATCACACTTTAAAGGATGAAGGACATTACAACCACCTCATTTTAGTCTAACAGGTGGCCACATGACAAGAATCTCATTCAATGATAAATCCTTCCATCTACATGATGAATACCTATTTCAATAAGTGATAGATAATAAAAAAATGGTTTTAGCATCATGGAGTTGATTTGTGGTCACTAAGGTTAATTATGGAGGCCTTGAAAATTAATAGAGTTTAGGGCTCCAGGCTTAGGGTTTAGGGTTTATGGCTTAGGGCTTAGGGTTTAGGGTTCATTTTAACAATTGATTGGGCTTGTGTACAAAATGTGAGAGCAGGATATGGGGGTTGGAAGGGTAATTTTTAGGTTGATTGTGCCATTTTTGCATATTTGAGCCTATAGAGCTTGTTGGAAAGACTTATAAAAACAAGATACTAATGAGAATGATTGAAATTGGTTGTTATGAGTTGATGAATGCATGCAAATGTGTTAGATCTCTACATCACCTCATGATGTTTCAGATCCTTCACAGACCTCATGATGACCATTCCCTTTATTATTTGAATCGATAAAAACTTACATATGTGTTTTGATTTATTATGTGTTATAAGGAATTGCATGAGTCCATATATTTGATTAGTTGTTGCTACCTTTGGGAGTTGTGAGGTTTGTAAATTCTAATTTTGACACATTTAACACTCCTAAAAATGTCAATAACCAATCGAGAAGGCCCCAAAACCTAAACAAAGACTAAATTATTTCAAAAAATAGGTATCGATTGTATAATTTAAATGCTAAAAGCTTGAAGGCTGAATCTTTGGATGCTGAAATTCTAAAAATACCTATGTATCGACCATATTAGAATATGAAAACTATTTTCTAAACCGTGACAGATGGAGTTGTCGGACTAGTTCCATAAGGTGTAGAGTGACCCTAACTTCTTATATTTATTAAAATAAACTTAAAGTATAAGTTTTTCTTTTATTAATATTTTAAAGTATAAATATTAATAAAAGAAAAAATTATACTTAAATCATTTATTTTAGTAAATATATCCCTCCCATTAACACATATGCACATAACAATTAGGAAAGTTCTCACATTATAATGGATTTACCAAGCCATAACGTCCTCACATTATAATGCGACCTTGTATTTTCTCTGTCACATTGTAATGCGACCGAGTCATAACACGAGCGTGTTATAGCCAAAACGGCCAAAAAATAGATTTGTGTTTGATTTTTGGCCCCCCATCTTTTTGCACTTACCCAACTCTCGCTTGCTCTATATTCTCTCAAAATTGCTATGTTTTGTATGGCGAGTTAATGCCCTTATTTCTCAACCAGACTAATGTCGTATTGATAACATGTATTTTCATGTTATAAATGAAGTACACTCCTATTTGGTCCAGTCCACACATGAGCTAGGTTGTGAGGCTATCTTTCTGTCAACATATGACTTTCTCACTAATTTCTTCCCATCTTCAATTTCTTGAGGGACAAAAACAATTTTATATTCCACCAATTAAGTCGGGTCATCCTTGAGTAATATATTAATTTGACCTCCTCCTCATACCCATAGTCCATCCAATAATCCTCATAATGATATCATGTTCATTTGAATTGTCCAAGGATCCTTGGAGTATCCATTTAATATCATAATTGGGCATAGGAGAGAGTTTCCGTAATGTAACTCTACCCATTTATTATTCCAAAAGTATTGCCTTTACCAAAGTAGGAAAAGTATACCTTCTAATGTTGATTGGGAACTTGATATTTTCTTTGTGCTTTCCCACAATCAACTTGTGAATTGTCAAGAGCTGCCTTGACACTTCCAAAAGTTGCCATTTATCATTCATGTATCATGTAAACTTATAGGTAACATTTTGGAAACCACTTATTATGATATATGTGAATGTCTGGAATTGGACGAAGTAACATCCATACCCAGGGATTACCTTCTTTTCTTGTGTAGATATCCTATTGTTTTCCCATTTAGGATAGAATAGACATATGATGGGAGCAAAGAAAGTGTCATGAACCAACCTTAAACAGTTGATGTAATTACTTAGGTTCAGTTGAGGGTACACATAATGTGCTATGCAATTTCTAAAGTCTCTTTATCTTTCCAATCCAGGGAATGTCATATGGAAAGCAATATTATGTACTAGATAGAAGGTCATTTATAACTTTGTTTTGCTAGTGGAGCCTTCTTCAATTTGAACTGCCAATTTGAGCATCTGTTCATGGATGTAATCACAAATGAAATCTCCCCAATGATTGTGTACTTTTCCAATGAGCATAATTTGGATCAACTTGAACAACATCCAGTCACTGTAATAATAAGAAGATTCCTTCCCCATAACCTTGCTTAACATTATAATGATATCTCTAATTTCCTCCACAAAACTTGCTTTGCTAAGTTTTTGGGAATCTGGTGACATCAATCCTTGGGTTGTGAAGCCAAATGTTGTTCAATATCTTTGAGCATTTAAAATTTTTGGCATTCTAATACTCTTCTACAATTTCAATGGAAATTTCCACCAAGTGAATTGCATAAGGGAGGATTACTATCTCCTTAAAATTTTTAGTAGTTAGAGATAAAACCAGGGCATTGCTACCATCCTTAACTTCCTTGGTTTTTGGTTTATAATGTTGTGCAAAAAACCACACTAAATTTAGATACTAAAAAAAAGGAGGAAATGTAGCTTCCAAGGCAATCCAGTTCAAATTAATCTTCCCCATGGTCTCATTCCTAGAAATTGCATGCAATATCTATTGGAATTCTGCCATGTCCTGCATTGATTAGGTTGGTGTCTGTGATCTTATCCAAATCATATGAGAGGTAGGAAGTGGTGTGGATACCCACTAATTGGATATTAATACTTACAGGGTGAAGGTTTGAAAAAATATTGAGAAGGGAGATTCACAACTGTTTATATTTTCGAATCCTTCTAACACAATTTTCTAGGGCACCGCGAGATTATAAACTACTTATAGACTCAAGTGAAATTCTTACCCATGCAAATGCCATTATATCCTTCATTCAAATTAAAAAATAATAAACCAAATATTCCTTGAAGCTTAAAAACCACTTTGCTCACATGATTAAAATGCACAAATCTAGTCTCTTTGTCATTTTAGGGCTTCAAAATGCTATTTATGCTTGAAATTTGGAGGCAAAGTGATGAATTTTCATGAATTACAGCCCTATATTTCTCCTTGCATGCTTCTATCAATGTAGGTATCTACCTCCAAGTCTTCTTCATTTGTAGCCATTGATTCCTTATTTTCAAGTTTGAATTTTAGCCTTACACATGGATAGATGAGCCATTTGGTCACCTTTTATGGTGTCGGGGTTGTGTAGACAATTTGTAATTTTGTAAAAATTCAAAATTGCGAGTTGTAAAGTTGCTTTCCTTCTCAAGATTATGGGTCATTGGCACATGTCCAACCCTTTAGAGTGTGGGAGTGAAAATGTAGTTTGCAATATTGTAGCTATTTAAGTCAGTAAACTACAAAATTGTGAATATGCTTTTCTCACTTTCTGCTACCAAATTATGACATGTGTCCCTTTACAAGATTTGGGGACAAAATTACAATTTGTAGTTTTGTAACAACTACAAGGAAGTGAATTGCCCAACTACAAAAATTCCCTTGTTAATAGTAGCTATGGTAGCATGCCATGTGTCCCCTCGGATCTTTGGTACCGAGTTGTAGTTTGCAAAAATTTAACAATTGCAAAACTACCTACCGTAATACTACATAGCTGCATATTTTCTTTGCGGCTTACGGATTTGAGGAATATTCACTTTTTGGGCCTCGGGGATGGAATTGCAACTTGAATTTTTACAACTTTAACTTTTCCATGCAAATGATCTACTAAGGGAATATTCTCTAAATATTCCTTTTGTAGGGTTCAAGAGTTCACTTGTAATTTGCATTCTTTTGTGAAAAGTGCAAAACTACTTAAAGGACTCACATTCCCATGATACCTTGAATATTCCTTCTTGGTGGTTGGGCTTGGGCATGTAATTTGTAGACTTGCAATTGTAAAAAACACAAAGTTCTTCACATTCGCAAAATGCTTAAGTTTTTCCAAGATGGGTATCTTTACTCGGACTAAAATATCAACGTGAAGGTTTAGAGACCATCAAGGGGCCTACAACTATGCATTTTTATCATAAATTGAAATAAATATGTGAAATACATTAAGTATTATGTTTCAAGGTCCAACTACAATACCAAAGTGGGGCATAAATGATGAAGGAATTGTAATCATCTCCTTATCTACAAATTCATAGTAAAACTCCTCCAATATGCAAGTTAACCTCTTGAAAGTTCTTTAAATCATGAACAAGGCAAGAAATCAACATGTAACATCATGAAACTACAAGATCATCCTTGGAACTTCTTCAACCTACAAATGAGGCTTAAGGAGCCCTTCAAGCCTTCTTGAGACAAAGTAATAAGTACCTCAAGGAATCGGGGACAAATGAAGACTTATGACAAGATTTGCATCAACATGACCATGAAAAATATCACAAGGCAGAGATAGAGTGAGGAACAACATGGGGAATGGAAAGATCATACCAAAAAACAATGGAGAATACTACAAAGATGGTACCAAGGATACACATGGATTAAAATGACCACCAACAAGTAGGTTTTGTATATTTATGAATTGTTTGAAATTTGAAACTTAGTGACACCAAAATCCGACCTAGGTCATGAGATAAAGATAAAAAAATACCCAAAATAAAGAAGAAACCAACAAGTTGGAAAATAATGGACAAAAACCCCTAAAAGAGATACTAGCGCATGGGTGGTACTATCCTAACAAGGTGGTAGTATCCCAAATCCAAGAAACAGAATCATCACCAATAACGGGGACAAGGATCCTTATGAAACGACCAAAAGATATACATGCAAGTAGTAAGAGGGAAAGTCATAATAAAAGACATTCAAAACCAGTAAAAAGAACTAAGAAAAGGTGTCACCAATGTCTAATCTTCACACTTGGAAATCATGCATATAACAACATACTAGAGGCATGATGTAATGGTAATAAATGCATATTTTTGTGTCTACACCCTATACATCAATATAAAGCAATGAAAGGGATGAAAATATATTAAACAAGCATAATTGAAGCAAGCTCAAACCTCCATTTGATGATTTAAGTCCCCTTTATATGTGGAAGTCTTTTGAATGGTTGTGTAAGACGAAGGCAACATTGGTTTATTAGGAGGATAGATTTGGTAATGCAAATAACCTTTCCAAAATTTCATTAGCCATCTTTGGCAACCTTTTGCATCAATAAATGGGTTTTCTTAATTTGGCAAACTTTCTTGGTATAAAATGCTGATATGAGAATTTTTGTGTCTTTTGGGAGAAGGTTGGGAGTTTCTTATATATGTTTCCACTTTGGAATATAGGTTGATCTTGATGAATGCGGGGTAATAGAGAAAAGTAGGATTATGAGTAATTAAATAGGATTAATACTACATGGGATGTGATGGGAATTGTATTGGATGAAGGACATTTAATTATTCAAGAAAGAGATGATTAATAGGTTTGCATTAGTTTTTAGAAATAGGTTTAAGAGAGAACTTAGAATGATTTAATAACAAACGATTGAAGAGGGTTTAATTAATGAAATCCCATTAATTATTAAGTGAAGAGGGGAATTTAATTAACTAATGAAGGATAATTAATTAATAAATGAAAATGTATGCTAGTTTGATTTACACTCCTTTAGCGTGTTTCTAATGTGCCGAATTTGGGGTGTCTACATTATTTAATAAATCCATCTCTTAATTTAGGCCTAATCTACTTACTCGATTCAACACAACTAAAATGTTTCAATTCATAAGATAATATTACGTTATATATAAAATGGTTCTTTAACTATAGTAATTGTATTTGATTAATATAATAGTAAATTATACTAGGTAACATTGTATTTATTGTGAACATAAATATAATTACATGAACAAAAAGTCAAATTATAAAATAAAATAACTTTTGTAATTGAAAATGAAAAAAACATAAATAAAAACTACAATTAAAAGTAAACAGATAAAATTAAAATCAAAGATTAATAATTTAGAATATATGTTTCCTAATCAATTAATTAACAAACTATTATGTAGTTATTTACCTATCTCATTTAGTAAATACAATAAGGGTCCAAAAAGGTGGCATATTTGTAATTACTAAGTTTATCTATGACACAATTGCTTGTCTGCAATTTACTTTAATCTCAATGTTGGATCATAAAGTGTGATTTGAAACATAGATATAAAATCTCTTCACAATTGTTTGCAAAATCCTTATACTATTGGTACACATTAAACATGTAAACACACCCCATAATACATTTACATGAAGTAATTTATCCTAAAGCACACATTAATCAATAAATCAAACTTAATTAATTTATTAAAAGCAAAGGCAAGATGAGAGGGTGATAATTTGGCTTGTCTTGTGAATGAAAGACCAATGTCTAGATTTAGAAGTAAAAATCACAATTTTTGATGATAAAGAGGAGTTAGAAAACTTGGTGCAACTAAAAGTAAAATGTGCGAGATAATGCACTTAACATTCTATACATATACAAAACATGCACTTGCCATTCATGGAAAATTTGTAGATAGGTTAAATCTTATCCAATAATTAAATTAATATATATCCTCACAATATTTATTATCTAATTATCTTAATTTCTACCCCACCACTCACCTCACCTAGACACCTCATGAATAAAACCACCTCACCCTAGACCTATTCTTGGCATGTTTCCATAACTAACAATAACTAAGTCTTACTTGCCTTAATGAGCTAAGATTTGGTCTAACCCTAAAATCAATCCTAAAAAATCTCTCTAACCACATAACCACCTCCATACTCATTAGAAGGGAAGTTTTCCATTCTAATCCATGAGAACTTAAAATAAAACTTGGCTAAAAGAAAAGAAATTCGGGCCCAAGAAAGATCCCCATTTTAGTAAACCTAGGGAATCCCACCTTAACCGATGCCGGTCACCCCTAAACAATGCCCGAAATTAGAACAATCGCCAACCTGGAACCCTGCCTTAAACCATCGGTTACCATTTATTCACCTAAACAACCTTGTTTTTGGGTTGGCACATTCTGAGAGCAAGAGGAGGGAGATCAGAGCTGCATGCAAGTGAAACCAACATCCTTTCACATGTATCCAGACATCCAGAGCCATCACCAGATAGATATTGAAGCATTGCACTCATGGAATCATTCTGGGAGCCACTACTATGATACTAAACACCATTCTTTTGATCAACTACCATTACCATTCAGCCATCAAGTCTACATCACAAGTAAGTACATTTCTACTAGCATTGTCATTTAGTGTAGTTAGTTATTTTTTTATTCATCATTATTTATACTTTGCATGCTCATTCCTCCATCTCTTTTAGCTTATAACTCAACCATTTCCTTTACCCACACCACCAAATCACCATTCTCACCTAATATTTCATTCCCGAGTATACCCGAGACCCTCTATCAACCTCTTTATCCACCCTACCCTCCTTATTCGATCAGATCAAACCCCCAATAATCATTTGATCTATTTGATTTTCTTTCACCTCGACCATATACGACGCCGGTTATCCATAACCATCATCGGTTCCCTTCTAAAAATCATCATCGGTTATACCGACCGACATCGGTCTCTGTGTTTTATACCCGACCAAGAACAAACCAAACAACCTCTCACCAATTGACCTAAACAACCCAGAATTAGACCCTGACTAGTCCCAACACCCTGACAACTACCTACCTTTTCGATCAACCGACTATAGCCTAGCTTGTTATGTTAGATTTTCTTATTGTACTTGAATGAGATACCTAAATCATATCAACTATAGTAGGATTTACTTATTTCTCGCATTAATTTGTTTTAAACAGTGGATTGACAACCATCTAGGAGTATCACACTTCCTAGATCTAGCACATGCTAGGAAGTCCACTGTCATATATCATTTAACTCTCTTTTGTGGTCTTGTTTTCTATTATAGGTAGTTCCTCCTAGCCAAAAGGAAGCTCTCACAATCGCATTGGATCAAGAAGTTAGAATGTGCGCAACAACCATCAACCAACCAACATAAACATGTATTCCTCCTTGGCCCTTACCCTTATCTATTTCATCATTCAAAAGGTAAAGAAAATGGTGAAACATTTTGGCATGCCTGTGGGACCCATCAGGGGTTCTATTGCATTTTCTTCATTCCTAGGAAAAATTTGTGTGTTTTTTCCCTTCAAAAAGCTTACACATTAATCTTCTTCCTTGGTAATCTTCTCTTCTTTCTAATTGCTCTAAAGGATACATTTTCTTTTGGTGCATTTAAAAAGAACCATTCTTCTTTTTTTTTGCATTTAGTGAAAGAGCATACCCTCTCCTATTCACCATTTGTGTCATCAAACATAATCTTTTGATTTGGGCTTAAAATTGGTTGCATTACATTTTGATTTGTTGCATTTAGCTCACATTAAAATGAGGGCAACCTATATGCTGGAAGTCATGCCCAACTGATGGTTGACACAAAGAATCATAGAAAGCACATTTTCTCTCTCTCGTGTCTTACCAAACTTGCACAAAATTAAAATATACACATCTTTCTTAAACAACATCTTACCCAGGAACATCTATCCATGATCACATGATCAGATTGGTAGGTACTCCCCATCTCGTTGCCTCTGTCGAGTCATCATCTCAGAGGATGGCCCACCCCCACCATAACATACCTGAAACCTCTCCTTTTAGATATCCTTCTTCGTAGGATGCCTTCCTAACCAAAAAATTCTATTCTAAATACACACAGTTAGTTCTAAATAGCATAAGCTAAACAAACATAAGAAAATCACTGTTAGGATCATGCTTTTTCTTAGTGTTCTTCTTGACTTGTGTTTTGAGGTGTGAGACTACGACTCTCATTTTTTTCTTCTTCTTTACACACTCCACCATCATAGTTGGAGTATTCTCGACTTTTTTCGAGTGTGCCAGGCCCATCATCTCCTCATTCTTAGGTTTGAGTTTGATTCTTCACTTAATTTAATTCACAAAACCCAATTTCTTCATTTCTTTCTAATTTCATAGTCACCGACATCGGTCCAAGTGACCATCATCACCGGTTCACATCTGACCATCATCGGTTAAACCCTAACTAGTGTCGGCTTCTGGATTTCTAGTTACTTTACCTAGAATAGCCTTCATCACTCTTTTTTGTTTCTTTTTTGGCCCTCGTGGCATCATCATCATATTTCTCCCTTGTTGATACCTACTATCATACATAGTTTCCCCTATACACATCCAACATTCTTGTTTCATTCTTTGAGATTGGTTTTCTTTTTCAAAGTTTTGAAAATCATCGGGTTTTTCAACCTCAACATCATCATCGGTTTTCCTCAATCATCACTCAATCAACCTTGACCATCGTCAGTTTCTATGTTTGATTTTCAAAATCTAGACATTGACCAGATTCACCTTGGACCCCATTATTGGACCCCATTATTCTATGTTTCTACTATTTTTGTGTCATCTACAGAATACAGTCTTACCAGTCCAGCACTTGTTCACATGGTGCTGACTCAGCAGCTAGACTAACACCCTCATATTCCATGCTAGTCATCAACCACTCCCACCTAGTCCCTCACCACCTTCCATCCTATCACCCATGGATCCAACCTTACCTACCACCATTGCTGTAGGTGATGAAGAATTTGCATGACTCCTTGATCATAATCCCATGGCCTTACAAGTTCTACCTTTCCCACTCTTCCACCCGAGACTCCTTAGGTCAGTTGATATATGACATGCCTGTATCCATCTCTCCTAGCCCTTATTCCCTTCTTCTACATCAGCCCCTAATAATGTGGTGTTACCCTCACCTGCTTCACCCCCGGTAGTTTCACAGCTAGGACCCATACCCACCATGACCACTGTGTCTGCAGTATCACTCTGCACCTATCATATCTGTTGTCCCCTCATCGACCACCTAGGCCATAGCCCAGTCCACACCCATTGTCTCACAAATACCCATTGCAACACAACCACCCATGGTGTGGTGACCCCTACTCCATTCCAGAATCTTGTCCTCTCCATCCCACAAACACTACCCCCAATCTACTACTAGAGTCACGATGACCATCCCACCTACATACACATACTATCAACAACCCCTATCTCATCTATCACCCATTCTGGATATGTGCCTCTATGTCGGTCCCCTATTCTCAACCTCCCTATCAGGTTCAATGGAATCCCCCCTTATGCAGTTCAATACCATCCCCCTTATGCCAGAGGAAC
Source organism: Taxus wallichiana var. yunnanensis (assembly GCA_018340775.1). Taxonomy (NCBI): domain Eukaryota; kingdom Viridiplantae; phylum Streptophyta; class Pinopsida; order Cupressales; family Taxaceae; genus Taxus; species Taxus wallichiana. Next base: position 270,043,277 of record CM031236.1, on the reverse strand, counting down.
CCTTCCACCACAACCTACCAATGACCTCATCAAGTTAATGATGGAAAAGATGTAGACACTAGAAGCATCGGTTTCTAGCTCATGCAATTCCTCACCTATGATGAAATTTGTAATGAGCCTATTCACCCATCCATTCCTATTCGACCATACCCCTATACATTGGGAAATGCCAAAATTTCAAACTTCAATAGAAAAGAAGACCCACAACAACATTTGTGGTCCTTTAAACATGGGTGTTACCTGATTTCCCATGATGATGCTTTACTTTTGAGGACTTTCCCAATGTCCCTGACAGACCTGCATTAGACTGGTATAGTGGGCTACCAAGACACTCCATCTACTCATTTAATCAAGTAGCCCAAGCCTTCCTAGATCACTTCTCCATCAACATTGTTAAGAAGGTTACCATGACTGATCTTTATTCCACATGACAATATGATGATGAGTCTATCGCTGACTTTGTCGCTCGTTGGTGCAACCTAATTAACCAACTCACATTTCAATTACCTCAAAATGAACTCATAGAGCTATTTACTTGGGCTTGTGCTAGACACATCTCACCAACCCTGTAGTGTAAACCTTTCACACTTTTGATGAGGCATTCACCATGGCATGGAAATTGGAAATTCATGCTATCAAAGAAAAGAAGATTCAACTTTGTAACAAGAACATCGCGTTCAAATCAAATGATGCTTCTTCATCTTGAAACCCCAAAACAACTATTCAAAACCCAAAGGGTCTGCCAATGCCATAATTCTCAAGGCTGGCCCCCTCATCAATCAAACCCAACCAAACCCCTTCTAATCTCTCTCCATATCCAAGCTTTCTAGTTTAGATGAGAACAATGAAAGTACACTTCCATAGGAGAATCTTATTCTTCTATTTTGGAAAAGCTTGTTAAGGCTGGTGCCATTACCCTTCCACCTATAAAACCACATACTGGTTTTGACCCTGAGTGACCCATGCCCACATGGTATAAGGAACATGATTTTGCAACTATCATCGTGTCAAAGGTCATAACAATAACTACATCACCTTCAAGAATATCATCCAAGAAATGTTAGACAATGGAGATCTAGTCTTGGATAGCCCAAATGCACCCACTAACCAAAACCTACATATCTTCAAGAATCCATTCCCTAATCATGCCCCATCTTCCAACCAAGTTGGTGATACCTCAAACAATGATAGCAATGTCCATGAGGTCCACGCTATTTTTGATGACATACCAGTTGCTTCCCAATTGCCTCATGTTCCTTCCATAGATGAAATCTTAGCCCGAGCTCCCCTACCTACACAAGAACCTATTTCATCTACTCCTCCACCCATAGAGGAACCCCCTTCATTTTCTTCTTCACCCATGGAAGAGCCTATAATCAAGCACGCCGCCTTTGACCCTCAAAATTCTGAGCAATTATTAGTGGCACCTCTCCTACTCATAGAAGATGCAGGTCCACCACCTACACCAACACAAGGAGAGTCCACTTTGGCTGGCCATCCTCTCCTCTACCCATGGAGGATCCTATATAAAGTACCAGTGTCTTTTGATGACCCTTCACCATCGGACCTTCAAGATCCCCCGATTCTGCTTTCGTCTCTCTTACCCAGAGTCCGAGGCTAGCCATTTCCTGTATCTCAAACACATTTTATGGGGATTTCCACTTGATCCATGTTGGCCCCACTTAAAACAACACCATTTTCATGCTTGGCCGATCACCTAGACTATGTCGATAGAGCCTTACTTTGGGGATGCCTTCTACTTCTGTTTCAACACAAATGCAATTGTCACTGCTGACACCTCCACTATCTATCCAAAAGTGTTTTGAGTGACCAAACCAAACCAAACACAACCACAACTATTGCAATACCTTCCATGTCACCACCATGGCCCAACTCACACCTCTCCCATAGCCCAACATACATCTACACCCAAACACCTACCCATGCCTATATCATCTCCCTTACCTAAACCTATCACTACCTTAGGGGTCATACCGACAACTAGCCTTACTCACCCACCCATCAAATTAGATTTAGCCACATCTTCCAAAACTAACACTAAACTTACACCGGCCCCTAAAAAGAAGATCCAATCTCCTAGACCTCATACACCAACCTCACCTACCACACCATTATCACCTTCACCCCTTCCATCCATCCTAGGACCTCACCCCTCGACCCTGGCCAAAAAACCCCCATCCACCAGTAAACCAAGAATGCAACAACCCATTTCCCTCCTCATCACAAACCTCTAATATACCCAAGTGACCCACAACCTCCACCCTCACCCGTAACCTTCTTACCACCCATACCTCCACTACCATCAATAACTTCTTCACTACCCATGACATTTTCTTCTCTTTCACTCATGCCTCCTGCCCAACCCACACCACCTACCTCCACAACACCTCGATTACCCCCATGGGTAACCCACCCTCTTCCACCATCGATTTTTCCACATCTCTATACACATGTATCACCTTTACCCAAAAAGATGCAACCTAAAGCTAAAAATCCATGCTACCCTCCAATAAGGTAGTTAAACCAACCAAACCTTCCATCACCAGTTCTTCTACCATGCCCCTACCCAAGTAGATACATGACCAACACCTAAGACCACACCACACACCAAACTAGTAGCCCAACCTACTCCCCCTCTTGTAAAGACTCTTCCTCCACAATCAGCCCGTACACTATACCCAAACCCACATTCACCTCCCATTGTGATCCACTAGTAGGGTCCTACGCCAAAATCCTAACCAATCTCCTCAAAACTTTTGTCATCACATTACCACCTCTTAGACCTTATGACCCACTCAAACCCAAACCAAAAGGGTTTGATGAAACCAAAATTTTTGCCTACCATCGTGTGCTAGGACACGATGTAGAGAACTATAAGGCCTTAAAAACTACCCTAGTCCAATTATGTCCTCCCAAAGAAAATTTTGATGATGATGATCTTCTTGATGAGGACCCCATTTCACCTTCACCAATTTCCACAGATCTTCCCATTACCTACTCAAATGACCAAAATCTCCACCCCCACAACTCTTTGATCCACCCCAAGATTTGAGATTAACATGGTTCGTATAAGAGAGTTGGCCAAACCACCACCAAAATGCCAATGCGCCCTACTCATTTCACAAGGATCGTATCCCCACTAGGTTTTTTGTCTCATGCCGCTATACCTTCCATGACACACCCTCTTCATCCACCTCCCCTCAGATTAACATGATCAACATTGCCACCCGTGCTCAAAAAGACAAGGGCAAGGAAAAAGCAACTAGCCCATCAACCAACCCTGTACCCAACATACCATCCACACCCATACCCAAAGTCATCATTCGAGGTCCTGCATATCCTATTTCCGATGGGGTCACACATCACACAATGCTAAAACAACTACACCAATCCCCCTCAAAATGTCTTTATATGACCTCATCCAAACCTCAGAGTCACATCATCAAGCCCTCATGGAGGTCCTTCAATCTATTAAAGTCTTACCAAATGACCCCACACCCGTAGCCTCCATCATTACCCCTCACCACGTAGCCTCTCTCACTAGGTCTTCACCTTCCTCTACACCTCCACCCACTCACCAAGTGGCTGCCCTCAACTTTTTTAGATGAAGAGATCACTCCCTTCCAATTCGATGACCCCGACCCCACTCTTTTCATCTCTATCTTTATCGATAATATATACATATGATGTGTTATGATGATGGTGGTGCTAGTATTAACATCATCTCCTCCCATGCATATGACCAAATGTAAATACCTACCAATTACATGCATGGTAACCCTATTATGTTGTGTTCCTTCAATGATGCCATGACCTCTACCCTAGGTACCATTGTTCTCCATGTCCGCGTAGGTCCCCACACCATCCCGAAACTTTTCTATGTTCTAGAAGGGGAGTTCCAATATAACTTGCTGCTCATATGACCTTGGATCCATGTTATGGGTTGTGTCCCTTCGACTTTACATCGATGCCTCAAATTTGAACATGAGGGACATAATTACACCATCCCTACCGACCCCTCACCTTTCAAGACCTGTAACATGCTATATCGGCCCAATGATGTGCTTATACGGTCAAGGCATCTGCCATCATCACCACTTCACCTTCACCCACATGAGCCCATCCACCAAAATTGCCACTACTTCTATGCATCTAACCTTGCTATCCCCACTGCAGCTGTAGCCTCTACCACTGATGCCCCTATTTCCCCTTCATCTAGTGAGCCATCTATACCCGCTACCCACATACCAACTACTGATCCCTTAGAAGGTGTTTTTCAATGCCTCACTCTGGGGGAATACCACCTATACAATATCGATACCTTCCTCACCCCACAAGAGTATGGGAATCTACGTCAACACCCCAGCTTATGACATCCACATCGGTGACATTTTTCCTTATGGCCCTCCCCACCTTCGCACCAACCTAACATATGGGGGACTTGATATGGCCACCTATAAACCCAAACCTCCATCCCAAACCCAACCATTTTCATCCGACCTACACTCCCTCACTAACCTTACCACTTCACTCACACTTTCCTCCACCGGTGCATGTGGAAAGGATTTGGCTTTGTTTTTATGAACAAGGCCATATACTATCATTTCTTGTACCTCTCATAAACACAATGACCGTAGTGGCATTGGTTTTGATGCTCCACCCTCCAAGAAGGTTCATCGACCTTATCCAGAGATGAGAAATCTTCCCCCTCTCATTCACCCACATTACCATCTTCACCCACGGAGTCCATAGATCCTGAATCTATTCCTCCTAACTTTTTTTTTTTGTAAACACCATTTCCTTGGGACCGCTGACCTATCAACGTGATGGCGAGGCTCCCTCTTCTCTCCCATTCCTATATCCTGACATGATCGATGATGATACACCTTCAATTAATGTCATTCAATGTTAGGATGATGAGTCCATCCTCACCTACCTTGGTGTAGAAGACTCTTATATTCATCGGTTGTTACCCTCTGAGATGCAAACCATGTTGAATGAATCAACCATCAAAATCAACATTAATACTCAAGATGACCCACACATTCTAAAGATCAGCCAATCCTTAGACATTACTAAACAAGAAGCCTTCACCTCTTTCCTTGGGACCATAGAAATGCATTTTCTGGTCCTATGCCGATATGCCCAGTATTGACCCAAAAATCATGGTTCACAATATCGTAACCATTCCTGATGCCAAACCCATCAAACAAAAGCTACGGAAAATGCATCCTCTCGCATTGCTTCTTGGTCAAAGAAGAGCTTCAATGCCTTCTCGGTTTCCTTCATTCTACCCATTGATTATCCCCAATGGATTTCTAACATCATTCCTATCACAAAAGTGATAGGGGACTCCACATTTGCATGGATTTCCATGACCTCAACCTCACCTATCCCAAAGATGATTTCCCACTACCAGCATTGACCAACTAGTTGATCTCACCGCTGGCCATGAAATGTTATCACTCATGGATGGTTTCTCGAGCTACAATCAAATATTACTAGCTCCCGAGGATCAACACAAGACTACCTTCATCACCCTTGGGGGACTTTTCTACTATCGAGTCATGCCTTTGGCCTCTAAAAATGTTGGTGCTACATATCAACGAGCCATGACTTACATCTTCCATGACATCATGCATCACATATTGGAAGATTATGTTGATGATATTCTTTGCCAAATCCAAGCATCAAACCAAACACCTACCCATTCTTAAAGTCATCTTTGACCACCTCATCAAGTATTGTGTTCATCTTCAACCAAAGAAGTGTGTCTTTGTGGTACTTTTTAGAAAACTCCTAGGTTTCATCATTTCTTTGCGTGGCATAGAAGTTGATCCTGCTAAAGTCAAGGCTATTCTTGAAATGCCGCCACCCACTAATCTCCATCAACTTCATAGCCTACAAGGAAAGTTGTAATCAATTCATCATTTTATCTCATAAACTTTTCGACCACTGTCAACCATTCCATCATCTTCTCAAGAAAGATGTTTCATTCAAATGGGATGATGAATGCCATAAAGCCTTCAAAGCCTTGAAACAATACCTCCTTCAACCACCAATGCTCATTCCTCCTAAGGATGACCAACCCTTTTACCTATATATTTCCACCACTGACCATTCTCTAGGTGCCATGCTCACTCATCGTGATGACCAACACCGAGAGCAAGTGGTTTATTACATAAGTTGTACCCTTCTTGACTACGAAACTAGATATACCCATGCCAAAAATTTTTTTCCTAGCCTTAGTTTTCATCGCCACCAAACTCCGCCATTACCTACTCAACCACAAAACCTTTGTCATTACTAATACTGACCCATTACACTATATGTATGCCAAACCTTATCAAAATCAATGTGCCACATGTTGGCTTATGCTTTTGGCTGACCTCGACCTCGAATTCATCCATCAAAAGTCCATCAAGGGCCTAGGCTATCACCGACCAATTGGCGATGCACCTATTTCGGAATCAACCCTCTAACTTTGACTTCCCAGATGAGTCTATAGCTACCCTTTCCTTGGATGAACCCACTTACCAAATGACACTCTTCTTCGATGGCTCCAAGTGTCAGTGTGGGGTGGGGCTGGTGTTATCCTCATTCCACTTGATGGTGAACCTATGCCTTTGTCTTTCAAACTTGATTTTGATTGTACAAAACAATATTGTTGAATACGAAGCACTCGTATTGGGTCTCTAGCTGCTTATGCCTTAGATGTTAAGTCAATCAACATCTTTGGTGATTCTCAGTTGGTCATAAACCAAGTCAATGGTATATACTAGTGTCGTAATGAGATACTTCAAAAGTATAAATCATCACGTAGACATACTTTTGACCACCTTTGACCATTACGCACTTCAAACCACCCCACATTCTACCAATAATTTGTAGATACCATGGCCTGCTTGGCTTCTCAGATACCCGCTTCACCCATTGACTCTAAAATCTTTGTCACTATACAAAGGACTACAATCACCCTCTTATTTACCTCATGAAGTTTACTCCATCGGAACCATTGCCCCTGACCCACGTGACCTTTGGTATAAGCAATATGTAGACTATCTTTCCTTTCCATTCTACCCACCGATCTCACTCTGTAATGGACAACGTGCCTTTCTTAAAAGTGTCTCCCATTATGTCATCATGGGTGGTCTTCTTTACAAACATGGTTTTAACAACATTCTCTTGTGATGCCTTACAAGTTTTGAAATTCCTACACCATTAAGGAAGTCCATGATGGAATTTGTGGAGGTCACTTTAGTGGTCTCAGCTATCACAAAACACATTCTTCACCTAGGCTATTATTGGCCAACCTAAACCATGACTATTGTGATTATGTCAAATGTTGTGTGAAATGCCAACAACATGCTAATTCATCACACACCTAGTCATGCCTTACAAGTCACATGAGACCTTTGGCCTTTCTCTCAATGGGGTTTGGATCTTGTCGGTGAGATCAACCCCATTCTTCACAATGCCACCAATGGATCATAACCACTACTGAATATTACACTAAATGGGTAGAAGCCATTCCCCTCATTTCCACCAAAGCCGAGAAAATATGTGAATTCATCAACCATCACATCATTTGTCATTTTGGTGTCCTCACCGCATTATCACTGATAATGGAAAACAATTCAAAAAAAAACCCTACGCAAAACTATGTGATGCTTTTGGCATCCAACTTAGTTTCTCATCACCTTATTACCCACAAACCAATGGTCAAGCCAAATCAACCAATAAAACCTTGAACAAAATTCTTATGAAGGTAGTCAACGATATTGGGAAAGATTGGCATACACACATTCCTTTTCCTTGTGGGCTTATCACACTAGTATTCACACTTGACTGCTGCCACCCCTTTTCTCTGGTCTATGGTACTGAGGTTGTCTTACCTCTCAAAGTCAGATTCCATCTCTCCACATCTCACTACAAGACATGCTCAATGATGATGAATTTTTTCTAGGATCATTTGGCACAACTTGAATTATTAGATGAATGTCATCTCAATGCTCTTGACCATCTCCAAATCTACCAAAAATGTATCAAACGTGCCTATGAAAAATGTGTTCATGAAATGAACCTTTTAGGTCGGTGACCTCATCCTGAAGGAAAATCAACATGTAACCAAAGAGGAGAAAAGTAAACGGGGAAAATTTTCTCCTAATTGGCTTGGACCCTATATCGTTACCCATGCCTATGGATCAGGTGCTTATCATTTGTCTTCACTCAAAGGTAAACCAAACCGAGCCCCTTAATGCCTTGCATCTTGACCATTCTATTGTTGATATCAAGTCCTATATCACTTTTTATCAATTGATCACTCATCCCTTGAGTGTTGTTCACCTTCCATATTACCCATTTTGAGGATCCATGACTAAACAAGAATCATGTGATTACCCATCACCTTTTAGCCTTGTCTTCAATATGAGTACCACGACTCTACTCATAGCATGATTCTCATGGATACTTTTCATCTTCTTCAAGATGGAATCCCATGGTCATTCATCACTCAAAACCACCTCTTCATAGTTAATCTTTGTGTGCTATGGTCTTGTCTTCTAAACAAGAACCTAATCATCCTCTATAGTCTTGTCCATGACTTAAATGTCTAAAAACAAAAAGGGATACCACTCCTTGAGTCAAACTTCCAAAAAAAAGATGACTCCCTCAAAAGGGACATCTCTTCTTTATATTCTACCACTATCAATAGATTGCTCCCTTGAAGGAAACTATATACAGTCATTACAAAATATAATAAATATTCAGAAGCTTCCCGCATCGATCAACTTCACGAAGACCTCAAGGAGATAATATACCCATCCCATATAGACTTCCCACATCGATCAGTCTATAAAAAAACAAACAAATAAAGAAAAAAGATGAAATTTTGTCATGGACTTGCCTATTTTGGATTCTGGGTTTCTTGTTAAAAATACATCATGTCATCGTACACTAAGTTATGCTAAACCTCCCATTCTCACCTCCTTGCCTTTTTCACCTAAATTCCTCATTACTCAAGGGACTTACGCAAACATGACATTTCATGATCATGTGACTTTTCTTCACCCTTAGAATAGTCCATTATGCAAGGCCTATAGGGTCTTACATTCATAAGCCCATCTGGGGTATGGTAGACTCATTAGGGTTCTTATCAATTAAGAAACTCTTTTACCACCTCTTACCATTCACCTTCCTCATTACTTATTGATTATCCTATACAAGACCAGATCCTCGACACTTATATTTAAAATCACTCAACCATGCCTATGACCTAAACTCAATCATGCCTATGACCTACATCACCCATGCCTAGCACCTATCAACCCATTCCGCTATTTCACCCTAATCTTCCCTAGCTTATGGGAGAACTACATCGGCCTGAGGTCCTTTTTTCGGGACTATGTAGGCAGCACTCGAGGGCATGGGGCCCTTGGAGGTTAGCTCACCACTCTCTACCCTAACCAATTCCCTCTTCCCTTTCCTATTCACATTCTACCCTAGTTAGTTTCTTTTTATATCAATAATTGGAAATTAAACCAAACAAACAACAATTTCTTAACATCTTTACCATCATAACTTACACATTCATTTCATCTTGTCTACAATTTCTTTACCATAATCATACATTTCCCTACAAATCATCTTAACATCCACATCATCATTAATTACACAAATTAATGAATTAGAAACTCAACCATACCTAACCAACCTGACTCAACCATGCCTAAACAAACTCAATCATGCCTAAACCAACCTAACTCCACCATGCCTAACTCAACCTTACTCAATCATGCCTAAGTCAACCTAACTCAATCCATGCCTAATCAACCTGACTCAATCATGCCTAATCAACTAATCATGCCTATGACTAATCATGCCTAAACTCAATGCCTATGACTCCATCATGCCTAATGACTGACTCCATCATGCCTAATCAACCTAAATCCATCATGCCTAAACCAACTGACCACCATGCCTACATGACCTTGACTCTATCATGCCTAATCCACTTGATTTCCACCTATATATATAACAATGAAAATTAAAACATGTACACCATCCATACTATAAACACCATCATCTATAAATTAGATAGTCTATATAAAAATACATGTGAACATATATCCCAATAATAATCACAATCATCTCAAATCTCTTAGATACATCCTCACCATCTTGCACATGCAGGCTGGTATATCATCAAAAATCTCCAAAACTCTCATGTACATCCTCACTCTCTTCAGCATGCAGGCCGGTATATATCAAAAATAAACAACTATACAAAACAGAGGTACATATGGCTATCAGACATCACCATGTTGGATATCCTCCATATCTATCTCACTTGTCTCCTCCTCCTCCTCTCCCCTCCATACGATGTCCAACTAGCATCTCACCACCCATCATCGGTCTGGCTGGATCTCTGTTGGTACCTCACCTGGGGCTGGCCTCTCGTGAACTGGTGGCCTCACCCTGACCTATCTCGGGGCTCGATGGCCCCTGTGCTCTCTACACTATGGGTATGTGACTGGTCCTCTCACTCGAGGCCTGTTATGCTCTATACTCCCCATAGGATAGAAAATCTATCCTTGTGGCCATCAAAATATCCTGATAATACCTGGACCTCACCTAAGGCATCTCTCAACCTACCTATCGGTACTATCTATGGTGGTGCCATCGGCCTCGACCTCAGCCCTTGTACCTATCTCTGGGACCCTGTCCCACTAGTACTGTAAAGAGGGACTATCCCTATGTGCTTGTGCCTATATTGAGGGACCCTGTCCCACTCCTACCTATATTTGGGCTTGAAGGGATATAACTTGTGCCTGTGCAAGTGGCAAATGGCCTAGAAAACTTATAGTCTGTACCTATAGGGTGGCCACCTGTACCCCATCTCCATCTCCACCTTGTGCGGGTACTCTGTCCCTACATTACTGGGCTGTAGAGTGGCCACCTATGCCTACAAAATAACAACCTATGCCTCTGAGCTTGTTAGCTACCCCTACACTATACCCAACTATGTAATCAAGGTCACCACCTACCCTTATAGGGCATCCCTCTGCACTGTGATGGTGGCTAAATCTAGCTGCCCCGACCTCGGTGGTACTACTCGTAAATGTGCAGCCCACCACTATCTGTATCTATCTGTAACCCGACATCATCAATCCACTTGGTCTCTCACCACCTACACCTCCTACTCTGTCGGTACTTTCAGATGTGGTAGAGGCAGAGGCCTCTCCATGTCATCCCTCCTATACTGTGGGAAAGGTGGCGGTATATCCTAAAGCAACCCGAACTACCATCTAACCCTATCCACGGGTATCATCTCGTGCTCTCCTACACATCACCCCTCTATCCACTAGAGAAACTGTAGCTCTTGTATCTCCTCTGCCATCTACCCATATGATGGAAAACCCACATAGGGCCTCCAAATGATGTCCCACCTGGACAACCCTCTAGAAATCACCTGTAATAGGCTACATCATGTGTAGCTCTATTCTAGCTTCTCGGTGCTCCCTAATCACAGGCACCCATCGCCTAAAGCCCACTTGAACAAAACCAGCTCGAATGCATCATCTCGAGGCATACCGACTAGATGACACACACATACAATGTGCTCATATACCCAACAATGGAGTAGGAAAGTACAACACAGGATAAATCTTCGTAACCACCATAAGCCCATAACTCTTTATATAAATGAACTAGGAATACGGGTGCCCATGCAAAACAAGTCATGTCCTCCACCATGTCATGTAGAACCCCCATCAATGATCATGGGAATCTCCCACCCTCCACATCCGACAATGCAAAGCAATAGACTGCCTCCATCAACAACACTACTAGCCTCATCTCCTCTGGATGGGCTGGTACATATCTCCATAGCTCATACTGGCACTATGGAACCTCATCTCTCCAGCCCCTCACCAAACATGGTCAACATCAACTCCTCAGAGGCCTATGAGGAGATAGAATACACATGCGTCCCCACTATTATCGGTAGACACAAGATCTTATACACATCCTCTAGGGTGATTGTGATCTCACCCATCGATAAATGGAAGGTATTGGTCGCTGAGTCCCATCTGTCGATGAGAGTGACCATCAAACTCGGCTCCCAAACCATGTGCCGGTAGAATATAACCCCAATAGGCAACCTCTTCAACATGGCATCAATCCTCATCTATCAACCTCCTCGTACCTCCAAGAAAGGGAGGTACCCTATCTCATCATGTAAGTAATGGTCCCTCACCTGCACCCAACAACACACACTATTGTCAAAACCTTACCATACCAAACACACCCCTTACCTCATAAACCTCATATCCAACCCTCCCTTCTTATCGTACCCACCCAACCACTCACCCCTTTTAGACTAGATAATATATTCATGCCATTTATACCTACTCCCCTATTTACCTCTCATGAAACCTACCCTTACATCTCCTGACTTATCCTTACCTCTTACCCTTGCTCTCTATGGCCCTATTTTCCCATAAATCTGGATGACACTGATCAACAATGACCGTTATCGGTCATGTGTAACCAGCATCATGATCACCCATTACTTGACCGATGTTGGCCAAATACCACCGACGTCGACCAACACTTGACCAACGTCGGTCATTCATTGTGCCATGATGTAAAAATCCACAAACCCCCCCTAATTTTCAAAAATTCACAAAATCTACCCTAATCCCCCACTCTAACCTACCCAAACCTATCCTAGCTTCATTCCCAATCCTATTTAATCTACATTGGACCTCCCACCCTCATTTCCTTCCTTTTTAACCCATACATTCCCAATAATAAAATTACACCCAAATTTTCACCCAACCCCATTTCAATAGCCTATTTCAATAACAAATACAAGATCGGATAGAATCCTACCTCATCTCGATGTCATCGGCATGGTGGCACATCTGGCCATTGTGCGGTGGTCCACCCGAACCTTCTCCCACCTCTGCCATGTCTAATCACCAAATCCAATCCTCCTGACCTCCACCCAATCACAATCGATCCCCTATGCTCGTGGACCCATCTACCTGGCTCCTCTAACCAACCGGATCTCTCCACCTCAGTAGGATATCATCCCTTGTCCTTTCCTCCCGACAAAGCACAACTTGTTTAGCTCTATCATTTTCACAAAAGCCAAAATGTATAAATGAATCCATATTATATGAATTTTTTTCTTTTTATATACCCACGTCGACCTGACCAATGTTAGTTATACCTAAACCGACATCGGTCCTGTGCCCTAACACACCGTGGTCGGTTATACCAAACCGACATCGGTCATCTACCCTAATAAACCATGATCAACTTACCTAGACCATCACCATTCAGTTACGTATGACCGCATTGGTTACCTGTCATACTCTTTCCCATACCCTTTCCCCATTTCCGACCAACTTAACCAAACCAGCCACCGTTTGACCTTACCCACCCTTATCGCAACCAACCTCCATGCCTACCTTACCTATACCTATCCTTAATTGCATTTTGGGACTTGTTATTTTACCCATACCTCAGCCCTACCCATGCCGTGACCTAGCTACCTAGACCCGAACATTGTTAATGACTATGAACTCATGTTCTCACTATACCTTGCGACATTATTACCCGTGTTGTTTGACCTAATGACCTTACCTTGCCTCTTGTCATGCCATTTATCCTGACCCAACCTTTGGTGTACCGGAACATACCTAAATGTTCTGCACCTAACCTATGAAGTGCTTCCACACCATATCCTATACCTTGGATACCGGAATCACCTCAACCTTGTTTGGATAAACCTATCGACCTTAGACACGATGTAGAGTTTGCATGCTCTTCAACCTAGTACCGTGCCACAATTTATACATGTGCGTGTGTTTGAATGTCACTACCTTTGACCCTGGCCCATTACCTTGATTACCTGATTGGACCTTTACCCAATTACCCCATTCTATCCACCTTCCTCTTCATCACATCCACCTTTATCAAACCACTCATGATTTAGTCTTCTACCTCATCTCATTCCTAGTTTGAGGGGGATCACCTTCACCCACACATGGGGCAACCACATCTTATTTTTTCAGTGTTGCTTACCAATACAAGCTACACAACAAAAAGGGGTAAAATGTAGACACCAAAATTGGGTCACACTCCCCTTGGTCCCTTGTCAAATAACCACCTCAAACATACTCATCTAACCATGGCCCCTTCCACCCCACATCACTATTAATTTAATTTAATTAATATATATCCTCACAATATTTATTATCTAATTATCTTAATTCCTACCCCACCACCTCACCTAGACACCTCACCCACCACCTCACCCTAGACCTATTCTTGGCATGTTTCCATAACTAACAATAACTAAGTCTTACTTTCCTTAATGAGCTAAGATTTGGTCTAACCCTAAAATCAATCCCTAAAATCTCTCTAACCACATTCCCACTCATTAGAAGGGAATCTTCCATTCTAATCCATGAAAAAAAACTAACTAGGCCAAAAGAAATTAGAAAGATCTACCCATTTTAGTAAACCTAGGGAATCCCACCTTAATCGGTCACCCCTGCTAACGGTTAACCAACCGAACCATCATCGGTTACCATTTATTCACCTAAAATAACTTTGTTTTTGGGTTGGTACATTTGAGAGCAAGAGGATTGAAATCATAATTGCATGCAAGCAAAACCAACATCCTTTCACATATCCAGACATCTAGAGCCATCACCAAGACAGATATTGAAGCATTGCACTCATGGAATCATTCTAGGAGCCCATCTGCATGATATCAAACACCATTCTTATGATCAACTGCCATTACCATTCAACCATCAAGTCTGCATCACAGTAAGTACATTTCTACCAAGCATTGTCCATTTTAGTGTAGTTAGCTTATGTTATTTCTATCATCAATTTATACTTTGCATGCTCATTCCTCCATCTCTTTCTAGCTTATAACTCAAATATTTCCTTTACCCACATCACCAAATCACCCATTCTCACCTGTTGTTCATTCCTAAGTATACTTTATACCCCTATCAACCTCTTTATCCACCCTAACCTCCTTATCAAATCCCATTCTAATCCCCACAATCAGATCCTATCAAATTCCTTTCACCCCGACCTTACCATTTCTGGTTATCCATGACCGCCATCGGTCCCTTCTAAACCATCATCGGTTATACCTGACCAACATTGGTCTTTGTGTTTTACACCCTGACTAAGAACAAGCCAAACAAACCACCTACCAGTTGACCTAAACAACCCAGAATCAGACCCCAACTAGTCCCAGTACCTTGACAACTACCTACCTTTCTGATCTGACCATAGTGTATCCTGTTATGTTAAGATTTACTTATTGTACTTGAATGAGAAACCTAAACCATATCAACTACAGTAGGACTTTACTTATTTCTCACATTAATTTTTTTAAACAGTGGATTGACAACCATCTAGGGATTATCACACTTCTCGGATCTAGCACATGCTAGCAGGGTCCTTTGTAACATATCATTTAACTCCTCTTTATTTAAATATCCTAATTGAGATAATGCCCACATATCCACCTCATCTAGGCACCTCACCCTAAGACCTATTCTTAGTAAGTTGCCATAACTAACTAAAACCTACCCAAACCCTAAAAATCAATGCCTACATTCCCTCTAACCACATTCTCGTATGTTAGAAGGAAGCTTCCAATCTAATCCATAGAGTAAACGAAAGGAGATCCTATAAAATCAAGGGGATCTACCTAGTTTAGTAAACCTAGGAAATCCCACCCTAATTGATGCACATTACCCTTAACCGCTGCCGGTTAACCTAGAACGACCGTGGGTTACCATTTAACTCCAAAAACAACCTTATTTCAAGGTTGGCACATTGTTTTTGGAGGTTGGCACATTTCGAGAGAGAGAGAGACATATTATGAGAACAAGTGACGAAACCAAAGTTGCATGCAAGTAGAACCAACGTCTGTACCAACATTAGAACACCCATATCCGAGTACCTAAAGCAATCTTACAGCCACCTACCTTCATGGGAGAATTGGGGAAGTGATAGCACTACACCAAGTTCATTTGATCACCCACCATTACCAACTAGGCATCAAGCTTGTATAAATAGTAAGTTTGTTAACCTACATTGTTTCCTTGTCATTTGAGTAGATCCTTTTACATTTGTTATTAGTTTCTGCTTTCATTTCCATTCCCCACAATTTTATCTCCATGCAAACTTAACTACCTCTTTACCCACACCATTGAACTATCCATACCCAAATTTTCATCATTCCTGTGCATCTCCAAGATCCATACGAATCTCTCCATTGCCCTTCCACCTTCATCTAATCCCGGATCTATCACCCACCAAGTCTTATTGAGTTTCTGTACCTCGACCATACGATGTCGGTCACCCATAACCATCACCGGTTAACCTAAACCGATGTCGGTCTCTGTGTCTTTTTCCGAAACCCAGATCAGAGCCTAAGACCTCTACCAAATACCCTAAACTACCTAGAATCTAACCCTGACCAATAACAGTATCCTGATAGTGACCTTGACCTTCATATTCAATCATAGCCTAGCCTGTTGTGAATGAATTTGCTTATTGTAGATGAATGAGATACCTAAATAATTTTTACTACAGTAGGATTTACTTTATTATCAACATTAAGTTGTTTTAAACAGTGGATTGACAACCATCTAGGAAGTATCATGCTTCCCGGATCTAGCATGCGCTAGCTAGTCCCACCGCATATATTGTTTAACTTTTATTCGGTGGTCTTGTGTTCCATTTTAGGTAGTTCCTCCAAGCAAAAAGGAAGCTCTCACAATCAGTTATGGATTCAAAATTCATACGCACGCAACAACCTATCAACCAACATTTCAATAGGTATTCCTCCTATGCTTGTTACCCTATCTGTTTCATCATTTTCTAAGAAACGTCTAAGAATCAGGTGAAACATTTTGGCACGCCTAGTGGGACCCATTCGGGGTTCCTTACATTCATTCATTTCTAGGTGAAAAATTTACATGTTTGTTTCCTTTCTAAAAGGTTCTCACATTAAAATTTCTCCCTTGGAATCTTCTCTTCTTTCTATTGTCTCAAAGCAATCATGTTTTGGTGCTTAAAAAGAACTCTTCTTCTATTTCATTTACATTGCATTAGTGAAAGATCATACTCTCTCCTATTCCTCTTATTGTGGCATCGAATTTAACATTTCAATTTAGGTTTAAAATCATTGCATTTCATTTTGATTTTTTGCAGTAGCTCACATTAATTGAAGGCACCCTATATGCTGGAAGTCATTCCCTACTGATGGTTGACAAATGAATAGTAGAAAGCACTTTCTTTCTCTTTCTCATTCTCTGAGTCTTATCCAAACACCAAAAAAATTGAAAATATAGACATTATTAAACAACATCTTTCCTGGAAGAAGCTGTAGGTGATCACACGATCACGACACAGTGGGCACCTAGCTCGCTACTCTATCGAGTCATACTTTAGAGTGTGGGCCGCCCCCACCATAAAATACCTGAAACCTCTCCTTGTATATATCCTTCTTCATAGGAAGCCATCCTTACCAAAAACTCTATTCTATAGTTCATGAGTCATTCCTTAAATAAAATAAGATAAACAAACATAATAGAAAAAGCACTCTTAGGATCATATTTTTCTTAGTGTTTCTGCTTGGCTTGCGTTTTGAGGTGAGAGGTCATGCTCTTCATTTTTCTTATTTCTCCTTGCACACTCCTCATCATAGTTGGTGTATTCCAACTTTATCTGAGTGTGCCTGGACCATATTCTCATCATTCCTAGAATTCTGGGTTTGATTCCACATCAAATTTTAATTCACAACCACATTTTCTTCATCATTGTTTCAATTTCATAGTGACCGGTGTCGGTCTAGCGACCATTGTTAGTTACCTCTGACCATCATCGGTTATACCCAACTGGCATTAGTTCACTGTTATTTTGGTTGACCTACCCAAAAGGACACATATTCACCTTCTTCGACTATTTAGAGTCCCTATAACTCTCATCATATTCACTTTACTGGTAAATCTCATCAGCATTTTGCATACCTGGTAAATTTGGCCTTATACCTTGTTTTTGACCAACTGTCCACTTTCCACAAAGTGACCGGTAGTGGTTACCTGTGACCGGCATCAATTTGACCTAAGCGGCATCGGTTGCTTTGTGTCATTTTTCAGTTGTCATTTAGCCCTGATTCACCTACCACCATCTATTTATCCTACCTGTGTTGTATTTCTATGTCACTTACATAAAGAAATATTACCACGTTAATACCTGTTCACATGGTACTGACATGTCAACAAGAAAGCACCCTCGTATTCCATGCCAGTTGTCAACCACTCCCACCAAACCCTTCACCACCTTCCATTTTATCACCCACCATGGAATCTATCTAACCTATCTCTATCGCTACCGGAGATGAGGAGTTCGCATGAATCCTTGACCAAAACCCTACCACCTTATAGTTTTATCTTTCCCACTCATCCACTCGAGATTTCATGGGTCGGTTGAGATACAACATGCCCATATCTATCCCCGACTCTCATCCCAACTTCCACATCAGCCCCATCTAGCTCCGCGCTTCCCACATCTACCTTACCCCCAGTCATTTCACACCTAGTCCCTATACTGCTATGACTACCGCATCTGCTACATCTATTGCACTTGCCACATCAACCATACCTTTGCCAACCACCCATAACACAACCTCATCTTCCCTATTGTCTTGCATATACTCGTAGCTACACTACCACCCCCACTGTCAATGACCCCTACCCCTTTTCAAAATGTGGTCCTTTCTATTCCACAATCGTTAGCGCCCATTGCCACTAGGGTTACCATGACCCTTCCACCTCCATATACATACTATCAGTAGCCTCTTATTTCATCTATAATTCATCCTGGGTACGTACCCCCTATTTCATTTCCTTCTTCTCAATCCACCTATGTGGCTGCACCATATACTAGAATGCTGCCATTGTCATATGCCCAACACCAACCCTCTTATGCTATAGAAGGCACCCATCCATCATAACCTACCAATAACCTAATAAAATTAATGATGTAAAAGATGCAGACATTGAAGGCATCAATTTACATTTGTCGAAACACTCTCACCTATGAAGAGATTTATAATGAACCTTTACACCCATCCATTCCTATTCGTCCATACCCCATGCATTAGAAAATGCCTAAATTCAATCATTTCAATAACAAGGAAGATCCAAAACAACATTTGTGATCTTTCAAACACGGTGCTACCTAATCTCCACGATGATGCTTTGCTCTTGAGGACCTTTCCATGTCTTTGACTAGACTGCGTTAGATTGGTATAGTGGGTTACCTAGAAACTCTATATTTTCATTTAATCAGTAGCCAAAGCTTTCTTGGATCACTTCTCCTTAAATATCATTAAGAAGGCTACCATGACTGACCTATATTCCACGTGTTAGTATGATGACGAATCTATCACATATTTTGTTGCTCCTTTGGTGTAGCTGATTAATCAACTCACATTCGACTACCGCAAACTAATCTCATCGATCTCTTCATGTGGGCTTGTGCTAGACATATCTTACCGACCTTGCGCAGGTCCGGACTTTTCAAACATTTGATGAAGCATTCACTATGGCACAAAAGCTAGAGATTCGGGCCATCGAAGAGAAGAAAATCGATTACGCAATAAGAATTTGACATTTAAGTCGAATGACGCCTCTTATTATTCAATACCACAAAATAATTATTCAAAAGCTAAAGGGCTGCTAATGCGGTGGTACTCAAAGCTGACCAGCTCATCCATCAAATTAGGCTAACCCCTCATCTAATCTTTTACCTATCCAAACTCTTCAATTTAGAAAAGAACAACGAAATACAACCCAATTGGGGAGCCTTATTCTTCTGTCTTAGAAAATCTCATTAAAGTGGGGCTATGACCCTTCCACCTATAAAACCACACCTTGGTTTTGACCCTTCTTGTCCTACACCCGCATGGTATAAAGAACATGACTTCGTAACTATCATCATGTAAAGGGTCACAAGTGACGACAATTGCATCACTTTCAAAAACATTGTCCAAGAAATGCTTGAGAAAGGTGAGTTAACCATGGATAATCTTAACACACCTTGTAATCAAAACCTACACATATTCAAGAAACCCTTTCCCAATCATGCCCCTTCATTTGATCAAACGAGTGAGACCTCAACTCATGATAGCCATACCCGTGAGGTCCATGCTATTTTTAGTGACGCACCCGTTACTTCCCAACTACCTCATATTCCTTCCATAGAGGAAATTATAGCTGGAAGTCCTTCCGGATTGGAACCCCCTCACCTATTCCTCAACCCATAGAAGAACACCTTTCACCTCCTTCATCACCCATGGAGCAGGCTTTTGCTAATATCGAGGCTATTTAACCTTTTGCTTCTCCACTTAGAGAGCCATCACCCACAATACTTCTTTAGTCCATAGAGGATACTTGTTTATCTCCTCCACCACACAGAGGAGTACCCATCATCTCCTCCATAAAAAAGGAGCACCTATTTTCTTCTCCAACTATCAAGGATCCAATAGAGATACCTTTTCCTCTTGGCGAGCATTCTCCATTAGCTACCCAAGATCCTGTAGACCTATTTTTAGCTCTCTTACCCATGGAAGCTGAAGCTAGCCAATTCCCTGTCTCTAAGAAATTTTTATGGGAATTTCCATTAGGTCCTCATTAACCTCACCTACAGCTGTTCCATTCTCATGCTTAGCTGATCGCCTAGATTATTTAGATAGAGCCTTACTTTGGGGGCACCTTCGCTTCTGTCTCAACGTAAATGTAGATGTTGTTTTTGATACTTCCACTATCTACCCAAAAATATTTCAACCAATCAAACTAAATGCAACCACCTCTATCAAAACTTCTTCCATGACACCCATCGTAGCTCAACACACACCCTTACCCATAACCCAACATACATCTAAATCCAAACCCACACCTACATCATCTTCCTCGACTAAACCTATTACTACCTTAGGGGTCACCCCAACCAACAACCTTACTCATCCACCTATCAAAATAGATCTAGCTACATCCTTAAAAGTCAACACCTAACCTACTCCAGCACCTAAATAGAAGAACCAAGCCCATAGAACTCATACCCCGTTGCACCAATCGCACCTATATCACCTTCACCCTTTCAGGTCCATCTTAAAACCTCAACCTCCCAACACGTCTAAGAAACCTCCACTGTCAATAAAAAAAAAACACAACAGCCCATTCCTCCCTCGCAAACCTCTAACATACCCGGGCACCGACATGACTTACACTTGAACTTGAAACATCTTTACCACCTATACCTCCAATACCCTCAACAACTTCTTCACTACCCACTACACTTCAGTCTCTGTCCCTCACACCCCCTGCATGACCTGCATCATCTACCTTCATAGCACCTCCATTATCCCCCTGGGTAACTCGCCCTCTTCCCCCATCCACTTTTCCCTCTAGATCTCATACACCCATATCACCTTTACCTAAGAAGGTGTAAGGCAAAGCCAAAATCCACTACCCTCTAATAAGGTAGTCAAAACAACCATACACCCTCCTTCCAGTTCATCTACCATACCCCTACCCAAGAAAACATGACCAACACCCAAGACCACGCTAGCACCCAAAACCATAGCTCAACCCAATCCCCCTCCTGTAAAGACCATTCCTCAATAATCAACCACACCTATGCCTAAACCCACTTTCACTTCCCATTGCGACCCACTAGCAGGGTCCTATGCCAAAATCTTAACCAATCTCCTGAGACTTCTATCATAACATTACCGCTACTCGGACCTATGACCCCCTCAAACCAAAGCCACAAGGGTTTGATGAAACTAAAATTTACGCCTACCATCATGTGCTAGGGCACAATGTGGAGAAATGTAAGGATTTGAAAACTGTCCTTATCTAGTTATGTCCTCCTGAAGAAAACTTTGACGATGATGACCTTTTCAATGAGGACCTCATTTCACCAACACCCATTCCCATAGTCCTTCCCTCACTTCCTACTCAACAACCATGACCTTCACCCCCAAAACTCTTAGAGCCACCTCAAAGATTTGAAATTAACATGGTTCGCATCAGAGAACTTGCCACACCATCACCTAAATGTCACTATGCCTATCTCACTTCACAAGGATTTTCTCCTCGATAGGTTTTTGCCTATCATGTCACTATACCAATCATCCTACACCTTCTCCATTTTCCAACTCTCCTCGATCAACATGATCCACATCACTACCCACGCTTAGAGAGACAAAGGCAAGGAAAAGGCAACCGACTCGCCAACCATACCTATACCCAACATATCATCTACACCCATACCTAAAATTACTATCCACAGCCCCACAAACCCTATTTAATGGGGTCACACATCACATGATGTTCAAAAAACTACACCAATCCCCCTCAAGTTTTCCCTATATGACCTCATCCAAACCTCGAATCCTATCATCAAGCTCTCATGGAGGTTATTCAATCTATTGAGGTTTTACCCAATGAAACTACACCCATAGCCTCCATTATCACACCCCATCATGTAGCCTCTCTCACCAAATTTCCACCTTTATACACACCTCACCCTACTCACCAAGTAGCCTCCCTTAGCTTCTCAGAGGAAGATATTTCACCGCACCAAACCGATGACCCATACCTAGCTCTCTTCATCTCTGTCCACATTGATGATATACGTGTATGACATGTAATGATTGATGAGGGTGCAAACATTAATATCATTTCATCTCATGCATTCACTCAAATGTGAATACCTGATAATTGCATGCATAAACATCCTATCATGTTGCATTCATTCAATGATGATATCACCTCTACACTAGGCACCATCATCCTCCACATTTACATGGGCCCCGTCTTTGTTCCGAGTTGTTTTACATCTTAGAGGGGAATTTCAATATAAGCACTGTTACTTGGAGACCCTAGATTCATGTCATGGGTTGTGTTCCTTCCACTTTGCATCACTTTGTGTAAAGTTTGAACATGAAGGACACACCTATACTATTCCAGTTGACCCATCATCTTTTAAAACCTACAACATGCTTTATGGACCTAATGACATGCTTATACCCATTAAAGCATCTACCTCCACAACCAATACTTGCTTCACCTACACCTCCACTTATCAAGATTCTACCTAAACCACACATACCTCCTCCATTACTACTGCGCTATAACCTCCATGGCCAACCCATTAACCTCCTAATCTATTAAATCCACCTCCACATTGACCTCCAACACATCATCTATTCCAACTACCCACATACCGACCATTGATCCTTGGAAGGCATTTTTCAATGACTCACTGGGGAGTATCGCTTGTATAGTGTCAATGATTCCTTACTCCAAAAGAGTATGGAATTCTTCATCAACATCCTCGCTATGATCATCACATAGGATAATGCCTCCTTTATGGTCCTCTTCACCTTCGTACTAGTCTCACCTATGGGGACTTGATACTACCACTCATATACCTAAACCACCGTCACAAACCCACCCATTTTCCATCGACTTCTAGTCTATCACCAATCACCGTTTCACCCACACCTTCCTGCACCGATGTGCGTGGAAGGCTTTTGTTTTGGCTTTTATGAGAAAGGCCACCATATTGTTATTCTATGTACTACCCATAAACATAATGACCGTAGTGGTATCATCTTTGCTAAACCACCTACCAAGTAGGCTCGTATTGAACTCATTAAAGACATTAGCCCTTCTTTGACCTCTTCACCCACTCCACCTTCATCACCACCTTTGCTGATGGTGTTTCACATGATTCTAGATTGTTTCTTTAAATTATTGACAAAACAAATAGGGTAACATGCATAAGAGGAATACTTGTTCAAATGTTGGTTGATGGGTTGTTGCGCGCATATGAATTTTGAATCCACAGCTGATTGTGAGAACTTCCTTTTGGCTAGGAGGAACTACCTGTAATGAAAATCAAGACCACTAGAAGGAATTAAACAATATATGCAGTGAACTGCCTAGCGTATGCTAGATCCAGGAAGTGTGATACTTCCTAGATGGTTGTCAATCCATTATTTTAAACAATTTAATGCTATAAACAAAGTTAATCCTATTGTAGTTCAAAATGATTTAGGTATCTCACTTAAAACACAATAAGAAATAGATCTAATCTAACATGCTAGGCTAGAATAGGATCCAAAGGTCAAGTAACTGATTTTGGGTCTCTACAGGTCTGACAGAGGTCTCAAGTAAATCATAGGTGGATGAGGGTGAGGTGAAATTAGATGGGTAGGTCTCTGTTCTAGGATGTATGGGAAAATATAGAGACCGATGTTGGTTAAGGGTGACTAACAACAGATTAGTGTAATGGCGCACCGCTACTATGGAAATATGGGAATGCCACAGAACAAGCTTTGGGTCTCCTTTGTGATTGCACAAAGGATTTTGTTAGTTAGGATGAGGTATTGGGTGACTTGGGTAGGATTTGGAAATATTTTAATGGGTATATGGAGGTGGAAGTGTTGAAGAAGGTCAATAGGTGGGTAGGTAAATAATAGATGATAAAATAATGATGAAATGAAATAAACTAGAGAAGTACGATGCTATACTTACTTGGATTCTTATCTTGGATGCCTATGAGTGAGGGATGGAGGTGTTGATGAGAGTTTTGAAGGCTGTAAGTGATCACCAACTAAAAGAAAGATTTTCATGGGCTACATGCACATTCCTCTTTGCTTGGATAGATCAGATCACGGCTGGGATGGTTGTGCAAGAAACGATGCTTGATCTCCTTTCTTGCATGCGTGTTTTCTCGGAATGTGTTAATGTTCGTCACTTTCTATAAGTGTTTGCCAACCTTCTTTTTCAACTTCCAAACTTGAGAATAAGGTTATTTTGGGGTTAAAAGGGTAAGCGATGGAGGTTTGGCTTAATCGGTGACGGTTAGGGGTAATCGACGTCGGTCAAGGCGAGATTTCCTAGGTTTACTGAAATAGGGATATCCTCTTGATTTCCTCAGATTTCGTGTCGTTAACCTGTGGATTAGATTGAGATCCTCTTGTAAGCATGTGGGAATGTGGTTAGAGGGAATGTAGGCATTGATTTTTAGGGTTTGGGTAAGTCTTAGTTAGTTATGAAAACTTACTAAGAATAGGTCTTAGGTTGAGTTGGCTTGGTGAGGTGTCTAAGTGAACTGTATGTGTGGGTATTATTTAAATTAAGATATTTAAATAATAAATATAGTGAGGATAATGAATTAATTTAATTAAATTAATTAAATTAATATTAGTAGGGTGAAAGGGGCCATGGTTAGGTGAATGTGATGAAGGGTGCTTATTTTCCAAGGGACCAAAGGGGAGTGTGACCTAAATTTAGTGTCTAAATTTTTCCCCTTTTTGTTGCGTAGATTGTATTGGTAAGTGACACTAAAAAAAATAAGATGTGGTTGCCCCATGTGTGGGTGAAGGTGATATCCCTTAAACTAAGAGCGCGAGGCAACAAGCAAAATCAGTGAGTGGTTTAATAAAAGGTAAATGTGAGGAAAAGGAAGGTGGGCATAGGGAAAAAGGGTAAAAGGTCTACTCGGGCCATTGTAGGTAATGGGTCAGGGTGAAAGATAGAAACAATCAAACACATGCACATGTCTAAACTGCAGCATGCTACCAGGTTGAAGAGCAAGAAAACTCTACATCTTCTAAGGTTGAGAGGTTTATCCAAACAAGTTTGAAGTGATTCCAGTATCCAAGGTATATGATATGGTTAGGAAACACAATGTAGGTTAGGTGTAGGAATGTTTAGGTATGTTCCGTACACTAGAGGTAGGGTTTGGATAAACGGTCATGGAAATAGGCTAGGTAAGGTCATTAGGTCAATCAACACAGTAATAAGTGCGAAAGGTATAGTGAACAATTGAGGTCAAAGGTCACTAGCAATGGTATAGTCCAGATCCAAATATCTAGGTCACGACATGGGTAAGGCCAAGGTAGGGGTTAAGGTGGGGTGGGGTAAATGATGAGGGTTGGAAAGGTGAGGTAAATGGGTAGGGTAAAGGTGGGGTGGGGTAAATGGTCAGGGTGAAGGGTGGGGTAAAAGGGGTTAATTTAGGGCAATGTGTAGGTGAGGGTGACGAGGCCAGTCATAGATAACCGACGTTGGTATAGGTCAACCGATGACGGGTAGGTAGGGCACGCGACCAATGTTGGTCAAGGGTAACCAATGTCGATTAGGTCGGGTTGGTTATAAAAACAAAAAATCTGCATGTTTTGTTATTCATTTGTTATTGTGCAAAGTGAGAAAATGACAAAAAAGAGAGAAAAGAGAGAAAAGTGTCAGATGAAATAGAATAGTGAGCTGGCAGTGTGATTTGATGAGGGATTGGTTGGTGAGTAGTGGGTCCATGGGATCAAGGCAAGAGATTTGATTGGTTGGAGGTTGCGAGTAGCTATTCGGTGATGGCAAAGGCTAGAGAGGGATCGGCGGGCCACCGGTACAATGGCCAGAAGTGCCACCGAGACGATGGTGATGCGACGAGGTAAGCGCCCTACTCTACATTGTTGATTTGATAGATTAGAGGATTATTGTAGTGTTGGTTTAGGTTTTGTTTGGTTTTTAGTTTTGTGGGTGGGTAAAAATGGAATTTGGGAATGGGGGAATATTGGGTAAAAGGAGGAATGGGGAGGGTAGTAAATAGTATAGGTGGGATGGGTAGAGGTCTAGGAGTAGTTTAGGTCATTGTAGGTGGGGTAAAAGGGGCAAGGGGGGGATTTGGGAAGTCACGGGTTTTTTTGTGATAGTGACCGGTGTCGGTCAAGTGTGGCCGACGTTGGTTAGGTGGAACTGGTATCGGTCACCAAACAGGTGACCGATGCGATTAAGGGGTAACCGTGGTCGGTAAGGGTGAACTGGTATTGGTCACCAAATAGGTGACCGATGCCAATTAAAGGGTGACCGGGGTCGGTTAGGATGAACTGGTACCGGTCGGATTAGTGGGCACAAGGGTCCAAAAGTGATGTGGGCTAGGTGGTTGAGATGGGTAGGGTGAAAATAGGGTGTAGGAAAATGATAATTGGTGAATAGGGATTGATACAGGTAAATTAATGTTGTGTTTGTATTGGATGTAGGGGAGAGCAAAATGACATATATGGGACAAGGTTCTTCCACTACTGGTGACAGTGCATGGCACAGTGACCCCGTTAGAGCTGTAGCATGTGGAGGTAGTGGGCTTGAGTGGGGTTCGCCACTACAGACATGTTGTTCAATAAACCAGCTTGATGGTCACGCTCATTGATAGATGGGACTCCACGACCAACACGTTCCACCTACCGATGGGTGAGATGACTATCACCCTGAAGGATGTTTGAATTCTTTAGTTACCCATATTAGGTGCCCAGGTATATTATATCTCCTCCGAGGCCTCAGAGGAGTTGATTGTGACTATTTTAGGTGAGGCCATGGCTGATATGAGATTCCATAGCACCAATTTGAGCTATGGAGAGATATACCTAGCCCATCCGGAGGAGACGAGGCTAGTGGTCCTGTTGATGGAGGCGGTGTCTTTGTTATGCACGCGCCGGATGTAGAGGGTGGATGCTTTCCCGATCACTGATGGGGGTACTCCACGACATGATGGTGCATGAGACCCACTTTACCTGGGCACCAACATTCTTGGTGCAGCTATACAGAGAGCTATGGGCATATGGGTGGCTACGTAGGTTTAGCATGTGTTGTACATTTATACTACACTATTGGGCCTATGAGCACATAGTCTGTGTGTGACCTATAGGGATGCCCCAAGAAGATGCATTCCCACCTAGATTTTTGTGGGTGGGGTACAAGAGATGGGTGTTGGTGATAGGAGAGTGGAGATCGGATAGGCCGACACATGATGTGGCCCATTTTTGGTAGTTACTAGAGGGATTGTCCAGAGTGGACATTATATGGAGGCCATATGTGGGATTCCCCTCATATAGGCATATGCATGAGGAGCTAGCTAAGCTCCAGCTAGAGAGGTGGATACAGGGTCGCCATGCTGGGGAGGATGAGATGATCCCAGTAGACAGAGTCTAATGGTAGTTCAGGCTCTTACAAGACATTCCTCCACCCTTCCCATAGTATCAGAGAGATGACGTGGAGAGGCCCTTACCTCTACCATAACCTACGGTGGCCACGGGAGAGAAGGAGTAGCCATAGGATCGGCAGATAGATGACACTTGGATGTACTGAGACAACTACATGCAGTGGTGGGTGGCTCAGTTATGAGCCATACCACCCAGATTGGGGCAGCCAGACCTAGCTACCATTATAGTGTAGAGAGATGACCTACAGGGGTAGGTAGCTATGCTGATTACCCAGTTAGGTATACTACAAACACATTTGGAGCATTTGGAGGTGGAGGTAGAAGAGATACACATACAGTGGCATCTGTGAGGCCCGGATGGTTGATGGAGGAGATGGAGATGGTCAGGAGGGGGATGGTCAGGTGGAAACCTTACGGAGCTTAGGTGATAGGTTTACAGGTGGATTGACCACAACCCGAGGCATAGGTGGGGCCCTACAGGCCCCGAGATATAGGCATAGGGGCTTGGGCACCACCACAGTACCGAGAGCAGTCCTAGTTCACGAGCAAGCGTGGGGCAAGGTGGTGCGGGGGTAGGTATAGGGGCCAAGACCTATTAGACCACCCAGACAGGGTCGTGTGCTTATATCTAGGTTACAGGATGCCCTAGGTGAGGTGAGATACTATCAGGACCAGCTTATGGTGGTTAGGATATATTTCATATCCTATGCCAAGTACTGAGGACACATGAGGTTGAGGGTACAGGTGACATAGAGATGGAGGCCATCCGGTGAGATGCTTGATATATGGTCACCTAGTTTTTGATGTATGATAGCTATTTTTGAGATATGTATACCAGCCTGTGTGCCGAAGATAGTTGTATTTTTGATCACATACATGCCTGCGTGCCAAAGACAGTGAGGATGTATGAGTGATTTGTATATTTTGAGTATATATTGGCTTGCGTTCTAAAGAGATTTTGTATTATTTCATTATTATTATTTTTATATATGAGACCGGCCTACATGTCGATAAAATTTTGTATTATATAGCAGCCTTCGTGCTGACATTTTTGAGATGATGGACATGATGAGATAGCCATGTATATTTGAGATACACATTTATTTATTTATATGATGAGATACATGGTATTTTTGATTTGTTGATGTGTTTATGAGATTTTGATTTATGGCTTGTGTTAGATGAGATATGGATTTATTGTTTTGATATGGATGGAAATTAGGTGAGTTAGGCATGGTGGAGTCAGGTCAGTTTAGGCATGGATCAAGTCAGGTTGATTTAGGCATGGTTGAGTCAAGTTATAGGCATGGATCGAGTTAGGTCGATTTAGGCATGGTTGAGTCAGGTCGGTTTAGGCATGGTTGAGTCAGGTTATAGGCATGGATTGAGTCAAGTCGATTTAGGCATGGTTGAGTCAAGTTATAGGCATGGATTGAGTCAGGTTTGTTAGGCATGGTTGTGTTGAAAGTAGGTGAAGTTGTGATTCATTATTTTTTGCAATGAATGATACTATGGGTCATATGTGAGATGTGGTATAATCTATGCATAGTGATGATAGAGAAATGGTAGGCGTAATAAATGTATGCTGTGATAATGTTTAAAATATGAAACAACTTGTTATGTATGTGGTTTAATTTCCAATGTTGGGTATAAAAGGGAAATGAAGTTAGGTGTGATGTAATGTGAGGCACATGGAAGATGAATTGTTGAGGGTAGAGGATGGCTGAGCTAACCTCCAAGGGCCCCATGCCCTTGGAGTGCTGCCTACATAGTCCCGGTGAAAAGGGACCTCAAGCCGATGTAGTTCTCCCATGAGCTAGGGAAGAATATGAGGAGGTATGAAAATGAGGTGGTAGGTTTTTAGGCATGTTGTGGGTTTAGGTTTGGTAGGTGTGGGTGGATTATAGGTAAAGTGATGTAGGTGGGGTCGATTGTGGTGAAAGAAGAAGATTACCCCAAAAGTAAGCATCGAGGACCAAGTCCTATATAAGGTAATCAAAACGTAAGAAAAGATGGTTAAAAGATGAGAGGGGGAAATAAAGCCACCTGATTGGGGAGGATCATACCAAGTAGATCATACCTTGGAGGAGGTGATGAACATAAGACCGAAAGACATTGCATGATTGACTGTTCTATGGTGAAAAGTAGTCACATGATCACCAAATGTCTAAGTTCCAAGAAGTCCCTTGAGGAAATGAGGAAATGGGAGTGGGAATGGTAAGAAGGGTGAAAGGTAGTTAATTTTTATATGGTATGAGGTAGCATGTGCTTTGGGCAAGAGATCGAGGTCACAATGGGCAATTCCATGACAAAAAGGTTGTTATTTTTGACCTATAGTTGAGATAGACTGATCGATGCGGGAAGTCTATATGGGATAAATAAAATTGAACTCCTTGAGGTCTTCTTGAAGCTGAGAAATGCGGGAAGCTTTGGTTGCTCTCTTTTTTAAGCTATATATAGCTGTCCTTCGAGGGAGTAGTCTATTTATAGTAGCAATTGTCGAGAGGAAGATGTCCTTTTGAGGGAGTCATCTTTTTATTAGAAGTTTGACTCAAGGAGTTTGGTCCCATGTGAGGTATTTTCCATCATGGACAAGACCAAGGTGAAGGATAGGAATAATTTTCAAAAGTAAAGGAGAAATGACCATGGGATCTCATCTAAATGTAGATGAAAAGTATCCATGAGAATCATGCTATGTGCAGCACCATGCTACACATATTCAAGAGAAGATAACTAGTGACGGGTACTCACATGATTCTTGTTTAATCATTGGTGAGGTGGTGTGAATAACACTCAAGGGATGAGCATGGAAAGAGACAAAAGGTGAGGTAGGATGACAAGTCAACAATAGAATGGTCAAAGATGCAAGGCATTAAGGAGCTCAGGTTTGGGTTTAAAATCGAGTGAAGATAAATGATAAGCTCCTGATCCAGAGGTATGAGTTACGATGTATGGTCCAAGAAAATTAGGAGAAAATTTCCCCATTTACCTTCTACTTGATTACGTGTTGATTTTATTTTAGGACAAGGTCACCAACTTGGAAGGTTCGTTCATGAACATGTTTGTCATAGGCACGTTTGATACGTTTTTGGTAAACTTGAAGGTGATCCAGAGCGTTAAGATGACATTTGTCTAATAACTCTAGCTATGCTAAATGGTCCTGACAAAATTCATCATCATTAAGCATGTCATGGAGAGAAATACGAAGTGAGGGGATCTAGACTTCGAGAGGCGAACCGCCCCGTGCATCGTAGACCAGAGAAAAGGGTGTGGTAGCAAAGTGAAGTGTGAATACTACTACGGTATGCCCATAGGGAAAAAGGAATGTGCGTATGCCAATCCTTCCTAGTATCGTCAACCACTTTCATAAGAATTTTGTTTAAGGTTTTGTTAGTGGATTTGGCTTGGCCGTTGGTTTGTGGGTAATAAGGTGATGAGAAACTAAGTTGAATGCCGAAGGCATCACAAATTTTTTGCAATGTTTTATTTTTGAATTGTTTTCCATTATCAGTGATGAGGTGATGAGGAACACCAAAGTGAAAAATAATTTGGTGGTTGATGAAATCACATATTTTCCCCATTTTCTTGGAAATGAGTGGTATGGTCTCTACCCATTTTGTATAATATTTAGTAGCAGTGATGATTCATTGATGACATTGGGACGAATGAGGATTGATCTCTCTGACAAGATCCAAACCCCATTGAGAGAAGGTCCAAAGGTCACGAGTGACTTATAAGGCATGACTGGGTGTATGATGAAGATTGGAATGATGTTGGCATTTTACACAACCTTTTATGTAGTCGCAACAATCATGGTTAAGGGTCAGCCAGTAATAGCCTAGGAAAAGAATACACTTAGCAACAACAAGGCCACTGAAGTGACCTCCACATATGCCATCATGAACCTCCTTAATGGTATAAGGAATTTTAGAACTTGTGAGGCATCGTAAGAGAATACCATCAAAGCCACACTTATAGAGGAGTCCGACCAAGATGACGTAACGAGAAACCTTTTTAAGGAAGGCAAGTTGTCCATTTTAGGTAAGATCGGGAGGTAAGATGGAGAGAGAAAGGTAGTCAGAGTATTGTTTATACCAAAGGTCACTTGGGTCAGGGGTATCAGTTCTGATCGAGTAAACATCATGAGGTAAATAAGAAGGTGATTGGAGTCATTGTACAGTGATGAAGATTGTAGAATCGACAGGTGAAGTGGGTATTTGGGAAGCTAAGCAGGCCATGGTATCTGCAAATTTGTTGGTTGAATGTGGGATGGTTTGAAGGGTGTAATGATCAAAGGTGGTCAAAAGTATGTCTACATGATGTTTATACTTTTGAAGTATCTCATTACGACATTAGTACATACCATTGAATTGGTTTACGACCAATTGAGAACCACCAGAGATGGTGATTGATTTAACATCTAGGGAATAGGCGGCTTGGAGACCTAGTACAAGCGCTTCGTATTCAACAATATTGTTGGTACATTCAAAATCTAATTTGAAATATAAAGGAATGGATTCACCATCAAGAGGAATGAGGATAATACCAGCCCGCCCCACACCGACACTCGGAATCATTGAAAAAGAGTGTCATTTGGTAAGGAGGTTTGTCCAGGGAAAGGGTAGCAATTGACTCATCTGGAAATTCAAAATTAGAGGGTTGATCCCCGGAAATAGGTGCATCAGCCAATTGGTCGGTGATATCTTGGCCCTTGATGGACTTTTGATGAATGAATTCGAGGTCAAGATTAGCTAAAAGCATAAGCCATCGTGCAGCTATGCTGATTTTGATAAGGTTTGGCGTACATGAAGTGTAAGGGGTCGGTGTTGGTCACAACATAGGTTTTGTGGTTGAGTAGGTAATGACAGAGTTTGGTGGAAATGAAAACTAAGGCTAAGAAAAGTTTTTGGGATGGGTGTATCAGGTTTCATAGTCCAAAAGAGTACGGCTTATGTAATAAACCACCTACTCCCTGTGTTGTTCATCATGATGAGCAAGCATGGCTCCTAAGGAATGATCAATAGATGATATGTATAGGTAAAAAGGTTGATCATATTTAGGTGGAATGAGTATGGGTGGTTTGAGAAGGTATTTTTTTAAGTCCTCAAAATCTTTGTGATAGTCATCATCCCATTTAAAGGATACATCCTTCTTGAGCAAATGATGAAATGGTTGACATCGATCAAATAATTGGGAAATGAAACGACGAATGGACTGCAACTTACCTTGTAGACTACGGAGTTGTCTAAAGTTAGTAGGCAGAGGAATTTTGAGAATGGCCTTAAATTTATTAGGGTCAACTTCTATACCACAGAGGGAAACAATAAATCCCATGAGCTTTCCTGAGAGGACCATGAAGATGCACTTCTTAGGCTGAAGGCAGACGTGATATTTAATGAGGCGGTCAAAAATGGTTTTGAGGACGGTTAGGTGCTCGGAGCGGCATTTAGATTTAGCCAAGAGATCATCCATGTAATCTTCCAATATGCAATGCATGATGTCATGGAAGATGTAAGTCATAGCCCACTGATATGTGGCACCAACATTTTTAAGGCCAAAAGGCATGACTTGATATCGAAGGTCCCCTAAGGGGTGATGAATGAGGTTTTGTGTTAATCCTCTAGGGCAAGTAGGATTTGGTTATAACCCAAGAAGCCATCCATGAGTGATAACATCTCATGGCCAATGGTAAGGTCAACTAGCTGGTCAATACCAGGTAAGGGAAAGTCATCTTTCGGGTAGGCTAGGTTGAGGTCACGAAAGTCTGTGTAAATGTGAAGTCCCCCGGCTGCTTTAGTGACAGGGAAAATGTTATAAATCCAACGAGGATAATCAATGGGTAAGATGAAGGAAATAGAAATAAGGCACTAAAGTTATTCTTTGATGAGAAGAGTAATACGAGGGTGCCTTTTCCTCGCTATTGTTTGATGGGTTTGACATCGGGAATGGTTACGATATTGTGGAACACTATGGTGGGGTCAATACGGGCATGTCACTGTGTAAGACTAAGTGAAAGTGTGGTTATGATCTCTTAGAAAAGAAGTGATGGCTTCCATTTGGCATCATCTAAAGATTTTCTGATCTTTAGGATGTGCGGGTCATCCCGTGTATGAATGTTAATCTCGAAATTTGATTCATTCAACATGGTTTACGTCTTAAAAGGTAACGACAGATGAATATATGAGTCTTCTGCACTAAGGTAGGTGAGTATGGATTCATCATCCTAACATTGAATGGCATTAATTGAATGTGTATCATCATTGATGATTTTAGGATACATGAAGGGAAGAGTGGAAGGGGCCTCGCCCTCGCGTTGATAAGTCAGAGGCCCCAAGGAAATGGTGTTTATGAATTTTTTTTTAGGAGGGATAGATTCAGGATCTATCGACTCCGTCGGTGAAGGTGGTGATGAAGGTGGAGCTGGTGAAGAAGATGTAGAAGAGCTAGTGTCCTTAATGAATTCAATGCAGGCCTGTTTGGTAGGTGGTTCGGGAAAGTCGATACCACTACGATCATTATGTTTGCGGGTGGTACATGGAATAAATAGTATGGTGGCCTTTCCCGTAAAATCAAAAACCAAAACCCTTCCATGCGCATCAGTGTAGGAAGGTGTGGGTGAAATGACGATTGGTAAGTGATTGGAAGTCAGCAGAAAATGGGCAGGTTTGTGGAGGTGGTTTGGGTGTGTAAGTTGCAGTATCGAGTCCCCCATAGGTGAGACTAGTATGAAGGTAAGGAGGACCATAAAGGAGACGTTCTCCTAAATGGTGATCATAATGTGGGTGTTGGTGAAGACTTCCATACTCTTGTGGAGTAAGGAATGTGTTGACACTATATAAGCGGTACTCCCCTAGAGTGAGGCATTGAAAAACACCTTCCAAGGGATCAGTGGTTGGTATGTAGGTAGCTAGTATGGATAAAGTGTCGGAGGTTGATGTTGAGGTAGAGTTAACGGATTGGGAAGCTGATGGGTCAGCTGTGGAGGTTATGGCAGTGGTAGGAATGGAGGAGGTATGTGCGGTAGAAGCAGCGGCTGTACTGGTAGGTGGAGGCATAGGTGAAGAAGTAGTGGTTGTGGAGGTAGATGGATTAATAGGTATGAGCACATCATTGGGTCGGTAAAGCATGTTACATGTTTTAAAAGGTGAGGGGTCAACTGGAATGGTATAAGTGTGTCCTTCATGTTCAAACTTTACACAATGATGTAAAGTGGAAGGAACGCAACCCATGACATGGATCCAGGGTCTGCCAAGTAATAGGTTATATTGGAATTCCCCCTCTAAGACATAAAACAATTCTGGAATAGTGCAGGGGCCCACGTGAATGTGGAGGATGATGGTGCCTAGTGTAGAGGTGATAGCGTCATTAAATGAATGCAACATGACAGGATATTTATGTGTGCAATTGTTAGGTATGCTCATTTGAGTGAATGCATGGGATGAGATGATGTTAATGCTAGCACCCCATTAATCATCACACAACGTACCCATATGTCATCGATGTGGACAGAAATGAAGAAGGCTGGGTCTGGGTCATCATTTTGGTGTGGCACGATATCTTCCTCTGAGAAGCTAAGGGAGGCTACTTGGTGAATAGGGTGGGGTGAAAATGAAGGTGGTAATTTGGTGAGAGAGGATACATGATGGGGTGTGATAATGGAGGCTACGGGTGTAGGGTCATTGGGTAAAACTGCAATATATTGAAGAACCTCCATAAGAGCTTGATGATGGGATTCTGAGGTTTGGATGAGGTCATATAGGAACATTTGAGGGGAGACTGGTGTAATTTTTTGAGCATGGTGTGATGTGTGACACCATTAGAAATGGGGTACATAGGGCCGTGGATAGTGATTTTAGGTATGGGTGCACATGGTATTTTGGTTATAGGATTAATTAGTGGGTTAGTTGCCTTTTATTTTCCCTTATCCTTCTGCGCACGTGTAGTGACATGTATCATGTTGATTTGAGGGGAGTTATTAAATGGAGAAGGTGTAGGATGAGTGGTATAACGACATGAAGGGTATAAACCTACTTGAGGAGAAAATCCTTGTGAGGTGAGCTGCGCGGAATGACATTAGGGTGGTGGCATTGCAAGTTATTTGATACGAACCATGTTAATTTCAAATTTTGGGGGTGGATCTAGAAGTTGTGAGGATGGTGGTTGTGGTTGTGGAGTGGGTAGTGTGGGAATGGGTGTCGGTGAAGTAGGATCCTTGTTGATAAGGTCATCATCGTCAAAGTTGGTTTCTGGTGGACATAATTGGATAAGGATGGTTTTCAAGGCCTTGCGATTCACCATATCGTGCCCCGACACATGATGGTATGCACAAATTTTAGTATCATCATACCCTTTTGGCTTTGGTTTGAGGGGGTCATAAGGTTTGAGTGGCGTAATGTGATGAAAAAGTCTCCAGGAGGTTGTTTTAAATTTTAGCATAGGACCTCGCTAGTGGATCACAATGGGAAGTGATTGTAGGTTTGGATGTAGGTGTGGATGATTGTCTAGGAATGGTCTTTAGAAGAGGAGGAGTGGATTGAGCTATGGGTTAAGGTGCTGGTGTGGTTTTAGGTGTCAGTCATGTTTATCTAGGTAGGGGTATAGTAGATGGATGTAGGAGGGTGCGTGATTGTTTTGAATACCTTGTTGTTGGGTAGTGGAGTTTTGATTTTGGACTGCACCTTCTTTGGTAAAGATGATGTGGGTGTACGAGGTCTAGAAGGAAAAGTAGATGGAGGAAGAGGGAGAGTTACCCATGGGGATAATGGGGTGTTGTGAAGGTAGATGATGTGGGTCGTGTTTGGGGTGTGAGAGTCAGTGACTAAAGTGTAGTGGGTAGTGAAGCAATAACTGAGGGTATTGGAGGTATGGATGGTAAAGATGCTATAGGTCTTTGGTGTAAGTCATGTTGGGTGTTTGGGGATATTA
Source organism: Taxus wallichiana var. yunnanensis (assembly GCA_018340775.1). Taxonomy (NCBI): domain Eukaryota; kingdom Viridiplantae; phylum Streptophyta; class Pinopsida; order Cupressales; family Taxaceae; genus Taxus; species Taxus wallichiana. The sequence continues at coordinate 270,006,206 of CM031236.1, read as the reverse complement.
GAGGTTTGTGAGGAAGGGATGGGTTATTGTGTTTTTGGTTTATTGGTGGGTGGAGGTTTCTTGACCATGTGGGGAAGTTGAGATCCTAAGACGTGTTATCCAAAATTAGCCCCCCGCTCATTTTTGGCTAACTCCTCTCATTCTTCCCTCTCTTGTGCCTCAGACATGATTTTTTGATTTTTAGGCACTAAAAACTTTTGGGAAATGACACCATTGGATAGAGCTCTCTCTCAGATTTCCAGAAAGGTAAAGTTTTCCTCCTAACTCCATGTATTTTTGAAGTTATGGCTCAGCGGAGTTTTTGTGGGAAATTTTCCCTGAAAGGCCCGCAGCCAATAAGATGCCGCCATGTGTCCAGGGAAGTGGCGGGGGTCAGAGGAGAACTTGGTTTTTTACCAAGCATTTTTAAAAAGTTTTCAAGAGGAAATATTTTCCCTGCAGGCCCGCTAATGAATCAGGTGATGCCACGTGTCCAGGGGGGAAATTTGAAAATTTGGCTAAGTGTTGCGCATGGAAAATTTTGAAGGAAGGGTCCACACCCAATAAAAACATGCCACGTGTCTTATGTAGCTGGAATTTTGGAGGGTGGAGGAGAAGTTGGAATTTTGGTGAAGTGTTTTGCCAAATTTCAATGAAGAAAGTTTTGGCCCGCTGCCCACCGACTAATCAGATCAGGCCACGTGTCACCGGAGCCCGGAAAGGCGGAGTGTGGGAGGAAATTGGGATTTTTTCCTAAGTGTTTGCGCAAAAGTAAATTGCTTACGGAGGGCCCATGACCAATGATATGCTGCCACATGTTTCGTATTTGGTGGGGGGCGGGGAGAATTTGGGAAATTTTCCAAAGGGAAAAACAAAGGAAATTTAAAAGGCAGAATCCCGCCCCAAAATGTGAGCCAATGGAATCTCGCCACGTGTCCAGGTGGTGCCAAAAATCAAGGAAAAGCCCACATGAAAAATTCGAAGGGGAAAACCCGCACCCAATGAGACACTGCCACGTGTCCAGGTTGAAAATGATCAAAGCGGCCCGCGGAAAATTCAGGAAGGACAGGCCCACGTCTAATCAGCGCACGCCATGTGGCCTCAACTCACCGGCCTGGCGGGGAATTTTTGGAAAATTTCCCAAAGGGAAAACAAAGGAAAATGGAGTAGGATGGGCCCACGCCCAATAAAAATGTGCCACGTGGCACTTGGAAAGGCGGAGCGTGGGGATTTTTTGGGAAATTTTCCCCAAATGCAAAAAGGGTGAAAAAATTCAAATTTTTGCTCGCAATCCGATTTGGCCCTGTTTTTCCCTAAATTTTCAAATGGCCATATCTTTCGTTCCAGAGCTCAGTTTTTCACGTTCTTGATATCAATGGAAAGATGGTGAAATTATCTAAAATATTCTGGGGTCATTTTTTCATTTTGATGGATTTTTGAGAGAGAAAATTGAAAAACTTCTCTGGCACGTGGTCATGGATAGAAATGACGTTTCAACCACCGTTTTAATGAAGAATGGCTCGCATTCTCTCCCAGCATGGCTAAAAATGTCAAGGCATGGGCCTATAAGGATTACTATGCTATTTTAATCATGTTTGTGTCAATGGTTGAATCCCTTCCACATTTTCCCGCATTTCTCTCTCTCCGGGCTCGTCCCCTCAGACCGTAAAAGCCAAATTTGGCTCATTTTCAAAGGGTTGAACATTTTTTGTGTATAGTAGGATCCCTTTTTCACCTTGGAAGTGATTTGGTGGAATATCAGACCTTTTCTAAGAACTACAACCTATTTTTTGCCTCTCAGGTGTTGTAATGCATGTATTTTGATATTAAAATGACAATGCAAGCTCTGTGAATGAGTTTCAATCCTTTGCTTACGTTGTTTACTTCCTTTTGATCTTTCATTACATGTCATCAGTTTGTGCATGATGTTTTGTTGCATTTCCATGATTTGTGTCAATATGTAGAAGTAAAAAATGCTCACCACTCCTTTGGTGCATCACCTTATTAGCATTAGTTTTAGTTTTTTGCATCCTCTATCTTTGCCCCTTTAAAATTTAGATTAAGATTGGGAATATAAACCTCTACAACTTGTAACTGATAAATATGATCAGAGGAGTTGAGGAACTAGCCTCTAATCTGGAGATTCCTTTCCCATTTTACAAGTCCCACACTTGGGGAAAGGATTCAATGTTGTGTAATCACACTGAATGTTTAGGATGACCAAACTAGAAATATGATCAACATCTAGGGGTGCTGCTGATTTGCAACAATAGTTTTGGCACACCCGGTGGGACCTTAGAGGTCTTCATCTTCATTACAAAAAATTGATGTGCATTTGTTGCAAGTTTCTTGCTTAAAAGAGCCCTAAATTACACATCTGGCGACTCCAAGGAAGAAGAATCAACTTGTTTTAGCAAAGACATGCTGGACCGAAAAAAAAACTCATGAGAAGAATCACCACAAGCTCAAGAGTGGAGAAGAAGAAGTTATGTTTGAGTATCTACAGTTATCTCCAAGAAGAAGGAAAAGAGGGAGGAGAATTCAGAGGTCTCCATCTCCACCAAATAGAACTCTCTCAACTCCTCCACCTAGTAGGCCTTTCATTCAATCAACAAGGGTTCTAAGGCCAATCAGAATGGCACAAAACAACCCCTATGTCAATTTCACTGGTAGCATCCCACTTTCTCTCAATGCACAAAATCCAATTCCAGTTGTAGCATTGAAGAACATCCCATACTTTACTGGAGAGAATCAGACCACTCCTGGTGATCATGTTAAGGATATTGCTAACATTTGTGCAATCCATGAGATCAATGAGATGCAAGTTATTGTCAAACTACTGACATCTTCATTCAAAGGGAAAGCTTTGCAATGGTTCAAGAGTCTTGCCTTAGGTTCTATTCAAAATTGGAATCTATCCCTCCATGAGCATTTTGGACAAAAGGGAGACAACTTGTCCCTTTTGGAGCATTGACAACCATCAAGAGAGCTCCCAATGAGCAAATTAACTCGGTTTTAACTTCAGATTTCAAAGGACTTGGGAGAGAATTCCGGTGGCGGTCAAAGCCAATATGAGAAGGTGCTTTTCTTTATTACCTCAAAGCTTTAAATTCTGATATTTCTATGTTAATTCAATCCATGGGAGGAAAAACTATCCCCCTTGCTTAAAGCATTGCTATTAGAGCCGAAAATTGTTTGATTTAAGCTATTAAGCTAGCTCCTAGGCCTCCAATGCCACTATTTCCAAGTCTAGAGAGCCCAAACACTAATCAAATGCCTAATTTAGCTCTTATCCCCACTCCTAGAAATCAAGAATTTAAGCGAAGCTTCTACTTCATTCTCTAGTGCCTCAAATGAACTTCAAGAAGTCATGAAGCAATTGCAAAATCTAGGAAATGAGCTGGTTACACTCAAGAGGCAGCAAGCCCAAGGTTTTAGACTCTCCTTCTAGCCTCAAGCTCAGCCTAACAGACAGCCATATCAACCCCAAAGACCACCCAATCCAGTTGCAAATCTAAATCAAGCAAGGCCTCCTGCCAACAGACCATTTCAGCCCTATAATCCCAATGCTACATCTACCTCTAAAGCATTAGTGCCGGTATAAAACAATATAGCTCAAGAGTATGATTGGTGTTTCCCATGCAATGAACCTCATAACCAATCCATGTACTTCAACAGTGCCTTGAATCAAGCATTATTGGTGACAACAACCAGTGTGGAGGGTGAAGGTAGTCAAGGAAATAGCCAACAACAAGACACATTCCAGCAGCAATTAGCTCCAAATGATGCCACACTAGTAAATTGGTAGGCAGAAGATTTTTGTGGCATGAATTAAATGGTTTCCCAAAGTGTTGCAGCCAACACAAGGTTAAAGAGGAGAAATTTGGGTGAAGAACAGCCATTAGCCCCAATCAACCCTTAATCTTCTATCACTCCAAAAACTATTGGCAAACAAAATTCAATCCTAAACACACAAGGACTGCCCAAAACAGCTCCTAAGCCACCCCGAAATGCCAGGTTGCTACACGCCAATGTTCAAGGAATGAATGTGCGGGACAAGGGACAATAGAGAGATGCTTCATCTCCATTCAATATCATTGATCATATGAAGAAGAAAAATGTAAACATATCAATGTGGGAATCACTATCTATCCTGTGCCAAAGAGACTTGCTACAAGCTGCCATGAAGGACTGGTCAACTTCAAATTAGCAGGTCCAAATGTAAGAGAAGGTGCTCAAAAATGCTGCCCAACTGAGGAGAATCATGGAGGACTGCAAGGTAAAATGTTGAAGCCCCCTCCATTCTATGTTTCATTGATAATTGAAAATCAATTAGTACACAATCGCATGATTGATTCCAGGGAAAGTAGTTCAATAATGCCCAAGCAAATAGCTGATCGTTGGGAATTCAAGATGAATTAATATCCAAAGGGTAGTGCAATTGGATGGGACAAAGAGTAAAAACATTGGAGTGATTAAAAATTAAGTCTTACTTTGCATGCATGTCCCAACATTGTTGTTTTGCAAGATGTCTCAGTAATAGACCTTCCTCCACTCTTTGCCCTATGTCTGTCAAGGGATTTCACAACCAAGATTGGAGGTTACTTATCTACTGATTGGTCACACATGTTGTTCAGACAAGATATGGAACTAAAGCCACAATCAGATCTGAGCCTATTGCAAACTTTCACATTGAGCCTTACGCTCCAAGCCAAATCAATACCAATTGTTCAGCATTTGATCAAGAGGATTATCCAAGCACTGATGAAGCTGACACCAAGGTAGGAAGCATCCCAGATCTAACTCTTGATGAATGGGCAAACAAGGTGCATGCTTTTGATCCTTATCAAGAAATAGAAGAATCTGAGTTAGGAGTCTATTGCATGCATGAAGAAAATCAGCCTATTCCTAGCATCACCAAGCCAAACCACAAGGATGACAATGAGGTATGGTAGTTGTTTTTTGATGGATCAAGGAGTAAACAAGGTACAGGAGGGGGAGCTATGCTTGTTTCACCTCAAGGAGTGAAGTATTATTCAACTTTTAAATTTCAGTTTGCATGCTCTAATAACACTCGCCGAGTATGAAGCCTTGATATAAGGATTGCATTGGTCAATCAAGAGAGGGATAAAGAACTTGCAAGTATTTGGTGATAGTGAGTTGATTGTCAACCAAGTTAAGGGGAAACATGCTGTCAAGAATGATATACTCAAATGCTACAAGAATAGGGTGTGGGACCTCATTGAATATTTTGAGGGTTTTGGCATAAAATCCATTCCTAGAAAAGAGAACCAAGCTGACTGACAGGCTTGCAGCAGTTGGGGCAGCCTTCGATGTTGTTGAAAGCATTCAAAAAGACAAGGTACAACCAAACATCCATGTGATTGTGAGGCCTTCAGTGCCAGACAACAATGTAAGTTGGAAAGTGTTTGAAAATGATCAGTAAATCATCCATTTCTTGCAAGAAGAGGTTGAGTTCTCAGCTAAAAATCAGGGAAAGTTGGAGCAGCAGTATGGTGACCAAGTGGTGCAGCTGAGAACCAACAAGATACCAAAGGGACTTATTACTTTGGAGTCCATTTTCAATCCTAATGATCAGTTTAGGAAGGAGAAAGTAAACATCCAAGTCAAGGGAGGAGATTTAGTGCCCATCTCGGTAGAAAGAGGCAAATCACTCCAAATTGGTAAGATGACAACTGAGCAAGAAAGGTATGAGTTCATACAGCTTTGTCAAGAATTCCTTAATGTGTTTGCTTGGAGCTATGAAGATTTGAAAGGTTTCAATCCCGAGTTAGCTCAACATACCATTGAATTGGATCCAAGTACTAAACCCATCAGGAAAAAATGAAGGCCAGTCAACCCCCACATGGAGCCTCTCATGAGAAAAGAATTGAATAAGTTGATAGAATCAAGAATCATATTCCCTATCAAGCATTCTAGTTGGGTAGCCAAATTGGTTCCAGTAAGAAATAAAAGTGGGGAAATAAGATTGTGTGTTGACTTCAGAGATTTGAATAGAGCATCTCTCAAGGATCATTATCCACTTCCTTCCATGGAGCAGATTTTACAAGTTATTACTGGCTCCAAAAGGTTTACATTACTTGATGGCTATTCAGGGTATAATCAGATTATGGTGAAGGAAGAAGATCAGTTCAAGAAAGCCTTCACAACCAAATGGGGAACTTATGCATACAGGAATATGCCATTTGGGCTATCCAACGCTGGAGCTACTTTCCAAAGAGCAATGGACATGACATTCAAAGGTTTGATTAACAACATTGTACTGATATATCTTGATGATATCACTATTTTTTCAAAAAATACAGCAGACCATCTCTTTCATTTGAGACAAGTGTTCTAAAGGTGCAGAAGATTTGGAGTATCCTTGAATCCTAAAAAGTGTATTTTTATAGAAAATGAAGGAAAAATCCTTGGCCATATTGTCTCCAAAGGAGGATTAGCAATTGACCCAGAAAGAGTTGAAGCCATAAGAGCACTACTATTGCCAATCCACAAGAATGCCCTTCAAAGTTTCTTAGGGAGAATTAATTTTGTTCGGAGGTTTGTCCCAAGTTTTGCAGCCCTTGTCAAACCTATCACCAAGATGTTAAAGAAAATAATGGCTTTCAAATGGACATTAGAGGGAAAGGAAAGTTTTGAAGCAATCAAAGAAGCCATCTCTCAAGCACCAACTCTCATTAACCCAGATTTCTCCAAGGATTTCACCCTCTATGCGTTTGGGGGTGATGATACTATTTCTGCAATTTTGGTACAACAGAACAAAGACAATGAAGAGAAGCCAATTGATTTCTTCAGCCAAATCCTGGAGGACTATGAGGTGAGATATTCTTTCATTGAGAAGCATGTTCTTGCAGTAATCAAGAGCTTGAAGAAATTCAAGCATTTAGTTTCAAACAATAAGGTCCAATTGCTGGTTTCTCATGTGGGAGTTAAAGACTTCCTCCTCAACAAAGACTTGAATGAAAAGAGAGCAGGTTGGATTACTCGTGTCATGGAGTATGACATTGAGATCAAAGTCACCAAGTTGGTCAGAGGAAAGGATTGTGTGAGCAACTGATTTTGAGAAAACAAAAGGAAGCATGCAATGAGAAGGAGGCTGTTTTGGCGTTGCAAGATAGCCATGAGCAAGGAAGCACTCAAGAGGAGAATGATGATGTCCTCACTCCTTGCTGGACCCAAGATATAATGCACTTCCTAAGCACAGGCCTATGCCCTCTTGAGATGAACAAGACCAAAAGAAGACACTTCAGATTGCAGGCTATCCCATATGCCCTTGTTGATGGTGTTTTGTTCAAAAGGGATGTGAATGGAGTACTGTTGAGATGCATTGGTACAAATCAGATTCATAGGGTGTTGGAAGAGTTCCATGGTGGACCAGCTGGTGGTCATTTTACACCAAGAGTGACAACTCTAAAGATCATGAGGGCTAGCTATTATTGGCCCAAGGTTTTCAAAGTGATTGTTATGCATGGATCAAGAGGTGTAAGAATTGTGCATTCTTCACGGGTAAAGAGAGGCTAGTTGCCCTTCCATTGCATCCAATTTCAATTGACCAACCATTTATGCAATGGGGTTTAGAATTCATTGAGTCATTAATCCCAATTCAAGCCAAGGGCACAAATAGATTATAACAAAGCAATGATTATTTCACCAAGTGGATCAAGCAAAGTAGTACTTAAGGAAGCAAATGAATCTAGTATCCTAGATTTCTATGAGGGAATAGGAACCAGATTCGGCATACCTGCTACAATAATATCAAATAATGCATTGGCATTCATTGGGTCCAAGGTGACCGAATGGGATGTCAAGAATGGGATCTACCTAAGTACTTCATCGAACTATTACCCTCGGGGAATGGCTAGGTGAGTCTACAAACAAGAACTTGTTGAGGATCATTAGGAGGACTCTTGATGAAAATCGAGGTCTTGGTATACTAAATTGAAATCAGCCTTATGGGATGATAGGATAACTCCTAAGAGATCTACATGTAACTCTCCATTCAAGCTTGTTTATGGAAGAGAGAAAATTTTTCCCATGTCACTTGAGTTGCCAACATTGGAACTCATGAAACAATTAGAGTTGTTAGAGTTTGAGCCCATGGAAGTCAGATATGCAGAATTGATGGAGCTCCAAGAGATCAGAAATCAGGCATCCCAAGCAATGGAGAAGGATTAAGCTTTGATAAAGAAGACCTTTAATAGAAAGGCCAAGAATAGATCCTTCCAAGTTGGAGATCTAGTGTTAAAATGGGATGCGAGATAGAGAAAAAAATGGGAAGGCATTCAAAATTTGATGCCATTTGGAGTGGCCCATACATGGTCACAAAGTGTAAGGACAACAATGCTTTCCAACTATCTTCATTGGATGGCAAAGAACTGTAAATTCCAGTCAATGGAATCCATCTAAAGCATTGCTATTGAAAAGAACTCTCCACTTTGTACATATTCGCTTAGGTTTCCATTCCTCTAAGTGCTTATGCACATTGTTTTACTGTAGGTTAGTTTGTTTTCCCTAAGTGCTTTGGCAAAAGCTTGCTATTCTTGGAGATGTGTTTACAGGCCTTGCTCCATCAGGTGATATTCCATCTTCCTCCTTGTAGTGTTCTAGTCAGTTGGGGTATCAAACAGAGAATTTGATGACTCCATGCCCAATGGATTGCTTCAAGCAACTAGTAATTTCATCCAAAGAGCTAATGACCCTCCAAGTCGCCAAAATTGTTATCCAAAATGAGCCCCCGCTCATTTTGTGGCTAACTCCTCTCATTCTTCCCTCTCTTGTGCCTCAGACATGATTTTTTACTTTTTAGGCACTCAAAACTTTCTAGAAATGACACCATTGGATAGAGCTCTCTCTCAGCTTTCCAGAAAGGTAAAGTTTTCCTCCTAACTCCATGTATTTTTGAAGTTATGGCTCGGTGGAGTTTTTGTGGGAAATTTTCCCCTAAAAGGCCCGCAGCCAATAAGATGCCGCCACGTGTCCAGGGAAGTGGTGGGGGTTAGAGGAGAACTTGGTTTTTTACCAAGTGTTTTGGAAAAGTTTTCAAGAGGAAATATTTTCCCGCAGGCCCGCCAACGAATCAGGTGATGCCACGTGTCTAGGGGAGAAATTTGAAAAATTTGGCTAAGTGTTGAGCATGGAAAATTTTGAAGGAAGGGCCCGCGCCCAATAAAAACATGCCACGTGTCTTATGTAGCAGAATTTTGGAGGGCGGAGGAGAAGTTGGAATTTTGGCAAAGTGTTTCACCAAATTTCAATGAAGAAAGTTTTGGCCCACTGCCCACCGACTAATCAGATTAGGCCACATGTCACCGGAGCCCGGAAAGGCGGAGCGTGGGAGGAAATTGGGATTTTTTCCCTAAGTGTTTGCGCAAAAGTAAAAATGCTTACGGAGGGCCCGTGACCAATGATATGCCACCACATGTTTCATACCGGTGGGGGCGGGGAGAATTTGGGAAATTTTCCCAAGGGAAAAACAAAGGAAATTTAAAAGGCGAAACCTACCCCCAAAATGCGAGCCAATGGAATCTCGCCACGTGTCCAGGTGGTGCCAAAAATCAAGGAAAATCCCGCATGAAAAATTGAAGGGGCAAACCCGCACCCAATGAGACACTGCCACGTGTCCAGGTCGAAAATGATCAAAGTGGCCCGCAGAAAATTCAGGAAGGACAGGCCCACGTCTAATCAGCGCATGCCACGTGGCCTCAACTCACCGGCCCGACGGGGATTTTTTGGAAAATTTCCCAAAGGGAAAAACAGAGGAAAATGGAGTAGGATGGGCCCGCGCCCAATAGAAATGTGCCATGTGGCACCCGGAAAGGTAGAGCACGGGGTTTTTTGGGAAATTTTCCCCAAATGCAAAAAGGGTAAAAAATTCAAATTTTTGCCCGCTAATCCGATTTGGCCCTGTTTTGCCCTAAATTTTCAAATGGCCATATCTTTCGATCCAAAGCTCATTTTTTCGTGTTCTTGATATCAATGGAAAGATGGTGAAATTATCTACAAGATTTTGGGGTCATTTTTGTATTTTGATGGATTTTGAGAGAGAAAATTGAAAAACGACTCTGGCACGTGGTCATGGACAGAAATGACGTTTCAACCACCATTTTTAATGAAGAATGGCTCACATTCTCTCCCAGCATGGCTAAAAATGAAAGGACATGGGACTGTAAGGATGCACATGCTGTTTTAATTAGTTTTGGTCAATGGTTGAATCCCTTCCATGTTTTCCCATGTTTCTCTCTCGGGCTCGCCCTCTTGACCGTAAAATCTAGATTTGGCTCATTTTCAAAGGGTTGAACATTTTTTGTGTATAGCAGGCTCCCTTCTTCACCTTGGAAGTGATTTTGTGGAATATCAAACCTTTTCTAAGAACTAAAACCTATTTTTTCCTCTCGTGTGTTGTAATACATGTATTTTGATATTAAAATGATAATGCAAGCTCGTGAATGAGTTTTAATCCTCTCGCTTACGTTGTTTGCTTCCGTTCGATCTTTCATTACATTTCATCGGTTTGTGCATGATGTTTTTTTGCATTTCCATGATTTGTGTCAATTTGTATAAGTAAAAATACTCACCACTCCTTTGGTGCATCAACTTATTAGCATTAAGTTTTAGTTTTTGCATCCTCTATCTTTGCCCCTTTGAAATTTAGAGTAAGATTAGAAATATAAACCTCTACAACTTGAATCGATAAATCTGATCGGAGGAGTTGAGGAACCCACCTCTAATATGAAGATTCCTTTCCCATTTTACAAGTCCCACACTGGGGAAAGTATTCATTATTGTGCAATCACACTGGATGTTTAGGATGACCAAACTAGAAATATGATCAACATCTAGGGGTGCTGCTGATTTGTAGCAACAAGACAGATGAGATAGGTGCAGGTGTGATTGGCGTAGCTAGGTATGAGGTTGATGGGTTTAGTTCTTTTGTTTGGGTTTAGGAGTAGGTATGGTGTTGACTTTGGAGGATGTAGATAAATCCAGTTTGATAGGTGGATGAGTAATTTGGTGGTCGTGGTCACCCCTAAAGTGGTAATAGGTTTAGTCGAGGCAAATTTTGTAGGTATGGGTTTGGGTTTAGGTGTAGGTTGATTTATGGGTAAGGGTGTGCTTTGAGCTATAACAGTGTCGTGGAAGGTGTTATGATAGAGGTGGTTGTGTTTGGTTTGATTGGTTGAAATATTTTTGGGTAGATAGGGAGGTATCAACAATAGACCTCTGCATCCGGGTTGAGACTGAGAAGCGTAAGACACCCCATAGTAAGGCTCTATCCACATAATCTAAGTGATTGGCCAAACATAAGAACGAAACATCTGTAGGTGGAGTTGATGAGGACCTAATGGAAATTCCCGTAAAATGTGTCTTAGAGACAAGAAATTGGCTAGCTTCAACTTCCGTGGGTAAGAGAGCCAAAAATAGGTTTGTAGGATTTTGGGTAGCGGATGGAGAATGTTCACCAAGAGGAAAAGGTATCTCAACTGGGTCTATGATAAGTGGAGGAGATGATGGGTGCTCCTCATAGGTGGAGGAGATGATGGGTGCTCCTATGTGGGTGGAGGAGGTAATGGGTCTTCCTCTCGTGGGTGGAGGAGATAATGGGTGCTCCTCATGGGTGGAGAAGGTAATGTAGGTTTCAGTTCTCTAGGTGGGAAAGCTAGGGGTGAGATGGTCTCAATGTTAGCAGAAGACTCCTCCGTAGGTGATGAAGGAGATGAAAGGTGTTCCTTTGTTGGTGAAGGAACAAGGGAGGTTGGTTCCGATGCGGAAGGAGGATTTTGGGATAGGATATCCTCTATGGAAGGAATATGGGGTAATTGGGAGGCAATGGGTATGTCATTAAATATAGCGTGAACCTCACGGGTATGGGTATCACGAGTTAAGGTCTGACCGATTTGATCAGACAAAGGGGCATGGTTGGGAAATGGTTTCTTGAATATGTGTAGGTTTTGGTTGACAGGTGCATTAGGATTATCCATGGTTAACTTGACTTTCTCAAGCATTTCTTGGACAATATTCTTGAAAGTGATATAGTTTCCATCACTATGACCCTTTACTTGATGATAATTAAAGAAATCATGTTCTTTATACCATGTGGGCATGGGGCAAGTAGGGTCAAAACTAGTGTGTGGTTTTATAGGTGGAAGGGTGATGGCTCGGCTTTAATAAGATCTCATCTGAATTGAAAAGTCTGGATGGGTGAGAGATTAGATGAGGGGGTAGCCTGATTTGACAGATGTGTTAGGCAAACCTTGAGTACCACTGCGTTAGTAGTGCCCTTAGCTTTTGAATAATTGTTTTGTGGTTTGGAAGAAGAAGAGGTATCATTCGAATTGAATGCCGAATTTTTATTGCGTGATTGGATTTTCTTCTCTTCGATGGCCCAAATCTCTAACTTTCATGCCGTAGTGAATGCTTCATCAAATTCTTAGAAGGTTTAGACCTACAAGGTCGGTGAGATATGTCTAGCACAAGCCCGTGTCAAGAGATCGATGAGTTCTATTTTGGGGAAGTTGAAAGGTGAATTGGTTGATCAAGATACACCAAATGAGCAAAAAAATATGTGATAGATTCATCCTCATACTGACACGTGGAGTATAGATTAGTCATGGTAACCTTCTTGATGATATTGATAGAGAAATGATCCAAGAAGGCTTAGGCTACCTGATTGAATGAGAATATAGAGTGTCTAGGTAACCCACTATACCAATCTAATGTAGGTCTAGTGAGGGACATGGGAAAGGTTCTCAAGAGCAAGGCATCATCATGAGTGATCAGATAACACCCGTGTTTGAATGACCACAAATGCTGCTATGGGTCTTCTTTGCTATTGAAATGATTGAATTTAGGCATTTCCCAATGCATGTGGTATGAGCGTATAGGAATGAATGGGTGGATTGGCTTATTGTAAATCTCGTCGTAGGTGAGAGTGTTGCGGGAGCTAGAAACTGATGCCTCCAATGTTTGCATCTTGTCCAACATCAATTTAATTAGGTCGTTGGTGGCTTATGATGATTGGGTGCCTCCTATAGCGTGAGAGGATTGGTTTTGGGCATATAATAGGGGTGGCACTCCAGTGTATGGGGCTGCCATGTAGGTTGATTGAGAAGAAGGTAGTGAAATAGGGGGTACGTACCCAAAGTGAATAATGGATGAAATGGGAGGTTGTTGGTAGTATGTATATGGAGGTGGAAGGGTCATGGTAACCCTAGTGACAATAGGGGCTAACGATTGTGGAATGGAAAGTACCACGTTTTGAAATGGGGTAGGGTTCACTTTGAAATGGGAGGTGGTAATGTAGCTATGGGTATGTGTGAGACATTAAGGGCAGATGAGGTTTTTTTGGGGTAGTTGTTGAGGTATTGTGGATATAACAGGTGCCACGGAGATGGCAGATGTGGCGGTCATAACGGGGTATAGGACCTCGCTGCAAAATGATGGGGGTAAGGTAGATACGGGTAGCATAGAGCCAGATGGGGCTGATGTAGGAGTGGGAATGAGAGTTGGGGGGATAGATATGGGCATGTCATATATCAACTGACCCGAGGCATCTCAAGTGGATGAATGGGAAAGGTAAAACTGCAAAGTGGCAAGGTTTTGGTCAAGGAGTTGTGTAAACTCCTCATCTTCGGTAGTGATAGTAATAGGTTGGATGGGATCCATGGCTAGTGATAAAATGGAAGGTGGTGAAGGACTAGGTGGGAGTGGTTGACAACTAGTGTGAAATATGAGTGCGCTTGCTTGTCTTTGGGTCAACACCATGTGAACCAGTACTGATCAGGTAGGGCTGCTTCTCTATAAATGACATAGAGAACAACAGGAATAGGTGAATTTGGTAGAAAAAAGTGGATTAGGTACCAAATGATGGTTGGAATGTGAAACAGGCTAAATGATGCCGGTTAGGGAAAATTGACACCGATCAGTGAAAAACAAAGCAGAAGGTGAAATCTGATGTATGCCAAATTTGATGATGTTTACAATGTCAATGGGTATGATGGTAGTGATAGGGACTATGAAAAGTGGAAGATGATGAATAAAATGTCCTTTTGGGTAGGTTAGAAAAAGGACCTGGAACCGACGTCAGTTGGGTATAACCGACGACGGTCAGAGGTAACCGACGATGGTTACTATGAAATTGAAATAGTGATGAAATAAAAGTGGTTGTGAATTAAAATCTGATGTAGAATCAGACCCAAAATTCTAAGAATGATGATGATATGGCCTAGGCACACTCAGGTGAAGCTAGAATACACCAGTTGTGATGAGGAGCATGCAAGGATGAACAAAAAAATGAAGAATGTGATCTCTCACCTCAAAATGCAAGCTAAGTAGAAACACTAATAAAAATGCGATACTAGGAGTACCCTTTTCTATTATGTTTGTTTAGAGTATGCTATTTAGGGACTGACACATGAGTTGTGAAATAAAGTTTTTTTGGTGAGGATGACTTACTACAAAGAAGGAGATCTAAAAGGTGAGGTTTCAGGTATGTTATGGTGGGGGCGGGCTTTGCTTTGAAGTATGACTCGACAGAGTAGCGAGCTTGGTGCCCATTGTACCGTGATCGTGTGATCACCTACAGCTTCTTCCAGGTAGGATGTTGTTTAAGAATGTGTATATTTGAATTTTTTGTGAGGCTTTGTAAGACTCAAAGAAAGAGAAAAGGAAAGAAGTGCTTTGATACGATTAATTTTTAAACCATCAGCTGGTCATGACTTCTAGCGTATAGGTTGCCCTCAATTAATGTGAGCTAATGCGATAAATCAGAATGCAATGCACTTATTTTTAATCCCAAATTGAAGTGTGAAGTTAGATGACACAAAGAGATGAAGAGGAAGAGGGATGCTCTTTCACTACAATGTAGAAAACATGAAGAAATGGTTCTTTTTAATTACACCAAAAGAAAGGTTTCCTTTAGAGAAAATAGAAAGAAAAGGTGGGTTACCAAGGAAGAAGATTAATGTGTATGCTTTTAGAAGGGAAAAAAACACAAATTTTCCTAGGAATGAATGAAATGCAAGGAACCATAGATGGGTCCCACCGAGCGTGCCAAAATGTTTCACTTGATTCTAGATCATTTCTTTGAAGTATTGATGAAACAAATAGGGTAACAGGCGTATGAGGAATACCTGTTCAAATGTTGGTTGATGGATTGTTACGTGCGTATGACTTTCAAATACACGAGTTGATTGTGAGAACTTCCTTTTGGCTAGGAGGAACTACCTGTAATGAAAAGTAAGACCACCGAAGTAATTAAACAATATATGCACTAAAACTACCTAGCGTATGCTAGATCTGGGAAGTGTGATACTTTCTAAATGGTGTCAGTCCACTATTTAAACAATTTAATATCGTAAACAAAGTTAATCCTATTGTAGTTAGAAATGATTTAGGTATCTCACTTAGAACACAATAAGAAATAGATCTAATCTAATAGGCTAGGCTAGAATAGGATCCAAAGGTCAAGTAATGGCGGTTGCGGGTCTCTACAAAGTCCGACGAGAGGTCTCGGGTAAATCAAAAGTGAATGAGGGTGAGGTGAAATTATGTGGGTAGGTTCTGCATTCTAGTTGTATGGGAAAATACGAGAGATCGATGTCGATTAAAGGTGTGACGACGGTTAGAGTGTAACCGGTACCGATTACTTATGGAAATCGGGAATGCCAATGAATAAGCTTTGGGTCTCCTTTGTGATTGCACAAAGGATTTTGTTAGTCGAGATGAGGTATTGGGTGAATTGGGTAGGATTTGGCAAGATTTTAATGGGTATATGGAGGTGGAAGTGTTGAATAAGGTCAATAGGTGGGTAGGTAAACAATAAATGATAAAATAATGATGAAATGAAATAAACAAGAGAAGTATGATGCTATACTTACTTGGATTCTGATCCTGGATGCCTGTGAGTGAGGGATGGAGGTGCTGATGAGAGGTTTGAAGGCTGTAAGTGATCACCAACCGAAAGAAATTTCTGTATGGGCTGCATGCACATTCCTCTTTACTTGGGTAGATCAGATCATGGTTGGGATGGTTGTGTAGGAAAAGATGCTTGATCTCCTTCCTTGCATGTGTGTTCTCTTTGGAATGTGTTAATGTTCATGATTTCTACCAACGTTTGCCAACATTATTTTTTCAACTTCCAACCTTGAGAATAAGGTTATTTTGAGGTTAAAAGGGGTAACCGATGGTGGTTCCAAAGCTTAATTGGTGACGGTTAGGGGTAGCGGCGTCGGTAAGGTGATATTTCCTAGGTTTACTAAACTAGGAGATCCTCTTGATTTCCTCGATTTCAATTTTTAACCCATGGATTAGACCGAGAGCCTCTTGTAAGCATGCGGGAATGTGGTTAGAGGGAATGCAGGCATTGATTTTTAGGGTTTGGGTAAGTCTTAGTTAGTTATGGCAACTTACTAAGAGTAGGTCTTAGGTTGAGTTGGCTTGGTGAGGTGTCTAAGTGAACTGTATGTGTGGGTATTATTTAAATTAAGATATTTAAATAATAAATATGGTGAGGATAATGAATTAATTTAATTAAATTAATTAAATTAATATTAGTAGGGTGAAAGAGGCCATGGCTAGGTGAATGTGATGAAGGGTGCTTATTTATTGAGGGACCAAAGGGGAGTGTGACCTAATTTTAGTGTCTACAGATGGAGTCGATAGATCTAGAATCTATCCCTCCTAACTTTTTTTTCTCATAAACACCATTTCCTTGGAGCCTCTGACTTATCAACTCGAGGGTGAGGCTCCTTCCTCTCTCCCCTTCCTATACCATAAAATGATCGATGACGATACACCTTCAATTAACGTCGTTCAATGTTAGGATGATGAATCTATAACTCACTTACCTTGGTGCAGAAGACTCATATATTCATCGGTCGTTACCCTCGAGATGCAAACGATGTTGAATGAATCGATCGTCGAGATCAAAATTCATACTCGGGATGACCTACACATCCTAAAGATCGGTCATTCTTTAGATGTTCTTTGAACAAGAAGCCATCACTTCTTTTCTCAAAGATCATAACCATGATTTCACTTGGTCTTACAGACATGCCTCGATATTCACCCCACCATAGTGGTCCACAATATCGTAACCATTCCCGATACCAAACTTGTCAAACAAAAGTCGACGAAAATGCACCTCGCATTGCCCTTCTCGTTAAAGAAGAACTTCAACATTTTCTTTCCATTTCCTTCATATTACCCATTGATTATCCTCATTGGATCTATAACATTGTCCTTAACACCAAGGTGATAGGGGAATATACATTTGCAAAGATTTCTATGACCTCAACCTAGCTTGCCCAAAAGATGACTTTCCTCTTCCCGGTATTGACTAGTTGGTTGACCTTATTGCTGGTCACGAGATGCTATCACTCATGGATGGCTTCTCGGGCTATAAAAAAATCTTGCTTGCCTCGGAAGATCAACACAAAACCACATTCATCACCCCTTGGGGGACCTTCTATTATCGAGTCATACCTTTTGGTCTTAAAAATGTTGGTAGCACATATCAGCGGGTTATGACTTATATCTTCCATGACATCATACATCGTATATTGGAAGACTACGTGGATGATCTCTAGCCAAATATAAACACCGCTCTAAGAATCTCACTTGTCCTTAAAACTATTTTTTACCTCCTCATAAAATATTACGTTCACCTTTAGCCTAAGAAGTGCATCTTCGCGGTCCTCTAAGGAAAGCTCCTGGGATTTATTGTTTTCCTATGTGGTATAGAAGTTGACCCTGCTAAAGTCAAGGCCATTCTAGAAATGCCTCGCCCATTAACCTTAGGTAACTCCGTAGCCTATAAGGTAAGTTGCGGTCTATTCACCATTTAATTTCACAATTATCGATCGGTGTCAACCATTTCATCATCTACTCAAGAAGGATGTATCCTTTAAGTGGGATGTAGTCAACCACAATTATTTTGAGGCCTTAAAACAATGCCTTCTCCAACCACTGTACTTATCCCACCTAAAGATGATCAACCCTTCTACCTATACATCTCTACTACCGATCACTCCTTGGGGGCCATGCTCGCTCATCGTGATGAACAAAGATAGGGAATATGTGGTTTATTACATAATCCGTACTCTTTTGGACTATGAAACTTGATACACCCATCCGAAAAACTTTTCTTAGCCTTATTTTTGTTGCCACAAAACTCGCCATTACCTACTCAACCACAAAACCTATGTTGTGACCAACATTGACCCTTTACACTTCATGTACACAAAACCTTATCAAAATCAGCATGCCACACGATGGATTATAATTTTAGTGACATGGAACTAAAATTCATTCATCAAAAGTCCATCAAGGGCCAAGCTATCACCGACCAATTGGCCAACACACCTATTTTCGGGGATCAACCCTCTAATTTTGAATTTCCAGATGAGTCAATTACTACCCTTTCCCTTGGACGAACCCACTTACCAAATGACACTCTTCTTTGATGGTTCCAAGTGTCAGTGTGGGGGTGGGGCTGGTGTTATCCTCATTCTTCTTGATGGTGAACCCATGCCTTTGTCTTTCAAACTTGATTTTGATTATACAAACAATATTGCCGAATACGAAGCACTCATATTAGGTCTCCAAGCTGCCTACGCCCTAGATGTCAAATCAATCAACATATTTGGTGATTCTCAATTGGTTATAAACTAAGTCAATGGTATATACCAATTTCGTAATGAGATACTTTAAAAGTATAAAAATCATATAGACATACTTTTGACCACCTTTGACCGTTACACCCTTCAAACCGTCCCACATTCAACCAACAAATTTACAGATACCATGGCTTGCTTGGCTTCTCAAATACCCACATCGCTTGCCGATTCTAAAATATTTGTCATCATACAATGACTCCAATCACCCTTGTATTTACCTTGCAACATTTACTCCATCATAATTGCTACCCCGACCGAGTGACCTTTGGTATAAACAATACTACGATTATCTCTCTCCATCCTACCTCCCGACCTCATCCGTAATGGACACCACACCTTCCTTAAAAATGTATCTTGTTACGTCATCATGGGGGCCTCCTCTATAAGTGTGGCTTTGATGGTATTCTCTTACGACGCCTCACGATTTTTAAAATTCCTTATACCATTAAAGAAGTTCATGATAGCATATGTGGAGGTCACTTCGGTGGCCTTGCTATTGTTGAGTGTATTATTTGCTTAGGCTATTATTGGCCAAACCTTAACCATGATTGTTGCAAATACATCAAATGTTGTGTAAAATTATAACAACAAGGCAACCTTCATCATACACCCAATCACACCTTACATGCTCACCCTTGACCTTTGGCCCTTCTCTCAATGGGGTTTGGATCTTGTCGGAGAGGTCAACCCCCATTCTTCCCAACGCCATCAATGGATCATCACTCGCTACCAAATACTACACAAAATGGATTGAAGCCATACCACTCATCTCCACAAAATCCAAGAAAATATGTGAGTTCATCAATTACCACATCATCTTTCACTTTGGTGTTCCTCATCACCTCATCACCGATAATGAGAAAACAATTAAAAAAAAACATTGGAAAATTTTTTTGATGCCTTCGACATTCAACTAAGTTTCTCATCACCTTATTACCCATAGACCAATGGCCAAGCTGAATCCAATAACAAAACCTTAAACAAAATCCTCATGAAATTGGTTAATGATACTGGGAAGGATTGGCATACGCACATTCCTTTTTCCCCGTAGGCATACCGCAATAGTATACGTACTTCCATTTCTACCATGCCCTTTTTCTCAGTCCGTAGTATAGAGGCTGTTCTACCTCTAAAAGTCTAGATTCCCTCACTCCACATTTCTCTCCATGGTATGCTCAATGATTATGACTTTGGTCAGGACCATTTAGCAAAACTTGAGTTATTAGATGAACGCCGTTTTAACGCTCTTGACCACATTCAAGTTTACTAAAAATGTATCAAACGTTCTTACGATAAATATGTCCATGAATGAACCTTTCAAGTCGGTGACCTTGTCTTGAAAGAAAATCAACATGTAACCAAAGAAGAAAAAAGAAAAAGGGGAAAATTTTCTCATAATTGGCTTGGACCATACATTGTGACTCATACTTATGGATCAGGTGTTTATCATTTATCTTCATTCGATGGTAAACCCGAACATGAGCCCCTTAATGCTTTGCATCTTCACCCATTCTCTTGTTGAATTTTAGTCCTTCCTCACCTTTTACCTCTGTTCATGCTCATCCCTTGAGTGCTATCTACTTCTTACACCTTACCAATGATTAAAAATAATCATGTGTGTACCAAATCACTTGTTAGTGTTTCTTAAATATGTGTACCACGATGCTAGACATAGCATGATTCTCATGGATACTTTTTGTCTACATTTAGATGAGATCCCATGGTTGTTTCCCACTAATTTTTGAACAATAATTTTAGTCTTCACCTTGGTCTTGTCCATGAATTCAACACCCCACATGGGACCCAACTCCTTGAGTCAAACTTCTAATAAAACATGACCCCCTCAAAAGGACATTTTCCTCTCGAAATCATTGATATAAATAGATTTGCTCCCTCAAAGGACAACTATGTAAAGATCTTAAAAAAACAAGAGAAACTAAAGCTTCCCGCATCGATCAAATTCACGAAGACCTCAAGGAGTTAATTTCCTCATCCCATATAGAATTCCCACATCAATCAGTCTATCTCAAATATAAGTCAACAAAGAAATCCTTTTAGTCACGGAATTTCCCATTGTGATCTTGGATCTCTTGCCCAAAGAGCATTCTACCTCATACCATATAAAAATTAACCACCTTTCAAACCTCTCACCATTCGGACTCCCATTTCCTATTGCCTCAAGGGACCTCTTAGAAACCATGAAATTTGGTGATCATGTGACTACTTTTCACCCTTAGAATAATCAATCATGTAATGTCTTTAGGGTCTCACGTTCATCACCTCCTCTAAGGTATGACCTACTCGGTATGATCCTAACCAATCAAGCAACTTTCTTGACCCCTCTTATATTTTAAACCTTCTTTATTACATATTGATTACCTTATACAGGACTTGGTCCTTGATGCTTACCTTTGGGGTAATCTTATTCTTCTACCATAATCAAAATTTCCTATATCAAGTTGCCAACGACTCACCCACACCAAACAGACCTAAACCCAAATCATGCCTAAAACCTACTAACTCATTTTCATACTTCCTCATATTCTTTCCTAGCTTATGGGATAACTACATCGGCATGAGGCCCTTTTTCGCCGGGACTATGTAGGTAGCACTCCAAGGGTATGGGGCCCTTGGAAGTTAGCTCGGCCACTCTCTACCCTAACCAATTCATCTTTCATCTTCCTAAATTACATTCTTCCCCACTTAGTTTCTTTTTTATGTCAAAAATTTGAAATTAAACCAAACAAACAACACGATGCTTAACATTTTTATCATCATCACCACATAAATTTATTATGACTACCATTTCTTTACTATCATCATGCATGTATTACAAAACATCTTACACATGACCCATATCATCATTCATTGCACAAATTAATGAATCACAACTTCAACCAATTTCCCCTCAACCATGCCTATGACCTAACTCAACCATGCCTACGACCTAACTCAACCATGTCAGTAACATCCCCATTTTAAGATACTAGAACAAGGGAATATTTTTTTTTTTACAAAACGTTCTCTGTTATGAATTATATAATTCAAACACACGTTCAAGTTTTAATAATTGTTCTCTACCCAAACAATGCAGTTTGGAACACACAATTTCCTTTTAAAACTAATGTTCCCTATTCACATATTTGCAATATGGAACACACATTCAGTGCCATTCAATCTTATAATGATTCTATATGCTGCTGTAAATGACTCGAAGAACTACCGATCTTCCATTTTCATGGCTCGGAGTTTCAACGATCTCTCATTTCATGACTCGGCAACTACCGATCCTTCATGTTCATTCATGCATAGTATAATATATATACAAGGTTCTCTTAACTATTTCTGGTTATCGAAGTGATCCATTTAAGAAGCCTATCTGAATATCTGTTACTGATATTCATCTGACATCCTGCATCTTAAATTAAGTGATTAGGACAATGCAACCAGCACTTGCGATACTTTGGCCAAAGATTTTCACATGCTTTGCATGATCATATTCCTAGATGTGATACACACCAATGGAATACGTCCTTCACCTCACTTAACTTTGTTATCTAGAATGGTCTTTCCTGGTTCCTACCAGTCCTTTCAATTTAAGGTCAGATTCTAACTTCAAATTTCCAACTAGCAATATGAGCGAATATAGGAAGGCACTCATGGTAACTAAAGATACGCAGACATACGGTGTCGTTCCCAATGACTCCGTGTGTCTAGTTATCTTTAGTCCTCCGGAGTCAATCCGTATATGAGATCATACTCCTATCGCTAGCCAAGAACTTAATATTCGGCCTATGTATTCTTGATGATTTAATTTGGGAGGGCATTGTAATATGTCGGCTATAACATTGTGTTGTCATGAAGACCCTGTCTTCATGAAGACACCGTCTTATGAAAGGCCGGCGTATGTCAATGTCCTACGGAATCCTCCCATCGAGAGTACACATCCTACTCAAGTGATTTGGATATGATCTTAATATTTAAGATCAACTTTCAAGAACCATGCTGATCCTTTATCCTCATTCTGTTACGGTTGTAAGGAGTTAAGAGAGACTAAATCCATCTTCTAGCTTGTTATGCATCTTCTCCTTCATACCAAAGGGTTGCATTTTCTCTACTTGGTTCTCTTCTTAATCATTGGATTAAGCAGCCCATTACCGACGGACGTGATAAGTTTAACCTATTAAACTTAACCAAGTTTTTCACAACTGTAACCAAATTTAGAATTCCAACTTATTAGACGTCATTTAAATGAGGTCTAATTCCCAATATATGTATTCATTTATTCTCCTTAACCTTACATAGTTAAGGTATATTAGCCCTGGATATATTTATCCGATATCCTTTCTTTCTAAATTTAACATACGAGGCTATTAATGGAGTCCGAATGCAAAGTTCGGCTGCTCCTAAGTTAATAGATATTCCTTAGCTTCCAAGCTAATCCTGAATACCTATTAGTTATGGAATCATGTTTCGCTTAATCCTTTTAATGTCAATTAAAAATTCATCTTAACCCAAAGTATGAACTAATTGCACATTTCAACTTAAAAGTTGCATTTAGGTAAGAATAGATGTCAATTTCTTTTAAATCCATCCAAGGACAATCAAATAATTCCAAATCAAGAAATAATATTATATTTCTAATTTAATCAACAATATCAACTGATATAGTTATTAAAATATCACACTTGTATTTGTATTCATCAATCCATTTCATAATCCATACATTTGCGGACAAATGACCTGGACTTTGCTTATATTAAACAACGTTACAACTCATAGATAGAAGAATGTAATTTCTTCTTTTCACAATTCCTCGTAGAGGAATAATAACTAACAAATACAATTCATCTTCAAATAATCAAAAGAAGCATCAGAAAACAGCCATGTCTTCATTTTAATCAAGTTCCATTTGCAAAATTACTTGCACGGGTCAGTTCATTGAACTAAGAATATTAAGCACTTGTCATTAAAATGAGGTGCTTCTAATTAAGCTGTCTCAATAAAAGAACCCACTTTTATGAAATGACAATATGAATATCAATCAAGAATTAAGCATCAAAAAGAATGGACAGCATAACAACTGAACCATCTAAATACAATCCCAATCAGTCAAAGAATTGCTGTCCTATTTCCCACATAACCATACAAGATGCAATTTCCTTCAACAGTTCAGATTACAACATTTGTAAGAACTAGGAATATAAGTAAGCATACTGCTGTTATAACATAACTGTTATCCTTTCCATTCCTTTCATTAGTAATAAATGCAAAGGATAAAATCTAACTGAAATGTAAACCAATTACTTTCCTTTCAGTTCATGCATCTCATTTGATTTCAAGCAATCAAGTACAGATGAGAAGAGCAAACAACAATAAATATAGATGCTTAAACCCAAGCAATAAAAATTCGTTCCTAAACGATTACAGATTTCCAACTGTATGAGAGAAGAAATGATCATTTTTCCAAGTTATCCATCCACATTCCTATTTCTTTCCTCATGACTGTCCTAAAAATTGAATCCAAACGAGACACAAATCAAGATAACAGTTCAGAGTGAAACTTACAAAATCCATTCGGAATTCACTTTCCAACAGCAAGAAATAGTTCCGTTCATATTCAGCTTTAAATGAAAACAAGGATGAATTTATCATCCTTATCAATACTTCATTTAAATCAAGCTCATACGAATACCATAAACAGGTTAGTAAAACATCGTATTCATCATAGAACAAGCAGTATAAGATGCATACTATGTACTTACTGTACTAGAAGATTCCATACTTCTTTCACTGTGTATTTTAACCAAATAAACAGTTATACAATCACGTAATCAATTATTCACATGACCTTCTATATCCATGAACGCATACAGTTCATAATAACAATTTGCACATTCGTTGTTACCTACAACAAGACCAATTCATATTGCACAGTAAAGCTCTAATGCTATTTCCAGAATTCAAACAGCAAAAGAGAAGAATTCATTCCTTTAACTATTTCAATAAGAAAACAACCATTTTCTTCAAACTCAACAAGAATTACTCAGGTCGATTTCATTTCTTTTTAAATGACTGTGCAAAATCAGAATCATACGAAACATTTCAATATTCCGTTTGTACAGAAAAACACAGCACTCAGGAAACCATCTAAATGCCACTGTCATCTCTATCAAGCTGAACCTATAACGTACAATAAAACAAATTACCGTTTCTTTCAAAATTTACAACAGCAGAAAAAGGAAAAACTCGTTTCCTTCAACTTTCAGTAAAGAAACAATCATCTTTTTCTAAATGAAATAAAAACACCAAAATCGTGTTTATCTTAGCATGACAGCTCAACTCATAAAGATAACAGAACAATCGTTCAACATTGAAAAGCAAACTGACATAGCTTGTACAGTTTCAATTCAATATACCATAAGCAATGAATACCCAGTTCGAGTTCCCTGCCAATAACCATTTCTACTTGAAATCCATTTTCTATTCATAATGATGTGCAGAACCCAAAATGCAATTTTCATACAACAATACCCTTATTAATGAAAACCCGCATAGGATATCAGATGCACAACAAGGTACAGTCAAGACAGACCCAAACAACAATCTAATTTCCATGCATTTCTCTGCTTATTTGCACGAAAATACAAAACCAAGTTCTTGTTCACAACTACAGTCTGAATTAGAGATCAAACTGCATCAAATAAGACACAACAAAATCAACTTTCCACCAAGGCAAGAGAAAATACAGTTCATTTAAAAGTTTAGAAGGAAAATAGTTACTTTCCTTAACTTTCATGAATACCCAAGTCGTATTCGTTAAATTTTACAAGAGAAAAGAACAACAATAAGAATATTACTATCTCTTCCTTCAAACTGAGCTCATAATGCTCAATAAAACTCAAATGCTATTTCCTTTAAAATCCAAAACAACAAAAGGAAAAGGATCTTATTTTCTTTTAAAAATTTCAAGTATAGAAACAACGTGAAACAACTCACATAGCCTATGTAGAGATTTCATTCCATAAAATCATTTAAAAAGAATTATCCAGTTCGAATTCTTATCAACAAACATCTCAAAATTGATTTACGCACAACTGAGTATTCATTAGCATAATTTCCTTATAATTTCAATAAAGAACATCCTCAATCATCAAACAAACCAACACAGCATGACTGCATTTCCAACTCAAATATATATGCAAAGACAGTTCAAAACACAACAGCAAGAAAATGATTCTACCCAAATCATTTCCAACGTGACAACAAAATTAACTAAACCAAAATCATCTCAGTCATGACAGAAACAAACAAACCCAAAACCCGTTCAGATGAAGAAGAGCAGGGTTGTTTTAATGAGATGCTTAAGCAAAGCAAGTGTTTTAAAGAGAAGGGCTTAACATGCCTAGTATTCTTCCTTGAATGCTCGAAGAAAACGCGTTCTACAGAAGTTGTTTCCTTCCACGGTGGTAGCAACCTCCATACTCTTTCCAAGGCGAGATGGTCGCGAAGACCGAGAAATTAAATGCATTAAAGGCTCTGCCTTTTCCCTATTTTCTCACACCACCGCCGACTCGGGTTGGCGAGTTGCCAATTTCAAATTTTGCATGCAAACAAAATTTAGTTCCATAACTAACTAGATACCTCTAGCTTTTTCCTGTTCCCGCCAAACTTGGCGCTGTCCACGCAAGGACTCACATTTATTGCCATTAAATTCCCTTTCATCCTTATCCTTTCCCATGGGTCTGTGCGTCCCCTTCTAGGTTAGGATTAGTTTAGGATTAACAATAGTGTTCATACCTAGGTCATCGCCTAGTTCTTAGGTTAATAGAACTTAGGTCTATTTTCACCATTTTAGAATTTAAAAATCCACTTAGGATAGTAGTTTAGGATGTAAGGTAGAACTTAGGATTAGATTAGGATCTAATTTCCCTTAACACCTAACACTAATTAATCAACTTCCAGTCAAGTCTTCCGTGACATCCAATTCAATGTTATGCAGGACATTTCATCCTTCGTTTCACATGCGAGCCACTCGTATCCAGGAATTTTTCACCTTACGAGGTCTCACGTTACGACAGTGCATGGTTCGAGAATCGAACCTTTGTCGTTGGCATCTACGTGCTAGCTGTTCATACCTGAAATCAGGTGCTGCACATTTATATCAACCTTGATCGGTTTAAAAGTAAATCGACAAAGCGATCACAAGAAGGCCACAACATACTTTGGATCAATGGAATTGATTCAAGTGTCTTTGTCAATCATGAATAGAGTTCAAAGCAAGCATAGGACAATTTGTCATCACATCAGCAAACATACAAGCAACAATAACTGCTGTCCCATGCAAATAAATTACAGTTTGCAAGAATCCAGATTAGCAACACATTCCCTTAAGATCAAAATATATCTTAACATGTTTGCCTTCATTTCAGCAGTTACAACATTAAGAAAGTAATCACCATGATAACTTACAAAAATCAGGGCGTTACATTCCTCCCTCCTTAAAGAATCATCGTCCCGATGATCAAATTAACCAAATCAAGGAGTTCCTAGGACAAAGTTCAGTTATTGTCCTTCCATTCATAAGTTCATACCAAAAATAGATTCACTCTTAAAAACAGTGTTTTAAGACAACTGTACAATAGACTAATAATTGTCTAAATTTGGTAGAATTATCAGTTTTTCGAATTTCAAATTCGATCAAACAAATGTGGAAAAGTAGATCTCATTTCTTCGAGATTTTCCCAAGTTGCACTTTCTTCGCTGAACTAGTCCCACTGGACCTTACATTGATTCACTTCGCAATTTCTTAAGTACAACTGGCGAGTTCCCAGCACTCGAATGGGCTTAACCACGATTATTCCTGGGTCTTGGACCTGCAAGGAATTCCAATTCAGCACATGTGATAAATCTGTCATGTATTTCTTAAGCAAAGAAATATGAAAAACATCATGCATTTGAGACAAAGCAGGAGGTAATGCTAGACGATAAGCTACAGGGTTGATTATTTCAACAATTTCAAAAGGTCCCACGTATCGTGGCGATAACTTGGCAGCCTTGCCAAAAGTTATTGAGCTCTTTTTCGGCTTCACCCGAAGAAAGACCTTCTCTCCCAGTTTATAATTCCTATCAACCCACTTTAAGTCTGCATAACTCTTTTTCCTATTGGCAGCCTCCTTTAGATGTTCCCGAATCATTTTGATTTGCTGTTCCATTTCCGTAAGGATTTCTGGCCCAATTACCTCTCCTCTCAACGCTGTCCCAAATGGTGACGGGGGTTCGCATTTTCTTCTATACAATGCTTCAAAGGGCGCCATTTTTAAAGAGGCATGATATGTATTATTGTAAGCAAATTCTACCAGTGGAAGGTATTCCTCCCATTTATACTACTGGTCCATGCAATACATCCTTAACATGTCCTCTAAAACCTGATTAACTCTCTTAGTTTGCCCATCTGTCTCCGGATGATATGCAGAACTGAAGTTTAATTTAGTTCCCAAGGCCGCATTAAGCATTTGCCAAAACCTTGATGTCATCCTCGGATCTTTGTCCGATATGATTAATTCTGGTATTCCATGCAATCTGAAGATTTAATGTACAAATATTCTTGCTAACACTGGTGCATCATCTTTCAAATTACCAACAATGAAGTGTGCCACTTTGGTCAATTTTTCGACTACAACCAGGATGATATCATGCTTATTTCTTGACATAGGCAATCCTTGAACGAAATCCATCGTTATCACTTGCCATTTGTACTGCGGAATGCTGTGGGGATACAATAATCTGTGGGATGCATATGTTCCGCCTTAACACACTGACATTCCAAGCAGTGTGTTACAAATTCCACCACATCCTTTTTCATTCCCTTCCATAAGTATTGCTACTTAAGATCAGCAAGCATTTTTGTAATGCCAGGGTGTCCAGAAAAATGTGAATTATGAAATTCAGTTAACAATCTCCCTCTTAAGTCATTTCCCAAAGGTATATATACCCTGTTTTCGAACCTCAGAATTCCTTCATTATCAAAACGGAATCCTTTATACCTGACATCCTTTGGATCTGCAACAAGTGCTATTTTGACTTGCTGGAAATAAGGATCTAATTCCAAGGCATCTTTCACCTCATCCTTAAACTGAGTTCTTAACGTTATAAGAGCAGAGATATGCTTCCTTCGACTCAGAGCATCTGCCACTCTATTTTCCTTGCCTTTGATGTAGCTTATATCAAAATCATACTGAGACAGAAATTCTAACCATCTTTCTACCTTGCATTCAGATTTGGCTGAGTAAAAATATACTTCAGCCCCAGATGGTCTATTTTTAACTCAAAAGGCTTGCCTAAAAGGTAATGCCTCCACATTTGAAGTGCATGAACAATGGCAGTGAGTTCTAGGTCGTGTGGAGCATAATTCTGTTCATGTAACTTAAGATTTTTTCTTTCATAAGCTATGACATGGTTATTCTGTAACAGAATACCTCCAAGGTCTTCTCCTGAGGCATCTGTTACAACCATAAAATTTCCATTTGGATCAGGTACAGTCAAAATAGGTGTTGTAGTTAACCGTTCCTTTAAATTTTTAAAGGTAGATTCACATTTGTCTGTCCAAAAAATTTTCTTATCCTTATTTTGTAGCGAAGTGATTGGGGCAGCAATTTTTGAAAAGTCCTTAACGAACTTTCGATAATATCCAGCCAGGCCCATGAAGCTCCTCACTTCGTGCATGTTCTTAGGCGTAGGCCATTCGGTTATAGCTGTGATCTTTGAAGGGTCAACAACTATTCCATTCTTGCTTATCACATGTCCCAAATAATGCACCTCTGCATCATAAAAGGAACATTTAGACAGTTTACCATACAACTTCCTCTTTCTTAAAATTTCCAGCACTATCCTTAGATGTTCTTGGTGCTCTTCGACATTTTTAGAGTATATAAGAATGTCGTCTAAGAATACAAGCACAAACTTGTCTAAGTATTCTTGAAAAATATTGTTCATCAGATTCATGAAGGCGGCGCAGTGCATTGGTCAACCCAAAAGGTAACACCGTGAACTCATAATTCCCGTACCTTGTTCTAAAAGTTGTTTTATGAATATCTTCTTCCTTTATTCTTAGCTGATGATACCCAGATCGAAGATCTATTTTTGAATAGACTGATGCTCCTCGCATCTGATCGAACAGATCATCAATCCTAGGAAGTGGGTATCGATTTTTAATAGTTGCCTTGTTCAACATTCTGTAATCAATGCACAGCCTCAAAGTGCCATCCTTTTTCTTTACAAAAATTACCGGCGCTCCCCAAGGTGAGACACTCGGTCTTATCAGCCCCTTAGTCAAAAGTTCTTGTAACTGAGCCTTTAGCTCTACCAACTTGATGGTGGTCATCCTATAAGGTGCCTTAGATATGGGTTCAGTTCCCGGCTTGATTTCTATTGCAAAATCAAACTCATGTTTGGGTGGAAGACCTGGCAATTCCTCCGGAAACACATCATTGAAACCCCTTAACAATGGATATCTTTCCATGAAATCATTATCTTCCTCAACATTTTCTGTCATTTTTACTACATACAAAGTGCAGCCTCTATTTTTAGCCCTTTTTAGTTGCATAGTTGTCAGTTTCCTAAGCTTCTTTGCAACACTTTGCAGTCATCAAAACAACAAATTTGTTTTTCATAATAGTTGAATTTTTCCTTATGTTCTGCCAACCAGTTAACTCCAATAATGATATCATATGATCCTAAAGGAGTGACATACAAGTCAACTTCGGTGGAGAAACTAGGCAAGTCAAGAATTGCCCCAAAAAGGCACATTTTGACTGTATGGACAACATTATTCCCATAATGCACTGTCCATGTTTTATCCATTCGTTCAGCCTTTCTTTTTAATTTCATTGCAAGTTTAGCAGAAATAAAGCATTCAGTAGCTCCAGTATCAAAAATTATGACTACAGGTGTACCGAATAACTTACCGGAACTTCTATAGGCGTAACTTGCTTTTCAGCTTGTTTGTTAGCCACTGCAGCGTGTATCCTATGCTGCTGACCGCGATCATCCTTCTTCAGAGGACAATGATTCACATAGTGGTCCTTTCCATAGTTGAAGCATCCTCCAACTGGCCCTTTTCTAGGCTCAAATTTGTTACCAGCTTTGAAGTTATCATTCTGGCTCCCATAGGACTTCTGTCCATTGCCACTAACTTTTGTGAAGAAGCTGTTTCGCATACGCTATTTGTGTCTGTTCATCATGCATTTCTTGTTGTTATCCACAACATTTTTTTTTTCACACCAAACCTTTTCAAGGTCCTCTTTTTGGTGCGAGAGATGAAGAAGAATTGGGAATCTTCTTTCTTATCTCTTCCTGTGAGCAAAAATTGCTCTCAATTTCTGTTCCTATCGATTTCCTTTTCGACAACTCCTTCCATGGTGGTTGGGCCGTGGACATCCACTTCGCCACCAATGATGGGATTCAATCCCATTATGAATTTATATATTCTGAACTTCTCGTCAGCTTGGTACTGCGGCACATACTTAAGGAGTTTAGTAAACCCTTCCCAGTATTCCGTCACCGACAGCCTTCCTTGTGACCAGTTTTGAAATTCAGTCATTTTCCTATCAAAATAGAGTTGAGGCAGCCATTGTTGCCTAAAATAACCCTTAAATTGATCCCAAGTTATGTCTGATTCGACAATATTCAACTCAACCTTACGGTTGTCCCACCATGATGATGCTTCATGAGAAAGCTGATATGCTCCCCATATCGCTTTGGTCTCTTCGGAGAAGTTTCTTATTGCAAAGTATTTCTCCATTTCACTGAGCCAATTCTCAGCTCCGTCCCCAAGGGTTGTTCCATCAAACTTTGGAGGACTTATTCTCTTTATATCATTTGTAAGTTCAGCTGCTAATCTTGCCCTTTTATTTTCAGGGTGATTAGGAGCAATTACATTATTATTATCAACACCCGGATTCCCTCCATTGATGTTGTCCATAGGAGGTGGCTGATCATTTATATCAGCTTCATCTTCCTCCTCTTCATTGCCCATTGACTGTTGTTCCAGAACAGTCAAACGATCTCTCGTATCTAGTAGGGCAGCAAGGATTTCATCCAGCTTTTGAGCAAGATGATGCTTTCTCCACCCGTAACGAGTTATTCGTAGCATTCCCTCTTGTTCTGACCATTTTCTGTTCAATAAGAAAATGTAAACCTTATTAATATCATGGACTCATTAGGTCCAAGAGCTACAACCTTCAGCTCTGATACCAAGATGTAACATCCCCATTTTAAGATACTAGAACAAGGGAATTTTTTTTTTTATAAAACGTTCTCTGTTATGAATTATATAATTCAAACACATGTTCAAGTTTTAATAATTGTTCTCTACCCAAACAATGCAGTTTGGAACACACAATTTCCTTTTAAAACTAATGTTCCTTGTTCACATATTTGCAATATGGAACACACATTCAGTGTCATTCAATCTTATAACAGATTCTATATGCTCTTTGTAAATGACTCGAAGAACTACCGATATTCCATTTTCATGGCTCGAAGTTTCAACTATCTCTCATTTCATGACTCGTAAGCAACTACCAATCCTTCATGTTCATTCATGCATAGTATAATATATATACAAGGTTCTCTTAACCGTTTCCGATTATCGAAGTGATCCATTTAAGAAGCCTATCTGAATATCTGTTATGATATTCATTTGACATCCTGCATCTTAAATTAAGTGATTACGACAATGCAACCAACACTTGTGATACTTTGGCCAAAGATTTTCACATGCTTTGCATGATCATATTCCTGGATGTGATACACACCAATGGAATACGTCCTTCACCTCACTTCACCTATTATCTAGAATGGTCTTTCCTGGTTCCTACCAGTCCTTTCAATTTAAGGTCAGATTCTAACTTCCAATTTCCAACTAGCAATATGAGCGAATATAGGAAGGCACTCATGGTAACTAAAGATACGCAGACATACGGTGTCGTTCCCAACGACTCCGTGTGTCTAGTTATCTTTAGTCCTCTGGAGTCACTCCGTATACGTGATCATACTCCTATCCCCAGCCAAGAACTTAATATTCAGCCTATGTATTCTTGATGATTTAATTCGGGAGGGCATTGTAATATGTCAGCTATAACATTGTGTCGTCATGAAGACCCTGTCTTCATGAAGACACGTCGTTGTAGCTGGCATATGTCAATGTCCTACGGAATCCTCCCATCGAGAGTACACATCCTGCTCAAGTGATTTGGATATGATCTTAATATTTAAGATCAACTTTCAGCAACCATGCTGATCCTTTATCCTCGTTCCTGTTACAGTTGTATGGAGCTAAGAGAGACTAAATCCATCTTCTAGCTTGCTATGCATCTTCTCCTTCGTACCGAAGGGTTGCATTTTCTCTACTTGGTTCTCTTCTTAATCATTGGATTAAGCAGCCCATTACCGACGGATGTGATAAGTTTAACCTATTAAACTTAACCAAGTTTTTCACAACTGTAACCAAATTCAGAATTCCAACTTATTAGACGTCATTTAAACGAGGTCTAATTCCCAATAAATGTATTCATTTATTCTCCTTAACCTTACATAGTTAAGGTCTATTAGCCCTGGATATATTTATCCCATATCCTTTCTTTCTGAATTTAACATACGAGGCTATTATTGAGTCTCGAATGCAAAGTTTGGCTACTCCTAAGTTAATTGATATTCCTTAGCTTCCAAGCTAATCTTGAATACCTATCAGTTATGGAATCATGTTCTTCCTAATCCTTTTAATGTCAATTAAAAATTCATCTTAACCCAAAGTATGAACTAATTGCACATTTCAACTTAAAAGTTGCATTTAGGTAAGAATAGATATCAATTCCTTTTAAATCCATCCAAGGACAATTGAATAATTCCAAATCAAGAAATAACATTATATTTCCAATTTAATCAACAATATCAAACTGATATAGTTATTAAAATATCACACTTGTATTTGTATTCATCAATCCATTTCATAATCCATACATTTGCCAGTCCAAATGACTGGACTTTGTTTATATTAAACAACATTACAACTCATAGATAGAAGAATGTACTTTCTTCTTTTCACAATTCCTCGTAGAGGAATAATAACTAACAAATACAATTCATCTTCAGACAATCAAAAGAAGCATCAGAAAACAGCCATGTCTTCATTTTAATCAAGTTCCATCTGCAAAATTACTTGCACGGGTCAGTTCATTGAACTGAGCATATTAAGCACTTGTCATTAAAATGAGGTGCTTCTAATTAACTGTCTCAATAAAAGAACCCTACTTTTATGAAACGACAGTATGAACATCAATCAAGAATTAAGCATCAAAAAGAATGGACAACATAACAACTGAACCATCTAAATACCATCCCAATCAGTCAAAGAATTGCTGTCCTATTTCCCACATAACCATACAAGATGCAATTTCCTTCAACAGTTCCAGATTACAACATTTGTAAGAACTAGGAATATAAGTAAGCATATTGTTGTTATAACATAACTGTTATCCTTTCCATTCCTTTCATTAGTAATAAATGCAAAGGATAAAATCTAACTGAAATGTAAACCAATTACTTTCCTTTCAGTTCATGCATCTCATTTGATTTCAAGCAATCAAGTGCAGATGAGAAAAGCAAACAACAATAAATATAGATGCTTAAACCCAAGCAATAAAAATTCATTCCTAAAGGATTACAGATTTCCAATTGTATGAGAGAAGAAATGATCATTTTTCCCAAGTTATCCATCCACATTCCTATTTCTTTCCTCATGATTGTCCTAAAAATTGAATCCAAACGAGACACAAATCAAGATAATAGTTCAGAGTGAAACTTACAAAATCCATTCGGAATTCACTTTCCAACAGCAAGAAATAGTTCCGTTCATATTCAACTTTAAATGAAAATAAGGATGAATTTATCGTCCTTATCAATACTTCATTTGAATCAAGCTCAAACGAATACCATAAACAGGTTAGTAAAACATCGTATTCATCATAGAACAAGCAGTATAAGATGCATACTAAGTACTTACTGTACTAGAAGATTCCATACTTCTCTCACTGTCTTTTAACCAAATAAACAGTTATACGATCACGTAATCAATTATTCACATGACCTTCTATATCCATGAATGCATACAGTTCATAATAACAATTTGCACATTGTTGTTACCTACAGCAAGACCAATTCATATTGCACAGTAAAGCTCTAATGCTATTTCCAGAACTCAATCAACAAAAGAGAAAAATTCATTCCTTTAACTATTTCAATAAGAAAACAACCATTTTCTTCAAACTCAACAAGAACTACTCAAAGTCGATTTCATTTTTTTAAATGACTCTGCAAAATCGAATCATACGAAACATTTCAATATTTCGTTTGTAAAGAAAAACACAACACTCAGGAAACCATCTAAATGCCATTGTCATCTCTATCAAGCTGAACCTATAACGTACGATAAAACAGATTATTGTTTCTTTCAAAATTTACAATAGCAGAAAAAGGAAAAACTCGTTTCCTTCAACTTTTAGTAAAGGAACAATCATCTTGTTCCAAATGAAATAAAAACACCCAAATCGTGTTTATCTTAGCATGACAGCTCAACTCATAAAGATAACAGAACAATCGTTCAACATTGAAAAGAAAACTCACATAGCCTATACAGTTTCAATTCAATATACCATAAGCAATGAATACCTAATTCAAGTTCCCTGCCAATAACCATTTCTACCTGAAATCCATTTTTCTATTCACAATGATGTGCAAAACCCAAAATGCAATTTTCATAAAACAATACCCTTATTAATATAAACCCACATAGGATATCATATGCACAACAAGGTACAGTCAAGATAGACCCAAACAACAAGCTAATTTCCATGCATTTCTTTGCTTATTTGCACAAAAATACAAAACCAAGTTCTTGTTCACAACTACAGTCTGAATTGGAGATCAAACCGCATCAAATAAGACATAACAAAATCAACTTTACACCAAGGCAATAGAAAATACGGTTCATTTAAAAGTTCGGAGGGAAAATAGTTACTTTCCTTAACTTTCATGAATACCCAAGTCGTATTCGTTAAATTTTACAAGAGAAAAGAACAGCAATAAGAATATTACTATCTCTTCCTTCAAACTGAGCTCATAATGCTCAATAAAACTCAAATGCTATTTCCTTCAAAATCCAAAACAGCAGAAGGAAAAGGATCTTATTTCCTTTTAAAAATTTCAGTATAGAAACAACGTCAAACAACTCGCACAGCCTGTAGAGATTTCATTCCATAAAATCATTTAAAAAGAATTACCCAGTTCGAATTCTTATCAACAAACATCTCAAAATTGATTTACGCACAGCTGAGTATTCATAAGCATAATTTCCTTATAATTTCAGTAAAGAACATCCTCAATACTGTCAAACAAACCAACACAACATGACTGCATTTCCAACTCAAATATATATGCAAAGACAGATTCAAAACACAACAACAAGAAAATGATTCTACCCAAATCATTTCCAACGTGACAGCAAAATTAACTAAACCAAAATCATCTTAGTCATGACAGCAAACAAACAAACCCAAAACTCGTTCAGATGAAGAAGAGCAGGGTTGTTTTAATGAGACGCTTAAGTAAAGCAAGTGTTTTAAAGAGAAGGGCTTAACATGCCTGGTATTCTTCCTCGAATGCTCGAAGAAAACCACGTTTACAGAAGGTGTTTCCTTCCACGGTGACAACAACAAGCTTTCCAAACAATCCCTTCCTCTACAGGCTCAGAAAACAGCCTTCAATTTCCAAAGAAACAGTGATAATCAACCAAACACAACTGGTTCGACTGAACCAAGAAAAACCAAATGCAGAGCAACTTCCCAAAAATCCGAACAACACAATAAACAATCAAAATTCCTCCATACTCTTTCCAAGGCGAGCTGGTCACGAAGACCAAGAAATTAAATGCATTAAAGGCTCTACCTTTTCCCTATTTTCTCACGCCACCGCCGACTCGGGTTGGCGAGTTGCCAATTTCAAATTTTGCATGCAAACAGAATTTAGTTCCATAACTAACTAGATACCTCCATCTTTTTCCCTGTTCCCGCCAAACTTGGCGCTGTCCACGCAAGGACTCACATTTATTGCCATTAAATTCCCTTTCATCCTTATCCTTTCCCATGGGTCTGTGCGTCCCCTTCTAGGTTAGGATTAGTTTAGGATTAACAATAGTGTTCATACCTAGGTCATCGCCTAGTTCTTAGGTTAATAGAACTTAGGTCTATTTTCACCATTTTAGAATTTAAAAATCCACTTAGGATAGTAGTTTAGGATGTAAGGTAGAACTTAGGATTAGATTAGGATCTAATTTCCCTTAACACTTAACACTAATTAATCAACTTCCAGTCAAGTCTTCCCGACTGACATCCAATTCAATGTTGTGCAGGACGTTTCGTCCTTCGTTTCACATGCCTGAGCCACCCGTATCCAGGCATTTCCCACCTTACGAGGTCTCACGTTATGACAGTGCATGGTTCGTGAATCGAACCTTTGTCATTGGCATCTACGTGCTAGCTGTTCATACCTGAAATCAGGTGTTGCACATTTATATCAACCTTCAGTCTGGTTTAAAAAGTAAATTGACAAAGCGAACACAAGAAGGCCACATCATACTTTGGATCAATGGAATTGATTCAAGGTGTGCTGTCAATCAGTGAATAGATTTCAGCAAGCATACGACAATTTTTCGTCACATCAGCAAACACACAAGTAACAATAACTGTTGTCCCATGCAAATAAATTACAGTATGCAAGAATCCAGATTAGCAACACATTCCCTTAAGATCAAAATATATATCTTAACATGTTTGCCTTCATTTCAGCAGTTACAACATCAAGAAAGTAATCACCATGATAACTTACAAAAATCGGGGCATCACACATGCCTACGACTGACTTGATCCATGTAGATGACCCGACTCGATCCATGCCTAACCAACCTAGCTCGATCCATGCCTAAGACCTAACTCAACCATGCCTAAGACTGACTCAATCCATGCCTAACCAACCCGACTCCATCATGCCTCACTCGGCTAGTTTTAGTCCATAACACGACAAAAAATTAAAATTCTCATACAACATCAACAAATCATCATAAGAATCTCATCCATCTAATCATATAAAAATATATTTTCCTTAATACAATATACACAGATATCCCAATCATGTACATCTCTCAAAATCGTTGGCATGTAGGCGGTATCATATACAATAAAACAAAAAAAAACAAAATATCTTTGACACGTAGACCGGTATATGGTCAATAATACAAAAATATCATGCATCCTCACTCTCTTGATTATGCGAGGTTGGTATGTGATAAAAAATATACCAATATCTCAGTATGAAGGCCGGTATATATCAAAAATAAAAAACTATGTCAAAATCGGGAGCCATATATCAGGCACCCTCTTGGCAGACATCCTCCATATTTGTATCGCATGTCCCCTCGCCTCTCGAGGCACCTATCTGCGACACTGATAAAATCTCCCCACCCATCATAGGTGGTGGCTGGGTCCCTGTTGGTGCATTAACCGTAACCCGGTGGCCTACCCCGACCATGTCTTTGGGCTCGCTGGCCCCCTGTGCTCTCCATGCTATGGGTGCATGATCTCGGTCCTCATTTGGAGGATTGTTATGCCCTGTACTTGGCATATGATAAATAATATATCCCTATCATTATAAAATGGTCTTGGTAGTACCTTGCCTCATCTCCTGCCTCCCACAACCTAGATACACTTGCACATGCCTCGTGGTGGCCCCATCGGCCTCTAACCCTGTACCTGTTCCACCCCTCGCTTGTGAACTGGAACCCTGTCTCAATGCCTATGGTGGTGCCATCGACCCTTGCCCCTGTGCCTGTATTTGGGCCTGTAAAGCCCAAATCTATGCTTGTGTTGTGGCCAACTGGCCCTGCAAACCTATCACCTGTGCATGTAGGGCAGCCACCCGACCATCATCCCCATCTCCATCTCCATCCCCACCCTAGGCCATTTGGCCCTAAAGACTAGCCACCTCCGTTTCTAAGCCGGCAAGCTATCCTCGCACCATACCCAACTGGGTAATTAGGGTCACCACCTGCTCCTATAGGGCATCCCTCTACACTGTGATGGTGGATAAATCCGGCTGCCCCGGCCTAGGTGGTACTGCTCTTAAATGAGCCACCCACCACTGTATGTATCTATCTATAACCCCAAAGATCATCGGTCCTGCGGTCTACCACCGATCCTCCTACCCTATGGGCACTGTCAGTTGTGGTAGTGGAAATGGCCTCTCCATGTCATCTCTCCTGTACTACGAGAAGGGTGGAGGTATATCCTGTGGTAGTCTAAACTGCCATCTAACCCTGTCCAATGGGATCATCTTGTGCTCCTCGGCACAGTGCCC
Organism: Taxus wallichiana var. yunnanensis; assembly: GCA_018340775.1. Taxonomy (NCBI): domain Eukaryota; kingdom Viridiplantae; phylum Streptophyta; class Pinopsida; order Cupressales; family Taxaceae; genus Taxus; species Taxus wallichiana. Next base: position 269,967,066 of record CM031236.1, on the reverse strand, counting down.
CACTATCTATCTCACCCACTTAATACCATCCAACTCCTCATGCATCCACCTAAATGATGGATAACCCACATATGGTCTCCATATGATGTCCACTCAGATAACCCTCCAATAAACGCCTGTAATAGGCTACATCATGTGTAGCCCTATCGGATCGATGCTCTCCAATCACAAGTACCCATTTCCTGTACCCCAACCACAAAAATATTGGCAAAAATGTATCTTCTTGGGGAATCCCTACTGGCCACACACAAACTATGTGCTCATATGCCTAGCAGTGTAGTAAAAATGTACAACACATTTGAACTGCGTAGGCACTCATATGCCCACAACTCTTTGTATAGCTACACTAGGAATGCTGGCACCTAGGAAAAGTAGGTCTAATCTATCACCATGTCATGTAATACCCCCATTAGTGAGTGGGGAAATCTCCCTCCCTCTACATCCGACAGTGTGAAACAACACACTACCTCCATCAACAAAACAATGAGCCTTGTCTCCTCTAGATAGGCTATGTACATCCCTTCATAACTCAAAATGGCACTATGGAAAGTCATGTCTTCTAGTCCCTCTCCAAAACTTTGTTAGCATCAAATCCTCTGAGGCCTCGAAGGAGATCAAATACACCTGTGTACCCAATATCGGTAGCCATAGGATCTTGAACACGTCCTCCAAGGTGACTGTCATCTCACTGTCGGTAGGTGGAACATGTTGGTCATTGAATCCCATCTATCGATGAGAGTGACCATCGAGGAATTAGTTTTCGAGACCACATGCCAATAGTTTCTAGACCCCACTCAGGCCCACCTCCTCCATGTGCTACCACTCCTCAGTGGTCGCCGCGCCTCACACTCTCAAGAGAAGGGGTGGTACCGTGTCTCTCATCCGCATCTGATCTCTCCCCTGCATCTAATACAAACAACAAATTAATCCACCTTTATCATACCCATACTCACCCACTATCATTTCCCCAAACCCATTTTTTTCCCCCGCCTACTCTAGGTTTTTCAACAACACACCCTATTCTACCCTTCCCTATCTCACCCACTTGACCTAGGGCCCTTTCGAACGCTTACTCTCCAAAACTCGACCGATGCCAATTATCTATAACCAACCCCGGTGACCCCTAAACCAACATCGGTCACCTTTTACATAACCGATCCCTGATTTGACCCTACCGACATTGGCTAAAACCGACGATGCTTTGGTCACATCATCACGCCAAAATCCATGACCCCCAAAACCCTCCCCTCTCAAAAAATTCCCTCTCCTACCTCTTCTACCCACCCATTCTCACCTACACCTCCCCTTAACCACATCCTACCCCCTATTCTCCCACTTACCTCTTTCCCCGCTCCTATTTTACCCAATTTACCCTCCCACATTTCAAATTTCATTCCCCCCCCAAAAAAAAAAAAAAAAAAACAAAAACCCAATTTGTCAAACCCCACCTTACCAACTAATCTACCTCACAACAACACAACAAGGGTTTGACACTTACCTCATCATGTTGTTGTCGCCATGGTGGCACGTTTGCCGCTGCACCTTTGGTGGCCCGCCCAATCCCTCTCCAACCTCTACCATCACCAATCACTACCCACGCCTCCAACCAATCAAATCTCACAATCTGATCCCATAGACCCACCTCTCAACTACCAATCACCCACCATTCGGCTTGCCAACTCAACTCTCTATTCCATCCAGACACTTTTCCACCTTTTTCTCTCTCGTGTCATTTTCCCAATTCGCAAGAAGACAAATGATTTGTAAAACATGCATATTTTTCATTTTTATAATAAATTTGACTTATCCGATGCCAGTTTAATCTTCGCCAACATTGGTCACGTGCCCTAATTTACCATGGTCAGTTACCCTATGCCGACATCGATTACCTTGGACCAGCATCGGTCACCCTCTCTTCCACATGGCCCACAATTTTACCCTATTACCCTGCCTGTCACTCTTTTTTCCACACCCAACCTTTACCCTGACCATTTACCCCACCCAACCTTTACTCTGACCATTGACCTCACCCTCCTAACCTCATCATTTACTACCTACCCTTGTCCTCATTTGGGGACTCATTATTTTACCCATACCTCGGCCCTACCCGTGTCATGACCTAGATTCTTGGACCTGGAACATCGCTAGTGACCTTTGACCTCATGTGTTCGCTATACCTTGCAACACTGTTACCTGTGTTGATTGACCTAATGACCTTACCTTGCCTATGGTCATGACCATTTATCCTGACCCTACCTTTGGTGTACTAGAACACACCTAAACATTCTTGCACCTGACCTACGTCATGTTTCCTAACCATATCCTATACCTTGGATACTGGAATCACCTCAACCTTGTTTGGATAAACCTATCGACCTTAGACAATGTAGAGTTTTCCAGTTCTTCAACCAGGTACTGTGCTACAGTGTATACATGTACATGTTTTTGATTGTTACTACCTTTGACACTAACCCATTACCTAGATTACTTGAGTAGACCTTTTCCTTTTTCCTTGTTACCTACCATCCTCTACCTAACATTCATATTTTATCAAACCACTCACCGATTCTGCCTTTTACCTCATCAGTTCCTAGTTTGAGGGGGATCACCTTCACCCACACATGGGGTAACCACATCTTATTTTTGTCGTCGCTTACCAATACAAGCTACACAACAAAAAGGGGCAAAATGTAGACACCAAAATTGGGTCACACTCTCCTTGGTCCCTCGTCAAATAAATACCTTGAACACATCCACCTAGCCATGGCCCCCTTCACCCCACTATAATATTAATTTAATTATTTAAATTAAATTAATTCATTATCTTCACAATATTTATTATTTAAATATCCTAATTGAGATAATGCCCACATATCCACCTCATCTAGCCACCTCACCCTAAGACCTATTCTTAGTAAGTTGCCATAACTAACTAAAACCTACCCAAACCCTAAAAATCAATGCCTACATTCCCTCTAACCACATTCTCACATGTTAGAAGGAAGCTTCCAGTCTAATCCACAGAGTAAATGAAACGAGATCCCAAAAATCAAGGGGATCTTCCTAGTTTAGTAAACCTAGGAAATCTCACCCTAACCGATGTCGGTTACCCTTAACCGCCACCGGTTAAGCTGAAACTTCCATCGGTTACCATTTAACCCCAAAAACAACCTTATTTTGAGGTTGGCACATTGTTTTTAGAGGTTGGCACATTTTAGAGAGAGAGAGACATCTTCTGAGAACAAGTGACAAAACTAGAGCTGCATTTAAGAAAAACTAGCATCCGTACCAAAGATCGGAACACCCATATGCTTGATGCAGAAGCAATCACACAGCCACTTGCCTTCACAAGAGCATTCAGGGAAGCGCCAACACTACACCAAGTTCATTTGATCACCCACCATTACCAACCAGGCATCAAGCTCATACAAATAGTAAGTTTGTTAACCTGTATTGTTTCCTTGTCATTTGAGTAGATCCTTTTACATTTGTTATTAGTTTCTACTTTCATTTCCATTCCCCACCATTTTATCTCCATGAAAACTTAACTACCTCTTTACCCACACCATTGAACTATCCATACCCAGATTTTCATCATTCTGTGCATATCTAGGATCCATACGAATCTCGCCATTGCCCTTCCACCTTCATCTAATCCCGGATCTATCACCCAACCAAGTCTTATTGAGTTTCGTACCTTGACCATATCAACGCCGGTCACCCATAACCATCATTTGGTTAACCTAAAGCGACGTCGGTCTATGTCTTTTCCCGTAAAGCGAGATCGAGCCTAAGACCTCTACCAAATACCCTAAACTACCCAGAATCTGACCTTGACCAATAACAATATCTTGATAAAGTGACCTTGACCTTTAGATTCAATCATAGCCTAGCTTGTTGTGAATGAATTTTCTTATTGTAGATGAATGAGATACCTAAATCATTTTTACTATAGTAGGATTTACTTTATTACCAACATTAAGTTATTTTAAACAGTGGATTGACAACCATCTAGGAAGTATCACGCTTCCCAAATCTAGCACGCACTAGGATGACCCTTTGCATATATTGTTTAACTTTTATTCAAAGTGGTTTTGTGTTCCATTTCGGAGTAGTTCCTCTAAGAAAAAGGAAGCTCTCATGGTCATTTGTGGATTCAAAAGTCATACGTGCTCAACAACTTATCAACTAGCATTTCAACATTTATTCCTCCTACACCGTTAGCCTATATATTTCATAATTTTCTAAGAAACATCTAAGAATCGGGTGAAATAGGAATCTCTTGCAATCGGCACCAGATTGAGAAGTCGAACGCATGCAACAACCATCACCGATCAACATAAATAGGTATTCCTCCTTAGCCCTTACCTTTATTTGTTTTGTCATTAAAAAGGTAAAGAAAATGGTGAAACAAAAGGAAAAGAAGATGGAACAAGGGTTAGTCCTAAGATAAACTCCTAGGAATGTGGAATCTATGTTTTGGACAAGTGAGAAATGTGAAGTGCATGTTCATGGAAAAAGGGGTCGGGATACAATATGAAATAGAGGAGGGAAAGTGACAATTAGAGGGCAATAAGAAAGGATGCAAGGGCCACCAAAAGAGATTATTTTTTCCACTAAAGCAAATTTGGATCAATAATTGACAAATACACAAACATTTCAATTTAATGACTAATAAATGTTTAGGGACCATTTCCATTAAAGATAAATTTGGACCAATAATTGACAAGTACACAAACACTTCAATTTTATGACTAATAAATGCTTAGGGACCATTTTAGGTGTCTACTATGTGTGTGCATGAGCATGTCTATTGTGTGTGTAGGCACGCATATGTGTTTGTGTTGTTGTGTGTGTGTGTGTGTACGTGTGTACATGTGGGTGCATGTGTCCACATATGTGTGTGCATGCGTGTGTGTGAGCGTGTGTGTGTGCATGCGTGTGTATGTGCATGTGTGTGTGTATGCATGCATAGGTGTTCACGTGTATGTGTGTGCGTGTATGCACATGTGTTCACATACGTGTGTGTGTGGGTGTGCGTGTACGTGTGTGTGTTTGTGTGCATGCATGTGTGTACATGCACATGTGGGTGTGCATGTGCATGCCAAAGTGGTGTGTGTGTGTGTGTGTGTGTACGTGTCCATGCATGTGAGTGCATGCATTAGGACATGTATGTGTGTGTGTACGTGTGTGCATGTGTATGTGTGGGTGTGTGTGCTCATGTGTGGTGTGTGTGTGTATGTGCATGTCTGTTCATGTGTGTGTGTGTGTGTGTGTGTGCGTGCGCATGAGCACGCGTGCATTTGTGTTCGTGTGTGTACACACTTGTGTGAGTGTGTGCATGTGTGTGTGCTTGTGGGAGTGAGCATGTGTACATGGATGTGTGCGCGTGCATGTATGTGTGTGTGTGTGTGTGTATGCATGCGCGCATGGGTGTGTCTAGATACACATGATATAGATACACAATTTTGTGTCTAGATCTCCTAGAGAAAAATTCAACACATTTGGAAGAACATTTACTCATGGATAAGTGCCAATATCAATTATAGGTTGAAATATAAAAATAATTGAAAATGAAACACTTGATTTCATCAGTAAGGTGGGCACGATGCCCTTGAGAAATAAAGTGAATTAAATTCCTCGACATCGTGCTAAACCATGCATATGTTTTTGTGTATAAGCTCTAGTGGTAGATTGAGATAAACCAAAATTTGAGTGCTATCTATAAAAACACCAAAAATATCCTAAAATTAAAATTAGGAACTGGTATGCAAGCCAACATCAAACATTCAAAAATGGTGAAGAAGAAAAAATAAGAGTTAGATGAGTGAAAGGTTGAAATGACCCAAGTTAAAATCTTAGGAATGTGGTTTCCATGTTTTAACATGGTAGAAATGTGATGCACATTCACGAAAAAGAGGGTACAAAAAAAAAATAAATCAAGGAGGTAAGTGATAGTTAGAGGTGATGGTAGAGGATGTACGGACCATCAAAATTAAAGATTAGAAAAATACACAAGCACTCTATAAAATAGAATTTGATGACTAATAAAAGCCATCAGACCATTTTTATGTGTATATATTTTCATCACTTTGATGTGTGCATACATATCAAAAGAAGAAATTGTAAGGATATTAAATTGTGTGCTTTGATCTCTTGGAGAAAATTCCAATGTATTTGGAAGAACATTTACATGACATGTGTTAATATCAATTATATATTGAAATATGGAAAATCATTGAAAATGATACATTTGATTTGGCTATAGGTGGGTCTAATGCCCTTGAGAAACGAGTTAAGTCAAATGCCTCCAAATCTATACTAAATCCTACATACTTTTTGTTTACAAATTTTAGTGATAGATAAGGGTAAAAACAATTTAAGTGTTATCTAAAAACAATGCTAAAAAGTATCCTAAATATGTCCTTTGTGGGACTAGGTGGCACCTTTATGTACACCCCCTTATAGGATGTAGTGAGCTCTCTTTACAAGAGCGAGTGTTATTTTGATAATTTAGAGTGCTGGGTGAATATAATGAGTGGAATGCGTACTATCTTTTGAATATTTTGTGATGAATATGTAAATCACACATCTTAAAAGAGAAGGATTAAGTGCATTGTGTAAGAATGGCTATAATTTTTGATGTCTAACACAACATATATAATCTTGGAAGAAAGATAATTTGATTTAACAAGTGACATGTAATGGCTTATTCATGTCGAAGATATTGTAGTGAAAATTAAACATGTGTAGTTACATTCAATGGATGTTATACTATAAATTATTGTAAAGGCGTGAGGCACACAATAGGGGATCTGATAATTTTTTTAAAATGTGAAGTATTTTTCTATAAGAAGGATTATTTTGAATATAAAATACTATTACATTAATTACATTCAATAGATGCTACCAACATGCTAATGATTTCCATAAGGGTTCAAAGTAGACATTAGGAGATGTGATCTTATTAAAAATATAAAGTATTTTTTGTAATGTTTTTTAAATATAAAGTATTATCATATAATTGAAAAAGTGTTGATCATCACAATAATTTTATTAATTGTTCATGGACAAGATTTACTTGATTTTGGAATGGGATGCGATAATATCCAAGTATTTATTTGGAATAATCTTTAGAAAATATACATGATCACATATTTTGTTTTGTCCATAACACTTAAAATTAGTACCATCAATTGTTTTTATTGGTAAACAAGGGTTGATGGGTCCCTTTCCCTTTGGTTCGCTTTTCAAATACCAGAGTGATAACCAACACGGGACTCAATTGGCCATCCTAGATCCCAATGCCTCGGTGGGATTTGAACCTTGGTGGATTAGAAGTACCATTAATTGTTATGACATTAGTGTATTTGATCAATTATTGGTATATAATTAGTTAATTTATATGATATTATGTTATTAATGTATTTTTATATTTATTAATTATTGGTATGAGACAAATTAATTACTATAGTATTAATTTATTTGAATTTTTATACTATAAAAAAATGACATGATAAATGGAATATTTGTAGTAAAGATAAAATTTTAGTTGATATGCTAGATCTAGCATATAATAAAGATGAAGATGTTGGTTGATATGATGGATCCAACATATAATAAGTATAAATATAAAGATGTTGGTTGATGTGATGGATTCAACATATAATAATAATACTAATAAAGATGTTGGTTGATGTGATGGATTTAACATATAATAATAATACTAATAAAGATGTTAGCACATGACTAATTAATCACTATGATTTTAGTTTAATTATGTGTTTATTTTATATAACTTACATGATAAATAGACTATTTCATGGATAATGATCTCAAAGAATATTCTATTTTCTTCTAATGTCAAACTTATAAATTACTTGATATATGAAAATACTAACATATGAAACTTGAAATTATTATAGTAAATGAAAGTTATATGTACCTACTTTTTGGAAGGAATAATGACCATGTAGCTTATAAACACAAGAATTATATGCCCATATTGAAGAAAGATATACAAAATATAAGACATAGAGAAACATGGCCCTTACATGCAAGATGTGAGAAATATAGTTTCAACCATTGAAATATATAGAAATATAAAACAAACGTATGGGTTATTTCCCCAACATATGAATGATATGAATAACGGAAACATATGAAAGAATAAAATAACATTTGTATGATATGGATCATTGAAAATTTATACTTTGCACTGATAATGCAAGAAAAATAAAATAACATTCACATGATATAGATCATGGCAAATACATAAATTGTGCGAAAAAATAAACATGAAAAAGAATTTTTTTAATATAAATCATGACAAATACATAGAATCCATGACACATGAAAAAAATATGACTAAAATCTAACACATGAGAAACTACGAAAAGAAACAAAGTACAAAATCTCAAAGTGTAAGCATTAATGCAATTTTTATCACACACTCGATAGATGACAAGATATACCCTCTCATTTAAGGAATGATAGATTTGTCTAAAGCACAACTTACAAGTTTTGGATTTAAAAAGAAACATGTGTAGACACCCCAAAATTACACTATTATCCCATTCCACATCCTAGTTCATATCCCCTTCTCGATTGATTAATCCAATTAATTAATCATGACCATTACACCCCTTGGGATTAATTAAATTAGTCCCTAACACATTTTAACAAAGTTAATTAACATTTATTAAATAAATGGTTAATTAATTATCTTGCACATTGTAGCTAATTAAATTAATTACTTAATTAGGAAAATACACCTATTTTCCTAGTCAACTGCGCCGCTTCACTATCCTAGTTACCTCCACTTGGATTCCACTTCCTCATTTTAGTCAACTCTACTTGAACTCCACTTCCCTGTTCCACTTGGACTCCAATTCTATATTCCTAGAAAGGTGAGGGAAATTGGGTTGTAAGTGTAATTCAATTTCAGGTGTAACTTTTTCCATTCCAAATGTCTACTACCCCTTCAAATCTTTAATCTCTGACCCAATCTACTTTCTATTCCCAAGTAATTACCATTAATAATCTGAAGCTTAGTCAACATTCATCCACCTTTCATGGCCTTACCCTCAGCTATAAAAGGAGGCCATTTCCTTTGCAAAATCATCCTTGGAAATCCATAAGAAAATGCAACAAAGTTTTACTCATTTGTTGTTCGAATCCTTGTGAAATCTACTCATAGCATTTGCAAATCCACTTTGGAGAGTCATATTAAGAGCACCCACAAATCAAAATCTTCAAGATTAAAAATATAAGAGCTTCCATGATCTCCCTTCAGGTTTGCATGAGAGTTATAGAGAATGTATATTTCTTCTTTATTTCTTTATCTTTCATTTATTCTGTTAATTTTCATTGCTCACATTCTGGCATGCCCAGTGGGACTTACCCAGATTTTCTTTATTTTTGTTTCATTTTTTATTCACCTTTTAATGTAATTTTTAATCCATACTAACATTTGTGTGAATGTGGTTTTAATTGGTTGATGTTGTTGTTTTGGTGTGTTTTTGTTGTTTATATATTGCTTTGTTTTCGAGGATACATGCAGGAGGGTTTGCTTAGTAGAAATTTGTTCAAAAAGTCACAAAGTTAGATATGTTTCTTACTTGATTATTACTCTTTTTGTCGTAGTTTTAGAGGTTCTTATTGTAGGTGCAAAACATTTAATGTCAAAAACATTATTTACAAAATTAATATAAAAAATACTATCTTTTCTTTTTTTTTTCACAAATTTGTGACATTTTTACATGTGTTTGCATGTTAGAAGATTTCGATAGAAAAAAGAAAAAAATTATTTTAGAGGTCCCTACTCTATCCTGTTAAATAAACCCTCCTTGTTACCTATCTCCCTACCCCTATACCCTACCCATCTCGATGCCAACTCAGCCAAGCTGCCCTAACTCATCACATTCCCCTCCCCACTCACCCCCTCCCTCACTACCTACCCAACTTGATGAACTGAATCATTGAGATGACCCCCTCACTACGTCGACCTATCTTACCCCCACCGGACTAACTTGGCCCGAACTCGACCGAGTCGAGTAAATTCGACCCTACCTCCCTCCCACCAACCTAACCAACCCTCCCTTCTTATGCCCCTTATCTCTCTAGCTCCTCGTGACCCTTGTCATTCCAAACCACCACTCCATGTCAAGCAACCACCAAGCCACCCCTGCATTCACCCCCTTATCCGTCCTTCTTTCCACACACTAAACACTAAGCTCCTGCATCACCACCGCAACCCCACCATGCATCAACCTAACCACCTCTACTTCACCGCGCTGCATCTTCTTGACCCCTTCTCCTACTTGCCAAATGAGCCACACACCTCACATGTCGAGCACCTAGACTACCCCGAAATATCCAACACTAAGTCACCATAGATCCCTAGCCTAAATTACATGAATTCCAATCCCGCCAACCCACCTCACATTGTCCATTTGAGCTAGCGTTCAAAACTGTAAAATCCAAACCCAACACAAAATAAATAAAACCACACTGAGCCCCATTGTAAACAAAAAGCATTGACCTTATGGTATTCTATTATTTTCATAGACTTGATTAGGTCGTCATTTTTATTTACTTTACTTTAGTCTAGTTATGCGCTTACTTTCTAAGTTTAGTTTATGAGATTAAATTAACATTCAAACTATAACTTTTACTTTCGATAACATTTTATTTAATTATTCTTAGTGTTTAATATAGTTTAGTTAGATTTTCTTTTACATGACAATCTAGCTATGTTTTTAATATTAATTATTTTGTTTTAATTAATTAATAATTTTTCATTAATTAAGTTACGTCTTTTAAACCTAATTAGGCCCTTTTATTTGCTTTTTCGTCAATTTTGCTTAAATAGGCTAATTGTGAAACTTGGTCTTGCAGAGTTATTGAATGTTTTTGTCCAATTATTTTCACTTTTTAGGTGTTTTTATCAAAAAGTAATCTTTTTGCATAGTAACTAACACTTTGTGGTGGTTTTGCTTACGTTTTGTCATTGGTTTTTATTTTTGTGAGGCTAATCACTAAAAAGATCATGTGTATCCTCTTTCCTCACACTTTTTAAATGATCTTGAAAATAAAAATGTGATCTTTCCTTAGGGGCTATTTAAGGAATTAACGTTTTCATTTCTTAATCAAAACAACCTCATGCGTATGCTCTTTCCTCACACTTTTTAAGTGATCTTGGAAATCGAAACATAGGTTTTGTAACATCCCACTAATTAATCTTCTATTTTGACATTTAATTATTCAAATAATTATAAATAATGGGAAAATGAATGTTTATTCAGATTAATAATTGTATAATGTTGATGACAATAATTAGTCATCTAAATACTTAATTAAAGCTTAAGTACTTAGTTAACTAAATACCACCTTTATTATTATTAATGCATTTTTAATTATGAGGTGGTACTATGTAATGTCTTGTTTAGATTTTTTTTCAGCGTCAAGTCAATTAGGACAACATAGTCCTTAATCAATATGGTTTTTGCACAATGATGAGGTTGTGTTGATGCCCATATGGATTAAGGGTGATATCGATCCTAAGGAAACTTTCTCGTTGTGCTTAAACTAGGCTTGGAATGTACCTTGACACATTGTGGTATTGGGTTTAATGTTATCGAGTCATTTCGAGGTGGCGTTTGTGGAGAAAAAGGCAATAAGGCTCAAAAGCCTTGGGAAAATTACTATTGCAACATTAAAGTTAATATTATCATTTTAAAATAATATAAGTGATGGGGTTTATATGGCCACACCCATTGAATGTTTGAACTTATGTTATATTTGGATTGGGTTAAATTTAAAAAAATGGTAATGAATACCATATTGTGCATGGGTAAGATTTTAATAATTCTTATATCCACTTTAATGGACAACTCACACAGGGGGAGGAAGCTAATTATTAAATTGAATATTCAATTTTAATATGGGAGATCTCCTCTCCATGAAGGCATGGGCCTCCATTTTCCATCCACTTGGCATGTGGTAGTGGGAGGGAAGTAAATACGTGGCGGGGTTATTGGGAAGTCGTGGTTGAATGGGGGAACAATGGAGTGTGGTTTTAGTTGCATGAAATTTGATGGTCTTGAGCTTTGGCTATGGGAGGCACTCTACCAAATTTTCCTTTGCATTTGTTGAAGTCAATTTTGATTGTAAAACCCTCTATTTATAAAGAGGAATGCAATATGAAAGAGGGGTTTGTTAGAAAGATGGGATCTTTTGCACTCAAGATGGTCGATAGGGTTTGTAGAGAATCTGAAAGTAAAATCAAAGGCACATAATAATTTTTAGGAAAGGGGTTATTCTACTTGGTTTTCTAGTTTTTGATTTATAAAGAGATTGTTTTCTTTGTATAAGGTTGTTATGGGTTTTGGAAAATAGTTGAGAAATTTTGGGTATTCGAACTAGAGTTCCTTCAATGAAAATGCATGGCTGATTTTTCGTGTGTATTTTTAGTGAATGCTTTGCTGAAATGTGGGTTTGAATAAAGAGTTGAATAAATTTGTTTTGTGGGATTTCAAACTTGTTTTCTTTAGTAAAATTGTGTGGTTTGTCTTGGTATTTGGAAAATAATTGGTGAATTTGTATTTAAACTCTAAGTTTGAGCAATAAAATTGTATGGCATTTGTGTTTCCTTGTATATGATCTGTAGTGAATGAGTTATTTAAGATGTGGGTTTTATTAGAGGGTTTATTAAATTTGTGATTGGGTTATATAACTTTGACAATAGTGGTTTTAGCTGGAATCAACACGGTTTTACTAAAATCTCCCTTGATTATTTCATCTCAAAATATGTGAACATACGATGTGTGTGGGTAGTTATTGTGTATTAAGTTTCATTGTAGAGCTATTATCTTATAATAAGTATGTAATCATTCCATATTTTTTTGGGACCTTCAAGTTGTTAAATAAAACACAAATTGAGGGGTATTTTCTATCTTTTTTATTATTTTGATGTCTTATTTTAAGCATAACCTTAGGTGTAGATAAGCGGGATATGGATAAATTGCATATGTAAGTTCTAAAGCGGATTTCTACTTGGATGAATATGATAGTAATAATAAATATGACTAATATCCTTTACATCTTTCAACTAAATCCTTAAAGGTTAAGGATAATTGCTTTAATAAGATAATTTCGCCATGTTGGAAGGGTTGTATGATGTTAATAATGATTAAGTGAAGTTTCTTGTCTTTTCCATATTAGATAACAATATTGTTTGGTATCTAGAAAGAAGGTTGTGTTATTTTTTGGGTTCTTTGGATTTTGGAAGCTTTGACACGATCTTTTTGCTAGGTAAATAGTGACATTAGTTAGTGTTATCCACAATAAATCTCCTAGTTATTTGGATAACTCATCTCCCATTCTGGATCTATGGTTCTACATGCAGGTGGCACACACTTCACTTGTTCACTTGGAACATTTTCATAGTTGTAGATTCCCTATGCACCTTGCACATATGACTTCCTTTTCATGTTTTATCCCCTTATTTTCCTCTTCCTCTTCCTCTTTGTTCTATCTTCCCCTAGCGTGCACCCTCTACGCTTCCACCTTCTCTGCATTGCTACACCTTCCGTGAGCATCTTGGAATTTGCTTCGAAAATTGGCTAAGTAGTTTTCATCCCCTGCGCCCTATCCGCACACCTATGCACATCTTTCTATACTAATTGTGTCTCTTCCATACATCTCTTCCTTACCCATTCATCCTTTTCCACCCATGCATGTTACTCTCACGTGAATTTCTTACGTAATCCTCCGGCACCTCATTCTTCTGCGAGCATGCCTTTGCACTCTCCTCTGTTCCATTCCATGCCATGTCATTCTATGAAACACTTGAGTGTGCCACATGCAGCCAATCAAAGCATGCCAATAGGGCACCAAATCCTCGTAGAAAATCAATGAGTGACTTGTGGCAGAAACAACAAGAATATTTGCATAGTTGGTCATATTTTTAGCCAATCCACGCGTGCCATGTGTCTTGCATACACAGATGGCTCTGAAAATATTCTAAAAACTATATCTTTTACTACAGATTTATTATCGACATGCACCTAGTCTTAATCAATAGTTGTTGACATAGGCTATAATGCTAGATATTCAAATTCAAATTCTTGGAAGATCTGGTAGGTGAGAAGTGGGAAAAATTCTTTATAAGCATTAATAAACGTGTCGATTGCTCCAACCACCTAGATTTGATCTGACCTACCTTCCTTCCTTCTCCAACATGTCAAACAGACTTGGGGAAGCACATTTGATAGATTTATAGGCATTAAATGCTTTTTATTGGTGGTTATATTTAAAATTTAGGTTTTCCCTCCTTATCTTCTTCTTCCATTGATTCATCTATAAATGTAAGAGTTGGGCTCATTGTTAATGTTGGACATTTTAGATCCTTACACATTTGCTAAGGACTTGATATATTTATATTTTGAGTTGAAAAACTATAGATTTGACTCACATATGTGAATATCGACCTTCATTCACCATTATGTGATCTGTACATTTATGGAAGTAATGGAAGCATCGTTTTGTGGTTATTCTCTGTCCTAGCATGTTTGCATTCCTTCTTCTTTCCTTTCTTTTACTCTATTTTCTTGTTGTGTCATTTTAAATTCCTTGCATCACCATTTTTCTAGTTGTGTTTCATGAAAACTAATCATGTAAATGCGTGTTGAGTACTGTGCTTCTGCGTGACTAACATCCCTTGATGCCTTTCCTTCATTTTCTCTCAAAACAGATAGTGTTCATCCCTATTTTTTGGTGTTATCACCTTCATTAGTTTAGTTTTCCATTATGTTATCCTTCTATCCTTGGTCCCTTGGCATTGTTAGTTTAGTTTTCCCTTCTAGCATTAGGAGTAGTAGACATAGATAGAGGAATCGGCCTTCTCTGAGAGATCCATCTCAAGCACACAAGGTCCCACAACTTGGAGATGGTTCCATTGTTGTCTCAAATGACTCAATTCTTCTAGATCCGAGACATGAGTGCAAGTTTAAATGACCAATAATTTCTCACATGCCCGGTGGGATGAGTATTGAAAGCTTAAATTTCATATTGCTAAGTTCTAGTGTGTGGAATTAGTATTTCCAGCCTTTGAAGGCTCATTTCAACACATTTGGTGGCCTTGACATTTCCAGATCTTCTATTTTGCAATCTTGAGTGCCTTTTATGAGAAGAGTGCATACAGACGGATTATTACAGCTGAAGGATCATTTGAATATCTCTAGCTTTCACCAAGAAACACACAAAATAGATCTTCTACGAGCACATATCCATCTCTAGAGCTCAGTGCACACTCTACACAACCTTCATGCCATGAAATGACACATCAACCACCTCCTCCAATGAGGAACTTTGCTAACTTCATCGGTAGAAGTCATCTAGTTACGGCCATGCAACATGATGTGCCAAATGGCATGCTCAAAAGTATTCCATATTTTACTAGTGAGAATCGGTCACCACTCGGGAGCATATTGAATATATAGAAAATGTGTGTTCACTCTACCTGATCACACATGATGATGTAGAAGTTAGGCTGGTTGTAGCCTCTTTCAAAGGTAAAGTGCTTCACTGGTACCAAGGTTTGAGACTTGGACCTATTACCACTTGGGATGAGTGAGAACAAATCTTTGTAATTACTTTGAAGACAAGTTAGATCATCTATATTTGGAGGAACAATTGAAAACAACAAGGGGGCACCTAATGAGCAAATGAAATATTTCAATATTAGATTTTAGAATCTTTGGGGACAAAATCCCTCTTGTGGTAAGACCTACAACTCAACATGCTTTCCTGTATTATCTGAAGGAACTGAATAGTGACATCTCAGTCATGATTCAATCCATGGGAGGTAGGGCTTTACCAGCTACTTATAATATTATAGTAAGGGTAGAAAATAGTCTCATCTAGGTGGGAAATTTATCTCCTAGACCACCTATGCCCTTATTCCCAAAAATGTCTCAAACACCCTAACTTTATATTGATCCTATTCATGTTCACGAGGAAAGTGCACAACCTATGTGCATACACATCCTACTCTCTAGCGCAATAGAAAGAGGATGAAGAGATGAAAGCCTTGATTAGGAAATTGTCAAATAAAGTCATATCTCTTGAGAAGCAGCAGACACAAGCCTTCAGAAATAATTCTAATCAGCGTATAATCAAAAAAATCAGCCCTAGAGGAATCAATATACAAACCAGAGGTATGTGTAAAACCAACAGAATGATAGATGACATGCTAATGCACATACGCCTTCATGCAATTAGTTCCTCCCACGCCTTCTCTTCCAATGCCTAATACAAGTCTAACACTTTTTCCAGTTTAGAACAATTTGGCACAAGAGTCGAATGGTGCTTCACTTGCAACATGCCTCACAACCAATATCATTGTGCACACATAATCCTATATGATTTAAAATGCTTCCACATGTGAGCCTTCAAAAAGTGCACAAGTAGATAACCAAGAAATCCCAAAATCTCCTCTAGAGGAAAATCGGCGTTCTTTGGTCTTTGAGGAATTTTGTGTAATCAACCAAGCTATAGATGATGCAAGTAGATCATGGCCCAAGTTGTAGACAACACAAGATACAATAGGAAAATGCTAGATTCTAGCGCATAGGTCACAATTCTAGTAACACAGGCCAACCCTCAAAAGCTTAAAGATGTAGCTAAGGCATCCAACAGTAAAAATGCACAAGTGCCAGCATGTGAGGTTCCGTGCAAAGCTCCTCTGAAGTAGCGTGTGCCCCTCCTTTGGTAGGTCAAGCCTCTGTTTTAGCTAAGGTTCCTACCTCTAAACCTGAAAAAAATAAAAATGATGCTGCCATGACTCAAATACAAAATTTAGTGAGTCTTCCATTCAACATTGTGGATCAGATGAAAAGGACAAACATAAATGTCATAATGTGGGATGTTGTGACCATTCCTTCTCAGTGTAACTTGTTGCATGAAGCTCTGGCTCAACTCCAGTGCACCTTGATCTAGCCGTTCGGAAGCCACACACTTTTTTCAATATCTGCTAAGAAGAGGAGAAACAAGTAAGTAAATTTTTTAAAACTCCACCCTTATATATGTCCTTAATCATAGGAAAAATATTTTCCATAACTACACAATTGAATCAGCTACTAGTACATATGTCATGCCTATGAAGATTGATGATGTCTTAGGTCTCAAGTATATCCCCTTGACAAAAGGAGTCCTGTAACTTGATGATTCATCTGTCACTACCCTAGGAATCATCAAGGACCTTGAGTTAACCCTCCATGCATGTCCAAACTTCACAATAACTCAAGATGTGTCAATCATTGACCTACCTCCCTTGTTTTCCCTATGTCTATAAAGGGATTTTACTACTAAAGTGGATGGTTACTTGTCTTGATTGGACCCATATGCTACTCAAGACAAGGTATGGTCCCTAATTCACCATACAAGCTAAGCCAATAATTTCCTATCATGTAGAGTCATATGTACCATCCCCTCTCCAAGCTAAGCTGCTTAATCCAAGAAAGTCAAAACTAAGTTTATAAAGAACAACCTATAACACCCACTTTTTACTCACACAAAAACAACAGTAAAAATACCAGGATAATTTTTTTTGACTTTCATTGCTCACTACACAACGCCACAAGGGCTCCAAGTAAAGAATACTCAAAGACACATATGACACTTACAAGTCATCGAATCACATAGACACATGAAAACACCATAGGCATGTCGATGCCACACTTTTCCCAATGAATGAATACTAGTAATGACCCAATTACAAGAAAAGGACTCAAGGATAGGAAAACCCACAACACATCTTTTCTTTAATTGCATTTTAGTTACGATAAACATTCCAAGAACATTATAGTGCAAGGAAAAATTTCTCCCTTTTTTTTCCATCTACATATTCTTAAGTTCATTCCACATTTAATTTATAGTTTGACCATTTAAGTTGGATTTTTATCCTTTACGAAAATTTCCATAACTTACATACTTATTTGGCATAATTCAAATTGCATATAAAGTACTTAATTATCTTATTATTATGTTAAGAATATTCTTCTCCAACATTTATTTGATGTCTACATTTTTACCCTTACAACTCAAGTGAATCGACTTGATGTCCATAAGGCAATATTAGGATTTAAGGGAGATTTAGATACAAGATAGATTTTTCCCAAAAACATTCTTCGATCACGGTATAGTTATTTCCCTACAATAGTTATTATAGTTCAATGACTTGTGGAATTTCATTTTGATTTATATATATACATATCTTTTGTTTCTCAAAGTTTTATCACACCAAGCCAATTCATATTTTTTTGATACACATGAAACTATTTAATTGAGTTATGAGGACTTCAAGAATGGCATTATTCCTAACCTCAAATATTTTTTTACTCTTCTATGCTTTAATTTTTTTCATTTCATTAAGGTCTCATTATTACCATCACATTATAAAAAAAGAGCTACTAAAGTACTTGTCGACATCTTAAATAAGTACATGGTTAGAAACATTATAAACTACACATGAACCATAATTGATTTGTGTTCAAGGTAGGGTCCCATGTTTCTACATTTCATGATTCCACATGTGAAATATTATTTATCTCTTAATGTCATAAATGGACCTAACATGGTATTATGGAACAATATTTTGGTTTCTTGGGTTCTCTAAAGTCAACATCTTTCAAAACAATTTTGTTTTGCAAAGAGTTACTTATAATTTTCTATCCACATGTTAACCACCAAATCAACTAAGGTTAAGCTTAATTCTAATTTTCACCTAGGGATTTAATCCCTATTATAGATTAGATTTAGGGTTAAAATGTATTTACTCTATAAACCCTTCGTGAGAGATTAAGGCACTATATTGTCACAAGCCAAAGATAAGACATTTAGCTGTGAGGGGCTAAAGAGTTCACTAACAAGAATGCAAGACATAGAATACCTATATCACGATCTCCATTTATGTATCTTGAATCCAACAGGGATTTCATTCGATGAAGAAATTTAATTTTAAATCTATCTTCAGAAGACAAGGTAGTCCACTAGGTTATGAAGGAAGATATATCTCTACTTACTCCAAATAAATTTTTTGTGTCCTCTATCATACGAGTTTGTGACAATGTCACTAAACATATTGACTAAGATGATAAACCCATTCTTGGGCTCTTGTTTACTCAAACTAGGAGGTTCCATCGAGTGCAGAGTTTAAGTTCATTCTACGGTTTTCAATGTCTTCTACGGTAAGGAGTATCACACATGAAAACAAGTTATGCTATGATATTATACAAGGGTAGAGTGTTTCGATTAAATCTCTTTATTACATTTACAAAGTAAGAATGCACAAGATGATTCATTAATCATTTATTGAACACTGAATATGCACTACAAGATATTACTTCAAATTCATTTACCTTTATATATATATATCAAACCTTTTTACCATGTGTACTATGAATCAAATTGAACCTATGATTAAATACACATTTCCTAGATATCCCTAAAAACTAGCATCTCATACATATTAGCAAATTATCAAATATAACCTTTTGTAACATGAGACTACATTATACATATATTCATTTTACAATGAACTATATAAATTACAATGATAATTAATGAATTACACATCACCTTTTCGCCATCATTCTTGCATCTTGCAAAACCACGTGAGCATGAAATCAACGATAAATCGCTGGCATGGCATCCACCCTAATCTAACATAATTAAAATTTCTCAGTTTCCCATTTACATATAATAATAATTACAATTTTCAATTGAAAGAAAAGGTTTAGAGACATGTATTCATTACATTTCATTTCACTTCATTTCAGTAACCCAAGAGAGAGAAAGAGAAGGGAAGAGAGAGAAAACACCATTTTGTCAAAAGTTCTATTTCACACAACAAGTTACACTATAGAGTTTTTAAATAGTTATTTACATGTGTCAAAAGTTTCCATGGTGGTTTGGCAACCCGACGAGGGTCCCACAACTTTCTATTTTTACATTTTCTTGCTAGCTACAAAAACGTTCAAATCGGGCTCGGAGGCTAAGAAACCACTTTCAAATGTTGTCTTCGATGAGAAAACACACCATGATTAAATTTCTACGTGTCCACTTATATACCAAGAGTTCATAGCAAGCGTGAGAATTTGGAACTAGGCTGTTTATGTTTGGCGGCTAGTTTTCTGGGGCCATCGGTTGTAATTGACCCAGTTGCAAATGAACAAAAGTTAGCTCGAGGGCTCAGAAAACCATGTCCAAAACTGACATTCGATGGATGAACACACAATGAGAAACTTCCTACAAGTTCCCCTATATAAGGAGAATTCATTAGAGTCGATGGGATTGAGAACTAGAAAACCATTTTCAAAGGGCGACAAGTTTTCTGGAGTGACAAGTTGTAATTGGTCTAGTTTGACCTTGTCAAACTATGATTGGAGGCCCAAAAATGGCTTTGCCAAACTATACAGAAAAGTGTTTTTCCCTAAACTGAATGTTCCATGTAATTGTCTAGTAAGAACACTAGAGGTTTACGAAAATGGGTAATAATTTCTCTATCCAGGTTTCAAATGGTGGTTCAAAATGAAAGCCAACTTTATAGTTTTAGTAGCTTCTTACAACTACAAAACGGTGTAACATTGCTCCCAATATGGCATCAAAAATATCACAAATGTTCATTCGGGGTCAAACCAAAGGTTAAGGTGGCTCCTCACATAACTAGGTACACAAATGAAGCTTAACATCCCATTTTTGGAGTTACGAAGGGTACTTAATGAGTCTCTGAAAAATGTAAAATTATCTATTTAAACAGGGAGATGGTCAACATTTTTTTGGGAGTCAATTTTGTCTTGTCAATAAAACAATATTGTAGTGATCTAGTTGGGTAGGAAGTTTTCTAAATCACCTTAGAAAGAGGGTTGAAGTTCATGGTTTAATACAAAAGGGTTATTTTGATTTCGTGAGTTACGACACGACATTTTATTGTTTTGCAACAAGTTAATATAAAACAATTAAATGTATTATAATCCTAATATTTTAAATCATATTAAGTTGCAAATGAAAAAAACTAAAGTATGAGAGTTATGAAAGATAAGGGGAGAGGAACCATGCCTGGGAATGAAGCCAGTCGAAACCGCGGGATTTGGTTCAACATCTCCCTTAAGCATTTTGTCAAACAGATCATGAGCATCCATAATTTTACCATTTTCCTTTGCTCAAAATCCTCAAGCTTTCCCAACGAACCCATTTTGCACCGAACCAACAATAAAACCACATGTTTAAAAGGTGTTGGACAATAAATTTGAGCTCCCTCAAGATAGCCAGCATGACTAAGACATCCATACATACCCGCATACAGTATGTTTGGGTATATTCCATATGACCACATCTCCCGAGGCATTTGCAAATACAACATCTAAAAAAAATTCCTCAATATTTTATGCTTTGTTGGAAGTTCATCCCTGTCCCAGAACTTGCATTTTCACAAAAGTTGAAAAGGCAAAAGCAAAGGAAGTCAAATTTCCATTATGCTCTGATGGATGTCTACCTGTACTAAGCCCACATTTTACACAGGTAGGGAGGTTACCTAAAGGTTTCTAAACCTTTTCAACAAACCCATTCATGTATATCATTCTATCATTACTATTTCACATAGAATATTGTTCCAGAATAGAGTTAATTCTATCCTTTCATTCTCTTGAGAAACAAATAAGGGTTAGGGTTAGGAGGAATACCTGTTGAGTGTTGGGAAGGTGTGCGCGTACCGTAGAGAGATTAGACCGATTGTGAAGAGATCCTTTTTGTCTAGGAAGGACTACTTGTAAATAAGAATGCAAGACCACAGATTTTAGTTAGACAATAAGTGAGGGAACTGCCTTGGGCCCAGGAAATATTAGACTTCCTTTCGAAGGTGGTCAGTTCCCTTTTAATACAAATTGATGCAAATGATAATAAAGAAGCTATTGCGAACTCACGATTTAGGTATCTCGTTACTAAAAGCAATAGAGACTAAACTACCAATAATAGAATGTCATCTTTATTTATTTAGTCATCTTTGGTTATTGATATGTTCAGATCAAGTTACAGGGATAGACCAGGTTGGACATGAGATTGTTTTGAGGTGAATAGGTGAAAGGTTGGTTTTGGTATAAGTCACGGTGGGACGATGACGGTCCTTTGGATAATGATCGTGGTTATTAAAATGGTACCCAGTAGAGAATGTGATATCGGTAGGGGCAGTGATTTAGGGATTTTTAAATGGAGGTTGGTGTAAGGTGGTTATGAGGTTTGGAAGGTTGGTAGATGGTTGAGGGGAGTAGTAGGGTGATAGAGAAGACTCAGAGAGTGAGAGAGCTATCTTTGGGGCAATATAGAGATGGATGACCAAAGGTTAGGTGCAGGTTGTTGCCGGGTGGTAGATCTAGGAGTGAGCTTATAATCCCTATGAATTAAAAGTTCACAAAGTAGTGTCTAGAAGCATACAAGGTGATAAAAGAGACTACTTACTAGTTTCTGATGTGGATGTAGGTCCAAAGAATGCAGTGGCGAAGGCAAGGCTCAGTTGGGATGATCCAACAATCGGAAGTGATCTGATGAAGCTATCCTCCGACTCTCCTAATGTTTGGATGAGTGTGACAATGCTCTAGTTGCTCAGTTATAGTCTTGGGCTCGATACTCCTCTTTTGCAAACCCTTCTCTCTCCTTCACTTGTCTCTTTCTTGCAAATGAATTTAGGATCCTCACAAATGAAATCCAATCCTTTGGTTTTGGCTGGGGAGGTCATTTATAGGGAACCGATGGCGGTTATGTAACCGATGCCGGTCGAGTAGGGACCGATGTCGGTTAGGTCAAAGTTGGCTATTTTTAGTAAAATAGCCAACTTTCCCTCCTTTTCTCTCGAGGGATCAGTTGTGGGCTTGGTCAAGTCATTATTAGGTTTGTTTTGATGCGGGTGAGGGGTGATGAGTCATGGGTGTGGGTCTAGACCAAGTCATAGGTCTTAATTAGGTTAGTTTAGGGTTAGGGCTAGGTCATAGTGAGGTGGCGAGGTGAGGTGGCAGGGTTGGAGATGTGGATTTATTAATTATAAGGTAATTAATAAATAATTAAGTGTGTAAGGTTTAGGTGGTGAGGTAGGGTTAGGTTGCAGGATGAGATACGGGGTACAGGGCGTCGTAAGACCCAAATTTGGTGTCTACAATTACAGTCTATGATGCCACATTTATGTCAGGTATTCAGTCAAGCATTTCACTGCCAAATGCATGCTTCCACCATTGCATACATATCTGTTGTAGCACTTGCAACAAAAACATCTGAAAACCCATTATTCTTTGAAGTATATCACTACGCTGCTCAAGAGTTCCCATTAGTGCACGATGGGAGGATGCTGGCGAAGGAGAAGGAAACCAAATTTGCACCTACCAATCGCATTTGCTTGAAAATTTCTGAGCTTTTTCAGCAAACCCATTTCATGTATCCTACAGCCATGGTAGACCCAAAGGCCACATTGTTCTAAGGCGTCTAGTTGAATAGTTCACATGCCAAGTGCATGCTTCCACGTTTTGTAGGCCTGTCTGCCAAAGTGTTTCCAAATACAATATTTGACAAAGCCCTCCTCTATGGCGCACAGGCTGGGAGTATGTGCCAAAGGCGAATTGACCAGGTTGGATGTGTGTATTTTACATATGGAAAAGATGATCCTATCTCGTGAGGATATCCATGCCTTCTACACTGTCACCGCTGCAATTGTCCAAATACAGCTAAAATTGCAATGCAAATTTGGGT
Organism: Taxus wallichiana var. yunnanensis; assembly: GCA_018340775.1. NCBI lineage: Eukaryota > Viridiplantae > Streptophyta > Pinopsida > Cupressales > Taxaceae > Taxus > Taxus wallichiana. The sequence continues at coordinate 269,943,273 of CM031236.1, read as the reverse complement.
TTTCAGTGGGGTTTAATGCATTGGATTCCAAAATAAAGTGTGTGTATTACTGTGTAAGGAAGATGACAGGTCTGAAATTTTATGACCATTCCCATGCCCTGGTCACTTCCTACCACACGCCACCCTGACACCATGTCCCCATCTCACCTATAAGCATAAGTTTCACCCACCGCCCTTTCAAAACACCCTCATGCATTATTTATTTATTTTGGTCCCTAACTACATTTCTCTCCCCTTTAGAGAGCATCATGCTCGATGTGAAACCACTTTGAAGCTCGGAGGTTACATAGGAAAGAAGCTAATAATGAAACATGTTGTGTATCAAAACAACTGGTTGGTATAACCTGTCCACAAGGAAGGAAACTAATTTTTTTGCAATATCTAAGATTATAATGTTATGTGAAGATTGGTACTTCCAGTTTGCCTTATTACTTAGTTAGTCTTCCTTTACAGTATTTCTTATCTCAAGATTATAATATTCATTGTTTAGAATTTTTTTCAATTGTCTTATGTTCGTGGGTGCCCAACAGTAACTAACATCATGATGTCACACAACACTTAACACAACACAAACAACCCATGAGACACCTTGCTACATACTTTCATGACTGTAACACATCACAAGACCTTTAATTCCTCCATGGAATGACAACAAGTAGTCCACATAGCAAAGAATTTCCAAAAATTATGTCATAGACATAGATCCAATACACACATGTGACTGACAAACAAAAACATCACTTTGATAACATATACAACGGGTATCACATGACCCAAAAATCCATGACTGTACCAACATAGTTCCAATTCAATATCCAATAGTCCATACCAATGGGAATGTTAATCCTCAAACATAACAATGTCTAACCAGACTCACAAGAGTACACATAACTCACTATACCAACTCCACACATCACAAGGCATCATGAAACAATCTCCAGATATCTCCAAAAGAACAAAATGCAATTCCATATACCTCCCCAAAGCATCACCAAAAATCTCCATATACCTCCTAAGAGAAATAATCTTAGTGATATAACCAAGCCGGGTCACTCAACAATAGAGCCCCACCAAGAGTATCAGGTCACTCAACCATAGAGTGCCATAAAGAATATTAGGTAACTCAACCATAGAGCCCCATCCAGAATATCAGGTCACTCAAACATAGAGTGCCATAAATAATATTAGGTCTCTTAATCATAGAGGCCCATCTCCTTTCTCCTTTTAATATGAGGCCGGATCACCCTATGGCCCTAGGCATATAGAGCCCCGTAACCCCACACAAGTGGTGTAGGATTTCGTAGTTCAAAAACTACACAATGCTATGACCTCCTTGGGGTGTACCCCCATACAATGAAGTGGGCCCATAGGTTCAACCACCCCATGGTGAATCCCATGACTCTATTCAAAAACATTACGACATTAGAACCAACATAATAATCCATTCAAATGCCATGTGGAAAAAATTATAAGCCTTGGGCTAGGCTATAAAACTTTTAAATATGAAAAGAAATTTTAAAACTAAGAAAAACAAATGGCTAATTAGCCATGGTTAGTGCAAAATCCAAATGTTAATGCAACAATCAAATAAATGCCCAAAATATAAGAACATGTCAATCAAGAAAATGGTTGGTTCTAGCAAGAAAAGAAATAATGATCAATTTACAAATAAAATACGTATTGAGAAATAGCACATTACAATTACTATGTGGCCTCATACCGCCACCAAAGTGGTACTCATCGAGTTTCTGACACTCGGACATCGAACCTCAGCTCATAAAAATATACATGTAACTAGAAATGAGTATATCAAATAATGTAACTATCATCATCTCTTCTGAATCATCCCTCCAAACTCCCACAAGGATAAACATAGTCAAAATCACATTGGATTGTTCAATGAACAATCCAATAGGAAAGAGCAGGGGACACTAGTTGCATAAGTTGAGCCTAAGGTGGTGCACACCCATAATATACTAAGCAAGCTCAAAGTATACTAAACAGATAAAAGTGGATTTTTAGTCTATATAAGACTGCACTTCATCACTCGTACTTGTCTCAAGATTATGAAAACCTGGTCCACACCTCCTCTCTCCACACATACACTCTTGACAATTTCTCCCCTTAGGGTCGTCTAGTGTAAGGTTCACAACATACACATAACTACATCACTAACACAATGGTGATTCACACAAATTAACCATAGTGTCTTATGCATGGTATTTATATGGGGTATAACGTGTAATCATTGATTTCATAGTTTACGATACATCACATTACCACATTCTATGCAACCAAAGTGCAATCACTGTACAATAGGGATCATATGCTCACCATATGCCCCTAAATCATGACGTAAATCATCACATATTACACAAATCATATGTATGATGAACACAATGTCTAATATTACAACATATAGTCAATTGCAATTCAACACGGTGATACACATGACTCATAACAACACGGTGACAACATCACAATATGATCCAATTCACTTTACACCAATCTTGTCATACAACATATCAGCACACCTACATATCACAAAATGCCATAATGCCCCAACACTCTGTAATCAACAAGGTGGTTTATCACCCATGAATTCCTCATTGAATCAACAAAAAAAGAGAGTGAATACTCTCATCACAAGTACATCAACATGATAACAAATACGCACTAAGTGACATGCACCACATGTGCTTCCATAAGGTCACAATTACAAAATTGTTCACATTACAACATATATCACATTACTCTTCCAATATTCACCATCATCATTCAAAATCATCATAAATCAAATCCATCCCAAAGGTTTGAGAGTATGAACCTCCGCTCTGATACCAAATGTAACGCCCACTTTTTACTCACACAAAAACAACAGTAAAAATACTAGGATAATTTTTTTTTTTTTTTGACTTTCATTGCTCACTACACAACGCCACAAGGGCTCCAAGTAAAGAATAATCAAAGATGCATACGACACTTATAATTCATCGACTCACATAGATACATGAAAACAATATAGGCATGTCGAGGCCACACTTTTCTAAATGAATGAATACTAGTAATGACCCAATTACAAGAAAAGGACTCAATGATAGGAAAACCCACAACACATCTTTTCTTTAATTGCATTTTAGTTACGATAAACATTCTAAGAACATTATAGTGCAAGGAAAACTTTCTCCTTTTTTTCCATCTACATATTCTTAAGTTCATTCCACATTTAATTTACAATTCGACCATTTAAGTTGGCTTTTTATCCTTTATGGAAATTTCCATAACTTACATACTTATTTGGCATAATTCAAATTGCATATAAAGTACTTAATTATCTTATTATTATGTTAAGAATATTCTTCTCCAACATTTATTCGATGTCTACATTTTACCCTTACAACTCAAGTGAATCTGACTTGATGTCCATAAGGCAATATTAGGATTTAAGGGAGATTTAGATACAAGATAGATTTTTCCCAAAAACATTCTTCGATCATGGTATAGTTATTTCCCTACAATAGTTATTCTAGTTCAATGACTTGTGGAATTCCATTTTGATTTATATATATACATATCTTTTGTTTCTCAAAGTTTGATCACACCAAGCCAATTCATATTTTTTTTACACATGAAACTATTTAATTGAGTTATAAGGACTTCAAGAATGGCATTATTCCTAACCTCAAATATTGTTTTTACTTTTCTATGATTTAATTTTTTCATTGCATTAAGGTCTCATTATTACCATCACATTATAAAAAAGTTATGAAAGTACTTATCGACATCTTAAAGAAGTACATGGTTAGAAGCATTATAAACTACACATGAACCACAAGTGATTTGTGTTCAAGGTAGGGTCCCATTTTCTACCTTTCATGATTCCACATGTGAAATATTATTTATTTCTTAATGTCATAAACGGACCTAACAAGGTATTATGGAACAATATTTTGGTTTCTTGGGTTCTCTAAAGTCAACATCTTTCAAAACAATTTTGTTTTGCAAAGAGTTACTTATAATTTTCTATCCACATGTTAACCACCAAATCAACTAAGGTTAAGCTTAATTCCAATTTTCACCAGGGCTTTAATCCCTATTATAGATTTGATTAAGGTTAAAATGTATTTACTCTATAAACCCTTCATGAGAGTTCAAGGCACTATATTGTCACAAGCCAAAGATAAGACATTTAGCTGCGAGGGACTAAAGAGTTCACTAACAAGAATGCAAGACATAGAACAACTATATCACAATCTCCATTTATGTCATCTGAATCCAACAGGGATTTCATTTCTCCTAAGGATGAGAGGTTATTTTGCACACACAGTTGTAATTCACATGCTCCAATAATGTAGCAGAATATGAAGCATTGGTGCATGGCCTTCTCATTGTTGAGAAGAAAGGGATTAAGGTGTTGCAAATATTTGGGGATACAGAATTGGTTATCCACCAGGTTACCAAAAATGCCAAGAAAATAATAAGCTTCTCAAAGCTTATAAACACATAGTTTGGGACCTCCTTGAGATATTTTATGCTTTGAATTTGCAGGTGGTGTTGTACAAGATGAATAAGGAAGCTGATTATATGGTGGGCTTGGTTCACGTTCTCTCCTATTGAGGATCTTGTTAAAGGAAACACTCAACACATTTAGATGGTGATTAGACTATCCATTCCCAAAAATAACACCCGGTGACAAGTGTTTGAAAGTGACACGTAGATCATCTAGTTCATTCAAAATGAAGTAGAGTTCTCATAAAACATGTAATATGACTTGCATGAAATATTTGGTGACCAAGTGATTCAAGTGAAGTCAAATAAGCTTCCCAAAAGGCTGGTCACCTTAGAGAAAATGTTTATCTTAACGAAGAGTTCAAGGGTGAAGAAAATTATATGTACATGATGCAAGAATATTTTATTCAGTCAAGATTATGCATGGAAAGGATATGTTGCTCATAAATCTTACGTGCATGATGAAAAACATGCCTTCATATCTATGTGCCAAAAATATAGTGATATATTTTCATGGGAATATGAAGACCTCAAAGTTTTTGATCCAAGTGTTGCTAAAAACTCAATTGACCTTGATCTTGGTATCAAGCCCATCGACAAAAAAGTGACAATCAATCCAAAGACATAGCTCCTCATGAGAAAGGAGTTGTCCAAACTCATTGAGGAAAGATTATTTTTCCCATCAAGTACTCTACCTAGGTTACAAATCTAGTTCTAGTGTGAAAAAATAATGGTTAAATCAGATTGTGTGTTGATTTCAAAGATTTGAATAAGGCATCCCTTAAGGATCACTATCCTTTGCCTTCCATAGAGAATATTCTATATTTGTGGCTGGCGTGCAAAGATTCTCAATCTTTGGATGGATACTCTCACTTCAATCAGATCCTGGTCAAGGAAGAGGGTCCATTCAAAACATCATTTATAACCAAGTCAGGAACATATGCATATCAAAAGATGCCCCTTGGTATTTCAAATGTAGTTGTAACATTTTAGTGCATCATGGATATTATATTCAAAGGTTACATCAATGAGTTCATCTTGGTTTACCTTGATGAAATTACAATCTTCTTAAAGAAGAGCACAAATGACATGGTGCCTTTGTGAGAAAGTATTTGAGAGATGCAGAGAGTTTGGGGTGTCTCTTAATCCCAAGAAGTGAAATTTTGTAGTGGTGCTGATAAAATATTTTGGGACATGTGGTTTCAAAGCATGGCATTGTAATTAATTTTGAGTGCATTCAACCATCCTAGCTCTTTCCTTGATGGCGCATAAAAAGTCCTTGCAATTCTTCCTCGGTAAGTTCAATTTCGTTAGGCTCTTTATTCCTAAATTTGTAGGACTGGTATGGCCAATCACCCTCATGCTCAAAAAGGACATAAATTTTAGATGGAAAACAGAAGGAAAAGAGAGTTTCAACAAAATCAAGCAAGATATTACTTGTGCGCTAACACTCATCAACCTGGATTATTCCAAGGAGTGGAGCAGCCAAGTGGAATTATTTAGCCAAGCGTTGAAGGACTATGAGTTGAATTACAGTCACACAAAGAAGTAGGTATTTTCCATCATGCACGCACTCAAGAAATTTAAGATCATGTTCACTACAAATCACATCAAGGTGTTAGTTTCTCAATCTTTTTTAGAGACTTCATCATGGGAGCATAGATAAATGAGAAGAGAGTGTGATGGGTGACCAAGATCATGGAGTATGATGTGAAAATCAAAGCCACCAAGTTGGAAGAGGGAGTGCGCTTGCAATAAGATTACAGAGGATGCACATAATGAACCTGAGACTTCATTGTTTCGGATGAGGATATCCCATGCGCGAGAACTTGACTAGAGTGCGAGATCTGGTGTGTGTGACTAGATGAAGGACATGATCACATTCCTTTTCAAGGGCACATACCCTCCTAGTTTAAACAAATCAAATAGAAGACATCTAAGGATAAAATATATTCCATATATTTTTATTAATGCCCTCCTCTTCAAGAATAATTTGGATAGTGTGCGGTTAAGATGTATTGATGACACATGATGAAAAGGTGTTAGAAAAATTTCATGATGGATTATTTGGTGGAAAATTCTTTGCTAAGAATAAAAAAATGAAGATCATAATGACAGGCATCTTTTGACCTACCTTATTTGAATATGTGCACAAGTGGGTCACCAAATGCAAAGAATGCACTTTCTTTGTGGGAAAGAAGAAATGTGTAGAACTTCCCCTCCAACCAATCCAAGTGAATCAACCTTTTGCACAATGGGGTCTTGAATTCATAGGCATGATCAATCTACCTTCAAGCACTAAATACAAGTGGGAGTCGAAAGCTATAGATTACTTCACCGATGGACAGACGAGAGGCTTTCGCTCAAAGAATCAAGCGATTCGAGTCATTTTTAACTTTATCGAGGGTATAATGACAAGGTTTGGAATTATTCAAACCATTATCTCTAATAATGCAAAGGCCTTCCTTGGTACCAAAATCACTGATTGGGCTCTTAGCCTTGGGGTATATTTAAATACTTATTCCAAATATTACCCTCAAGGAAATGGTCTAGTAGAATCAAAAAACAAGAACACGATCGGGAGCATGAAAAACACAATGAATATCAACAAAAGAAAGTGGCATACAAAGGTCTCGTGCGTGCTCTAGGAAGATAGAATTACAATGAAGAAATCAATAGGAACTTCACCTTACAAGCTTGTCTATGGAAAGAAGGCTACACTTCCTTTGAAACTTGAGTTGAACTCTTTGTCACTTGCCCAATAGTTGGAATTTGAAGGTGTAGACCAAAGAGAAGTAAGAATGGAAGAGCTGGTTAGTCTTGAAGAATCAAGGAAACTTTGTCATGATCAAGCTAGAAAAACATCAACAAGAAATAAAGAAGTGGTTTGATAGAAAGGATAGGCCTCAATATTTCAAAGTTGGGGACTTGGTCTTAAAATGGGATGTTGACAGAGCTAAACCAGGGCGCCATGTAAAGTTTGATGCACTTTGGAGTGTCCCATATACTATCACTTCATGCAAGGAGGCTAACTCTTTCGAGTTGTCTCATCTTGATGGAGGCACACTACCAATCCTAGTAAATGGGATCTATCTTAAACCCTTCCATTAACTCTGCTACATCATTTTGTAAATATTAGAGTAGTTTCGATTCCTCCAAGTGCGCTGTGCACACATTATTTTTTATACATAATTATTTCTTCTCACGTGCTTCGCATGTGCTCTTTTGTGGCTTCCACGATTCCATTTTTATTTCACCGATTTTCGGTAGTTTTTTAGGATTTAGAAAAGAGATATGAAACTATTCAAGTGAATCTAAAGGGCAGTTCTTCAAAGCTGAAGATCAGAATTTCATGATCACATAACAGACTCCATGCACAATGGATGCTACAGGCTACTGATCTCCTTCATCTAGTAGGAAGATGGCCCCAAAAATTTCAAATTTTTATCCATAATAACTCTCCTAGTTATTTGGATAACTCATCTCCCCATTTTGGCTCTATGGTTCTACATGTAGGTTGCACGCACTTCACTTGTTCACTTGGCACATTTTCATGGTTGAAGATTCCTATGCACCTTGCACACATGCTTTCCTTTTCATGTTTTCTCCCATTCTTTTCCTTTTCCTCTTCCTCTTCCTCTTCTTCTTTGTTCCATCTTACCCTGCGTTCACCCTTTGTGCTTCCACCTTCTCTACATTGCTTCACCTTCTGCGTGTATCTTGGCCTTTGCTTCCCAAAATTGGATAAGTCCTTCGCATCCCCACACACCCTGTCCTTGCGCCCACACAATTATTTATGTAATGATTTTTCCCCTTCCATACATCTTGTCCTCACCCATTCATCCTTTACTATTCACGTGTGTTACCTTCGTGAGCCTTTCTTCTGTCATCCTCCCGTGCATCATTCTTCCATGTGCATACCTTTGTGCCCTCCTCTGTGCCATTCTATGCCACATCATTATGTGACACACTTGAGTGTGCCACATGTAACCAATCAAAGCATGCCAACATGGCACCAAATCCTTATAGTAAATAATGAGTGACATGTGGTAGGAATGAATTTTTTTACACGGTTGGCCATCCTTTCATCCAATCCATATGTGCCACATGTCTTGCATGTGTGGATGGATATGACAATCTTCTGACAACCATATATTTTGCTACAGAGCTCCGATCAACACGCACCTAATGTCAATCAATAGCTATTGACATAGGCTATAATGTTAGATATTCAAATTCAAATTCTTGGTGGATCTAATAGGTGAGAAGTGGGAAAATTTCTTTATGAGAATTAATGAATATATCCGATTGCTCCAACCACCGAGATTTGATCTCGATCTACCTTCCTTTCCAACATGCCAAAAATACTTGGGGAAGCGTATTTGACCAATTTACTGGTGAATTTTCATGCATTATATGCTTCTTGTTGGTGGTTGTATTTTAAATTCAGGTTTCTCTTATCTTCTTCCATCGATTCATTTATAAATGTAAGATCTGGGCTCATTGTTAATGTTGGACATTTTGGATCCTTATGCATTTGTTAAGGACTTGAAATCTTTATATTTTGAGTTGTAGACCTCTAAATCTAGCTCATGTATGTGAATATCAACCTTCAGTTACCATTGTAACAATACGCACATTTATGGAAGTAATGGAAGCATCATTTTGTGGCTATTCTCTATCCTATTGTGTTTGCATTCCTTCTTCTTGCCTTTCTTTTACTCTGTTTTCTTGTTGTGTCATTTTACATTCCTTGCATCACTATTTTTCTAGTCATGTTTCATGAAAACTAATCATGTAAATGTGTGTTGGTCTGTGTTATGCATGACTAGCCTCCTTTGATACCTTTCCCTTCATTTTCTCTCAGAACAGATAGTGTTCATCCCTCTTTTTGGTGCTATCACCTTTATTAGATTAGTTTTACATTTTGTTATCCTTATATCCCTAGTCCCTTGACATTGTTAGTTTAATTTTCCCTTTCAGCAGTAGGATTAGTAGTATCGGTAGAAATATATATGGGAAATGAACTTATCTGGAGATTTGTCTCAAGCGCACAAGGTCCTACAACTTGGAGATAGTTCCATTGTTGTCTCAAACATCTCATTTCTTCCATATTCGAGACACGGGTGCAAGTCTAAATGATCAACAATTAGGTTTAATACACATTCGGGAAGTTGTTGATTAAATTATTGTTACTTTGCTGAAACTCTATAAGAAACTACTATTATTACTATTTTTGGGTATCGGTTTGTGGATGGTACATTAGTTTGTATTTTTGCAATTTTTGATTAGTTGAAATGCACATTTTATTTTGTGTCATGAAATAAAATGGGAATTAACCATTGACATGAAAATAAAGTAATTGAATATGTAGTTCTTGTTTATTATATAGATGCATTAACCCTTTTGTAGGGACTTTTGGGAAATGTTAATAAAATAAAGGTAAATGAAAGATGATGGTTCAGCTGGGTAAGTTTATTTCTTGTTAGTTTTATTTTGACCCGAGATCCTCGTGACTCGGAGGGTTGGATCATTTGATCCATATATTTTCATTTAATACATTTACTTCATTATTTGATTTAGATTAGTTAAATCTACTTTCTGGAAAATTTTAAAAGTTTAAAAACTGAGGGGAAACTTTGGAAAATTTTTGTCGAATTCTATACCTAGTAATTTTTATGAATTAAAATTATTTGGATGAATTTTTCTGTCGAGAATTATTCTGCGTTAATGGTTGTTGAAAAATAGATTTAATTTTCCTTGAATGATAACTAGCCTAATTTTTTTGATTGGTTTGATTCATGTGTTGTGTAAAGATAATGGTTCCATCAAAGATCATGAACTGAAATCTCCGCCATTCACATAGTTTGCGATTGAAGAAACAAGGATGTTTGTATGTGAAGTGTTCCTTTAGAAATGTTTCACATATTTACCCCCACGTCTCTTTCATGGCCAACTATGGGACTCTTTGAAAGGTTCTAGCTCCCTATCTTTTGTGGAAGCATTACCTTTACACTTATAGTTAAGATATGGTTGTGATGACTAATATACTTTATTTTTCAAAAATGTAGTTAAGCGAATACATTAACTTCTTTCCTATTCTTTGAACTAACACCCCCACCCCCCAAAAAAAAAAAAAAAAAAAAAAAATAATGTCACGGGTTTTGTGATGATGTATGTACATTCTAACACCAGATTGTGAGAAATGATGTTAGACTTGAAATTTTAATTACAGATCATTGATCCTATTTTACTTGTAATTTAAGGATTTAGAAACTTGTCTTAGATAAGATGTCCTTTGTACTAGTCCATTTGTGAATAAGACTTGTAAAATATAAATGTGTTGGCTAATTTTTGTGTCTAAAAACATTGTCATGTTATGGGTTTGGGTAATTGAATGATATATTTGATAAAGTTAAGGTTTCTAAGATTTAACTATCTTATTCTTATAATAGGTATGGTTTATGATAATAAAGATATACCTCATATCTATTTGTCTCTCCATTACAATAAAGATATTATTACAAGTAAAGAAAAATAATATTAAATAAGTGCAAAGCTTGTATTTGGACGGGTAAGGATGAATGATGATAGTAATAACTTTCAAAGGATACAAATCTATCCATGAAAACATATGGGATTAATCTAAAAGTGTTTATGCTGATAAATCAATGATCGATATTTAGTTGGTCAAAGAAATTTGAGACTAGTTAACATTATATAATAAGGAATCTAATAAGAAGTATGATCTAATCTCATCTTGTGAATCCCAATATTACCTATTATGATGTAAAGGATATTTAAAAGAACTTATCTTCCTTAATTAATAAAAGAAATGAATCCTAAGTTGAGATTATCTATAGCTTTAAAAATATGTGAGATATAGTCATAATAAAGTATAATTGTGACTTTGTTTAATGGATAACGAATCAAGATATACTAAATCATGACATTGTAAAGTTAATAAGACCTGGTGGAATCTTGATTAGGGATCTAACATACCTTTTTTATAGAAAGGCTAGAACGTATGGATATTATAACAAAGTGATAATCACTTCATGATCTTATTCGTGTATCCAAAGTAACTAGATGCGTAAACTTTATTTCTCTAAGTAATTGGATAATCCATGAAGGTCATGAACCATGGTAGAAACTACTTAATTACTTGCACATTGCAAGATACCTATGAGTGGTCCATAGGTTGCTTAATGTGGTAACATATTAAGTAGTGGATTGGCCTCCCGTAGGTAACCAATAGCGGAGATTGAGGTTCCTTGTACTTATGAAGTTGAACCCATTAGGAATTCATAAAAGTATTAATAGGTTCACCTACATAATTTTAATAAATCTAGATAAGCTGTGAAGAGAAATTTTTGAGGTGATGGGAAGACAATTTTAGATGCCATGTACACTCGTATATACTAAGCATACATAGTACAATTAAATTTTTTGGCCAAATCTTGTTCTTCTTTGGGTACATTGTCTAATCACTATGATTCCTCAAATCCTAAAGGGTAAGATAGATGATGGATTTTTACTAAATAAAAATGTAGGTAGACATTATATGATCGGTCACACATTCTCACTACCCCATTATGGTAAAAACAATTGAGGCTAAGTATGAACATTCAAATGAATGTCAAGGGTGATCGTGGAGATAAGGGATAACTAAGTCTTACAATTTGAACTAGGTTTATCACTATGCTATAAGATGGATTAATTTATTAAGAGATCTTTGCATAAACTAGCTTTAGCTAGTAATCTGATTTATATATGTAGAGGACTTTCTATTTTCTGTGAAAAAAACAATTCCTACTAATTTGGGTTATATATTTTAGGTTGTTACATTTGGTAACAGAGCTGAAGGTTGCAACTCTTGGAATTATTGGGTCTTTACGCTTACTAAATTCTAATTTTTATTAACAAAATAAAATTAATGTGAGAAGGATGTACCATGGAGAATGAACCCAACCAAACTATGGTTCAAGTTCGGTGGTAAGTAAGTTAGATAATACTCTAACAGTCCTTCATGACACACAAAACTAGAAGGATGTAGGGAGAAGCTGGTCGAGTGTGAAAATGATCAGTTCTATGTTGAACAATTTGAACTAAATGAAGACAATCAACAAGGGAGTTGCTTGATTGTTGAAATTTCAAGATGACAGATTGTGGAATATGAATCCAACATGAAATAACAACTGCATAGGGTAGGTGAAGTGGATAGGAGAGGACTATCTCTTGTGCAAACAATTTGGAAAGGCCAAATAGTTTAGAATGAAATTTGTAATAAATGTTAACTCGAAAAGAGTAAAAGTAACAAGAGCATTGGCTCATCTTCACCATTTAATTTTAGGAAGAAAGGTACGTGGGAGATTATATGATTCTCAAGGGTCTGTAATCTTGATTGAAGAGAAATAAAGTCAGACTAACTGTATTGAATGATATTTTAATATATAGATTTATTGATCATTGTGACCTGTGATTCTTGTAATTGGCATTAAAATATCAATGTGTTTTATGGATTTAATGATGATTCCCTGTTATATTGTCCAAGGAATGCATTGAAAGACTGTTGGTAAGGTTTTTCATACACTCTCTTAGCTTGATATGATGATCAAATACTTTGTTTGGTGAGTAGAGTGGACTCCTGACTGATATGAAGGAAAGTTAAAAGATGGAAGTCTGTGCCTAGGTAAATTTGTAAGACCTTATAATTGGGAGTATGATTAGGGGTTTCTTTTGTGATTAGAGGACATTTGTATGACCTTGATATATTATTGGCAACTACATTAAATATGTTATAACTTTTAAAGATGAGAACAAAACCATTCATTTCTTGGTAAAAATAAGTTATAGAATGGGACATTCTTTGGGAGCAACTTAGGCAAATAAAAATTTACACAAGGAAAGGAAAAGGGCAGAAAATAAGAACTGCTAGGAAGAAACACAATGATAAAATAAGTTGTAATTTCTAAAAGAGAATTCTAATTTTATTTAGCATATGATAGGAGGTTTGTTTGAGCTATGAAATTAAGTCAGTCATTATGAAGTACCGAGTAAGTTGTATGGTCATTCCAGTAAAAGCTTTAATTGATCTTGGGGTGATTAAATGTTTCATTTCTAAATTTTTAGCAATAAAATTGCATAGAAAATATAGCTATATGGAAAATTCATGGACAATGCAAAGTATGGGAACAATGCTAGACATAAGGTAGAGAAATGATTTCCTATGGAAGCATTAGAACTACCTAAATTTACAACTGAAGTGAACCTTTATGTAGCTCCATTAGGGTATTATGATGTAATAATTGGAGTTAATTGGTTGTCCAAACACCAAGTTGTTGTGGACTGCGCGGAAAAATGTGTAAATTGTCTTGATGATGAGTGAAACCAACCATCATTCAAGGAATAAAATGGAGTTTTTCTGTAAGGTAGATTTCAGCCATGCAACTGAAAAAGGTGAAAAGAAAAGGTTGTACACTCTTTTCTGTAAAAATAGATGATTTAGAGGAAACAAATAAATCTCCTTTGACTTATTTGCCACTTTTACAATGATTTAGTGATGTATTTCCAAAGGAGTTACTTAGATTACCACCGAAAAGGGAATTTGACTTCATAATCGACCTCAAACCGGGAATTGAGCCTATGTCAAAACCACCTTACCACATGCTAACAACAAAGCTAATGGAGTTAAAATATCAAATTCATGAGCTCATATATAAGGGCTTAATAGGACCTAATGTGTCACCATGAGGTGTACCGGTGATTTTCATGAAGAAGAAGGATGAAACCCTTTGATTGTGTATAGACTATAAGATGTTGAACAAGGAAACAATCAAGAACATATATCCTTTTCTCGTGCATAGACGATCTCTTCAATCGGATGAGAGGTTACGTGATATTCTCTAAAATAAGATCTAAGATCGGGATATCATATTATTCTTGGTTCAGATTTAATTACAAAAACAATAAAATAGATTAAAATAAAAACTCAAAGGTTACATAATTCATTTGTGATTATATTCAATAAATTTGAGACAATAATACGTTAGAGAGATCTTACATATATATGTTTACAATATCCTCGTATGGAGTCAAACATTATCAAATATATCAAGACCCTTCCTAAAATCTCTCACATTTCCTACACATGTCAACTATCCCAAATATCTCTCAAACAAGCCCATTATTCCTTCATGACGAGTCATCAATTATGACTCATCATTCACTCACACAAATTACAATGTAATATCTAAATATTACATTTTATAAATAATAACTCACAAAAATATTATCTAACCCATATAATAATATGAGCACTACTATATAGTATTCCTAACATTCCCCCCCTTAGTGCGAACATGGGGAAAACATTATCTTGTATTGCTACCCAACTCTAATGATGGTTTTACACTCGGCTAACCACCAACCTACAAATAACCATGATGGTTTTACACTCGGTTTACCAACAACCTACAAACAAACAAGATGGTTTTACACTCGGTTTACCAAAAACCTACAAACAAATGATGGTTTTACATGTGGTTAACCAACAACCATAACAAACAATGGTTTTATAAGGTCAACCAACAACCTAGATATAACAATACTCTTTCAGCTCTCATCACCTTCTTACATCAAGGGAAAAATACAGGAATTTCTCACACATTACAATTTTGAACAAGAATGTACTTTTGTTCTTATTTTCACACAACAGAAATCAAACACACCAAACATAATTGAAAAAACATGGCCACCAAATTAGTACTGCAGCCTCATTGATGGTTCTGACGAGAGGTCACTAAAATGTTTCCTTCCTCCATTTCCTCCATCCTCCATTTGGTTCTTCTTTAGTTACTCAAAAAATTTAAAATTGAAGCTCAATAATATTTCTTACAAATAAGATGTTGGTTACCCGAAAATGCATCCATATAACAAATATTTTTTTTTAATAATTTTTTTTGAACTTTTTGACACAACACAACACTAACAACTTTGACAAGAATTTTTCATTTAATCATATGAAAGTGGTGGTGATACGGAAATACACACAAAAAAATGAACTCTAAATGATTAAATACAAAATGACAACTTAATAACAAATTACATGAATAAACTAATCATTAATTTCTAATATAACTTAAAAGTTATTAATAGAAATTGAATCAAAATTTAACACTTAATTTTGATAATAAACATTACATTAACTCAATTTTAAAAATACAAATAAACTAACTCTAGATAATAAAGTTATAAATAAAATTTAAAACAAAACCTATTAAACATCCTAAAAAGACTATATCCACGTTAAAAAAACTTAAGCATAAATGGAAAAGTTCACATAAAAGACTATAATAAACAATCTAAAAATATGACCTTTGAATAAAACACTAAAATACTTTACACATTTGAAACTTTACATTTTATATATACAAAAAAACATGACTTTATATGATATAAATAAAAACCTAAATATCACTTAACAAAAACCACAGATTGTTTTGCAATACCATGAATTAGAAAAATACCTAAAAAAGTTATAAATTTGATGTAACAAACTAAAAATAAAATAATTAGACATTTTTATATTGGAATCTGAAGGTTTGGAAGGAAAAACGTCGATTTTATCATTAATTTCGTAACTTATCCTTGTTAATCCTCGTACTTCATGAAAAAATTCATTGGGGATTTTGACAGAGATGTTTTCAGATTTATAGATTCATATAATCAGGAGTAAATTGGATGGAAGTGCAAGTATATCTTTGCCAAAGAACTCAACATGCATATGCACTCTGAGCACATTCAGATTTTGTGATGAAAACATGACACCTCTCGTGAACTTGAGGCATTAGGCAAGGGTTCAACTAAACAAATATTGATGCCAATCCACGTCAATGCAGAATAAATGAAGGAAATAAACACCGATTGAGGTGATATGTACAGAATGGAAGAATACATGGACTCACACATGGATGGTTGCCTTACTGACAAATAGATATCTAGGAAAGACACGATGGAAGACACGTTGACTATAGATGCATCGGGTAATTCTTGTAGTAGACTCTAGTTAATAAACACCCTTTCTCTTGCTACTTCCTTACAGATCTGCCATGCTATGATACCAAATATTATTCTTGGTTCAAATTTAATTACAAAAACAATAAAATAGAACACAATAAATAACTCGTAGGTTACAAAATTCATTCGGGATTATATTCAATATATTTGAGACAATAATACATTAGAGAGATCTTACATATATAGGTTTACAATCTCCTCGTATGAAGGATTCAAACCTTATAAAATATATCAAGACCCTTCCTAAAATATCTCACATTTCCTACACATCTCAACTATCCCAAATATCTCTCAAACAAGCCCATTATTCCCTCATGACGAGTTGTCAATTACAACTCATCATTCACTCACACAATGTAATATCTAAATATTACATTTTATAAATAATAACTCACACAAATATTATCTAACCCATATAATAATGTGAGCACTAACATATAATATTCCTAACATATCATCAATTAAGAATTAAAGAGGAAGACATTCACAAAATGATATTTAGAACACACTAAATGCATTATGAATTCACAATTACGCCATTCAAACTCATTAATGCTCCGACAACTTTTATGAACCTAATGAATAATATTTTCCGCCAATAGCTTAATAAGTTTGTACTTGTGTTCCTAGATGATATACTCATCTACTCCAAGAATGAAAAAGAGCATCACAACTTATGTTTTGAGTTGTTTAGAATGTCAAAGGGTAAAAGTGGAGCATGCACACCCTACTTGGACTGTTATACCCGCATAACATTCCACACCACAAATGGAAAGTCATTAGCATGGAATTTTTCTAAGGATTTCCCTTGACTAAAAACTGACATGATATGATATTGGTAGTAGTAGACAAGTTGACAAAGGTAGCTCACTTTATACCTGGGAACCTTACTGATGATTCCCTAGTTCTTGCTAAAAGGTTTGTGCATGAGATATTTTGATTGCACGGTGTTCCAAAATAATCATTTCAGACAGAGATCCAAGGATGACATCTCATTTTTGGCAAACATTAAATTCTGGTTTGGGCACTAAACTAAATTTTAGTTCAACTTATCATCTAGAAACAAATGGTCAAATTGAGTGTGTAAACCAAGTATTGGAAGACATGCTTCACATGTACTACATGGATCAACAGACAAGTGGGAAGAATACTTGCCACTAGTTGAGTTTGCATACAATAACTCATATCACTCTTCATTGAAAATGAAACCTTTTGAAGCATTATACGAGAAGGAAATTCGAACACCCGTCGATTAGGACAACGTAGAGGATAGAGAAGTGGTTGGGCCGGAAATGCTAACTGAAATGGAAAAGAAAGTTAAGAAAATCTGGGAGCACTTGAAAGAAGCTACAGATTGACAAAAGAGTTATGTAGATCTGCATAGGAAGGAAAGAATATTTGAAAAGGGAGATAAGGTTTTTCTTCGAGTAAAGCCCAAAAAGAGTTCAATAATGTTTGGGAAGGCTTACAAGATTTCCCCACACTATGTTGGACCATTCAAAGTTCTAGAAGTTCTTAGCTCAGTTGCATACCAACTAGCATTACCTCCTTCACTGTCAAAGATGCATGATGTTTTCCATGTTTCATTATTAAAGAAGTATGTTTCAGATTTATTGCATGTACTTAATTGAGACTCACTACGGGTTCTTGAACTTGGAATTATCATCATGGGGCCATTAAAGTGTTGGAAAACGTAAGTTGCTGTTGATAAGTAGAGAAATTACTCATTCACAAGGTCCAATGGGACTAGTATTCTGAGGACAATGCAACTTGGGAGAATCTGGATGAATTTAAAATTTTTTTTCCACATTTATTCGTTTAGAAACTTGTGATGAAATCACATTATTTACATTTTTTTCTATTACTTTATGACAAAGTTGGAAAAATTCTAATTTATCGTGGTGGGGTTGGTAAAAAAATGATTCTATACAAATTAATAAGGCCATATTAGCCATGCTGTTACTTTTACAAGTTATGATCTTGAAATTTTGGGATACTAAATGAAGGATTTATTTGGTAAATTTCAGTAGTACTCTTATTTCTGTTTATGTGAAAACAATAGTTAATTCATCAAGGATGATGAATCATTTTAGCAGGGAGGAATGTAACATCTCGCTAATTAATCTTCTATTTTGACATTTAATTATTCAAATAATTATGAATAATGGGAAAATGAATGTTTATTCGGATCAATAATTGTTTAATTTTGATTATGGTAATTATTCATCTAAATAATTAATTAAAAATTAATTACATAGATAAATAAATACCACCTTTATTATTATTAATGTAATTTTAATTATGAGGTGATACTATGTAAGTCTTGTTCAGATTTTGTTCGGTGTCAAGTCGATTAGACGACATAGTCCTTAATTAATATGGCCACCTTTGCACAATGATGAGGTTGTGTTGACACCCATATGGACTAAGGGTGATATTGCTCCTAAGGCAACTTGCTCGTTGTGCTTAAACCATGCTTGGAATGTACCTTGACACGTTGTGGTATTGGGTTTAGTGTTACTAAATCATTTCGAGGTGGCGTTTGATGGTAAAGGAAATAAGGCTCAAAATACTTCGGAAAATTGCTATTGCAACATTAAAGTTA
Organism: Taxus wallichiana var. yunnanensis; assembly: GCA_018340775.1. Classification (NCBI taxonomy): domain Eukaryota; kingdom Viridiplantae; phylum Streptophyta; class Pinopsida; order Cupressales; family Taxaceae; genus Taxus; species Taxus wallichiana. Next base: position 269,924,081 of record CM031236.1, on the reverse strand, counting down.
ATGTTATTATTATTTTTAAATAATATAAGTGATGGGGGCCATATGGCCACACCCATCGAATGTTTAAACTTATGCTATATTTGGATTGGGTTAAATTTAAAAAATGGTAATGAATACCATATTGTGCATGGGTAAGATTTTAATAGTTATTATATCCAATTTATTGGATAGCTCATGCAGGGGGTAGAAGGTAATTATTTAATTGAATATTCAACTTTAATATGGAAGATCCCCTCCCCATGATGGCATGGGCCTCTATTTTTTCCCACTTGGTAGGTGGTAGGTGGAGGGAAGTAAATGCGTGGTAGGGTTTTGGGGAGTCGTGGTTAAATGAGGGAAAACTGGAGTGTGGTTTTAGTTGCATGGCATTCGATGGTCTCGAGCTCCGGCTATGGGGGCACTCTGCAAAATTTTTCTCTGCATTTGTTGAATTAGATTGTGGATTTGTGAAACCCTCTATTTATAAAGAGGAATGCAATATAGAAGAGGGTTTGCTAGAAAGATGAAATATTTCGCACTTTCGGGACGGTTGATACAGTTTTCAAAGAATATGGAAGTAAAATCAAAGGCATACAATCATTTTCAGGCAAGGGGTTACTCTGCTTACTTTTCTGGTTTTTGATTTATAAAGAGATTGTTTTTTTGTATGACTATTATGAGTTTTGGAAAATAAGCTGTTTTGTTTTGGGTATTCAAACTAGAGCTCCTTCAATGAAAACACATGGCTATTTTCTTGTGTGTATTATGTAGTGAATGCTTTGCTGAAATGTGGGTTTGAATAAAGAGTTCAATAAATTTGTTTTGTGGGATTTTGAACTTATTTTCTTCAATAAAATTGTGTGGTTGTCTTGGTATTTGGAAAATAATCGATGAATTTTTATTCGAACTCTGAGTTTGTATAATAAAATAATACGATTTTGTTTCCTTATATATGATATATAGTGAATGAGTTATTTGAGATGCGGGTTTGATTAGAGGGTTTATTAAATTTGTGATTGGGTTCTATAACCTGATAACATTGGTTTTAACTAGAATCAACATTGTTTTATTAAACTCTCCTTGATTATTTCATCTCAAAATATCTGAACATAATATGTGTGTGGGTATTTATGGTATATTAAGTTTCATTGCAGAGATATTCTCTTGTAATAAGTATGTTATTAGTCCATATTTTTCTAGGACCTCCGTGTTGTTAAATAAAACACAAATGGAGGAGGTATTGTCTATATTTTGTTAGTTTTTTTATGTTTGATTTTAACTATAACCTCAGGTGTAGATAAATGGGACATGGATAAACTACATATGTAAGTTCTAAAGTGGATTTCTACTTGTCTGAATATGATAGTAATATTAACTATGACTAATATCCTTTGCATCTTTCAAGTACAACCCTTAAAGGTTAAAGATATATGCTTCAATACAATAATTTCTACAAAGTTGGAAGGGGTGTATGATGTTAATAATGATTAAGTGAAGTTACTTGTCTCTACCATATTAGATAACGTATTGTTTGGTATCTAGAAAGAAGGGTTGTGTTATTTTTGGCTTGTTGGATTCTGGAAGCTTTGACACAATATTTTTTGCTAGGTAAATAGTGAAATTAGTTAGGTTTAATACACATTCAAGAAGTTGTTGATTAAAAAATTGTTCTAAATTACTATTTCCTAAAACTCTATAAGAAATTACTATTCTTACTATTATTTAGGGATATGTTTGTGGGTGGTACATTAATTTGTATTTTCTACGATTGTGGATTAGTTAAAAAGCATGTTTTATTTTGTGTCATGAAATAAAATGGGAACTAACCCTTGGCATCAAATAAAAGTAATTGAATATGAAGTTCTTGTTTATTATATAGATGCATTAACCCTTCTACAGGGACTTTTGGGAAATGTTAATAAAATAAAGGTAAATGAAAGCTGATGGTTCAGCTGGGTAATTTTATTTCTTGTGAGTTTTATTTTGATCCAAGATCCTTGTGACTAAGAGGGTTGGATCATTTGATCCATCTATTTTAATTTAATGCATTTAATTCATTATTTGATTTAGATTAGTTAAATATGCTTTCTCGAAAATTTTAAAAGTGGAAAATACAAGGGGAAACTCTGGAAAAATTTCATCAGAATTCTATACTTATTAAAATTATTTTGATGAATTTTTATGGCTTGAGAATTATTTTGCATTAATGGTTGTTGCAAAACATATTTAATTTTCCTTGAATGATAGCTAGCCTAAATTTTTGTTTGGTTTGATTTATGTGTTGTGCAAAGATAGTGGTTTTGTCAAAGATCGGGAACCCGAAACCTCTGCTATTTTCATGGTTTGTGATTGAAGAAGTGGGGAGGTTTGTATGTGAAGTGTTCCTATAGAAATGCCTCACATATATACCCCCATTCCTATTGCATCACCAACTATGGGAATGCTTTGAAGGGTTATAGCTCCATATATTTTGTGGAAGCATTACCTTTACACTTATAGTTAAGATAAAGTTGTGATGACTAATCTACTTTATTTTTCAAAAATGTAGTTAAGCAAATAGATTAACTTCTTTCCATTTCTTTGAACTGACACCCCCAAACAAAATAGTGTCGTAGGTTTTGTGATGATGTATGGACATTCTATCATTGGCTTGTGAGGAACGACGTTAGACTTGAATATTTTTATTATGGATCATTGATCCTATTGTACTTGTAATTTAAGGATTTAGATACTTGTCTTGGACAAGATGTCCTTTGTACTAGTCCATTTATGGATAAGACTTGTAATATATAAATGTGTTGGCTGATTTTTATGTGTCTAAAAACATTGTCATGTTATGGGTTTGGGTAATTGAATGATATATTTGATAAAGTTAAGGTTTCTCATATTTAACTATCTTATGCTTATAATAGGTATGGTTTATGATAGTAAAGATATACCTCATATCTATTTGTCTCTCCATTATAGTAAAGAGATTATTACGGGTAAAAAAAAAAGAATATTAAGTGAGTTGTAAAACTATATTTGGAAGGGTAAGGATGCATGATGATAGTATTAAATTTAAAAGGATAAAAATATATCCATGGTAACATATTGGATTAATCTAAAAGTGTTTATGCAATAAATCAATGATTGACATTTAGTTGGTTAAAGAAATTTGAGACTAGTTAACATTATATATGAAGGAATCTAACAAGAAGTATGATCTAATCTCATCTTGTGAATCCAATTATTACCTATTAGGATGTAAATGATATTTAAAATAACTTATCTTCCTTCATTAAGAAAATAAATAATTCCTATGTTGAGATTATCTCTATCTTTAAAAAAGATGTGAGATATAGTCATAATAAAGTATATATATGACTTTGATTAATGGATAAAGAATCAAGATATACTAAATCATGAAATTGTAAGGTTAATAAGACTTAGTGGATTCTTGACTAGGGGTCTAACAGACCTTTTCTATAGAAAGGATAGAATGTATGGATAGGGTAGTAAAGTGATAATTAGTTCGTGATCTTATTCATCTATCCAAAGTAATTAGATGCATAAAATAAATTTCTATAAGTACTTGGATAATCCATGAAGGTCATAAAACCTTGTAGGAACTACTTAATTAATGCACATTGTAGGCTATCTACGAGTATCCCATAGGTTTCTTAATGTGGTAACATATTAAGCAACGGATTGGCATCTCATAGGTAGCTTATAGTAGACATTGGGGTTCCTTGTACTTATGAAGTTGAACTGTTAGGAATTTAGAACGTCTTAATAGGTTCACCTACATAAGTTTAATAAATCTAGATAACTGTGATGAGACATTTTTGAGGTGATGGGAAGACAAGTTTAAATGCTATGTGCACTCATATATACTAAGTGTACATAGTAAAAATAATTTTTTTGGATAAAGTAATGTGCTTCTTTGGGTACATTGTCTAATCACTTTGTGATTCTCGAATCTTTGAAGTGCGGGATACAAGATGGAGTTTTACTTAATAAAACTCTAGGTAGACACTAGAGGATCGGTAACATGTCCTTACTTGCGGTGTGGTAAAACCAAATGAGGCTAAGTATCAACATTAAAATGAATGTCAAGGGTGATCGTGAAGATCGGGGATAACTAACCCTTATAGTTGCAAAAGTTTTATCACTATGTTATAGGATGTATTAATTTATTAAGACATGCTACATAAACTAGCTTTGGGTAGTTATTTTATTTATATATGCGAGAGGAATGTCTATTTGATGTGAAAAAAATCCCTACTAATTTGGGTTAAAAATATTAGGTTGTTACTGGGTTTGCTTCTTTCATCTTATCCTCTCCCACCTTAGGAAAACATATCTAATTCTTGCTTGCAGGACCAACTCTAGAGGAGGTTATTTTTACACTACTAACTATAGGTTGAATTTCACGACATTAACAATAACTTACTAACTTCAGGTTTCCTCAGTCAAATAATGGTGGTTAAGATAATCTCATTTTAAATCAAGATAAGAATGAACAAACACCACTTTATCTGAGTTCGGATGACAAGGATATTTCCCATGTGATTAATTATGGGAAGTGCTTTGATTAACCCAAAAATGCATTGTGAGGATTACCACATAAACCCCAATGTAGTCAAAAATTGAGGGAACCGATGAAATAGAGTACCCCAACGTACACGACTATTATTACTTTGTGAGTTAGAGTCACATATATCCAAATCGCGATGAACCCAATGCAATTCATTTGAGAAATATCTTTACTCATTGTTTCAAAGGTGGTAAATTAAATTTAACAAACTAATAATAACACCATACTCACTTGGGTATACTACTCGACACCTAGTTAAGGGAACCACCGAGGAAGACACACATTGACAAATCTAATATAAGATAGAGGCCAAAAGTTCCATAACACAAAACTTTTGTTTTCTATTTTTCTTTTTATTTATTTTCATTAAGTGAGTTGTGTTCCACACTATCTTACATTATCACTTTCGTCTCATCTTTAATCTATCCCAAATACTCCTTATTTTGATTCACTTTTGTATCTCTTTTATGTTTCCAAATACTCCTCATTATTGGCATATGGATGCTAAGTTGTCATTTATGTCAAAGGCATATTAATGACAAATCAAGATGTAGAAGAGATAGAGGGAGCTTGGAGTGTATCATACAAGGTAGAATAAGTCAAAGTCTCTAGAATACCCGAGTAAGCACCTGAATTCTTAAGGAGCCACTAACTAAAAAAGGCTAAGTGGTGATTGTTGTCAAAATTTCACCCCCAGGGGTAAATTTCGATAACATGCATCGAGTTTTGCGAGTTCCAGGCAAGTAGGTTGACCCAGAAAAAATTGTAAAAATTGGCTAAGTCCTAGTCCTTGAAAGCAATAGGGACGTGTGGGACAGAAAGGCGTGGATCGGTCGAAAAGTCTCTACAGACGATCGAAAGCGATTGGGACGTCGGGGACGCGTGGGATGCGGAAAGGCGGTTTGGCCGAAGGAAAGGAAAATCGAAGCTCATTTTCAGGGGACAGTTAGAACAAATGGACGCGAACCGGCCGGTTTGGCTGAAATCAGCACAAGGAGCACTGGGACATCTGGGACAAAGGGACGCACGGGACGCGGATCGCTGAAGGATCCAAAAGCCAATCAAGCAGCGCCACGTGTCATCGGCTGAATGAGGGACAAGGAAGCCCATTCCGGGTGAATCGGAGGTTTATGTCCCAAATGGTTTGGGACATCTGGGACATAAAAATGTGAAGGGCGCGAAAGAGCTGGCAGGGCCGAAAACCAATGAGAAGCTGCCACGTGTCCTCACAAGAGAAAGGTCCAAAAAGTCAAAGGGGCGAGTTTTCGAGCACTGATCCGAACCAATGGGATAGTGCCACGTGTCCCAGCTAGGGCCCACAAGGAAATTTCAAAAGATAGCCCGCCAAGAGGTGGAGGAGAGAGAGTTGCTCAGTGAATCAGAACCTGCCACGTGTCATCCAGGTGGCAGAGTGCGGGAAGAAATTTAAAAATCCATTTTCACCTGTTTTGTGCCCTAAATCTTCAGATCGCCATAACTTTCGATCCAGAGCTCGGATTGGCACGTTCTTTATATCAATGGAAAGCTGGTAAAATTCTCTACACGATTCCGGGGTCAATCTTGCATTTTGGTTCAGCTTGGAGAGAGAAAATCAAGAAATGCCTCTGGCGTGAAATAACAAGCAGAAGTAACACTTCAACAAACAACTTTAATGCAGCAGACAGGTTTCGCAACCACATTGGGCATGCCCACCGTTTTGCAGGATCCGCCGCTTCTGCCATGATGAGATGAATTGAATGCAACCTGGAGGTGGTTGGGGTAGATTTGGTTTTCCCTTCTCTCTTTCCTCTCTCATTCTTTCTATATATTGTAAAGAGGAGCTTCTTTTCAAGGTCGAACATTTTCTGTTTTGCTCCTCCCTTCTTCTCCTATCAGGCGAATTTGTGGAGTTCGAACCTCTCATTTGAAACTGTAATACGACTCTGCCTCTTGGCATTCTGTAGTGTATTGTATCAATCTTTGGAGCAAGTAATACATGTCTGTGGATGATTCTCAACCCTCTCTGTGTTCATCTTGCATCCTCCTGGTCTTTCACTACAAGTTTTGTTATCTGTGCATGATCTTATATCACATTTGAATGGTCTGTGTTCACTGGCAAAATAGGTGTTCTTCATTCCTCGGTGCATCACCTCTATTAGCTTAGATTTATTTTTATGCATCTTCTTACCTTGTCTCCTTGGCAGATTAGATTAGGTTTTGAGAAAACCCTCTGCATATTTCGTGTGCATCTGAACAGAGGAATAGGAACCAGCCTTCTCTGGAGAATCCTTTCTCATTTTTCAAGTCCCACACTTGGAGAAAGGATTCAATGTTATGCAATCACACTGGATGCCAAAATAATCAACCTAGAAACCTGATCTGCATCCAGGGGTGCTGTGATTTTGCATCAACAGTTTTGGCACACGGTGGGACCTAGAGGTCTCATTTTTATTGCAACAAAGTTGATATGCATCTGCTGCAATTTTCTTGCTTGAAAAGAGCTATTATTCGCATATCTGGCGACTCCAAAAGGAAGAATCAACTGGTTTCAGTAGTGCAGGCCTGAGAGCTTATGAGAAGAATCACAAGGTCAAGAGTTGGAGAAGAAGAAGTGTTGTTTGAATACCTGCAATTATCTCCAAGAAGAAGGCAAAGAGGAAGAAGGATTCAAAGGTCTCCATCTCCACCAAACAGAACTCTCTCAACTCCTCCACCTGCTCGGCCTTTCATTCAGTATTCAAGAGTCCTTCGACCAATCAGAATGGTGCAACCACTAAATCCCTTTGTCAATTTCACTGGCAGCAGCCCACTTGCCCTCAATGCCACGAGAATCTAGTTCCATTGCGGTGTTGAAGAACATTCCATTTTTCTTTGGAGAAAATCATACCACTCCTGGTGATCATGTAAAAGACATTGCTAACATCTGTGCAATCCATGAGATAAATGAAATGGATGTAGCTGTCAAATTGCTGGCGTCTTCATTCAAGGGGAAAGCATTGCAATGGTTTAGGAGCCTTACAGCTGGTTCTATCACAAACTGGAATCAGCTGTGTATTGCACTTCATGAGCAGTTTGGAGAAAAGGGAGACAATTTATCTCTCTTTGGAACAATTAACAACTATCAAGAGAGCCCCAACGAGCGGTTGGTGATTTCAACTTCAGATTTCAAAACTTGTCTTGGGATAGGATTCCCCGATTGATCGAGCCAACAAAGCAGAAGGTGCTTTTCTATACTATCTTAAAGCTTTGAATTCTAATATTTCTATGTTAATTCAATCTATGGGAGGCACAACCTTACCTGTTGCTTATAGCATTTCCATTAGAGCCAAAAACTGTCTTATCCAAGCTGGTAAGTTGGCTCCTAGGCCTCCAATGCCATTATATCCAAGTTTAGAGAGCCCAAGTGCTAGTCAAGCACCTGTCTTAGCTCCTATTCCCACTCCTAGAAATCAAAGTTCAAATGAAGCTTCCACTTCATCTCCAAGTGCCCCAAATGAGCTTCAAGAGGTCATGAAGCAATTGCAAAATCTAGGCAATGAGCTGGTCACTCTCAAAAGACAGCAAGCTCAAGGTTCTAGACCTTCATATCAGCCTCAAGCTCAACCTAATAGGCAGCCATATCAGCCTCAAAGGCCACCTAATCCAGCTGCAAATATGAATCAAACAAGGCCTCCTATCAATAGACCATTCCAGCCCTATAATCCAAATGCCATATCTGCCTCTAGGGCATTAGTACCAGCACAAAACAACATTGCCCAGGAGTATGATTGGTGTTTTCCATGTAATGAGCCTCATAATCAATCCATGTGCTTCAATGGTGCTTTGACTCAAGCTTTAATGGTAACAACTACTGGTGTGGAGGGTGAGAACAGTCAAGAAAACAACCAACAACAAGAAACATTCAAACAAGCAATCAGCCCCAAATGACACCACATTGGTAAATTGGCAAGCAGAGGATTTTTGTGGCATGAACCAGGCAGTTTCTCAAGGTGTTGCAGCAAACACAAGGTCAAAAAGGAGAAATTTGGGTGAAGAACAGCCATTAGCCCCAGCCAATCCACAACCTTCCATGGCTCCACAAATGATTGGCAAGCAAAGTCCCGCTTCAAATGCACAAGGACAGCCAAGAACAGCCCCTAGGCCAACTCAAATGCCAGCTGTTGCTGCCCACATACAAGGAGTAAATGTGCAAACCAAGGGGCAGCAGAGAGATCCTTCATCACCATTCAGTATCATTGATCAGATGAAGAAAACAAATGTCAATATATCTATGTGGGAATCCCTAGCTATCCCAGGCCAAAGAGATCTGCTGCAAGCTGCCATGAAGGACTGGCCAACTTCGAATCAGCAGATACAAGACAAAGTGCTTACAAATGCTGCCCAATCTGAGGGAAATCATGGAGGACAACAAGGTAAGATGTTGAAACCCCCTCCTTTCTATGTTTCATTAATCATTGGAAATCAGCTAGTGCATAATTGCATGATTGATTCTGGAGCAAGTAGCTCTGTCATGCCCAAACAAATAGCTGATCAGCTAGGGCTTCAGTATGAAATAACATCTAAGGGAGTAGTGCAGCTGGATGGGACAGCAATAGCAACAGTTGGAGTGATTAGAAATTTGAGTCTTACCTTGCATGCATGTCCAAATGTTGTTGTCTTACAAGATGTGTCAGTCATAGACCTTCCACCACTCTTTGCCCTATGTTTGTCAAGGGACTTCTTTGCCAAGATTGGGGGATATTTGTCCAGCGATTGGTCACACATCTTTGTTGAGCGAGGTATGGAACTAAGGCTACAATTAGGTCAGAACCTATTGCAAACTTCCACATTGAGCCCTATACTCCAAATCAGATTAATACCAATTGCTTAGCATTTGATCAAGAAGATCACCCAAGCACTGATGAAGCTGACACTAAGGTTGGAAGTATCCCAGATTTGACTCTTGATGAATGGGCAAACAAGGTGCATGCTTTTGATCCTTATCAAGGAATAGAATAATCTGAGCTAGGAGTCTATTGTATACACGAAGAAAGTCAACCTATTCCTAGCATCACCAAGCCAAACCACAAGGATGACAATGAGGTGTGGCAGCTGTTTTTTGATGGATCAAGGAGTAGACAAGGTGTAGCGGGTGGAGCTGTGCTTATTTCACCTTAAGGAGTAAGGTACTATTCAGCTTTCAGATTTCAATTTGCATGCTCCAATAACACTGCTGAATATGAAGCCTTGGTGCAAGGGATGCATTGGGCAATAAAAAAAAATAAAGAACTTGCAAGTGTTTGGGGACAGTGAATTAATTGTAAATCAGGTCAAGGGACAACATGCTGCCAAAAATGATCTACTCAGGTGCTACAAGAATAGGGTGTGGGACCTCATGGAAGATTTTGAGGGCTTTGGCATCAAATCCATCCCTAGGAAAGAGAATCAAGTCTTGTGAGGCTTGCGGCGATAGAGGGGAAACCTTTGAAATTGTAGAAAACATTCAGACAAGACAAGTACAGCCAAACATCCACATGATTGTGAGGCCTTCAAAGTGCCGGATAACAATGTCGGTTAGCGGTATTTGAGAATGACCAACAAATCATCCACTTCTTGCGCAAGAAGAAGTGAGTTCTCGATTAAGAATCAAGAAAAGTTGGAACAACAATATGGTGACCAGGTGATACAGCTGAGAACTGACAAGCTGCCCAAGGGACTTATCACTTTGGAGTCCATTTTCAACCCCAATGATCAGTTTAGAAAGGAGAAAGCAAACATTCAGGTCAAGAGAGAAGATTCGGTATCCATCTTGGTAGAAGAGAACAAGCCATTGCAAATTGGAAAGATGACAACTGAGCAAGAAAGGTGTGAGTTCATATAGCTATGTCAAGAATTCCCTGACGTGTTTGCTTGGAGCTATGAAGACTTGAAAGGTTTCAATCCCAACTTAGCTCAGCATACCATCGAATTGGATCCAAATACTAAGCCTGTTAGGTAGAAACAGAGACCAGTCAATCCACACATGGAGCCTCTCACGAGGAAATAATTGGACAAGCTGATTGAATCAAGAATCATATTCCCAATCAAGCATTCTAGTTGGGTTGCCAACTTAGTTCCAGTCAGGAAGAAGAGTGGAGAGATCAGGCTGTGTGTTGACTTCAGAGATTTGAATAGAGCCTCTCTCAAGGACCATTATCCACTCCCTTCCATGGAGCAAATATTGCAGGTCGTAGCTGGTTCAGAAAGGTTTTCACTACTTGATGGTTACTCAGGCTTCAATCAGATTATGGTGAAGGAGGAAGACCAGTTCAAGACAGCCTTCACAACCAAATGGGGCACATATGCTTACAAGAAGATGCCATTTGGACTGTCGAACACCGGAGCAACATTCCAGCGAGCTATGGATATGGCATTCAAAGGCTTGATCAACAAGATAGTGCTGATATACCTAGATGATATTACTGTCTTCTCAAAGAATGCAGCAGACCATTTCTTTCACCTCAGGCAAGTGTTTCAGAGGTGTAGAAAGTTTGGAGTGTCTTTGAATCCTAAGAAGTGCATCTTTCTTGCACATGAAGGGAAGCTCCTTGGCCATATTGTCTCCAAGGAAGGATTAGCAATTGATCCAGAGAGGGTTGAAGCCATAAGAGCACTACCATTGCCAAGCCACAAGAAAGCCCTTCAGAGTTTCCTGGGAAGGATAAACTTTGTTCGGAGGTTTGTCCCAGATTTTGCAGCCCTTGTCAAGCCCATCACCAAAATGTTAAGGAAAAGCATGGCTTTCAAGTGGACGGCAGAAGGCAAGGAGAGTTTTGAAGCAATCAAAGAAGCCATCTCCCAAGCACCCACTCTCATCAACCCAGACTTTTCCAAGGATTTCATCCTCTATGCATTTGGAGGTGATGACACTATTTCTGCCATTCTGGTACAACAGAACAAAGATAATGATGAACAGCCAATTGCCTTCTTCAGCCAGAGCCTAGATGACTGTGAAGTGAGGTACTCTTTTATTGAAAAGCATGTGCTTGCAGTAATCAGAAGCTTGAAGAAATTCAAGCATTTAGTCTCAAACAACAAGGTCCAGTTGCTAGTCTCACATGCGTTGGGGTTAAGGACTTCCTCCTCAACAAGGATTTGAATGAGAAAAGGGTAGGATGGATCACTCATGTCATGGAGTATGACATTGAGATCAAGATCACCAAGCTGGTAAGAGGCAAAGGTTTGTGTGAGCAGCTCACTTCCAAACAACCGATCAACCCAGAGAGGATGAAGAAGACGCTGTCTGCTATTACAAGATGATCGAAAACAAGAAAATGATGATGTGTCTACTCCTGTTGGACTCGAGAATATGATACATTTCTATAGACGGGCATGTGCCCTCCGAGAAATGAGCAAAGCAAAAAGAAGGTACTTCAGATTACAAGCAGTTCCATATGTGCTTGTTGATGGTGTTTTGTTTAAAAAAGACATCAACGGTGTTCTATTAAGATGCATTGGGACAGGTCAGGTTGAGAGGATCTTACACGAGTTCCATGACGGGGAGGCAGGAGGCCATTTCACCCCACGAGTAATAGCTCTCAAAATCATGAAAGCTAGTTACTATTGGCCTACTATATTCAATGATTGCTACTCATGGGTTAAGAAATGCAAGAAATGTGCATTCTTCACAGGGAAAGGAAGGTTAGCAGCGCTGCCCCTTCGTCCAATTTCAGTAGATCATCCATTCATGCAATGGGGATTGGACTTCATTGGAGTCATCAATCCCAATTCGAGTCAAGGCCACAAGTGGATTCTTACAGCGACAGACTATTTCACCAAGTGGACCGAAGCAGTAGCGCTCAAAGAGGCAAGTGAGTCTAACATACTAGACTTTTATGAAGGAATAGTAACCAGGTTCGGTGTGCCGGCCACCATCATATCAGATAATGCATTAGCATTCATAGGTTCAAAAATTACAGAATGGGCTGTCAAGAATGGAATCTATTTGAGCACCTCTTCAAATTATTACCCATGATAATGGGAAAGTAGAGTCCACAAACAAGAATTTGCTAAAAATCATCAGAAGGAATCTGGATGAAAATCAAAGAACATGGCATACAAAGCTAAAATCAGCATTATGGGCTGACAGGATAACACCAAAGAAGTCTACAGGTAATTCTCCCTACAGGTTGGTCTATGGGAAGGAGGCAGTATTGCCTATATCATTAGAATTGCCAGCCTTGGAGCTCATGAAGCAGCTTGAGTTATCTGAGTTCGAACCAATGGAGGTCAGGTATGCAGAATTGATGGAATTAGAAGAAATCAGAGAACATGCAGTTCAGATGATTGAAAAGGATCAGGCCTTAGTAAAAAGATGGTTTGATAAGAAAGCAAGAGCAAGGACATTCCAGGAAGGGGACCTAGTTCTGAAATGGGATGCAGATCGGGCAAAACCAGGAAGGCATTCCAAGTTTGATGCCATCTGGAGTGGTCCCTACATGGTCACGGGATGCAAAAATAGTAATGCCTTCCAATTATCTGCATTGGATGGAGAGGAACTTCCGATTCCGGTTAACGGAATCTATCTTAAACATTGCTACTAAAAAAGAAAAGGTTTGCCCTTGTAAATATTAGTTTAGATTTTCATTCCTCTAAGTGCGTATGCACATTGTCCTGTGGTAGTTAGGTTTCTATTTTCCTAAGTGCTTTGGCACAGGTTTTGCTGCTCTCAGGTTGTTTTCTATAGTTCAGAGTGTTGCTGGAGAAGAAGTTGCAGTATCAGGCTCGTTTTAGGTTATTGCTTATAACTCCATGCCCAATGGATCGCTAAAAGGCCACTGATCTTCTACCTAGCAGGCAGGTGACCCCGCTGAGTCGTCAAAACTGTTGTCAAAATTTCACCCCAGGGTAAATTTTGATAACATGCATAAGAGTTTTGCAGTTCCAGGCAAGTAGGTTGACCCAGAAAAAATTGTGAAAATCGGCTAAGTCCTAGTCCTTGAAAGCAATAGGGACGTGTGGGACAGAAAGGCGCGGATCGGCCGAAAAGCCTCTAGACAGTCCGAAAGCAGTTGGGACGTCGGGACGCGTGGGACGCGGAAAGGCGGTTCGGCCGAAGGAAAGGAAAATCAAACTGTTTCTGGGACAGTTGGAACAAATGGACGCGAACCAGCCGGTTCACCGAAATCAGCACAAGGAGCACTGGGACATCCGGGACAAAGGGACGCGTGGGACGCGGATCGCCGAAGGAGCCGAAAGCCAATCAAGCAGCGCCACGTGTCATCGGCCGAATGAGGGACAAGGAAGCCCATTCCGGGCGGATCGGAGGTTTATGTCCCAAACGGTTTGGGACATCCGGGACATAAAAACGCGAAGGGCGCGAAAGAGCTGGCAGGGCCGAAAACCAATGAGAAGCTGCCACGTGTCCTCACAAGAGAAAGGTCCAAAAAGTCAAAGGGGCGAGTTTTCGAGCACTGATCCGAACCAATGGGATAGTGCCACGTGTCCCAGCTAGGGCCCACAAGGAAATTTCAAAAGATAGCCCGCCAAGAGGTGGAGGAGAGAGAGTTTCTCAGTGAATCAGAACCTGCCACGTGTCATCCAGGTGGCAGAGCGCGGGAAGAAATTTAAAAATCCGTTTTCACCTGTTTTGTGCCCTAAATCTTCAGATCGCCATAACTTTCGATCCAGAGCTCGGATTGGCACGTTCTTTATATCAATGGAAAGCTGGTAAAATTCTCTACACGATTCGGGGTCAATCTTGCATTTTGGTTCAGTTTGGAGAGAGAAAATCAAGAAACACCTCTGGCGCGAAATAACAAGCAGAAGTAATGCTTCAACAAACAACTTTAATGCAGCAGACAGTTCGCCGCTTCTGTTGGACAGCCCGCCATTTTGCCAGGATCCGCCGCTTCTGTCATAATGAGATGAATTGAATGCAACCTGGAGGTGGTTGGGGTAGATTTGGTTTTCCCTCTCTCTTTCCTCTCTCATTCTTTCTATATATTGTAAAGAGGAGCTTCTTTTCAAAGGTCGAACATTTTCTGTTTTGCTCCTCCCTTCTTCTCCTATCAGGCGAATTTGTGGAGTTCGAACCTCTCATTTGAAACTGTAATACGACTCTGCCTCTTGGCATTCTGTAGTGTATTGTATCAATCTTTGGAGCAAGTAATACATGTCTGTGGATGATTCTCAACCCTCTCTGTGTTCATCTTGCATCCTCCGGTTTTTCACTACAAGTTTTGTTATCTGTGCATGATCTTATATCACATTTGAATGGTCTGTGTTCACTGGCAAAATAGGTGTTCTTCATTCCTCGGTGCATCACCTCTATTAGCTTAGATTTATTTTTATGCATCTTCTTACCTTGTCTCCTTGGTAGATTAGATTAGGTTTTGAGAAAACCCTCTGCATATTTCGTGTGCATCTGAACAAAGGAATAGGAACCAGCCTTTCTCTGGAGAATCCTTTCTCATTTTTCAAGTCCCACACTTGGAGAAAGGATTCAATGTTATGCAATCTGCTGGATGCCAAAATAATCAACCTAGAAAACGATCGCATCCGAGAGTGCTTTGTGATTTTGCATCAACAAAGTGATATGAGACTATGCTTGGATGATGTCTTATATATTATAACATGCACATGACATGGAAACATGGTCATAAGGATGAATACATGGGTATAACAGTGGAATTGGTCAGACTAACTCAGTTTAGGATGCCTAAGGCCTAGTTAGCAAAGTGACCTAGAAAGGTGAATTTAAGGCTTGATTATGATGATGAAGCATGATAAAGGAATAAAACACATGATATTACATGTTGAAGGGGTCACATGGTGAAAGACATGATAGTCATGGTGAGTTGCAATGTAAACTAGCCCAAATTGGCCTATTTCAAACACCTAGCATGATGATATGAAGCAAACAAAGGTATATCAGGCTAATTCAAGCATGAGAAGTATGTATGTACATTTCCAAGAGTCCTTAGATGAAGTATCATGTCATAATTCAAAATTTAGAGGCATATTTAGGGTCATTGGTATGACTTCCCTTCACGATTTTTTTTTTTTTAACATTCCCAAATGAGATGGGATTGGAACTTTTAGGGTTAACCAAGAAAAAGTGACCATTGGATATAATGAAATAGATAGTAATGAAGGTTTGGACTAAATTTGAGGACCTGAGGAGGATATTTGTGCAATAGATTACATTTTTAGACAAACAGGGTTAAACAAGGTATGTTAAACTAACACCTCGATTTCTTAGCATTAGAGATAAATTATGGAGCCTTATTTGGATAAATCATAAGAGAATTTTTTTAATATAATTGGGATAAAAATATGTTACAAAAATTATGAGGTCAAATGGATGAGAAATAAGAAAGTTCTATCCATTTTTGTGAAGTTGTCTGAAACCTTCCTTAAACCCTTGATTGAATTGGTATGGAGAAAATTGATTATTTATGCCTCCAAATTGAATTGTTTTTCTTTTAAAATTATTTGAGAGTGTAGATAACTCATCATAGGTCATGTTTATGACTCATGGTGGACCCCACAAGAAATTAACAATTTATTGAAAATTTAGTGTATAGATAAAATATATAGAGGAACCCATGCTAAAAGTTTTAGTGGATGATGTTGGGGGTGTGTTAGTTATTTTAATCAAGTCATATGGTTTAGTTATTTGGATAAATGTGAAGGTACATGTGTGTTTTCGGTCCTACCACTTGAAAATGCTATGAAGGAAAAATCCGGTCATTCTATTTGAAAGGTAAATGTGTTCTTCTCCTGATAATACTTCAAAATGATGGTTTGGATGTGAATTAAATGTAATTTTAAAAGTTTTTCATGCATTGGATGATCATGAAAGTGCATTTTAAGTTCTTTAATGCATACATATCAAGAATAGTCTTGGGTGTTTTGAAACTAGTCAGAGTTGTCTTTGAAAAACATGTATATTCATGATTAAAGCCTTGAAATAAAGCTTGATGATAAGATTAAAAGAATCATAAGATCAATACCTTTCCAGAAAGCCATGGTAGGACCCACGAATGTTTTTTTAATGAAGTTATACCTCATTGTGTGAAAACTATTCTTATTAGTTTGAAGGTGCTGTGAATGGCATGTTCAAATCAACATGTTTTTCTTGCTTGAAAGTGATGAAGATTCCCTTTGAATATAAATTATATATACACATCATGGTATATCATCTCCATGCTTTATAGTGATTTTAAATTTCATGCATCATTGATTAGAAAAGAGATCTATGTGAATGAAATTTTAGTCCTCCATGAATGAGTTTGAGAGATCAAATGAAGTCCTAACAATGAAATGGCGAGTGAAGAAGTGTTTCAAGGAGATATAAAGATAAATGAGAAGTGTTATAATGTGTATATATGATGGAAAAACTTGTCATTAATTCATATTAGCTAAAGGAAAAAAGGGTATGTTGGAGAGGATAAGATAAATCAACTTTTGTGATTACAAATCAAATTTATAGAGGTAGATGGAAATTTTGCAAAGTAGTCGAAGCATAAGAGAGGTTATAAATGTGATGTTTGAGCTTCCTTTACACTAAATTACTCGAGGAAAGTAAAATAAAGTTAGTCTATATAATTGACATAAATGTTGATGTCATTTTAACTATTTTAGGTGAAGTATTCTCACTTCATGTGCATGAGTTGTCAAGTCAAAACGTGAAGTTGAAAATTTAAGTGCTTTGAGAAGACATCAAAGAATGTTATGAATAAATGATAAATCAATATTTTTTTCTTAAAAATAATATTCTTTTAGGTTTTTAGGTTCAGCAACATGTATGTATGAGAAAACCAAAGTGTAATAATGGTATGATATGAGAGCTAGTGAAGCAAAGATATATAAAGGAGGAGGATGAAAATTTGATAATGATGTTTTTGTAGAAGCCTGATGGACCTTGGGGATATAATTTCATGAAGAGTACTGTTGCAGTAGTATGAATACTTGGAAGAAGAGAGCATGATTCAATGTTCAAAATTATCTTTGGACACCGATATCGAGATGTGTGAGAAGATAGGTGAATAAAGAAAAGAGAGTGAATAATTGATGAAGACAGATCCTCGATCATGTGTGAGAGATGGTTGATAAAGGAGGTGTGTTGTATGAGGATGAGTATTTGGTTACGAGATTATTAGGTGATTAGATGAGATATGAATTATGGGGAGAAATGAGACGAAGAATGAGCTGATTTAGTGGTCACAATCTATTGTGTGAGATAACCAATTCAAAGTGATCAAAACCTTGCATAAGACTAAGTAGCATCTTAGTATTTAGAGATTTGAAGCTTCCTTTTAAGTTGAAGCTTACATAAGGTTAGTGGGTGCTTGAATGAATTTTGGAGTTAGAGCTTCCATGTAAGTAGAAGATTGCTAAAGACTAGGTGGATCCTTGGTTAAAGTTTGATTTGTAGCTCCATTTTGAGTTGGTGCTCAACCGTGAAATAATTACAACCTTAATAGGAACATTTTTCGAAGAACTTTCTTTAGTTTTAGTGGGGTTTACTCCCTTCAAAGGTTTCCCACATTAAAAATGGTGTTCATGTGTGTGTTCTTGTCTCTCTCATATTTGAATGTTCTTGCTTCATCATGGTTAAGATTGTTTAATTTTGGATGGTTGAAGAATTGTAAATTGGTTCAAAATTTTGAACAAACACTGATTCACCCCCTCTTAGTGTTTGTGATTTCAAAAATTGGTATCAGATCCTAGTCCTCTTGAATCAATTTTAACAACTTGGAGGAGATATTTGGAGCACAAACATGGGTGCACTAGATGAATAGGTTTTAAAAGGAAGTATGATATTTCTTAGTCCCTGATTGATGGATTGAAGAAGGAAATAAAAATTATGGAAGATGATCATGGAAAAGCCCTTAAAGATATGGACATTATAGTTGAAATTATGGAAAAAGAACTAAAGGATAAATAAGATGCTTTCTTTAAACATGAAGAAGATTTGAGAACAATGAAGGATGAAAAAAAATAGACTGAAGACACATGGAAATATGGAAAAGAGATAGGATGAAAAGGCTGGTTCAAGCATACAAAAATATTAAAGATGAAAAAGGAGACAAACACAAGAAGGCATAAGTCAGTTAGGCAACCAAATGCATCCAGGTATGAAAGGATTTCAATGGATATTGTTTTTCTTGTCATAACTATGGACATTAGACCTAAGGAATGTAATAAGCATGTCATAGATGATCACCCATTGAGGAATAATGGAAGTGAAAAAGAAAAGAATATATTTTTATTCAATTTACAAGAGAAAGGTCACATTTCCAAATAATTCTTAGAAGAACCATCAAGTCATTTTTGGAAGGAAAATACTCAAAAAGTAAGAACTATGTTGTGCATTTCAATTGTCATGGATAAGGGCGTTTAAAAGACACTACCATGAGTCTCCTAGATATAAAATAAAATTTCATGCATTCAAAAGGCAAGGAAAAAAGGTATTCAAGGTGAAGGAAAATTATAAGGATGAAACCAAACCAACCATGTCCGAGAGAGCCACTAGAAGGAAGAATACAAAGTACATATACAAGGTAAAGAAAGTCAATTATAGAGTTGAGGAAGCAAATGATGAAAAAGAATAATATGGGTAGATGATACAAGTTCAAGAAATGGATTAAAATTTGATTATCAATCTAAGAAGGATGAGAGAAAACCAAGTGCAGTCATGGAGGACCTCCAGTCATGCAACCAAGAGAGAGACATTGGATGAAATGTATCATGTCTACTTGACATGACTTCGAGTTAGAAAAAAATGGCAAAGGAGATGAAAACATGATATCTAAGAGTGCAACTAAAAGTATTCAAAAGTAAAAAGAGATAAATTTGAGTCATCAAGGATCTTTGATGAATTTATACTATTTTAGGTGATCCTACAAGCATCTAGTGTCTCCTCTAGGCTTCTAGGAGGCATAAACTAGTTGAAGGAAGAATTGAATATCCTTAGAAAGTGCATCAAGTTATCTATAGCTAATGTCCTTGTGCATGATTGAGTCCAAATAAACGTAGTTGAGAAGATATAGTCTCTAAAGGTGTAAGAAAAACTATATTCTCTCATTCACAAAAAGTATTGAGTCCATATATGTACCAAAAAAGTCTATCCAATCACTTTCTAGTGTACCATAGTGATATTTATTTTCATCCATTATACTCCTCAAGTATAATATCATGAAAGAATTTTATTATGTTAGGTATATCATAAAATGCAAATCCAGTATGGTTGAATCACAAAGAACTTGTGTTGTGTACATATCATGATGGTGCATGAGTATAATAATATTCAAAATACATAGTCCTTGGTCTGAATGATAGTCAATGAACTAGTAAAGTTACAATGCTTCTCAAATTATTTTAAGTCCACCAAAATATGCATAAGAGAGTTTAAACAATCAATCAATATTCCTAAGCACCTTTAAGTTTGTGTTTGAAATTCCAAGTCATCACAAAATTTGGTTAGGTTATCCATGATCTCACATCTAGCCATCAAGTCAAAGATGAGTGTCTAGCCCACCATGAAGAAGTAATTATGATGTGAGTGAACATGGTTGAGCCATCTTAAGAAAATTATTATGATCATACATCCACTTTAGTTCTATGAAAAGGAAGGTCTAATGACAAATCCCTTTGAAGGAATAAGAAAAGACATCACCTCGAGAGCATCATCTACAATGCTCTATAAGATGAAATGAACTTACTTGTTTGAGTATCAAGACATGGTTGAGTACCTAAAATTATAAATTCATGATGTAACTAAAAAATATTAAGGCCATGAAACCACCTAAATTATTCTTGATTCACTAAAGCCTATGTAAAAGAAGTCAAATGTTTCCTCAATCTCAGTCTAAAAGTAACCAAAAGAGTCTTAACTGAGTCATCTCGAGACAAGAAGTTGAGGTCTGTGAAGATAAGGGAGACAAATATTCTCTATAATCACATGAAAAAGTTCAATGATGCCTTTAAATGACATAAGATACACAATTTTTCCTTAACCAGAAGTGTAGAATGTTTATGAAGGTGATAAAGACAAAAAGGTGATCAAATTTTGCCCATCCATAAGAATCTTTGAGAGATATTCCATGTCCAAAAGGTGCATGAAAGTTTCAAATATAGTCACAACTCGTGAAAGGTAAATGTATGATAGCTCTTTGATAAGTCACCATTAAGGTCTATAGATCCCATAAGGAGGTTGTAAGATGGAAATATATACTTGAATCTCACTCTCATCTTAATAAATTTGAAATACATATGTTCTCAGTCACTTTATCAGCTACAAAAGCTTAAGAAAGGGTGTCTCTTATATGCAATATGAATTTGGGTCGTAAATTGAAAGGATATTCAAGTGTCAATGTGTATAGGGGTGCTTATTTGCTAAGATGTGAAAAGTTGGAGGAGGTAAATGTAAGGTGACTGGTGCATTGAATCTTTGAAAAGACATATTTGTGGATAAAATAATGAATACCCAAAATGGACTGAGTCAAGTCAATTTGAGGAGTTTGGAAGGTAAAGTATCTTGATAGTGATCTTGATTCATCTTTATTGAGGCTTATAAGGTCTTGTAACAATTGAGAAAAGGGTTAAGATGGTTTGTAGAGATATAGGAGGTATGGATTAGGTGTATCAAGTATACAAGAAGGAATGATTTCAAAAACACAATTCTCATGGCAAACTATCATAGTTTAGGTAAGGTATAGAGGTGCATGAAATGAAATTATTGGCACAATTTAGAAATTAAAAAGAGAACATTCATGTAGCTTATTAAAATATAGAAACATGGACAAGGTTTGATACAAAGATAGTAGTAGAAGAAAGACAAGATATTTTCAAGAATAGTTTGTGATATTTGTTATATCCTTATTGGAGGATTTCATTTATTGATGGAGGGTATTTGTTGAAGTAGTTGGTTAAAATCCTATAATTTTGTGTAAATAACTTGAGGAAACTGAATACAAGTATGATCAAAGCATTAAATCTTAGAATAAAATACATTTGAGTGTGTGGCAAGTTACTAATTCCTGACTCAAACTCTTTTGTGGTTGGTTGTGATGAATTTTCTTCTTATTTTGATAAAGTAGGTAATAGTTGGTGACTTGAGCATAGTTAAACTTCACAAAGATAGGTTGAGAGTGGATTTGAGAAGATTTTCAAAGTTCTTGACTTGTAATTAAAATATTGCATAGTATAAACCTTAAAGTGATATTTAGGGATCTTTAGCAAGGGAAGAAGGCAATTACATAATTTGGAAGACTGTGTTGAAGCTTTAAACCCCTATTTTGAGGGCTAAACCATTGGAAGTTGCATCAATACCCCAATGTATGCAAATATTTGAGCCTTAGTGGTAAGATGAACACGTTAAGAAGCTCTAAAAATTCCTTAGGTAAAAATTTCAACTCTTGAAATAAATGTTTGTGCATTTTATTGCCATCTTGATCTTACCGGGTTTGTAGGGAAAATCGGTTAGGGTTTGAAAAGGGTTTTGTATCTAGAAGGATTAACGATGGAGCAGGGGAATGAAAATTCAAATAAAAATTCTTTGAAACCTCATTTATAAGATTTCATTAGTTTCACAACTTAAACTACCTACAAATCACCACAGTGTATGACAAGTAGGGAGACTCGGTCTTGTACTAACCACAAAAACCTAATGGGAAAGTGTGAAATAATGAAGTTAGAAGGAATTTTGTGAAGAATTCTACCATTAAAGATTGTGCATAGGGAGAATACCTAAATGGGTTTTATAAATTTTTAATAGTTGATTGAATGAGTGAGTAGAATAAAAATTATAAGGGAACAACTGCCCAAATAGGGCTAGAAAGGACCTAGACTAGTCAAGAAAGGATTGAAGTGGAAAAGGCAATTAAATAATTATTGAGAAACCCAAATTTGATATACACCATCTAAGAGGAAAATGGTGTTTGGGAGTGTTCACATTTTTCTAGGAGGTATTTTATATTGTTCTATCCATGGATTGACTAAAGAGCATGGTTCTTGTGCACTAGGAAGGACAATTTAGTAAATGTAAGTGGGTATGATACTTTTGAGTGATTTTGATCAAATTGATGGTGAAGATAACTTATTTTTGGTTATAATAACATGATTGAATGCTTGGTAAACTCAAGAAATGGTGAAAATATTAGAGTGGACATGTTTTTGAGTCTCTTATCTTAAGGATAAAGAGATTGTGGAAGCCATTAAAGGAAGTTAGGGACTAAAACGGGGTTGACGAGAAGATTAGGTTGGAAGTAAGCATTAAGAAGGTGGACATTACCTTCAAGAAGAATATCTTACAGGGTAAGAGGATAGAGTTACAAGTTTTTCTTGAATAAATATACATCTTTCTCACTAGAGTCATACTCACCACAAGCTAGTGAAAGGTAGATCAAGAATGGTCTCGCATCATAAATATTGAAGAAGCTACGATAAGGTAAAAATCGAATGGTGAAGATGGTTGAAATCCTCAAAATAGTCATCTACAAGCTTGACAGAAGTCATTATGGGTTTGAGGACAACGTGAGAAATAGGGGATAAATTTGAAGGACGATTCATGGCATTTAGAAAGCTTAACAAGAAAAAAAATGAAGTTGAGCATGACTATTCACTGGGGAACAAATGGTCAAACTATGAAGATCACTAAACCAAGAAAATAAGGAAATAATCATTGAAGAAACTACTCATGACAGAGGGACAATTATTGAGCCAAATATAGGACATGAGATCAAGTTTAGTGAACTAGCTTGTGTATGATGAGTTAGGTATATTTGGTACAAATCTAGGGGGAGCAAGGAAGCTAAGACTTATGTAGTATATGATGATCTATAACATGAAAAGATTTGACTAAAATGCACTAAAAAATTGCTTTAGGGAACTTAGTTATAAACCTTGCCTACAAGCAACATATAGAAGAAGTGAGCCTAGAATCAAGTCTTATGAGATGAGATAGACATATGTTTGTACTAGAAGATTGTTTTTCATTCAATATCAAGTTGTTCACATGTGTATATGTCATAAAGGCATTTTCTCAGGGGTAGATAGTGATTTCAATTCTTGAAGAAGGATAAATCCAGGCCTAAGGAAGAGAAATACAAGAGGAGGAGATCAAATGATGAATTTGGTTGATGTTTCCAACCAAGATGGAGAACAAACAAGATGATGCAGGATCAGACCATGAACTAAAACTAGGTACTTTTTCATTAATGCAAAAAGGGGGAGAAGAATTAGGAGGTTTTTCCATCAATGACAAAGGGGAAGATTGTTGGCATGTGGATGTTGAGTTTTCATTAAATTTAAAAGAATATTAATGAAAAATCAAGATGCATGAGAGATAGAGGGATCTTGGAGTGTGTTAAACAAGGAAAAACAAGTCAAAGGATTGAGAACACTTGAGTAAGCACTGAATTCTCGAGGAGCCATTGACTAACAAAGGATAAGTCATGATATGAGATCATGTATGGATTATGTATCATATAGTATAACATGCATATGATGTGAAAATAAGATCATAAGGATGAATAAAGGGGAACAAGAGTGGAATTGGTTAGACTATATTAGTTTAGGATGTTGTTGTTTCGTGGTAAAATTCACCCAAAAATAGGACAACTATACCCTAGTGTCAAAATTTTCATGTTATACCTTTCTAGGCACCCCAGATCAACCTATCCATCAGTGTCAAGTCTAGTTTATTCCTCCAAGTGGTTCATTTGTGAAGTCATTAGTACCCTTAGGTTATTTAGGAGCAATAAAATCATTCAAGTACGTTGAAGTAATAGTTTTTAAGGCAATTTTCATCAAACTTAGAAAGGGATTTCACTAGCCTTTCTAAGCCAAGTACATCATTCTTGGAGTAGTGCGGGTGGTTAATTTTCATTTTTGAGGTGTATCTATCAGCGAAGAAAATCATGGAAATTATTTAGGAAGTTTCAGGTGTTTAAGAGTTAATTCACCGAAAGCGGGTTTTTGGGCCTAAAGGGGCTTGCACCGAAAAAGTACATGATCTTAAAGGAAACATTTTTATAGATCCAAAATGAGTTAAGAATGAAACAAGATATAATTATAAATAAATTTCAGTCCCCTACATGGTGGAGAAAATAGATCATATTCAAACACCATGCATTTTTCAGGCCAACTCATTCTTTCAATGTACAACAGAAATCCTCAGAAAAAGGATATTTTTGAGGGTGTTTCAGTCATAATAAATTCATGCAACCCCAACCATTATTATAAAAATATTTTTCATGAAAAATAAGGAAGTTCCCTAAAAATCATCCAGGAGCTCAAGTTATGACCTCCACAAGTTGGCTCTCAAGGTATGCTCTTCGGTACTTAACCATTTTCACACCTAGACACGTGTCAATATGAGGTTAAGGTGTAATTTTATGTAAGTATTGTACCTTACCAAAGGTAAATGAGGTGAAAAAATTGTGCCCTCCACCCATTCAGTCTTCTAGTCACCTATATGACCAAGTGCTCACCTTCTAGCCCCCTTTGACCGAGTGACTTGCTCTCCCAACTACTCCCGCATGCATGCCATTTGTCACTGTGAGGCTGAGGCACATTTTTGAGCACCTTTTTCTCATTTACAATGGGAAAATAGTGATAAGAAAATATTCCACACCCCTTTGTAGGCTCCAGGTTCCTTATGCGACCATTTTCTAGCCGCTAGGTGTTTGTTTTAGTCCCCTCCTTCATTTTGTTAAACGAATGAATGTCCCCCATTTGTCATGCTAGGGGAAAATAAAATTTTACTGTCCCTATTGCACATTTTAAAAAGGACATGAGTTGATAAAAAAATCTCCCCACCTCTCCCTCTTAAAATCTAAACACTATAAAAGAGACACTTCACCATTTTTTCTCATTTCTCCCCACATGTTCCCCACAATGAAAATTTGCTGAATTTTTCATTCAATATTGCATCTCCATTTTCATGATCCCTTCTTTGATTCATATTCTTCATGATATAAAGAAGATAAAAAATGAAGAAATCCAAATTTGAGAAAAATAAAAATGAATATTTTTCTCGAAGAGACTTCGAAATCCGCAAGGAAGAATTTCTCATATCTAAAAACTAGGGCACAAATCAACATGCTATTTTTTTGCAATCTTCTATTTTTTCAGAGGCCATGAGAATCTAAGTGAAACATTTCATAGACACACCCTTGATTTTTTACAATGAAAAAACCCCATTTTACTGTGATAAAAATTTTGAAATTTAAAATCTCTCAACCTAAAGAACCGATTTGAATTGAAATAATGAAAGTGCACTTGAGAAAAACCATATCAGGAAAGTTTTTTTTATCACAAACCAAGGCCTGGAAACCAAATTTCTAAAAATAGTAAGCCTTCCTACATGGGTAGTTACTATCTTTGGTAAGTAATCACCAGAAGTAGTTGCGGTGAAGACGGTGTAGACCAAAGGTAATCAAAAGATTAGAATGGTTGATCAATTCCAAAAATGGTGAAAACGTTCACTTATTAAAAATAAAAATTTCCCTATATGGACACTAGCTATAAGTAGCAAGTCATCAAAAAGAGTGGTTTTAGAGGGAGTAGTATACACATAGGTAATTTGGAAGGCTAAACTCACTAGCGGGATTGAAAAGAGGGTGAATTTCCATTTACTAAAAATAGTAACTCCCTCTTTCCAAAATAGTAAGTTAATTTTTCAAGTACACATGAAGTTTCCTAGAAGCCATGAATTTCAAGATTCATAGGTCATTTGGAATCCACACTAGAATATTACAACAATGTTTTTCAACACTCATTCTACCTTCCGATTTTCTATGCATTAGGTAAAATGGAAAGATTATGGTCATCACCAACAAAGACAAAGGGTTTAAAATGCACTTCATCTAAGATTTCTGATCAGTACACGGTGTGGCCATGTTACAAAGGTCATAACAGGTCTGTTTCAAGCTTCTATCTCTTTAGAGGGAATCTTCATTAGTGGTGCTTGTGTTCACTAATGGAATTACTCAACAAGTGTTTCTAAACACTTAGTTCACAATGTCCGTGGGTCCTTCAAAGGATGTCTCATCTCGCAACCAAAGAAATTGTTTGCAACATAAGAAAACCATTCACAACAAATATTTCAAAGGCATTGAGATCAATTTTGTGGAGCTTTCCTAGAATCCCTCAAGAGTGGCAGCATCTTCTTCACCAAAAATCACCCTTCCTCCCTCTTCTCTCTCTCTCTCTATCTTCTCTTCCCCCCCCCAAATTTCTCTCTCCTCCACGTTCTAATTATTATTTGGGTTTGCAATTTTTCATAATGCCTTTAATTTGATTAAAATGTAACTTTAGGATTATAATGTAATAACTCACCTTTTTTATAAAAGGGACATTTTCTAAGAATGTGAAAATCTTAAGTTGTGCAAAGGCATATGAAAATTCATTGGGGGGTAGGTAAAAAGTTATTCCTCTTTCTATAAATTGTAGAGGTATTCCCTTTCCAAAGGGTGAGGAGAGAGTGATCTTGTGAAGGAGAAAAGAGAGCTAATTTTCTTTCACTTCCCATTTCATACATTCTTCCCACTCTTGCATGTACAATTTTTCTCAAGCTTCAATAAAAGAGGAGTTTCCACCTTTTTGACTAGGAGGTTTAATTAAGACTTTGTGTTCATTGAATCTTATCTAGTCTTATTACAAATGGATTAATTGTTTCTTCTTAAATCTATGTGTGTTGAAGTTTTCGGTTAATGGGTGTGGGACTCTAATTTTCTACCCATAACATTAATCCCTCTCCATTTTTCTCGCTCCCTTTCCCATTCTCTTACAAATTCCTCTCTAGCAAGAAATTGCTAGCTTTTCTGCAGGGTCAGTAGAGTGCCCTTGTTGGGTCCCTGGACTCAAGGCCACCACAGAAGACCACTTTTTCATGCGCATGTGAACTCAAAGCTAGACCGTTTAAGTAGAGGGACTTAGATTCCCAGAGCGTTGGTAGGAAATCCATAAATTTTTCTACCCAAAATTTTTTCTCACCAATAGTTTTGACACTTATCATGCGGTAGACTTGGAAACATCTTCACCCAAAATATGACCAAAAGGTCTAGAAAATACAAAAAAAATTAAATATTGCAAAAAAATACAAAAAAAAATCAAAAATTGAAAAAACAGAAAAAGATAATTGATTGGAGTCCATTGTTGAAAGACCCTTCACATTCCCAGAGCAACCTTTCACATTGCATAGTGTCTTATCACATTCCCATTTCCAAATTTTCTCGAGTTGGCTAAAGTAAGATAGACCGGGATGAATAGGCTGAGAGGAGATGTTGATCCCACTTTTAAGGCTTTGAAAAATCAACAAAATCAAATCAGATATTATCCATACTACTTTTCTAAAGCTTTGTTCCCATTTGATTCATCAAGTGGTACTACGATAATCCTATCCAAACTCTTGTTGATACCCCCTATAAAATCTCCCATATTTTAACCACCATTAAACATGGAATTCCTTTGCGAGGAAGAAAAAGAACCAGAAGAAGAATTTGTAGAAGTAAGAGCCAAAGCAGAAATATAAACAACAATGGTGGATGAAGTAGAGAGACCTCAAACTATTATTCCATAGGGAAGGAATACATGCCTACTGCTCTCACATCCCCTCTTCACAATCTACCAACAGTTCCCATAAAATTTTCCAAAGTTCAAAGGTGACGAGACACAAATTCCAAAAGAACACATCATCTACTTCACCACATCATGTAGGATTATTGGAGTTGAACATGAATACATTTACATAAGATTATTTGTGGAGTCACTATAAGAAAAATAAATAGAATGGTTCTACCTCCTCCCCACCATATCAATCACCTGTTTGATCAAGTCTAGGTTTGAATAAAGATTCAAATCCACTAAGTAGTTTCAAGATCTCCTAGTGCAACTAGATCAAATGAAGAAGGAATATAATGAGAGTATGAGAAACTTCATGGCTCATTTTAACTAGTTTCTCTCTGTAGGATACAAGAAGAAGATTCACCATCTCGAAAAACAATGTCAAGAGATTATTCATTAATGCTCAACCACCAGAGGTAGGATTTTTCCCAAGAAGAGTTCAACCAAGGAACATTTCAAAAGTGTAAAGGACTTCCATAGAAGTTTATGATGATCTCATCATATCTGGAAATATTAAGAACCATTCAAACGGTAAGGATCAACATCCCGGAGATGAGATAATGAATCCATTCCTACATAAATTAGAAAATGAAATGGCATAGTTGAAAAGGGAAATTTTAGAATGAGTATCTCCTAAAAGAAATAACAAAAATAAAATTGAAGGAGCACCTTGAAGGCTTTCCATGAAGGATCCGTCCATCAATATAAATGAAGAAAAACAAGAATATGAAGAGGATCTTGAACAACAAAGTGAAGGTGGTAATTTCTTGGAGATTGAAGAAATAGAGAATGATACACACGTCAAATTCTATGAGTATTATGAAGGTGATTAAGATGACAAAAATAATGCACCTAGTTTCTCATGTGCATTTTTCACTCGTTCTCAGTTTGAAAAGGGAGCCTCTTCTTCCACCACCTGTAAATAAAAATAATATTGAAGATCCTCCTATGGTGACTCCACAAAACATAATAATTAGTTGAGGATACCCACTTTACCCTTATATGGAGTCTTCATTGGAGAATCCTAATATTGTGGAAAATAAGAAGGTCCTCGCAATCCCATGTAAGTCTCCCAATGCCTCTTCTAACTCTAAATCCATTTCGCAAAATCTAACGCTTCAAATGTTCCTAGTGTACCTTTCAAAATACCCTCCATTCCTGAAACATCTGCCCTTGTTTCCAAACCTATCCCAATTCCAAAAGAAGTCCATTCACCTCCCTTGTCCACATCTACCCATTTTGACATCGTAGAACATGCAAAAAGAACCAAAGTTCAGATTACTAAAATCAAATATTTACGGACTCACCCCAAACAATTTGAAAGATTTGTTTGATATATCAAGAGTGGTAGTTCAAAATCCACTACTGTGAACCCCAGTTCTAAAGGACTACTACTAAACCCACCTGCACCTCCATCACATAACATGCTTTCTCTGAGTGCATCAAATATCGATAAGGTTGACCCTTTCTATGTCTCCTTCTTAGTTAGAGAATATGTATTGAATAATTGCATAATAGATTCAGGTGCCTCTGACAATGTAATGCCTATCAAGGTCACAAAATCTCTCAAAATCACCATGACTATGCCCAGTGGCTCTTGTTACTCTATGGATTCTTGTGGGGAAGATCAAAGATGCAAAAGTGGCTTTTGATGAATCTCTAGATAAACATATTTTGATGAATATTTTGGTAGTGAGACATCCTAGAAAAATTTGGAATGTTATTAGGTTGAAGCTTCTTCCAAGACTTAGGAGGGAAAATTTAGATGAATTTGTCTTTCGTAACCATACTAGTCAAAGGAGATATGGAGAAGTTTCTTCTTGTGAAGAAGATGAGGTATTCATTACAAAATTTAGGAATCCTAGAACCAACATCTTGTATCAAGATAACAAGAGGATGAATCATTTTGTAACAAATGAAGAGGAGGATGAGATTACCATCTTGATAGGACCAAGTATCTCTTCCCAAAGGGGTATGGATCTTGAAGAAGCATTGAGGAACTTTGAGTTACAAGAGGATAAACCTGAGTTGTTGGATTGTACAAGCTAAGAAGAAAAGGAAATAGTTCTTGATGAGTTATAAGCATGGAAATCTTATTACATGTTCATGCATGATGAAGAAGCATTATCTTTCCCATTCAAAGATGAATACTCCCTTGATCATGCCACCCAAGAAGAGATAAAGTCATCTTGCGATAAGCCCTCATGATTTTTGAAAGAACAATATGTGGAAGATATCCTAAGAGATGTTGAAGAAATAGAAGACCTTGAGCTCAGTATTGAACTCCTGATGCAAGCTATGGATATGCAAGACAAGTAAGAATCCAATTCAGAATCCTCAATCAATTTTGAGGTCGGATGTGATAAAGTAAAGAAAGGTGAAGAATCTGAGGCCCCTCATGAACCAATGAGTGATGAATGTGTTGATGAATTTGAAGTGTTCTCCTTTCCATTCAAGGAGAGGATTCCCTATGGGATGAAAAATTTGAGACTCAAAGTATAAAGGTCTTCGAATTTGGGGATCCCCTTGATAAAAAAACAAAAATGTCATGAGCCTCAGGATAATGAAGTAATTCCTTCTAATGGTTTCCTTGAATTCTAGAATGAAGATTCTTTGAATGAAGGTAAAGGTGAGATTTGGGTAATTTTAAAGAAGAATTCAGTTCAAGAAATTTTAGAAGTGGTGGTAAACATGGGAGATCTTGAGCTAAGTATTGAATTCTTGGCTCAAGCCATGGTCATGCAAGATAGGTACGAGGTTACATCTGACTCTTCACTCAACTTCTAAATACCTCATAATGAGATGGAAAAAAGGATGAATTCAAGGAATCTTATAGAAAATATGTCAATGATCATAAATGGGTGGAACAAGAAAACTCAAGATATTCAAGCTATCCAAACAAAAATCAGCCCTGGGAAAATAATGAGACAATAAATGAGAGATCATCGATGTGGATAAGCGTGGAAAGAAATTGGCAATATGAAATTGATTTCAAAGAGAATGAAGGAAATGGAATTTTAAAGATAATTACATGAGCATTAGGAAGATCATATAGGATTACTCATAAAAGTACATAGAGAATCATGAAAGAACCTATATTTCATAATCAATTGAGGAGAGGAGGATACTTTGTGGAACCAGTCAATGGCTTCATAGAACATCATCGTTCAATGTTACCTCTTTGAAGTTAACCTTTGAAAAGAAATTTTCTTTAGTGAAAGAAGGTTTCCTTTTCCATTGTGTTCATTCTTTCCTTTCCACGTGGTGTGTGTACTTCTTCTAGCTATTTGCTTGAGTGACTCTATGTAGCCATATGGATAAGGTACTAGTCATTATAAAATTGAGATTCTATGATTTCTCATGTCATGTCCTCATTTCCATTGATCCATAACATGTCCCCAAGCTAGATCCAACTATTTTCTCGTGTTTTTACATGGGAAAAATTCACCTAAAAACAAGACAACTATACCCTAGTGTCAAAATTTCATGTTATATCTTTCCAGGCACCCTGATCAACCTATCCCTCAAGTGTAAGGTATAATATTTTCCTTTAGTGTTTCATGTGTGAAATTAATCAATCCCCCTAGGTGATTTAGGAGTAAGAAAAATCATTCAAGCATGTTGAAGAAACGGGTTTCAAGGCAAGTTTTCATCAAACCTAGAAATGAATTTCATCAAATTTTCTAAGGAAAGTGCATCATCATTGAAGCAAGTGAAGGTGAATAATTTTCATCATGGAGGTGTATCTAGCAGCCAAGAACATTATGGAACTGATTTAGGAATATTATGGGAAGTTTCAGGCATTTAGGAGTTAATTCACCTAAAGCGAGGTTTTGGGGCTAAAGGGGCTTGCACCGAAAAAAGAACCTCATCTTCGAGGCATGATTTAAGGAGCTCAGGAATGAATTAAGAGCCAAAAAATATATCATTTGAAATAAATTTTAGTCCCATAAATGGTGAAGACAATAGATCATCTTCAAGCACCATGAATTTTCTAGGCCAACTCATTCTTTTAATGCATATCATCGGGAGATCCCAAGTAAAAGGAGGATTTTGGGGTTTTTTCAGTCATAATAAAGTCATGGGACCCGAAAATTCTTCTAAAATGTTATTTTTCTTGAAAAATAATATAAGGAATTTCCCTAAAACTCATCCAACAGCTCAAGTTATGACCTTCACAAGTCAGCTCTTAAGGTAGGCTTTTCGGTACTTAACCATTTTCACACCTGTAAACGTGTCAAGCTGAGGTTAAGACATATTTTTATGTCCATATTATACCTTACCAAAGGTAAATGAGGTTAAAAAAATCCACCCTCCCCCATTTATTCTTTTGGTCATGCATATGACTCGGTGCTCTCCTTCTAGCCCCCTTTGACCGGCTTTGACTGCTCTCCTAACTACTCCCGCATGCATGCCACATGTCACTGTGAGGCTAGGTAACATTGTTGAGCACATTTTCACCTTTATAAGGGGGAAATATGGAAAATAAAATGTTCCCCACCCCCTTTTAAGCTCCAGGTTCATCATGCAACCATTTTCCAGCCCCCAGGTGTTTGTTTAGTCCCCTCCTTCACTTTGCTCAACAAATGAACGTCTGCCATTTGTCATGATAGGGGAAAGGAAAATTTTATTGTCCCTATTGCACCTTTGAGAAAGGACATGAGGTGCTAAAAAATTCTCCCCACCTCTCCCTCTCAAAATCTAAACACTATAAAATCGATACTTCACCATTTTTTCTCATTTCTCCCCACATGCTCCCCGCTCTTTCGAAACTCGCCAAATTTTTCATTGAATATTACATCTAAATTTTCATGCTCCCTTCATTGCTTCATCTTCTCCATGATATAAATAAGATTAAAAAATGAAGAAATACAGATTCGAGAATAATAAAAATGAATATTTTTCTTGAAGAGACTTGAAACCCGCAAGGAAGAATTTATCATATCTAAAAAACTAGGGCACGGATAAACATGCCATTTTTTACAATATTCTATTTTTTCAAAGGCCATGAGAATCCAAGTGTAATGTTTCATAGACACACCCTGTATTTTTTACGGTGAAGAAACCCCAATTTAATGTGATAAAAATTTAGAGATTGAAAATCTCTCAACCCAACAACCGATTTGACTTGAAATTATGGAAGCACACTTGAGCAAAAACCCATATCGGGAAAGTTCATTTCATCACAAACCAAGGTCCGGAAACCAAATTTATAAAAATTGTAAGCCTTCTTACATGGGTAGTTGTAATTTTTAGTAATTCATCACCGAGAAGAGGTTGCGGTAAAGATGGTGTGCACCAAAGGTAATCAGAAGATCAGAATGGTTGGTCAGTGCCAAAAATGGTGAAAACAACCACTTACTAAAAATGACAAGTTCCCTATATGGACACTAGCTATAAATAGTAAGTCATCACAAAGAGTGGTTTCAGAGGGAGTATACATAGGGGTAACTTGGAAGGCTAAACTCACTGGCGTGATTGAAAAGAGGGTGAATTTCCATTTACGAAAAATAGTAACTCCCTCTTTCCAAAATAGTAAGTTAATTTTTCCACTACAGTGAAGTGTCCTATGAAGCCATACATTTTAAGATTTATAGGTCATTTAGAATCTAGACCAAAAGATTGCAACAATGTTTTTCAACACTCATTCTACGGTCTAGATTATCTTTACATCAGGTAAAATGGAAAGATTACGATCATCACCGACAAAGAAAAAGGGTTCAAAATGCACTTCATATAAGATTTCTGATCAATATAATAGTGTGGCCATGTTACAAAGGTCATAATGTGAGTCTGTTTTGAGATTCTATCTCTTCAGAGAGAATATTCATTAGCAATGCTCATGGTCACCAATGGAATCACTCAAAAGTGTTTGTAAACACTTAGTTCACGATGTATGTGGGTCCTCCAAAGTCTGTTTCTCATCTCGCAACCTAATAACTTGTCTACAACAACCCCTCCGAAGCATAAGAAGATTATTCACAAGTAAAGAGTTCAAAGGCATTAAGATCAATACGATGGAGCTTTATAGGAATCCTTTTGTGGTGACATCATTTTCACCGGCATTCACCCTTTCTCCCTCTTCTTTCTATCTCTCTCTTCTCTTCCTCCCCCAAATTTCTCTCTCCTCCACATTATAATTCTTCATTAGGGTTACACTTTTTTATAATGCCTTTAATTTGATTAAAAAGTAACTTTAGGATTATAATGTAATAAGTCACCTTTGTTTTATAAAAATGGACTTAATATGTCCTAAGAATGTGAAAAGTATTAAGTTGTGTAAAAGCATACGAAAAGTCATTAAGGGGTAGGTGAAGAGTCATTCCTCTTTCCATAAATTGTACAGAATTCCCTTTTCAAAGGGTGGTCAATTTTGTAAGATCATGAGAGAGTGATCTTGTGAAGGATTAAAGAGATAGTTAATTTTCTTCCACTTCCCATTTCATACATTCTTCGACTCTTACATGTACAATTTTTCTCAAGCTTCAATAAAAAAGGGGTTTTTTCCTTTTTGACTAGGAGGTTTAATTAAGACATTGTGTTCATTGAATCTTATTTGTTTTTGTTGCAAATAACTTAATTATTTATTCTTAAATCTATGCGTGTTGAAGTTTCTAGTTTATGGGTGTGGGAATCTTATTTTCTACCCACAAAATTACTCCCTCTCCCCTTTTCTTGCTCCCTTTCCCATTATCGTGTAAAGTCTTCACTAGAAAACAATTGCTAGCTTTTCGCAAGGTCAATGGAGTGCCCCTGTTAGATCCCAGCAGAAAGGAAACCACAAAAAACCACTTTTGCATGCACATGTAAACACGAGATGCACCGTTCAAGTAGAGGGACTTAGATTCCCAAAGCGTTGGTAAGAAATCCACAAATTTTTATACCTGACAAATTTTCTTTCCAATGATGACTAATCCCAAAGCCTAGTTAACAAAGTGACATAGAAAGGTGAAGTGAAGGCTTGAGGCTGATGGTGAATCATGGTAAAGGCATAAAACACATTATATGACATGTTCAAGGGGTAACATTGTGAAGGATAACACAATCATGGTGAGATGCAATGTAAATTATCCTGAATTGGCTTATTTCAAGCACCTGACATGAGGATATGAAGAAAACCAAGCTATATCAAGCTAATGCAAGTATGGGAAGCATGTAGTTGCATTTTCAAGAGTACTAAAATGAATTATAGGTCATAATTCAACATTTAGAGGCATATTTAGGGTCATTGGTATGACTGCCCTTAAGAAAAAACAATTTTAGCATGCCCAAATGAGATGGGATTGGAAGTTTCAGGGTGAACCAAATAAAAATTGACCATTTGATATCATGGAGGAGGTAGTCATGAAGGTGTGGACAAAATTTGAGGACCTGAGGAGGAGTTTTGTGCAAGATATTACATTTTTACCAAAATTGGGTTAAGCAAGGTATGCTAAACTAACACTGAATTCTTAGCATTCAAGATAAATTGTGGAGCCTTCTTTGGATAAATCATAAGATAAATTTTTGAATATAATTGGGATAAAAATATTTTTCAAAAATTATGAGGTCAAATGGATGAGAAATAAGAAAGTTCTATCCATTTTTGTGAAGTTGTCTAAAACCTTCCTTAAACCTAGTTAAATAGTTATAGAGAAAATTGTTTTTCATGCCTCCAAATGGAATTATTTTACCTTGAAAATGATTTTATGGTGTAGATTATTCATCGAGTTCATGTTCATGGTGTTTGAGTTTATGACTCATGGTGGACCCAACAAGAAATCAAAGATTTTGTGGAAAATTCAAAGGCACTGGGTAAAATCTATAAAGGAAAACATGCTCAAATTTTTGGTAGATGAATATGGGGGTGTGTTAGTGATGTTAATGAATTCATATGAATTATTTATTTGGATAATTTGAAGGTACATGTGTGTTTTCAGTCCCACCACTTGAAAATGCTATGAAGACAAACACTAGTCTTTTTGTTTGAAAGGTAAATGTGTTCTTCTCCTGATAATCCTTGAAAATGATAGGTTGGATGTGAAGTAAAGGTAATTTTACACATGTTTCATGCATTATTTTAATAGGAAAATGTATTTGAAGTACTTGAAGGCATACATATCAAGACTAGTATTGGATGTTTTGAAACCAATCGAGTAGTCTCGAAAAGGATGTATATTCATGATGAAATCCTTAAATTGAAGATTTATGGTAAGCTTAAAGGAATCAATATATTAATATATTTCTAGAAAGATATGGTAGGACCCATGAACTGGTGTTTAAGTGAAGTTATACCTCATTTTGTGAAGGTTGTTTATTTGAGTTTGAAGGTCTATGAATGGCATGTTCAAATCAACATGTTCTTGTTTGTTTAAAAGTGATGAAGCTTACCTTTGCATCTAAATGATATCTACACAACATGGTATATCATCTCAATGCTTTATAATGGTTTTAAATTGCATGCATCATTGAATAGGAAAGGATCTCTGTGACTGAACTTTTTAGTCCTCCATGAATGAGTTTGAAGCTTAAATGAAGTCTTAACAATGAAATGGTGAATGCAGAAGTGTTTCAAGGAGATATAAAGGTAAATGAGAAGTGTCATAATGTGGATGCATGATGGACATAATTTTCATTAAGTTAGATTAGCTAAAATACAAAAAGGGTATGTTGGAGAGAATAAGACAAATCAGCTTTTGTGATTACAAAACATAGTTGCAGAGGTAGATGAAAAGTTTGTAGGAGTAGTCAAAAATGTCATAAGTTTAAGAGAGGTTATAAATGTGATGTTTGAGATTCCTTTACACGAAATTACTCATGACAGTCAAAGAAATTTAGTCTATATAACTAACAAAAATATTGATGTCATTGTAACTATTTTAGGTGAAGCCTTCTCACTTTATGTGCACGAGTTGTCAAGTAAAAATTTGAATTTAAAAAGTTAGGGTGTTGAGGATACATGAAAGAGTGTTATGAAGAAATTATAAATCACTCTTTTGTGCTTAAAAATGTAATTTTATGTCTCGTAGGTGTAGAAACATGTATGTATGAGAAAACTAGTATAATAATGGTGAGATATGAAAACTAGTGAAGCAAAGATATATAAAGGAGGAGGATGAAAATTTGATAATGATGTTTTTGTAGAAGCTTGATGACCCTTAGGAATATAATTTAATGAAGAATAGTGTTTTACTAGTATGAATAAGCTGGATGAAGACAGAGATGATTCAAAGTGTGCAAAATTATCTTTGGAGACCTAATATCAGATGTGTGAGAAGATAAGCGCATGAATAATTGATGAAGACAAATCTTGTGATCATGTGTGAGATGTAGTTGATAAAGGAGGTGTGTTGTATGAGACTGAATGGTTGGTGATGAGAGGATTAGGTGATTAGAAGAGAAGTGAATTAGGAGAAGAACTAAGAAGAAGAATGAGTTGATTTAGTGGTCACAATATGTTGTGTGAGACAACCAATTCAAAGTGATCAAAACCTTGCAGAAGACTAAGTAACACATTAGAATTTAGGGAGTCAAATCTTCATTGTAATTTGAATCATAGAGAAGGTCAGTTGGTGCTTGAATAAATTTTGGAGTTGAAGCTTTCATGTAAGTAAAATCTTGCTAAATACTAGGTGGATGCTTGGTTAAAATTTGGAGTTATAGCTCCATGTTGAG
The DNA here is from genome assembly GCA_018340775.1 of Taxus wallichiana var. yunnanensis. NCBI lineage: Eukaryota > Viridiplantae > Streptophyta > Pinopsida > Cupressales > Taxaceae > Taxus > Taxus wallichiana. The sequence goes on along the minus strand of CM031236.1, from coordinate 269,886,295 downwards.
TTGTTGATCAACTTTGAAATCATTGTAACCTTAATAGGATGATTCATCAAAGATATTTCTTTAGTTTCAGGAGATTTTTTTATCCCTTATAGGGTTTCCCACATTAAAATTGGTGTTCATTTGTGTGTGCTTGTTTTCTCTCTCTCTCTCTCTCATATTTGAATTTCCATGCTTCATCATGGTTAAGATTTTTAATTACGGATGGTTGAGGAATTTTAAATTGGTTGAAAATTTTGAACAAACAATGATTCACCCCATAAGTGTCTAGGATTTACAACACTTATTTGGATTTACTTTCATATATTTGTCTACGTTTCCAAATACTCCTTATTTGGATCCACTTTTGTCTCATTTTCAATCTTTCCTAAATACTCCTTATTTGCATTCATTATCGTATCTTTTATACTTTACCAAATTCTTCTTATTTGGGATCATGATTATCTCTTCCAAATTTCCAAATTTCCTTATTTGGACTTATTCTAATCTCTTATGACTTTTGGATTGTCCATCCTTTCACAAATTTTCTTCATTTAAAATCATCACTTTTTAAACAAGTATAAGTCTTGAGTTATAAACATCCATATCCAAACTTGAGCACAATCACCCTTATTCATCTAAGTCTTGACATTTTGATACTTGTTTTATCATAGTCAAGCACCATCAGACCACCTTGAACTATCATATTTATAATTCTTGAGTTTAACATTTGCATTTTTGAAATTCAAATGTTCCATCATCTTATGTCGACACATTTCACATTCATTTATTTAAATTGTTGAGATATTCAATATCTATCCCCTCCTCTCTTTTAAAGAACTCCATTTTCTTTAATATGAGACCATTCATCAAATCACTTTCCCTTCATCTCTCACATTAAATTTATCTATATTTGATCATTTTCGTCATCATATTTTCACCTCTATATTTTGACATTCACTTTGTTGTTATTTAAGTATTATCCTTCCATTATTTAGTATTTTATCTTAGGACTCATCTTGTTAAGAGTTGAGCACCTTCATAATATTCCTAAGTGATGCAAATCACCATGAAAATTTCATGCATTCATCTAGTTCAAAACAATCAATGACATTCATTCTCTTAAGTAGCCTATTTTAAAATTCTTCTTGACTAGTTTAGATTGACTCAAATTGCTATATCTTGATCAATTAAGCACAAGATTTCTCTCTAAATACCATACCTTGTCCATACACCCATAAACATGTCAATTAACCTCTTTAACATAGAAAGATTAATGAAAACAACAATTTTACTTACCATCCCTAATATTACCTTCACCAACATTTTTACAGTCTTAGGATAACCAAGAAAACTTCTTCACTTTAGCACTCAGTAGATTTTTAAAATTCTTTAACCTATCACCAAACACTCATTCATCATGTCAACATTCATAAAATGGATTAGAGGATAAATTATTCAATTTTCCCCAAATTTCTCCAAAGCGCCTTTAGTAGACTCTTGAGACTTTACCCTTGCATGCATCATGGTTAGAAGGATTAATACATACCCTAAATAAGATGAAATAATATCCAAACACCCTTTAATATTATTAAGGTGTGCCTCAAATTTCTTCATCCAACACCTTACTCTTCTCCCTCAAAACCCACCTTTGCTTTCCTAGTACAATGATCTCCTACTAGCCCTGGTTAGGACCTTTTCCATTCATTAATTTTGATGAAGTGAATCAATAACCAAGATTTAACATTTTCCACTACCCATTACCTAGTTCTTTTAGTGTGTAAAGTTACAAGACTGTATACCAATTCCATCACCTACTACCTTAAGAAATTGACCCTCACAATTAGGTCTCTGACTGTACTCTCTGCCCCCTTAGAAGAATGTCATAAATATATAGAATTTTCAAACTTGGTTATTTAAATTTATTAAATAATCCTTTGATACACTTTGCAACCATGTATTATTCCAATTTTCAAGTCAAATTTTGAGGTTTTCAAGCTTCAATTCCCATTTTTGATCAAACCCTAATCCTATACTCTATCATGTCCTTTAGTTGACTAATCTGTCACATTTTACAATAAAATTATGGGTGTTCATGAGGTACCTTATTCTTATCCTAAATTCATACACTCATAAGATTATAACTTACCAATTTATGCCCCCAATTCTACTCTTAAACTTCAAACAAGAAGAATATGTTCAAAACCTAAGCTGTTTCTACTGTGCTAACTTGAGAGAATACAAAGCTAAGTTACAATTTTATTACTAGTGAGTTTAAAACAATAAAACCTATTACTTGAGTTGTTATTCACCTCCTTCAATTTTTTTGGCTATGAGTCATGACCAAAGATACAAGTATTGGTGATTTCAATCTCAAACCCAACTGTGTACACACACGAAAGTAGGGTACATGAAAACCCTCAACATGGGAATTGATAAGTCTTGAATTTTTAATAAATAAGGCTTTATATTTACCAAATAAAATCATCAAATCAACCCTCCAATAACCTTATAAATCTAACATATTTCTCAATCAATCAAGATTTACTCAACTTAATAAAACACAGTCCTAATTTTCTATGATTACTTAAACATGCAAGGAAAAATTGAAGAAGTTAAATGTCTAAGATAAGAAATAATGTCCAACATCATACATCAACACTTCCTCCACTCCTTATCACATGTTTGACATCAAAATTATTCATTTAAAATCTATAGTATATCAACAAATCCTTGCCAAAACATAAATGCACACTTAGCGGTCTCATGCAATCACTTGTATAATAAAACAAGGTGTCCGTCACTCATCTTATATGAAATGTCAATGAAAAACAAGTAAATATATATGATCATCAATAAAATATCAATCCTTAAACTATGATATCAAAGGATAAATTATAAAATTACAAAAGGAGTATCCACATATAGTGCAAAATAAAGTGTTATTTAGTACTCTCAAGTTTACATACAAAATTTTTGCATTACATCTCTCCTTAGTTCATCGTCCTTGAGGAATGAGTCTTATAACTGATTCTTGATTGTATTTAATATCCTACTATCTTGATTTCATATCCCTAATTGTCATTTTGATGACTCATACATCACACACTTGGCTTAATTACATCATTTAATCAATTTATTGGCTTATACATTCTCTTGACTCATGACTTATCTCTAGACACATCACACATTCCCTCAAACCTCCTAAGCTCTCTCTAATTTCATAATTTGAAAGTAAATTTCCTCTTTTACATGTTTGCAAAATTTTAATTACAATTTAGGAGGAAAACCTATAATTTGAAATTTTGAGTTACTCTCTTAAGACTTTCTCTCATGACTCTACATACTATAAAATTATTAACTTAATCTCATAGCCTTGGAAATTTACATTTGGGATGTATTCTTAATGATGCTCCTTCATCATACTCCCAAGGAGGACAAAAAGAACCCATGTTATTGGTTGTATTGCAATCTCTTTGACTGAGTCTTCATCTTCTTGGCATGCTTTTATCTAACTTCTACTCTCTTACTTGTCCTTGTTTGCTTATTGACCACCTGGGTCCCACAATTAGCTCTTTAGGTTTACATTTTCCTTGAAATGGATTCTTTCTCTCTTGAGTTTCTTATCCATATACATCATTTTCAGGTCCTCCTCAGTTACACATGCAAAAACAAACATATATAAACAAAAAATATACATTGTTCCTCATGATTTTTGATGTTCTTCATCTCCATATGACTCTTACTCATCTTATTTTCATCACTTTCCTTACTCAAATGGAATGTAAGCTGCCCATATTCTTCACTTTTCCCCTTTTCATCAGTTTCAACTCCTTCATCAACTGATTATTTTTGTATTAGACCATTTTCTAGGTCCACAAGCTCTTTATGATGAGATTTCTTACCCTCACTTTCATCTTTCTCTTCTCTCTCTTCACTATCTTCATTTTTATTGACCTCTTTCTTCCCTAAGGCTTTCACACTCTCTTCACAAAGTTTATTCTCATCCTCATTTGCTAATAATTTTTATTTTCCTCTCATCTCTTTCTTATTTATCTCTTCATATTTATTTTCTAGTGCCTCTTTGTGCACCATACCTCTCTTATTGTCCTCAAATTGTAAAAAAATTCTAAGGCCTCCTCTAGGACCTCATCTTCTTCTTCTTATCATGTGTTATACATTTGAACTGTCAATTCTCTTTACTTTTTATCATTCTATTTCACTTTGTCATACCTATTTTCTTGATTCTTAACAAGAATATCTTAATTTCCATCATAATTATCATATCTCCTAAACTGGTATCTTTCTTTTCAACATGTAACTCACACAATTATTCATCATTTACAAGACTATAAAACTTGTTTTATTCATCTTTGTGAGTATTTACAAACACAAAACTTTCATTTTGTATTTTAAATTGATTACACACCTCATTCATGGACTGATCTGCTGCTACTACACCTTCATTATCTTCATTTAACCTCTGCATTCCTTCATACACAACTTCTTTGACTTATTCTTTCTTCTTTTTTCTCTCATGTTTTCTCATTTTCCTTAGATTATTTTCTTCTTCCTCGATGAATTTTCTGAACTGCTCTATTTATTTCCTCTTTACAATTTTTCCTATGAGCCATTTGACCCTTCTTTTAATCACATATCCCACTTATTTATTCTCCATCATCATTAATTTACCTAGTTTCTCTATATTCTCTCTCAACTTGCCCAATTCTCTCTCTATCCACACCTCACGTCTTTTTATTCTAATTTTTATTCTTGGAGTCTTTCTCTTTGATTTATCTCTCATTTTTCCTCTCTTTATGGTCTATTAGCTTCACTAACTTTGCCACTTATTATTCCCTATCCATTCCTCTTCACCTGTCACTTCACAATCAAAATCAACTTCCACAATTTCTTGTTAGCAACATAAAAATTCTTTATATGATATTTTCATGATTTTATGCCAAATGATGCAGAGCACCATGACAATTTCATGCATTCATCAAGTTCAAAATATTCAATGACATCCATTCTCATAAGCACCCTGTTTTAGAAGTCTTCTTTACTAGTTTAGATTGACTCAAATTGCTATATCTCGACTAGTTAAGTAGAATCCTACTTTCTAAATACCATAAACATGTCAATTAACCTATTTAAAATACCAATATTTATGAAAACAAAATTTTTACTTACCATCCCTACTATTCCCTTAACTAACCTTCTTATAGTCTTAGGCTAACCAAGAAAACTTCTTGACTTTAGCACTCAATAGACTCTTTAACTTCTTTAGCATGTCACCAAATACTCATTCAACATGTTTACATTCATAAAATATATTAGAGGCAATAAATTCATCATATTTTCCCCAAATTGCTCCAAATCTACCTTTAGTAGAATCTTGAGACTATACTCTTGCATGCATCATGGTTAGACGGATTCATACATACCCTAAATAAAATAAAATAATCTCTAAACACCATTTAAGCTTATAAAGGCATGTTTCAATTTCATCATCCAACTCTTTAATATTCTCCCTCAAAACCCACCTTTGCTTTCATAGTATAATGAGCTCCTACTAGCCCTAGTCAAGACCTTTTCCATGCAAAAATTTTTATGAAGTGACTCAATAACCAAGATGGTCACCTTTTCCGCTACCCACTACCTAGTTATTTCAATGTGTAAAGTTGCAAGACTATGTACCAACCCTATCACCTACTACCTTAAGAAATTGATCCTCATAATTAGGTCTCTCGACTATACTCTCTGTCCCCTTATAAGACTATCATAAATATCTAGAATTTTCACCCTTAGTTCTTTAAATTTATTACATAATCCTTTGATACACTTTTCAACCATGTATTATTCTAATTTTTAAGTTAATTTTTGAGGTTTTAAGGCTTTAATTCCCATTTTTGATCAAACCATAACCCTATACTCTATCACAATCCTTTAGTTGAATAATTATCACATTTTCCAATAAAATGGTGGGTTTTCATGAGGTACCTTATTATTATCCTAAATGAATACACTTCTAAGATTATAACTTACTGATTTAGGCCCCCAATTCCACTCTTAAACTTCAAACAAGAAGAATATGTTCAAACTCTAACTATTTCTACTATGCTAACTTGAGAGCATACAAAGTTTTACAACTTTATTCCTAGTGAGTTAAAATGAATCAAACCTATTACCTGAGTTGTTCTTGACCTCCTTCAATTTTTTGGGCTATGATTCATTACCAAAGATACAAGTATTGTTGATTTCAATCTCAATCCCAACATGTGTACACATGAAATTAGGGTACATGCAAAATCTCAACTTGAGCATTGATAAGTCTTGAATTTTTAATCAATAAGGATTGATATTTACCAAATAAAATCATAAACTAAACCCTCCAATAACCTTACACATCTACCATCTTTCTCAATAAATCAAGATTTACTCAACTTAATAAAACACAATCCCAATTTTCCATGATTACTTAAACATGCAAGGAAAATTTGAAGAAGTTAAACCTATAAGATAAGAAATAATGTCCCATATCATACATCAACACTTCCTCCACTCCTTATCACATGTTTGACATCAAAAGTATTCATTTAAAATCCATAGTCTATCAAGAAATCCTTTCCAAAACATAAATGCACACTTGCATAGTCTCATGCATTCACTTTCATAATTAAATAGGGTGTCTCATCACTCATCTTCTATGAAATTTCAATAAAAAACAAGTAACTATATGTGATTATCAATAAAATATAAATCCTTAAAATATGATATCAAAGGAAAACTCAAAAATTACAAAAGAAATATTCACATACATTGCAAAATAAAGTGTTATTTAGTAGTCTCAAGTTTACATATAAATTTTTCTCATTACCTCTCTCCTTAGTTCATACTCCTTGAGGAACGAATCTTATAAATGATTATTGATTGTATTTAATCTCCTCATATTTTGATTTCACAGCCCTAACTATCATTTTGATGACTCATACATCACACACTTGTCTTGTTTACATCATTTTATCACTTTATTGGTTTATACATTCTCTAATACTCACGAATTATCTCTAGACACCTCACACATTCCATCAAACCTCCTAAAATATATCTCCTTTCATAATTTGCAAGCCACTTTCCTCTTTTACATGTTTCAAAATTTGAATTACAATTTAGGAGGGAAAACCTCCAATTTGAAATTTTAAGTTACTTACTATCTTAAGACTTCCTCTCATGACTCCACATAGTCTAAAACTCGAACTTAACCTCATAGCCTTGGAAATTTACATTTGGGATTTCTTCTTGATGATGCCCCTACATCACTAATTATATCTTAACACTCTTTTTAAGAGTTGATCACATCATCTTGTTAATTCTCTTCTCTTTTAAACATCAATTTTTAAAATGTCGAGAAAAATAACCTTGTCAAAGTCTCGTCTCCTTTGTACATTAAATCTTTTCCAATGTTCGAGAACATCACTTAGCTCATAAAATAATTCTCCCACCTTAGAATTTATTTTGGTAAAAGTTCAATACTCAAACTTTCACTTTCAAATAATTTTCTCCTCTTCCATATTAACATTCAATTTTCTAAGGGTTGAGTTCTTTGATCTTTCAATCTCTTCTTCGATCTTAGAATTCATTTTTCTAAGGGTTATGTTCTTCAATATTTCAATCTCCTCTTCCATATTAGAATTCACTTTTCTAAGCGTTGAGTTCTTTGAGATTTCAATCCTTTTTCCTCTTCCATCTTAGCATTCACTTTGATAAGGGTTAAGTTTTCAAACCTTTTCACCTCTTCCATCTTACTATTTACTTTGCTAAGGGTCAATATTTGAAACCTTTTTTCCTCTTCCATTTTAGCATTCACTTTACTAAGGGAAGAGATTTAAAACCTTTTCTCCTCTTCCATATTATCATTCAATTTTCTAAGTGTTGAATTATTCAATATTTCAAACCTTCTCCCCTCTTCCATCTTAGAATTCACTTTTCTAAGGGTCAAGTTATTCATTGCACCATTCTTTATTATCCATCTCTTTTAAATATGATGGAGGATTCATGTAAGACATCACACAAAAAGCTATTAGAAAAAAATATTGAGTTGAGAAAAAAATAGCTCTCCTATCCTCTCAAGTTACTTAAAATGATACCAAAGGTACCAACACATGAAGAAATGTGACAACATATTAAAAAATCATTCTCTAAAAACGAAGAGAAAAAAATCTTAAGAATGATAATTCCACATTCATCCAACAAACCAATTCACCATTTTCTCAAGAGTAGAAAATGATGAAAGACACTATTTTGGGTATGCAAAAACAATGCAAACAATTCAATTTTGATGAATTGTGTCCATACCCTTTCGACATGGACATATTACACATACCCTTCCCATGCTCTTTTGAGATGCCCAAATTTGAAAAATACAAGGGAAAAATTGATCCTAGAGAATATCAAATATTTATTCATGAAATGCCAAGAAGTGGAAAATAACAATATCTTTCTCTTGTGCCTTTTTCCTAGAAGTATATGAGGACAAGCTTTGGACAAGTTCTTACACCTTCTAAAGGGATCTATCACCACCTTTGTGGACCTCTCGAGAACTTCATCAAAAATTTCTATTTTTACCTTGACTCTAATGTCGAATGATGGATTTGTGCACTAAAAACAATGACCAAATGAAAGATGTGAAAATTTTTACAATGATGGAGAGGAATCAAAATTCAGATACCATGTTAAATCCCCCAAAAAAAATGGTTATCATCATCATCTCAAACCTTAACAACAAGTTATCCTTTCACATGTAGATACACTCTTTGTCTCACCAATTTTGAGTAAGTTATTACAAAGGGAACTCAATTGAAAAGGATGTTAATTATAAATGCTTAATCAAGCCTCATTTTAAAGACAAGGGGTACAATAAAAATAATAACCCTAACTCTTCTCATGATAAATATAGGTATCGTCAACCGTAACCGCAATGTTGTCAATGCTTTGGTGTAATGGATAATCAAATTGTGCACAACATACATGAAAAATAAACCAAAAAGTGAATCATACAACCTAGTGAAGACACTACTCCACACAAAGTCAAATGTTAGTTTATCCCCATCAGAGAAAGTATCTCTTGTGTTTTTCATCAAATAGTAAAGTCTAGAATGATAGGATATCCACTTAAAAAACCATTTTTTGAAGGGGAACCTAAGCCATAATGGTACAAACCTCATACGTAATGAGAATTCCATTGTATTGATTTCCACTGAATAGATAGATGTGTGTAATTTAATAATTATGTATAATACTTAATTGATGATGTAGATATATTTACAAAGCTCAATGGCAAAGGTGTCACAACCGAAGACACATCAACTACCACAATTTATTATGAAGAGTTAAACATTGTCTAACCTTTTGTACATACTAAAACTCAACGAGATCATGGGGACAAAGGTCAAATATCTATAACTCAAAACCAATCCATCTCATCCATATTTTTTTCCTACATTTCAAACAGATATTGAACCTATTTTGGACAACACCCTTCCAACATCAAACAAGAGTTTGACCTTGCTTCAAGATTCCCTTTCAACCCTTGATATAACTAAAGAATCTAGAAGAGGATCCATCATCAAGCACCTTTGAGCTTGATTTTATTCTTTCATTGCTAGCTCCTATGCCTAACATCTCTAGTCTTGTTGTCAAAACACAACCACAAAAAATTTGGACACTTGCAACAACACAACCTTCCATGTCCATTATACCTCAAATGATCAATCTTGTAGGCATCTCATCAATGATGACCCTTACATGTCAAGACATCTACATGTGTACACTCTACAATGTAAGTATACCCAAGAATAACCCTATATATCATTTTCAATATTTAATTGAAAACTTTTTGTCAAATCAATTAATCCATAGCCATGAAGGAGCAACATTGAATACATGCTCGCTAAAACCTATAAGGAGTCTTAGGTGTACATCTAGGGATTAATCCTTCTTTCCTTGTATTCTTCCACTCACGAATGCATGTGCATTTCAACATATCCTTCACCTCAAAAATCCTCCTCTAACATCACATAGGTCTTCTGATTTGATAAAAGACTTATCTAATCATATATCCTTTGATACATCCGTTTACTTAGACCTATTCCTCCAAAGTCTTGTAAATCATGAATCTTTTAATCTCTTGATTTTATTCTTTGACTTGGACATTGTCCACCCAAGTCTTGTACTTCAAGAATCATTGAATCTTCATATTTCCTCCTTTGAATTGGATCTCATCCACCTAAGTCTCATATCTCGAACTCATCAAATCATTTAATTCTCTCTTTTGAATTGGACCTTTTCCACCCCGTCTCATAACTCAATACTCCTCAAAATATTTTGATCTCCTTCTTTGATTTAGCCCTTACCCGTCCAAGTCTCTTACTTCAGGAGTCATTTAATATTTAAATTATCTTATTTAACTTGGATCTTGTTTTCCCAAGTCTCATAAATAAGGAATCATTTCATCTTGATTCCCTCCGTTGACTTAGATCTTGTCCACCCAAGTCTCGTAAATCATTACCATCCCACTTTCATAAAAATGGACCTCTCTCTCAATGATTCCATTGTAAACCTTCATCCACCAAAGTTCAAAAAAATTGAAAAGCATAAAAAGGGAATAAAACTCCATATCCAACCCATCATTAAAGCACTATTTGAACATAGAAAACCTAGAATTAGAAGCATATTATTCCATGGGTTCTCTCCATACTAGGGAAGTTTGCTTGCATAATTAACTCATAATTCAAACAATTTTAATTTTTTCATCTATTGGAAGATATCTTAATCATACCATTATCATATCTTCACATTATTCACCTCTGTAAAAAAGGTTAACCTTGTTCCTATTGGGAACTATGTGTCTCATCTCTGTTATGGTTTCTACCATTTCTGATATTTTTCCTATGGTTTTGTCTTGAAGCCATCGATGAAAACTCCTACTTTCAAATAAGCTCTCTCTTTAACGTAAAGCTCAAAATTCTTGTTGTCCAATTTTCCCGTGGGGAAAAATTGGACAATGCCCTATGGGCCATTTCTAGTTGTGGGAAAAAAATGATCGAATTGATAAATAATGTCTTAAAGGGGCCTTATTATGTTTCTATTCCTCGCAAAATATAGGGCTTGATAAAATAAAAGCTCGATGAGTCGAGCTCTATTTTGATGGCCTGTGTTGATAGCTAATAGCTCAAATTCAATATTAGTGACACATGTAAATGAGTACTGTGTTATATTATAGTTTATCCGAGCTAAAACAACAAGTAATATTGCTAAGTAGGTAGCCACAACGAGTTATAAGTAAGTTAAAAGCCGATAACTTGGTGAGATCATGGATGAATTAAGTGGGCTCGATTGAGAGATTGACATGGTAGAGAGTTAATTTGAGCTTGAAAGGGAGCTTGTTGATTGAGTTTGGGCCGAATAAAGCTTAAGATGCTGAACTAGGTGAGTTTCTTAGAATAGGTAGGTGACTCGGTGTAATCTAGAATGAGATCAATTTTCCATTGAGTGACTCAAAATATCACACAAGAGATATCATGCAAGCTATGTCAAAGGAGCTCAACGTCGGATTAGCTGGCGTGCAAGTGGTTAGTTAGGTTTGCAAGGAAAAATCAATGATAGATTGGCCAATGGAAAAGTGTATCCCTAGTAGAAGCTACTCAAATCACCGAGTTGAAACCATGAGCTCATTAAGTTGAGATAGTGGGGAATAGTTTGTAGAGTGAAATGTGATGAGAAGCTCAACTTGAAGGTGCTAGAATTAATGAAAATGGATCGGTAGTGTGTGAGTTCCAAGTTCTCATCAGTGTGTTCAATTCAGAATGAAACGTGAATTGTCAAGCATGAGGGGTTAGTTTGTCAGAGAGAGTTTTGGAGCAAGTTATCCGAGTAATTCTTTTCGAGTTAATCAAGATGAATGCACAAGAACTAGAGAGTCATAGATGGATTGAGCATCTATTGGTAAGCTCAATGTAGGTCATAGGCCACAAGTTATTGATGATAGCTATTTCAGACGTCTCCATCATGAGGTTCAAGAAATTTTAAATTTGGATATTTTTTTCAGGATCAAACACTTGCAAGTTTCTTAATAGATGGGAGGTTTGATAATGATCTCGAAAACCATGTCGATGGAGGCCGAGCTATGAGGTGAAGCCAAGTTATCAAAAAATTTAGATAATGAAGGTGGTAGTGTTGACCCAACCATGTAAGATACGGTTTTCTGAGTTATACATGAGAGTAGGATTGATTTACAAAGGAGATTGATCTAACTCGGGGATTGATCCATTTAGAACAACTTGATGCAGTTCAGGAGAGTTTTCCCCAATTCGGTAGAAGTAAGGGAAAATGAAGATGGCTTGATGTATGATCTGTTGAGTTTGGTAGGAAGACATAATGAAGGAGTGAGTTGGTTATACTAAGATTTTGATATAGGATCGGTGCTCGATCCAATCAAGTTAATTCAAAGATTGACATGTGACGCTTAGGGAAATTTAAAGGGTGTCACCATAGTGAAAAGTTAGTGAACCATTAAAATCTCATTGAGCTTGTTTTGGCATGGGATTAAGCTCAATAATGGAACATGGATCTCATGAAGAAGGAACAAAGGAAACTATGCAGCCGAGATAAGATGGTAGCATTATAAATGAGTGTTCATTAATTAATGAGTTATTGCAATATCTCAACTAATGAATGAGTAGCTCGGGCTAACTTAGGCATGACACTTTGGTAGAACCGAGTGAGTTTAGGCTTGCGATGTTTCAAATATTTTCCATTTCAGGAGCTTTCAGAGTTGTCATGTTTGTTTTTTCACTAATGAGTTGATTGTAAGGGAAGGCTCAAGCTCTAAAATTATGAAGTCGACTTTTGGAATTTGAGTTTCGGACCGAGAAACTTGAAACATATGATGAGTGAGTTGATAAAGTCATGGAGAGAGTCTAAAAATATGAATTCCAAAGTTTTGGAGTTCAGAACTTGAGTGGTTTTGGGAGTCAATGGTATAAATCAGAGGTCAACTTGAATGAAAGTCTTCATAGTTGTCATTTTTCAGAGTCCTGGAATGGGTGGCTTCAGAATCACCGAGTTGAGTCTAGTTATATGTAAAATTGAATTATAAGTCTGAAAGGAAGGCATTACGGCGGGAAATTCAAATTATTCATCGGTTAATGTCCGAGTTGATCAGAGTTTTTGTTTTTCTATGTAGAGAATCAGGTGGCGAATATAAAGGAACCGATGATTTGGTGGAAGGTTTGAGGATATCACCGAGATAATAATTTGGTGGAAGAAGTTGAGCGATAGAACAAGCGAATCGGTGGAAAAAAATGTAAAGCGAGAGGTTGGTCAACATGGAGCCACGTGTAACACATGAAAAGGAACCCATGGGAGGTAAATATGTGGGGCTCACTCAACGAGCCATGTGGGCTCAGAAATATGACAAAAGTAAGTTGTCGGTTGGCTCGGAGGAAGTATTGGAGCTCGCTTATGTGAAGATCGAGTGAGTTGATAAAAACATGGGTTTGAGCATTAAAGAAAATACAAAGAGCCGCTGACTTAATCTAAGATTTTGCCAATGTAAACATAGCACAAATAAATGTGGAACTCACCCAATTCGAGGTAGGAAGTTTTTGAGAAGATCATTGAATTAATGAAGATGTCGAAAAGATTTAGAAAGCACTAGTTGCATAATGCTAGGAAGCTCATGGAAGAAGAGCGAGGGAATCGCCAAAGAGATTACCGTTCAATCAACTCAATGAGTTAGATGGCAAGCCAATTTTCCAAACTACCATATCAATACCCTAAAAGAACCCATCTCTAATTTAGTTTTCAACCCAGGGGTTTCATGAAGACTCAAATTAACTCGTTAAAAACATTTAATATTATTTTTGATTTAATGAAGGAAAATTCAAGTTATTTGAGAAATGCTAATGAAGTACAAGACCTAGGATACCCAAACAATACCTTTTCACTCAGGAAGCCACAAATTCCTTCCCATTTGCCCATTTTTCACAAACTTTCAGTCATTAGAATTAGGAAAACTAGAGATACGCCATGGAATCATCATGAGATGGATTTTTCAGAGGTTTTAGTGTTCCAAAACTATAGGGTTTCCTCATTTTTTGAATAGTGCCCAGGAGGTGGAGATATAATTAATGAAGAAATCATGGTTGACCCATTTAGCTACATTCTTGCCTAGTTTTTAGGATTCTTCCCTCTTTCTCTCAACAACTCAAAATTTTCTATAAATGTAAAGGGGTGCTCATTTCTAAAAAAATTTAGACATTTTCCAAGCTTCCCCTCTCTTCACAAGCTTATTTTTTGTGCATTTGCAGGCTCTCAAGCCTTTCTTCTAAAATTGTAATAGAAGCTTATGCCTTTCCCTACTGTAATGATGCATTGTACAAGTGCTTGAAGTAATATAAATAATTTTTTTGATCAATTATATGTCCTTGCATCATTTTTCTTCTTCTATTTTCCACTCTCATGTTTGTATGTGAACTGTGCAACCAATGTTTCTTTTATAAGTTTTGGAGGTCATTGTGCTTATCAAGGAGTTGAGTAATGTATGTTAATTATTTCTCATGATCATCTCTCTTCATTGGAAATTTGTAATTATTTCTATTATAACCCTTTTCTTGGTGCATCGCCACTTCTAATTTATGGTTTTATTTCTTACAAATCTCTCTCACTAATCCCTTGAAATGTTAGTTTAGGTCTAGGTAGTTGTTTCTATTGCATTAGAGTAGCGTAGTGCTTTGTTTAGTAATAGGAATTTGACCTTCTTTGGAGGTTCACCTTGAGCCAAGTCTCACAACTTGAGATGTTATTCCATGTTACCTAATCACACCAAATCATGTGTTCACTTTTAGGCCATTTGGGGGTGCAGTGTTTTGGTGATAATAATTTTTGGCACTTTGATGGGACCACAAGAGTCATATATTTCACAGGTGTGTGTATTTTTGTTCACTTTATTTTCATTAATTTGTTGTGCTCTTAGTGAAATTTCATCCTTAGGAGGTATACCCAAGTACAACTGGTGACTCCATTGGTCTAAGTAACCCACTCTTTGAGTTGTAGACTATCTTTTTGCACCCATTTCCATCCATTTTCTTCCACATATTTCCATTTTTCTTCCATTAATGAAGCTTTGTAATCATGGTTTCATTTCCACAGTTGAGTTCCCACTTGCACCAGAAACAATAATTTCCATCTTCAAGCTATTTTAACCCACCTCCATCTCTATTTTATGATGAAAATCAGCAACATGCATATCTCTATCATTAAGCCATGGTCAGTTTGATTGTTCACTTAACTATGTAACTTTTCAAGAGTAGGAACATGTAGATGATGGAGGCTATCCTACAGATGAAGATGTAAATTTGCAACTTAAGATGTAGAAATTGGAGGTAGACATGGTACAATCTAGAGCCATAGCTCAAATGAAGGCATTCAAGATTGATTTCAAGGTAGCTTGTCCATGGGTTGGCCTTATGCCAAGTTTTTACAACTTGCAGAAAAGATTGCTTTTATGTCTAAAATGTTTCCTCAGCTTGAAGGATGGATCAAAGAAATATAGGCCAATATGTTTGATGTAATGAAATCTTGTTGATGGGTTAATTCCACACCACCACCTTAGAGTCATCTTCCTATTTCCCAACCAATGTCATTTTAGTATAAACCTCAAATTCCAAACTTTTCACTAGATGCCCATGTTGAGAATTCCATTCCTTCATCTCCTATCTTCCCATCCCACCTTGAATCATCTATTCCTCATTCTTATAGAATTCCTTCTTTTCTACAAAGGCCATCAAGACAAGAAGTTGTACCTCTTTCACTACCTCAAACAGTGAGGAAATCAGTTGAGCCCCAACCCACCTCTCCTCTTACATTCCCGAATCCATTTTGGGAAGACCAAGAATATGATTATAGCAAAGAAGAAGAGGAGAAGGTTAAGGAACCTAGTAAAAATGAGCTTGCAAAGAATTTGAAGGAGTGGGATGCAAGATTGAATGTCAAGAAATTTCCCCTCCTAACTCAACCTCTATCCAAGGTTGAGATTCAAGAGCAGACAATGGAGATTGAGTTTGCACAAGAACAAGTACAAGAGGATGATGAACATCAGTCTATGTGTTTAGAGTGCAATGTACATGTTGGCACTATGTTTGTGGAGACTATTGATTCCCCACAAGTTGCAAAGTTGGTTGAAGAAGAGCATGTGTAAGATGAAGAAGAAATACTCTCAAGTGTACAAGGTGACTCTTATGAGTGCAATGATCCTAATTTCTAGGCATGTCAAGAACTTGCTGCATTTATGGAACATTGCAAAAATTTCCAATATCCTCATTGAATGCCACAACTGACCATAACGAGATTCTTTCCATGGTGGAATCAGAAGTTTCAAGTGTAGATTATACCATGGAGGAAGTTTCAAATTCTTCCCATTCTTCATCTGTCAAAAATATGATGAATTTGATCTTGCAAATTTTATGTTTGAATATGAAGAGGGATATGGGGAACAAATTTCCAATCTGGAGAAAGCCATGGGAGAAGAAGTTGAACCTTTAACACAACTAGGTAATAAGGAAACAAACTATCAGTCATAGTTGAAGGAATTGGAGGAATTGAACAAAGAATAAAATGAGCATACAGAAGAAACTAAGCCAGATTTAGAAGCCTTAAGTGAAGATGACATTGTTAGGATTTTCTTGCTCTCGATTGTGGAACTGTTTCGGTTGATGAATTGGTTTTGGAGGAGAATTTTTTTAAAGATCATGTTACCCCTAATAATCCTCAAAAGCAATAGGTGAATGAATCTGAATTTGTAAGTTTCATGTGGGATGAGAAGGTTAAAAATGTAGAACAATTTTGTCTTCAAATGGAAGTGGAACTCCTATATGAGCAAAGACACTTCAAACACTTGCAATGATGTTCTAGTGACTTCATTAGAGACTGCATGCAATGATAAAGAGCTGAATTTTGTAGAGTAACTTCTTATTTTCAAAGAGGGAAAATAAGATAATGAAGGGATCATCACTTCTATAGGGGAATATTGGTTGTTTTTAAATGGGAAATAGGAGAAAAATCATCTCATGGGAAATCATATTTTTAGGAATGTCTTCATGTAAATTTTCTGATAAAATTGAGATTTAGAGTAGTGGGAATATTCAAAGAGTTAGACCATATTCCATAAGGTATTTAACCTATTTGGAGCCAATGGAGAAGCAAGAACTAGTCACATTCACTTCAAAATGTGAGGATGAGTTTTACAGCCCCAAGGATAAGTTACACTGCCTCTACAAAACAAATGCAAAGCAACTAAAAGAGGAATAATTTCTCTTTCTAGCTGATGCCTTGGTGAGCCAAGTGGAGGTTTGGGATTGTTTCCATTTTTCACTTTTATTTTCAGCCATGTCCATTGTCACATCATCTGCATGGCTGCCCATTTTAAGGAGTGGACACTATTTTGCACAACCAATTAAAGTGTTTTTAGTTCACCTATGCTTTTGATTAGTGTAGGGTAGTGATATGTTTTCTTTTAGTAGAATAAGTACCTGACATAATCTACATGTTTCATTTGAAGTATTTATGGTTTTTAGTTGTTTTGTGTGGTGTTTTTTTGTTGCTCTTGACGGTGTTTCGAAATGGAATTTTCGAAGAAGGAGAACTCATGTTTTAATAGAGTTCCATGATGTGTTTTCATCAAAGACTCCACAATGTGTTATATAAGACAAGCCATCACCTAATTTAAGGTGCTTCATACTTACAATATCATGTTCTAGGACAAGTTCATGTATTATCCTTCATTCTATAGTAGTCATTCCAAGTTTGGGATATAGGGTGCAATAACGTTCAGAATCTCATGGTTTGTGATCAGTTTTGGGATTATTAGTGACTTCATGCCCAATGACTATATAAGTCTCTTGGACTATTTCTTAGCAAGAAATTTTCCTCAAGAGGTTTCCAAAAATCTTATCCAATTTTTCCCTTGGGGAAAAAAGGACAACGCCACGAGGGCCATTTCTAGTCGTTAAGGGAAAAAAATGATCGAATTGATAAATAATGTCTTAAAGGGGCCTTATTATGTTTATATCCTTCACAAAATCTAGGGCTCGATCAAATCAAATCTTGATGCATTGAGATCTATTTTGATGGCCTAAGTTGATAGCTAGAATATCGGATTCAATATTGGCAATGCATGTAAATGAGTACTAAGTTCTATTATAGTTTATCTGAGCTAAAAGGGTGAGCTATGTTGCTAAGTAGGAAGCCGGGGTGAGTTAGAAGTAAGTTAAAAGCCAACAACTTGGTGAACTCATGGAGGAATTAAGTGGGATCGGTTGAGAGCTTAACATGATAGAGAGTTGATTCGGGCTTGAAAGGGAGCTTGTTGACCGAGTTTAGGCTGAAAAAATATTGAGATGCCATACCGGGTGAGTTTCATCGAATAGGTAGGTGACTCGATGTAAGCCAGAATGAGATCAATTTTCCATCGCGCTGCTCAAAATATCACATAGGAGATAGCTTATGAGCTCTATCTAAGGAGCTTGACATCTGATTAACTCGGCGTGTAAGTGGTTGGCTAGGTTTGCAATGCTAAATCAATGATAGCTTGGCCAATGGAAAAGCGTATCGTTGGTAGAAGTAACTCGAGATCACCGAGTTGAAACCATGAGCTCATTGAATTGAGCTAGTGGGGAATAGTTTACAGAGCGAAATGTGATGAGAAGCTCAACTTGAAGGTGCTAAAATCAATGTAAATGGCTTAGTAGTGTGTGAGTTCTAAGTGTTCATCGGTGCATTCAATTCGAGAATTAAACATGAATTGTTCGAGCATGTGGGATTAGCTTGTCTTGTAACAAGTCTTGGAGTAGGTTTTTTGAGTAATTATTTTCCGAGTTAATCAAGATGAATACACAGGCACTAGAGAGTCATAAATGGATTAAAAATCTATTGGTAAGATCAACATAGGTCACATGGTGCAAGTGATTGATAGCTATTTTGGAGGTATCCATCACAAGATTCAAGGAATTTTGAAGTTGGAGAGTCAGTTCAAGCTTATACACTTGCAATTTTCTTAAAGGATGGGAGGTTTGATAATGAGCTCACAAACCATATCAATGGAGGCCAAGCTATGAGGTGAAGCAAAGTAATCCATCAAGTCGGATAAAGAAGGTGGTTGCATTGACCCAATCATGTAAGATATAATTCATCGAGTTATACATGAGAGTGAGATTGATTTGCAAAGGAGATCGATCTAACTCAGGGATTGAGCCATTTCAAACAACTCGATGTAGGTTCAGAGAATTTTCCCTACTTGGTAGAAGTAAGGGAAAATGAAGGTGGCTTGATGTATGCTCTGTTGATTTTGGTAGGAATACGTCACAAAGGAGTGATTTATTTATACTAATATTTTGATACAAGATCAGTGCTTAGTTTGACCAAGTTAATTTAGATACCATCGTGTCAAACTCAAGGAAATTTAAAGGGTGTCACCATAGTGAAAAGTCGGTGAACCATTAAAATCTCATTGAGCTCGTTTTGGCATGGGATCAACCTCAATAACAGGACATGGAGCTCATGAAGAAGGAATAGAGGAAATTATACACCACGCTAAGATGGTAGCATTACGAATGAGTGCTCATTAGTTAATGAGTTATTTCAAGCTCTCAATGAATGAACAAGTATCTTGGGCTAACTCAGTGTGACACTAGAAGAACCTAGTGAGTTCAAGCTTGTGATGTTTTAGATATTTCCCATTTTAGGATTTCAGAGTTGTCATGTTTGTTTGTTGCACTAGTGAGTTGATTGTAAAGGAAGGCTCAGGCTCTGAAATTACGAAGTTTGAATTTTGGAATTTGGGTTTCGGACCCAAGAAACTTTAGAACATTGAATGAGTGAGTTGATAAAGTCATGGAGAGAGTCCAAAAATCCAAATTCCAAAGTTTTGGAGTTTAAAACTTGAGTGGTTTTGGGAGTCAATGATATAGATCGAGGTCAACTCAAATGAAAGTCTTTGAAGTTGTCATTTTTGGAGTCTGGGAATGGGTGGTTTTGGAATAACCGAGTCAAGTCTAGTTACATGTAAAATAGAATTCCAAGTCTGAAAGGAACCATTGTGACAGGAAATTCAATTTTTTCATTGGTTAATTGGTGAATACGTGGGGCAATAGTTCATAATGTTGATAAAAACATGGGTATGAGCATTAAAGAAAATACAAAGAGCCACTGAGTTAATCTAAGAGTTGGCCAATGCAAACATAGAATGAATAAATGTGGAATTTACCCAATTCGAGGCAAGAAGTTTTGAGAATCTTGTTGAATTAATGAAGAGGTCGGAAAAGATTTAGAAAAAAATTGTTTGTATAATTCTAGGAAACTCATAGAAGAAGAGCGAGGGACTTCCCAAAGAGCTTGCTAGTTAACTCTGTGAGTTGGCTAGAAAGTCAATTTTCCAATCTATCATATTAAGACCCCTCAAATGAATTTTTTGACCTAGGGGGTCTCACAGAAGGCTCAAATTAAATCTGTTAATTTTTTTTTAATATTATATTTGATTTAATGAAGGAAAATTCAAGTTTTTTGAGACATGCTTTGATGGAGTACAATGTCCGGGATACCCGAATAGTACCTTTTCACTTAGGAAGCCACAAATTCCTTGAAAGTTGCCCGTTTGTCACAACATTTTAGTTGTTGGAATTAAGAAAACCAAAGCTACACCATGGAATCATCAGGAGATGGATTTTTAGAGGTTTTGATGTTCCAAAATTGCATGTTTTCCTCATTTTGTGAATAGCGCCTTGGAGGTGGAGGTGTAATTAATGAAGCAATCATGGTTGACCCATTCAGCTACATTCTTGCCTAGTTTTTAGGATTCTTCCCTCTTTCTCTCAACAACTCATAATTTTCTATAAATGTAAAGGGTGCTCATTTCAAAAAAAGTCGGACATTTTCCGAGTTTCCCTCTCTTCAAAAGTTGATCTGTTGTAAATATATAGGCTCAAGCCTTTCTTCTAAAATTGTAGTGGTAACCTATGCCTTTCTTCCTTACGTAATGATGCATTGTGCAAGTGCTTGAAGTAATGGAAATAATGTTTTGTGATCAATTATATGTCCTTACATCATTTTTCGCTTCTATTTTCCTCTCTCATGTTTGTAGGTGAACTATGCAACCAATGTTTCTTTTGCAAGTTTTGGAGGTCATTGTGCTTATCAAGGAGTGAAGTATTGTATGTAAATTGGGTTTGTAATGCATGTTCATTCTTCCTCATGATCATCTCTCTTCATTGGAAAGCCAAATTTTTTTCTAGCAGAACCCTTTCTTGGTGCATCACCACTTCTAATTTATGGTTTTATTTCTTGCAAATCTCTCTCCCTAATCCCTTGAAATGTTAGTTTAGGTCTAGGTAGTTGTTTCTATTGCATTAGGAGTAGTATAGTACTTAGTTTAGGAAGAGGAATCCAACCTTCTCTGAAGGTTCACCTCAATCCAAGTCCCACATCTTGTGAGGTGATCCCATGTTACCCAACCACACCGAATTTTGTGTTCACCTTCATGCCATTCGGGGATGCATTTTTTTGGCGATAACACTTTTTTACTAGGATATTTTTTATCATCCATCTCGGTCTACGGTGTTGAACCATTTTATCCTACAAGTCGCATGTGGCTAAGACTTGGGGGTAGAATGTTCCTTCCCAAATAAGCATAATATCAATAAACACGGTAAAATAAATATAAAATACAATTAAAAAAATCAATCATTACACCTTTCGTGATTCATTATCTTCGGTGATGAGTCCAAACTCCTTACTAGTAGTATGAGAATGGGAATAGAGGTAGGTGTCCTTACTCACTGCATTTTGTCTTTAGTGTTGAGCCCTTGTCTCTACTAGTGACATGTGGCAAGATGTAGGGGGTTCTTCACAAAAAAATACATAAAGCCTTTATCTAATATGAATCAATAGTGCTTAACCATATACATCCCAAGAATTAATTTAGCTTCTCATGTTAAGAGAGATAATAATTCCTTCAACCATATTTTGTCAATCAAGAGGTCATCAATAAATCTAAGTCTAGTCAAAACCTATAAAGTGGATTCATCTTAAAATTTGTCGGATAATCTTCATTAGAGATGCATTAAATTTTTCTCACATGGATCATTGTTACACCTCTTGTTGTAGCATTCATCATATTCACTTTCATATCACTATTCACCTCCTTCTTATGTCCTTTTTGGCTCTCGATGATGAGCCCTCAAATCTTCATAGTTATGTGGAGTCACGATTAGAGTGAGACATCCTATCATTTCATCATCCAAATTCTTTTAATGGAATGAAATGCTTAAAATTGTTTGACCACGAGTTTAGACTATGTAACCCTTTATTGAGTTAAAAATACAAAAATAGTCAAATATGTTTCACAAAATCCAAAAACATTCAAATATGTTTCTCAAAAATACAAAAAAATATTCAAATATGTTTCAAAAATTAAAAAAACATTAAAAATGTTTCAAAAATTCAAAAAAGTATAAAAAGTCCAAAATCTAAAAGAAAGTATAAAAATGTCAAAATCCAAAACATTCATAACAATGTTTGACCAAATTTTAGCAACTAGATAATACAGTTCAATAATTTCACCATTTGATGGAACTCCTCATGATCATTCCGAACATCTTTCACTAATCACTTTTCTTTCCCATGGTGTAAATCTATGCTCATGGCAATCAATTCCCTTTTCTCAATATAAATTTTCTCGGGGTACACTTGGATTTCACATTTTAATCCAATACGAGATCATACTTAAATGGGATCCGACAAGAGTATCTTTTGGAGTACTATTCCACTCTTTGTCTCTATCTAATACTCTTGCGTTCTAAGCTATCTCTTGGGGATTCATATTTTTATATTTCTTCAATGTGGAACACATTTAGAGTGTCATTAGATGTCGTTATTACAAACTATGTTATTATTGCGGTTTGTCAAAATTATGATGATGATTTGTTTCTTTTCATTTTGTTATTTTTTTGTAAATTTGTTCATCTTTGTTGTAGACTAATTACATGAAAACTTATCGCATCTTAGTTCACATATAAATTTTGTGTGGTTCCAGTTCATATTTGGTTTTGTTTGACATGTTTATTTTATGCTTTCAATAACATTGTTTATCCATAATAAATTAGGTGTGACAATAACACCACTCCTCTTCTTTGCATCAAGTTTTCTAAAACCTTGTAAAACCATAAAAAAATCATATATTCAAAAATTCATTTTTTTTTCTCAAACAAACATTCACTTATCATAGAAATCCTATAGTTAGAAAACCCTTGAAGTGAATATTTCATCTTTTCAACACAATCTTGCTAAATTACTACTTTTATCTTATAATTATCACTTTCTTCCCATTACTTTTATCCTACTGTGGGAAATTCATAACATTATTTTTCCTTCATGATATAACATCATTTGGGGTAAATCAACTATGATCATTTACATGATGGATCCAACAATAGTACCATAAGGAGTATCTTTACTCCGCTCTTCACTTTGATCCTATTCCCACCTTAAGGGAATTTGCATCTACTTAATCATAATTATGGCATTCATTAGAGGCATAACTAATTGTATTCCTTTTGGATGTTGTGTTTCATTGTTGCTGTTTAACTTTTTGACCAATTGTAAGTTGTGTGATAATATCTTGGTCCCTTTATAACCATGATTCCTGCACCTACTTTGTATATTTTTATGTTTTCCTTTTTATATTTTCTTTATTGTGTGTGTGTGTGTGTGTTTGTTTAGACACATCTGGGTTAAACATCTTGATTCCTTGATAATCATGGTGAAAAATCTATTTGTGCAACATAAAAATAAAGGTTTCTCTTATATTCACACTCTCTAAGCGACGCTCATGCTACGAGAAAAGTTCTTCCCATCCTTGTTCCAATTTCTTGTTTTCTTCCTATTAAGTGGCTATCCACTACTTTACTATGTCACCCACATGTTTGAGGTGTCATTCCCTTACTATCTTACTAGCCAAGGCATCCAAAATATTCATTAATTTTTCTCATTGATCGTATCGTAGACTATCTTTAAAACACTATTGATTCACAATAACACTTTAAAGAGGGGAAAATGTAGACACCCCAAAATTACAGTATTATCCCAATTCACATCCCCTAAGATTGATTAATCTAATTAATTAACCATGCACATTACACCCTTGGGATCAATTAAATTAGTCTTTAATGATTTTTTCTACGTTAATTAACACTTATTAAACAACTAGTTATTTAATTATCTTACACATTGTAGCTAATTAACTTAGGAAAATAAACTATTTTCCTAGTCAATTGTCACTTAACTATCCTAGTTAACTCCACTTGGACTCCACTTCCTCATTCTAGATAACTCTACGTAAAATACACTTCCTTATTCCACTTGGACTCCACTTCTAGATTCCTAGAAAGGTGGGGGAAATTAGGTTGTATGTGTAATTCAATCTCCTGTATGTAACTTTTTCCATTCCAAATGTTTATTATCCCTTCAAATCTACTAATCTATAGACCTATTCTACTTACTATTCTAGGTAATCACCATTAATAACTTGAATCTTAGTCAAAAATTCATCCACATTTTATGGCCTTACCCTCAACTATAAAAGGAGGTCATTTCCTTTGCAAAATCATACTTGAAAATCCACAAGAAAATGCAACAAAGTTATGCTCATTTGTTGTTCAAATCCTCGTAACATTTGCAAATCCACTTTGGAGAGTCATATCAAGAGAATCCATAAATAAAAATATTTGAGATCATACAAGTTTAAGAGCTTCCATGATCTTCTTGAGGTTTGCATG
The DNA here is from genome assembly GCA_018340775.1 of Taxus wallichiana var. yunnanensis. Classification (NCBI taxonomy): domain Eukaryota; kingdom Viridiplantae; phylum Streptophyta; class Pinopsida; order Cupressales; family Taxaceae; genus Taxus; species Taxus wallichiana. The sequence continues at coordinate 269,861,435 of CM031236.1, read as the reverse complement.
AGAGTTACATATAAGGTATATTGTTGTTTTATTTCTTTATCGTTCATTTATTTTGTTAATTTTCATTGCTCACAACATGTGGTGGAATAGGATCAGGAGTAATATGAACTCAGAACATCTTGGGGAACATTCAAATTTTAATCTATATTTATCAAACTCTAACACCATATGGATATTCATAATGATGCTAATGTATGTGAATTTAAATCTTCAAAACTAAAACAAAAAATGGATATGGGTAGGACATAAAAGACTTAGATCTCAATTTACTCAATTCTATATTAAAGTAAACACAATTAAGATTCAATGAGAGAAACAAAAATTTAAAGGATCTAATTATCACTTGAATTCACACAAATTTTTGGAAATACTATATGTATAGAAAAGTGAGCTGATTCCTTGTATGAAAATGATTAAGCTGTGATAAAAAAATATGTTAATTAAAGCACAATTTATGAAAAACAACAAGTGAATGATATGACAATGTTTATGTCACTCAACTCATGAAACCGATGCATTATCTAAAAATTTGTAGTTACGAAACTCATTGAATAATCACAGACAACACACACACAAATCCAAAACAACTTGTATCCATGATGAGACCTATTAATGTATCATACTTTATAGAATAGAAAATCTCAATCTATTTCCATAAAGCATGTGAACCATAGTGAAATATTCAATTCAAAAATAAAATAAACAACTATGTAATGATTGATAAAACAAAACACATAAAAATCACAAGATAAATTTGTATAGGGATTCCTCAAGTGTTTGTATTCTCTATTCTAAATAAAAAGAGTTTTTAACAAATTATTTATAATAACAGTGATGGGTCAATGCCACATCATTCAAAGATTTCATGTCAAATAAACAATTCAATTTTTTTATGATAAAAGTGATGGGGAATTTCCACATCATTTAAAGTTTACATGTCAAATAAACTAACCGATAAAAATAATTAACGAAAATAACTTAAGTTCACTAAAACTCAAAATATGAAAAATTTATAAAGATAAATCCTAAAATCTAAGTGGATTCAATTGCATTGATGTATGCTGATAATTCAAATTAATGGTGTGTTGTGAGACCACACATAGTCATAAATAATTTAGAGATTTACATATTCATCATGTATATGGTTTTTTTCCCTTATCTCATGCTATTAACATGAAGGTGTTGTGATTTGCATTGATCTAGGAGACACCAATTACTAGTTGTCTAAAATTAGAAGTGAAAATCTATTTCCATACTTTATAGAATAGAAAATCTCAATCTATTTCCATAAAGCATGTGAACCATAGTGAAATATTCAATTCAAAAATAAAATAAACAACTATGTAATGATTGATAAAACAAAACACATAAAAATCACAAGATAAATTTGTATAGAGATTCCTTGAAGTGTTTGTATTCTCTATTCTAAATAAAAAGAGTTTTTAACAAATTATTTATAATAACAGTTGATGGGTCAATGCCACATCATTCAAAGATTTCATGTCAAATAAACAATTCAATTTTTTTATGATAAAAGTGATGGGGAATTTCCACATCATTTAAAGTTTACATGTCAAATAAACTAACTGATAAAAATAATTAACGAAAATAACTTAAGTTCACTAAAACTCAAAATATGAAAAATTTATAAAGATAAATCCTAAAATCTAAGTGGATTCAATCGCATTGATGTATGCTGATAATTCAAATTAATGGTGTGTTGTGAGACCACACATAGTCATAAATAATTTAGAGATTTACATATTCATCATGTATATGGTTTTTTTCCCTTATCTCATGCTATTAACATGAAGGTGTTGTGATTTGCATTGATCTAGGAGACACCAATTACTAGTTGTCTAAAATTAGAAGTGACCCTTGAGATGATCTTGGAGTTATCCACTAAAATTACATTAAGGAATTCATTGACCATACTTGATTATTTCACTTTCCTAGCAATGTCAACCACAGATTGTGAGTTGGGTGATTTTCATGCTTTTCCATTGTGGCCACTCATTTAGAAAAAGAGATCATGAAATTCCCATAATATTGAATTCCCCCACAAAATGAATAATGTCATATTCCTAATTGTAGAGATACGAGAGACTTGTATTGAAAAATCTAAAAATAATGGTGCTCAAGAACACATACAAATGCCTAATTAAGGTCATAAACATGGTGGTAAAGTCTTCTAATACGAGAATAACCTTAGCCAACATGATTTCAAAATAAGTGACCTCCTCTAAGTTCATTAAGTTGAAGTTTGGTATAATATTTATATTTTCCACATTTTCAAGAAGAATTAATTTGTCCCCTAACTCGTGAACTCATCATTATAATCATGTACATTAAATTATACTTGGTCACTTTTTATGTTGGCCTCTTCACGAACCTGAAAAAATGATTTAAATAAACCTATTAAGGAAATCTTCACTACTATGGTAATTAAGGAAGACACGATAATATTAAGATGTGCTTAAGACAAATCCTTTTGCATCATTTTGATTATATCCTTTATCATCAAGTTTGTTGATTTTACAATCTAGATTAGATTTTCCATAAGTTTTGTATAATCCCCACTAGAGTCTCGCCAATCATCTTCCTTGTCAATCGAGGATATATTCTTCCATTTATAGGACCATAGTCTGATTCCCTATTTATTTTTTGGTAGTGACCTTTTAGAGATGGGTGGTGGGTTTATCAAACCTCAACTTTACCCATTGATATTTATATGATGTCACTTTTGTTTGGTGTATTTTTATAGATGCATTTTTATCCAATATTTCTTGGTCTTCTCATTTCCTTAGATGAATCACCTTGACATGCTTGAGGTGTAGGTTTTTAACCAACAAATGTGGCTTAGTGTCACTAGTTGAGTTTGAGGATTAGATAATAGGGAGGTATAAATACCAACAAATGACATAATGGGATGAGAGATAAATGATGGTGAAATGGAAAAAAATGTAAGGCACTGAAAAATAATGAACCCAATGATATTGGAGGAAGTGAATCAATAATTTTGGAACTTAAATATAATGAAGGTGAAATGGTTATATTTGAAGATAAATTTGTAGGCACAAACTCCTCAATTGATGGTGATAACATGGATGAATCTTGAGCCTTGATATTTTCTTATTCTTCCCCTTAAACACCAATCACATCCCTGAAGATGCTCACAATGATCTTTTAAAATTGAGGTGAACACGAAGGAAACTATAAATATGAATTTCATAGTAGAATATTGTGGAATGAGTGGAAATACAGTTATGGAGTGGAAGTGGGTATTGAAATGAGATAAATGGGAGATGTATGTTTGATAATTGTTCTAAAATAGGTTGTGACAACACTTGATGAGATAGGTTATAAAACCTAGGTCACATGTTGATAAATATATCAATAAACATATTTTGATATAGAAATTATAGGAACACTTGATACATTTAAAAAGTAGGAATATAACAAAAATAATTGAAAAATCAGAATTTCCAAATTTAGAAATGAAAAACAAGATGTTGTGGAAATAGGAGTTTTTGTCTATACACTCACCTTATGTGGCACTTGGAAATTTAAATTAGAAATAGGTTTAGATATCTTAGACACACTTGTCACATTTTGTAAATAAGAAGTAGAGGCATCCATATATGAAGTATTAGGCATAGAAACATGAAGATCGGGTATCACCATGTGGTGAATATGGAGTGACACTAGATACATTAGGGGTTCGAGAAGGAAACCCTCAAAACACTTTATTCATAAAAATATCATTTTTTTATCTTAGGGAGTTTAAGACAATTCATTATTGGTATGAAACTAGGTTGAGGACTTGATGAAGCTGGAATGGATGGTGGTGTATCTTGGATAATTCCATCATTCCTCAATTTTTCTTCACTTCCTCATCATCTTATGGGTTAAAATATTACTAATAATCCTTGTACTATTTATGTTCATAGGTTAAGACCACCTTTCATCCGAGAGATTGATTATTTATTCTCACTCCAGATTCTAGATTCCAATCATTATTTTTCCACTTTTTATACAAGTCGTAAGAGCCCTTGCAATGAGAGGAAAAATTATACATTTATGAATAATTTATAAATTCAATATTTCCCAAAGTAAATGTGATTGGAGGATATGAATTTTGTGATAGTCTTGTATATTCCACCAACTCCATGAAATTATTGGTGAGTCATATAAATGAAAATAAGATTATCAGAGACATAATAAGGAAACTAAGTGGGAACAATCTTGGTTCGTTCTATTCTTAGAAGTACAAATTATGGAAAATACAAATAGGTCCCCAATACTATATGGATGCCATTGTATGCTATGATAATATTAACATGGCTATATAATTGAATACTTTGTAAAAAATGAGATAAAAATAAAAACAAATTTCATAGAAGCTCTTCTAATATATACGCACATATAAACCATTGATAAAAACATGAGTGTAGGTGTTAGATTGTGATGGCTAGTTGGGATAACATAAATTATCAAATTATAATGAGGCACAACAAGAATATCCTAGATATGACATTGGATTAAAAATTTACCCCACTGAATGGCCTCCCAAAAATGTTAAAGATTGAATGCAATGAGCTCCCTAAAATATGGTTTCCCTCTTCGGAATAATCTTGTCCAATAATGGAACCCAATATTGATTCACATGATCTCTACTAGAAGCTTCATATAACACATTTAAAAGTAGCATACCAATTCTAACTCTTTTATTAAAAATTAAATAATATAATCTACCTTGGATGTCCTTTTCCTATTGTTATAGTCTATACTCTATTATCTAAAACTTCAAAAATCATTTTGATTCATTCACTCATTTACAACCTTTTGTGTATAGATAAAATTAAGGCTTCATAATTTATACAATTCATGGAAAATATTTCTAGAGACATGGATCATAATTTGAGGAGAGGAAATAATCTCATCTTTGATAGTATATTTAGAAAAAACATACCCATAAATATTAGGGCATGAAATACCTTAGGTTTAGTTTCCACCATATGGAGACTAGAGGTATAAGTTTCTTTGAGATCCTCCATGCAAATCCTCTCATTCTCATTCTTCTTTCTCCCCACAAACATATTATACACATTTTATACTTCATGATTATTTTTTTATAGGTCTTAAAAGTGTGAACATTCATCTTTCTAAAGAGTGTGTCTCCAAATTATTAAGAAGGTGAAGCAGAGGAAGACACAAAAATTAGTATCCTAGAATCCACATTTGTTGATTGAGAATGCTCAATTACTGGAAAAATATTTTAAGCTACACAATAATCTTTCTTTGTAAATTTCGGAAACTTGTGAACAATATGTAATAATATAAGCTATGCACTTACAAAAGAGACCCAAAATTGCATATATAGGAAGTCAATAATAATGTATATTAATTTATCTTCTTTTCATTTTAAAGATAAATTTTTAAAGCGTCTCCAAATGTTTCAAAAAGTCAAGAGGGAATCCTTTCTTAGATGAAATTAAGGTTTGTGTTAGTGAAAAAGTAACATAAAAACATGTGTGAAAGAAATACCGAGGTAAAAACAACAAATTCACGGGAACAAAAGATATAAAATCACTATAAATGACAAATAAAAAAGTAGAAACCAAATCAAAATGGAAAAAAAAATGTATAATCATTAAAGAGTAGTATAAAAATATTTATTGATGGAGCAAGATACACACGAGAAAACAAAGAGATAAACAAGATTATATAACATCATGAAAAAATGAGACCTTCATACATGATAACTACCACAAGGAATATTATTAATTTGATTATTCAAAAGTGTTCCTTCTAGTGTAACAAGGTGAAATGACATGATCCTATTTTTCCTATGATAAGAAATGGGCCAAGCCTATTAGTATTGAATTTTTATTTTTATTTCATTCTTTGTATTGGAGTGTTTCTAATTTATGTTAACACTTCATATCCAACATTGAACTCTTGTGATATGATTGTTTTGATTGTAAGCCTTATTAAGGTGATATTTTATTCAATTCCTCATCATCTTATTGGCTCAAATAATAATAATCATTCTTTTATTCTTCATGTTCATAGGTTAAGACCACCTTTCCTCCTAGAGATTGAGTATGTATTCTCACTCCACATTATAAATCCCAATGCTTGTTTTTCCACTTTTATACAAGTTTTATGATCCCATGCAAAGTGATAGTAAAATTTCTACATTTTTGGATGATTTCTAAATTCAATATTTCCCAAAGTAAATGTGAATAGAGGATATGGATTTTGTGATAGTCTTATAGATGCCACCAACTCCATGAAATTGTTGGTGAGTCATATCAATTTTAAAAAGATTATCGAGACATAATAAGGTAACTAAGTGAGAGCAATCCTGGTTCCTTCTATTACTAAAAGTGTAACTTGTGGAAAATACCAGTAGGCCCCCAATATATTGTATATATGTCATCGAATGCTATGATAATATTATAAATGGTTACATAATTTACTACTTTGTAAACAAAGAGATAAAAATAGGAGAAAATTTCATAGAATCTCTTCTAATATTTGTGCACATATAAAAAATTGATCTAAACATGAGTGTAGGTGTTAGATTGCTATTAAAATTGGGAAAAAGGAAGGATCAAATTCCAATGAGACATAGCAAGAATTTATGAGATATGACATTGGATAAAAAATTTCCACACTGATTGGCCTCCCAAAATTGGTGAAGATTCAATATAACGAGTTCCCTAAAATATGGTTTCCCTCTTGTGGAATAATATTCCCAAATAATGGAATCCAATATTGGTTCAAATGATCTATACTAGAATCCTTGTATAACCTATTTAAAAATAATGTACTAATTCTAACTCTTTTCTTAAAATATTAAATAAGATAATCCTCCTTGGACCTCCTTTTCCACTTTTCGTAGTCCATACTCTATTATCTAAAAATTCAAAAAAATAATTTTGATTCATTCACTCGATTGAAACTTTTGTGTATAGATAAAATCATGGCTCCTAAATTTTTACAATTCATGGAAAGAATTTCTAGAGATATGGACCATAATTTGAGGAGAGGAAAGAATCTCATCTCTTATAATACATTTGGAAAAAATAAACCCAAAAATATTAGGGCATAAAATACCTTAGGTTTAGTTTCCACCATATGGAGACTAGAGCTCTTAGTTTCTTTGAGATCCTCCCCGTAAATCCTCTCATTCTCATTCTCATTCTTCTTTCTCTCTCACAAACATATTCCACACATTTTCTTCTTCGTGATAATTTTTTTATATATATTAAGAATGTGAACATTTATTTTCCTAAAGAGTGTGTCTCCAAATTCTTAAGAAGGTGGAGCAGAGGAGGACACAAACATTAGTTTCGACCTTTGCTAATTGAGAATACTCATTTACTGAAAAAAACCTCATTATCTACACAATAATATTTCTTTGTAAATTTGGGAAACTTCGAACAATCTACAATAATAGAAGATATGTTGTAGTGCCCACACTTTTTATAGCTTAGTAGCTTGTTGTTCTCTTGCTCATAGACATGTTTTGACAGAGTTTTGTTATATCGTGGACATTATATTAGAGATTTGATCTTATTAGACATGTGTGGACATTCAGGCGTATAGCACCAATTTAGCTTAATTTCTATGTTGTCGCATTTTCTTATGATGTCATGGATACTAATGGATATGATGCTGTGTTTGGAACATAATTATATTGATGGATAGTTGTTGCATGTGGAAATTCCATGGTTATATGTCACTTTATCATCTTGTCTAACTTTTGGAATATTGAGTATAATTGTGCACGTTGTCGCATTTTGATTTCAGTAGGATGTTAGGCTAGTTTAGAACTTATTGATATCTTATTGTGTCGTTGTTTTATATTTTATCGAGATAGGTACAATTAATGTGTGCAATGAGTGTGTAGGTGACAGGTTTACAGGAGAACATGGGAATTCATGCTAGCTACACAATCTTGCACAAGCAACCCATGGGATGAGTCCTAGCCATGTTCATTGTGTGAAGCCTTAGTATAGGAGATTATTATTTTGGGCACTATGAGTGACCCCAATTTTTGTAATGTATTGTGCCATGAATTATTAATTTTGTTTAGGGTAGTTAATTATGATGTAAACTTGTTTTGGGAGTTAATAATCCCACTTTCTTGATTTTTTGATTTTTTTTTATGAGTCACTTAATCACAAGGGTTTAGGGTCACATGTGAGACCCTTGGGTGGTCCCCACATCCTCTACCCTTGTGAAAAAAATTCAAAACATGAAATTAGGTTATTTTGGGCATTTTTGGGGACCCCTTTGTAGCTTGGGAGTTCCCCTAACATAAAAATGAGCCCTTGGACCCTACCTAATGGGTAGGGGGATTATTTTCAAGGCTAGAGGGAGTTTTCCCTCCCTTTTTACCTCTTGTTTGGTCACATCCATGTAAGGGGTGTGGATTGGAGTGCTTATTAAAAGTTTCACTAATTTTGTCTTGCTAACATTTAGGGGAATTTGGGAGAAGAGGGAAAAAAGACAATTTTACCCTTTCTCTCTTTTGTTTTGGCATCTTTGACCTTGAAGAAGGAGAGGGGTGACACATGTCACCCCCTCATTTGTGAGGATGCTTTCTTGCTCCTCTTTAAATTCCCATTCATGGGAAAAGAGAGGAACTTTTTTTTGGAACTTATTGCTTGGATGCTTGGGTGATTTGGAGCTTGTGATTTGCTTGAGTCAAGAGTGGAGAAACTTGAAGTTGGAAAGATTTTTGGAGAGCTTTCCTTGAGGTAGGCTCTTATGTCTTATTGTTGTGTTGTTTTCTTTTTAGTTGTTAGATTGGTTGCTTGAAATTGTTATTGTTGTATGTAGATTTTGGTTGCTTGATTTTTTTTTCCCTCCATCATATGGCATGATGGAGTTTTGGAGTTGTGGGGGAGGAGAGAGGGATTTTTCCTCTCTATCCTCAAGGCTTGATGGACAAGCCTTGTAGGGTCTTAGTGTTTCCCCTCAAATGGTTGAGGTGGGGAAGTTGATTCATTTGGCTTGAATCTCCTTCCCCGTTCTTGGTAAGGAAACCCCTTTGGGGTTTGAAAATCCTTCCAAGAAGGACTTGGAGAAAGGGTGGAGGAATAAGGAGGGTGTTGATTGAATTTAGGAGCAATAAGGAGGGTATGGATTTTTTTCTTTGTGCAAGAAATTTGATATATAACTTTGGAGAACTTTCTCCTCTCTTCCCCACTTTTGAGGAAGAACATGGGTTCTCCTCCTTGTAAATTTTGGAGTCTTGTTTTGTATTTATCCTATTTTTGTGTGCTTGTATCATTGTTAGTTCACCCTCCATCTTGTGAAAGTTTTGGTTAGTTGTCCTCTTTCCCATGGGCTTGGGGGAGGCTAGCATGCATCCCAACCTTGGGAGAGGCATGTAATGATGCCTATGGTTGGGTGGCAAACAAGCTCTTTCTCTCCTTGCATGGATTTCGTGAAGACATGGAAGTTGGCTCTCAAGTTGGAGTTAGTGGCATCTTGGACTCTCATTGTTATTTCTTTCCATATGAGACTTTCTTGCATTGTATACCTTATGTGTGTAGTTATGTGGGAGTTTTCCCCTCTCCTTGTAAACTCTTCATGTTGTATATTTTGCATTTACATGTAAATTGAGACATGGTGTTGAAAATGAGAAAGCTCTCTTCAAAACTTACAAGAATCTTGTAATAGAAACTCTTGGTTGGTTGCACATTTGGGAAAATATCACTCTTTTAATCTAAGCTTGTGGAAATGAAAGATTTTAGCTAATGTCCCATTTATTGGTAACTTGATGTAATTTTTTTTATATATCACTTTTACAAAGAAGAAAAAAAAAAGTTGTTGGAAAAGTAGTTGCCTTAGCCCTTTTATCTCTTGCAATGTTGATAGCTTTATGTCAATAAAAGAAATCTATTTTTTTCTTGTGTTTTCTCTTGCACCTTCTTTGTATGTGATAGTAAAAGGGGTTTGGGAGTTTATATTCTTCAATTGAAAGCTTGTAAATTAATTTTTATTCTTATGGAACTATGGAACCTCATTTTGAAAGGAAGGCAAGTTACTGGAAAAATATGGACTCATTAGTCATAGAGTTAGTAAATAGAAATCTGCCATTTACATCTTGAAATAATTTCTCTTGTTCTTCTTTTCTTGTAAATGAATAATCCATACATTATTTGTTTTGATACAGCTGAATAGTTGCATACACTATTTTAAATTACTTGTATGGCTTATATTATAAAACAATATAGATGTTAACAAGTTAACTTATAGGCATAAAAAAATATACATACATACATACATACATACATACATACATACATACATACATACATACATACATACATATATATATATATATATATATATATATATATATATATATATATATATATATATATATATATACGTTTGAAATTTTATAAGCAAAAATTTGTAAACAAAAAAAAACTAAATTTTATTTAATACGAAATTAAATTTAAAAAAAAAGGTATTGGTGGGGGTTCGCCCCTCCCACCCCTACACCTTTGTCTCGGGCGCGCCCCCCACAAACCCTCAGGCCTCCTTTGGCTGCTATCCCGACCACTTCCGACACGCCCCGGCGACCCGCCTCACGCCTCCTCTCGCCCCCTTCCGCCTTTCTTCCTTCCTCCTACGCTGCCCCTTTGGGCCTGCCCACCCCCTCTCAACCGATGCATCCTCCTCCTCGCCCTTGCCACGCCCAATCTCCACGAACCTCTCCTCATATGCCTTTTCTCGCACACATGCCCCCTTCACTGATCCCCCCGCAACACATAAGTAATCCACCCCTCCTCACTCTCATGAAAAATAAGAACATATACATAAATATGCACATTTATTCAACAAAACAAAAAAAAAAGTAAATCTTGGGAGATCTTGATTATCTCCAAGCTCTCTCCATCTTCTACCTGTAATAACAAACAAGCAAATGAGAGCAAATAACATGGAAATGAAAAGAAAAGAAAGAGATTAAGGGATTTAGGTCAAAATTAGATCTAGGGTTGATGTTTGTCGGATCTTAGCGCTCAAATAAGATCCTACATACTTTGGATAAGGGAAATATAGTGGAAAGGTAAATAAATTTTAAACAAAATGAGTGTGGAGAGTTAAGTGAAGGAGAAGAGGGTGAATAAAATAGAAGGGGTGTAGTTTTGCTAATTATGGCCCTAATAAATTTAAAAGATAAGTAAATAGTCAAAGATGGGATTAGAGTGGTAATTAATTTAATTAGGTAAATTAAATTAGAATAAAATTGGTTATTATCAAGAATGATATTAACAATGGAATAGTACTAATTAACCCCTTTAAAAAAATTTTTTTACCCCAAATTGTTAGTAACTTCTGTTTTAGGTTCGTTGTCCCGAAAATGGGCATTACATTTGGTATCAGAGCGATGTTCACACATGCGGACACTCTAGGAAGATAAATTAAAATAGTTAATGACAATTTTAATAACATTAAATGGAATAAATTAATAAAAACAAATAGTTAAAAATCATCCACAACCATTAAATTTTAAATTAATAACTTTCTCGCTCACCTCGTGCATAGGATGGTGCCCAAGTGAGGTCAATCAACTAGAGGTATGGGGCGTAGTGCACCTACGCGGGAGACACTTGTACCTAAATTGGGACCTCAGATATTAGAGGCCTTACACCAGCTGATAGGTGTTGTGGAGCAGTGTCTACCACCACCATAGGAAACGAGAGTGGAGACACCATTGGGAGACGAGGAGACGATAGGAGAGGACACGCTTTCAGAGCTGCAGAGCACGATACACCGAGGTAGGAGAGGTCACATATCCCTTCCATTCATCACAAGAGGGTAGCCTCGTTCCGTCGTAGCCACTCACACAGTCTCGAGGGACCATTCGAGGATAGGCGACCCCCTTCGCCTGTTGGACTACATCATCAGGATCGAGATACAGGTAGTGTGATTAGGGATCTTCTTCGCTTACAGCCACCCACCCACTTACACCGGCTCTACAGATGGCTTTGGGGCTGAGTCGTGGCTCCTTAGCTTAGATAGTTGCTTTGGCTTACACTCTTATGAGAGAAACATCAAGGCAAGGTTTGCTATACACCTCCTCCGAGACGCAGTAGGTGTTTGGTGGAGGAATGAGGAGCGGAAGCTCCATCTGACTCGAGAGATAGTGACCTGGGAGATTTTTGAGGAGCGTTTCAGGGCTCGTTATATGTCAGAGTATTTCATGTAGAAGAGGATCGATGAGTTTCATGACTTACGATAGGGATCTGACACAGTAGCACAATATGAGAGTAAGTTCCTAGATCTCCTACAGTATGTGGATTACCTGCAAGATGAGAAATTACAGGTTAACAGGTTTATTCGAGGCCTTAATGTAGATATAGTAGGAGCAGTTAGGATGTTATCTCCTCCCACACTTGAGAAGGCCATTGAAAAGGCCTACTTAACTGAGGATAACAGGACCAAGGCACAGGAGCACCATGATAGAAACAAGAGAAAGTTTTTAGGAGAGGATACATGCCTTTTAGAGTTAGAGGTCACGAGGTACTCCACCACCCCTAGAGGAGGATTTTGGCCTCCACCAACCACGAGGGCTCCACCGTGCCCACATTGACAGAGGAGTGAGTAGGGCCAACCAAAGTAGGGGCTAGGCAGACACGGGGATTTTAGAGAGGTGGTTTTGGTGGAGCTAGGGATAGGAGGTAGGGCACTCTGCAGCACGGCCTGACTTGCACACAACAGTCTGCTAGGGTTGGACCAGTAGGATCAATACACTAGAGTATAGGAGGGACCCCATCTCAGAGGGGTACAAGAGGATGTTTTATTTGTGGATCTCCTGATCACTATGTGCGTATGTGCCCACACAAACCTAATACCATGGATGCACAGAGAGCTACTAGATCCGAGAAGATGGTGGGTGATGTGGGATGTGCTCATCGTGTATATGTAGCGGTTGATAACCACTAGGCCGAGCATCAGGCCACATTCATTGAGATGATAAGTACTATCAAGGGTATTTCTGTCTTAGTACTTTTTGATTCAGGTGCTTCAGATTCCTTTATATCACCTTCTATAGTGGACTAGTGTGGGCTAGTGGTGGCTAGGCAACCAGATAGTTGGTAGGTTGAGTTGGCCTTTGGGGCCAAACTTGCCATGGACTCATATGTGGAGAGTTGCGTACTTGATTTAGGAGCCTTCTCCACTACTCTTGACCTCCGAGTTATCCCTCTAGGTTCATATCAGGTAGTTTTGGGTATGGATTGGCTTGAGGCTCATCGAGCTAAGGTGGATTGCAGAAATAAGGTCATTGAATGTTAGGATGATCTTGGGAGTGCAGTTGTTATATTAGGGATGCAGAGGCCTATCTCCTTGCGCATGATATCAGCTAAGCAACTCTAGAGAAGCATGCGTAAGGGTTGTCAATTGTTTGCTATCATCATGAGTGACCGATCAGAGAGCACATTAGAGCATTCACCCTTAGATGATCATGTAGTTTTGAGGGAGTATACAGATGTGTTTCTAGGTGAGCTTCTAGGGTTACCACCCTACAGAGAGGTAGATTTCACCATTGATTTAGTACTTGGATCAACACCAGTTTCTAGGGCACCTTATCGGATGACGACTCCAGAGCTTCATGAGCTCAAGATTCAGTTAGAGGAGTTGTTAGAGAAGGGTCTCATTCACCCTAGTGTATCTCCTTAGGGAGCACCAGTCATATTTGTGAAGAAGAAGGATGGTTCTCTCAGACTTTGTGTAGACTTCAGTAGCTCAACAAAGTCACAATAAAGAACCGTTATCCACTCCCTAGGATTGATGACTTATTTGATCAAATGCGGGGAGCGAGAGTATTCTCCAAAATTGATCTCAAGTCAAGGTATCATCAGTTGTGCATATCAAATGCAGACATTCATAAGACAACGCTTCACACATGTTATGGGCATTATGAGTTCACAGTGGTTCCATTTGGTTTGACTAATGCCCTAGCTATCTTCATGAGCCTCATGAATGGATTATTCAGACATTTCTAGATTTATTTGTCTTAGTGTTCCTTAATGACATATTGATTTATTCTCATTTCAAGGAGGAACATGAGGAGCATTTGAGACAGGTACTTCAGGTTTTGAGAGAGTAGAAGTTGTATGGAAACTTGGAAAAATGTAGCTTCTTTTAGACAGAGATTCAATACTTGGGTCATATCATTTTAGGTGAGGGTATCTCCATAGATCCCTCTAAGATATAGGCTATCTTGGACTAGCCAACACCCACATCAATTACTGAGGTAAGGAGTTTCATGGGTTTGGCAGGGTATTACCGTAGGTTCATATAGGACTTTTCTAGGATTTCTCACCCTATTACTTCTCTTCAGAGGAAAGGGAAGAAGTTTTATTGGTCAGAGAAGTGTGAGCAAGCCTTTCAGTTGCTTAAGGAAAGGTTAACCATGGCACCCATCTTAGCAGTCCCAGACCCGACAGAGGATTTTGTTGTTTGTACTGATGCATCACTAGAGGGTTTGGGAGCAGTTCTTATGCAGGAGCGTTGGGTTATTGCTTTTGAGTCTCGTAAGCTCAAGGACTACGAGCTTAATTATCCTACTCATGACTTAGAGCTTGTAGCAGTTGTTCATGCTCTAGTGCGTTGGTGACATTTCCTTTTGGGTAGACCCTTTATTTTGAGGACAGATCATCATAGTTTACAACATATCTTCTCATAACCGAACCTCAACGCTCGTCAATGGCATTGGATGGAGTTCCTATGTGAATATGACATGGAGGTTTAGTATATCAAAGGGAAGAAAAATGTTGTGGTAGATGCAATTAGTAGACAATGACATGTGCTTTCCTCCTTGACACTTCAGTCAGATTTGAGAGGTAGGATTCTTGAGCACCTTCCAGATGACAGATTTTATGAGGGAGCTAGATAGATGTTAGAGTCATAGGGTTCTTTAGAGCGGTAGATATTCTGGGTGTGTTTTAGAGACAAATGGTTGGCTTTAGTTTCACGGGCACATCTACGTGCCTAAGTCAGGTGATTTTCGTAGCTTCATCCTCATCGAGGCTCATCGAGCCCCATATGCGGCACATCCAGGAGTGAAGAAAATGCATTGGTCCGAGGGAGTTGTATTATTAGCCGGTATTTGATGAGACATAGCATATTTTGTTGCACGATACCTTGAGTGTCATGGGGTTAAGGCAGAGCATTCACATCCCGTAGGAATTTTACACCCTCATGATATTCCCGAGTGGAAATGGGATGTGATCTCCATGGATTTCATAGTCGGACTTCCTATGTCATCTTATCGTCATGACGCCATTATGGTCACTTTGTGGATAAGTTGACCAAGGTTCGCATTTTCACCAACCAAGCTCACCTATAATGCATAGGCCATTGCTAAGGTATTTATGGAGGACATTGTTAGGTTGCATGGGATTCCAAAGACCATCATCAATGACAGGGATACCATATACACTTTAGTTTTCTAGACTTCTTTTCAGACCGCTCTGGGTACTCAGATTAATTTTAGTTCAGCATATCATCCAGAGACAGATGGGCAGATAGAGAGAGTTAATTAGGTGTTAGAGGACATGTTGAGAATGTATGTGATGGATCAAAATAAGAAATGGGGAGACTATTTGCATCTAGTTTAGTTTTCCTACAACAAAAACTATCATAGTTCCATTGGTATGGCTCCTTACCAGTTTTTGTATGGATGACCTTGCAGGACACCTTTGAGTTGGGATAGACTAGATGATAGGATTATTCTGGGACCATCCTACCTTCAGGATTTAGAGCAGTAGGTTGTTCTGATTAGACAACGTCTTGAGTAGGCCAGAGCATGCCAGAAGGCGTATGCAAACACTAAGAGGATTGATCGTCACTTCTCAGTGGGTGACAAGGTCTTCTTGAGGGTTCGTCTGCATAAAAGTCCTATCCATCATGGAATTGGTTCTAAGCTATCACCTCATTTTATGGGGCCTTTTGATATTTTAGAGTTCATTGATCTAGTTACCTATCGTCTAGCTTTGCCACCACGCCTTGCATGGGCCCATGATGTATTTCATGTTTCTGTACTACGTAGATATGTACCTGATGCTTCTCATGTTTTGGATTGGTTGGCATTATAGGTAGAGGATGGAGGACAGTGGAGACTAGAGCCCGTACGCATACTGGAGCACCGGAGGTTGGCCCTTCGGGGTCGAGACTTGGACCAGGTTAGAGTACAGTGGGACCGGTATGACGAGACAACAACTACTTGGGAGGATGCGATACCTTTGAGGGCTAGATATCCCTATCTCTTTCAGTGACTTCCAGGAGGAAGTCTAATTTTAGTAGAGGGGGATGTAGTGCCCACACTTTTTATAGCTCAGTAGCTTGTTGTTTCTTTGCTCATAGACATGTTTTGACAGAGTTTTGTTATATTGTGGACATTATATTAGAGATTTGATCTTATTAGACATGTGTGGACATTCAGGCGTATAGCACCAATTTAGCTTAAATTCTATGTTGTCACATTTTCTTATGATGTCATGGATACTAATGGATATGATGTTGTGTTTAGAACATAATTATATTGATGGATAGTTTTTGCATGTGGAAATTCCATGGTTATATGCCACTTTATCATCTTGTCTAACTTTTGGAATATTGAGTATAATTGTGCATGTTGTCGCATTTTGATTTTAGTAAGATGTTATGCTAGTTTAGAACTTATTGATATCTTATTGTGTTGTTGCTTTATATTTTATCAGACAGGTACAGTTAATGTGTGCAATGAGTGTGCAGGTGATGATTTACAAGAGAACGTGGGAATTAGGCCACTACACAATCTTGCACAAGCAGCCCACGGGTTGAGTCCTAGCCATGTTCATTGTGTGAAGCCTTAGTATAGGAGATTATTATTTTGGGCACTATGAGTGACCCCAATTTTTGTAATGTATTGTGCCATGAATTATTAATTTTGTTTAGGGTAGTTAATTATGATGTAAACTTGTTTTGGGAGTTAATAATCCCACTTTCTTTTAATTTTTGATTTTGTTTAATGAGTCACTTAATCACAAGGGTTTAGGGTCACATGTGAGACCCTTGGGTGGTCCCCACACCCTCTACCCTTGTGCCAAAAATGCAAAACCCGAAATTAGGTTATTTTGGGCATTTTTGGGGACCCCTTTGTAGCTTGGGAGTCCCTTTGTAGCTTGGGAGTTCCCCTAACATAAAAATGAGCCCTTGGACCCTACCTAATTGGTAGTGGGATTATTTTCAAGGCTAGAGGGAGTTTTCCTCTCCTTTTTACCTCTTGTTTGGTCACATCCATGTAAGGGGTGTGGATTGGAGTGCTTATTAAATGTTTCACCAATTTTATCTTGCTAACATTTAGGGGAATTTGGGAGAAGAGGGAAAAAGACAATTTTACCCTTTCTCTCTTTTGTTTTGGCATCTTTGACCTTGAAGAAGGAGAGGGGTGACACATGTCACCCCATCATTTGTGAGGATGCTTGCTTGCTCCTCTTCAAATTCCCATTCATGGGAAAAGAGAGGAACTTTTCTTTAGAACTTATTGCTTGGATGCTTGGGTGATTTGGAGTTTGTGATTTGCTTGAGTCAAGAGTGGAGAAACTTGAAGTTGGAAAGCTTTTTGGAGAGCTTTCCTTGAGGTAGGCTCTTATGTCTTATTGTTGTGTTGTTTTCTTTTTAGTTGTTAGATTGGTTGCTTGAAATTGTTATTGTTGTATGTAGATTTTGGTTGCTTGCTTGTTTTTACTCCCTCCATCATATGACATGATGGAGTTTTGGAGTTGTGGGGGAGGAGAGAGGGATTTTTCCTCTCTATCCTCAAGGCTTGATGGACAAGCCTTGTAGGGTCTTAGTGTTTCCCCTCAAATGGTTGAGGTGGGGAAGTTGATTCATTTGGCTTGAATCTCCTTCCCCATTCTTGGTAAGGAAACCCCTTTGGGGTTTGAAAATCCTTCCAAGAAGGACTTGGAGAAAGGGTGGAGGAATAAGGAGGGTGTTGATTGAATTTAGGAGCAATAAGGAGGGTATGGAGATTTTTTTGCTTTGTGCAAGCAATTTGATATATAAATTTGGAGAACTTTCTCCTCTCTTCCCCAATTTTGAGGAAGAACATGGGTTCTCCTCCTTTTAAATTTTGGAGTCTTGTTTTGTATTTATCCTATTTTTGTGTGCTTGTATCATTGTTAGTTTACCCCCATCTTGTGAAAGTTTTGGTTAGTTATCCTCTCTCCCATGGGCTTGGGGGAGGCTAGCATGCATCCCAACCTTGGGAGAGTCATGTAATGATGCCTATGGTTGGGTGGAAAAAAATCTCTTTATTTCCTTGCATGGATTTCGTGAAGACATGGAAGTTGGCTCTCAAGTTGGAGTTAGTGGCATTTGGAATCTCATTATTATTTCTTTCCATATGAGACTTTCTTGCATTGTATACCTTATGTTGTGTAGTTATGTGGGATTTTTCCCCCTCTCCTTGTAGCCTCTTCATGTTGTATATTTTTCATTTACATGTAAACTTGAGACATGGTGTTGAAAATGAGAAAGCTATCTTCAAAACTTACAAGAACCTTGTAATAGAAACTCTTGGTTGGTTACACATTTGGGAAAATATCACTCTTTTAATATAAGCTTGTGGAAATGAAGGATTTTAGCTAATGTCCCATTTGTTGGTAACTTGATGTATTTTTTTATATATCACTTTTACAAAGAAGAAAAAAAGTAGTTGTTGGAAAAGTAGTTGCCTTAGCCCTTGTATCTCCGCAATGTTGATAGCTTTATGTCAATAAAAGAAATATGTTTTTTTTTCATGTGTTTTCTCTTGCACCTTCTTTGTATGTGATAGTAAAAGGGGTTTGGGAGTTTATATTCTTCAATAGAAAGCTTGTAAATTAATTTTTGTTCTTATGGAACTATGGAGCCTCATTTTGAAAGGAAGGCAAGTTCTTTGGAATAATATGGACTCATTAGTCATAGAGTTAGTAAATAGAAATCTGCCATTTACATCTTGAAATAATCTCTTGTTCTTCTTTTCTTTTAAATGAATAATCCATACATTATTTGTTTGATATAAATTGAATAGTTTCATACACTATTTTAAATTACTTGTATGGCTTATATTATTAAACAATATAGATGTTAACAAGTTAACTTCCAGCATAAAAATGAAATAATGAAATATATATAATATATATATATATACGTTTGAAATTTGATAAGCAAAAATTTATAAACCAAAAAAAACTAAATTTTATTTAATACGAATTTTAATTTTAAAAAAAAAAAAGGTATTGGTGGGGGTTCACCCTCCCTCCCCTATCTTGCCCTCCGGGCGCGCCGCCCCCCACAAACCCTCATGCCTCCTTTTGCCACTTTGTCCCCAGCCCCGCCGCCCCACACGCCTCCCAAAGCGACCCGCCCCATGCCTCCTCTTGCCCCCTTCCACCTATCTTCCTCCCTTCCTATGCTGCCCCCTTTGGGCCTGTTGAGCCCCCTCTCAACCGACGCATCCTCCTCCTCGCCCCTGCCATGCCCAGTCACCTCGACCCTCTCCCCATACGCCTTTCTCTCTGTGCACAACCCTTCACTTGATCCCCCCTGCATCACACAAGTAATCGCCCCTCCTCACTCTCAGGTAAAAATAAGAACATATACATAAATATGCACATTTATTCAACAAAACAAAAAACAGAGAAGTAAATCTTGGGAGATCTGGCTATCTCCAAGCTCCCTGTCTTCTACCTACAATAACAAACAAAGCAAATGAGAGAAAATAACATGGAAATGAAAAGAAAAGAAAGAGATAAAGGGATTTAGGTCAAAATTAGATCTAGGGCTGAGATTTGTCAGATCCTAGGGCTCAAATAAGACCCTACATACTTTGGATAAGGGAAATATAGTGGAAGGGTAAATAAATTTTAAACAAAATGAGTGTGGAGAGTTAAGTGAAGGAGAAGAGGGTGAATAAAATAGAAGGGGTGTAGTTTTGCTAATTATGGCCCTAATAAATTTAAAAGATAAGTAAATAGTCAAAGACGGGATTAGAGTGGTAATTAATTTAATTAGGTAAATTAAATTAGAATAAAATTTGTTATTATCGAGAATGAGATTAATGATGGAATAGTACTAATTAACCCCTTTAAAAATATATATATATATATATATATATATATATATTTTACCCCAAATTGTTAGTAACTGCGTTTTTGTGTTCATTGTCCCGAAATGGGCATTACATATGTGCTTATGAAAGAGACCCAAAATTGCATTTATAGGAAGTCAATAATGATTTCTATTAATTGAAAATACCTTTAAATAATTATTCTCTCGAATTCCAATTCAAATGCGGATGACCATTATCACTTGAGATATTTTGGTAAAATATATTAGCTTCGTGTGTATTTAATGAAAAGTTACTATATAGTGAGAGTGGTGTTATGGTATGTCCATTTGTTGAGATCTCATAACCTCATGTACTCGTGAATTCATAAACCCTTTATCTTCACCTTTCCAAAATGCTACAAAACATGAATCTTTGATGATTCACATGTATCCTTTTCATAATCCTTTGTATATCAACAATATCTAAGATGGCCTACACACAAAGTATTACACAAAATACCCATGAAGGAAATTTCAATCATAATTTAAAGAAATTCCACCTAAAAACTAAAATTAATGTAGTCACAAGGCCATGAAACACACATTATTTTACCACTATGACTGGTCAAGGTTTCTTCTAGTCTTGACTAGCCTTGAGATGTTTTGAGGTGAAAGTGAATCTTAATATTTACCACGCGTCCTTGATTTTTTCATAAACAAATTGATTATTTGGTGAGGTATGACCATCATTGTTATTTTAAAAGGGTTGATTTATGAAATAAATTTCAATTTAAAATCAATAGGTGGATTATAAAGTATGGTGTCTTTAAAAGGGGCTACTTAAGAACCTAGGGGTAAAACAATAAGCGTGTGATAATAATATGCGAATGAACCTCGTTTTTTTTTTTGGAAAGGAAAAATCAATATTTTCAAGATATTGAACTTAAGCTTCTCATCTTATGCATTCTGATTTTAATTTCTCTTCTTTTCCTTCCAAACAAAGATTTTAAAAGGGTCTCCAAATATTTTAACAATTTTTTTTTTGTGAAAGATGTAGACACCTAAAATATGACTGCACAATTTTACTACTAAAATTGCACTGTTTATCATATTTTCCGTCATTTCTATTATAATTAGTGATTTACCATTAATTAGCTAACATTCCCCTTCATTTTGTTTAATTAGAGACACTTCGTTAATTAACTAACCTTTCCTTCATTCTGGATGCCAATTAACGACACTTTGTTAGTTATAATCATCTTCTAATAATTTTTTTCTAATCAATTGATCAACTATTTACTAGTTAATTAAGCCTTTTTAATCTCCTATTTAATCAATAAACCTTCTTATTGTTTAAATTCCCATTTTAAATCCTCTAAATTCTATTTATTTCCTTTTAAATCACATCCAAATGGCTTCTTAATCTTATCTTGGCTTATTAATTAATCCTAGTTAATTACTAATTGATTCCTTCTAATCATACTTATCCCTTTCTAATTCAACTTTACATTTGTCCCACATTCTCTAGGTTTCTAGCTTCTCCCAAATTTGAAAGCTATATAAATAACCTAGTACCTTCCTTCCAAAATTACACCACACTTACTAGTGTTATTATATGCACATGATAAGAGCATTTCTACTTTGAAAATCTTATTGATCTAGCATCCATTCCCTCTACTTGCAAAGAGTAGTAAAGGAAGATCCAAACATGGCCATTAAGCCATATTGGTGAGATCATTTCCTCTTCATGGAGATAGCCTTCCTTTGATCGCTTGTAATCACAAATGGTTCATCCATAGGAGAAACTATAATTTAGAAATCCCATCAAAAATAACAAGGGATGGCTTAGTGTTTTCAAGTTTAATTTGGATGCATTGATTAGATTTTCCCTTACATAGCTTTATCATGATGTTTTTGTTGAATTAGCTTAGTTATAGGAACTACTTGGTGTTAGTTTCTAGTTGTTAACTTAGCCTACTTTTACATGCATACATATGGCACACTGATGGGACACTCCTTTGTCTCATGTACATTTCTCAAATTTTTGTAGTTAAGTTTCATTTTTGCTTACTAACCTCTTTTTAGCACATGTTGATAAATCTTGTATTTCTTAACTTTTTTTGAGTTTTCATGTGTTGAGTGTTCATTGCAGGTGTGAAGGAGGTGAGGTGCTGCCAAAATTGAAGCTTATGGTCAAAAATTTGAATTTTTTGACATTTTTGGGTCATATCTACCATGTTTTATAAAATTACACAGGTTTCCTATGCTAATGTTAATTATTTCTTAATTTTCATGGTGTACTATGCGCTATTGTTGTTATCCTATGTGCTAGAGTTGATATTATCTCTATTTTCGTGGCTTTTCGTGTGCTAGTGTTACTATCCAGGTGCTAGTGTTTTTATCATGTGTGTTGTTGTTCTCTATATTTTTGGCCTCTATCTCGCAAATAGGTTCCTCACGGGTTTGCGTTTAACCTTGTGTATTTCCATGGTTACCTATGCGCTTTTGTTGTATGTATTTTTGGCCTCTATACGTATAGAGGGACCTTGGATGTTTGCGTTAAAACTTATGCATTTTTATTAGCCTATGTTTGTGTTATTTAACTTACATCTGCATTAGCCCTCTCTGCACTAGTGTTAGCCTTTTGTATTTCCATTTTCCTTTGTGCGCTATTGTTAGCCTTCAAGTGATAATGTTGTTGTTCCATGCACTAGCATTCGTGTTAATTTTGGGCTCAAATTTCAAGATTTCTATAATATGATTTTTGGTGTTTTCTAGTGTTTTATAGGTTTCTTGGATTCTATTTTTCAATATTTACCTTTTGAAATCATTTTCTAACATATTTAAATGCTTTAATGAATGTTGTATTTCCATGTTTTTCTTGAGTTAGATCAAATCTTGTGTATGTTCTTCTCTTGCGCTCTTGGGCAATCTTGAGAACCAAAAGCAACTTTGATCTTTATTTTTCTAACATTGGGATTAACTTGGAAATTTCATCATTTATATTGTTTAAGGGAATGAATATTTTACAAAGCATTTTAATGGTCATTTGATTTAAGTTTTCCATTTCTATCTAGTTGGATCAAATGTTGTGTATGCTCTTCTCTTGCATCTTTTGACGATCTTGAGAATCAAAAGCAACCTTGATCCTCTTTCCAAAACATTGTGGGTTTCATGGAAAAATAATAAATTTTGAGTGCAGGACCATACACTTGTCAAAGAATCAAATAAAAAAATACTAACAACAATGTGTTGTAGGTTGCTAATGGTTTGCTAAAATACATTTTTAAATCAAAGATAAAAAAACAAACAACTTTATTCAAAACAATGTATTTGTAGGTTCGTATAAGGGTTAAAACTCATCCACTTTAAACTCATTATGAGGATTACCACATGAAAACAAAAGTAGCCAACACATTGAGGGAACTGGTTGATGAAACGGGAAGTGCCCAACTACCTACCTAACTAGAAATACCTGCGAGCAATGCTTCAAGTTTTCCGTATGAGGCCTCTTTCATTAATTTGATTGTGGGGTAATAGTCCTTCATCTAGGATTTATCTAATGAAGCGTATCTCTCTTATACAAGTATTGGTGAGTGTTGAGAATAAAATCCTAGGTAGCCATTTTGCATTAGGGACAACTTTTACTTATCCAATCCTATTCTAAAGAGCATTAAAAAGAAAAAAATTCTTTGGATTAAAAACCTTGTTAGTTGAACAAGAGGAGAGCTCATTGAATTTTCCTTTGCATGTTATTCATAACATAACTTACCACACAAAACTTTTCCTAGTTTCTACCTTGTTATAAAATAAGGTGAAACTCTGCCAAAGTTGTGTTACATATTTTTCATCACCACTTGTACTATCTCCCTTATTTTCTTGTTGAAATTTTTGGTCAAAAGAAATCAATACAAAGTTTTGCAAAATCATGTCCACCACTTTTACACCCACTTACATCCTTCCTTATTGTCGACTGCGATAGTAAGCATTGAAAGTGTGTTGGTATGTATTCATATTTTGGTAGCCTTGTCTTGATACCCATATTGAGATGTATCACTATATAAGGTTTTTATATCTTGATTTCCTATGATTCATTACGCTTCTCACATTATATCTATGCATTTTTGATACTTACATCTTGTTTTTTCTTAAAAATTGATATAAGTGTCTAAATTGTATTGTTATGCTACTCGCATTGTGTCAACTCCTTGTTATACTTAGACCTTTTTGTTTGAAAATTGAATTGAGTTTTGTAAGGTATTGTATTTACGCTACTCGCATTGTATCAATACATTTTTATACTAACATCTTGTTTTTCCTAAAAATTGATTAAAGTATCCAAATTGTATTGTTGCACTTCTTGCATTTGTAACCTCCATTTTCAGAACTTGGACCTTGTTTTTATTAAAAATCATTTAAGTATACCTTGTATTGTTGAAATCACCTCAACCCCTTTTTAATATTTAAATATTTTTTTCCAAAAACTCGATTTAAATATTGAAATTGTGTTGTCATCTTAAACAAAACAATCTTTGAGACAATTTTGACATAGGGAGTAGGTTATTTTGCGATTGGTTTCTTGTTCTAAAATTTCTTGATTTTTCCTTGGTGACCTTTCATCATACATTTTCATCTCCTTTGAAAATTCATTTTTCCATTTACGATTGTTACACTTTTTGATTTTACCTTGATTCTTTGTGACATGTGTAGTTGTCACATTGCTTGATTTTTCCTAGGTTCATTATAGTACTTATACACATTTTTCAAACCTTAGAAAAAAATTTCCTATTATGCCTCCTATTACGAGAATGAGACATAGAATATTAGGATCAAATCCTTTCATTGGTAAAAATTTAGGCCCATTATTTGAAGAAGAAAAATTGGTTTAGCATAGCGGTGAAGAGGAGACATATCCTCAGGCTACCTTCAGGATAAATTTATCTTCCATAATAGGGATCTAGTTCTAACATGAGTTGTAGAATTAGGGGAAAAAATTCAACACAAATTTGACCATACTATTCTTACAAACATGGTTCATGGAGAAGAAGAATCAAAACATCCCCTTTGATTTGTGGATGACATCTTAAATCTGGGACATGATTTTACTTCTGGTCCAAGAAATAAAAAATGAAGATGACACAACTCCTAAAAAAATAAGTGGTCACCACATACCACTCGTTAGAATTAATCGTGAATCTAGAGTGGAGAAATAAGATCATAAACAACCCCCTCTATGTGAAACTCAAGAAGAACCCCAAAATGATGAGGTCATTGTTCAACAACAATTACAAGCCCTTAGTCGTCAATTGGCAAGCTTGGCTTCCCATATCCATAGAGACACTGGTAGGGCTATGTGTGGTTAAGATAAAATGTAAAATCCAAGCCTAATATGATGCTATAGTATTAATAAATGAATGCAATAATGAAATAAAAATACATTTTTATGGCTACCTTGTGTGTTTCCATGGCTACCTATGCGCTACCATTGTCCGTATTTTTTTCTCTGTCTACATAGAGGGACCTTGCACATTTAAGTTAAACCTTGTGCATTTTTGTTAGCCAATGTATATTTTTTTATTTAACTTGCATCAATGTTAGACCTCTCTGCACTAATGTTATCCTTTTTGTACTACCATTTTCCCTCATGTGCTATTGTTAGCCTTCATGTACTAGCGTTGTTGTTCCATGCGCTAGTGTTTTGTGTCAATTTTGGACCCGAATTTCAAGATTTATATATCATGATTTTTGGTGTTTACTTGTGTTTTACAAGTTTTTGGCTTCTACTTTACAATATTTACGTTTTGAAATCATTTTCTAACACATTTAAATGCTTTAATGAATGTTGTTTTTCCATTTTTCTTAAGTTAGATCAAATCTTGTGTATGTTCTTCTCTTATGCTCTTGGGTGATCTTGAAAAATAAAGGAAACTTTGATATTTATTTTTATAACCTTGGAATTAACTTGGAAATTTCATCATTTATATTGTTTAAGGGAATGAATATTTTACAAAGCATTTTAATGGTCATTTGATTTAAGTTTTCCATTTCTATCTAGTTGGATCAAATGTTGTGTATTGTCTTCATATTTTGATGATCTTGAGAATCAAAAGAAACCTTGATCCTCTTTCAAAACATTGTGGGTTTCATGGAAAACTACTAAATTTTGAGTGTAGGACCATACGCTTGTCAAATAATCGAATAAAAACAAATACTAATGACAATGTATTGTAGGTTGCTAATAGTGTGATAAAATACATTTTAAAATCAAAGATAAAAACACACCACTTTATTCAAAACATTATATTTACAGGTTTGGATAAGGGTTAAAACCCATCCACTTTAAACTGTGGGAAGTATCTTGACATAAGCCATAAAACTCATTATGAGGATTACCACAGGAACACAAAAGTAGCCAACATATCAAGGGAAAGCTGATTGACGAAACAGAAGTGACCCACCACCTACCTGATTAGAAATACCCATGATGAATGCTTCAAGTTTTCCGTATGAGGCGTCTTTTATTAATTTGATTGTGGGATAATGGTCCTTCATCTAGGACTTATCTAGAAAAGTGTATCTCTGTTAAACAAGTATTGGCGAGTGTTGAGAATAAAAATATAGGTAGCCATTTGGCATTAGGGCCAATTTTTTCTTATCCAATCTTGTTCTAAGGATCCTTCAAAAAGAAAAAACTTCTTTGGAGTCAAAAAATTGTTAGTCAAACAAGGGAGATCTCATTTAATTTTGCATTGTTTGTTATTCATCGCATAAATTACGATGTAAAACTTTTTCCTAGTTTCTACCTTGTTATAAAACAAGGAAAAACTCTGCCAAATTTGTGTTACGTATTTTTCATCACCACTTGTATTATCTCCCTTGTTTTCTTGTTGACATTTTTGGTCAAAAGAAAGCAATACAAATTGTTTCCAAAATCATGTCCACCACTTTTACACCTGCTTACATCCTTCCTTATTGTGATTGCGATAGTAAGCATTGAAAGTGTGTTGGTACGTATTCATATTTTGGTAGCCTTGTCTTGATACCCATATTGAGACATATCATTATAAAATGTTATCATATCTTGATTTCCCTTTGAGTCATTACATTGCTCGCATTATATAAATACATTTTTGATACTTACATCTTGTTTTTTTCTTAAAACTTGATATAAGTGTCTAAATTGTATTATTATGCTACTTGCATTGTGTTGACTCCTTGTTATACTTAGACCTTGTTTTTGTTTAAACATTTCCTTGAGTTTTGGAAGGTGTTGTAGTTACACTACTCACATTGTATCAATACCTTTTTGATACTAACATCTTTTTTCCTAAAAACTTGATTAAAGTATCCAAATTGTATTGTTGCATTGCTTGCATTTGTAACCTCCATTTTCAGAACTTGGACCTTGTTTTGTATTAAAAATCATTTAAGTATACCTTGTATTGTTGAAATCACCTCAAGCCATTTTTAATATTTAAATATTTTGTTTTCAAAAACTTGATTTAAATATTGAACTTATGTTGTCATCTTGAACAAAACAATCTTTGAGATATTTTATACATAAGGAGTAGGTTCTTTTGTGATTGGTTCCTTGTTCAAAACTTTCTTGATTTTTCCTTGGTGACCTTTCATCATACATTTTCATCTCCTTGGAAAATTCATTATGCCATTTATAGTTGTTACACTATTCAATTTTACCTTGATTCTTTGTGACATTTACAACTTTCACGCTATTTGATTTTTCCTAGGTTCATTATAGTACTTATACACATTTTTCAAACCTTAGAAAAACATTTCCTATTATGCCTCCTATTACAAGAATGGGACATAAAATATTAGGATCAAATCCTTTCATTAGTACAAATTTAGGCCCATTATTTGAAGACAAAAACTTGGTTGACCATAGTGGAGATGAGGAGACATCTCCTCAGGATACCTTTGAGTTTGACCCTGCACACATGGATAAATTTATCTTCCATAATAGGGATCGATATCTAGCATGAGTTTTAGAATTAGGGGTAAAAATTCCACAAGAATTTGACCATACTATTATTACAATCATGGTTCATGGAGAAGAAGAATCATAATTTCCCCTTTGATCTGTGGATGACATATTAAATCCAAAACATGCTTTTACTTCTGGTCCAAGAAATAAAAATAAAGATGACGAATCTCCTAAAAACATAATTGGTCACATCATACCACTAATTAGAATCAACCGTGAAGTTAGAGTGGATAATGAAGGTCATAAACAACCCCCTCCACGTGAAACTCAAGAAGAACCCCAAAACAACGAGGTCAGGGCTTTCCAACAACAATCAAAATCCCTTAGTCATAAATTGGCAAGCTTGGCTTCCCATGTCCATAGAGACACACGATAGGGATACACATTATTAAGATAAAATGTAAAATCCAAGCCTAATATGATGTTATAGTAGCAGTAAATGAATGTAATAATGAAATAAAAATACACCAAAGAAAGCTAAGTAATAAATTATAAAACCCTAAGTGCAAGGAGGAGAAAATAGTACTTAGCTATTTCGAAATTAAATCTGGAGTGTACTAAAGTGATGACCACCGGTGAAAATAACTATAGAAGTATCACACAT
The DNA here is from genome assembly GCA_018340775.1 of Taxus wallichiana var. yunnanensis. Taxonomy (NCBI): domain Eukaryota; kingdom Viridiplantae; phylum Streptophyta; class Pinopsida; order Cupressales; family Taxaceae; genus Taxus; species Taxus wallichiana. Next base: position 269,832,708 of record CM031236.1, on the reverse strand, counting down.
AGACCCAAAAATGCAAATATAGAGGAATGGACTCGACATGAGCACCTAAATGCCCGGGTCTGTAGAAATGCTCATAAACCTAAATTTACAGTGGTTGCAAGTGTTTCTTTCGATGCTCTCCTTTTTCACTATGAATTCAGATGATGATCACTAAGGTTGCAATAAAACCTGTAAAACCTTCAAATCCTAAAAATGAAAGATGTAGAATGAGGGGTTGGACTGTCCTCAACTACCACAATGGTGGAATTACAACTGAGTTCGCACTACATCTTAGACCCAATGTAGTTCTGTGTGTGTGTGTGTGGAATCATGCCCTAGGTTTCTCTTGTGCCAGTCGCACTTGGATAGCAAGCAAGTAGCTAGATGTAAATAAATGTAGTAAATGTGTGCATGGAATAAAATGAACTTCCCTCCTATAAAGTGTATGTAGATGAACTAACCCTTGTGTCCCTTGTGATGGAGCTGGATGGATGTAATGGAGATCTTAGATGCCTTTATGGATACATCCCTAGGTGGAGATAATAGATGCTTAGTGATTGGTCCTTTATTACGATCACATAACTTTATATCTATATGATTCCCTTGCTTGGATTTCATAATTAACCTCGAAAAGGAAAACTACCAAAAATATAAGATGCTCAAATGGATAGAAAGGAACAAAAAAATGTGATTAAATTATAAAGAGGATAGGGTGCCAAGATTGGACAAGGGCACTGGCACGTCTTTAGTGTCAATGATGAAAAATGTTGAATAATAAAAAGGTAGACTGAGAGAGTAAGGGTGTAAGATTGGAAGTAGAAACAAAAAGAAAAGAAAGGTGGCCAAAGACATGGGTTAATTAGTACCATTATTACTTAGGACTCGTATGAATAGTAGTATGTAATCAGGACTAGATAATTACCCAAAGTGCATGATTTTATGTCTACATTTTCCCCACTTTATGTTGATGAGTGAGAAGTTTGGTAACCTAAAGTAGATAGAGATGTATACCTGATACCCATGTAGATCGATGTAGAAAATGTGCTGAGGGAATAGACAAAGCCTGGAGTGATAAAAATGTGAAGCGTGGATGCTAAGGAGGAGAAAGTGCAAAAAAAGTGATGAAAATGAACCTAAGGTGGGAACACGTGTGTAGATGTCATGAAGTACATGTAAAAGAGAAGGATGACAAGTAGTCAAAAGTGAAGTTGACATGTTGACTACCACTTCCCATATGGATGGAACTGTAAAAGAGAAGCCGACAAGTAGTCAAATACACATGTATATGTTAAAAGTGTGTAAGGAAAGTATGTAAAAATGCTAAAAGTGTGAAAAAGGAACATTTGCACCTGATCCATGATGAGGAAAAGAGTGTAGAAAGGATCATGTAAATGATGTCAACTTGCAAGTTTTTTAGGTGATCTCACACCAATATAATGGAAGAAGTGTAGGGATAACTATCTGGTGTCATCCACCAACCTTTAATTGCTTCCCACTATGTAAAACACCACTACAAAGATGTGTATGTGCTAAGGACTCTTTACCTTGTTAAATTTATTGTGTAAATGCCTATTGCCAAATGATTCGCCCTATCAAAAGCCTTTGTGACATGTCAAAGAACTATGTAATTTCCTCCTATCATCGGTACTCATGGAATGCCATTGTGTACTAAGGACCTAAGTTTGATTCGAACCCTTTCGAAACTGAAAATTATGTTATACCAGTACCGTGTTGTGTGTAACTCTATATGGGTGATTGATTCACCCATATGGTACCCCCTCATTTCGGGTGTATGTGAAATTGCTGAAGAAGTATTGTGCCTAAAGGAGGACCAACTATTGTGTTGAAACTTTGCCCTACTAGGGGGAAGGGAATGTGCTTGGTAAAACCAAGGCACACATAAACAAGTGGCTAGGAAAAACAAGTTTCAGTACAATAAAGACAAAATCTTATGTATAAGACAAAATGTAAGCTACTTAGACAATGCGTAAACATGTAAGAAGAAAATGTATACCAAAAAAAGTGGGTTACAAACATGGGAAATCAATCATGATGCTGCAAGACAATCAAGGCCATCATGGCCATAAGGAAGACAAGTGTGCACATAAGACAGGGAAAAATCCCACAAACAAGAGTATATAATGACAAGCAATGGAAAACAATGTAACAAATAACCATGGACACAAATAGGCATGTATAACAAATGTTGCACATGAAGCACCCATTAGTATTTTAGAAAGATAAAAAAAATATGTCAAAGTGTGTATATTCTGATGATGTAAAGTGCTAAGTACAAAATCAAATAATAGCACACCTTTTTGTAGTGTATGGAAGTGGATGCCCCTAGGAGCCATTGTGGGATTGGTAATAGGTATTGAGCCAAACATCCATGCTATGTGTAATGGATCTGTATGGTCTGCTATCACAACTAGATAGACATGTGAACGCACATGTGTATATGATAAGGATAATGAAATACTAGAAATCTATCTAGCATGTGTAATAAGATGAACATGTAACAAGTAAATGTAAGCAAGAGTAAATAAAACCAATATATGCAGTATGTTGTGGATGAGGTGGAATGGAATGTAGTGTGAATGATAGAAGCAATGTGTCCCCCGAGTGGATGGGTATGTATGCAATGAGGTTCATTTATTTATGCCCCCTTAGCAATCAAGAATGAACCATAAATGAGAGATTGAAAGATGGTTTGAAATGTGTGCCCAAGAAATATGTTGATTGTAAGGTGTCATGTAATGTGTAGGATTGAATGCGACATAGTAAAATTGATGAGGTGGTAGAATGTGTGATGATTTATCCTAAAGCGTATATCACTAAACATGTGAATAAGATGTCCAAAAAGGGTGATGATGTAACATACATCGTATATCAAGAAATATATGAATAAGATGGTAGAAAACATGATGATGTAGCAAAAGTGTATATCATGAAATGTATGGATAAGATGCTAGAAAGGGGTGATGATTTATCCTAAGAGCATATATCATGATATGTGTGAAGAGTGTGGTGGCTAAAAATGTCACATAATATGATAAAAATATTGGATGATCAAATGTGTGAGTGTGATGAGGTCTATTTGATTGGTAAACCCTCAACAATTGAGTATAGACTAAGGGACTAAGGTGCATCATTATGTAGTGAGTGCAACATGTAAAAGGAGATGAGTAAAATGTGTAATATGTGTAATAGTTGTGGTGGTGAGAAAATGTCATGTGATGTGTTTGTAAAATGTGTAGTGTGCATTGTAATATGTAGATTATATAAGTGTCGAAGTGCAAAGCGCGTGTGATGTAAAATGTATAATAGTGTAGGGTGTAGAATGTGTATGATGTATAGATGTATAAAGCACAAAATGTGAATGGTGCATAGTAGATGTATGCACAAAGGTGTAGAATGTGTGAGGATGTGTAACATGTAGTGTCTATTGTGCAGTGTGTGAGGTTCATGTATATAGTATGCCCTCAACAATCAAGTGAGAACCGTAGCACAAGAGTGCATCATTAGAGGGGTAAGGTGACAGAGTCACCTAAAAATACCAATTTGGTGTGAATCGGTGGAAGCATGTGTGGTAGAAGCAAAAATAGGACCATGTGATGGTGGTGGAATTTGAGATGTGTCTGGGCCACCAGTAGAGGGAGTAGTTGCTTTAACAAAAATGATTGGCTTTGAAGTGGTGATTGTGGAGGGACCTTACATGATGGTGGCTTATTTGATGATGTTGTGGAAGACTTGAGTGGAGGCTAGGTTGAACTGAGATTTAAAGGTGGTTTCTTAGGTTGACTTGATAATACTATAGACAAATTAGTAGGAGGAGGTTATGGGGACCAAACCTTGAGAGGTGATTGCTTAGTTGGACTTGGTAATGTTGCATATAACTTGAGTGGAGGAGGAGTGAGACCATCCTTAAGAGGATGTTGACTGGATTGAATAGGTGACACTTGACTGAAAAAATAAGGCACATTAGAAGTGGTGGAATGATGCTCATTGACACAAAAGGAGAATATTTAGGAGCCCATGTGGATGTAGCATTCGTAGATGGGCGTGCAAATGAATGTTGTGCAGTGAATGATTTAAAGACCTAATGCTTAAGAAAATTGATTGTGAATTGTAAAGAATAGCGGTCATTATCATTATGGCCATTGATTCGATGGTAATTGTAATATGGATGACCTTGATATTCTGTAAGATGATAAGGAGGATAACAATGAGGATATGGCAAGTTGATTAATTGATGAGTTATGAGTTGTAGGAGAATATCTTGTTGATTAATATTGAGTGTAAACTTGAGAGGCGTGGGGAGTGGAAACATTTTAGGTTTACTAATATGAGCACATATAGAAGACATAGAATGAAGATGAGATGTAGAAGGTGAATAAAAATGAGCACGAGAAGCATCCTTAAGATGTTGGATTTCATTATTAAGAGATGTAATCATTGATTGAATAACCTTAAATTTATTTTGAAATAAAGAAAGAAAACTTTGAATTGATTCCCACATGGGTTGATTAGATGGAGGATCATGAAGATTAGGGTCATCGGATAAACGTTTGAAAATAGAACTCACTTGATGCAACATCATATCTCTAGGGAGATACATGGTGTCTAGGGTTATTTGTATAACAACACGGAAATCGGGATGCATCTTAAGTAAATCGACAAAGAAATTTGATGAATTTTAGGGGCCATGATAGAAAATATGATGTGCCAAAGAAGGATTATAATGATTCACCAAAATGATTAAGCTAAAATGTAAAATCTAAGCCTAATATGATGTTATAGTAGCAGTAAATGAATGCAATAATGAAATACATAAATATACCAAAGCAAGCTAAGCAATAAATTATAAAACCCTAAGTGTAAGGAGGAGAAAAAGGTACTTAGCTGATTCACAATTAAATCTGGAGTGTACCAAAGTGTTGACTAGGTGAATAGAATGGAAGAATCATCACATAGAGACCCCGAATATGGAGGAATGGACTGGATAGGGGCACTGGAGAGGGACAAGGGCACCCACGGGCATCTGAGTATTGATTTTGGGTGCTTGGGTTTGTGGAAATGCTTAGAAACCGAATTCTCAGTGGTCACAATATATTCACGATGCTCACCTTTTCTCATTCTGATTCACACAATGATCATTGAGGTTGTAATAAACCTTCAATGAAGAATGAACCTATAAAACCCTCAAATAGACATCAAATCCTAAAAATTAAGATGAAAAATGAGGGGTCAGAATGTCCTTAGCCACCACAATGGTGGACTTACAACTGAGTGTTGTACTATATCACAAACCCAATGTAGTTCTATGTGTATGGGTGGAATTGTGCCCTAGGTTTCTCTTGTTCAGTCACACTTGGATAGCGAGAAATTAGCTAGATGTAAAGAAATGTAGTAAATTTTTACATGGAATACAATGATCTTCCCTCTTGTGAAGTGTGTGTAGATGAACCAACCCTTATGTCCCTTGTGATGGAGCTAGATGGATGCAATGGATCTCGTAGATGCCTTTATGTATGCAACCTTAGGTGGAGATAGTATATTCTTAGTGCCTAATCCTTTATTATGATCACATAACTTTATATCTATATGATTCCCTTGCTTGGATTTCGTAACTAACCTCGAAAATTCTGACTACCAAAAATATAAGATGATCAAATGGATAGAAATGACCTAAAAAGTGTGATTAAAATATAAAAAGGATAGGGGCACCCAGATTGGACAAGGGTACCTAGCGCTGGTGTCTTGGTATGGGTGCCAATGTCCAAGATGAAAAATGTCGAATAATGAAAAGGCAAATGGTGATCAAGGGTGTAAGATTGGAAGTAACAATAGAAAGAAAAGAAAGGTGGACAAAGACATGGGTTGATTAGTACCATTCTTACTTAGGACTCATATGAATAGTAGTATGTAATCGGGAGTAGATAATTACACAAAGTGCATGATTTTGTGTATATAATGCGTAATGAGAAACCTAAGGTCAAATATAATGAGATTTACACTAAAAATTGTGGTGGTGAAACATAGAATTTTAACCACGTGTATATCTTGGACTCCCCTTCATGTGGCCAAATCTTTGACCAAGAGTGGAAATCCATGAAAAATGCCCTCACAAGTCTTCAAGAAAATAACATTGGACATAGTAAGAAATATCAATTTGAAGAACTATGTCCTTATCCTTTTGATAGGAAATGTTGTGTACATCCTTTCCTATTAGTTGTGATGCCCTAAATTTGACAAATATAGGGGTAAAGGTGATCTCGCATGATCATGTCAAAGACTTCTTCATGGCTTACCAAGAAGTTTCATATAGTGACAATTACCTTATTCTCTTATTCCCACGGAGTCTTTGGGGAAAAACAATTGAATTGTTTCTCCATATACCTAAAGGGTCTATCTTCCAATTCATTGAATTGGCTAAAAATTTTGTGCACCACTTTTAATTCAATATGGAAAGTGACATCACCATGTTAGATTTGTGTAATGCCAAACAACGTAACAATGAGAACTTCGCTAGTTTCCTACAATGATGGTGAGGGTTAGCTAGTTGCTTCCCTTTCTCCATTCTAGAGAAACAACTTGTTAGTATTTTGTGCCAAACTTACATCCTGAAATTTCTTTTCACTTGAAAATGCATTGTGTGAGAACTTTCGAAGAATTCATCGAGAAAGGAAGCCAAATTAAGAAGCCTTTATTAGCTAAAAGGACTTTGAAATCATTTTCAAGAGATAACCATGAGTCCAAACCTATAGAAAAACTTAAATTCTTCAAAAAGAACAAAAACATCGTAGGTGATGGAATAAAATATTAAAAATGTGTTCAAGCGGTCCATAATAGTGCTCCTTTGAAACTTTCTAAAGGACCAATTTTTCTGAAGTTAAACATCGAGTGTTCACTCCTCTTACGGATTCTTTGTCATCAATATAGTGAACATGGTTAATTTCCCTAACACTACCCCCTTCGTTGATGATGCACCAAAATCATCATGGTACAAAGACTATGAATATTGTGAATATCATCGTGTTAAGGGCCATACCACAGATAAATGTTTGAAGTTAAAACACTTCATTCAAGACCTCATAGATAGTAGAGATGTTAAAATGGATTCTCTTGAACCCAATAAAACCTCTAACCAACAATTGGGAATTTATAAAGATCCATTCCTAAGCATAAATAGGTGGAGAAAAATTCAGATCAAGGTCAGTCATCCTAGAATAAAAATGCCAATCATGTTGCTATATAGAAGCAACTTATTATTTTGATTCCCTCATTGGTTGTGTTCATCCTTCTAGTGAGCATGTGAATACCATTAAAATCAAGACATGAGAGTGTTTCATGGCAAAATGACATGCTCATCTTGTTATTCTATAACCTCCTCTACCTACCCCTCTGGATATTCATTATGATCTCCTCGAGAAGCTTAAGAATACTACTACTAAGATTTATATCTTGTATCTTCTTAAAATATCCAAAGTTCATAAGGACATCCTTTATAAAACACTTCAGGGGTTAGGAGTTTCAACAGATATTGATCCTTTCTCTTCCAAGCCTTGGTCACGTAGTTTGTTCCTTCTAAACATATTACCTTTAGCCAACATGAGATTCCAATGGATGATCATACACATAATCTACCCTTGTACATTGAAGTGATTTTTACTTGTAAGAAGATAAAAATGGTTCTTCCGGACAATGGATCCGCACGAGCATTTATATTTTGAAACTCATCGATACCAATTTAGGATGCACTTTGAAAAAATTTGGTGCCTAATATTTGTACATTCCCATATAATGTTGAATATTCACTTTATTTATGTATTTAACCACGTCAAATCAAATCCAATCAAGAGTCTTATGTATTGAATATTCACTTTATTCAATTATAGGAAAATCATACGTAACTTGAGATCACGAATCAAATTTGAAACCTTATACATTGAATATTCACTTTATTCATGTATTAAGTAAATCAAACCAACATCTAAAATTTATATGTTGAACATTTAATTTGTTCACGTATTAAGTAAAACTTAATCCCAAATTGAATTAAAAATCATCGAACCAAAACACAATTTTAACCTTTGATCAAATCAAACAATGGTTTGAGAAAACATTGGTGGCCAAAAAAATTATTTGAATGAATATTTTCTATAAAAACTTCATGAGATGTCAAAAAAATCACCATGATAGACCTTTGCAACGTAAAGCAAATAAACAACAAGCCTTTCACCTGCTTCCTTCAACAATGACAAATAATTGCAAACCAACTTCCTTAATACTTGACAAAATTTTGATAGGAATTTACCTAAAAATATTAATTCAAAACTCTCTTCCGAATGAAATGTATTTTCTAAACAATTTCCAAGATGTAGTAAAAATGAGAATACAACTTGAGAAATACCTTGTTGTAAAATGCCTCATCATGAATCCTTTAAATCATCAATCAAGAAAATCAAGTAAAAAAACAATCATACTCCCTACTCAAGAAGTTAATCTATGTGAAATCAAAGGATGGTAATTTATGCCTCTTGGAGAAATAATTTCAAGTGTCCTTCATCAATTATAAGAAGATAACATGGTCACTTATCCACTAACAATACCCTTCACAAAAATACAACCAAAACCTACATGGTTCAACAAATTAGAATATTGTGAGTACCATTGCATCAACATCCATCTTACAAATTATTGTTTAAAACTACATCATTACATCCAATATCTACTTAAAAATGGAGACATTGAGGATAAAGACAGTTATAATATAACCACACCAACTGAAGAATCGGAAGTAATTCAATAATCCATTTCAAATCATAATAAAAATGCCAAATATAACGATAAGGGCCAATCATTGACTAAGATTGAGCTTGATCCTATCATTTCATCACTAGATTCTACACCTCATGATGTGGCTACCAATGATATAACAATGTTACAAACACCGATTTAGACACTGCAACTAAGAAGTCTTCCACGTCCACAATATCTCAAGTGTTTATTCCTACATTTACCATTGTTCCACAATAATCATCAAATGCAACATCTTTTTCTAATTTCTATGACATTATAAAATCATTAAAGAATACATCTGCATAAATCCCTTTCAAAATTTAGCCACAATATCATCTACGTGGCAAGATATTTGTACTCATGCATTCTATAATGTAGAAATTCTTAAGGATATCTACACATATCCATTTCAAGCTTTAATCACTAATCTATCATCAAATAACCCAATATTTTCATTTGATCATTGTGATATTTTAAAGCCAAACATCATGAATAATCAATCCTTATACATTGAAAATATTTCTATATAGTCCGTAGAATTGGACCTTGTCTTCCCAAGTCTCGTTAAATTAGACTCATCAAATCATATATTTATCATAGGTATTTCTATATACTCCATTGACTTAGACCTCATCCACCCAAGTCTCATATAACATGACTCGTCAAATCATATATTTATCAAAATTATTTCTATCTAATCCATTTACTTGGACATATTCCCCACAAGTATAATAAAACATGACTCATCAAATCATAGATTTATCGCAAGTCTTTCTATCTACTATGTTTAATTAGAACTCATCAACCCAAGTATCGTAAAACATGACTCATCAAATCATATATTTATCACAAGTATTTCTATATAATTCATTGAATTAGAAAATTTCTAGCCAATTCTCTTAAAATAGGACTCGTCTATTCCTATTATTACAAGTATTTCTATCTACTTCATTAACTTGGACCTTGTCTTCCCAAGTATTGTAAAATAGAACTTATTGAATCATAGCTTTATCGCAAATATTTCTATCTACTCTGTTGACTTGGACCTCATCCACCTAAGTCTCATAAATCAAGAACCACTCAAATCACCTATTCATTGAAAATATTTCAATCCACACCATTTAATTGGACTTCATCTTCCCAAATCTTATAAATCAAGACCATTCAACTAACATAACCATGGAACTTTTCTAAAACAATGATTCCATTGCTAACCCTAATCAACCAAAAATAAAAAGAATCAAAAATCGTAAAATGATACAAAAAATCTCCCATAGCCATCATTTTATTAATGCACTAAAACTAAAATAAAAAATGTAGAATTAAACAACTACTTATCCATATGTACTTTCCACCTTAGGGAGGCCACTTGTACCATCAACTCATCTAAACAAATATTTTTAATTATTTCATCCATTGGAAGATATCTCAATCATAACATCATCATATCTTCACACTCTTCACCTATAAGACACAAGTTAATCTTGTTCCTATTAGGCATTGTGTACCTCATCCCTGTTATGGTTTCTACCATTTCAGATATTTTTACCTATGGTCTTGTCTAGAAGCTTACTAATGGAAAATCCTCCTTCCAAATAAGCTCTCTCTTTAACAAAAATCACTAAACTTCTTTACCTAGATCTTTTGATTTGTCCATCTCAATTTACGGTGTTGAACCCTTATTCCCTACTAGTTGTATGTGGCTAAAATTTTGGGGAAAACATTCCTTCCCAACAATCACAATATAAACAAACCAAAAAAATCAATGAAAATATAAAAATCACTTCTTACACCTTTTTCCTTCACAGTCTTTGGTGTTGAGCCCACGCTTCTTACTAGTAGTGTGAGACTAAGAAAGGAGGAAGGTATCCTTACTCACCTACATTTTGTCTTCAGTGTTGATCCCTTTCCTCTTACTAGTGGCATGGGGAAAGATGTAGGGATTCATTTAAAAAATCAAACAAAATAACACCGTCAAAAATCTAAATCAAAAGTGCTTAATCATATCATCCCAAGAAGTTGCTCATGTTCAGAGAGACACCAATTTATTTAGCTAGATATTTTCAATCAGTGGGCCATGAATGGATCTAAGTCTATTCAAAATATATAAATTGAATCATATTTGAATTGGTCGAGATAATATTTACAGAGGTGAGTCATATTTTCCCAAATGGACCATTGTTACACCTTGTGTCTTGACATCCATCATCTTCATTTTCATATCATTATCTCCTTTGTCTCACATCCTTCTTGGCTCTCAGTGGTGATACCTCACATCTTACTAGTTGTGGGGAGTCAGGAATGAAGTAGGATATCTCATTACTCTATCATCTCCCATTAATTACCGCTAGTGGAATGAAATATTTAAAATTGTTTGAACATGATTTTGAACAATGCACTTCTTACCAAGTCAAAAAGTCCAAAAACATCCAAAAATTACAAATAAACTCACAAAAATTAAAAATCTAAAATAATAAAAAATCAAATAATCAAAATTCAAAAACAATCAAATAATAAATTTTGTTTATAAAATTTACACAAGCATGACAACATCCTATCAACTCAACACAACTCTCCAAAACCAAACTTTTAACTCCAATCCTAGTGATTGTTACAACAATCTTACAACTATCACAACTTATCTTAACCCTTGCATTTATCCTTTCTTATGGAAAGACTAATCAATGCTCTCCCTTACACGCATCCTCGCTTGGGGAAATATCGTTTCTCATTCTCTTCCTTACATGTTAGTATCCTTGATTGGGAGTAATGACCCTTTTTAATCTCAGATAAAAATTCAATGCAGATATAACAAATATTTCCATGAGGAGTTGCTTAACTCCACTCTTTTAATCTGATCTAATTCCCTTGCATGTTAGTATCCTTGCTTGGGGGAATTTCAAATCTGCTTAATTATCACTATGGAACACATTAGGGGCATAGTTAATTGTCTTTATTTAAAGTTGTGTTGCATCATTGTTATTATTTATGGACCAATTACAAGTATTTCGTTATCATCTTGGCTCATTTATAGCCATGGTGCATACTTTTATTGTGTATATTGGGTTTGTTTTACTCTTTATCTTTTGTTTTTCTTTGGACCAATTACAAGTATTTTGTTCACATCTTGGTTCATTTATAGCCATGGTGTATACATCTACTATGTATATTGGGTTTGTTTTACTTTTTATCTTTTGTTTGTTGTGTGTGTTTATTTACACACATAATGGGTTAAACATCACAATTCTTTAATAATCATGGTGCCAACTCTATTGTGTACAACAATAAAATAAGGTTGCTCTAACTTTCACTATCTAAATGGAAGCTCATGTTATGAGAAAAATCCCTCCTATCATCCTTCTACTCAACTCCTTTGCCTTTCCCTTCTTCCTATCAAGTGACCATCCATTTCTTTTATGTGTCACCTATCCGCTTGAGGGGGAATTACCTTAGCATACATACTCATCGGGGCATCCAAATGCTTCACCGAAGTATATCAAACAATTCCACCATGTTCCTCTATCATCCATTCACTAATCTACACGTGTTTATTATCTTTAAAATGTTATTACTTCATAATAAAACTTTAAAGATGGGAAAATGAAGACATCCTAAAAATACTTAGCTATTTCTAGTCATTCTTAGCTATCCATATCTATTTCATAATATGCTAAACCTACATTCCTTTAGAATAAATTAAATTAATTCTATCATGCTTTAAGTATTCACCCACATCCCTTTAGAATTAATCAAATTAATTATAATCATGCTTAAACCATACTCTTATATATCTTGGCTAATTTAATTAACTATTTATTTAATTAAATAGTTAATTATCCACTCACCCTCCACTTAGCTCCACTTCACTATCCTAGTCACTCAAGTTATAGAACCCTACAAAGGTGGAAGAAACAATAATTCACATACAACAAAATTCTCGAATAAAATATTATTGCCAACCAAATATTCATTGCCCCTTAATGGATATTCAAACCATCCAACTGCATAGACCAAATCAAATGGTTATTTTAAGAAAATGCATTCATGATCCTGTAACTCATTCAAACCTTGATCCACAATCCATGGCCTCTCTTTTAGCTATAAATACAAGGCTCTTTCCTTTGCAATTCATCCTTGTAATCTATAAGCAACTATAGAAAAAATCTGCTCATTTGTCATTTAAATTCACATACCGAAAGGTTGTCCTTGTGTTCACTCTTGCTCGTATAATTTCTTCTTCATTTGGAGACCAAATTGGAGCATCCACAATCAAACAATCCCAAGAGATCCAACAAGTGTATTAACACTTCAGTTATCTCATCTTGAGGTTGCAAGAATACTCTAAGGAAAGGTTTGCATTTTATATTTGCTTACTTCTTCATTCACTTTCAATTTTTCATTGCATACACATTGTAATTCTACTTTCTTTATATCGAAGGCATATAATAAATTTTCCATTAAAGGTGTCTCTAAAATGAACACCTCTACTAATGACATATTTGATTGCATATCTACTCAACTTATTTATATTATTTATTGAAAAATATGAAGAGAATATCAATTCTAATAAATATTGAAAATATTGAACTATAATTCTTAAATTTACATACCAATTTCTATTACAAATACATCTAATGATTACACAATTTCAAGTTTAGTGATATGTTGTTGTATATTATTAATAGTTAGAATAAGTTGATCATAATTAATATCAATAGTAACTAAAGGTTTCACAATAACCGTAACATATGATTTTTAAAAATCAGTTTTAGGAGTATTATCTATCTCTAACTCATTGAATTGGGAAATCAAACTCAATACCAAATATTTGTATGGAATAAATTTTTCTTCTTTGATTTAATATGTACACGCTACTTAATTAAGCATCAATTGAGAATATCACTATACACTTTAGTAGATGTTTTTAATAAATGCATTCCCTAGATTCCTAGAATACGCACCTTATGTTCCACAATATTATTAATAGATGAAAAACCCAATATTTATGCTAGTGACATAATCTTTCATTAAGGAGTAATAAGTACAATCCCCTATCATAGATGAGAAGCACATTTAGAACCATAAAAATATATATTCCGAGCCTTATTCTTGATAATATTCATAACAAACTCATGATGAAAAATATCATATAAAGGAGTGTGATCTATGATAGTACGTCAACTAATTGATGTGTAATAAAATGTCCTTTTGTTTGTTTTTGTGATATACAATTGAGATCAAATTTCAATTGTAAAATGACCCACTTGGTTATTCTCCTAGTAAATATATCTTAGAGTTCATGTATTTTAAAGGATCAACTATAAAAATCACATCTTTCATTATTAAAAATATAGTGTATAATTGTTTGTGTTGTAAATATAAAAACTAAACATAAATTTTCATTGAGTTGTAATTATTTTCATAATCTACCAAAATTTTACTAATGTAATACATTTCTCTTTCCTTTTTCTTAACATCATTTTGTGTAAGAAAAACCCTTAATGCTTGTTTTGAAGTAGAGACATAGAGGCATGATAAGTCATCATGGATGAGTGGTGTCATAATAAGAGGATTAACTAGATATTATGTGATTATGTCAAAAATATTTTTACATTTATAATTTTATTCAATTTTGACTTCTTCTATCAATAATGTAGCACAAGGTTGGCTTATATTAGAAAGATGATCCACAAATCTAATATAAATATATTTTCCTTGTAAAACTTTCAATTTCTTGATATTTTTATGAGGCATCTAAATAGTAACTTGTACTTTTTAAATCAAGTTCTATGCCTCTTGAGGGATAATAAAACATAATATTTTATTAAAACTCACGCCAAACACATATTTCTGGATTCAATCATATGTTGTTGAATGGAAAATTTTGCACCTAAGTATCAAGAGCACATTTAATAGTGGCATGAAGGACGGAGTTGCAGATTCAGCGAGTTGCGCCATGCAGATTCGCACCCAGGAAGATAAAATTTGGGACTTAACCATTTTTTCATGTTATGAGATAAAAATAGACATGGAGTGGTGAACATGCACTGGATAGAGATAAAATACTTGAAGGCTACGCAAAACTATTTTTGGAACAAGAGGAAGCTGAATATTCATGCGAGTTCGAGCTAATAATAGGATTAGAACTAGAGTTAATTATAGACGGTCTATTATTAGACAAAGTTTGCATGCTTCCTTAGTTGTTGTTATAGTGACGCATGGATGTTCTTAACATGCAACCTATTTTGAGAAATGCATGGGTGGTGAAGGGAAATTTTTCCACCGCTATATATATAAACTCAATATATATATATATATATATATATATTGATTCAGTATGGTCTAGGGAGACAAATGTACGTATGACGGTTATGTTTGTGTGATTCTACGTGCATGGCTCTGTGATGGTAATTATAATGTATTCAGCTATTGGTTTATTTATGAATTAAGATAATGGATCATTGTAAATGGTTATTAGCTCTTGACATATCTCGTTATTGGTTATTCTATGGTAAATCTGATCTTGATCCTTATTTGACCCATTATGCGCTCTCCGATTTTGATCTAGTTCTTGATATGATTTACCCTTAATTAATTGTGGTTAAGGAATATATGAATGATTGTGCTAACATCTTGAAAAATATGGTACAAAAAGAGGGACATGATACCTTTACACGCTTTGGGTGAGCACTCGATTTGTTTGAGTGATGTTCCAGTGTGTTTAGGGTTTGAGTAAGAAATAAAGACTATAGTTGTATTGTGTCATAACAAGTCATGCACATGCTTTTCTCTATTTTATTATTTACATATAATATCATCTACATGATCATCTAAATGCCAAGCATGTAGTCATGAAATATGTGTCACATCTATTAGATAAGTAGCTTCTAAATTATGACATCCAAATGAGACAACCACATGAAAAAATGTACCCCATTATGTAATACATGCACTTTTGGATCATTGAAATTAATATTGATTTGATTATAGCCCAAAAATCCATCCATAAATGAAATCATAACTTTTCAAATAGTAGATTAAATGATCATATCCATACTAGGTAATATGCAATAATCTTTGAGACATTCCTTGTAAATATCTTGAAAATCAATATATACACTTGTAGACACTTAAATATGACTACGTAGTTTTAACACCAAAATTGCAATAATTATCCTCTTTCCCATCATTTCATATAATTAGTGATTTCCCACTAATTATCTAACATCCCCCTTTCATCTTGGTCAATTAGCGACACTTCATTAATTAGCTAGCTTCATACTACATCATGGATGCCAATTAGGGTCACCTTGTCGGTTAGAATCCTATTTTAATTAATTAATCCTCTCAATCTTCTATTTAATTAATAAACCTTCTTATTGGTTAAATCCCCCTCTCAAACCCTTCAAATTCTACTAATTTCCCTCTAAATCATCTCCAAATGGATTCTATAAGCTTAACTTGGTCTATTAATTAATCCTAGTTGATTAATTAAATCACCCCAACTCCCATGAGTTGCTAATCTTTAATTAATATCTTCTAATCATACTTATCCCTTTTTAATTCTACTTTACCTTTATCCCACATTCACTAGGTTACAAGCTTCTCCCAAATTGGAAAGCTATATAAAGAACCTAGTACACCATGTTTCAATTTACACCATGTCCTTATAAGACATTTGCACTTGATAAGAGAATTTTCATGTTATTGGAAAGCTTTGTTCAAACCCCCTTTCTACTTGGCCAAGAGTAGTAAGAGAAGAACCAAAAATGGCAATCAAGCCATATTGGTGAGATCTCTTCCTCTTCCTTGAAGAATTCCTTGATCATGCATGGTTGTGTTCGGTTCACAAAGGAAATATCTACAATTCAAAACACATCCAACCAATAAAGGAGGTTTGCATTTTATGTTAGAATTAATATTTTATGCATAGTTAATTAAGCTTTCCTTTATGCTTTATCATGATGTTTTTCTTAGCTTAAACTAAGTTAGATAATACTTAGTGCTTGGTTCATCCCATTAACTTAGTTTCAATTTAATCATAGAACACATATGGCACACCTAGTGGGACACTCCTTTGTCTCATGCACATTATTTATGTTTTCTTAGTTTAGACTTCATTTTTACATGCAAAGTTCTTTCAAATTGTTGAAATTATTTTGTTTTTGGGATGTATGATGATGTTTGATAGTGTTGAGTCTTTTTATAGGTATTTAGGAGGAAAATTGATGTAAAAATTCAACCTTTTTGAGAAAAAATTGAGTTTTTAATTATTTTTCTCACGAGATGCATTTTCACCGCATTTCATTGTTCATGGACTGCATTTTTGCTATGTTTTTACTTTTCACGGGCTGCATTTTTTCTGCATTTTTCTATTCATAGGTTGTATTTTCATTGTGTTTTTGTTGTTCATGGGATACATTTTTGAATTGTTTTTTCTATCCATGGGATGCATTTTTGTTGCATTTTCATTGTGTGTGCAAGCTGCTCTTATGTTGCATGTTTCTGCATGCAATATTGTGTAAATCTTCGAGTTAGTTTTCTCTTTTTTTTCCCAAGTTTCTAATTCTAATTTGTTGGGAATTCAGGACTGCAGAATAGTGCTATGATTAAATAACAAACCAATCATGCACACAGGATCTTAACAATTCCCAGAATCTACAGTAGTGGAAGTATAAACTAGAATAATCCAAATCAAAACAAAGTACACACACATAACACAACATGTACCGTGGTTCACCCAAAGTGTGGGCTACGTCCACCAAAGATAGAGATCTCATATATATAATACAACAAGTTTACAAACCAACTCTTCAATACAAGAATATAATGTATCTATCCAAGAGTATCTCCTCTCCTCCGGATCTCTAAACGGATCTCCATGAGTGCACTACAACGATGCCTCCAAACACCACAAGTAGATCTCACATAACTAGGAACTACTGCATCTCTGAACTACTACCAATTTCTTTGTGGATCTAGAACAAGACCTCTTGCATGGGTCTACCAATGTGCAACTATGGTTGTGCACCAAGAAGTATGTATCTCCATCACTTTGCGCATGCGTAACCTATGTAAACATAAAGATAACCTCCTCTACAATATCTAGATCTACATGGATCTATAATTCAAGATCTCACAACAACTTGTGGATCTAACAACATAAGACTAGATCTACATGAATCAATAATACATCATGATCTCATGTATCTACAATACAAGACTAGATCTACATAGATCTATAATACAAGATCTCACCAATATGTGGATCTACAAGAAGAAACTTTATGTGCTTTGCATACTATGCAAGCCATTATAATGAGACAATAACCATACAAAGGAAATAAAGTAGAAGATGTTACCCTCTTCTCACCATTCGCACGTACTGATATTTCCTTCTATCCATCTCCTTTCATGGAGACTCTATCTTCATGTAACTGTTCTTTCTTTCTCTTCTTCTTCTTCTTTGTCTTCATCCTCTCAATCTAGGAAAATTAAGGATCTAATTTAATCCTTCACTTAAATCACCTTCTAAACCCTAGCTTGTATGCTTATATAGTCGTATATAAACTTAGTGCACTGTATGAGGGTGGGGGATAGCCATGCAATTACAAACAATAAATCTACTTTAATGCTAAAAATAGATGTAATTCTCAAGAGTTAATTAAAACATCATTGCACAGGTAACCGAAAAGGTTACCCTGACCGATGGTGGTTCATCTGCTGACCAATGGCAGTTAATATGCTGACAACGGTAGTTCTTATGCTTGACCGATGCACGTTAATAGTTGACCGACGGTGGTTAATATCTTGATTGACGTTGGTTACTAAGTAAACAAGCCACATGTAATGCATGCTATCTATGAAGCAATTCAACTCCATAACCTAACATAAATTTCAAAATTTTCTGTTGTTTTATGCATAAATCTAATTCTCATATACTATAAAGTTATTTGTTTAAATTAGTGCTAAGATTTCACATAATCGTGATAAATCTCCTTTTCACTATAATTTGATCAAAACCACGCATGCTCTTCTCTTGCGCTTTGATTGATCTTGAGAATCTAAATGGAAAATTTTTTGGATTATTTTCTAACAATTTGATTGTCATTTTAAATTATGGCTTAAAATTTATATTTTGGTTAAAAATTTCCATGTTGGTTTAATTTGATTGAACACGTGTATGCTCTTCTCTTGCGCTTTTGAGCAACATTAAGAAATAAAATGGTTGAGATCCTTGATATTTTTCTAACATTGTGCTCATATGGAAACGTACTAATTGTTTGAGTGTAGGACCATTTACACTCATCAAAGACCAAAATCGAAACAAATTACTAATGTCTTGTGTGTATATTTCCTTGGTCAAAGAAGGGTGTTTAAGATAAATCAATTTTTAAAATCAAGATAAAAACAAACAACTCACATTGTATTTGTAGGTTTGGATAAGGGTTAAAACCCATCCACTTTAAACTATGGGAAGTTCTTTGGCTTAAGCCATAAAAATCATTATGAGGAGTACCATAGGAACCCCAAAGTAGTCGACACATTAAGGGAAATGAATGAAAAAATGGGAAGTTCCCCAACTACCCACTTGACTAGTAAAACCCATGAGGAATATCAAATGTTTTTGTATGAGGCCTCTTTCATTAATTTGATTGTGGGGTAATGGTCCTTTGTTTAGAATTTATTCTAAAAAAGCGTACCTCTCTTAGACAAATATTGGTGAGTTTTGAGAACAAAATCCCTAGGAAGCTATTTGGCATCGGGGCCAACTTTTCCATATCCATTATCATTGGTATCAAAATCCTTACTAAGAAAAAATTTGTCTTAGTTTCCACCTTGTTTTAGAACAAGGTGAAAATTTTCCAAAGTTGTGTCACATATTTTTTGTTACAAAACATTTTAACATATCCCCTTCACAATTTTGGCTCCCCCTTTATCAAAAGAGCACTATCTAAAGTGCTACAAAATTGTACCAACCATTTTTAGATACTTAAACTTTTTTCATTAAAAATTGATTTGAGTGTTGAAATTGTGTTGAAACATTGCCCATATTGTATCAATCCATTTTTGATAATTAAATATTGTTTCTTAAACATAAAATTGATTTAAGTTTTTATATTGTATTGTTATGCTACTCATATTATATCAACCATTTTTATACTTAAACCTCATTTTCTTAAAACTTGATTTGAGCATTGAAAGTACGTTGTTATGATGCCCATATTGTATCAATCCTTTTTGATACTTAAATATTTTTTCTCAAACTTGATTTAAGTATTGAAATTGCATTGTTACATTGCTCGCATTGTATCGACCATTTTTAATACTTAAGCCTTGTTTGTCTTAAACTTGATTTAAGTGTGGAAATTTATCGTTGTTATGCTTCCAAAATCATATCAACCCCTTTTTAATACTTAAATCTTGTTTTCTCAAAATCTCGATTTAAGTGTTGAAATTGTGTTGTTGCACTATCAAACAACTTTTGTGAAATTCACACCTAGGAAAAGGTTCCTTTGCAGTCATTACTCTACTAAAATTTCATCAACTATTTTGACATTCACACTTGCAACTTTTTTTCCAAACCTTGTTTGATTTTCAAAATTGTGTCTTTTATGAAATCTATTTTCCTTAGATTCTCTTTGTAAAATCCTAAAAGCATCCCCATATTTGTAAAATGCCTACTTGGCCACCGTTACGCTTCTCAAATAGACATGTTACTTCCTTCACTATGAATAAGTTCAATCATAAAATATAGGTCTAAGCATTGATGTCAAATGATGCCAATCATCATTAGATCTTAGGTGGTTCCTCACGTTATTGAAAATAAGAAACCTGCAATATTTTCCACTTCCCAACCTTCATCTCCTAATTATTGATTTATTTTAATTATCCTAGTAAATTCTATGCTTATGATTCTCCTAGTCAGTTCTATGATTTTGATTCTCCTAATTAGTCATATGCTTGATTCTCTTAGTCATTTCTATGATTATGATTCTCTTAGTCAATTCTATGATTCGATTCTCCTAGTAAGTCATATTCTTCCAATTCTCTTCATCATTTCTATTCTTCTAATTTTACTCGGTCTCATGAGCCTCATATAATTAAATTTCTTCTAAGGAATAATCAATCACCTAAACGACGTTTTCCTCCTTTGAGGATCTTTATCAATAAAATTTCCTCTAATCATTCATCCAATTCAACTCCTAAGTCATTGTCCTCTCTTTTTCCATAGGACCCCCTTAATTATTCTCCCAAATGATGCCTTCCTCCTTTATAGATTTGTACAACGTAAACTTCCTCTAATAAACAATCCAATTCAACCCTTATATCACAAATCCCTTAATATTTACATGACCCTTCTTCTAATTGCACTATGTCATCTTCTAAGCAAGCCATTACCTAATTATCCCAAAATCACATCTGATTCAACTCTCAAGACATCCAAATCTGAATATACCTTATCTCTTGAATCATCTTATTCTACCAAGAAAAATCTAATATATATCTCTTTGGACCTCTATTCATTTCAACAATATCTTACCATATCCTTATCAGTCTTCTAAAGATTGATGCTTGCATCCATGTTAAACAATTCATAAGAAACGATGTGCTAAGATATCTTTTTGAAGCACTATCAAATTCCTTTTTGGGAGTAATAAAGTAAAACCTTCCCATCATATCCATCATTAAACATATTATCAATATTTAAAACTTTTGGACCCTTCATTCCATCAAATCAACTTGATATCATCAACCAATAATGACCCATACCTTGATCAAGTTATTTGAGAATGAAGAAGCAATCAAAGAATTCATGGGGCTACATAATGACATTCCTCTAGAGGATCATGAAAAAGGATTCTATTTTGACCTCAATAATTCTGCATTCAAAGAAGAGATTGAGTTTTATGATCAAACTAACATCGGCGAGGAAGAGCATAAAATTATCCAACTTGAGCCTCCTCTTATCCCCCATCATATTTCCCATTACATGGTGAAATTTGAGTGGTCTGTGATTGATTCCTAGCCTATCTTATCACCACCCAAACATTCCTTACATATCACACCTCCTCAATCACAATCTATCCTTGGGTCACCTCTTGATATCCCGTCATCTTCTACTATTTTTCCACCCGCTGGTATCCCACCGTCATCTATTATTGGTCACCTCCTAGTATTCCATCATCTTTTATCATGGGCCACCTCCTAGTGGCCCTTCATCTTCAATCCTTGGGTCACCTCTTGGTATCCCATTATCTTCTATCCTTGGTACATGTCCTAGCATCCCTTTATCTTATATTTATAGGAAACCTCATGGTATCCCATCATCTTCTATACTTGGGCCACATCCTAGTATCCCATTATATTCTATACTGGGCCACTTTCTAGTATCCCATTATCTTATATACTTGGGCCACATCCTAATATCCCATTATCTTCTATACTTGGTCCATATCCTAGTAGCCCTTCATCTTCTATCTATGGGACACCTCCGGGTATCCCATCATCTTCTATCTATGGGACACCTCTGGGTAGCCCATCATCTTCTATTCTTAGGCCACCTCCTAGCCCGTTACCATCAATTCTTGGGCCACCTCCTACTAGTCCATTTCCTTTAATCCTTGGACCTTATCCTCTTTTTTTCTTTCATATCATCCCTCTATCAACAACTATGGAAATACCACCATCACCCCTAACACTCCTATCATAAATCCCAAACATCCACTTTCTTCACCTACTTCTTAGGACCAAAAAAACAAGACATTAGTTTGTAAGAAGTAGAAATAGTTTCTTCATCAGGATAAAATAAAAAATCTGAAGAGTTCCAAAGCTCCCAATAAATTCAATAAATAAACATCCAATTCATAAATGTGATTTGAAAATACACACCAATGCCAACACCAAGTATGACACAAAGTGCACAAATCTATGGATAGGAAACTCAAGATCCCACATACAAAATCCATGTTACAATATAATTTGCAATCACTTATCAAGTATGATCTCACAATGATTATCGAGATTGGAGATAATATGAATCTTAATAAGCAAAAACTCCTAGTCTCCTTGATTGAATAAATTACAAACATTATTCCTGGATCATATCACATGGAGTGAAAATGTTAGTCCCAACCTTCCCATTCATAATATATTTTTCCTCCATACTATCTCATATTTTTCCATCGTCTCCCTTAACACTCGAAAAATCCCTCTCTCTTCATAGTTTTCCCTTCACAAAACCATAAAAAATCCAAAAAATGAGAAAATTAAAAATTACAAAAAAAGCAAAGGTATAAAGATGAAGCATTGAAATCAGATTTTGCATACACATTTATGTTCATTCATTTCCTTCCATTCCTCTACAAATGACCCACCATTTTCATACCTTCAATGGTATTTTGGGTAGTCTATTCGTGCTCATTGTGCGAGTATTTATCTCTATTATATATGTTTGACCTAGGTATTTCATTACCTTTGTAAACTAAATAATGTTTGACCTCGAGAGATCTTATCAGTGTCACATGTCTAATAAACTTATTGTGAAGATATTTGGGTGTATTTGTCAACAATAGCCAATGTTTTCATCAAAATCACTTCCACATCCTTCCATCAAGCAATCAATGGTTCTTAAACCCTTGTCAAACACTCAAGAGAGCTGAAATATTTTTCAGAAAGTAAAAATAATCAATCAAAAAATTAAATAATAATAATAATATATAACTCTCTCTTGAGGTATTTCTAGTATCTCTACCGGGGCTATGGATGCCTGGATGGCATTAGAGAAATGTTGTGACTATAATTCGATACATATCTATCGGGATATGTATTCATGACTAGAAGTAGAGCAATTTATGTCTCTCCTTCCACCCTCTATTCACCAATCAACTTTCCAAATTAATCAGTCCTACACATTGGCTAGTTTGTCCTCACTTACTACCTATCAAATCTTCACTTCAGGAGGTAATTAATTTGCATGTGCACAAAATGGATATCAATGAGTAACATGACTAGTATGTTACCAGGTGTTGTTTGGACCCTTTTCAAAATCTTTCTTTAGTCTATGTGTTGTCTCATGATTTGTGCCTTTGGTTCATCACTTTTTCATCGCGAGTCTTCTAGCTACATTTTCCATATCATTCTATAGCATTCACACTATTCTTATGCTTTTTCGAACATACATATGTATAAGATTTCATTTTTACCATGTTTGAGAGAAAATTTGTCCCCTTTCAATAAAATATTCTACTTTTATCTATCACCTATTTCTTGGACAACTTGTCTTGCAGGGGGGTATGCTCGCTCCTTCCTAAATCTTCATTGTCTTGAGTTAATCATCCTTTTAAGACTTGAACTTGATCAGATGACCATATTATTATATATCTACGCAAAATTTTCCCTTGTATATTCCCACCTCTTGCTAAGGGAATCTTTGCATCTTCATTTTCTTTGTACATAACTTCAATTTTTGTTTAAAACCCTAAAAAATTCAAAAAACCCTCCAAAATCCTAAATCATTGGTAAAACATTTAAAAATCCAAAAACATTAGTAAAACATTCAAAAATCCAAAAACATTGGTAAAACCTTCAAAAACTCAAAATCATTGTTAAAACATTCAAAGATCCAACAAAATTGGTAAAACCTTTGAAAATCCAAAAACATGGGTAAAACATCAAAAATCCTAAAAATAAAAAATTATCCTACAAAACATCTTACTTTAGTGCTTGATTTTTCTAGCACACGACATGCGAGATCATTTACAGAACTTCTTTCATTGACAAAGTTGGTTTACTTGTTGTGTCTGTCTTCTTAGCATATATCATTGCTCGAAGCAATTTTATAGTGCACATTGATTTTCATGGTACTTCTATGTCCTCCATTTATTCCCTTGCATGTATCCTTGCACGGGGAATCATTTTAACCCTTGTCATATAACTTGAACATTTGGGAACTAAAGTTAGATAACAAAAACATTGTTTGTTTGAGTATGTATTTGTGTGCTTGTTTGTTTGCATTCCTTCTTGTTTACATTCTCATACTCTATTGCTTTGTGGATTTTTCTTTGATTCAGTCCTTTAGCAATGAAAAAAATATTATTATGGATCTTCATGTTATATTACCCTATTGTTGTATTCTTATATCAAATAAAAAGGTATTTCCAAATGAATATCTTCCCATCCATCATCTATCTTATCTTCCATTTTCACTAAGTTTCTACCTATCATTTTTCAATTCTTCCTCCTCCATTGCTTCTTCCACTTGAGGCATGAGATCCTACTCAATTAATCAATTTAAACAATGGCCAACCAAGCCAAGTTTGAATCCCTTCCATCACTATGTGTTTTCTTCCACATGATATGTTAAGAAAATAATCTCTTAATGGAGAGATTGGCTTGTCTTCGAGCATGATCGTTCTTCTCTTCTTTTTGAGTGTCAATCAACCTCTTCTATTACCCCATCCAAACTTAGGGAGCATCGTCCATCCTATTAGCTTTTCTTCTACTCCTTCAAAATTTCTAAAATTTTCTAGTATCTTTGAAATGGCGCGTCACACAACACCACATAAAAGAGGAAAAATATAGACACCTAAATCTGACTACGTGGTTTTAACACTAAAATTGCACTAATTATCCTCTTTCTGTCATTTCATTATAATTAGTGATTTCCCTCTAATTATCTAACATTTTCTTTTCATCTTGGTCAATTAGTGACACTTCATTAATTAACTAGCTTCATACCTCATCATGGATGCCAATTAACATCACTTCGTTAGTTATAATCCTCTTTTAATTAATTAATTAACCATTATTAATTAATTAATCCTTTAATCTCCTATTTAATCAATAAACCTTATTATTGGTTAAATCCCCCTTTCAAACCCTTCAAATTCTGTTTATGAGTCTCCCCCTAAATCATCTCCAAATGGATTCTATAAGCTTAACTTGGTTTATTAATTAATCCTAGTTGATTAATTAAATCACCCCAACTCCCATGAGTTGCTAATATTTAATTAATATCTTCTAATCATACTTATCCCTTTCTAATTATACTTTCCCTTTATCCCACATTCACTAGGTATGCAAGCTTCTCCCAAAATGGAAAGCTATATAAAGAACCTAGTACACCATGTTTCAACTTACACCATGTCCTTGTAAGAAATTTGCACTTGATAAGAGCATTTTTCATGTTATTGGAAAGCTTTATTCAAACCCCCTTTCTACTTGGCCAAGAGTAGTAAGAGAAGAACCAAAAATGGTAATCAAGCCATATTGGTGAGATCTCTTCCTCTTCCTTGAAGAATTCTTTGATCGAGCATGGTTGTGTTCGGTTTACAAAATAAATATCTACAATTCAAAAGCACATCCAACCAGAAAAGGAGGTTTGCATTTTATGTTAGATTTAATGTTTTATGCATAGTTAATCAAGCTTTATCATGGTTTTTTTATTTGATTAAACTAAGTTATGAATCTACTTGGTGTTAGGTTCATTTCATTAACTTAGATTTAGAAAAACATACATACAACACTAATGGCCTGGTTGGTTTTATAACCAATTCAATGTTATAAATATAGTAATAATAATCAATAGGTATAATAACACCAACTTCAAACAAATTTTTATTTATTACTTAAATAACAAATCCACTTTAAAATACATGTTTATATTCTTTTTATTTTACAAGTTTGACATTGAGATTTACTGTAAGGTTGTACATTGTAATGAAATTAGATACACTTGGTATATTCACATAATACTATGAAAATATTATTTATATTCTAATAATATTTTTATGCACAATTTTTGTACACTAGATTTTAATAAGGATCTCAACTTTAAGAGATTAGGTGTATCACAAGTGCTAATATTAATATCAACTATATCTTTAATTGATAATTTTTATATCCTTCATATAAGGTGTATCGGGAAAAGTATCCATACTATCCAAAGTAATCTCATCATCATTACGTAAATTTTTGTCACGAGAAAAATGGAATTTGTTCTTATGATTATATTCTATAGGTAAATCCACGTTTGTTTCCAAATATTCTACTGTACTTCATCAAAAAAATTTTTTTAAGATATGATATCTTATATGATGCAACACATTTAATTAACTCATGTTGTATAACTTTTAGTTCATCATACTCTCTATTTTCATGAAACTTTCTAATCAAATGATAAAAATACTCATTGTAGAAGTAAATTGAGCACGAAGATGTTTCATCGATTAATTTATTATACTATCATGATTTTGAGCTCCCACATATCCATTTTTCACATTAAATGGGATTGTTTGGATTTTGACATTTAATTCATTGTTGTTGTACTCAATTTCTTGCTTAAATATATGCGATTGCAAGTATAGGCCCAATCATAATTTAGTCACACTTTCTCAATCGTTGTGCATTAAATACCATATTTTGTACACATTTAATTCTAAATCCACATTTATATAGGATTTAACAAGGATGTGATGTTTTATTTGTTTAATTGTGATACAACAATCATTTAACATATACTTTAATATGTATTTTTTCCACAATATTGAGGGATTATATAAAGTATAAGAAATATGTTCATATAATTTCTATTTTCCTTACGGTCTATATGTACATCTTAACTTGGAAAATTCTCACTTATGACATCAATTTGGTAATAAATTTCCTTATTATATTTATTTTTGAATATATTCACCAAATGAAATGTTCTAGTTACTTAGTTGAAATAAATTGTTGTGAAACCTCTATACCTAGTTGATTCTTATTTAAATGAAGCATGTTATTACTTTGAGTCTTATTCATCTCGTAAAACCTAAAAATACACATCAATATACAAGACATGTATAAAAACCTTCTCGTGTATGAACATAAAACATCTATGTAAAGTAGAGGGATCAACACCCATGTCATGAATATGTGTTCATTTAGATAAGATATTGTATCCCATATCATTAGATATAATTCAACATTATGAAACCATAGTTTTGGGTCCAAGTTTTAAATTCAATATAAGCTAGCTAAGACATATTATTTATTGGTTGTAAAATTTCTTGATAATCATGTTTGAATTTTTAAGGGATTGTCTGCCAATGCCTAATTGTATGGCTTGTTTGAGATCAACTAGGGTCATATGATGGTCCAAGGGCTATCTAGGGGCTAGGTGCATTTTTTTGTCCTTGTGTCCCAAGGGGATGGGACAATTGGGACAAGGAATTGTGCTCAGACTTGGGAGTGACATGTGTCCACCTAGAAAATTGACTAAGTCCCAAATCTCATATTGGGGAGAAATTTGTTAGTAGCATAACTTGAGAATATGGAGGTATTTTTTAGAACTTCTTTATATGATATTGACTAAAAATGCCATTTGGAGAAGGATGAGATGGGTATCATGCCTTGATTCTTCTTTAAACCCCTAAAAATAGGATTTTTTTCTCAAGATCATATGTTGTGCATGCTAAAAATAGTCTATGGGAAGAATTTCTTATGTCTTGTGAAAAATATGAAACCTCGGAATCACTTCCCGAAGCTCAAGGGTTGTTTTGTCGCAATCTCCAAGACCCTCTTTTACTGAAATTTTCTTAAAACCTCTGAATCTTTCCAAAATATTCCAAAATTAGTTGCACAATATTATTAGCTCCTTAATAATGATCCACGATAAGTTTGGGCTTACAATTCCACTAGGAGGGGTGTGAACCATGTCTCATAAAGCCTAAGAATAACCATTCCTAAGTCTCTTAAAAAGTTTTCCTTGTAAGCTATCATCTCCTGGAGAACTTGAATGAACTTGTTTGCCTACATCACCTATGGAAAAGACTGACACAACACACAAGACCACTTGACAGGGTAGGATAGGCCTAGTAGGGGATGGACTTACCTAGAGGGGTGTTGGGAAGGTCTCTACAATGAAAAAATTCACACTAGGGTATGGTTGTCATATTTTCAAGTGAAATTTTCCCTTGCAAACAAAAAATACAACCACCGGCTCTAACTCGAGAACTCATTGTATATCAAATGAAGTGAGGAAAAGATGAGAAGGAACTCCGAATATCGAGTTTTCAAATTGAACCATTGCCTTATCTATTGGGCTTTATATAGTTACTTTGAACAACAAGATAGGCCAAAAGGATTACACACAGACATCAAAATAAGACACACCACACTTTGAAAAGGAAATATACACAAGGAAAAGGAAACACACACCTAGAACACGTATGGTATAATGCGGGGATAACCCACTTTCACTGCTTATACAATTTCAGATATTGTCCAGTGAAGGGGAAACTCGAAATGTGTACCATCTAGTATAGTCACTAAATCATGCACTTTAGATATTATTTATCCTAATTTCGTACTAGTATTTAGAGGGTTCTTGAGTGAAGAAAGTACTAATTAACCTCGCCTTTTGGAAATCATTTACTTCATTTCATCATCACGACCTTTTACACCTACATGCCCAGTTAGCTTTCATCACTTAGCATTATTTTAGCCTTGACTAGGGCATCTAGGCTAGTAGTGGGGCACCCTTCGGTGCCCTGGTCCTACCATGGGTGCCCGATCCTTGTTGTAATTTCTCACCACTTTTTGGAATCTTTTTAGCCATTTCTCCTTCTTATCTTTTTGGTAGTTAGCCATTTTGGAGTTAATTATGAAATTAGATCAAGAGAACCCTATAAATATAAAGTTATGAAACTATAACGAGGGACCTAACATCATTCACTACTATCATCCATATAGAGTTGCATCCATCTATTGCATTGGAGATTACTTGCATCCAAATAACTCCACAAGCCACAAGGCTAGGACATCGCATCACGAGTTCATAGGGGTAGGGATTTTATTATATTCCATACACACATACTATTACATTTTCTACATTTATCTATTGCTCATTACTTCAAAAAGTATGACTAAAATGAGAGCACCTAGGGCACATAATACACACACTCACGAACTAAATTTGGGTATGAAATTTAGTGCAACGCTTAATTAGTAAACCCACTATTGTGGCAGTTGAGGTCAGTGACCCATTCATTTGCATCTTTTTAAAAGGGTTTTGATACTTCTCTTGGTATTTTACGAGGTCTTTACATCATTTTGAATTATTGGCAACACTTACTAGAGGAAAATGAGTATGATGCGACGAGAAAATGAGGGTTTTGGACCATCTTGAACAAGTGAAGATCGGTTTTGGACCTTTTACACAAACCAAGTTTCCCAGGTTTGCATACCCGAGTGCCCACAAGCTCCCTAATCCCTCTCGAGGATATCTAGTCTATCTAGATACTCAAGATACATCCTTTTCATGGTTTCTACATATTCGTTCTTTCTTCTAGATTATCTATTCATTACTTGTCACCCTAGGGTTTGACCATCATGAGTATCTCAACAAACGATTATTTATTTTCCAATCTAGATTTACTACATAGAGTCCAAAATTTTCTTGCTACTACTTGCATTCATGTTGACATGCATCTAGACTCAGTTTATCAAGCCTTTGTTGATGCCTTTTCTTCACATATCATATTCAAGTCTAACCTTCCCTCTGATGTTCACACTTTTGATAATGACCCACCTCTACATATCATCTCTCATATTTATAATGTCATTGTTAAGTGTACTTTGATTGATAATGGGTCTGAACTTAACTTGTGTCCTATGTCATTCCTCAAAGTTTTAGGCCTTTTAGCTCATGATTTCAGTCCATCTAGTATTTCACTATGTGCTTATGATGGTTGTCCATCCTTATCTTGGTCATGTTGCATTGCCTATAGTTTTTGGTCTAAAGACTATCTACACTATCTTTTTCGTTGTTGATTTCCTAGTCTCCTACAATTGTATTTTAGGAAGGCCATGGCTTCATGCCATGTAAGCTATCACCTCTACTATACATAATTGTGTTAAATTATTACATGAAAGCATGGAGTACACCATTTTTGTGACCACGTTCCATTTCAATATTGTGACCAAGATCCTAATACTAATCTTCCTATCCCATGCATAGATATTATAGATGATCCCTAACCTAGGGAAGAACCACCTCACTTACCACCACTTAAAGGAACCATTTGTGTGAGAGATGCAGTTTCTTCCATGCCACCCACTAATACTACTGATATGATTCCTTATAAGAGGCATGTCCAATCTATGTATGTCTCTCTATCTCCTACACCTTCACATGTACCACTTGCACTAGCACGCCCACCATTCACTTACACACTCTTCATGAATGAATCATATTGGGAATATATTCCATTTGATCCTACATGTGATAACACCATATGTACACATGACGGCTTGGCTCACTTAGGTTTTTCTTTTGAGGATATCTATCTTGCACCACACACTCTTACTCTTTATTATAGTTTTGTTCAAATTATTGTTGTTTATGGATTACGTGTATTTCATCTCACAGTCTATCTATCGTGCACTCCTCACTCTTCTCAACTCACATTAGGGAAATCATGGCTTGATTATATTGGGGCACTCTAGATCCAGATCATTTAGATATATCTTTCCCTTTTCCTTTTGGATGCATCTTTATCTGCAATAGCTCTTTCCAGGTCATACACAAAATATTACATGTTGGTATGCACACAGTTATCCTCTTCCTCCATTCACCAGGTGAGGAATATTCCATGAGTATTTACAACTTATGCCTCAATGGCTCATTATGTGATAAACCAAACACTATTTATTATTAGATCACCAATGCTTATCGATATGAAATTTTCCCAAAGGAGGAATATGTTATCGATGATTTTACATGATATTATTTAAAACATACACAGGGGCATAACACTTAACACACATTTCCCCTTTATTCTAGTATACTTACATCACACTCTTAGCATTCATGCATAACATCATCTCATCTTTCATAGTCATACATATGTTCTAGCATTGTCATTACCTGATGACACACTCTTGTGCTTTGGTTCACACTTGACTATTGAGGGATTACTACACATGAACCCCACACACTTCACTATAGTCACATACATCACGCGTCATACATCATACTAGTCATCATTATATATATCTCATATTTCTATCATCCACAACTTTGGTGTTACCTCCTATTCATCTTACACATTACATACACTATTAGACTATCTATGCATATTGCACCACATTATATACATAATGTTGCTACATTGCATCTTGTGTCATATGCCTTACATCATACACTATAAATCTCCATATCACAAACATTCTACATACTATACTAGTCTTATTCACATATGAATCTAGAATTATATCATCCTACATATTACCTTACTAGTCTATCTACATACATTATATGCTACTCTATACATTACACTACACATTCTACACATCTTGTGTTGCATTCTACACATCGTTCCTCTACACTATATATCGCATCATTTGTATTAAATTATACATACTACATTTAGTCTACATCTACGTATCTATACATTATACACATTTTCCATATCATCTACGCATCTAACATTTATACACCTTACACTCATTAGTCTATATTGTCAATTTCCTCTTATATGTCGCACATTACATATTATACTCACAACATGGTCATCTCTTACTATCATGTCTATCGCATTGTATTCTACGCGCTACACTCACTACCCTATGATGCACTTTAGTTCCTCGGTCCATACTCAACTGCCAAGGGTTTACAAATCAAATGGAACTTACACTCGTCACACATTTACTATTCAAAATTTCATCATGCGACATATCCAACTTAGTGACATACGCTTTATGCTAAAACATCATCTATTCAATCATTTTGTAGTGGTATACACCTTAGGTTACATCACCTCTCCCTCTTTTCATCCGGTAGTGACATACTCTTAGGGATAAATCATAACTCATCCATTCATCTCATAATGATATATGCTTAGGATAAATCATCACTTATACATTCATCTAGATGTGATATACACTTTGGCTATAGGGTTCATGTACACATCGTCAAGGTCACATCTCATCATCACTACACATACATATTCATCACGGTGCATTAGACACACCTTTGCACATATTTTGACCATTTCCCAATGAAAAATCTCATTTACGGTTCATTCTTGACTCTTTGAAGGAAAAAAATGAACCTCATTTCATACATTTCCATTCACTGGGGCGCAGATCCTATCACTCCATTTTGTGTTGCATTCCATCCATCCACATCATATTGCATATTATGGTTGTTTTTACTCTTTCTTACTTGTACTTGTTCATGGTCACTTTATTACACATGCTAGTTAGCTTACTTGTATGTCATTTATCTATATCATCCACACATGTGCATTCACATATTTTTCTAGTAGTGATCATAGATATAGGTCTCTGCACGTAGCATGGATGCTCACCTTCTACCCTTCCTACATTGGTTGTTGGGGGCATCCACATTTGTTTCTCACAAGTGCTATTGTTTCATTTTGTACTTAGCAATTTACATTCCTTGGTTATACATGCTTCGACATACTACTTTTTTTTCCAACATGCTAATGGGTGCTTCATGTGCAACATTTGTTATGCGGAGGATATTTCTTGCATACTTGTTTGTTAGATTGTCTATTTTTGTTTTCTTCTTCTATGCGGGCCCCTGCCCTATGTCTTGTGTTCACACTTGTTTGTTGTTTGTGGCCATCATTGCCTTGCATGTCTTATGAAATATTGAGAGATGTGCCATGTTTTTGACCCAATTTGTGTGGCTTAATTATGTTCTAACATTTTTTCATTACTTTTCTTAGTAGTTTTTACACTATTTGCGTAGCTTATACCTTTGTTTGCGTACATTACACTTATTTTCTACATGTATGATTTTTATACTAAAATTTGTTTTTGTCTATCCATTCTTGTTTGTGCGTGCCTTGGTTTCTACCAAGTGCATTCCCTTCCCCATGTAGGGAATAGTTTCAGAGTACATGTGGTCAGTCCTCTTTTGGGGATGCATTCTCTTATAAACGACATCACATGCACCCCCAAAGAGGGGGGAATGATTTTTGGTTTCTGATCTACATAACTCATTTACACTTTGGTTCGAGTTTAGGGAAATTTCCATCCTTAGCATTGTGGGTTTACTTATAGAGAGTGAGTTAAAACCAATATACAAACTCCATACACAACAGATTTTATAGGACATGGTGTCCTTAACATTCTAGGAAGTAGTTACATGCTTAGAGGTTACAGTGGGTGTGCCTCCCTACACTACTTCGGCTAGTGGCATTGGATCACCCAAAAAACTAGGACAATACAAAGATCTCTTCACACACATTCAGGGAAATAGTTAAAGGTTGGAGGACATAGAATATTTCCTCCCTATAATTCTTCAACCTATGGTGTTAGATCACCCAAAAAACCCCGATAGTATAGGATATCCTTCTACACTCTTTCTCTCGATATGGATCAGTGCACATGTTCCATTTACACTTTTTCATTTATGTATTTTACATTTACATACTTTTACATGCATCTTTCACATTGCATTTTTACACATACATACATACATATTTGAATACTTTATCATTTTCTCCTTGCGTATGTCAGTGGGTCGTATGAGAAACAAACAAACAAATGGGGGCAACAACAACAACAACAACCATGTAAACAAAACACTTCATGATGACAAATGTTTTACTAACAATGTAGGTAAATTACACACATAAATAAATACGCATGAGTTTCTATCCTAGGTTCACTCTCATCATTTTTTTTTTGTGAATTTTCATCTTTAGTTTCCATGCTCCATCATATTTTTATCACTCCATGCTTTGTCTAGTCCTTCGGCATGCCTCCTTCGTCACTCTACATAGACATCAGGTACACATCTCTATCTACTTCATGTTCTTGAACTTTCCACTCACCAATATAAAGTGGGGGAAAATGTAGTCACTACAACATGCACTTTAGATATTATTTATCTCGGTTTCATACTACTATTTAGAAGGTTCTTGAGTAAAGAAACTACTAATTAACCCCCATCTTTTGGTCATCTTTTTTAATTTTATTTCTTCATCCCCAACCTTTTACATGTACATGCCCAATCAAATTACATCACTTGGCATTATTTTATCCTTGATGGGGCATTCAAGCTAGGATGATGCACCATGGGTGCCCTGGTCCCACCATGGGCACCCCAATCCTTATTGTACTTTTCCGCCACTTTTTGGGCTCTTTCTAGTTGTTTCTCCTTCTTATCTTCTTGGTGGTAGGCCATTTCGGTGTTAAGTACAAAATTAGATCAAGAGAACCCTATAAATATAAAGTTATGATATCATAATGAGGGACCTAACATCATTCACTACTATCATCCATCTAGAGTTGCATCCATCTATTACATTGGAGATTACTTTCATTCACATAGCTCCATCACAAGGCAAAAGGCTAAGAAATATGCATCACACTTCATAGGGAAAGGGATTCTATTCTATTCCATGCACACATATTATTACATTTTCTACATTTAGTTATTACTCACTACTTCACAAAGTGTGACTGAGATGAGAGCACCTAGGGCATGTTATGCACACACTCACTAGAACTACATTTGGGTATGAAATTTAATGCAATGCTCGGTTAGTAAGCCCAATTTTGTGCAGGTGAGGTCAATCGACCCATTTATTTACATATTTTTAAAAAGGTTTTGATACTTCTCTTGGTTTTTTTGTAGGTCTTTACATCATCTTGGATTATTGGTGATACTCATTACGGGACAATGAATCGATGTGACAGACATTGAGGGTTTTGAGACCATGTGCCAAACTAGTGAAGATAATTTTTAGAGCTTTTACATAGATCGGGGTGCCCGTAGGTGCCCCAATCCCTCTCATGGCACTTTAGTCCAGCTAAATACTCTAGATCCATCCTTTTTAGGGTTTCTACATAGTCATTCCCGATTCCATATTTTCCGGTCACCTCTACGACATCATCCTATGAGTGTCTTCTATTCGAGATGATTTTTTTCCTTTTCCCTCTTACACATTAGGTTTAGAATTTTCCTCTTGCATAGTTGCTTGGATCATTTACATATACATCTTTGCATTTATATAGTTTATTTACAGTTTTTCATAGCTTATATTAACTATCCCCACATATTACATATTAGTTAATTTTAGTTAATGTTGGGCCTTGAAATATTAGCTAAGGACGAGAAGGCACGTGGACCTAGTTGAAGAAGGATGCATGAGGTTGAAGGCATGCATGGAAGGGTTCTAGCAAGATGTTTTCTGAGAACACATGGTGCACACATGCAAGGTAAGGAAGGTTTGGACTTAAGCCATATTCGGTGTCCTAGGTAGCACATGAGAAAAGCTTGACCCTTGTGGATAAGATGCCAACCTGATTTGTGGGATGAAAAAGAAAATATTTTAGGCATGCGATGGAAGGTTCTAAAATAAATCATTGTAAAGAGTGGAGAGATTATATCTAAGAAGGAATGCTCCCATGGAGGACCACTTCAACACTTGGAAACCGATCTATAACTTTAGAAAGGCATGGTGGTGGTTTTTAAGGTTATAAATACAAGCGCCTGATAGAAGAAAATAACAGAGTTGAAGAGAGGAGAAGCTATGTAGAAATATAATGGAGGATTCTAGGGGTTAAGGATTATGAGAACTCTGGGAGTGATGGCACATTTAGAGGGATGGGTTTGTAATCATTTTTGTAATGTGATGAACATAGTGTAGTTATGATGCATGACTTGGCTCTGTATTGTAATATGAAGGTCTGTAATGGTTTAGTGGAATGTAATGTGGTACTTAAACATGTTGATATGAATATAAGGCTCTATTGTAAACCATATACATGTTCATGAGTATATTCCTTATGCATTTCCTTTATGTATGAACCATTTTCATATGTTGTTTTCTATTACTCTTTTCTGGATGCAATGAGATGACAACTCATTCTAGGTTATTAGAATGTTTTATAGTTCTTTTCTATTATTCTGCATTTGATTATTTGTCATAAGATGATGTATTCTCACAAGACTCACATAAAGGAGAGACTCGGCTCTGTGCATGCATCAGGTGAGCACCTTGCACCCACTGGATAATAGGTCATCGCACATGGGATTAGACTATTGGTCTAAGGGTATAAAATATGACTATATCTTGGTTCCATTGCTAGGACCTCTTTTCAAAGTTGTGAGAAATGGCATGCATATTTTTTCTGTGATGCGTGATGACGGAGCATCTAACCTTAGAAAGT
Source organism: Taxus wallichiana var. yunnanensis (assembly GCA_018340775.1). Classification (NCBI taxonomy): domain Eukaryota; kingdom Viridiplantae; phylum Streptophyta; class Pinopsida; order Cupressales; family Taxaceae; genus Taxus; species Taxus wallichiana. The sequence continues at coordinate 269,795,730 of CM031236.1, read as the reverse complement.
GTTGAAACATGGTTCAAGAGCATGAAGGATGAGTTTTCTCAAAGATTCAACACTAGACCTGAGTTCGATGTGCGTAGATGGGTAGAAGAGAACCTATACCATGAGTTATATGAGACATTCTTTTGTTGTTTTCTAGTAGAAATATATGAATGGCTTTCAACATATGCATCTAGATCGAGATGGTACTATAGATCACGTGTGTGAACCCAAAATGACTATTAGAGGTGTAGGATGTAGATATAACTTGGATATATGATGTTGAGCACGATGGAAGAGAGTGCTTTGACCAATTATACTCTTGAAATCACCATTTCTATGTATTGTTGCCCAAAAGTTGTTGAGTTTGAGTTTCTAAGGGATCCCAGAGGATCATTTTTGCATGTTATTGTTTTAGCTATGAATAACTTGGTCATTACCTTAAGTTTAAAAGCATTTCCCATGGCCGGATAAAGCTTCTGCGAGCCTTTGGGAGAGGAAGCTAGGGTGGAGGAAGATGGCGAACATTACGGATGAGAAGGAAAGGGAGGAGAGATGACTCAAGTATAGTGAATCTTGTGAAAGGGAGATGACTAGAAAACACGAGGTTGCAAGTGTGATGGATCTATGGAGGAAGAAGTTACGGGAAGGAGTCGAGGTTCACACAGAGGACGTGGAACCTAAGCAGTATGTGCTAGCCCATCTTAGCAAGCGTGGGAGAGAAGCCCCTTCATTTTGATGAGAGGTAATTATATAGAGAAAGAAGATCCATTGGTGCATATCTTAACCCACATGATGACCAACCCTTGGCGCTTGGTTTTCTAGATCAAGGGAGAAGTATTGTTAACCCAGTTGGTATTGGTGGGAGTAACTAATATGCACCTAGGAGATATAATTTATCATTTGGAAAATCCATGGCTGCATAAGAAAATCATGTATTTGGAGGAATCTTTGGACAAGTTGCAAGTATGTAAGGTTTAGGTATCGTGTCTGGGAGTGGCACGAGACATATAACTAGTAGTGGGACAATATCACAAATCATCGGTGCATAGTTCAGTGGGACTTTTGGAGCACTAGGCGTGACCACTTGGTCATTTTCGACTATGGGAGGTGGATCGTGTGGTTCAAGAGGAATGGGGCCTAGAGGATCTAATGGATCTAGTGGAGGAGCAAACACGAGAATAAACCAAGGATCTAGATTAGGAGGACAGTGCAGAACCACCTTTAAAAGTATTCTTTGAGATGTCTTTGCACTTACTAGACTATAGGGGTATTGAAGATGTTGCGAGACATGTGCACAAGTGTGAATTACTATGGTGCGTGAAAGGGATCACTACCCCGGAGCGAAAAGCAAGTCGGTTTGCAGAACAACATTACAAGGACGTGCACATAGGTGGTATATGAATTATAACCCCCATCATACGGTGGTAGAATACACCACGTTGAAAGATTCCTTCCTATCGATTTCCATATCCTTGAGTTTGAGAAGAATAACATCAATGCTTTGAAGGAGATCCAATAGGGAATGCCAGAGAGTGTACGGGAGTATGATGCACTTTTCAATACTCTCTTGTCTAAATTATCCTATGACATTCATATTTCTCAACATGCTCAATGTTTTTTCGGAGGATCGATAAAACCATTTAGAAGGGATCTGTCACACAAGACTTTCATAGACCTATGTGAGGTGTTGGAAGCTGTCGTATGGGCTAAAACTATTGGGAGCATCGATATTGGGGTTAGTCCTTTTCCAGAGGATCAAATTTTTGTAATGGCCAAATAGTTAGAAGTTGTCTACAAACTCATTACATGATGTTCATAGTGGGATTTTGTGTACAAACTATGAAGTGGAGGGCCATGCAAAGGATAGTGTCCCTCAGAAATCGGTACGTGCTATGATGGTAGATTGTGAAATCTACCATGGGGACCATGATGCAAGTAGGTGCCCTCTAATACAACGCATGATCTGTAAGAATGTTTCTTGCTATTACAATATTTTTACCTCTATGACCCATGATACTAAGGATTGTAGACTAATTGATCAAATCCATGATGCTATTGATCTAGGTGTATGCCAGACTAGCCTTATAAGTAGTCCCAAGGATGATGACCATTATTATGAAGGGCACGAAGATGGAGGAGTGTGTGGAAGAGGTTTTTGTGGAGTATTTTGTGGTTGCGATAGCGTGGTGGAGGACAAAGTGAATTCCCATGAGGAACCTATTATAACTGTGGATCTATAGAGCATTAAAAATGTGAGTGTCCTAATCTGTTACAATGCTCATGGTGTGGAAAGAAACATAAGTACAAAGAGTGTCCAAAGATTTATGAGCATATGAACCAGAACACCGGAAATACAAGGGCACTAGGATGGTGAGCATCAAAAAGGCCGATTCACAATGGATACCAAGAGTGGCTTGTGAGTCGGTCTAGAACCTATACTAGTGATGATGCAAGTAGAGTCCACATATGCCAGGGAGATGCCAAGGAAAAGGACACTAGTTTCAAGAGAGGAAGTGGTACATGGAAAATATCTAGACCTTGCTCATCAGAAGGAGGTGTATCAAGAGACTATGGATGTGATTTGAAGTTTACAAGGGGAGATCCAATGTCTAAAGGAGAAATCAAAATAGTTGGAGAAAAGGAAGAATGCTAAGGCTCAAAAGGGTGACTTGGATGAAGTCAAGGAGGTATGTAGGATGTTAAGGAAAGAAAATATTATTCCATTGTTAGGAGAATGGCTGAGGGATAAGGTACCACGAGATAAAGCAAAGCATGAAAGGTATGTTTTTCATGCAAACCTTCCTCCTCACGGTATTAAATATGATAAGGAGATTAATTTGAATGTGGTTGTTGATGGATGGATTCTGAGTAATATCCTCATCGACACAGGAGCAGAGGAAAATTTTCTTACATTATATTCTTGAAATCATATGGGAAGGGTTGTGTTACAACCATCTTTGAATGTGTTGTATATGGAAAAAAAACCTAAGGCAATGCCCATTGGAGTCCTGAAGGATGCACTTGTCACCATTTAAGGGGCCAAGTTCACTAGAGACTTCGAAGTCTTGGCACTCCCCGAGGCGAAAAATTTCCAAAATTTCTTGGGTGCTCATGGTGTTACAAGAACAACGTTGACCTACAATTTAAAAAAGGGTATATCAACTTTGAAAACAAGGAAGAAAGGGTGATCATTTTGTTATCCAAAATGATCCCCTTGCTCATTTTGTGACTAACTCCCTTCATTTCATTCCTCCCTTGTGCATCAGTCAGAATTTTTTACTTTTTAGGAACTCAAAATGTTCTGGAAATGGCACCATTAGATAGAGCTCTTTCTCATATTTCCAGAAAGGTAAATTTTTCTTCCTAACTCCATGTATTTTTGAAGTTATGGCTCGACGGAGTTTTTGTGGGAAATTTTCCCAAGACAACCCCGCCGGCCAATCAGAAGTCGCCACGTCGGCATCGGAGCAAAGCGGAGGCGGGAGAAATTTTTGGAAAATTTTCTAAGTGTTGGCGCAATGGGAAATTTTCCCATAGAAATCCTGAGCCAATGGAAGGAGGCCACGTGTCCTCGGAAGGGCGGAGGCGGAGGAAAACTCAAGATTTTTACCAAGTGTTTGGCAGGTTTCAGAAGGAATTTTTTGGCCCGATGGCCCGCCGGCGAATGGGATCGTGCCATGTGTCCAAGGGAAAGAAGTTGGGAAAATTTCCCAAGGGTTGGCACAAGTAAAATATTCCGGCCTAAGGCCCACATCCAATAGCATGGCGCTGCGTGTCACTTTGGGGTGGCGAGGGTCGGGCGCGAAAGGATCTTTTCCTTTTCACCCAAGTGTAAAAAATAAAAAGGAAAACCCACCCCCAAAATTCCAAGCTAATGAAACCATGCCCACACGTCCATTTGGTGGCAAAAAACATAAGGAAGGCCTGCGAGAGAAAATGAAAGGAAAAGCCCGCGACGAATCACATCATGCCACGTGGCCTCGGAGCTTTGGCTGGTGGAGAATTTTGGAAAATTTTCCAAAGGCCGAAACGATGAAAAATGAAGTAGGAAGGGCCCAAAACCAATCAGAACATGCCATGTGGCACCAGAATGGTGGGGCGCGGAGATTTTGAGGAAATTTTCCAAATGCAAAAAGTGGGAAAATTTCAAATTTTCAGCCCACCAACCCATTTTGGCCCTATTTTGCCCTAAATTTTCAAATGAGCATAACTTTCGATCCAGAGCTCGGTTTTTTGGTGTTATTTATATCAATGGAAATCTAGTGAAATTATCTACATGATTCTGGGGTCAATTTTGTGTTTTGGTGGAGTTTGGAGGGAGAAAATTGGAAAATGCCTCTGGCACGTGGAAATGAACAAAAATGACATTTCAACCACCATTTTTAATGAAGCATGGCTCACATTCTCTCCCAGCATGGTCAAAAACATTAGGAATGGACTTTTAAGGATTCCCATGTTGTTTTATTACATTTTGGTCGGTGGTTGAAGCTTCTCTCATGTTTTCCACGTTTCTCTCTCCTGAGCTTGAATGGGCATTGTTAAAAGCCAGATTTGGCTCATTTTGAAAGGGTTGGACATTTTTATGTTTTGCAGGCTCCCTCTTTCACCCTAGAAAGTGATTTTGTGGAATACCAGACCTCTTTCAAGACTGCAACATATTTTCTACCTTTTTGTTGATGTAATGCATGTATTTTAATATTGGAAATGACAATGCAAGCTCTGTGAATGAGTTTCAGTCCTCTTCTTGTGTTGATTGATTCATCCATGATATTTCATTACATTTTATCAGTTTTTGCATGATGTTTTGCTACATTTTTGTAATATGTGTCAATTTTCAGAAGTAAAAATGCTCACCACTCCTTTGGTGCATCACCTTATTAGCATTAGTTTTAATTCTTTTGCATTCTCTATCTCTGTCCCCTTGGAATTTATAGTAGGATTTTGAGTTTAAACCTCTACAATTCTAAATTAATACACCTAATTAGAGCGAGTTGAGGATCCATCCTCTAACCTAGAGATTCTTTTCCCATTTTTACAAGTCCCACACTTGGGGAAAAGATTCAATGTTGTGCAATCACATTGGATGCTGAGATGTCAAACTAGAAATCTGATAGAACATCCAGAGGGTGCTGCTGATTTGCACTAACATTTTTGGCATGCCCGGTGGGACCTATGAGGTATTCATCTTCATTGCAACAAAATTGATGTGTATTTGTTGCAAGTTTCTTGCTTAAAAGAGCCCTGAATTGCACATCTGGTGACTCAAAGAAGAAGAATCAGCTGGTTTTAGCAGTACAGACCTGAAAAACTCATGAGAAGAATCACCACAAGGTCAAGATTTGGAGAAGAAGAAGTATTGTTTGAGTATCTACAATTATCTCCAAGAAGAAGACAAAGAGGGAGGAGAATTCAAAGGTCTCCATCTCCACCAAATAGAACTCTATCAACTCCTCCACCTGGTAGACCTTTCATCTAATCAACAAGGGTTCTAAGGCCAATCAGAATGGCACAACACAACCCCTATGTCAATTTCACTGGTAGCAACCCACTTGCTCTCAATGCAAAAAATCCAATCCCAATTGCAGCACTGAAGAACATTCCATACTTTACTAGAGAGAATCAGACCACTCCTGGTGATCATGTCAAGGATATTGCTAATATTTGTGCAATCCATGAGATTGATGAGATGTAAGTTTGTTGTCAAACTCTGGAATCTTCATTCAAAGGGAAGGCTTTGCAATGGTTTAGGAGCCTTGCTTCATGTTCTATTCAAAATTAGAACCAGCTATGTATAGCCCTCCATGAGCAGTTTGGAGAAAAGGGGGATAACTTGTCCCTTTTGGAGCAATTGACAACCATCAAGAGAACTCCCAATGAGCAGTTGACTGACTTCAACTTTAGATTTCAAAGGACTTGGGAGAGAATTCCAATGGCAGTAAGGCCAACAGCAGAAGGTGCTTTTCTATATTACCTTAAAGCTTTAAATTTTGATATTTCTATGTTGATTCAATCCATGGGAGGCACAACTATCCCTGCTGCTTATAGCATTGCCATTAGAGCTGAAAATTGTCTGATTCAAGCTGGTAAGCTAGCTCCTAGGCCTCTAATGCCATTGTATCCAAATTTAGAGAGTCCAAGCACTAGTCAAGCACCTATTTTAGCTCCTATCCCCACTCCTAGAAATTAGAATTCAAGTGAATCTTCTACTTCATCTTCTAGTGCCTCAAATGAACTTCAAGAAGTCATGAAGCAATTGCAAAGTTTAGGTAATGAGCTGGTTACACTCAAGAGGTAGCAAGCCCAAAGTTTTAGGCCTTCTTACCAGCCTCAAGCTTAGCCTAACAGGTAGCCATATTAGCCTCAAAGACCACCCAATCCAGCTGCAAATCAAAATCAAGTAAGGCCTCTTGCCAACAGACCATTTCAGCCCTATAATCCCAATGTTACATCTGCCTCTAAAGCAATAGTGCCAGTACAAAACAACATAGCTCAAGAGTATGATTGGTGTTTCCCATGCAATGAACCTCACAACTAGTCTATGTGCTTCAATGGTGCCCTAAATCAAGCATTAATGGTAACAAAAACTGGTGTGGAGGGTGAAGGGAGTCAAGGACATAACCAACAACAAGAAACATCCTAGCAACAATCAGCTCCAAATGATACCACACTTGTAAACTGGCAGGTAGAAGATTTTTTTGGTATGAATCAAACAATCTCTCAAAGTGTTGCAGCCAACATAAGGTCAAAAAGGAGAAATTTGGGTGAAGGACAACCATTGGCTCCAAGTAATCCACAACCTTCTACCACTCCAAAAACTATTGGAAAACAAAATGCAGTTCCAAACATGCAAGGACCACCCAAACCAGCTCCTAGACCAACTCAGATGCCAGTTGTTGCTGCCCATGTGCAAGGAATGAATGTGTAGGCTAGAGGACAATAGAGGGATGCTTCATCCCCATTCAACATCATTGATCAGATGAAGAAGACAAATGTAAACATATCAATGTGGGAATCACTATCCATCCTAGGCCAAAGAGATTTTCTACAAGCTTCCATGAAGGACTGGTCAACTTCGAATCAACAGGTCCAAATGCAAGAGAAGGTACTCACAAATGCTGCCCATCCTAAAGGGAATCATGGAGGACAACAAGGTAAAATGTTGAAGCCCCCTCCATTCTATGTTTCATTGATCATTGGAGACCAATTAGTACACAATTGCATGATTGATTCTAGAGCAAGTAGTTCAGTAATGCCCAAGAAAATAGCTAATTAGTTGGGGCTTCAATATGAAGTCATATCCAAAGGGGTAGTGTAATTGGATGGGACAGCAGTGAAAATAGTAGGAGTGATTAAAAACTTGAGTCTTACTTTGCATGCATGCCCCAATGTTGTTGTTTTGCAAGATGTCTCAGTGATAGATCTTCCACCACTCTTTGCCCTATGTTTGTCAAGGGATTTCACAGCTAAGATTGGAGGTTACTTATCTACTAATTGGTCACACATGTTGTTCAGAACAAGATATGGAACTAAAGCCACAATCAGATATGAGCCTATTGCAAAATTTCACATTGAGCCTCACACTCCAAGCCAAATCAATACCAATTGTTCAACATTTGATCAAGAGGATTATCCAAGCACTGATGAAGCTGACACCAAGGTTGGAAGCATCCCAGATTTGACTCTTGATGAATGGGCAAAGCAAGGTGCATGCTTTTGATCCTTATCAAGAAATAGAAGAATCTGAGCTAGGAGTCTATTGCATGCATGAAGAAAATCATCCTATTCTAGCATCACCAAGCCATACCACAAGGATGACAATGAGGTATGGCGGTTGTTTTTGATGGATCAAGAAGTAGACAAGGTGAGGGGGGGAGCTATGCTTTTTCACCTCAAGGAGTTAAGTATTATTCATCTTTTAGATTTTAGTTTGCATGTTCTAATAACACTTGAATATGAAGCCTTGATACAAGGATTGCATTGGTCAATAAAGAGAGGAATAAAGAACTTGCAAGTTTTTGGTGACAGTGAGCTGATTGTCAACCAAGTTAAGGGGCAGCATGCTACCAAGAATAATCTTCTCAAGTGCTACAAAAATAGGGTGTGGGACCTCATTGAATATTTTGAGGGTTTTAGCATCAAATCCATCCCTAGAAAAGAGAACCAAGCTGCTGACAGGATTGCAGCAGTTGGAGCAGCCTTTGATGTTGTTGAAAGCATCAAAAAAGAAAAATTACAGCCAAGCATTCATGTGATTGTAAGACCTTTAGTGCCAGAAAACAATGTAAGTTGGAAAGTGTTTGAAAATGATCAACAAATCATCCATTTCTTACAAGAAGAGGCCGATTTCTCAGCTAAAAATTAGGAAAAGTTAGAACAAGCAGTATGGTGATCAAGTGGTACAACTGAGAACCAACAAACTACCAAAGAGGACTTGTCACTTTGAATTCCATTTTCAATCCTAATGATCGGTTTAGGAAGGATAAAGCAAACATCAAGTCAAGGGAGAAGATTCAGTGCCCATCTTGGTGGGAGAAGGTAGATCACTCTAAATTGGTAAAATGACAACTGAGCAAGAAAGGTATGAGTTCATACAGCTTTGTCAAGAATTCCCTGATGTGTTTGCTTGGAGATATGAAGATTTGAAAGGTTTCAATCCCAAGTTAGCTCAACACACTATTAAATTGGACCCAAGTGCTAAACCCATCAGGCAAAAACAAAGGCAGTCAATCCACACATGGAGCCTCTCATGAGAAAATAATTGAATAAGTTGATAGAGTCAAGTATCATATTCCCTATCAAGCATTCTAGTTGGGTGGCCAACTTGGTTCCAGTTAGAAAGAAGAGCGGAGAAATCAGATTGTGTGTTGACTTCAGAGATTTGAATAGAGCATCTCTCAAGGATCATTACCCACTTCCTTCCATGGAGTAGATCTTGCAAGTTGTTGCTGGCTCTGAAAGGTTTTCATTGCTTGATGGCTATTCAGGGTATAATTAGATCATGGTGAAGGAAGAGGATTAGTTCAAGACAACCTTCACAACCAAATGGGGAACTTATGCATATAGAAAAATGCCATTTGGGTTGTCCAACACTGGAGCTACATTCCAAAGGGAAATGGAAATGGTGTTTAAGTATTTGATTAACAAAATGGTGCTGATATATCTTGATGATATCACTATTTTTTCAAAAAATGCAGCAGACCATCTCTTTCATTTAAGACAAGTATTCCAAAGGTGCAGAAGATTTGGGGTATCCTTGAATCCCAAAAAGTGTATTTTTATAGCTCATGAAGGAAAGCTCCTTGGCCACATTTCTCCAAAGAAGGATTAGAAATTGATCCGAAAATAGTTGAAGCCATAAGAACACTGCCATTTCCAAGTCATAAGAAAGCCCTTCAAAGTTTCTTGGGAAGGATAAATTTTGTTCGGAGGTTTGTCCCAAATTTTGCAGCCCTAGTCAAGCCTATCACCAAGATGTTAAAGAAAAGCATAGCTTTCAAATGGATAGCAAAAGGAAAGGCAAGTTTTGAAGCAATCAAAGAGGCCATCTCACAAGCCCCAACTCTCATTAACCCAGATTTCTCCAAGGATTTCATCCTCTATGCATTTGGAGGTGATGATACTATTTCTACAATTTTGGTACAACAGAACAAAGACAATGATGAGCAGCCAATTACTTTCTTCAGCCAAATCCTGGAGGACTATGAGGTGAGATATTCTTTCATTGAGAAGCATGTTCTTGCAATAATTAGGAGCTTGAAGAAATTTAAGCATCTAGTTTCAAACAACAAGGTTCAACTGTTGGTTTCTCATGTGGGAGTTAAAGACTTCCTCCTCAATAAAGACCTAAATGAAAAGAGAGCAGGGTGGATTACTCATGTCATGGAGTATGAAATTGAGATCAAAGTCACCAAGTTAGTTAGAGGAAAAGGATTGTGTGAGCAGCTGGTCTTGAACAAACAAAGGAAGCATGCAATGAGAAAGAGGTTGTTTTGGCGTTGCAAGACAACCATGAGCAAGGAAGAATTCAAGAAGAAAATGATGGTGTCCTCACTCCTTCTGGACCCAAGACATAATGCACTTCCTACACACAGGCCTATGCCCTCTAGAGATGAATAAAACAAAAAGGAGACACTTTAGATTGCAGGTTGTCCCTTATGCTCTTGTTGGTGGTGTTTTATTCAAAAGGGATGTGAATGGAGTTGCTGAGATGCATTGGGACAAATCAGATTCATAGAGTGTTGGAAGAGTTCCATGGTGGATCAGCTGGTGGTCATTTTCACCAAGAGTGATAGATCTCAAGATCATGAGGGATGGCTATTATTGGCCCAATATTTTTAGTGATTGTTATGCATGGATCAAGAGGTGCAAGAATTGTGCATTCTTCACAGGTAAAGAGAGACTAGCTGCCCTTCCATTGCATCTAATTTCAGTTGACCAGCCATTCATGCAATGGGGTTTGGACTTCATTGGAGTCATTAATCCAAATTCAAGCCAAGGACACAAGTGGATTCTAACAGCAATAGATTACTTCACCAAGTGGACTGAAGCAGTAGCACTCAAGGAAGCAAATGAATCTAGCATCCTAGACTTCTATGAAGGGATAGCAACTAGATTTGGCATACCTGCTACAATAATATCAGATAATGCATTGGCATTCATTGGATCTAAGGTAACTGAATGGGATGTCAAGAATGGGATCTACCTAAGCACTTCATCAAATTATTATCCTCAGGGTAATGGCCAAGCTGAATCTACAAACAAGAACTTGTTAAGGATCATCAAGAGGACTCTTGATGAAAATCAGAGGTCTTGGCATACTAAGTTGAAATCAGCCTTATGGGCTGATAGGATAACCCCCAAGAGATCTACAAGTAACTCTCCATTCAAGCTTGTTTATGGAAGAGAGGAAATTTTTCCCATGTCACTTGAGTTGCCAACATTAGAACTCATGAAGCAGTTGGAGTTCTTGGAGTTTGGCCCATGAGGTTAGGTATGCGGAATTGATGGAGCTCAAGAAATCTGAAATCGAGCATCCCAAGCAATGGAGAAGGATCAAGCTTTGATCAAGAAGAGCTTTGATATAAAGGCCAAGGATAGATCTTTCCAAGTTGGAGATCTAGTGTTAAAATGGGATGCAGAAAGAGAAAAACTGGGGAGGCATTCAAAATTTTATGCCATTTGGAGTGGCCCATACATGGTCACAAAGTGTAAGGATAGCAATGCCTTCCAATTGTCTACATTGGATGGTGAAGAATTTCATATTCCAGTCAATGGAATCCATCGAAGCATTCTTCTACTAAAGGAAATTCTCCACCTTGTACATATTAGCCTAGGTTTTCATTCCTCCAAGTTCTTATGCACATTTTTTTGTTGTAGATTAGCCTTGCTTTCCCTAAGTGCTTTGACACAAGCTTGTTGTTTAGGAAATCTATTTGCGAGGCCTTGCCCAATCGGATTGTTTCTGCCCTCCATCTTCCTCCTTGCATTGTTCTAATCAGTTGGGGTACCAAGCAGAGATTTGATGACTCCATGCCCAATGGATTGCTTCAGGCAACTGGTAACTTCATCCAGCAGGCAGATGACCCCTGAGTCACCAAAATTGTTATCCAAAATGAGCCCCTTGCTCATTTTGTGACTAACTCCCTTCATTTCATTCCTCCCTTGTGCCTCAGTCAAAATTTTTACTTTTCAGGCACTCAAAATGTTCTGGAAATGGCACCATTGGATAGAGCTCTTTCTCAGCTTTCCAGAAAGGTAAAGTTTTCTTCCTAACTCCATGTATTTTTGAAGTTATGGCTCAATGGAGTTTTTGTGGGAAATTTTCCCAAGACAACCCACTGGCCAATCAGAAGTCACCACATCGGCATCGGAGCAAAGCGGAGGTGGGAGAAATTTTTGGAAAATTTTCTAAGTGTTGGCACAATGGGAAATTTTCCCATAGAAATCCCGAGCCAATGGGAGGAGGCCACGTGTCCTCGAAGGGCAGAGGTAGAGGAAAACTTGAGATTTTTACCAAGTGTTTGGCAAGGTTTCAAAAGGAATTTTTCAGCCCGAAGGCCCTCCGGCCAATGGGATCATGCCACATGTCTAAGGGAAAGAAGATGGGAAAATTTCCCAAGGGTTGGTGCAAGTAAAATATTCGGCCTAAGGCCCGCATCCAATAGCATGGCACCGCGTGTCACCGGGGCGGCGGGGGTCGGAGGTGCGAAAGGATCTTTTCCTTTTCACCCAAGTGTGAAAAATAAAAAGGAAAACCTGCCCCAAAAGTCTGAGCTAGTGAAACCATGCCACGTGTCCATGTGGCGGTAAAAAACATAAGGAATGACTGTAGAGAAAAATGAAAGGAAAAGCCCATTACAAATCACATCATGCCATGTGGCCTCGGAGCTTCGGCCGGTGGAGAAATTTTGAGAAAATTTTCCAAAGGCCGAAATGATGAAAAATGAAGCAGAAGGGCCTGACCAATCGAACGTGCCACATGACACTAGAATGGTGGGACACAGAGATTTTGAGGAAGTTTTCCCAAATGCAAAAAGTGGGAAAATTTCAAATTTTCAGCCCGCCAACCCATTTTGGCCTTGTTTTTCCCTAAATTTTCAAATGAGCATAACTTTCGATCCAGAGCTTAGTTTTTGGCATTCTTTATATCAATGGAAAGTTGGTAAAATTCTCTACATGATTCTAGGTCAATTTTTTGTTTTGGTGGAGTTTGGAGGAGAAAATTGGAAAATGCCTCTGGCATGTGGAAATGAACAAAAATGACATTTCAACCACCATTTTTAATGCAACATGGCTTGCATTCTCTCCCAGCATGGTCAAAAACGTCAGCTAATGGACTTTTAAGGATGCCCATGTTGTTTTATTACATTTTGGTTGGTGGTTGAAGATACTCTCACATTTTCCCACGTTTCTCTCTCCTGAGCTTGAATGGGCATTGTTAAAAGCCAGATTTGGCTCATTTTGAAAGGGTTAGACATTTTTATGTTTTGCAGGCTCCCTCTTTCACCCTAGAAAGTGATTTTGTGGAATACTAGACCTCTTTCAAGACTGCAACATATTTTCGCCTTTTGTTGATGTAATGCATGTATTTTAATATTGGAAATGACAATGCAAGCTCTATGAATGAGTTTCAATCCTCTTCTTGTGTTGTTTGATTCATCCATGATCTTTCATTACATTTTATCAGTTTTTGCATGATGTTTTGTTGCATTTCTGTAATCTATGTCAATTTTCAAAAGTAAAAATGCTCACCACTCCTTTGGTGCATCACCTTATTAGCATTAGTTTTAATTATTTTGCATTCTCTATCTCTGTCCCCTTGGAATTTATAGTAGGATTTTGAGTTTAAACCTCTGCAATTTTCAAGTAATACACCTGATTAGAGGAGTTGAGGAACCAACCTCTAACCTGGAGATTATTTTCCCATTTTTACAAGTCCCACACTTGGGGAAAAGATTCAATGTTGTGCAATCACACTAGATGTTGAGATGTCAAACTACAAATCTGATAGAACATCTAGAGGGTGTTGCTGATTTACACTAACACATTCCTTTAACAGATGGGAAGTCGGTGCCCTATATTGAGCCCTTATGAGAAGAATTCCTTGATATAATCTATGCACACTCTATTATAGATCCTAAGATAATCCATTAGATTTTATGTGTGCTCCATTGAAGATGCTCGAGTCCTTGAGTGATACCACTAGTGTGGCATACAAAAATTGGGTGCATGGGACCTATGAGTTTATTGGGAGACAATTGAGAGGATATGTAACAAGGGTGAAAAAGGTGTGATCATGCAAGTGCCTAGGAGGCAAAAAGTTTCCAATTTACTCTGGAGGAGCATATCTTGAAATTTTCTTGTGGGAAATGGAAGCTCAATGGAAGAATGAAAATTAGAGAAGGGGGATGCTTAGTTATAACCTACTCATAACTACAACACAATGGTGGGCTACACATTGGGAGAAACTCCTAGAGTGGTGTGAGGTAAGAATCACATTTTTGTAAGGTTCTCTAGGAGCAACAAGCCAATAGTCATACAAGAATACCATGGTAAAGAGACCACCTCATTTCATAACCAAGCATGTGAGAAGGCATGGATGGGAAGCACATAAGTGTTATTGCCTTCTCTATGGGTTGATAAGTTATATTCCACCTTACAAGTCTATCTGCGTGCATGGTATATTCATTTAGAGATGTGTCATCAAACATGTAATAGGTAGGATTTGGCGGCTGATCTCATTCAAGCTTTCGAGTATAAAATTACAAAGCCATCATTGGATAGGGAATTACAAGTAATCAAGCACCTTACAATGGGAGATAGTGCTATGGTAGAGGATAGGCTATTGGAATTATTGGGTGAACCTTATTTGGAGACGTGCCTCAATGAAGAGGAATCAGAGGAAGTGCAACTTGAGTGCACATACATGGAAAAAGAAAAAGGAAAAATGGTCTATGTAATAGATGGTGAAGAGATGGAAAATTTGGACGCTAACCATTCGAAAGGTATGCATGAAGTCATAGATAACACTGATGAGCAAGAACGCGCCTACCATGATCCCTTGAAAACAAAGAAGGTTAACATTAGGATATAAACAAAACCTAAGGAAGTTATCATTGGGGACTATTAGTCGGAAAAATAAGTTTCAAAGGTCATTGATCTATTGTGCGAGTTCTAGGATTTATTCCCTCATGGGTATCATGAACTCAAAGGCATCCACCATTCTTTGGGGGAGATGAAAAACAATTTGAAGGAAGGTGTGCACCTGATCCGGAAGAGGCCTTATCAGATGAATCCAAATTTATGCATGCGAGTCAAGGAATAAATAGAAAAGATGATATGATTTGGTATCATTGAGGCGGTGGAAGAATCGAATAGATCAACCCAATGGTTATTAGTATCAAGAAGTATGGGAGGATAAGGATTTATGTTGACTACATGGATTTGAATGTGGTTTGTGTCATTGACCCCTTTCTAATCCCCTTTACTAAAGAAATTTTGGAGGGAGTAGCCAGGCATGAAGTCTACTCTTTCATGGATAGGTTCTTAGGGTGTCACCAAGTCAGGATTGCAAAGGAAGACCAGAGAAATAAAAATTTTACCACTAAATGGGGAATTTTTTCCTACATGATTATGCCTTTTGGGTTGAAGAATGTGCTTTCTATGTTTTCATGCATCGTGGTAAAATCATTCCAAGACTTCATCCATAAGTTTCTTTAAGTTTACCTAGATGACTAAACTATGTATGGATAGTTGAAGGACCATTGTGACAATTTGAGGCTGATGTTTGAGATATGTCAAAAATTGAGGATATCCCACAACATTAAGAAATGTGTCTTTGTTACTCCATTTATAACCCTGTTAAGACACATTATATGCAAAGAAGGCTTACTAGTAGATCCTGCCAAAGTTATAGTTACTGTGGGATTAAGGGAGCCTACTAGTCAAAGCATAGTACACGGGTTCCTTGGGAATACAGGGTATTATAGAAAATTCATCAAGGGGTATGACAAGATCACCGTGCCCTTGGAGGAATTGTTAAAACATAAGAGTTCCTTTGAATGGGGGGAAGCGCAACAGAAGGCATTTGACACTTAGAAGGATAAACTTGTCACAGTGCTCATATCATGTTTTCCTTCTTGGAATAAACCTTTCCATGTGCATGTTGATGCCTCAGGGACAACTATGGGAGTGGTACTAGCACAACTTGGTGATGGAATTTTTATCATCCCTTGTGTTTTACAAGTAGAAAGTTGACACCAATCAGAACAAAATTACACAACTACTCAGCTCGAAGAATTTTCTATGATCTATGCACTGCATATGTTTAGGTAGTATCTATTGGAAACACCATATATATTCTATATGAACCACATGGCATTGAATTACTTAGTCAAAAATCCCTGTCTTTGCGAGGGCACATAATTTGTTGGGTCTTATTATTTCAAGACCTTGAACTTACAAAGTGGTCGTAAAACTAGGAAAGAACAATTCAGGTCCTGACCACTTGTCAAGGATTAACTTAGGGGAGGATGTGTAAAGCATTAAGGATACCATGCTAGATGTGTAACTATTTAGGTTATAGTGATCACCCTCGAGACTTAGATGATATCACATTGTTTTCAAAAATAGGTGTGGCACCTTTGGAAGGGATGAAGGCCCGGAGAGAAAGAAATTAGCTATATACGGCATACCCAACATGTTAGTTAGTGGAGATCTGTATAAGTTGGGTCATGATGAGGTTCTATGCTGATGCATATTGGAGAATGAGTGCATGGTAATTATGGAGGAAAAACATAGTTGGATTGCAAGAGGACACTATGCGGGAAATGTTACCGTGTGAAAAATTTTATTAGCGAGGATTTGGTGGGAAACCATCTACAAGAATTATATTGATTTTTGTAAGGCATGTGACCATTTCAATGCCATGGAAAACCTAGAAAGAGGGATGAAATTCTGCTGCAACCAATAGCCGATCTTTGAACCATTCGAAAAGTGGGTAATCAACTTATAGGGCCGATTTCGCTAGCCGTGCGAAGGGTGGTTCATGGTATATCATCACTTGTACTTGATTACTTGACACGGTGGGTAGAGGCAGCACACCTACAAAGGATTGTACTACAATTTTTTTCTAGATTTTTATGGGAGAACATAATCAATAGGTATAGTTATCCTTTAAGTTTAATAAGTGATAGTGGTACACACTTTCTTAATGAAATAGTCGGGATCATGTTAGTAGAATTTATGGTGGCCCATCATAAGACTACCCCCTATCACCCTCAAGCAAATGAAACTGCTAAGGAATTTAATAAAATACTAAGTCACACGTTGACTAAGATATGTTACCTTAGAAGACAAGATTGGGATGACAAAGTATCATCCATTTTTGGGCATACGGGAAAACCTACAAGAGGTTGAACAAGGCCACACCTTTTCAATTCATGTTACCATCGCTACATATAACACACATATAAGGGTTAGCTCATGAGAAAGCATTGGAAGAAAGGATTTATAAGTTGATGTAGTTAGATGAAATGTGATCACTTTCTAGATGGAGTTAGAAGACAAAAAACAAGAAAAAATGCATGTCATGATCGTCATATCAAGAGCGAGAAGTTTGAGGTTGGGAAGATGGTGTTTTTTTATGATTCCAAGTATTTGCACCATCTTGGGAAGTTGAAAGTCCATTGGTTAGGACCCTACATCATCTCATACATTCTTGATTCGGGAACTTTCCCATTACAAGTCGTTGGATGAGACAAGATTACCAGGTCATTTCAATGGGAGTAGGCTAAATCCCTACTATAAATAAGTCCTCTTGGTGTTTGTAATAAGGAAGTATTGCTAATTAGTCTAGAATTTTCCTTTATGATTTTTCTTTTCTTGTGTTTCCCTTTCTCATTGCTTGTTCCTTTATTTTTGTTTTTTTTGCACCTTATGCATTGATAACCACATTATTTTTCCAAGGTTTTGTATGCATAGAGGACCATGCATCTATTTTAGTGTGGGGTGGAGTAATGCAAAGTATAAGCTTGCAATACAAGTTAAGTGGCCCAATAGAAGGAAGCGTGTAAGGTGGAGAAAGCACATGAGGAAACAGTGGATGATAAATTATGGTGTCAAGGAGGCTGTAATAGAGACCACATACAAAGGATGAAGAGTACATGAACAACATGAGGTAGGTGAGGGAAAAAATCTAGTAAAGGACAGAAGAAGTTCCTTTAGTGTTTGAGCGTGTGCATAAGAGTCTTTGGTCAAATTTGATTTTTTCGTGCAAGAGGTTGTAAAGGGTTTTCATGCGGGATTAGGTGCAAGGGTAAAAGTGCTTGAGGTCATTTTAAAGGAAAAATCCACATTTAGTGTCAAGTACAATGGTAAGTGGTATAAAATTTAATGTTGTAAGGAAGGAAAATATATAAATATGAAGTTGGGAACATCATTATTTTACCTTGCGATTACAAGTGAAAGAAGCTCTTGTAAACTAGATCATCTCGAGAGAAATTTGTGTGAAGGAAGAAGAATTCGAGAAATCTGATTATGTGACTAAAGTGAATATGAAAACTAGAAGGAAGGAGTACATAGGCATGAAGAGACATTATTTTTGTTGCACCGTCTTGTGGAAGGATTTCCCAGTTAGATTTTGGTGGCTAGGGAATGAAGGAAAAATGATTTCTTTGCAAGAGTGAGCTTTGGGATTGAGCGAGTAGTAGAGAAAAGCAAGGGGAAGGAGTTTTAAGTTTATCCCAACTAGAAAATATGGCACCCAAGAAACCAACCATTTCACCAAATAAAACAAAGGGAAAGGGTAAAGGAAAGAAAACAACTTCCATCGTGAGCTCCAATGAAGAATGGTACGTGCAAATGCAGTATCCAGATGGGGTATTTCTAGGAAAAGAGTGGGAGCCACATTTGCAAAATATGGCCATGAGTGTTTATAACCATCACATGAGTACAAGTGAGAAAGAAATGGTGTTAGAGTTGGTTCGTGTAACTAACAAGAGGATGCCGAGATGAAATTCCCATTTATAGTGATGAGGTGAAGGTAGAATTGGAGAAATTTGGATTATTACAACTATATGAGTTACCTTACTTTGGAAAGCTTGAGAAAATTTATTAATGGTTGATGTCGCGAGTGCATGAAGATCAATTTTATTTTACAGGGTGCAATATGTGCATAACACAACCTGATATCCAAGTTCACGAGACCTTATTTGTGAAGGAGAGAACATATATGGTGATTTGAGTGACAAGGAGGCTATCATAGAGACTGTAGCCGCATATGACTACAAGAGGGGGTCACAATACTTTACATCACAAAGATTCTAGTATCTATTATGAGGATGGTTGCATGCTTTGTGACCAAGCTCAATGATCAGGAATGATGGACACAAGTGAACAAGGCATGGCTAAATGTATACCGGAAGATATCAGAGGGAACAATCTATAACCTGACTGCTTTCATCGCGGATGAGATCATAAGTAGAGCGCAGGAGGGAGAAAATATATTATTCGGTAACATCCATCTCACAATTGTCTTCTTGATATTGGAATGCCCAATGGGTAAGTAAATTTTGTTTAGGAGTATCTAGGAGAGGATCCCTCACCCATAAAAAGGTTTGCAAAGTACACTTATGAAACCATGACGGTCGATCACAAGGTCCACTTAGAAAATTGGTACAAGAGAGTGCGTGATGCATTCATAGCAGAATGGAGGATCCCAGAGTAGTTACCAACACTCATGGATGGAGAGGAAAAGTTTGCAGTGTATCAACATTTATGCATTGGTAGATTTACATTGACAAATTACACTACGAGTCCATGGTGTAAGTTACCCTTCTCTTTCACCGTGAAATACTTCCAAGCCGGATTCAATCGGTTCAAGGAATCCAAGAGACTAAGGTTTGACCTTAGTGAGGTAGATCTAGACCACTATGAGTTGCACCTAAATCTTGTTTACCTAAATAAATGTATATATGTGGATAAATATGTCTCCAATGAAGTAAAAATGATGAATCCTTTAACGCTTACGATTGCAGGGAGGACCGTAGCAAGGGTGTATCTACGCATAAGGCCAAAGTTTGAAAAGGGCACTTACTTGGAGAATGATATCTCCATTCTTAAATACCCTATAGGAAGAAATAAGGTTGTGCAAGGAAGAGAGAAAGAAAAGACGTGTAGGAGAAGAAGACACCCAAAGTGTTCAAACCACACAATCGATGGGCATCTTTGGAAGCAATCGCTAAGCCTTGTACTTACGTGTGTAGAAATAAGTCTCTTGTTAAGGAAAATACCCTGGAAGAAGAGGCACTAGAGCAAGAAGACCACCTCACCTATGAGGAATCGCCAATGAAGAGATCACCTATCAAGGATAAAGAAAAAGAAGAATCTCCTATACTGGAATCCCCAATAAGAAAGAAATAGAAGGTGAAAAATGAGTCAGAATTAGAAGAGACAGAGATTCTAGATGCCTACATCGGTGACAAGGATGATGATGAAAATCCTAAAGGAGGTGAAGACCATCCAATCTATGAGGTGCATGATTCTAAGGAAGAAGGGGATGAGGAGTATAAAAAAGAGGATGAGGAGAATAATGACGAAGAAAAAGTTGAGGCTCAAGGCAAGGGGATGAGCGAATAAGTAAATACAAAGGATCAAATTACCCCAAGCCTCACAAAGGAACATATAGAAGAGGCCACATAAAGAGAAGTGGTGGGAATTATTAAGAATCTGGTGGAACAAGAAGTAGAATGCAGCATAAATGAGGTGCTGAAGGAAGTTGAGGAGGAAAGCAAAGGAAAATAATATGGTAGCATGGGAGGGGGTCCCAGGTTTGGCTGTAATATTTCCAAGGGCTGCATGCACTTGGGAGGAAGAGAAAAGAAGTAACACAATGTCGGGAATGGGCTATATCCATTATCCAAATAAGGTGTTTCATGTGTGATTTAAGAGCACCATACCAATGGAACAACTCTTGGCCATGCATTCAATTAATGATGAAGGGGCGTACTCTTGGATGAGGAAAATGCTATCATTAGTATTTGAGTCCCACATTGATGACCCTAAATTTGAAATAAGAAAAGGAGCATTGATGAAGGTGCCAGGAAAAAAAAGGAATAAACCCTTCGTGAATGCTCAATAATTATCATATGAGAAAATCTTCAATGCGATCAACAAAGTTTTAGTTGAGGTTAAAACCAGAATCTTTGGAAGAAATGATAGGGTGAAGTTCCTAGAGGCGAGTTTGAGAAAAGGAGGAGGATCTCCTTAAGAAAAGTAAGGACCTTACATGGGAGGAGTTAAATAGCACTCGGTTAAGGCATGAGTTAAAAGACGAGAAGGCAAGGTGCGCGAGATATATAATAAAATAGAGATGATCACATATGCCATTGTCTTGAAGCATCCGGAATTAACACCACTCGCACAAAAGTATGGATCAGACTTATAGTGCCAAGAGGAATTGACCTACATACTCACTATAGAGAGGCAACCACTTTCCTTAGAATCCGTAGAAGAGGCGTTGGCGCATCAAGAAAAAGAGTATAAGATAAAGGTTGTAGAAATTGTTTCTCAGTACAACAAGATCCTCACCGATGTAAAAGCCTCCGTATAAGTTGCTTAGGATACCTATGATAATTGCACGGATAGGGATAGAGTGACAAGTGTCTTGGTTGTTACCCATGAAGTAGAACTCAATGATTTCCAAGAAAATAATAAGGTGAACAGGGCTGAGTGAGACAAAATCCTATCTAAAGTGGAAAAGAAATTAGAGGCCATTGAGACCTTACAGGGCTCAATCAAGAACTGAGCTGAAAGAATTGTACCCCCAAATCACTTGAAGGATGGACATGCTCAAGGATTTGGGAAAAAAATTAGAGGGGATTGTGGAGATAATGAATGCCAAGGGAGAAGGGCTAAGCTTTGAGGAGGTAAGCACCCTAGTGGGTGACCTCTGTCAGCAAGCTTAGAATGAGGTCGATGCTTGGGGAAAGTTAGAAGAAGAATTAGGGAAGGATTTCCCTCTCCTCCTCTAGTGATAAACAAGTTCCCCATTCTTTCCCCATTTCTTCATTTCTTTATTCTTCCATTCCAACCATTTGTAAGATCCCATTCATTCTTTGATTCATTAAAGAAAGTTTTTTTGAGGATGGAGAACAGGCATAGTGTGGGGTGATGTTGGGCCCCGAGAATATTGGCTAAGGATGAGAAGGTGTGTGGGTACACAGGACCTAGTTGAAGAAAGATGCATGGCGTTAAAGGTGCACAACGAAGGGTTCTAACAATTTTTGTAGAATACATGGCACACGCATGCATGACAATGCATGGTTTGGACTTATATATACTCGGCATCCTAGGAAGAACATGAGAAAAGTGTGACCCTTATGGATAAGGTGCTAGCCTAGCGACTATGGGATCAAAAAGGGAATATTTCAAGCATGTGATGGAAGGTTCCAGAAGACATCATTGTAAAGAGTGGAGAGATCATATTTGAGAAGGCATGCTCCCATGGAGGATAACTTCGACACTTAGAAACTGATCTATAACTTCAGAAAGGCATGGAGGTGGTTTCTAAGGTTATAAATACAAGCACTTGATAGAAGAAAAGAATGGATTTGAAGAGAGGTGAAGCTCTACAAAAATATAATGGAGGGTTCTAGGGGTTAGGGATTAGGAGAAATCTAGGAGTGATGGCACATTTAGAGGGATGGGTCTATAATCATTTTTGTAATGTGATGAACATAGTGTAGTTTTGATGCATGACTTATCTCTGCATTGTAATATGAAGGTCTGTAATGGTTTCATGGAATGTAATGTGGTACTTAAACATGTTGATATGAATATAAGGCTATATTGTAAACCATATACGTGTTCATGAGTATATTCCTTATGCATTTACTTTATGTATGAACCATTTTCATATGTTGTTTGCTATTACTCTTTTCTGGATGCAATGAGATGACAACTCATTCTAGGTTCTTAGAATGTTGTATAGTTATTTTCTATTCTTCTACATTTGATTATCTATCATAAGATGATGCATTCTCACAATACTCACATAAAGGAGAGACTTATCACTGTGCATTCCTTGGGTGAGTGCTCGGCGCCCGCTAGGTGATATGTTGGCACACATGGGATTAAACTATTGGTCTAAGGGTATAAAATATGACTACATTTAAACTTTTAGATACAAGAGGTAAGAAAAATTCTCACTTTATGCAAGCTTCTCAAATTAAGATTGGTTTGAGCCATAAAGAGTCAAATTTCCCATGGCTTCCTTTTAGTTCTCTTTACTTGTTCCAAAGTAGAACTAGGTCTTAAACTTTGAATTCTCTACCCTTATCATTTTTATCAAATAACTTCTTGACCTTAAGTTGATGTGATTTGATTCAGTCTATTACCTTGAACCTGTCTTCCTCAAGTTTCTCAAGAAAAAAAATCCTTTTGTCGATGGAATATTGATATTTCTCATCTTCCATTGCTTGGAGAAATTTATTTGTCAAAATCTTCATCATGACTAGAGTCTCTACCTCAATCCCGTAGAGAAATTGGACTAGAGACATGCCAATTTATTTCTTTGGAGTCATTCCGTATACCCCCAATGCATCATAATTTTTTTTGTGCCAATTACTTTGATTTACATCTACGATCTTACGAAATATAGTCATAATGTTCTTATTTATTGATTTTCCCTAACCATTCCCCTATGGGTAATAGTCTAATGAGTGTGACAGATAAATTAAATAGCCATAGAAAAATTTGGTTAGCTATGTGGAGGAGAAATATGTTGCATTTTCCACCACGATCTTTTGAGGTATACCAAAATTAACAATGATGTTTTCAAGTTGCACACTGTTTTGGTATTGGCTTACCTAATAGGGTTTCCTCTAACCAATTTGTGAAATAGTCAGCTGTCATGAGAATGTAGGTATGGCTTAGGCTTGAGTTGGGGTTTAAAACTCTAATGAATTCACAACCCCACTATTGGAATGGTTCTTTAATCACCACCGACCTAAGGGGTAGTGCAAGAAAATGTGGTCTCCTAAATTTTTTTGGCATGCTTAACATTTTGGAAACCCATTCTTGGTCATCTGTAAATAAAGTAGGGTAGTAGTACTAACCGTGGAGGATTTTTTGAGCCGTTACCATCGCAGAGAAGTATCCTCCACATGTTTAATCATGATATACCCTCATCAACTACTCATGTTGCTCCTTATCTACACACCTCAGGAAAGAAACCATTGAGTCCCCTCTTGTAGAGTGCATGGTTCCATATGAAATACTTGGTTGGCATTAGCTTGAGATTCCTCTTTTTGGTAATCAAGATGAGGAGGAACTCACCATAGGCTAGAAAGTAAGAAATATCTACATACCATTCATTTTTTGTGCTCACAAAGAGGACTTGAGGCAAGTCCTTTCCTATAAATTCACAACATACGTGTTCCTATTTATCATTCTCCTTATGCATTGTTTCATTTCCTGCTATCAATTTTCATAGCCCATTTCTTTTGACTAGGTTTGAAGGTGTGATTTCCAAGTCATACTCTATATTTTTCACCACCAAGTTCCCTCTTTTTGTGCCTAGATCTTGTTGAGTGAGAATTTACTTGATGGAAGATCCTGGAACGATTACCACAAAGTGTGGGCATTGAGGATGTAGAGCTTAAATTTCTTCAAAGCACTTTGACCATGGCATATGCATGTTTCTCCAACTAGTTATATTTTAGTTCATGGTTCTTCAGAGGTGAGTTTGTGAAATTGATGGAAGCTTCTATGCCTTCTTCATTCTTTTGCACCAAAATGGCCAATATCGTGTGCTCTGAAGCATAGTAGTATAAGATGAATTATTTATCAAATTCAAGGTGCACCAAGGTGGGAGCCTTTTCTATTTCTTATTTTATCACCTCAAATTCCAATTTTACTTGTTCTATTTAAAGCTATCCTATGGCTTCATCATGAAAAATGATGTTCTTAGTTAATCGAGAAAATTTTGGGATGAAATGCAGAGGAATTCAACCTTGCTAAAGAAGAAATGCACTCCTTTTTTTCTCATTGGAAATGATAGTTCTTGAATAGATTTTATTATTTCGGATAATTTTTTTCCCCTCCTTGTTCATAATGTTCCCAAGGAGTTTTCCTTGATAACCCTAAAAATGCATTTTTGGGGATTGAGGATATTCCATGCTACCTACATCCGAGGAGTACATTTTTGAAATGTTGTATGTGATCTCCTTTCTTCTTTGAGAAGACTCGAGATCATGCAGTAAATTATAATGTAAGACTATGAGATCGGTCACTTTGGAGGAGCTTCAAAATCTATTTTTTTCTTGAAGGTGATAAGGCACCAGGTCCTGATGGATTTTCTGCTAATTTCTTTCAATTTTTTGGGAAATATGTTCAGAAGATCTACTCAAGGTAGTAAATGAGTTTTATAGAACATGAGACCTCCTCAAGGAGCTGAATAACACTCACATTGTGCTTGCTCCAAAAAAATGGATGCTAAATAATTTAAGGACTTCCACCCTATTAGTATGGTAAATGTAATTTATAGAATCTTTACAAAGATTATTGCCACAAGAATCCAGTCTATTCTTGCGATATAATCTCAAAACAAACAAAGTGGCTTTATAAAAGGGAGGATAATTCAAGATGGGGTGATCATGGTGCATGAAATTATTCATTCAATGGATAAAAATAAAAAATATGGTATGGTAATGAAACTTGACATGAACAAGGATTTTGACAGAGTTTCTTGGCACTTTCTTGATAAGGTTCTGGCTAAATTTGATTTTCAAAAGGATTATTCAAGCTTGCATTTCTACAACTAGATTCTTAGTAGTGGTCAATGGTGAGTGGTGGGATTATTTTCCAGTAGTAGGGGATTAAGACAGGGAGATCCTATATCCCCTCTCATTTTCATTCTAATGGTTGATAGCCTTAGCAAATCCATTACCAAAGCTGTCAATGATGGGCTTTTAAAAGGAATCAGACCTACTTCTACAAATCAAACTGCTTCACATCAACAATTTTCTAATGATACAATTTTACTTTTAATGGCCTCCATCCTTGAAGCTAAGGTTATTAAGTCTATTATGAAATTCTAAGAGTTTGCTTTAGGACAAGAGGTTAATTTTGATAAGAGTTCCATCTTCTTTTTTAATACTCCACTGGAAAGGCAAAAAGGAAACACTCATATTTTGGGTTATAAAATCAGTTCTCTACCCACACCATATTTGGGTCTTCCTCTTGGAACTAATAAAGTTTCCAAAACAATATGAAATGATTTACTTGAAAGGTTTTAGAAGAAAATGGCTGGATGGAAAGGGTCCATTCTCTCGTAGTCTTTGGAAAATGTCTCCTAATTAAAATCACATTGCATAATTTACCTATTTACATTATGTCTCTTTACAACATTCCTACTTCTTTTATGGACAAAATTGAAAGGATTCAATAAAAAATTGTGGCAGGGCATTGAAGAAAGATTTAGGTATTTCTTGGTTGTATGGGATCAAGTATGTACACCTAAAAGAATATGTCGGCTAGGCATTAAGGATATCTAGAAAAATGAATATGGCTTTAATTGTAAAAATGGGATGGAGAATGGTAACTGAGGAGAAACCTTGGATTGAATTAATTAAAGCCAAATACATAGCTCAACAAAAAGTGAATTATTTCCTTTTTGATGATCAACTACCTCAAGGTTCTATTTTCTAGAATAATTTTATCTAAACAATTTTATCAAACAAGGGTGTAATTAGAAAGTGGGAAATGGCAAGTTATATTAAGTTTTGGAGTGATAACTAGACCATTTTTAGTTTAAATGATAAATTTGGCTCTATCAAAGATATTTTAGTTCAAAAGTATGGAACTAAAGTCAAAGACTACATTGAAATGGAGGAAAATAGAAAAATATGGAAGCAGCTTAATGTGGAGATGAATGAGCCAAATTCCATGATTTCCTCACTCCAAGAGTAGCTAGATATCATCCCATTGAATCAAATTAATGTCAAGGATGAGCTTGTTTGGAATAAATCATTTGATGGAGAATACACTGTCAAATCAGGATACAATTCCTTTTTTGAAAATATTCATTGTGATTTTAAATGGAGCAAAATTTGGTTGCCTGAACTAACTCCCAAAGTCAATTTCTTCTTTTGGCTTGTTCTCAGAGGAAGAATTCTCACGAATGATAATTTAATCAAGAGAGGTTTTATCATGCCAAACATGTGTTGCATATGTAAAAAGGAGGCTGAGGACATCAAACACCTTCTGTTACATTGTGAGTTTGCTTCAAAGATCTAGAGTTTTACTTTTTCAAGGTTCAATATCTGTTGGACATTGCCAAAGGAATTTTCTCAAACTTGGGAACAATGGGACCCCCCATACAATCATTTCATAGTTAGGATATTATGGAAACTGACTTTGCCTCATATAATATGGAGAATTTGGAAAGTCAAGAATGATATAATATTCAGAAACAATAGGAAGATCTGTAAAACAAGCTTCAATAAGATTGGTAATGTAGTTAAAGAAAATATTGAAAGATTTAAACCTCCCAAGAATAAGAAATATCCTAAAAATGAAGAGGTTATACTTTCAAATTGGAAGATTGATATTGAAAATGTTAAAAAAAATAACTCCAACCATTGACAGGTCTTCAATACATTAGATCCCCCCTCCTAATTCTTAGTATAAACTCAATTTTGATGGAGCCTCTAAGGGAAACACAGGAGACACTGTTGGTGGAGGAATTATACGGTATCACAAAGGATATTTAATTTCTACTTATGCTGGCAGAATGGGGCATCAGACCAACCATTATGTCGAAGCTTTATCATCTTTATGGGGTTTAATACTTGCTAAAGAATGCAACATTTAGAATATTATTGTTGAATGAGATTCCTTAAATGTAATAAATCATCTAAATCATATCCATCCTCCAAGATGGACAATTAAGGATTTCATCTAGGAGTCTATAAATATTTTGCATACCTTTAATAATCTTAAAATTGGCTGCACCTATAGAGATGGTAATAATGTGGTGGACACTCTTGGTAACTATGGAATTAGTAATAACTTCATCAATTGGAATTATCAGAAAAATACCCCTATTGAAGTACAAAACTCTATTACCAAAGATAAATATTATAGATCACATCTCACGTAGAATCACTAATGATATTTCATGTGATTTATTAGAAATGAAAGTTAGCACATGTGAGAGGAGTACATGTATTTATAATCATCAAAATTTGCATGCTCAATAGATCTATAGATGGATGGTTAAAAATTTCTTCAGCGAAGATACAAACAAATTCTTTATAGGTTTCAAGTAGGTTACATGCAGAGGAAAGAAAATGGGGAGCTCCATGTCAAATAGAAACCAACTGTGATCCTGCATGGAAAGAAAAAAAAGAGATGTGGAACTACCTATAGATTAGGGGGGGTTATGGATTTCATTAAGATAATCCAAGACCATGACTAGAAACATCTTTCTGCATTTTTCTCCAAAGCTGGAAAGAGCGGAAGGTAAATTATGGTGGGAAAACATGTTGATGAAAAAGGAGCTTATTACAGAGGTCACGGGAATCGCTTTCGATGGAATCAGATTTTTAGCAAAAGGGTGGATAAAAATGCATAAGCTAAAAAGATTGTTGAAATAGGGGAGGAGCTTCAATTTGTAACAACGGGTATAAAGGTTAGTTCCATCCCATCACCCTTTGATAAAATTGCTAAGATTATGGTTTGCTTTATTTCTCTCAAGGTTAGGTACATCACTATCCCCAAAAAACATCTTATTTTTCTTAACCATTTTAGGATAAATATTCTTGTTTTCTTCCCACACTATCTTATAAATTCAATGGAATGTTCCATTCTTGATTTCCAAAACCACACCCGGGCCATTCCCCTCCATCAGGGTCTTATCTTCCTCCTTCACAGACATTGCCTCACCCAATACCCTGCCATACCTGTTACCCCTATCACCCCGCCCATTCCCATTCACCCTATTCCTATTGTCACCCCAATCACCATTTCCATTCAAGACAGAAAACTATTGCTTCTCTAAATTAAACCCCTCTTCCTTTGGAAAATTCCTTAGGAGTAGTAAGGATATTGAAATTTCCCATAATTTGTTGCACATCAGCATTACAAGAAATGACAACATTAATCAACATGAGGAGGAGAACCTTCTTCACAGGATGTGGAAAAAGAGGTGGAAAATCTCAAAAAAGAAATGCATCAACTAATCAAGCAAAAGGGTAAAAGAAAATTCAATGAGGATGCTAGTATTGGGGAAGATCAGATAAATGGATTTTACAAGAAATTTAATTCCTTGGACAATAGACTTGGGAACTCTAAGGAATGACATGATCACAACATTATAATTTTTAGGGCTATATGTGATTTTCTTGAACAACATGTTAGAAGCATCACTATGCTTAGTGGAATCTCAACTGACATTTGGGGCACTGGAGATGAAAGGAACCAGATCATCTCACAGATGGATGCAAATGACCCTACACATGTCACTACTCTGGCGTTATTTACCTCACTTCAGATTGTTAAATCAAGAATCAACAGGGATTCGAAGAAATAATCTTCTTTAGAGTAGTTTGGTTGCAAGCAGGATGTTGTTTTGTTTTTGTTAGTTTGTTGTTTAACTATTTTTTTAGCAGTTTTATTCCTATTTTTCTCCTTCTTAGTAGTTCCTTTTTTGGATACTATTTGAATTATTGTAATATTTGGATTCGATCCTTTTTTCTACTCACTCTTGTATATCTGGTTGTTGATCCTTTTTGTATCAGGGTATAGTCCCTTCAAAACTATTTTCCATTAATAAAAAAATTATAATGTAATGCTTGAGGTCTTTAAACGTAAAATCCATTTCCCTTTGAAAGGTTTCTCTCGCATTGATCAAACCAGAAGGTTATTTTTGTATGAAAAATTACCTTAAGGTGTCATGAAGGTTGTCTTAGTTTTGTCTTCTTTTGTTAATTCTATCCGATTATACCCAAACGTCATTAAGGAAAAAGAGAATTTCAAACCTCGTGACCACTTGCAAGATATGATCCAAGATTTGCAGTGGGTAGTTGTCTTTCAAGGAGGCATGGTTCACATCGTGAAAAGCCACACAAATCCTTATCTCCCCATTTTTATTTCATACCGGAAAAATATTTGCTACCCACGTTGAGTGGTGGATACGGAAGATGATTCTTGAATTTAGCATCTTTAATACCTCCTCTTTGATGGTTTCTACTATCTTTGGATTGTAGGCTCATTTTTCTTGCTTAAAAGGATTGGATTTTGGATTTAGAGGAATAAAATGATACATTTCCTTAGGCTGAAAGGATTTAAGTTCATCATAGGAATAGGCTAAGAAATCAGAATATTTCTTCAATAGTGATATTAGCCTTATTTTTTCTTCAAGAGAGCAACATTTTCCAATATTCACCATTCTGGGTTGCTCGGGGGTATTAATTTTTACCTTCTTAAACTCGAATGTGCATTGTGATGAATCTTTTGATCTTTCTTTCATGAACTTTTCATGCTTGTCAAAAAAATATTCCAATAACAAAAAACCCTTCAAAATCTTATTCCCTTTGAGCTTGATTACTCCATCTAAATCAAATCCTTCAATTCATTCCTTTTCCTCTTCTTCCATTGACTCCCGATGTGGATTTTCACTTCCTTCATAGAAGATACTACTGAAGTTATCTTTTTGCTCCAAGAAGGCAAGGAGTTAAATGTCATCATTGAATAATTTCCAACGGTTCACATTTTTGGCACACTTGGTCTGAAAACCATTTTGATGAGTCAAATTTTCCTTATTGAAGGATGAATGGGTAGTTACGAATGAGGATGAGACCAAAAATGAGTCGTATTTTCATTCTTCTCTTAAGGAATGGCTTGGATGGAGAAAGCATCGAAAGATTCAATTTCATCCCATACTCGGTGTTTGTAGTGCCCGAGTCTTGGGTTTTGACTGTATCTTGGTCTCTCACTTTCTTGACTATCACTTCAGCATCTTAGAGGCACTTGAGATTTTTTATGCCCATGAACTTAGAAACATCCATCATGAGGAGGAGATCCTCGTACTTTGTAGTGTTGTTAGTATTTCCAAATTGCGGGTTATATGTAGATGGGAAGAATTCACTCGAGAGAGAGATCAAGACAATGCCAACTCCAAACCATGTGCTTGAATGAATTTGATAAAATTCCATGGTCCAAAGCTGATCTTATTTTTCTTGATTAAGAAGGAAAATTTTCATCTCTTTCAGAGGTGAGGAAATAGTTCCCCATCCTTCTTTCTGAAATAAGATGTTTTCTCTTGGGTCTTTCGACTTTTGAAATTTATATTTCATTTTCCATATGGGTAATAAATTCTTCATTTCCCATTTCATTGGAATGGTCATGGAGGAAAAATATATATGAATTTATTTTCCTAGATCTCTACATAATATTCTAATCAATAACATACTAAAGGATGTTGGGATGTCTACTACTAAGATGGTGAACAACACATTTTTTTCTGGAAAGTCCTCTAAGGCCAACTATGCATCTTTGATCCTTCCCACCAATGTACTTTCTTATATTCCATAGAATAAAAAGATCCATTTACACATGTTAGAGTAAGTCCTAAGGAATTGACTACTTTGATGGGCATGACATTATCAAGGGATCTAGAGTCTATGATACAATTATTTAACTGGTAGCCTTTGATTAGGAGGGATAGGTAGAATTTTTCTTCCTTATTATTTTTTAATGCACTAAGTTCCAAAATGTTTTTAGGAGGCGTAGGTGGTGTTGGAAATAGGCCCTTAGAATTTGGATTCACAATATTGATTTTGGGCTACCACTGGAAAACATTGAAATATATCTTAAATTACTCTGGGCATGTTTGCAAATATTCTATTTTAGTAATCTAAACTTTGGTCTTGCTTACATGTTCGACATAATCAAATTGAGCTAAAGTGGGTGAACTTAGTGTTCGAGGATAACATAGGTTTTACATTACATAGATGGTATTAACATGGGAGCTTGAGTATCTTTGGTGGATGAGGTAGTGGGTTTAGAAGGAGAAGGAGTGGTTGAATTCAGTTGAGCCTTATGGGATTTTGTAGGACTAGCATTAGGTGAAATATTAACCTTAGGAGTAGATTTTGGAATAGTAGAAATACCATCGAAATTCCTTGTTACGACAATTGGCTTCTTGTTTACTATCGTGTCCGGTTTCTCCTTAGCTGATTCCATTGATGGAAGGAGTGGAGATCCTCTCGATGATGATTTTGTTATGTGGAACTACTACTTGAGGATCTTCCTTTTTATTCTTTGCATAAATTTCGAGGATGCTCCTTTTTGAGATTGGGAGTAGGTGAACATGGAACATGAGAATCTAGGTGCCTCTTCATCGTCATCATCTTTGTTCACCGAGTGGTACTCAATGTGTCATTGTTGACCTCTTTAATCTCAAGAATGTTTTCATCTTAATTTATTCTTCTTCTTCCAACTCCTCCACTTATTTTTCTTCTTCCATTTATTTCATTTGTTAGAACGTTCCTCATGGTGCTTTGGGAAAGTTTATTTTTTAGAGAAATTATATCATTAGCCATTTTTTTAATCATCGATCTATGGGAGTAGAACCAAAAAATTGACCCTTTTATTTTCCATTAGGAGTCTTCACCTTACCGGAAAAAACTAGATCATCCTCGGTCCTTATGGCATAGTATTGAACTTGCTTCAAATTTTTTGGCTAAAACCTTTTGAGAATGAACCCAAATTTAGGTAGTTGAGCACTTATAAAGAATATTTTTAGATTAGTTTATGAGGGCATGTCTTTGATAGGAATCCTCTTGTGAAATCTATTTTATCTTGCTGTGAAATCTCTCATATCTTCATTGGAGTATTTGTTCATATACATTAATTAAACCAAGAGGTCCGACACTCTTCAATAGACTTGAATATATTCTCGAAGAAAGTTTTAATATTATGCCAACATGAGTGATTGATTTTACTTGTAGATCTTAGAACCATTCCATCATTTTATCTTGCAAGGACTCCATAAACAATCGACAAATAAATATTCATGTTCAAAACCAAACACATGACAAGCAAGTGATTAATGATGCTACATTTTATTCGAGGATATATGAGCCACCCCCTAAACTTTGAAAAGACTTTTCTTGAACCTCATGACAACTCATGAAGAGGTTTTGGTAGTACAAGTTGGCGTGTATTTGTGCTCCATGTCACAATAGGTTGTTCTCTCTCCTTGTTACCCATTATTTCTTGAACTTCCACTTATATTATTACTCTTTCTTCTACTTTGGTTGTGGCTCTCACTTCTACTTGAGTTCCTTTATTGCTTCCACTTTTCTCTTACTCACTTCACTTCAATTTCCACGTCGTAAAGTTTTCAAAGTATTCACTCAATTGGAAATTCTATGTCCAATGGGTTAACACCACTTGGAGCACTAATGAGATCAGTTTCAGGATTAAGGAGGAAACTAAATTTATGATTAATTATTTCCTTTGCTAAAGTTATTCAAAGATTGGGTCGGTATTTCCTACTTTCCTCAGTGACCTAGTATATCTTCAATCATCCAGATTGTAGATTCGAGGTTAACTTAGGCTCTTCTTTGTTGTCCTTAGATTTATCTCACTCTTTCTATTTCTTCAACATATTGTTCTTCCATGTCTAACACCCCTGTTAGTTATGAAGTAATGAGATTTTTTTCTTTATTATGCCAAATAAATTCCCTCAAGTTAGATAGAAAATTCTCTTAGATATGGAAAATTAATTCATGTCTTTGGACAAGAGGGTTACATGGAATAGCCATGGATATGAGACATAAGGCTTTGTGACTGTTCAAATTCCATTTTTTTAATTTTCTAGGTATTTTCATTTTTTTGGTATTTTCTTGTGATTCATATTTTGGGCGAAGATTGCTACCAAGTAAGCTCCATAGTGGGTGTTAAAAGCTGTTGGCAAGAAATTTGTCGGGTGGACAACCTTTGATGGGTATCCACCAACACTCTGAGACTTTAGGTCCCTTTGTTTGAATGGTGCAACTCCATTTATTATGCATGAATGAAATAAAAAAATTTGGTGGCCTTATAGGTTGGGGATCCAACAAGAACACTCCATTAAACCTATGGAAAAATATTGCAATTACTTGCAAGGGAGGAATTTGTTGAGTGAGTAGGAAAGGGAGTGGGAAAAAGAGAGGAGGATTAACACCTTAGGAATAAAATCAGATTCCTATAAACATTAATGGATTAGTTCAACACACATGTATAGAAAGAAAACAATTTTGTAATTGGAAAAAGAAAAGATAATATTAAGAACACAAAGTTTCAATAATCCTCTCATCAAAAATGGAAAAAAATCATTTTTATTTCATTGATGTTTTAACAAAGTTGTACATAGTAGGAAATGGAAGAACATAGAGGGAGGGAATAAAAGAAAATGTTCTCTCTTTTCCTTCTTCAAAAGTAGTAATCTCTCATGAACACTCAAAATTGATAACCCTTAAGAATGAGGATGTCATTACAATTTACATGACCTTTCATACCCCCCCCCTACAACATGTGACTTTTCATATTCCTAGGAATAGAATTAAGTCCCCTTTTATAAATTAAGGGTGACTTTTTACATTATAGACTAAAGTCACATGTAAATGAATAAGCCAAAATAAGGATAGGAAAAAATGAAAAAGTGCAACCCTCTAACAAAGAAATAGAATGTGAGAGGAGGAAGGGAAGGGAAGAGAGATAAATATTCTGATGAAGACCTTCTATTGCTAATGGAATCTTGGAAATATCCTCGGGGAAATCTTAATGCCTTTGAACTGCTTAATGAACCTTGTTACTAGAGGTACTAATTTTTTAGCTTGTGGGATGTGAACAAAACTAAATGATTTGATCCAAATTTCTACGAGAGATTTAATGTTCCTACATTTAGAGTACCAAGATTGATGATATTTTATGGTGTTGGAAATGACCACCCTTATCTCCACCAGAGATTCCAATGTATCTTCATTAAATGGGAATAGATATTTGGCCTCATTCTTGACTAGATCTTCAAAAGGATTCAATAGATCATAAATTTAAATGTCCTTGTCTACTAAACGTACTCCAAGATTTTGTATTTGAATGTTAGCATCTTTTCAACATCTTCCTCATATGAATCAAGCTCTCCAATTGTGTGTTTCACCATTTCATAATGAGAAACCAAACTTTGGGCCCAAATTTGAGAAAATTCATCTCGATGCTGAATATAATAAAACTTTGGTTATTAGGAGGGATGATTTGAATCTTCCCATCTCCATGACCAATGGATACACCGATCCCAAAGTGATCCTTCTCTTTTTTATCCATTCTCGTGTTATGTTTATCTTCATGACTATTGCACCCATATACTTGAATAACGTCAACATTTCTAGTAGGAACACTTTTCCTTTTTCTAGGATCATGCTTAACCACTTATGGTTCACTTTTCCTTGCATGTTGAAACCTTGTGTTTTTCTCGATAGACATAGGATCAAACCTATTAATAGGGGTAACTTATTTAGGTGAGAGATAAGTGGCAATACATTGATCCAAAAGAAATTGTACATATGAAGTGAGGGTCCTGATATAGTCTTCCACTTGATCCAGATCTTCCTTGTATTCTTTAATTCTTTCCACGAGGTGAGTAGAAGATTCTTGAAATAAGTGAACATCAACCTCATGTGTCACTGGTCCCAGGGGTATTTTTCTCATTTTTTAATCATCTAGAGTCATTTCCTTAATGGGATTGACAACCTTCAGCATGAATACCTCTACATATTGGTTACACAAGGTGCTAATGAAAAATGAGAATTTGATTGAGCCAATTTCATTTCTTTCCTTTAACCATCGAGGCAATAGTCTAGAAATCAGGAATTGTCACTTGTTGCACCATGCAATCTTCCATTATGATCATATCTTATACCCAAGGAAATGTCTTTTTTTTTTTTTCGGCTACACATTTTGAAAGATTACAATATCTTGCTCCAAATGGGAAGGATCATCATCATGTACAGTGGGGCGGTGTGGCAACAGAATATGAGAAACTTGGGGATTGTTGAGGAGCTAAGAGATGGGATAGATCAATTTTCCCTTGTTCCAAATAAAATATAGGTTCCTCCATCATTTTAAATTTCTTATGCAACCTCTTATAGCAAGGAGCCTCAGGTTCTACTCCTTTACACTTTGAACTCTCTCCCATTAAGACAAAATAGGAGCTTTGTCTTTGTGCCTTGAAGAAGAATGGTAAGAATATTTTCTTTGGAGGGAAGGGAAGTTTCTAGATGAGATGAGAGTATCCCTCTTTCTCTTATACCATTCCTTTGACCTTTTGATGATCACCTCTTTGTGATATTTGATATCTCAAGACTTATAAACACTCCAAACTACTTGGGGGAGAGGAGAGGATTTCATCGTGGGTACTCTAGATCATACATTTTAGTGTCATCCTCTTGAACACCATCTTCATAACACTCAAAATTGAATTATATCTTCTTCTTTTTTATTTTCATCCTCTTTTGATCACATTCTCGTACTTCAAAATCATCAACATAGTTCACCTAAAAGTATATAATTTGAGGAACATTGTACAAATTAGGTAGGAAAAAAGTGTCCAGATCATTTCAGATTTCAAAATATTCCCTTGAAGTGTATGAGTGCATGTTTATAGGAGACAGGTCAGCTTTCATGTTGACGAATCATGATCACTCTTACAAGAGAAAATCCCTAGTGAGATAGGGAAGGAAATCGACTTCTTATTTTGTTCCTTAGCTTCTTATCGATATGAACTAGTTTTCTACACAATTCAATGAGCACGATCCCATCACTTGGGTAGCATAGAAATATCTATGGTGAAATTTTAAAACCTGAAACTTGTGTATATGAATAGGTTGAAAAATGGATGAAGTACGATCCATACCTTTTTACTAGGGAAACAACATGTATAGACAATATCGAATGTGGTTTTCCCTCCAGCAGAATCTGAAAACATACATTGTGAAAGCATCATTCACCTTTGTAAATTGTTGATTGATTTATTTTAGGACCAAGTGCAGGTATTTTTCATACACATGAGCATTTTGGGAAACATTTTGTGCAAGTGTCAAGCCCTTGAATGGTTTTGTGTTTTCCAAGGCATAGACCAGGTACGAGGTCATGAAGAACTTCTTGAAAGATGGAACTTGAAGCAAATGTATGTTTAAGTTGTCACTAAATGATTTTTTCCTAGTCAATTATCTTCCTTCAAAGATTGTGAGAATGAAAAATGCCATTTAATCATTAAATTCTCTTTTGTTTTCTTCTCCCATGACTCATCTTAGGATAATGATGGCATTAGAGAATCCCTTGTGGAATTCATTATGAGAAAGAGTCTTTATCACATGAGAGGGATTCCTTACTTCAACCATGAGCTAAGAGTGAGGCCTTGAAGGTATGATTCATTCTTATACCACTCTCCAGATGTAACCTCTTTGGTGATCACTACCATGTTGCTCCCAACTAGAATCTACATTCCTTAAGATATTTCCTTTGGGGTAAGCACTACTAGGACCAAATTATCATTAGTTCTTATTGTTTGGATGTACATATTATAGTGGTGAGAAAATCCAACACCAACTCTATGCTTTGTAATGACACGGGGGGCACGAAATACATACATTCGTCTCGAAATATCTTTTCTTCCACAAGTTCTCTTCATTCACCCAACATTTTGGCTTTGAGGTCCTCGAGTCCAAGTAGGCAACATCATTGTCACCTACACTAGAGTACTCTAATGAAATTTCCAAAACAAGATTAAGGATAGAGAATTTTAACTTGATGGTGGTAAAAATAAACAATATGAGTCAAAATGAAGATGATATAAAAATTTTGCACTCAAAACCATAACTTTCTATTTTTAGCCACTAGGTTTTAGGTGCTGCTATTTTGGGAAAGGTTGTTTTTTTCTTGGAATAAATGTTGTGGAATTCTCACAATGCTTGGAACACTCTCATAGATGTTTCATGACAATTTTTCATCACTTTATATTTTATAATGTTGTTTTTTACTTTTTGGCCTATATGCCCTAGTTTTCCATTTTGGTGATTTTCAAGGTTTGCTTCTTTGAAGGTTTTCACTATTGTGAGGAAATTTATATTTATATTAAATGTGGACCAGAGGCACTTAGTATTTTTAGAATCTAGTTTCCATACCTCATCTTAACAAAAATCAACCTTTATGGTATGGGTTTTTCCTCTAGATATTGTGTTCAAATTTCTCATTCAAACCACCTTCCGAATCAATAGAAATCGAAGAAGAAAATGCTAGGGAAGAGTTTTAGAGTTTAGTGCTCTAAAAAATTTGGAATACATCTAGTATTTTTGTTTGTTTCAGCTTGAATATTCCTAAGAGGAAGGGATAGGGTGAAATTTTCAACAATACCCGATTACTCATTTGTGAGATACGAAACTTTCATGGTTTTTCGCTATTGAGTTCTTCTAGTGCAAAATGGGCATGGTAGTAGCTAAAAAATCAAGGTTTTGGATTTTTTTGTGCCAATGGATCTATTGGAATTATGGAGCAATGAATAAATGGAGGGGTAGAGTAGTGAAAATGAGGTTTGATAGTTTCTTTCCGGAAGCAAGTTTCACGAATGCATGAAGAGGAAGAAACATGAAAGTTAAAAATTATCAAAAAAATAGATTGTTTAAATATTCTATGGCTTGGGTGAAATTTTGTGTCCCATGTGTCTGAAGATCCTAGGATATATGTGTAAAAAAATTTCTCACCCTGAGCATGACAAGTGGCATCCCGAGATTTGCCGATGAGGGAGAGGAAACAAACACTTTAAAAACACCCCAAGGCTAAAACTAGGTCATATGGGAGACTAGGGAAGGGGCTAGGCTTGGGTACATTTTTATATCCTAACTATCCCAATCCTATGGGACATTTAGTGCAAGAAAATTAACTTGGCTCTGGTCTTGAAAAGTGGCAAATGGCCATTGGAAGAGGCGGAGAGAGAGAGAGCTAACAATAGGCCCATGAAGCACCTTCTAGGGTCATGTGGAGAACTAAGGGTCAGAATTAGGATTGGGTGAATTTTTATTTCCCAATTATCCCAATAGGATGGGATAGTTGGTGCAAGAAAATGTGCCCTCACATTGTGATTACAAGTGGCACTCTGGGATTTGACAACAGAGAGTGCTTAAGATTAGTACAAAGAGACTAAAGTGGCCTCTTTGAGCTCAACTAGGGTCACATGATGGTCTAGGGGGATATCTAAGGTCTTGGTGAATTTTTTTCCTTTGTTTCCCAAAGGGATGGAACAGTTGGGACAAGGAATTGTGCTTAGACCTGAGAGTGAAATGTGTCCACCCAGAAAATTGACTAACTCCTAAAGCTTATCTTGGGGAGCAACTTATCAATAACATAACTTGAGCATCTGGAGGTATTTTTTAGAACTTATTTATTTTATATTGACTTAAAACAACATTTATATAAGGATGGGATGGGTTTCATTTTTGATTCTACTTGTAAACCCCAAAAATAGGTTTTATTTCTTGGGATCATTGGTTGTACATGTTGAAACTAATATGTGGGTAGAATTTCTTATGTCTTGTGAAATAACCATGACTTATATATTTGAAACACCTTTCCAAATGTGTCTCTTTTGGCCTAAAAATCCTTAAGGAGCTCCCAAAATCACTTCCCAAATCTCAAAGGTTATTTTATACTGCAAGTTCCTTCACCCTCCAAGACCCGCTTTTACTAAAATTTTCCCCAAACCTCTAAAACTTTCCAAAATCTTCCAAAATCAGTTTCACAACATTATTATCTCCTTAATTATAATCCCTGATGATTTTGGACTTGAAAATCCACTCTGAGGGGTGTGACTCATGTCTCATAAAGGCTAAGAATAGTCATTCCTAAGTCTCTTAAAAATTCTTCCTTGGAAGCTATCATCTCTGTAGTACTTGGATGAAATTGTTTTCCTACATCACCTATGGAAAATAATAGCACAACACACAATAACAATTGTGAGGGTAGGATAGGCTTGGTATAGTGGATGGACTGACTTGAAGGGGTGTTAAGGAAGGTCTAAAATGATTTTTTTGGCACTAGGGTAAAGTTGTCTTACTTTCAAGTGAATTTTTCCCTTACAAAAACAAAGGACAACAAAATTATTAGAGGTGCCAAAAACATACTTTAGCTTATTCATATGTAATATCTTAGCTTCACACTCTTTCAATGTATGACATAGATGGTCGAAAGATTAAAATTTATCGAATATGACCGATTCTTGCAATAGAGGAAGAAAAATGTAAACAAAAAGGTCTTGTAACTCACTATTAGCTAATATGTTGTTCATCTTCATAAACGTTATACGATGATGCAATAGATAGTGATTGATATGTTCTTTAGATCCTTATTTGAGCTTAGACATTTATGCATAAGATATATTTTCCCTAAGGTTGTTTGAAAATTTTGTCAAAATTGGTTTTGTAATGTAGTAAAAAAGTGCACAAAATATTTAACAATTATTTCACTAAATCTGGACATATTCTAGTAAATCTGGACTCCAGTATTTCAAGTATTGGAAGAAATCCATCTCTATTTTTGTGTATATTGGATTCCATTATTTTCTATAATGGATTCCATTATTACTATTATTGGAATCCATTAGTAGCAATATTAGATTCCAATATTTTCAGTGTTGGACTTATTCTAGTTCCAATTTCACTATTATTTGATTTCAATTTCCCTATTATTGGATTTCAATTTTGCTATAACTAGATTCCAATTTGCCTATTATTGGATTATAATTTCACTACTTTTTAGATTTTCAATGTTGGTAGTATTGTAAGGTTAGTAGCCACTAACTATTATAAGGCATGAGCTCGTTGGATTAATAAAAATAAAAATTAACAATAACTTCCTACAAAAGCAAGTTCAAAGTCATGAGCGGTCACTAACTATTTATATGGTGAGCATATTGTATTAAGGTGAGTGGTCGCTAACTATTATAATTCATGAGCCTCGATGTAAGGTGAGTGACCACTAACTATATTGTAAGTGTGAGGCTCTCAAAATTTTCAAAGTGCAAGCCCCGCACTCTGAAAAATATGAGAATCTCACACTTTCATAGTGCGAGCCCCACAGTCTGAAAAATTAAAGTCTCATACTTTTGAATTTTGAGATTCGCACTTTGAAATTGTGATGCACTTTGAAAGTGCAAGCCTCACACTTTGAAAGTGTGATTCTCAAACTTTGAAAGAGTGAGGCTCACACTTTCAATGTTTATTATGCACATAATCCTTAAATTTGACATTGGCCTTAAATTCTAGTAGTGTTATGTTGATTTCTGGTGGAACTTACCATAAAATTACATTCTCACCATGAAATATACCTTCAGTAATAACTCAAGAATTATTTTCTTATATTTTACATGGCATTAAGTTCGCTAGTATTTATTATTATAAACTTTAACTTCGAGTAATCATTACAAAGCAAACAGTATATCAAAAATTCTATTACTCTGAAAGATAGTAGAATTTATGCTTGTAAATTGTTCCATTCTCCATATAAGTGATGAGTCACTTCTGTGAGCAAGAAAATGAAATAATCCTTGACACAATTCAAGCAAAATGTTTGTGAGAAATGTTGTCTTACGCCCTCAGAGATACATTGAACCAATATTTTATAGTTTACATCATTCAAAAGACTCATTGTGCCACTATTGTATTCTTTTTGAGTCAAGAAATAACACAACTAATCTGTCATCATATTTACATTGAAAGGTTCTATTTGTACATTTCAAATGTGTTACAAATTCATACATATACAGTTGTAAATATTATATGAGGAGTGGTCGCTTTTTGTGGACAATTTTATTTGCACAAAACATGAATACCTTTGTTGCCTCTTGAATGGGACTGCCGCTTTGGATACAAATAGTGTTGAGTAAAGTAGAAATGGAGGTGTTATCAAAGTAGAGACTAGTATTTACAAGGCACAACAATAGAAGAGTGTACTACTACTAGTATCGGAAGTGGATTGATTTAGCAATGACAAAAACAATCCTATTGGGCAAGTGGAAAAGGAAAAAAATTCCCAAAACTCAATTTTTCCCCTTCAAAAAGAAATTCAGGTGCACTTTTTTCTATTTTAAGGGTTTAGAGTGGTCTGAAGTAATATGGAAAAAATTTGGACTGTAATAGGTAAAACTAGTCATTGTTTACTTGAAAATCGGCTCAGCCGTTGAGAAAAGTAGACCGTCCAACACCATTGGATAGAGAGGACTCGGGGATGTTTTTTTCCATCACAACACCATCCAAGTATCATTCCAGTCAAAATTTTTTTGTTAAATCACCTCACTAAATATCACAAATAAATGCCTATCTAAAGCACAACTCATGCTAACTGTAACATCACTGTGCTTACCATCTGCATATCCATCCAAATACCTCCGTAATTATTACTAGGGTTCAGTTGGTTCATTTGGATACTACGTATTTACGTAGGAGTAGGCATTAACGACATCAAATTTAGAAATCTTGTAATGTCATGCATGGTGGGTTGAACAAATGGTCGTTTCTTGGTACAAAGCAAGGCCAACTGAAAGTTTTTTCTTACAATCCCAAGATCCCGTAGGTTGCTACAATTTTTATATCAACAGTTTCCATGAGTGTGTTGTTGTCTGCTTTTGATAGAATTTGGGTTCACTAGACAATGCCAAAGAAAATTCCACCCACATTTGATTGTTCTAAAAACAAACATTAAAAATACTTAAACATTGTACAGTGTAAGATTTGAATGAAGATTAACAAATAGGAATCTTACCAACTTTAGCATATTTGAGTTATTGGCCACAACTTCCTTCCCATCAGCAACTCTAGAAGAGCAATCCCATAACTGTTTACATCAGATTTCTCATTAATCCTTGATGTTCTTGCATATTCTAGGTCAATGCAACAAATGGTACCCATAACATATGTAGAGGTGTGATTTTTGGCCGAGGAAATGCACTTGGCAATGCCAAAGTCTGACTAATGTGTGTCAAAATTATAATCCAAAAGAATGTTTGAAGTCTTCACATCCCTATGAACAATTCATGGGTTACAATCATAATGAAGATATGGCTATCCTTCTTCAACACCAGGAGCAATCAGAGTTTGAGTGTTCTAGTCTAGCGTAATCTTCTTTGATGATCCTATATGAAAATAAAAATTAATAAAACACTTGTTATATTTTCTAACAATCCATTTTAATATGAAGGTTAGAGATTGATTGGATGATTCTATTTCAAAAAATGAATCTACAATGTACATCTGATCCATTTGTCTTCATAACATAATCATTTTACTCACCATGTAGGATGTCCCACAGACTTTTGTTTACCATGTAATCATAAAACATCAGGTTTCCAAGTGGAGAAAGTGAACATCCATGCAAACTCTCAAGATTCGATGCTTGATGCTTCCAACTGTTTCCACATTAGTTTCAAATGCAAGCAAGCTTAGTTGGTAGTGAATATACATTCTCTTTATAGAAATTGGCTTAGAATTATTTAGATCACATTTATAAACAAGTGCTTGTAGCACCATATCCAATTACATATTTCTCTTTTATATTTTTGTGATTGTCATTATGTTTTCATACATGTAAAGATCCATGTTCATGTGCAATATGACCAACCTTGGAGAACCTAAATGTAACAAATAGATGTGTTAATAAAGAAATTGTAATAAGATATTGCTTTTTGATGTGTTTTCTGATAATCTATATAATATGAAATCATGTCTAGCCATGTTAGTGTATACACCTTGCTCCATGTTGTTTGCAGAGCCTTTTGTAAATACCTTTGGATGTTTTGAATGGTACAGAGCTATAATTATGCACAATAGTAGTAATCGAAATCCAACGGATGAAAAAAAAATGGTTTTGAGATGGATATTGTTCATTGCATTGGGCCACAATTTTGTTAGACAACATCATACTATTCCAAGTTTTCCAAATTTTTGATAACAATAGA
This sequence comes from Taxus wallichiana var. yunnanensis, assembly GCA_018340775.1. Taxonomy (NCBI): domain Eukaryota; kingdom Viridiplantae; phylum Streptophyta; class Pinopsida; order Cupressales; family Taxaceae; genus Taxus; species Taxus wallichiana. The sequence goes on along the minus strand of CM031236.1, from coordinate 269,752,202 downwards.
AGAATGTCTCTATGCAACTTGGGTACTTTAAAAGACAACTATTATTTCTTGCATCAGTTAATTGATGATATCCAAAAACCATAAGAAACAAAAATGACTTGCTACGCAAGAGAAAATTTGTGTTTATATCTACACCGATTTGGAGGAAATAATGAAAAATTTATTAATGACAGGAATTTCCCTAGAAAAATTGTTGTAGGAGAGTTTTTTGTAAGAGAAATAGAGCCATTTATAGTATCTTCTATTATTAGGGCAAGAGAATTAAATTTATTCCTTTCTCAAAGACCTCCATAGCTTTCAATAGTGAAGACCTCCTAGTTTCCACAATGATGAACTGTAACTCAAATATTTTTTTACAGTGACGGGAAGATAGCCATCAATCCACTATTAGCTCCTCTATCCTAAAGCTATACAGATTTTTTTACATTGATAGAAAGATATCCTATAATATATTGATGCTAGCGGCCGCTAGTATTCACTTCTAGCAATAAATTGACATCTTCAAACAAACCAAATTTAATAGAGACTACTTGTTGAATTGCTTAGTGCAAACACACACCAATTTTTTTATTAATGATTTCTTTTTTTTTTATAACTAAAGGAGGGTTGAAGGGTCCCTTTCCCTTTACATTACAGATACAATGAGAGGATCATTCTAAAAAACTCAAACGATCCAACAATACTTTGGTGAAAAAATGCTTAAGGGCCTATGCCAAAAACACAAGTGGTTGGGAATACAAAAAAACCCAGACTAGTAAGACAAACATGATGATTTGATAACAATGGAATTGGAAAGGATATATAAAAACCAAAATAAAGTTACAGATGATGTATTTTAGAAGAACTTATTTATTTGAATCATATGACACCTCTGTAACCTCCACTTTAATGGGGATGAAAACGGTTTCCATAGGTGGTTCCGGAAAAAGATGCTCTTTTCCAGCAAAGTAACCCAACTCTTTATCCAATCGCATGCCTCACAAATTTCAGGCGAAGAAGATCCCAACATGTTAGTTCTGTTGCAGTGGAACAAACATATCATCCAAGTTAGGAAAGGGGAGAAAACTATGTCCTACCCTCGGTGTCTCACCCCATTTGGACACACCAAACATGAATCGCATTAGGACGTGAAATTGTTTGTACAACTCGAAAAAATGGCCACGTCCACCAAACCTTCCTAAGTATAATGAGCCTTAGATAGCAAGGTACATAACACACTCCTTGTTTTGTCAATTTTTTCTTCCATGCCAACCTTATATGCTGGCTTGATCTAGTGACGACCCATATCCAAAGCCCAATCCTTCATCGGGTGTATGATAAGAAGATGAAAAATGAACATTACGAAACTTCTACATTTACCCTCGGATGTCCCTCTAGAGAAAGATAATCATCTCCAAAAACTCCCTCAATAGCAACTAGGTATTTCTCTGTTTCAATTAAAAAAATGGATTTCAAATGACGACGTGAAATTTTGGTATAAAATCCCATTTCACACACCGACGTGGAAAATTACATGAAAGGAAACATTGGAAAGGCCATGATAGATGAAATGAAATCTAATGAAATAAACCCAAAAGGTGTGAAAATAAGGAAGAGTGGATCAAGTAAATATATGGAGTGATTATGCCATCACATGCTTGTAATTAATACAAGCTTACTAGGGGATTTAATATCAACCTTTATTGGAAAAGGTGATGATTCTGGGTGATCAACATATTTATTTCCAATATTATCACAAAATGCTTTTGACAGACCCACGATTTTCTATAAATCCACCTATTTAGTAGCCTCCCAATATATAAGATTTAAGGTCCAATCTGTAATTAATGAAAGCATAAAAAAGGAATTTTATTCACACAATTTTTTTATGGTGGTGTTAGCAATAATATGAGAGTCACCTCCAATAATTAATTCATTACTATTCAAGTCATTAGCAATAGACCAACAATGTTCCAACACTTTAATTTATTGATTCATACATTTATTAATTTACATTGGGTGGGAATAGGGTCCGTAATCTATAGTCGGGGACAACCTCAGTAATTAATATCATGATACTACACAATTTAATCTTCAAACTATTAATAATCATTAAAAATAAAAATTCTATATTTTGTCCTTTGAATAATCTCAATAATTTTTACATATACTTTTAATTTACTAATTTGGGATTGATGGTGTGTTTTATTTATGAATAACATCTTATATTATAATAAAAAGTAAAATTATATAATAATATTCATAAAAACATTGGGTGTTATGGAAGCACGCCCAAGCAAAGAGTTAAAACTAGGTAGACAAAAATCCTAGGAGTACATCTGATTACAAAACATCACAAGACATAAAAGCAAAAATTTAAGCCACCACTATGAATTACCGACAAGAGGGCAAAAATCTTAATCATGCCATCAAGATTTATAAAATTCTCGAGGGTAGACAATTCTCTTCCATTTCTTTCCTTCGAAATAGAAAATATTGGTGTGGTCTTGAACAAAAAAAAAAATTACTTAAAATGAAATGAAAATAGTCTAAAACATTCATATTGCATCTTGTTTCATGATACAAATCATATAGATGGACACTACAAACCACTATATTGGAAAAATTTGATCGATGCAATATTGTATCGATAGGGTTAGCTATAGACAATTCTTTCTACACAAATTATATACAACATGTTTTCCACTAACATTATTTTCTCAATACCCTCTTCAACATTCTCTGTAATAACACCTTCCGTATTTTCCAAATGACTTCTCAAAATTTACTACATATCTACACAACCACACTTCTCTTACATATATCAACATTATCAACTTCTATCACTCCAAAAACACATTCCAACGAAAATTCTATTCGTTAGTCATGTTATTAATTATGCGATTAGCATCTGGAAGAAGGTCACTCTTTTTTTGTGGCTATCTTACCAAACTAGCTTCGAGGATTGGAGAGAGGCTGACACACACATATACACTTAGACCTAGATTATTTTTTCCTAGGCCAAAAAAAAAGTTTTTTTATTTTATCAAACACACCATTGGGCATACTCAAAATAGAAACCATGAATATGGGAAATAAAAATGATCAATGCAATAGAAGTTTTTCATTTAATACATGTGAGAATATTTTTCACCTTCACCCTACGTATGTGGTTGATTGTTTAGGTATATTTTCTTTGAAGGATGATTTTAATAAAATATGCAAGGCCAAGATGGACAGAACATGTCTTCAGTTTAAATGATGTACATTTGTTATGATGATCTAACATTGCCATACTACGTGGCTATGTTAATTACAAGAAATTTTTGATCGTAGAAATAGAAAATCCTTCCCTTTCACTAACTAACAACGCTTATCGGTTGCAAAAATTCTAGTCGTTAGTCATCCTTCTTGAATTTTATTTAAGGACTTGGCTCTACCAAGGATAGTCCATCAAATATAATATAATTACAAATAATGACAAAAAACTTGTTGAGATTTTTTTGCATTGTTAAAATGGATTTATCGACAATATAGAGGATAATGACCAATAGCCTTCTCATCAATGAATAATTGGTAAACATAAAACATGCATTTCTCTTCACAGACTCAGATCATTCATTCTTGAGCAAGACCTGTGTTCATCTTTTCCCTCCATTTTTAGTAAAACATTTAGGACTATTTTTTTAACGGGTTATTTATGGAAATATGCAGGGCCAAGATGATCAAGATACATCTTCACGTTTAAAATATGTACTTCTATTATTATGCTCTAACTCTTATCTTTGTCACTAAGATAGAAAATGATTTTTATTAGGTTGATATTTTTAAAAAACAAAAATAGTAGAGCCTAGTGAGCACCAAGCCACTCCTTTCAGTAAGTAATGTAGCTTAGCAGTCACTATGCATTTTATTTTATACGAACCGACATGAAAAATGACTTGTGACCCCATTTCATCTATTCATATGATCTGTTATCCGAGTTCTATGTTTTGTAAGTATTGTAGCTTAGCGGTCACTATGTATTTTTCTGTAATACGAGATTTTTATCTTTATTTTCTTAATTAAGAAACAATTTAGCCTAGAGGCCACTAATCTATTCCTTTCTCATTTAAAAATAAACAATAAGCGTAGAGCACTATGTTCTGTAAGTATTCGAGCTTAGTGGTCACTAGGAATTTATTTTATACAAACTATTTTTATCTCTATTTTGAAATTAATAAACAGTTTAGCCTTAAGGTGATAATCTATTACTTTCTCAAAGACCTCCATAGCTTTTAACAGTAAAAATTTTTTCATATCTCACATATTTTTCATCTAAATTTTTTATGAAAAATGCCTAGCACCCAATAATATCTATTACTATGATATGTTATTAGAGCATTATGTTTAAAATAAGATATTGTTTATCCTAGTTTCCACCAAATCATTCCTTCCTGTAAGTATTCGAGCTTAGTGTTTGCCAAGCATTTACTTTAATACGAATTGGTGTTTGATATCTATATTCAAAATAAAAAATCAGTTGAACCTAGTTACGCTAATGTACTCCTCGTAACAAGTAGCGAGTTTAACGGTTGCTAAGGATTTTCATTGATGCACACTAATGTGTAAAAAAGAAAAGATGCAAAGGTGTGTGCCTAGAAGTCCCTATGATGTTATATGAGCACCCTAAAAACATTTTTAGTAACCATATTTCTTCCGACTATGAAAAGGCCTCTATAGTCTGTGGACAATAATTTTTTTCCATACCTCACATATTTTTCATCGAAATATATTATGGAAAATTCCTAGTGACCACTAATATATATTACTATGATTTGTTCATAAAGCATCTATGTTATCAAGAAAATTTTTAGCCTAATCATTCCTTTCAGTATGTATTTGAGCTTAGCGGTCGCTAAGAATTTTCTCTCACATGAACTGTTTGATTGATCTTTTTCAAGTAATGAAGCTTAATGGTCGCTAAATATTTTAATTTATACGAACTGATATAAATTATGTATTAGACATTAAAAAATTTAATTGTAATATAGAAGTTGAGATATCTTTCAATGGTATATAGTGCCACACTTGGCTCTGGAAGGAATTTATAGTCAATAAGATAATATTATAGTTAATGAAAATACTAGTGATCGAAAACTATAGAGATATTTATTTACATTATTGGAAATGAAACCTAGGAGTTGTAGAGGCTAGCGACCACTAGGCTTCTTCTCAACAAATAGACAAACAACATACAACATGTAGAGTTTTTCATTAACACGTCTTTGAAGAGAATACCCTGATCCCCTATAAAATCTAAGTATTTATTATTTTGAATTCGGTGTTGCAAAAATATCATTCTAATGGAGCTTAGCGATTGCTATTTTCTTTCCTATCTATAAGGTACTCTCAAATTTTGGTGAAGCATAAAATTATGTTTTAGTTTTTCTAGAGTAAAGTGTAAATAACTCCAAAATATTGACGATCATGAGATATATTAGAAATTTCATGCCACATGTCAACATTTTAATGGATTACAATTACAACTTAATAATGTGGATTTTTATAGGTAATTTTTTTTTCTTAATTCTATCGCTAATTAAAAAATTCTTAATAAATGTGTCAATTATATAATTGTGTAATTAATTGGTTCAAACTTGCAAGATGCCACATTTTATTGGATTTTTTTAATTAACGCGGATGATAGCTAAAAATATCGAATTCGCACTCGATAAAAATTAATAATAAACGAGGCGTATATCGCTCTCTTAAAATTTAAATTTTTTGTTTCCTAATGTTCACTTCTATTTTCTAAATGGTTTTTTATTATGCTTAAATTAATATTTTTGTTTTCCCACGAGTTCACAAAGAAACTTTTGACGTTGTCCCACTTGTTTGTAAAGTAGGTAAAATTAATAAATTTGATTTCCCCGTATCCCACGCTATCCCTCGAATTAACGTGAATTATATTTATAAAATATCGAATTCGCACTAGATAAAAATTAATAATTAACGAGGCATATATCGCTCTCTTAAAATTAATTTATTTTTGTTTCCTAATGTTCACTTATGTTTTCTAAATGGTTTTTTATTATGCTGAAATTAATAATTGTCATTTTCCCGTGAGTCCACAAAGAAATTTTGTCATTGTCCCACTTGTTTCTAAAGTAGGTAAAATTAATAAATTTGATTTCCTGTATCCCATGTTATCCCCTAAATTAATGTGCATTATATTTTAAAAATATCGAAGTCACACTCGATAAAAATTAATAATTAATGAGGCGTATATTGCTCTATTAAAATTTAAATTTTTTGTTTCCTAATGTTCACTTATATTTTCTAAATGGTTTTTTATTATGCTTAAATTAATATTTTCTGTTTCCCAAGTGTTCACAAAGAAACTTTTGTCGTTGTCCCACTTGTTTCTAAAGTAGGTAAAATTAATCAATTTGATTTCCCTGTATCCCATGATATCCCCTGAATTAAATGCAAATATTAATGACGGGTGAATTCAAAGTACGATATGCAAAATCCCCCACATTAAATGCCAATATTTGAAATATCAAAATCCCGCACTTTCTCTTTAAGAAGGGGAAATTCAAATTTTGAAATTTCCTATTCCCACTTTTTTTAGTTTTCAGAATTTCTTTCATTGAATGCATTTGGAAAAAACTAAATACACCGAGAGAAATATATATTAGGGTTTCTTTTTTATTTTGTAATTGTAGAAAATGAGCTCTTGAAATCAGAATATAACATACATAGGCACTAATTTACTGGTCTAAGTGCTCAATTCTGGACATTTTTTTGAATGGTAAGTTGAGGCAATGATTGTAATTGCATTTGGGGGTGCACAAACAAGACAAAAAATAGTGATTGTGGATAGATCATGGGTGCGAGTGCAGATAAGGATGTCCTCAAAGGAAAAAATCAAAAGAGATAAGAAAAATAAGTTACAAATAGAATCTCACAAATATTGTGTTTTAGAGAGAATATGGAGCTTTAACAGACATTATCAAGCACGTCAAAATTTCAGATATAACTAAAATAGGTATTTATCAAAAGCATATATGTTATTGTATGTGTACCGTAGTTGATGGTAGACACTTGTAGCAACTTTGTATTCACCTAGTTCTTGTGTTTTGCACCGCAATCCATCCCTACCTTTCCCTTTGGTGCCTTTTCAATTTGTTTCATCTTCTTGTCAAAATGTGTTACTTTTTTGAAACCACATTTTTGTCTCGCCCATGACCGAAGATTTTTAATCCCTTTTACAATATTTATTCCTTCTAAAAACCCATTTTTATGTTCAGCCATAGCTTAAGTATTTGTGTCTGTTAAATGGGTTCCCTTTTTAGCCCTTCTATCTGTCTCTCTAGTTAATTTTTTGTTGATTTTTGTTCTTCTTCATCCATTTATTTTTTCTCATAAGTGTTGACATCTATCCCTAGCAACAAAACATGAGTCACATATTCTTTTTTTTTTATAAATCATAATGGTTTTATTTTGTATAGTTTAGGTAATAATTTTGACCTCCTTTAATGATTTTTAATATGAAATAAATAGTCATGACTAATTATTCAATATTCGATTCTCACTTGATTTTCGTGTTGATATATATAGTTTTTATAATTTTTTTCCCATGTAGAAATAATTAAATGAAATGTCTTTTTAAAAAAATGTTTAGTAAAAGGTAAACACATTATATGTACTCGTAAATATTATTAAATGTAAATGTTTTTTATTAATGGAAAATAGTTTTGAAGGGACTATACCCTAATACAAAAAAGGCTCAAAATCCAGATAAATAGGAGTAAGTAGCAAAAAGGATCAAGATCCAGATATTACAATAAGCCAAGAAGTAGTCAAAAAAGGAACTACCAAGAAAGAGAAAAATAAGTATAGAACTCGATAAAGAGTAGCAATTAAACAACAACTTAACAGCAAAAAAACACCCAAACCACATCAAGACTGCTCTAAAGAAGCTTATCTCCTAGAAGCCCTGTCGATTATTGATTTCACAGTCTAAAGTGAGGTGAATAGTTCCAAAGTAGTGATATGTGTAGGGTCACTGACATTCATATGGGAGATGACTGGTCCCTTTTAGTAGTAGTGCCCCAAATGGCTATTGAGATACCACTGAGCATGGTAATGCTTCTGACCTATTGTTCTAGAAAATCATGGATAGCCCTAAAATTGAGATGTTATGATCATGTCGTTCCTTAGAATTCCCTAGTCTGTTGTCTAGGGAATTAAATTTCATTTACCTGTTCATCACCAATTTCAATATCCTCATTCAATTTTCTTTTACCCCTTTGCTTAATCAGCTGCTGCATGTCCTTTTTGAGATTTTCCATCTCTTTTTCCATGGTTTCCACCCTGTGAAGAAGATTCTCCTTCAAAAAAACAAATGCTTTGTGGGTACAGTGATGTATCTACCTTCAAGTGAAATAAAGTGAACCATCATCTTAGCAATTTCATCAAATGGCTCAGGGATGGAACTTACCTTTATACCCATCGTTATGAATTGAAGCTCCTCCCCTATTTCAAAATTTTGTTTAGCTTCCAAATTTTTATCCACTCTCTTATTGAAAAATCTTATTCCATCCAAAGTGAGGCCCATGACCTCAGTAATAAGATCCTCTATTATGAGCACGTTTTGACCACCATATTTTACCTTTCGTTCTTTCCAATCTATGGAAAAATGTAAGGAAATGTTCTAATCATGCCCTTGTAGCTTCTCAATGAACTTAGTGACCCCCAACTGAAGGTAGTTCCACATATCTATGTTTTATTTCCATGCAGGATCACAGTTAGGTTTGATTTGGCAAGGATCTCCCCCCATTTTCCCACCTATGTGAGTAACATGTTTGAAACTAGTGAAAAAGCTATTTGTATCTTCCCTAATCCACTTTTAAACCATCCATCTATTGACCCAGAGAGCTTGCAAAATTTTATGATTATAAATACATGTACTCCTCTCACATGTGCTAACTTGCATTTCCAATGAAGCGAATGAAATCTCATAAGAGATTCTACGTGGGATGTGATCTATCACATTTATCTTTGATGATAGAGTTTTGTACTTCAATAGGGGTATTTTATTCATAATACCAAGTGGTGAAGTTGCTACTAATTCCATAATTTGCTAAGGTTTCCGCCACACTATTACCCTCTCTATAAGTGTGGCCAATTTTAAAGTTATTGAAGATGTGACAAATATTTATAGGTTCTTGTATAAATTCCTTAATTGTCCAACTAGGAGGATGAATATAGTTTAAATGATTTATGACATTCAAGGATTCCCCTTTTACAATAATGTTCAGAATATTGCATTCTTGAGAAAGTCTTAGGCCCCATAAATATGATAAGGATTCAGCATAATAGTTGAGTGCTCGGTGTCCCATTGTTTTTGCATAAGAAGCAATTAAACATCCTTTGTTGTCCTGTATGATTCCTCCACCAGCAGAAACACCTTTATTTCCCTTAGATGCTCCATAAAAATTGAGCTTATACCAAGAATTAGGAGGAGGTATCCTAGTGTATTAAAGACCTGTCAATGGTTGAAGTTCTTTGTTTCTGAACATTTTCAATATCAATATTCCAATTTGAAAGGATAACCTCTTCATTTTTAGGATATTGCTTGTTCTTGGGTGGTTTAAATCTTTCAATATTATCTTTGACAACATTACCAATCTTATTGAAGCTTGTTTTACAAATTTTCCTATTGTTTCTAAATATTATATCATTCCTGAATTTCTAGATTCTCCAGATTATATGAGGCAAGGTTAGTTTCCATAGTCTCCTAACCATGCAATGTTTGTATGGGGGTTTCATTGTTCCCAAGTTTGTGAGAATTCCTTTGGCAAGGTCCAACAGATATTGAATCTTGAAAAAGAAAAACTCCATATCTTGAAACAAAATCACAGTGTACAAAAAGGTGTTTAATATCCTCACCTCCTTTTTACATATGAAACACATGTTTGGCATGATAAATCCTTTTTTATTAAATTATCATTTGTGATAATTCTACCTCTAAGGAAAATCCAAAAAATAAATTTACTTTGGGAGTTAGTTCAGGAAACCAAATTCTACTCCACTTGAAATCACAATGAATATTTTCAAAAAAGGAATTGTATCCTGATTTGACTGTATATTCACCATCAAATGAGTTACTCCAAACAATATCATCCTTGACATCAATTTGATTCAGAGGTATGATATCTAACTACTCTTGGAGAGAGGAAACCATGGGATTTGGCTCATTCACCTCCACACTAAGTTGCTTCCATCTTCTTCTATTTCCCTCCATTTCAATGTAGTCTTTGACTTTAGTTCCATACTTTTGAACTAAGATATCCTTGATAGAGCCAAAGCTATCATTTAGACTGAAGTTAGTCCAGTTATCACTCCAAAACTAAATATCACTGTCATTTCCCACTTTCCATTTACATCCTTTCTTGATAAAGTTCCTCATTTGAGTCAAGTTATTCCAAAAAATAGATCCATGAGGTAGTTGGTCATCATAAAGGAAATAATTCACATTTTTTTGAGCTAGGTATTTGACTTTGATTAATTCAATCCAAGGTTTCTCCTCTATTAGCATTCTCCATCCCATTTTTGCAATTAAAGCCATGTTCATTTTTTTGATGTCCTTAATGCCCAGCCCACCTATTCTTTTAGGTGTACAAACTTGATCCCATGCCACCAAGTGATACCTGAATTTTTCTTTCGTTCCCGCCATAGATTTTTTTGGATCCTTTCTATTTTGTCCATAATTGTTGTAGGGATGTTGTACAGAGACATAATGTAGATAGGTAAATTCTGCAATGTGCTTTTAATAAGGAGACATTTTCCAGCACTAGAGAGAATAGTCCCTTTCCATCTAGCCATTTTCCTCTGAAACCTGTCAAGTAAACCATTCCAAACTATTATGGGAACTTTATTAGTTCCAAGAGGTAGTCCCAGATAGGTTGTAGGTAGTGAACTAATTTTACAACCCAAAATATGAGCGATTCATTTTTTCCATTCCAAAGGAGTATTGAAAAAGAAGATGGAAATCTTATAAAAATTAACTGTTGACCTGAGGCAGCCTCATAGAATTTTAGAATAGAATTAATATCCTTAGCTTCAAGGATGGAGGCCATCAAAAGTAGAATTTTATCATCAGCAAATTGCTGATGTGAGACAATTTGGTTAGCAGAAGTAGGTCTAACTCCTTTTAAAAGGCCTTCATTAATAGATTTGTTAATGGATCTGCTAAGGCTATTAGCCATGAGAATGAAGAGAAGAGGGGATATAGGATCTCCTATCTTAAACCCATGTTGCTGGCAAAGAATCCCACAAGCTCACCATTGACCACTACTGAAAATCTAGTCGTAGAAATGCAAGCTGAATGATCTTCCAAAAAATTTTGAAAGCCAAATTTGGCCAGAACCTTATCAAGGAAATGCAAGAAACTTTGTCAAAATCCTTTTCGTTTCAATTTTCATTGCTATACCATATTTTTACAAACATATATTTCATTTATAGTTAGTAATGACTTACTTGATAAATGAGCCAATATAAAGTAACAATTTTTAAATTCTAAAATAACATATTCCAAGACTAGAGGTCACTAAGCTGGATGTTTATGACATTTCCTAGCTATTACAAGACAACACAAGAAACAAATATTCTAAGACAAGACAAATATTAAAGAGTTTCCTAAATACATTTTTCAAACAAGAATGGAGACTAGTGACATGTTAAGATTTTGGTTGACTCACATACGATACAACTAGGATGGCTCACCTGAAAACCAAGCTAAACACCATTATTATATTTATATTTCCATATTATGATATCAGAATCCTACCATGATATTCAAAGCCTAGTGGTCGCTAATGTCAAAGATTATTAAATAGCATTGGTGCAACATAAAATACTTGAGATTAGTGACCATTAGGATATTTTTGCCTTGCATATAAGACAATTAGTAATGACCCGACTAAAAACTAACTAAGCTCCTTTATTATATTTGGATGTTACAATACTACCTTCTAAGACTAGTGACCACTAGGGTGGATGTTTACTTTATTTTCTTTGATGTTCCAAGACAAAAATATTCCAAGACAAGATTAATTTAAACAATTTTCAAGTACACATATTCCAAAATGAAATTTTTGCATTGTGGCCATTGAGTTCAATATGTTATTCAAAGTCTATCACATGATATTTGAAGCCTAGTGGTCATTAAGGTCATAGATTATTCCACTACGTTGGTGTAACATAATAAAGACTTAAGATTAAGCCACTAGGATAATTCTTGTCTTACATTCAAGATATTGATTAACGACTCGACTAAAAACTTAAAATTGAACTAAGCTCCAACACCAATTTTTAGCCAGGTGCCTCTTTGAGTACAACATGTTATTCAAATTTTATTACATGATATTCCTACATTTTCTCTAGGTATAGTTAAGATAATTACATAGCACTAGAGGAAAATCAAAAAGACTTGAGGTTAGTGGCGAAAACTAGGATATTTGTTGTCTTGCATTTAGGACAAGTAGTAATGACTCAACTAAAAAATAACTATGCTCCACAATTATATTTAAATTTTAAAAGACTATTTTCAAAATACTAGAGACCACTAGATGCTCACTACATTTCTTTCCTAAATACTCATGATTCCAAAAAAAATTTAAGCCTAGTAGTTCACTTGAGCTCAATAGGATATTTGAAGTCTATCACATGAATTCCAAACAAAATTTTAAGCCTAGTGACCATTGGGTTCAATTTTAAAATTATATAACAAGATATTTGTAACCTATATTGATTTTAATATGTTATTTTAATTAGCATTGTTGCAACATCATAGAGGCTTGAGGTTAGTGGCCACTAGGATAGTTTTTTTCTTGCATACAGGAAAATTAGTAATGACTCAATGAAAAAAATGCACTAAGCTCCATTATTATATTTAGAATTTAGAAAATGATGTTCCAAGACTAGCGACCACTAGGGTGGATGTTTACATCATTTCTTGGATATTCAAATACATGACTAGACAACAAATATTCAAAGACAGGATAGATATTAACAATTTTCCAGAGTACATGTATAGCCCTAAGATCGAAGCTTATTATATTCCCATCATGTAACATAACAAATTTTAACAAATTTCCTAATTACACATATTCCAAAAATAAATTTTCAGCCTAGTGTCCGTTAAGTTCAATATGTTATTCAAATTCCACCACATGATATTTGAAGGATAATGGGTGCTAAGGTCATAGATTATTTTCGTGTTGGTGTAACATAACAAATTCTTGAGATTAGTGGCCACTAGGATAATTATTTGTCTTGCATTCAAGCCCCTCTAACCTAAAGCTATAAAGATTTTTTTTTACATTGATGGAAAGATATCCTAGAATATATAGACACTTAGAGGGACGTTAGTCTTCACTTCTACCAACAAATTGAAAACTTGAAACAAACCAAATTTAATAGTGATTAATTATTTAAATTTCTTAGTGCAACACATAACATAAACTTCTACTAATGATTTCTTGTATTTTATAATTAAAGGAGGGTTGAAGGGTCCCTTTCCCTTTACATTATAGATATACAATGAGAGGATCAGTCTAAAACCCGAATGATCAACAATACTTTGGTGAAAAAAATGAGGGAAAATTCCAAAAAACACAAGTGGTTGGGAATACAAAAAACCCTAGACTAGTAAGCTAGATAGTATGAATCGATAAAAATGGAACTAGAAAATGCTATATAACAACCAAAACAAAGATATAACCTGATATTTTAGAACCACTTATTTATCTAAATCAGATGACATCTCTATAACCTCCACCTTAACGGGCATGAAAATGGTTTCATTGGCGGTTCCGAAAAAAGATGCTCTTTTCTAGCAACAACCCGACTCTTTAACCAATCATATGCCTCATGACCTTTCAGAGAAGAACATCCCAATGTGTTGGTTCTTGTTATAGTAGAGAAAACATAACATCTAGGTAGGAAAGTGGAGTGACCTACCTCCCTTGATGATGTCTCACCCATTTGTCCACTTCATACAAGAAACGATTTAGGACATGAAACCATTTGTGCAACTCTAAAAAAATTTCCATGTCCACCAAACCTTCTTGTTTATAGTGAGCATCAGAAAGCAAGGGCCATGATGCACTCAAGGTTTTCCATTTCACTTCCATGCCAACCCTATAAGTTGGCTTGATCTAGTGATGACCCATCTCCAAAGCCCAATCCTTCACCAGATGTATGATAAGAAGATGAAAATGAAGTTCAAAGAAACTTCCACATTCACCCTAGACATCCCTCAGAGAAAGATAATCATCTCAAGAACTCCCTCAATAAAATGTGTTTTTCTGATTCAATCCAAAAATGGATTTCAAACAATGACATGAAATTTTGGTATAAAATCCCATTTCACGCACCAACGCATGCGGAGAAAATTTCATGAAAGGAAACATTGGTCCAGCCATGATAGAATAAATGAAATCTCGTGAGAGAAACTGAAAGGTGTGAAAATAAGGGAGATCGACTAGATAAATATATGGAGTGAATATGCCATCGCATGCTTGTAATTAATACAAGCTTGCTAGTGGCTTTAATATCAACCTTTATTGGAAATGGTGATGAGTCCATGGCCAATCAACATATTTATTACCAATCTTATCACAAAATGCTTGGTCAGTCCCTTGATTTTCTAAAATCTACCTATTTATTAGCTATCTTAATAGATTAGATTAAAGGTTCAATTTGGAGTTAATGAAAACATACAAAGGGAATTTTATTCACACAAGATTGATTTTCCTGACAAGGTCTATTTTTTTATGGCATTAGCAATAATATGGGAGTCTCCTATAATAATTAATTCATTGCTATTTGAGTCATTAGCTAAGGACCAACAATGTTCCAGCGCTTAAACTTACTTGATTTATACATTTAATACTTTACTAAATTTCTAATCATTAGTCAAGTTATTAATTATGAGGGTAGCCTCTAGAAGAGGCTCACCCATTAATTTTTCATGGCTACCTTTCCATACAAGCTTGAGGATACTTCTTCTACTATGATCTACTTCTGCTACTATGATTTAACCTTTCCTATCTATGTGGCTATGTTTATTACAGAAACATTTATCTTCACAATAACAAAGCCTTCCCTTTCATTAACTAATGATGCTTACCGGTTGCCAACATTTTTATTTATATGAAAAGATATGAATTACATTTTCTACACAATATATCAAATGAGAACTACATAAGGCATTATCCTTCTCGAAGGTATGTATTCAAGGACTTGGCTCTGCTAGGGATAGTCCAATGAACATAATATAATTACAAATAATGAAAAAAAAGTTGTTCAGATTTTTTTTACATTGTTAAAATGGATTCCTCAACAATGTGGAGGGTGGAAGCCGCTAGCCTTCTCATCAATGAATCATTTATTCTGAGAAATATTCATGTTAAAATGGATTTTTATTCTCAAAGTTAAAATGAATTCCATGACAAAATATAGAGCATACAAAGGGAAATTTATTCACACAAGATTGATTTTCCCTAACAAGGTCTTCATTTTTATATGGTTATTAGCAATAATATGGGGTCATTCTAATAATAATAATTAATTCATTACTATTTGAGTAATATTAGATCAAAGGACTAACACTTAATTTTACTAATTTATATATTTAATAATTTACTAAATTTTCATTAGTCAAGTTATTAATTATGAGGATAGCCTCTGGAAGAGGCACACCCATTATTTTTTCACATCTACCTTTCCATACAAGCTTCAAGGATACTTCTTCTACTATGATACTTTTCTCTACTATGATCTAACCTTGCCTAACTATGTGGTTATGTCTATTACTAGAACTGTTTATCTTAGCCTCTGATCATTTATTCTGAGAAAGATTCATCTTCATCTTCATCCTCGATTTTTAGTAAATTATTTAGGACTATTTTGTTTAATGGGTAATTTCTAGAAATATGCAAGGCCAAGATGATTAGGATATGCCTTCAGGTTTAAAATATGTACTTCTATTATTGTGTTCTAACACTTACATTTTTTTTAAGGTAGACAATGAATTTTTATTAGGTCAATATTTTTGAAAAAAAAAAGGTATAACCTAGTGAGCACCAAGCCACTCCTTCCAATAAGTAATGTAGCTTAGTGGTCACTAAGCATTTTCCTTGATAAGAATAACATGAATTATGTGATATGAAAATATATCCAACTAGTAATACATAAGGCTTCATCCTTCGATTTTTATTCTCCAAGTTAAAATGGATTCGACAAAATAGAGAGGAAACTACCTAAGGGAAGTCAGAAGCTTAGTGGTCACCAAGGATTTTCCTTTCTTTGATGTTCCAAGACAAGAGAAGACAAAAATATTCCAAGACAAGAAAAATATTTATAGATCTTTCTGAATACACGTAATTAAAAACAAAATTTTAAGCCTAGCATGGCCATTGAGTTCAATATGATATTCAATGTCTATTACATGTTAGTCCTAACCTACTAGGAGATCTATATTTCTTCTTACATATGGGACAAGTAGTAATGACTCCACTAAAAAACTAACTATGCTCCATTATTGTATTTATATTTTTCAAGACTAGTGACCACTAGGGTGGATGCTTACTACATTTCTTTGATGTTCCAAGACAAGAGAAGACAAAAATACTCCAAGACAAGAAAAATATTTATGACTTTTTTTGAATAGACGTAATTCAAAAAGTAATTTCAAAGAGAATACAATATACGTAGTCAAACATGTAATCTTAAGCCTAGCACCCACTAGGTATATTAGCCACCTTCTAGGATCCTAGAGACATCAGGGTTATCCATGTTTTTTTGTTATTCGATCACTAATTTTAAAATAAGAAACTATTGAGGCTTGATACTAGGAAACCATTACTTTCAATTACTAATTGAACCTAGTGGTTGCTAGGCATTTTCCTTTTTACTATCGATTTCAATTATGTGATATACATGATATATCTTATGAGAACAATAAAAAATGTACCTATTTACAACACCTAATCACATCACGACATGTAATATTTTTATTATTAAATATTCAATTCTCAACCATTATCACTCATGTTGGATTCTAGGTTTCCACAATTAAGTAGTGTAACTCAAATATGTTTTTATAGTGATGGGAAGATAGCCATCAATCCACTAATATCTCCTCTATCCTAAAACTATACAGATTGTTTTTTACATTGACAAAAATATATCCTGGAATATATAGATGCTAGCGGTCGCTAGTCTTCACTTCTAGCAAAAAATTGATAACTCAAAACAAACCAAATTTAAAATTGATTAATTGTTTAAATTGCTTAGTGAAAAGGATAAAAAAAATTTTTATTAATGATTTATTTTTTTATAACTAAAGGAGGGTTGAAGTATGCCTAGTGACCGCTAACCTATAAATATCTATTCCTATTGACTTTTACTCTATGAAAATAATGACATCAAGATACAACATCTCCTTGTTTTTACACTATTGAGAAACAATATTTATCCTTTCCAATTACTTACAAATTATTAATTTGTTTAATTCCTTTTTTTAGGAAATATGTCTTCCATTGGTCACACTTTGTTCCTATGAAAATTCCTTTGATTGAAGGAGAAGAGGATATGAAAAAGATAGATGATGAATGGTTTGTAGAAATGCATTCCCTGGAAAATTACCATGTGATATGTGGTTTTTTTTTTGAATGAAGACATTTTCAAAGAAGTCGGTATGGTACTAACTTCAAAGGTTATTGATCAAAAACATTGTGTATTCAAGGTTGAATGCATTGACGTTGTAATGAATAAGTGCCTTATTCTTGACATGGAATTGGAAGTTTCATTGTTCAAGAAACTAGAAATGAAGGCTTCTAGAGAAAATAAAATGTGTTCTTGTTTTAAATATGGTTGGAATTTGGGGTTGTTCATACAGTCAGAAAAAATAGGCTATGAAAATGCCCTTGAAATTCATAATAACATGAATTTGGTATTCAAAAAATTGTATAGAACCGAGAATACCTCTTCTATTTGTCATTATTTGAATAGAAAAATTTTTCTTTCTCCACCGAAACATGCAAAGCTATTTACAATGTTGAGGTGATCTTATTTTTCTAAATTAGAGATAGATCCCTCTAAGTCAAATTTGTAAGGGATTAAAAAGAATAAAAATTGGTTGTGTTGTTGAAGAAAGTGACAATATATTTGAGAAAACAAAAATTACAAACGTTGAACAATTAAAATTTTTTTGTTCAATGGTGATGTTTTTCCAGTTGAATTTTCTAGGTGCCATGTTTCACCTCTACAATATCAATTTATCATCATGTGCATGAAGATAATGTTGACCTTCTTTTTCCATTCAATGTTGATTAATGTTATTCCTACACTGAGGGATGCAATTATTCTTCCCTTTTTACCATCTACAAAGGAACTTGTGCTACTCGAGGATCAAATGACCTGAAAAGGGATGATGTGTAGTTCTACATTTTGGATGGCCAACATACCATTTGTGCCCAACAAAAAATATTTTGGCTGAAAGAAAATATAAGTCATTACATACTAAGATGTAGTTTAGAAAGGCTCGCATTATTTCTTCAAACGTGTCGAGTGAGAGACATTGTTAATATTTGTAGGAAGCAAAAAATGAGGTAAACAAAAATTGGATTGATACCAATTTTATTGATATATTGTACAAGGCTCAAATGATTTGGAGATCCCTAGGATGTCCTCGGAAGCCCAGAGTGGGAAACACAAAATAGAAGATGAGTTGAAGGTAATGATACTTAATTTTAACGCATTTGTTCTTAAAATTTAATTTTGTAATATGCAGAAAATAAATATACTACTTCCTCTTTCAATGCAGAGTTTTGAGAAACAATGTCTTGTTATTTTCAAAGTGGCTAGGGAAGAGAGTCTTTAAAAAAATGACATTTCTATTTTTACCCGAGGACATATGGAAAAATGGACAACAACCTTTGAGTTATTTAAATCAGGTGGGCTTGCTTTTGTTCTCCTTATAAGGATAACCAACCTAACTTTCAAGAAAATTCACTTGGAAAGGTTCATGGTGAATTCCTTTCAGGCCTGCAAGAGGAATGATGATGAGGAGCTATCAATTCTAGTAGATAAAGTGCAATAAAGGAAAGTATGGCTAACTGGCTCTATTGAAGTAGGTGTCATAGTGGAGACTTTTGATTCTTACTACCAAAGAGTAAAAGATGATAGAAGAATGAGAGGAAAATTTCTAAAATATATAAAAAGTAAATATCTAGGTAATATTGTATTTAGAAAATGCAATGAAAAGAATATTGTTGAAAAATTTGGTCTGCATGACTCTCACTACCACCAGTTGTGTGTACTCTTGGGAGAAGAGAATAAAGGAAAAATAAAATTTGATTCTGGAGGAAGTGAAAAATCATCAAAAAGAAAAATTGATGTTGAAGTGGCAGAGGTTCTCCCAGAGAAGCTCAAACAATTATTGACAACTACATGATTTCAATGGAAGAAAAATTCCAGAAAGGATGGAAGACACACGAAGACTTTACCTATCAATGTGCATATCCCTTCCAGACTCCAGTCAACATTATCTTCTATTCCATCAACTAATCCATTCAATGCAAAATGTGTGATCATAGATTTCTGTAATTTGTCTAGTACTAACTTTTGATGCAATAATGGACCTATGCTTATAGTTTTCAGATCTAGTCTTTTAAATTGTGTTATTATTGTGCTCTTACTATTTCTTCTTCAAAAATGTTAAGAGAGACGATAAAAAATACATGCAAAAAGTTAAAGACAAGGGGGAATCAGTTGTGGAAGGTTGTTATAGATTTTATGACAGTAGTGGAAAATTTAAGAGCTTGTGTCTTATGTACACAATAACTGATGTGCACAATTGTGATGTTGATGATGGGGATAGAGAAGAAATCACCATGGATTGGATGGATAAACTTCCACAACAATTTGTGACTACAAGAAAAATCGGCCTATGAGGAAAGACACACCCTTTTCTTTATGAGAGATCTTATGGGTTTTGGTCACATATGTTTGATCGAATCACTTCTGAAAATTCTCCAGTTATAGTGTTGTACGGTGGTAGTGTTGTAGTGCATGCTTTAGTTGACTCGGGTCTATCTATGTTTTTATTGTTGAATCACATGATCAAGAAATGTTTTTAAAACACTATTCTCATTTGAAAAAAGGTACATTGATTAAGATCACTTAAAACAATTATATTTGTTTAATGCATTTGAACTGATACATACAATATTTATGCAGACAACCAACTAGTAGAGGAAGACATCATCTCTTCCTCTCCACATACAAACAAAGGAGATGAAAATCATTCTTAACATGTCACAACCAATTCAACTTATTTCCCCAGATGTCTCTTTGACCATCTATCCAATGAATCTATAAAAGGTGAGTGGGAAATACTCGTATTATAAATGTATCACTACAAGAAGTTTTTGATTGTCATTGTTTACATGTTTTTAATAAAACTTCAAAATTTTTCTAGATTTAATGACAAATGGGGAGGCTATTGGCATGTCACACATGAACTCACAGAAAAAAAATGGTATGGTAGTCATGTACAATTATAAACAAAACCATTTATAAGCCCCTCATAATTGTAGGAACCTATAGTGAAGTATTTTATTTGTTATATGTATTACCCTAGCGGACGCTAACATACATCTTTTAATTAGATTTATTTTGAATTGAGTAAATTTTTGGTTTATTGGTTAATATTAAATTGTGGACAATTGAAAAAAAAATTACTTTTGTATAGTTGGCTATTTGGGGCCTGCTAAGCTAATCAAAGTATGTCATACCAAACATAGTCCAAGAAATAATGGGCTAGCCTAGCAGACACTAATATACATCAATATCTATGTAATATTTTCCATCAAAGTTTTTTTCATTGAAAAGCAAGTTATATCATGAATTTAATTACGTCACCATGGTATTTACTTTCAATTGATTAATGATTTTTTTATTGGTTAACAATAAACTACCGAGAATAGAAAACAAAACTTTTTGTGTAGTTGGCCATTAGCGGTCATTAAGCCCATCAAAGATAGTCAACCCAAACATAGTCCAAGAATTAATGGCTTATGCCTAGTGGTCACTAATATACAACTACATCTATGCAATATTGTATAAAAGCAAGTTGTATCACGTATTTTTTTACATCGACTTAAAATTTATTTTGAATTGATTACTATTTTTTTAAATAGAACGTGCATCACAAGAACCTGAGGGGGAGTGTGAGGGAATCCAAGGGAGTCTCAATCAGTAAGTGTTAACATTATTAAATTTTGATTATTTGAATTGGTTAATATCAAATTGTGGACAATTGAGAAAAAATTACTTCTTTGCAGTTGGCCAAAAGGATTATTTAATTATTTTAGATTTGGAGGGTTTTCTCTATGAGAAAAACCAATCCCTTAAGGAGTTGGAAATCAAGTTTGGTAAGGATTCTATCAACTTTCGAGGTGGGCTCAAGGAATTTTTAAAGATACTAGCAGCAAAATGTGAAGTGGGATTTTGGTCTAGCTATCTCTCTTCCACAAAGTTGAAAAGTTGATTAAGGCTTTGAAAAAAAATAGTGGTTGAATTCAAACCATTATTTTTTTGGGTAAATAACATTGTTGTGTAGAAGATAAAATTGCAGTAAAATATCTCCAAAAGATTTGGAGTAGAGAGGATATTGTTTTTGGCCCTAGAGACACATTGTGTATTACAATGGGCCCAAAGGAAACCCTCTGGAAAATTTTATGGTGGGGAGGAAATCCAATGAAGAAAATTGTTTCAAAGATAAGTGGTTGATGACCAATTTGTACACAAACATATCACATATATTGTCTCAGGGTTTGAGTGTTGCAGAGGGCATCCAAAAATTTACAAAAATAGAAAATATATAACTATTAATTATTTCAAAATGTTTTTTACAATGATATTCATTCATACATATCATATGGTCACTCTTTATTTTATATGTTGAGATTACAAATTTAAAAGTTGGCAATATTTATATCTTCATTGTGATTGAGTTGATATTATAGTTTTATAAGTTGTTTGTGTGAATTACCCAAATAAAATATTATCACAATAATATGTTGACCTATTTTAAATCACTTTTAAAAGCTTACATTAATTCTGAGTTGTTTTTATAGATCCAATTGGGAAGCCTAGAAATTACTAGTTTTGGGAGTTGAAGGTTTGTTGTTTGGAATTTCTGGTATTGGTGACAAAATACCTCGTAATATGGTTCCATATTTTAGATCCGGGAATATTGAATACTTTGAATGAGAATTTAGTGCTGAATTGATAAGTACTACATCAAAATATTTTGACATTTCCTTATGGTCTTCATTTATGGATTCAAGAATGGTGAAGTACATGTTCATCAAAAAATTTAGTTGGTTATGAGATACCCACTTCAGGTTCATTTGGGGATGCCACCAATGTAAGTTCAAAACAAATACCAGTCAACAGATATTAGACATTTATGGTAATGTATATGGTGAAAACAATATACTTTTGATCGATGATGCAAGATTCTTGTCATGAAGTCAAAGAAGAAATTACTCTCAAAACCCCAACATACTAGAGATTTGATGGAAACTATAAGACTGATTCAAAAATTTACACTGAATTATGTACATGGTTGAAACATGTAGGAGAACACAAGAACATGTGTAGATCATTGAAAAATTTCAAATGCACCATTGGCATTTGAATTGTATACTTTTCTTCCAAATCCAACAATGTATTGTGCATTTTTATGGAATAAAATAACTACCTTAAGGTTCTTAAAAATTCGTAGCATATGCAATCATTTTTTCGATTATTTTTTTGGCAAGAAAAAATTTTTTCTAACTTGGGTGAAGAGACAATCATGGATAATGGACCAATAAAAGAATGAGTTTTCCCAGATCTACATAGTTTAAACTTAAAACAAAATTTATAACAAGTAAGTCCCTTATTCAAAATAAAAAATTAAGCCTAGTGGCCGCTAGGCTTAATTAACAAGGAAACATATAATTTTATTGTTTCGTAGATAGATGTTGGCTTCTCTAAAATCAAAAAACAATTTTTTCCCAAGTTATGCATGGCTTAATCTTAAAGAAATTTTGAAAATGATAAGAACCTTATTCCAAAGAAAAAAATAATCCTAGATGGCCACTAGACCGTATAAAATAGAAACATGTTATGTTTATTGATTTATAGATCCATGTTGGCTTCCCTGAAATCATAAAATGATTTTTTACCAGATCTTTATATGTTAATCTTAATGACATTTTGAAAATGATAAAACCTTGTTTGAATGAAAAAAATAAATCCTAGTACCGCTAGCATGTATAGAAAGAAAAATTTTTCTATTTAATGTTTTGTAGATCATTATTTTAAAGATTTTTTGTTTATTGTTGTGTGGAAGATTACATCATGATCATACAGGAAGATTGCATCATCATCAAATGTACCATTTATCGAGGATCAGGAATCAAAAACATCGCATAGAGAAATATATTTCTCAAAAATCTTAGAATGTGGCCTATAATCAAAACATATTTCTAAAAAATCTTAGCATCATTTAGAGAAAGTGTAATTCATATTACAATTGTAAAAATATACCTATTGAAGGATGAATTGTGGCCTATAATGCATATTACAATTGTACTTAATGATGAATTGTTGCCTATATACAACTATTGAAGGATGTGGAAGATGATGTGGAGATGTATGTGATGTCATTAAATCAATAACCCAATTACAAATATGTAATTTGTCCCTAGATTTAATTGATAACACACCTTTTTGTATAATGTGTGTGATGATCTTTAGTAATGTCATTTTGTATAATGTGTGTTTATCAATCAATGGAAGCCTTTATTCATAATCTAGCCAATGCATGGGAAAATATTGATGATGCCATCCATTTTTTATTTGTGTCAACCTCCTCACATGAGTCGAGGGACTACTTAATTGGGTTGTGCTTTTACTTGACCCTCACTCATTTTCTCATGTTTTCTCTCTTTTTTTCCCCTTCCCTCTCATGGCATCTACCTATGTTCCTTTCATCCTCCTCTTGCATGGAAAGAAGCCAAAAATGGATTTCCACTCTCATGTGTCTTCCACTCATCTTTGCAATGTCTTCCACATAGGCTCCACACTTTTCGAATGTGATTGAGAAATTCTTGGGTGTGGATTATCTCAAAGCACCGGGAGAGCTCGTGTCAACTCGAGATTGTAGGCGTCTTCATGTTCAATTTCTAGTGTTGTGTGTAGATAAGGAAGTGGTCATGGTGGTCACATCCCATTTCATTTACCCATGTCATCGTGTGGGTTTGGCCAAAGCTCTGGAAGAATTATGCCTTCCTATTCTATTTTCCAATTTGTATCCTTGTCCCTCTCCTTTCTGGGTTGACAACAAGATTTTTGATGCCCTGGAATTGAAAATTTGGGCCCTCCATCAATTTTCAAGTCTTTTCAAAGCATATTGATCGATGGGGGCATCTATCTCAATGTGCCATCCCTGGACCTAGTCGCACTCACAAAACCTACCCCACCCCTTCTGATCATGTGGTTCACTTAAAGACTATTGTTGGCTCATCCTTTTCCTTTCTCAAGAAGATTGCAATGCTTGGCTTGGTGGACCAATTAGAGGTGGAACCCTAGGGTTTCTCTATCATTCCCCCTCTATTTTTGTGTTCACCTCTCTATGTTTTTTAAGCCTGGTTATTCATGTTACATTTTGGCCTCGTTATTTACAATCTTTCCTACTGGTTTTTGGTTTTTGTATGTATCCCTTCATCGATCAAATATTTTGATACTTTTAGGGTGGGGACCCATCAACCCTCCGGTTCATAGCTTTGGTCAAAAGTGTTTAACTATCTAAAAAATAAAATTATGTAATTTGTCCCTAAATTTATTTGAGAACAAGTTTTTGTATAATGTGTGTGACTATCTTAATAATGTTATATATATGTATAATATGTGTGACTATATTTAGTAATTTTATAATACAAAAAGGATTTAAATGATAATAGATATGTTAATATATAAAAAAGTGTACATAACATTTTTATTTCTAGTGAATTCTTATTTGATTAATGTTAATTTAACTAGATAAGCTACATTGACATTACCTAGCGAGAGTTAAGTTTTAACTCTCTTACTTTTTTAAGTCATATTATCCTCTGACTTCAAATTGTCCACTACACAAATTGTTCACATCACTTTAAGGAATATAAGGAATTGAAAAATTCTCAACCACTTCAACAATCAAGTGTGTTCATAGATATCGTGAAAACAATTTTAATTTCTATGATTTATTCTATGAATTTGGGATTCCAGTGTGATGAATAGTTTTACAATGAAATTCAAATACTTCTTAAAATGATTTACCATAATTCTACCTTTAGAAAAGGAGTTTTAATTTATTTCATATCTATATTTAATTACAAAAATATATCCTCTTGACAAGGGGAGTAAGGAGAATTTTGATTTTCATTTAAAGTGTCAGTGTGGGAGGAAATTTTTCATGAGTGATTTCATGTCCCTTCTTTTGAGGCACACAAGGATGGTGGAAGGTGACATGGGGGTTAATGATGAATTTCATCATGCATTTATAAATTTTAATGGGATGTTAATGTTTTTGTAATCTAGGTTTATTCCTCTCTTGGAATTTGGGTTTATAACTATTAAGGGATGTTAATGTGCATTTATTCCTCTCTTTGAATCTAGTTTTATCTCGTGCCCTTACAAGTGCAATCTTCGAGAGTGGCGTGAGTGTGGCACAAGTTTGATGCATCACTTGCCAATAAGGAATGCTTACTAGAGAACCCCACCCACTAGGATCCAAGGCCGATGATTCCAAGTCGGAGTGGATGATGATGATGTCCCCCTCTCTCACTCCAAGGGAAGTGTGGTGCTCATAGTTTTTCATATGTGTAGTAAGAAGGGTGATCACTACACATCAAAATTCCCTTACAAGGATCTCACCTCCATCGGTGCCACAAACACCTTAACAATGGATAAGACCATCGAGGGCCTCACCTTTCGGTGGAATCATTGTTGTGGGGATGTCACTTCCCTTTGCTTTTGGGGGGCCTCCCGAGTCTCAGGGATATGCATGTGGACCCTTGGATTGCATGCCACAGAAATGATGAATATTATATTTGAGTTACTAGTATTATCTAAGGACCATGAGGGATGTCAATCTGCATGATATTTTCAAGTCATTTTACACATCACATGTCTATGTGCCCATGGATTAGAAGAAATAGATTAGTAGTGGATTTGGTTTTGTTAATTTCATTAATAGGGAAGGATGCTCAGAGAGCTATCAATAAGCTCAATGCTATGGTTATGATAATCTTACTCTCAGAGTTGAATAGTCCACTCCAAGGAAAACATTTTTAAAAAAAAATTGAAGCAAGGAAGACTTAAAATCAAGGCATCTTTCCTTCTTTCTATGGAGTCTTTTACTTATTTCCACTTTAGGTTAGTATTGATAGGATCAGTTGTGTTTCACTTGAATGCAATGATTCTCCTTTTATGTTGACTTGCCTCATTTAGTATAATGATTTATTTGTTTTCACTAAAGAAAACCTATCAAATATTAATTTTTAAAATCATCATGACATTTTTTTCATGGTATATTTTAGAAAATTGAAAGTTAAAATTTTAATTTTACCTTTTACTATTGAGAAATCATTTGTGTACTTACAAAAAATATGTGTTTGTTTACTGTCAGGTAATATTATATATCTTGAGAAATTTTTCTTAACATAGTACTTGAAAATAAAGAGTTTATCTAAAATTTAGTTCAATATTACTTCAATGTAGACCAAACTAGCTTTGGCTCTAACATGCTTCTTATCAAATCATGTGAAAAAAAAGTATTGTAAAGTCAATTATTATTTGATTTTCTCTCTATGGTGAGTAGTTCAGGTTTTAGATATATGATTCTTGAAGGAATGTGATGTGGAAGGATATTTACCTATTCTATGAGTTATAATATGGTTCCCCCAACAATAATGATGCCATAATAAAAGGATTGGATTTTAAAATTAAGTTGTACCAAAATATGCCAGTGAGATACATAGATGCACTATAAAGGACTTGAGTTGGTTTCTTTCTTTTTTCTAAGAAACATGTTCTCATATAAGAGTGTCTTGTTGACATGCACATAGAGATCAAATGCCCCCCTAAATGTCATACGTCATAGCTCACAAACAAGATTATCCACCATTGATAACATTCAACAGGTATCCACTTTAATGAACACATTTGTTTAATTTTATTTGTAGGGATGATTTGAGTGTCTAAAACCCTTAAAATTTACTCCAGATGACACATGAGGATTTCCTAAATTTGTGCATTTCTTGAGTTAGGGATGATAGTGATGGCATTTATGATAGAGTGAGATGTGGGAGCTTGAATAGGAGGATAATGAAGATCTAGAATTTCTTCTACCACCGTTGAATATCATCGGGCTAGATGAAGAAGATCATCAAATACAAGTTCAACAAGTAGGGCCAGATGGTGGTTCACACCACTACCATGTGCATCAGAAGATGGATTACATTTAATTATATTCTCATAGTTTGGATCATCACCCTCTACTAGTTTCTTCAAAATATCTTTAGTAATTCTCTAGTTACTGATGAGGTTTAATCACATCATAGTAAATGAACCTAGAAGTGTCTCACATCTCTTGAAATTCATTAGCCTAGTAACGAATTGCTAGCCCGTATAAAAAGGAAACATGGTGGTTTATTGTTTTACGGAAAAATGTCACTTCCATGAAATCATTAAAATATTTTCCTAAGATTTGCATGGATAAATGTTAATGACATTTTAAAACTAATAAAGACCTTATTCCAAAACAAAAAAATTAAAGCCTAGGGTCATTCATTATATAAAATAGAAACATGTTGTATTTATGGTTTTGCAGATCAGTGTTGGATTCCCTTGAAATCATTAAATGATTTTCCAACAACTGCATAGTTTAATCTTAAATAAATTTAAAAACGATAAGAACCTTTATTGCAAACTAAAAATTAAAGCCTTGTGGCTGCTAGCCCATACAAGTGCACTCTCGAGTTTTGCAGTGAGTGATGAAATTTTAGTGTGCTACTACCAACTAGGAACCACCTACTAGAGAGCAACCCCCCCACATCGATCAAGGCCGATGATTCCAGGAGATGCGTTGTTGCCTCTCTCATGATATAGTTTTTCATATATGTAGTAATAAGAAGGGTGATCACTACACATCAAAATTCCCTTACAATGATCTTTCCCCCACCCATACCACAGAAACCTTAACAATGGATAAGGTCATCGAGGGCCTCACCTCCAATGGAAGCATCTTTGGTGGGGATGTCTTCCTCCTGCTATTGGGGCCTCCCTAGTCTAGGGGGGTGGCATGGACCACTCTATCGACACCATGCCTTACAAAAATGATGAAAATTCTATTTGAGTTACCAGTTTATTCGAGGACCATGAGGGATGTCAATATACATGATATTTTCAAGTCATTTGTACACATCACGTGTGTCTACGTGGCCATGGATCAGAAGATGGATTAAGAAGGGGATTTGGTTTTGTTAATTTTCATCAAAAGGAGGATGCTTCAGAGAGCTATCAATAAGCTCAATGCCTATGGTTATGATAATCTTATTCTTAGATTCGAATGGGCCACTCCAAGGTAGAAGACTTTTAAAAAAAAATAAAAATAAAGCAAGGAAGACTTAAAAGAAGACATCTTTCCTTCTTTCTATGGAGTCTTTTACTTATTTCCACTTTAGGTTTTGTAGGGTTATTAGTGTTGATAGGATTAGTTGTGTTTCACTTGAATGCAATGATTCCCTTTTATTTTGACTTTCTCATTTAGTATAATGATTTATTTGTTTTCACTAAAGCGCAAGTTTGACGTCACTACCAACTACAAACTCTACTAGAGTGACCCCACCCACCGGGATCCAAGGCTAGTGATTCCAAGTCCAATGGAGATGCGTTGTCCGGCCTCTCTCACTCTAAAAGCGCAGTGTGGTTCTCATAGTTTTTCGTATACGTAATAAGAAGGAGATTACTACACATCAAAATTCCCTTCCTATTAGAGTAGGTATTTACTTTAGCTCATGTTCACCTAGGTACTTTATTTACCTTTATTGTATTTATCCTCACCCACTTATGTGTGTGGATATTTCTTTTATCTTATTTAGATATTAGGAGATATTATCTAGTTGTTAGGTATAGTTCTTTCCTTGATCTATGGTATTGACTAGATCCTTGATGTCTAGTTCTCTCCTAAATCTATGGTCTTGACTAGTTCTTTGATGACTAGTTATTTCCTTGATTTATGGCTTGATCTACGACCTTGACTGGTTCTTAGATTGTTATTCCTTGCCTATTTAAGCAAGGCCCATTCTCAATGTATTGCATTGAGTTCCATAATAATATATGATATTGTTTCTCATTTGTTTGCAAAGGTTTTATGTAAAGTTATTATGGTGAATTGCTTTCATCTTATTGATCATGGTGTTTGATTAGCATCTGTGTTCTTGGCTTGGTATGATCTGGTTATCGTTCCTTTTATGGTATCAAAGCAGGAGATTGTTGTTGACATCCGTCTGTAAGTTTTATTTTGCAAATAAAATCTTTGTATATTCATATATTTGGGATTTGGTCATTTTTTGTTGTTGAGTGCATTTTATGCAAAATGGAGGCTTCCATTCGATGTGGAAGGTTGGAATACCCTAAGATTGACTGTAAACTTGACCATTTCTAGAGGTAACTATTTTTCTAGGTTTTTTTTATTGTTACGGGGAAGCACAATGGTTTGCCTCGGGATTCATGTCGGGAAGAAAAGAAAATGTGGGATTCTTTGTTGGGTATGTTGGATTTCTCCATATCTATATAGGCTATTTTCTCGTTGTGGTATATCTATCTCGGGTTATGTGCAAGAATTTTTTCGAGATCTTTCCTTATTTGGCGGGGTCCACGCCCATTAAAATCCTTAGCCCTTGGTCATATGGTATGGTCATATGAGGGCTTAAAGCTTGTGATTCCCACTATTTGGTGCTTAACTTGAACCCCTTTTAATTTTATTTGTGTGGGTAAGGAAACAACAATTTATTTTGTTTTAGTGGCAAATAAAATAAATAATAGAGTAAAATATTAAAAAGCTTGTAACTTTTGACTTGTAACTCAGTTTTGAGTGCTGTTTTTTACAAAAGTGCTTGTTTTTTTGTGCTCTTTCCATTGGAAATATTTATTTTGAGACTTGCACTATAATTATAAAGTGCCAAATATGGAGGAGTGTTGTAATCAATTTTGGATACAATTTCGGCTGAGCCCAAATTCCTAAACCTTTGGGAGTTGCAGTTGTACCTATCATGGATTCTGAGAATGATATGCTTTTCTCTGAAGTATGTGGACCTCAAGAGGATATTGTAAAATTTGTGGAAGAAAATAGATCACTCAAGAAGTGAAATTATCTTCTACAATAACTCATTCATGATAAGGATACAATAATACATTCCCTGCAGAACAAACTTACTAGCTTACAACATCACCATCATATTGTGGACAGCCATATCCATGCTCCTAGTCCACTTGTAGTTATTGCTCCTGAACCCACAAACATTGATCTGTCATTCTTTGAGTCTGTTCCTACTCTTGATGCTCATACACCTATGAAGCTTCTTATGGCACACTCTTCCACATATGTGCCTATTATAGTACCACATGTTGTGTATCGTACTTCTTTCAGTTGCATGGCTTTTTTGAGAAGCATACCACTACATTTAGTTCTCGCATGCTCCATTCTATGGGTCTCACTATCGAGTCATTGTGATAATTCACAAGGTATTGTTTCTTATATTTCACATGTTAAGTGGAATTCTCATCATGACATTGGTATTCGAGTAGATACTTCATTGGGATCACACATTGATAGAGCTCCTTTTTTCACTCGTATCTTTCTGAGGATCATGAGCAACACATGAGTTCTACACTTTTACTCGGGCTTGAGAAACCTAAGATTTTAGTTTTAGACATGATTAACCTGACACACATTTTGATGTTCTTTTGCATGCACCCATCGTGCATTTTACACCAAGTCATATGCATGCATCTTCTTTATCCATCCGTGTTGATTTGGGTTGGATATCTGATCACTCATGGCGGCAACATAGGCATTCATTGAGAGGAATCTATAGGCATGGATCCTCCACCATTCGGCCTCTTTCTCCACTTTCTATACCTTATGCATTGAGCATTTTTCTTTAGTAGGTGTAGTGTATCTTTCTTGTTTGTTAAGAGATTTTACATATATATTTTTGACACTTTTGGGATGTTGATAATCTCTCTTATGGGGGAGCTATTCTAGTGGAGCCTAGTGTTAGTTTTTGCATATTCAAGTAGTTTTTGATAACTCATATAGATTTGTAGCTGCACTCCACCCATTCAGTAGTATGGGAGGGTGTGGTGTTGATCCTGCTTCTTCGGGTTTCGTGTCCTTGCCTTGTTACCTTGGATTTTCTCGAGATCGCGACACTTTAGATTTTGTTTCCTTACCTTGTTGCTTTGGTTTTTGTTCTTGGATCGTGGCACACCTATTTGTAGTAGTTGATCGAATTATGTTTGGTGTTTTTTTACACTTTCGACATCACTTTGTTGATAGTCTCCTTGTATGGAGCTATTCTAGTGAAACCCAGTGTAAGTTGTTTTTGAGTTTGTGATCGAGCAATGGATTCAAACCATAATGCACACCAAACTTCTTCAACATTATATGAGTTTTTTGAGATGATATTCTTAGGATGCCTTGGAGTAGGTATTTACTCTCTTTACTTTGTTGTTACTGGTTTTGGGTACCTTGCAGTTTTCTTTTTTTCCCAGTTATTTTACATGAGTACCTCATTAGGCCTAGTTGCCAAGACTCATACTATGGACATGCCACTTCTATTTTGGCCCCTAGCTTCACTTGAGGGTGGGTGTTAGATTAGGTATTTACCTTATCTCATGTTCACCTAGGTATTTTATTTACCTTTATTGTATTTATCCTCACTCACTTATGTGTGTGGGTATTTCTTTATCTTATTTAGATATTAGGAGATATTATCTAGTTGTTAGGTATAGTTCTTTCCTTGATCTATGGTATTGACTAGATCCTTGATGTCTAGTTATCTCCTAAATCTATGGTCTTGACTAGTTCTTTGATGACTAGTTATTTCCTTGATTTATGGCTTGATCTACGACCTTGACTAGTTCTTAGATTGTTATTCCTTGCCTATTTAAGCAAGGTCCATTCTCAATGTATTGCATTGAGTTCCATTATAATATATGATATTGTTTCTCATTTGTTTGCAAATATTTTATGTAAAGTTATTCTAGTGAATTGCTTTCATCTTATTGATCATGGTGTTTGATTAGCATCTGTGTTCTTGGCTTGGTATGATCTGGTTATCATTCCTTTTACTTAAAAGGATCTCACCCCCACTTGTGCCACAAACACCTTAATAAGGGATAAGGCCATCAAGGGCCTTACCTCTGGTGGAATCATCAGTGGTGGGGTTACCGCTACCTCTGCTACTAGGAACCTCCCAGTCTCGGGTGTGGCATGGACCACTCTGGCAACAAAATGCATAATATAAATGATGAATTTTTTTCGAGCTACCATTCTATTTGAGGACCATGAGGGATGTCAATATTCATGAGTTTTTAAAGTTGTTTGGATCGGAAGACTGATTAGAATGGGATTTGGTTTTGTTAAATTCATCAACAAGGAGGACACTAAGATAGCTATCAATAAGCTTAATGTCTATGGTTATGATAATCTTATTCTTAGAATTGAATGGGTCTCTCAAGGAAAACCTTTTTAAAAAAATTGAAGCAAGGTAAACTTAAAATCAGACATCTTTCTTTCTTTCTATGGAGTCTTTTACCTATTTCCACTTTAGGTTTTGTAGTGTTTTTAGTGTTGATAGGATCAATTGTGTTTCACTTGAATGCAATAATTCTCCTTTTATTTTGACTATCCTCGTTTAGTATAATGATTTATTTGTTTTCACTAAAGAAAACCTATCAAGATTATTCGTCGTTGATTAAGCTCAATAGGTGTCCACTTTAACGAACATGTTTGTTTAATTTTATTTGTAGGGTGATTTGTGTGTCTGTAAACCCTTAAAATTTACTCCAGATGCTTGAGGATTTCCTAAATTTTCTTATTTCTTGAGTTAGGGATGATAATGATGGCATCGACAGAGTGAGATGTGGGGAGCTTGAATAGGAGGATAATGAAGATCTAGAATTTTTCTGCCACCACCAAATATCATCAAGATGGATGAAGAAGATCATTGAATAAAATTTCAATGAGCAAGGCCAAATGGTGGTTCACACCACTACCATGCACATTAGAAGACAAATTACATTTAATTATATTATCATAGTCTAGATCGACACCCTATGCTAGTTTCTTCAAAATATCTTCAGTAATTCTTTAGTTACACTGAGGTTCAATCACATCATAGTAAATGAACATGTAAGTGTCTCACATCTCTTGAAGGTCATTAGCCTAGCGGCCATTGGCCCGCATATAAAAATAAACATGGTCAATTTATTGGTTTGTATACAAATTTTAGCTTCCATGAAATCATTAAAATATTTTCCCAATATTTTCATAGTTTAATGGTAAAGACATTTTAAAATTGATAATAACCTTATTCGAAAAAAAAGTAAATCCTAGCGGTTGTTAGCCCATATAAAATAGAAACATGTTATATTTATGGTTTTGCAGATCAATGTTGGATTCCTTGAAATCATTAAATGATTTTCCAACAATTACATAGTTTAATCTTAAATAAATTTTAAAACTGATAAGAACCTTTATTCCAAAGGAAGAACTGAAGCCGCACTGTTGCTAACCATAAAAAATAGAGACATGTTTTGTTTATTATTTTGTAGATCAATGTTGGATTCCAATATATTGATTTTGGATTCCAGTATATGGGATTTTGGAGTGCAGTCAATTCCAATATATGTGATTTTGGATTCGAGATAATTCCAATATTTAACATTTTGGAATCCAAAACTAGTAATTTTGGATTCCAATAATGGTGGTATTTTTTTACGGCTCAAACTGGAATAAGTCCATATTTAGTGAAATAATTATTATGTGGGGATATTATTAAACCATTGCAAATAAAATTCCTTAAGACTTCTATGGAATATCTTAGTGAGAAATATATCATTATATGCATAGTAAAAACAAGAAAGATGAAAAATTGAAGATGTGATTGTGGATCACCCTTTCAATCATAGATAGGAAGCTTATTTACGGTGAAATAAAGTAGAAAAGGGTATAAGATAACATCGGGTGCAAGTGGATTATGGAATAATTGATAAGATTCTATAGTATTAGAATTAGGAGACAAACCTTATTGTAATTATAATTTTGTGCACTGGAGATAATGAACAAGGGACTCAAGAGCATGTGTGGTAAATGAAGATGTATCTGAGCTAGTATGATGATAGGAGATGTAGTAGCAATAGTGTCTACATGGATAGGCATAGATACATTTTTTATAGGAATGTTAGGTGTTCCTAAAGAAGTAGGTACAACAGATGTAGGTATAGTAGATATGGGTTTAGACCGATAGATAAAATATGTATAATTAGATTGTTGATCATGATATATCTTAGTAATAAGGAGGATCTTGATAATATGCTCAACATGGTGTGGATTAGTATGAAGTTGAGCATCAAAATTAGATAAGAGTTTAAATTAATCTTGATCTAAATTTTTTCCTTGATCATGATAATGATCATAATCATAAGAGTGTTCACTATTTATTTCAATGTCATGTTAGGGAACCTCATGTGAGGGTGTTTCACCTTTTTCTTAGATCGTAACTTTGAAGTGTTGATGAAATAGATAGGGTAACAAGCGTAGGAGGAATACCTATTCAAATGTCGGTTGATGGGTTGTTGCACGTGTATGACTTCTGAATCCATAACTGATCGTGAGAGCTTCCTTTTGGCTAGGACAAACTACCTGTAATGAAAACAAGACCACCAAAAGGAATTAAATAATATGGGCAGTGAACTACCTAGCGTATGCTAGATCCGAGAAGTATGATACTTCCTAGATGGCTATCAGTCCACTATTTTAAACAATTTAATGTTGTAAACAAAATAAATCCTATTGTTATTTTAAATGATTTAGGTATCTCACTTAAAAACATAATAAGAAATAGATCTAATCTAACAGGCTAAGCTAGAATAGAATCCAAAGGTCAAATGATTGGTTCTGGGTCTCTACAGGTTTTATAAAGGTCTTAGGTAGATCACGGGGAATGGGGATGAGATGAAATTAGGTAGGTAGGTCTTTGTTTCTGTTTGTGTGGGAAAATACGAGACCGGTTAGTCGGGAGTGACCAACGATAGTTAGAGTGTAACCGGTGCGATTCTTGTGAGATCTGGAAATGTCACAAAATAAGCTTTAGGTCTCCTTTGTGATTGCACAAAGGACTTGGGTTGGTCGGGACGAGGTATTGGGTGACTGGAGTAGGATTTTGCAAGGTTTTAATGGGTATATGGAAGTGAAAATGTATGATAAATTCAATAGGGGGAAAGATAAACAATGGATCATAAAATGATGATGAAATGAAATAAACCAAGAAAGTATGATGTTATACTTACTTGGATTCCATTCTTGAATTCCTGTGTGTGAGGGATGGAGGTGTTGATGAAGGGTTTTAAGGATGTAAGTGATCACCAAGTAAAAAAGGCTTCTGCATGGTTGCATGTACACTCCTCTTTGCTTGGATGGATCAAATCATGGCTAGGATGGCTGTGCAGGAGAAGAGGCTCAATCTCCTTCCTTTCATGCAGGTTTTTACTAGAAATTTACTCTCTGAAGATGTGTTATCTCTCTGAGATGCATTCTTGCTCATCAACTTTCTCCTAATTTTTCCCACTTTTTTAGACCTTTTAGAATAAGGTAGTTTAGGGGTTAAAATGGGTAACCGACGGCGATCTTGATTAACTAGCGATGGATAGGGAGGTAACCGAGCATTGGTCGGCGGGATTTCTTAGGTTTACTAAACTATGGATATCCTCCTAATTTCCTTGGATATCATGTCGTTATCCCACAGATTAGATTGGGAGCTTCTTGTGAGCATGTGGAAATGTGGTTAGAGGGAATGTAGGAATTGATTTTTAGGGTTTGGGTAAGTCTTAATTAGTTATGACAACTTGCTAAGAATAGGTCTTAGGTTGAGTTGGCTTGATGAGGTGTCTAAGTGAGGTGTATTTGTGGATATTATTTACATTAAGATATTTAAATAATAAATATGGTGAGGGTAATGAATTAATTTAATTAAATTAATATTAGTGGGGTGAAGGGGGCCATGGCTAGGTAAATGTAATAAAGGGTGCTTATTGGTTGAGGTACGAAAGGGGAGTGTGACTTGATTTTAGTGTCTACATTTTGCCCCTTTTTTGCATAGCTCGTATTGGTAAGCGAAACTAAAAAAATAAGATGTGGTTGCCCATTGTGTGGGTGAAGGTGATCCCCCTCAAACCAAGAATTGACAAGGTAGTAGGTGAAAGCAGTAAGTGGTTTGATAAAAGGTAAATGTGAGGAAAAGGCAAGTGGGTATAGGGGAAAAGGGTGAAAGGTCTACTCGGGCAATCTAGGTAATGGGTCAGGGTCAAAGGTAGCAACAATCAAATGCACGCACATGTATAAACTACAACACGCTACCGGGTTGAAGATCAGAAAACTCTACATCATCTAAGGTCGATAGGTTTATCCAAACAAGGTTGAAGTGATTCCAGTATCCAAGGTATAGGATATGGTTAGGAAACACAATGTAGGTTAGGTGCAGGAATGTTTAGGTATGTTCTAGTACACCAAAGGTAGGGTTAGGATAAATGGTCACGACAATAGGCTAGGTAAGGTCATTAGGTCAACAACACAGGTAACAATGCCATAAGGTATAGCGAACACATGAGGTCAAAGGTCACTAGCGATGGTCCAGTCCAAATAGATAGGTCACAGCATGGTTAAGGCCAAGGTAGGGGTAAATTAATGAATCCCCAAAGGAGGAAAAAGGGAGGTAGTAAATGATGAGGTCAGGAAAGGTAAGGTAAATTCGTTGGGTAAAGGTGGTGTTGGGGAAAGGATCGGGGTGAATGGTGGGGTAAGGATCGGGGTGAAGGGTGGGGTAAAAGGGTAAAAGGGAAGGAAATGTGTAGGTGAGGGTGTACAAGTGATTTGTATATTTTGAGCATATCTTGCTTTGTGTGCCTTAGAAGAGATGTTGTATTGATTCATTCTTTTTGTATATATGATAATCTTGGCCTACATGTTGATGACATTTTGTATTGTATATCGGCTTGTGTACCAACATTTTGAGATGATGGACATGATGAGATAGGCATGTATATTGAGATACATATTTATTTATTTATATGATGAGATACATGGTATTTTGTGATGTGTCGATGTGTTTATGAGATATTGGATTTATGGCTTGTGTTAGATGAGATGTGGGTTTATTGTTTTGATGTGGTTTCAAATTAGGTGAGTTAGGCATGATGGAGTTAGGTTAGTTTAGGCATGGATCGAGTCAGGTTATAGGCATGGATTGAGTCAAGTTATAGGCATGGATCGAGTCAGGTTATAGGCATGGATCAAGTTAGGTTATAGGCATGGATTGAGTTAGGTTATAGGCATGGATTAAGTCAGGTTTGGTTAGGCATGGATTGAGCCAAGTTATAGGCATGGATCAAGTCAGGTTATAGGCATGGATTGAGTCAAGGTTGGTTATGATTCATTATTTTTGTAATGAATGATACTATGGGTCATATGTGAAATGTTGTATAATCTATGCATAGTGATGATAGAGGGATGGTAGGTGTAATAAATGTATGTTGTGGTAAGCAACTTGTTATGTATGTGGCTTAATTTCCAATTTTGTTAGAAAAGGGGAACTAAGTGAAATGTGATGTAAATGGTGAGTTAGGCATGGTTGATGAATTGTTTTAGGGTAGAGAATGGCCGAGCTAACCTCCAAGGGCCCCATGCCCTTAGAGTGCTGCCTACATAGTCTCGGCGAAAAGGGACCTCAGGCCGATGTAGTTCTCCCATGAGCTAGGGAAGAATATGAAAATGAGTTGGTAGGTTTTTGGGTATGTTGTGGGTTGAGGTGTAATAGGTGTGGGTAGATTATAGGTAAAAGGATGTAGGTGAAGGAAATTATGGTGAAAGGGGAGGATTAAATCAAAGGTAAGCATCGAGGAACAAGTCTTGTATAAGGTAATCAAAGCATAAACAAAGATGGTTAAAAGATAAGAGGGGGCAATAAAGCCACCTGATTGGGTAGGATCATACCAAGTAGATCGTACCTTAGAGGAGGTGAGGAACATAAGACCCTAAATACATTGCACAATTGAGATGTTCTATGATGAGGGTAGTCCTAATATCACCAAATGTCTAAATTCCAAGATGTCCCTTGAGGTAATTGAGACAATGAGAGTGGAAGTTGTAAGGTGGGTGAAAGGTAGTTAATTTTATATGTTTTGAGTGACAGGGCCCTCGGGCAAGGGTCCTAGGTCATAATGGGGAAGTCCATGACTAATTTTTTTGTTTTTAATAGACTGATCGATGTGGGAAGTCTATATGGGATAATGAATATGGTACTCCTTGAGGTCTTCGTGAAGCTGATTGATGCGGGAAGCTTTGGTTTCTCTCATTTTTTTTTGAAAACTTCACATAGTTTTCCTTCGAGGGAGCAGTCTATTTATAGCAGCAATTTTGTTGAGAGGAAGATGTCCTTTTGAGGGAGTCATCTTTTATTAGAAGTTTGACTCAAGGAGTTTGGTCCCATGTGAGGTCTTTGAAATCATGGACAAGACCAAAGTGGAGGATAGGACTCTTATTCAAAAGGCAAGGTAGAATGACCATGGGATCTCATCTAAAGGTAGATGAAAAGTATCCATGAGAATCATGCTATGTGCAGTGTCGTGGTACACATATTCAAGAGAAGATAACCAGGGATGGATACTCACATGATTCTTGTTTAATCGTTAGGGAGGTGTATGGAGTGGATAGTGCTCAAGGGACAAGCCTATAAAGAGACAAAGGGTGAGGTAGGACAACTATTCAACAATAGAATGTTTGAAGATGTAATGCGTTAAGGGGCTCAGGTTCAGGTTTACCATCAAGTGAGGATAAACGATAGGCTCCTGATCCATAGGTATGAGTTACGATAAGCCAATTAGGAGTGAATTTTTTCCATTTACTTTTTACGCTTTGGTTACGTGTTGATTTTCTTTCAAGACAAGGTCACCAACTTGGAAGGTTCATTCATGAACACGTTTTTCATAAGCATGTTTGATATGATGTTGGTAAACCTGAAGGTGATCTAGAGTGTTAAGACAATGTTCATCTAATAACTCTAGTTGTACTAAACGGTCCTGACAAAATTCATCATCAATAAGCATGTCATGGAGAGAAATGTGGAGTGAGAGGTTCTGGAATTTTGCATCTGTAGACCAGTGAAAAGGGTGTGGCTGCAGTGGAAGTGTGAATACTAGTGTGGTATGCCCATAGGGAAAAAGGAATGTGCATATGCCAATCCTTTGATATAGATCAACCACTTTCATGAGAATTTTTTGAGTGTTTTGTTAGTGGATTCAGCTTGGCCATTGGTTTGTGGGTAATAAGGTGATGAGAAACTAAGCTAAATGTTGAATTAATCACCAAGTTTTTGCAATATTTTGTTTTTGAATTGTTTTCCATTTTTAGTGATGAGGTGATGAGGAACACCAAAGTGACAAATGATGTGATGGTTAATGAACTCACATATCTTCTTGAATTTTATGGAGATGAGTGGTATGGATTCCACCCCGGTTTGTGTAGTATTGGTAGTAGTTATGATCCATTGATGGTGTTGGGAAGAATGAGGATTGATTTTTCCAACCAGATCCAAACCCCATTGAGAGAAAGACCAAAGGTCTGCAAGCGACTGTAAGGCATGAATGGGTGTATGATGAAGGTGGAGAAGGGCTAGGGTCCTCAATGAGGTCAATGTGGGCCTGTTTGGTAGGAGGTTTGGGGAAGTTGATACCACTATGGTCGTTATGTTTATAGGTGGTACATGGAATAATAGTATGGCGGCCCTGCTCATAAAAGCCAAAACCAAAATCCTTCCATGCATAGCGGTGTAGGAAGGTGTGGGTGAAACGATGATTGGTAAGTGATTGGAAGTCAGCAGAAAATGGGCGGGTTTGTGATGGTGGTTCGGGTGTGTAAGTGGTAGTATTAATTCCCCATAGGTGAGACTAGTAAAAGATGAGGAGGACCATAAAGGAGGAATTCTCTATACGATGATCATAGTGAGGGTGTTAATGAAGGCTTCCATACTCTGCAGAGTAAGGAATGTGTTGACAATATATAGGCGAGAACTCCCTTAGAGTGAGGCATTGAAAAACACCTTCCAAGGGGTCATTGGTTAGTATGTAGGTAGCTAGAATGGATGATGATGTTGGAGGTCAATGCGAGGTGGAGTTAAAAGATTGGGAAGCTAATGCGTCAACTATGGAAGTTATAGCAATGGTAGGAATGGAGGAGGTATGTGCGGTGAAAGTAGTAATTGTCTTGGTAGGTGGAGGTGTAGGTGAAGCGTTATTGGTTGCAGAGGTAGATGGCTTGCGGTATGAGCACATCATTGGGTCGGTAAAGCATGTTGCATGTTTTGAAAGGTGATGGGTCAGCTGAAATGGTATAAGTGTGTCCTTCATGTTCAAATTTTACACAACGATGCAGAGTGGAAGGAACGCAACCCATGACATGGATCCAGGGTCTACCAAGAAACAAGTTATATTGGAATTCCCCCTCCAAAACGTAAAAAATTCTAGAATAGTGTGGGGGCCACTCAAACATGAAGGATGACAATGCCTAGTGTGGAGGTGATAGCATCATTGAATGAATGCAACATGACCAAATGTTTATGCATGTAATTTTTAGGTATGCGCATTTGAGAAAATGCATGGGATGAAATGATGTTAATGCTAGCACCTCCATCAATCATCACACAACGTACCTGTATGTCATCAATGTGGACAGAGATGAAGAGGGTTGGGTCTGGGTCATCGTTTTGGTGTGGCACGATCTCCTCCTCTGCGAAGATAAGGGAGGCACTTGGTGAACAAGGT
This sequence comes from Taxus wallichiana var. yunnanensis, assembly GCA_018340775.1. Lineage (NCBI taxonomy): Eukaryota > Viridiplantae > Streptophyta > Pinopsida > Cupressales > Taxaceae > Taxus > Taxus wallichiana. The sequence goes on along the minus strand of CM031236.1, from coordinate 269,710,964 downwards.
GAGGTGAGGATGAAGGTGGTAATTTGGTGAGAGAGGCTACATGATGGGGTGTGATAATGGAGGCTACGGGTGTAGGGTCATTAGGTAAAACCTCAATAGATTGAAGAACCTCCATGAGGGCTTGACGATGGGATTCTGAGGTTTGGATGAGGTCATATAAGGACATTTTTAGGGGAGATTGGTGTAATTGTTTGATCATGGTGTGATGTGTGACACCATTAGAAATGGGAATACGTGGGTCTGCGGATAGTTATATTAGGTATGGGTGCGAGATGGTATGTTGGGTATAGGATTGCTTGGTAGGTTAGTTGCCTTTTCTTTTCCCTTTTGCACACATGTAGTGATGTGTATCATGTTGATTTGAGGAATTGGAAAATGGAGAATGTGTAGGGGAGTGGTATAACAACATGAAGGGTAAAAACCTACGGAGGAGAAAATCCTTATGAGGTGAGCTAGGCATAATGACATTAGAGTGGTGGCATGGAAAGTTATCTGATGTGAACCATGTTAATTTCAAATCTTAAGGGTTGCTCTAGGAGTGGTGAGGGTGGAGTTTGTGGTTGTTGAGTGGGTAGTGTGGGAATGGGTGTCGGTGAAGCAGGATCCTCATCAAGAAGGTTGTCATCATCAAAGTTGGTTTCTGGTGGACATAATTAGATAAGGATGGTTTTCAAGGCCTTACAGTTCTCCACATCGTTCCCTAAGCACACGATGGTATGCACAAATTTTAGTATCGTCAAACCCTTTTGGCTTGGGTTTGAGGGGGTTGTAAGGTCGGAGTGGTGGTAATGTGATAACAAAAGTCTTGAGGAGGTTGGTTAAAATTTTAGCATAGGACCCTACTAGTGGATCACAATGGGAAGTGAACATGGGTTTGGGTGTAGGTGTGGTTGATTGTCGAGGAACCATTTTTAGAAGAGTAGGAATGGGTCGAGTTATGGTTTTAGGTTTCGGTGTGGTTTTAGGTATCGATCATGTTTTTTTGGGTAGGGGTATAGTAGATGGATGGGTGGGACGGTGTGTGGTTGTTTTGACCACCTTTTTGTGTGGTAGTGGGGTCTTGTTTTTGGGTTGCACCTTCTTGGGTAAAGGTGATGTGGGTGTATGAGGCCTAGAAGGAAAAGTAGATGGAGGAAGAGGGTGAGTTACCCATGGGGATAATGGAGGCTTTGTGAAGGTAGATGATGTGGTTTGTACTTGGAGTGTGAGGGACAATAACCAAAGTGTAGTGGGTAGTGAAGCAATAGCTGAGGGTATTGGAGGTGTTTGTGGTAAAGAGACTGCAGGTTCGGGTATAAGTCGTGTTGTGTGCCTGGGTAGGTTAGAGGTTTGTGAGGAAGGAATGGGTTATTGTGCTACTAGTTTATGGATGGGTGAAGGTCACTTGACCATGTTGGGTAGCTGATGTCTTAAGACAGATGGGAAAAGTTCATATGTGATTGAGTACGATTGGGGTATGAGGTTGATGAGTTTGTTTCTTTGGTTTGGGTGTCAGAGTAGGTGTGGTATTGATGTTGGAGGATGTAGCTAAATCCAATTTAATAGGTGGATGGGTAAAAGTGGTGGTGGTTGGGGGACCCCTAAAGTGGTAATAGGTTTAGTTCGGGAAAATGTTGTAGGTGTGGGTTTGGGTTTACATGTAGGTCGGGTTATAGGTAAGGGTGTGGTTTGAGTGCTAACAGGTATCATGGAAGGGGTTACAACAGAAGTGGTTGTATTTGGTTTGATTGGTAGAAATTTGTTTGGGTAGATAGTGGAGGTATCGGCGAGGATCTCTACATACGTGTCGAGCGGGGAATAAGAGGTGCCCCTATAGTAAAGCTCTATCCACATAATCTAAGTGATCGGCCAAATGTGAGAACAACATGTCTGTGGATGGAGTTGGTGAGGACCTAATGGGAATTCTCGTAAAATATGTCTTAGAGATGGGGAATTGGCTAGCTTCAGCCTCTGTGGGTAAGAGAGCTGAAAGTAGGTCGCGGGATTCTAGGTAGCTGATGGAGAATGCTCGCCAAGAGGCAAAGGTATCTCAACTGGGTCTATGATGGGTTAAGGAGATGATGGGAGCTCCTCTATAAGTGGAGGAATAGATGGGTGCTCCTTTGTGGGTGGAGGAGGTAATGGGTGCTCCTTTGTGGGTGGAGGAGGTACTATAGGTAAAGGTTCTCTAAGTGGAGAAGCCAGGGTTAGATGGTCTCGATGTTAGCGGAAGACCCCTCCATAGGTGATGAAGGAGATGAAAGATGTTCCTCTATGGGTGAAGGAACAACGGAGGTTGGTTCTGATGTGGAAGGAGGATTTCGGGCTAGGATTTCCTCTATGGAAGGGATGTGAGGTAATTGGGAGGCGACAGGTACCTCGTTAAAGATAGCGTGAACCTCGTAGGTATGGGTATCATGAGTTGACGTCTCACCGGTTTGATTGGATGAAGGGGCATGATTGGGAAATGGTTTGTTGAAGATTTATAGATTTTGGTTGGGGTGGTATTGGGATTATCCATAGTTAACTCACCTTTCTCGAGCATTTCTTGGACAATATTTTTGAAAGTGATGCAATTGCCGTCACTATGACCCTTTTCAATGATAATTATAGAAATAATGTTCTTTATACCATGCGGGCATGGAGCAAATAGGGTCAAAACCGGTGTGTGGTTTTATAGGTGGAAAGGTGATGGCTCGGCTTTGATAAGATTTTCTAAGACAGAAGAGTAAGGTTCCCCAATTAGGGTATATTTTCACTGTTCTCATCTATAGTGAAAAGTCTAGATAGGTGAGAGATTAGATGATGGGGTAGCCTAATTTGACGGATGAGCTAGGCCAGTCTTGAGTACCACTTTGTGTTAGCGGTGCCCTTGGATTTTGAATAATTGGTTTGTGGTTTGGAAGAAGAAGAAGTATCTGTTGTCAAAATTTCACCCCCCAGGGTAAAATTTCGATAACATGCATCAAAGGTTGCAGAAAGGCAAATAGGTCAATCCAGAAAAAATCACGAAAATCGGCTAAGTCCTAGTCCTAAGTGTTGCTCGGGACAAGCGGGACAAAAATGCCCGAACCGGCCGGTTCGGCCGAAATGAGCACAAGCAGTCCAAAAGAAAATGGGACAAGTGGGACAGAAGTACGTGGCGGGTGAAAAGCCGATCCAGCTGAGGAAAAAAATTGGCTAACTGCTGAAGAGGATCGCCTTCGGGACAAGCGGGACAAAAATGCCCAAACCGGCCGGTTCGGCCGAAATGAGCACAAGCAGTCCAAAAGAAAATGGGACAAGTGGGACAGAAGTACGCGACGGGCGCGAAAAGCCGATCCAGCCGAGGAAAAAAATTGGCTAACTGCTGAAGAGGATCGCCTTCGGGACAAGCGGGACAAAAATGCCCGAACCGGCCGGTTCGGCGAAATGAGCACAAGCAGTCCAAAAGAAAGTGGGACAAGCGGGCCAAAAATGCGCGAAATGTCCGAACCGGCCGAAATGAGCACAAAGGGCCCAAAATCAAATGGGACATCTGGGACAAATAGAGGCGAAGGGCGCGAAAGAGCTGGCAGGCCCGCGGACTAATCAAAAGCTGCCACGTGTCCTCATAGGAGTAAAGGTCAGAAAAGTCAAAGGGTGAATTTTCGAGCACCGAGCCGAACAAATAGGATCGTGCCACGTGTCCCATTTAAGAACCCACGAGGAAAATTCAAAGGAAAGCCCACCAAAAGGTAGAGGAGAGAGAATTATTCAGCGAATCAGAGCATGCCACGTGTCATCCAAGTGGCAGAGCGGGAAGAAATTCAAAAATCTGTTTTCACCTATTCTGTGCCCTAAATCTTCAGATTGACATATCTTTCGATCCAGAGCTCGGATTTACACGTTCTTGATATCAACGGAAAGCTTGTGAGATTCTCTACACGTTTCCAGGGTCAATCTTGCATTTTGGTTCAGTTTGAAGAAAGAAAATCAGAAGACGCCTCTGGCACGAAATAATAAGCAGAAGTGATGCTCAACTAACAACTTTAATGCAGCAGGCAAGCCGATTTGCGAACCCGCCGCTTCTGCCATGATGGACGAATTAAATGCAACCTAGAGGTGGTTGGGGCAGTTCGAATTCCTCTCTCTTTTCTCTCCCATTCTTCCTATATATTGTAAGGAGGGGTTTCTTTCTGGTGTTGGACATTTTCTGCTTTGCACCCTCCCTTCTCTCCTGTTCATAAGAAGATTTGTGGAGTTTTCAAACCTCCCATATAGACTGTAACACCGTTTTTTGCCTTCTGGCTATTGCAATGTATTGAATCGATCCTTGAGCAATATATATGTGTCTGTGGTTGTTTCTAAACCCTCTTACATATTTATTACTGTCATTCTTGATCTTTCATTGCATTTTTGCTATCTGTGCATGGTGTTGTGTTATATCTACATGGTCTGTGTTTAATGTGGCAAAGCATATGTTCTTCATTCCTCGGTGTATCACCTCTATTAGCTTAGATTTATTTTATGTATTTTCTTACCTTGTCTCCTTGGCAGATTAGATTAGATTTTGAGAAAACCCTCTGCATATTTCGTGTGCACCTGAACAGAGGAATAGGAACCAGCCTTTCTCTGGAGATTCCTTTCTCACTCTTCAAGTCCCACACTTGGAGAAAGGATTCAATGTTATGCTATCACACTGGATATTAATATGATCAACCTAGAAAACTGATCAATATCCAGGGGTGCTGTGATTTTGCATCAACAGTTTTGGCACGCCCGGTGGGACCAGAGGTCTCATTTTTTATTGCAGCAAGGTTGATATGCATCTGCTGCAATTTTCTTGCTTAAAAAGAGCTATTATTTGCATATCTGGCGACTCCAAAGGGAGGAATCAATAGAATTTCAGTAGTCAGGCCTAAAAGCTTATGAGAAGAATCACAAGGTCAAGAGTTGGAGAAGAAGAAGTGTCGTTTGAATACCTACAACTATCTCCAAGAAGAAGGCAAAGAGGAAGAAGGATTCAAAGGTCTCCATCTCCACCAAACAGAACTCTCTCAACTCCTCCACCTGACAGGCCTTTCTTTCAATATACAAGGGTTTTAAGACCACTCAGAATGGCGCAACCAGTAAACCCCTATGTCAACTTCACAGGCAGCAGCCCACTTGCTCTCAATGCACAAAATCCAATCCCAGTTGCAGCATTGAAGAACATTCCATATTTTACTGGAGAAAACCAGACCACTCCTGGTGATCATGTCAAGGACATTGCTAACATTTGTGCAATCCATGAGATTAATGAGATGCAAGTAGCTGTCAAATTGCTGGCGTCTTCATTCAAGGGAAAAGCATTGCAATGGTTTAGGAGCCTTGAAGCTGCTTCTATCACGAACTGGAATCAGCTGTGTATTGCACTTCATAATCAATTTGGAGAGAAGGGAGACAACTTGTCTCTTTTGGAGCAGCTGACAACCATCAAGAGAGCTTCCAATGAGCAGCTAACTGACTTCAACTTCAGATTTCAAAGATCTTGGGATAGAATTCCAGTAGCAGTCAGACCAACAGCAGAAGGTGCTTTTCTATACTACCTTAAAGCTTTAAATTCTGATATTTCTATGTTGATTCAATCCATGGGAGGCACAACTATCCCTGCTGCTTATAGTATTGCCATTAGAGCTGAAAATTGTCTGATTCAAGCTGGCAAGCTAGCTCCTAGGCCTCCAATGCCATTATATCCAAGTTTAGAGAGCCCAAGTACTAGTCAAACACCCTTCTTAGCTCCTTCTCCCACTCCTAGAAATCAGAGTTCAAATGAAGCTTCCACTTCATCTCCAAGTGCCCCAAATGAGCTTCAAGAAGTCATGAAGCAACTGCAAAATTTAGGTAATGAGCTGGTCACACTCAAGAGACAGCAAACTCAAGGTTTTAGACCTTCGTATCAGCCTCAAGCTCAACCTAATAGGCAGCCATATCAGCCTCAAAGGCCACCTAATCCAGCTGCAAATATGAATCAAACAAGGCCTCCTGTCAATAGACCATTCCAGCCCTATAATCCAAATGCCATATCTGCCTCTAAGGCATTAGTACCAGCACAAAACAATATTGCCCAGGAGTATGAATGGTGTTTTCCATGTAATGAACCCCATAATCAATCCATGTGCTATAATGGTGCTTTAACCCAAGCTTTAATGGTAACAAGTGCTGGTGTGGAGGGTGAAAGTAGTCAAGAAAACAGCCAACAACAAGAAACATTCCAACAGCAACCTGCCCCAAATGACACCACATTGGTAAATTGGCAGGCAGAGGATTTCTGTGGTATGAATCAGGCAGTCTCTCAAGGTGTTGCAGCCAACACAAGGTCAAAAAGGAGAAATTTGGGTGAGGAACAGCCGTTAGCCCCAGCCAATCCACAACCTTCCACAGCTCCACAAATGATTGGCAAGCAAAACCCAGTTTCAAATGCACGAGGGCAGCCAAGAACAGCCCCTTGGCCAAATCAAATGCCAGCTGTTGCTGCCCATATTCAAGGAGCAAATGTGCAAATCAAGGGACAGCAGAGAGATCCTTCATCACCATTCAGTATCATTGATCAGATGAAGAAAACAAACGTCAATATATCTATGTGGGAATCCCTATCCATCCCAGGCCAAAGAGATCTGCTGCAAGCTGCTATGAAGGACTGGCCAATTTCGAATCAGCAGGTTCAGAGGCAAGACAAAGTGCTTACAAATGCTGCCCAGCCTGAAGGAAATCATGGAGCACAACAAGGTAAAATGCTGAAGCCCCCTCCATTTTATGTTTCATTGATCATAGGAGACAAGTTGGTACATAATTGCATGATTGACTCTGGGGCAAGTAGTTCAGTAATGCCTAAACAGATAGCTGATCAGCTAGGGCTCCAGTATGAAATAACAACTAAGGGAGTAGTGCAATTAGATGGGACAGCAATAGCAACGGTTGGAGTGATTAGAAATTTAAGTCTTACCTTGCATGCATGTCCAAATGTTGTTGTCTTACAAGACGTCTCAGTCATAGACCTTCCACCACTCTTTGCCCTATGCTTGTCAAGGGACTTTACTGCCAAGATTGGGGGATATTTGTCCACTGATTGGTCACACATGCTGTTCAGAACGAGGTATGGAACTAAAGCTACAATTAGGTCAGAACCTATTGCAGATTTCCACATTGAGCCCTATACTCCAAGTCATATTAATACCAATTGCTCAGCATTTGATCAAGAGGATCACCTTGGCACTGATGAAGCCGACACTAAGGTTGGAAGTATCCCAGATTTGACTCTTGATGAATGGGCAAAGCAAGGTGCATGCTTTTGATCCTTATCAAGAAGTAGAAGAATCTGAGCTAGGGGTCTATTGTATACACGAAGAAAGTCAACCTATTCCTAGCATCACCAAGCCAAACCACAAGGATGACAACGAGGTATGGCAAGTTGTTTTTATGGATCAAGGAGTAGACAAGGTGCGCAGGAGGTGGAGCCATGCTTGTTTCACCTCAAGGAGTAAAGTATTATTCAGCTTTTAGATTTCAATTTGCATGCTCCAATAACACTGCTGAATATGAAGCCTTGGTGCAAGGGATGCATTGGGCAATAAAGAGAAAAATAAAGAACTTGCAAGTTTTTGGGGACAGTGAGCTGATTGTAAATCAGGTCAAGGGACAGCATGCCGCCAAAAATGATCTACTCAGGTGCTACAAGAACAGGGTGTGGGACCTCATGGAAGATTTTGAGGGCTTTGGCATCAAAGCCATCCCTAGGAAAGAGAATCAAGCTGCTGACAGGCTTGCAGCAGTAGGGGCAGCCTTTGACATCGTAGAAAACATTCAACAAGACAAGGTACAGCCAAACATCCACGTGATTGTGAGGCCTTCAGTGCCGGATAACGATGTCAGTTGGCAGGTATTTGAGAATGATCAACAAATCATCCGCTTCTTGCAGGAAGAAGCTGAGTTCTCAGCTAAGAATCAAGAGAAGTTGGAACAGCAATATGGTGACCAGGTGATACAGCTGAGAACTGACAAGCTGCCCAAGGGACTTGTCACCTTGGAGTCCATTTTTAACCCCAATGATCAGTTTAGAAAGGAGAAAGCAAATATTCAGGTCAAGAGGGAAGATTCGGTATCCATCTTGGTAAAAGAGAACAAGCCATTGCAAATTGGAAAAATGACAACTGAGCAAGAGAGATATGAGTTCATACAGCTTTGTCAAGAATTCCCTGACGTGTTTGCTTGGAGCTATGAAGACTTGAAGGGCTTCAATCCTAACTTAGCTCAGCATACCATCGAGTTGGATCCAAATACTAAGCCTGTCAGGCAGAAACAGAGACCAGTCAATCCACACATGGAGCCTCTCATGAGGAAGGAGCTGGACAAGCTGATTGAGTCAGCAATTATATTCCCTATCAAGCACTCAAGCTGGGTTGCGAACTTGGTTCCGGTCAGAAAGAAAAGTGGAGAGATCAGGCTATGTGTTGACTTCCGAGACCTCAATAGGGCATCTCTCAAGGACCATTATCCACTCCCTTCCATGGAGCAAATATTGCAGGTCGTAGCTTGGATCGAAAGGTTTTCGCTACTTGATGGTTACTCAGGCTTCAATCAAATTATGGTGAAGGAGGAAGACCAATTCAAGACAGCCTTCACAACCAAATGGGGCACGTATGCTTACAAGAAGATGCCATTTGGACTGTCGAACGCCGGAGCAACATTCCAGCGAGCTATGGATATGGCATTCAAAGGCTTGATCAACAAGGCAGTACTGATATACTTAGATGACATTACTGTCTTCTCAAAAAATGCTGCAGACCATCTCTTTCACCTCAGGCAAGTTTTTCAGAGGTGTAGAAAGTTTGGAGTGTCTTTGAATCCTAAGAAGTGCATCTTTCTTGCACATGAAGGGAAACTCCTTGGCCATATTGTTTCAAAGGAGGGATTAGCAATTGATCCAGAGAGGGTTGAAGCCATAAGAGCTCTACCATTGCCAAGTCACAAGAAAGCCCTTCAGAGTTTCCTGGGAAGGATAAACTTTGTTCGAAGGTTTGTCCCAAACTTTGCAGCCCTTGTCAAGCCCATCACCAAAATGTTAAGGAAAAGCATGGTTTTCAAATGGACGGCAGAAGGCAAGGAGAGTTTTGAAGCAATCAAAGAAGCCATCTCCCAGGCACCTACTCTCATCAACCCTGACTTTTCTAAGGATTTCATCCTCTATGCGTTTGGAGGTGATGACACTATTTCTGCTATTCTGGTACAACAGAACAAATATAATGAGGAGCAGCCGATTGCTTTCTTCAGCCAGAGCCTAAATGACTGCGAATTAAGGTACTCTTTTATTGAAAAGCATGTGCTTGCAGTAATCAGAAGCTTGAAGAAATTCAAGCATTTGGTCTCAAATAACAAGGTCCAGTTATTAGTCTCACATGCTGGGGTTAAGGACTTCCTCCTCAACAAAGATTTGAATGAGAAAAGGGCAGGATGGATCACCCGTGTCATGGAGTATGACATTGAGATAAGGATCACCAAGCTGGTAAGAGGCAAAGGTTTGTGTGAGCAGCTCGCTTCCAAACAACCAGACAGCCCAAAAGATGAAGAAGACGCTGTCCTGCTATTACAAGAAGATCAAAAATAGGAAAATGATGATGTGTTCACCCCCTGTTGGACTCAGAATATGATACATTTCCTACAAACAGGCATGTGCCCTCCAGAAATGAGCAAAGCGAAAAGAAGGTACTTCAGATTACAAGCAATTCCTTATGTGCTTGTTGATAATGTTTTGTTTAAAAGGGACATCAACGGTGTTCTATTGAGATGCATCGGGACAGGTCAGATCGAGAGGATCTTACAAGAGTTCCATGACGGGGAGGCAGGAGGCCATTTCACCCCACGAGTAACAACTCTCAAAATCATGAAAGCTGGTTACTATTGGCCTACTGTATTCAATGATTGCTACTCATGGGTTAAGAAATGCAAGAAATGTGCATTCTTCACAGGGAAAGGAAGGTTAGCAGCACTTCCCCTTCGTCCAATTTCAGTAGATCATCCATTCATGCAATGGGGATTGGACTTCATTGGAGTCATCAATCCCAATTCGAGTCAAGGCCACAAGTGGATTCTTACAGCAACAGACTATTTCACCAAGTGGACCGAGGCAGTAGCGCTCAAAGAGGCAAGTGAGTCTAGCATACTAGACTTTTATGAAGGGATAATAACCAGATTCGGTGTGCCGGCCACCATCATATCAGATAATGCATTAGCATTCATAGGTTCAAAAATTACAGAATGGGCTGTCAAGAATGGAATCTATTTGAGCACCTCTTCAAATTATTACCCGCAGGGTAATGGACAGGCAGAGTCCACAAACAAGAATTTGCTAAAAATCATCAGAAGGACTCTGGATGAAAATCAAAGAACATGGCATACAAGGCTAAAATCAGCGTTATGGGCTGACAGAATAACACCAAAGAGGTCTACAGGTAATTCTCCCTACAAGTTGGTCTATGGGAAGGAGGATTGCCTATATCATTAGAATTGCCAGCCTTGGAGCTCATGAAGCAGCTTGAGTTATCTGAATTCGAACCAATGGAGGCCAGGTATGCAGAATTGATGGAATTAGAAGAAATCAGAGAACATGCGGTTCAGACGATTGAAAAGGATCAGGCCGTAGTAAAAAGATGGTTTGATAAGAGAGCTAGAGCAAGGACCTTCCAGGAAGGGGACCTAGTTCTGAAATGGGATGCAGATCGGGCAAAACCAGGAAGGCATTCCAAGTTTGATGCCATCTGGAGTGGTCCCTACATGGTCACGGGGTGCAAAAGTAGTAATGCCTTCCAATTGTCTGCATTGGATGGAGAGGAACTTCTGATTCCGGTTAACGGAATCCATCTTAAACATTGCTACTAAGAGAAACATTTTGCCGTTGTAAATATTAATTTAGATTTTTCTTAATTCCTCTAAGTGCGTATGCACATTGTCCTGTTATAGTTAGGTTTCTATTTCCCTAAGTGCTTTGGCATAGGTTTTGCTGCTCTCAGGTTGTTTTCTACAGTTCAGAGTGTTGCTGGAGGGGAAGTTGCAGTATCAGGCTTGTTTCAGGATAATGCTTAACTCCATGCCCAATGGACCGCTAAAAGGCCACTGATCTTCTACCTAGCAGGCAGGTAACCCCGCTGAGTCGTCAAAATTGTTGTCAAAATTTCACCCCCCAGGGTAAAATTTCGATAACATGCATCAAAGGTTGCAGAAAGGCAAATAGGTCAATCCAGAAAAAATCGCGAAAATCGGCTAAGTCCTAGTCCTAAGTGTTGCTCGGGACAAGCGGGACAAAAATGCTGAACCAAGCCGGTTCGGTTCGAAATGAGCACAAGCAGTCAAAAGAAAATGGGACAAGTGGGATGAAAACGCGACGGGCGTGAAAAGCTGATCCGGCCGAGGAAAAAAAAAAATTGGCTAATCTTGAAGAGGATTGCCTTCGGGACAAGCGGGACAAAAATGCCCAAGCCAAGCGACGGCGAAATGAGCACAAGCTGGCAAGTCAAAAGAAAATGGGACAAGTGGGAAAGAAGTACGCGACGGGAGCGAAAAGCGATCAAGATCAGTAGGAAAAAAATTGGCTAGCTGGCTTGAAGAGGATCGCCCGGGACAAGCGGGACAAAAATGCCCGAACCGGCCGGTTCGGCCGAAATGAGCACAAGTGATCAAAAGAAAGTGGGACAAGCGGGCCAAAAATGTGTGAAATGTCCGAACCGGCCGAAATGAGCACAAATGGCCCAAAATCAAATGGGACATCGGGACAAATAGAGTGAAGGGCGCGAAGAAGGCTGGGCGAGGCCGCGGACTAATCAAAAAGCGCCACGTGTCCTCATAGGAGTAAAGGTCAGAAAAGTCAAAGGGTGAATTTTCGAGCACCGAGCCGAACAAATAGGATCGTGCCACGTGTCCCATTTAAGAACCCACGAGGAAAATTCAAAGGAAAGCCCACCGAAAAGTAGAGGAGAGAGAATTATTCAGCGAATCAGAGCGCGCCACGTGTCATCCAAGTGGCAGAGCGCGGGAAGAAATTCAAAAATCCGTTTTCGCCTGTTCCGTGTCCTAAATCTTCAGATTGACATATCTTTCGATCCAGAGCTCGGATTTACACGTTCTTGATATCAACGGAAAGCTTGTGAGATTCTCTACACGTTTCCAGGGTCAATCTTGCATTTTGGTTCAGTTTGAAGAAAGAAAATCAGAAGACGCCTCTGGCACGAAATAATAAGCAGAAGTGATGCTCAACTAACAACTTTAATGCAGCAGACAACCCGCCGCTTCTGTTAGGCAACCGCCGCTTTGCCAGAACCCGCCGCTTCTGCCATGATGGACGAATTAAATGCAACCTAGAGGTGGTTGGGGCAGTTCGAATTCCTCTCTCTTTTCTCTCCCATTCTTCCTATATATTGTAAGGAGGGGTTTCTTTCTGGTGTTGGACATTTTCTGCTTTGCACCCTCCCTTCTCTCCTGTTCATAAGAAGATTTGTGGAGTTTTCAAACCTCCCATATAGTATATGCTTTGTAACACCGTTTTTTGCCTTCTGGCTATTGCAATGTATTGAATCGATCCTTGAGCAATATATATGTGTCTGTGGTTGTTTCTAAACCCTCTTACATATTTATTACTGTCATTCTTGATCTTTCATTGCATTTTTTGCTATCTGTGCATGGTGTTGTGTTATATCTACATGGTCTGTGTTTAATGTGGCAAAGCATATGTTCTTCATTCCTCGGTGCATCACCTCTATTAGCTTAGATTTATTTTATGTATTTTCTTACCTTGTCTCCTTGGCAGATTAGATTAGATTTTGAGAAAACCCTCTGCATATTTCGTGTGCACCTGAACAGAGGAATAGGAACCAGCCTTTCTCTAGAGATTCCTTTCTCACTCTTCAAGTCCCACACTTGGAGAAAGGATTCAATGTTATGCGATCACTGCTGGATATTAATATGATCAACCTAGAAAAGCGATCAATATCCGGGGTGCTTTGTGATTTTGCATCAACAGTATCATTCGACTTGAATGATGAATTCTTATTATGTAACTAGATTTTTTTTTTCGATGGCCCGAATCTCTAACTTTCATGCCATAGTGAATGCCTCATCAAATGTTTGGAAGGTTTGGACCTGCAAGGTCAGGGAGATATGTCTAGCGCAAGCCCATGTGAAGAGCTCGATGAGTTCAGTTTGTGGTAGTTGGAAGGTAAGTTGATTGATCGAAATTTGCACAAAGTGAGTAACAAAATCTATGATAGATTTTTCCTCATCTTGATGTGTGGAATACTGAGATCGGTCATGGTAACCTTCTTGGTGATATTGATAGAGAAATGATCCAAGAAGGCTTGGGCCACCTGATTGAATGAGAATATAGAGTGTTTAGGTAACCCACTATACCAATCTAATGCAGGTTCAATGAGGGACATCGGAAAGGTTCTCAAAAGCAAGGCATCATCATGAGCAATTAGATAACACCCATGTTTGAACAACCGCAAATGCTGTTGTGGGTCTTCTTTACTATTGAAACGATTGAATTTAGGCATTTCCCAATGCATAGGGTATGAATGGATAGGAATGGATGGGTGAATGGGCTCATTACAAATCTCGTCATAGGTGAGAGTGTTGCGGGGAGCAAAACCGATGCCTCCAATGTCTACATCTTGTCCAACATCAATTTAATTAGGTCATTGGTGGGTTGTGATGATTGGATGCCTCCCGTAGCATGAGAAGGTTGGTTTTGGGCATATAATGGGGGTGGCACTCCAGTGTATGGGGCTGCCATGTAGGGTGGTGGAGAAGAAGGTAGTGAAATAGGGGGTACGTACCTAGAATGAATAATGGATGAAACAGGAGGTTGTTGGTAGTATGTATATGGGGGTGGAAGGGTCATGGTAACCCTAGTGGCAATAGGGGCTAATGATTGTGGAATGGAAAGAACCACATTCTGAAATGGGGTAGGGGTCACCAACACTGGAGGTGGTAATGTAGCTATGGGTATGTGTGAGACATTAGGGGTGGATGAGGTTGTGTTTGGGGTAGTCATCGAGGGTACGGTGGATGTAATGGGTGTCACAGAGGTAGCAGACGTGGTAGTCATAGTGGGTATAGGACCTAACTGTGAAACAACTAGGGGTAAGGTGGATGTGGGTAGTATGGAGCCAGATGGGGCTGATGCGGAAGTGGGTGTGAGAGTTGGGGGATAGATATGGGCATGTCATATATCAACTGACCTGAGGCATCTCGAGTGGATGAGTGGGAAAGGTAAAACTACAAGGCAACAAGTTTACGGTCAAGGAGTTGTGCGAACTCCTCATCTACGGTAGTGATGATAGTAGTAGGTGGATGGGATCCATGGTGGTGATAAAATAGAAGTTGGTGAAGGACTAGGTGGGAGTGGTTGACAATTGGTGTGAAATACGAGGGCACTTTCTTGTCTTCGGGTCAGCACCATGTGAACCAAGTACTAATCAAGTACACCTTCTCTGTAAATGACATAGAGAACAACAAGAATAGGTGAATTTGGTGACAAAAAGTGGATTAAGTACCAAAAGGTGTGGTTGGAATGTGAAATAGGCTAGCGATGTTGGTTAGAGAAAAAGCGCGGCAGTGGGGGTAACCACTTTGCCGGTCACTTAGAAAATGGACAAAGTGAGTGAAAAACAAGGCGAAGGTGAAATCGATAGGTTTGCGAAATCGATGATGTTTACAACGTCAATGTAGTATGATGGTAGTGACGGAGTAGTGTGAAAATTGGAAGAAAATGAATAAAAATGTCCTTTTGAGTAGGTTAGAAAAAGGACCTGGAATCGACGTCAGTTGGGTATAACCGATGGTGGTTAGAGGTAACCGATGACGGTTATTGTGAAATTGAAACAATGATGAAAGAAAGTGGTTGTGAATTAAAATTTGATGTAGAATCAGACCCATAATTCTAATAATGATGATGATATGGCCCAGGAACACTTAGGTGAAGCGGAATACACCAGTTGTGATGAGGAGCGTGCAAGGATGAACAAAAAAGTGACGAATGTGATCTCTCACCTCAAAACGCAAGCCAAGCAAAAACACTAAGAAAATGCGATCCTAGGAGTGCCTTTTCTATTATGTTTGTTTAGCTTATGCTATTTAGGGATTGACACATGAATTGTGAAATAGAGTTTTTGGTGAGGATGGCTTCCTACAAAGAAGGAGATCTAAAGGTGAGGTTTGGGTATGTTATCGTGGGGTGGGCTTCGCTCACGAAGTATGACTCGACTTGAGCGGTGGTGGGTGCCCTTTGTGATGTGATTGTGTGATCACCTACAACTTCTTCCGAGTAGGATGTTGTTTAAGAATTTATGTATTTTGAATTTTTGTGTGGTTTGGTAAGACTCGGAGAAAGAGAAAAGGATAGAAGTACTTTTCTATGATTCATTTGTCAACCATTAGCTGGTCATGACTTCCAGTGTATAGGTTAAAAAATAGATAGGGTAACGGGCATAGGAGGAATAACTGTTCAAATTTTGGTTGATGGGTTTTTGCGTGCATATAACTTCTGAATCCACATCTGATCATGAGAGCTTCCTTTTGGCTAGGAGGAACTACCTGTAATGAAAACAAGACCACCAAAAGGAATTAAACAATATGGGTAGTGAACTACCTAGCGTATGCTAGATCCGGGAAGTATGATACTTCCTAGATGGTTGTCAGTCCACTGTTTTAAACAATTTAATGTTGTAAACAAAGTAAATCCTATTTTTATTTAAAATGATTTAGGTATCTCACTTAAAAACACAATAAGAAATAGATATAATCTAACAAGCTAAGCTAGAATAGAATCCAAAGGTCAAATGATTTGTTCCGGGTCTCTGTAGGTTTGATAAAGGTCTCGGGTAGATCACAAGTGAATGGGCATGAGATGAAATTAGGTGGGTAGGTCTTTGTTCTAGGTTGTGTGGGAAAATACATAGACCGAGTGTCGATCACAAGTGACCAATGGTGGCTAGGTGTAACCGGTGTGAAGTTCTTGTGAGATCTGAAAATGTCATAGAACAATCTTTAGGTCTCCTTTGTGATTGCACAAAGGACTTTGGTTAGTTAAGATGAGGTATTGGGTGACTAGAGTAGGCTTTTGTGAGGTTTTAATGGGTATATGGAATTGAAAAATTTGTAGAATGTCAATAGGGGAAAGATAAACAATGGATGATAAAATGATGATGAAATGAAATAAACCAAGAAAGTATGATGTTATACTTACTTGGATTCCGTTCTGAATGCCTATGTGTGAGGGATGGAGGTGTTGATGAAGGGTTTGAAGGCTGCAAGTGATCACCGGCTGAAAAAGGCTTTCATGGGCTGCATGTACACTCCTCTTTACTTGGATGGATCAAATCATGCTTAGGATGGTTGTGCTAGGAGAAGAGGCTCAATCTCCTTCCTTGCATGTGGGTTTTCTACTAGAAATTTTCTCTCTGAAGATGTGTTACCTCTCTGAGATGTGTTCTTACTCGTCAACTTTCTCCCAATGTTTTGCCCACTTTTTCCAACCTTTGAGAATAAGGTAGTTTAGGGGTTAAAAGGGTAACCGATGGTAGTCCAGATTAACCTTGCTTTGGTTAGCGGTAACCAAGACGTTGGTCAGTGGGATTTCCTAGGTTTACTAAACTAGGGAGATCCTCCTAATTTCCTTGGATCTTGTGTCGTTATCCCGCATATTAGATTGGGATCTTCTTGTGAGCATGTGGGAATGTGGTTAGAAGGAATGTAGGCATTGATTTTTAGGGTTTGGGTAAGTCTTAGTTAGTTATGACAACTTGTTAAGAATAGGTCTTAGGTTGAGTTGGCTTGATGAGGTGTCTAAGTGAGGTGTATGTGTGGATATTATTTAAATTAAGATATTTAAATAATAAATATGGTGAGGATAATAAATTAATTAAATTTAATTAATTAAATTAATATTAGTGGGGTGAAGGGGGTCTTGGCTAGGTAAATGTAATGAAGGGTGCTTTTGGTCGAGTACAAAAGGGGAGTGTGACCTGATTTTAGTGTCTACAATTGGATCAAGGAGGGAGTTGTAAATAGCAATATAATAACCCATTACACTACGATACTTGCAAGTAAGATGTTAAAGCTCAATATTATCAATAGATTGATTATAAATTTGAGCACTACGTTGGTAGGGCATAGAAGGAAAGCATATGAAAAATAAAAAACAAATCACACTAGAATATCGGATAAAACCCTAAAGCCACTATGGTTATGGCTACAATGTTTGATTAGAGGTTTGGGTTCACCAAATTATTTCACTTTTTAAGTGATTAATTCCTAATTAATTTGCATAAAAAGGATGAATTACTATTATAGAAGTTTATTTTGATTTGATTAACTTCTAACAATAATTGCACAAATCAGAATAATGCTTTACAAAGTGACTATTGATTTAGAAACTATTAAAACATAAAGGAATAATTACAATTAGTTGATTCTATATGGATATGAGAGATTTTTAGTGATCTAAATTTAATAACAAGCTGATCTGAGGATGGAAATACTTTGTTACAAGCCCTGACACAAAGCTGGACCTGAGAAAAATTTTAAAAATAGGTAAAGCTGTCGTCTGATTCGCCCTCCTACTATACAAGATGGGTCTTGATTAGAATTTGGGCCTGTAACTTCCTGAGTGCTTCACCTACCTAGAAATGATTGTCATTAAGTGTCATTATGCTTCTCTCACCTTTGGTATGGATTAGTAAACTCTACTCAAACCCTTAAACCCTTGTAGTGCAAGATATCATTCCTATAAAGCAAATTTAGGTGGGTTGGTTATCAAAATTCACTCCCAGGGTAAATTTGATAACATGCATCGAGGATGTCCAAATTTGATAAATTGAGCAAAATCAGGTTTAGGGAAGAAGGAAGGAGCAAGCTTTGAGAAAGTGCGGAGAAGGTTGCAGAAAGCAAGTAGTTTGGGCGAGAAAAATTGTGAAAATCGGCTAAGTCTAGTCAGCCTGAGGTGGGACAAATGGGACAAAGTCGCGAACACTTGAAAATCGGCAGGCCGAAATGAGTCAGCGGCCCACTAAGCATTTGGGACAAGTGGGACGAAAGTACGCGGCGGGCGCGAAATGCCGGTTCGACCGAGAGTGAAAATCGACTAACTGCTGAGAGGGGCAGTTCGGGACGCGCGGGACAAAAGGACCCGAACCGGCCGAAAAGAGTCAAGTCAGTCCGAATCAAAGTGGGACAAGCGGGCCAGAAATACCCGGACCGGCCGAACCGGCCGAAATTGTCCCAAAAGGTCCAAAATCAAAATGGGACATCGGGACGAATGGACGCGAAGTACGCGGAAGACCCGGCAGGCCCGAGAACCATTGAGAAATTGCCACGTGTCATCAAGGAGAAGCCAAAAGGTCAAAAGGCAAGGTTTGAAGCGCTGGCCCGAGCCAATAGAAATTGGACACGTGTCCAATGGAGCATAGAAGTGCGGAGCTCGGGGAGGAGTTGGAAAGTTTGGCCAAATCTAAGCCAAAAGGGGTAAAAGGAAGGAAGACCCGACAGGTTCGTGAACCAACCAATGCATGCCACGTATCCCTAGTGGCGGGGCGTGGGAAAAATGTGGAAAATATTCCAAGAGCACCAAAAGTCAAAATTCAAGAGACAGCCCGCCGAAAAGTAGAGGAGAGAGAATTATTCAGCGAATCAGAGCATGCCACGTGGCGTCAGTGGCGGTCTTGCGGGGAAAATATTTCAAAATCCGTTTTCTTTGTTAGTGTCCTAAATCTTCAGATCGACATATCTTTCGATCCAGAGCTCGGATTTGCACGTTCTTGATATCAACGGAAAGCTGCTGAAATTCTCTACACGTTTCCAGGGTCAATCTTGCATTTTGGTGTAGTTTGGAGGGAGAAAATTGAGAAACGCCTCGGCGCGAAATAACAAGTAGAGGTAATGCTTCAACAACCACTTTAATGCGGTGAGACAACCCACCGCGCCACATTAGGCAACCGCCGCTTTGCCAGAACCCGTCGCTTCTGCCATGATGGACGAATTAAATGCAACCTAGAGGTGGTTGGGGCAGATTTTGAATTCCTCTCTCTTTTCTCTCCCATTCTTCCTATAAATTGTAAGGAGGGGTTTCTTTCTGAGTGGGGACATTTTACGCTTTGCACCCTCCCTTCTCTCTGTTCATAAGAAGATTTGTGGAGTTTTCAAACCTCCCATATATTTGTAACACCATTTTTGCCTTTTGGCCATTCTGATGTATTGAATCGATCCTTGCAAGCAATATATATGTATGTCGTGGTTGCTTCTAAACCCTCTTACATATTTATTCTGTCATTCTTGATCTTTCATTGCATTTTTGCTATCTGTGCATGGTGTTGTGTTATATCTACATGAGTCTGTGTTTAATTTGGCAAAGCATATGTTCTTCATTCCTCGGTGCATCACCTCTATTAGCTTAGATTTATTTTATGCATCTTCTTACCTTGTCTCCTTGGCAGATTAGATTAGATTTTGAGAAAACCCTCTGCATATTTCGTGTGCACCTGAACAGAGGAATAGGAACCAGCCTTTCTCTGGATATTCCTTTCTCACTCTTCAAGTCCCACACTTGGAGAAAGGATTCAATGTTATGCAATCCTGCTTTGGATATTAGTATGATCAACCTAGAAATCTGATCAACATCCAGGGGTGCTGTGATTTTCACTAACAGTTTTGGCACGCCCGGTGGGACAGGAGGTCTCATTTTTTTATTGCAGCAGGTTGATGTGCATCTGCTGCAATTTTCTTGCTGAAAAGAGCTATTATTTGCATATCTGGCGACTCCAAGGGGAAGAATCAACTAGTTTCATGATCGAGGCCTAAAAGCTTATGAGAAGAATCACAAGGTCAGAGAGGTGGAGAAGAGGAAGTCTTTGTTTGAATACTGCTGACTATCTCAAGAAGAAGGCAAAGAGGAAGAAGGATTCAAAGGTCTCCATCTCCACCAGCGAGAACTCTCTCAACTCCTCCTGTGACAGGCCTTTCTTTTAATATCTGAGGGTTTTAAGACCACTCGAGAATGGCGCGACAGTAAACCCCTATGTCAACTTCACAGCGGCGGTGACCCACTTGCTCAATGCACAAAATCCAATCCCGATTGCAGCATTGAAGAACATTCCATATTTTCTTGGAGAAAATCGGACCACTCTGGTGATCATGTCAAGGACATTGCTAATATTTGTGCAATCCATGAGATTAATGAGATGCAAGTAGTTTGTCAAATTTTGGCATCTTCATTCGAGGGAAAGCATTGCGATGGTTTAGGAGCCTTGAGTGGCTCTATCACAAAGCTGGAATCAGCTATGTATTGCACTTCATGATCAATTTGGAGAGAAGGGAGACAACTTGTCTCTTTTGGAGCAGTGACAACCATCGAGAGCTCCCGATGAGCGGCTAACCGACTTGACTTCAGATTTCAAAGATCTTGGGATAGAATTCGGTGGCGGTCGGGCCAACGTGATGAAGAAGGTGCTTTTCTATACTACCTTAAAGCTTTAAATTCTGATATTTCTATGTTGGTTCAATCTATGGGAGGCACAACTATCCTGCTTTGCTTATAGTATTGCCATTAGAGCTGAAAATTGTCGATTCAAGGTGTGCAAGCTAGCTCTGGCCTCAATGCCATTATATCCAAGTTTAGAGAGCCCAAGTACTGGTCAAGCACCTGTCTTAACTCCTATTCCCACTCCTAGAAATCAAAGTTCAAACGGAGCTTCCACTTCATCTCCAAGTGCCCCAAATGAGCTTCAGGAGGTCATGAAGCAATTGCAAAATCTAGGCAATGAGCTGGTTACTCTAAAAAGACAGCAAGCTCAAGGTTTTAGACCTTCGTATCAGCCTCAAGCTCAACCTAATAGGCAGCCATATCAGCCTCAAAGGCCACCTAATCCAGCTGCAAATATGAATCAAACAAGGCCTCTGCGATAGACCATTCGACCCTATAATCCAAATGCCATATCTGCCTCTAAGGCATTAGTACCAGCACAAAACAACATTGCCCAGGAGTATGAATGGTGTTTTCCATGTAATGAACCCCATAATCAATCCATGTGCTATAATGGTGCTTTAACCCAAGCTTTAATGGTAACAAGTGCTGGTGTGGAGGGTGAGAGTAGTCAAGAAAACAGCCAACAACAAGAAATATTCCAATGACACTTTGCCCCCCAAATGACACCACATTGGTAAATTGGCAAGCGAGAGGATTTACGTGGCATGAATCGAGCGAGTTTCTCAAGGTGTTCTTTGCTGCCAACACAAGGTCAAAAAGGAGAAATTTGGGTGAAGAACAGCCGTTAGCCCCAGCCAATCCACAACCTTCCACAGCTCCACAAATGATTGGCAAGCAAAACCCAGTTTCAAATGCACAAGGGCAGCCAAGAACAGCCCCTAGGCCAACTCAAATGCCAGCTGTTGCTGCCCACATTCAAGGAGCAAATGTGCAAATCAAGGGACAGCAGAGAGATCCTTCATCACCATTTAGTATCATTGATCAGATGAAGAAGACAAATATCAATATATCTATGTGGGAATCCCTATCCATCCCAGGCCAAAGAAATCTGCTGCAAGCTGCCATAAAGGATTGGCCAACTTCGAATCAACAGGTTCAGAGGCAAGACAAAGTGCTTACAAATGCTGCCCAGCCTGAAGGAAATCATGGAGCACAACAAGGTAGAATGCTGAAACCTCCCCCTTTCTATGTTTCGTTAATCATTGGAAATCAGCTAGTACATAATTGCATGATAGATTCCGGGGCAAGTAGCTCAGTAATGCCTAAACAGATAGCTGATCAGTTAGGGCTCCAGTATGAAATAACATCTAAGGGAGTAGTGCAGCTGGATGGGACAGCAATATGCAATGAGTTGGAGTGATTAGAAATTTGAGTCTTACCTTGCATGCATGTCAAATGTTGTTGTCTTACAAGATATATCGAGTCATAGACCTTCCACCACTCTTTGCCCTCTGTTTGTCGAGGACTTTCTGCCAAGATTGGGGATATTTGTCCGTGATTGGTCACACATCTTTGTTGAAGCGAGGTATGGAACTAAAGCTACAATTAGGTCAGAACCTATTGCAGATTTCCACATTGAGCCCTATACTCCAAGTCATATTAATACCAATTGCTCAGCATTTGATCAAGAAGATCACCTTGGCACTGATGAAGCCGACACTAAGGTTGGAAGTATCCCAGATTTGACTCTTGATGAATGGGCAAGCAAGGTGCATGCTTTTGATCCTTATCAAGAAGTAGAAGAATCTGAGCTAGGGGTCTATTGTATACACGAAGAAAGTCAACCTATTCCTAGCATCACCAAGCCAAACCACAAGGATGACAACGAGGTATGGCAACTTTTTTTTGATGGATCAAGGAGTAGACAAGGCGCGGGGAGGTGGAGCCGTGCTTATTTCACCTCGAGGGTAAAGTATTATTCAGCTTTTAGATTTCAATTTGCATGCTCCAATAACACTGCTGAATATGAAGCCTTGGTGCAAGGGATGCATTGGGCAATAAAGAGAAAAATAAATAACTTGCAAGTTTTTGGGGACAGTGAGCTGATTGTAAATCAGGTCAAGGGACAGCATGCCACCAAAAATGACCTACTCAGGTGCTACAAGAACAGGGTATGGGACCTCATGGAAGATTTTGAGGGCTTTGGCATCAAATCCATCCCTAGGAAAGAGAATCAAGCTGCTGACAGGCTTGCAGCAGTAGGGGCAGCCTTTGACATTGTAGAAAACATTCAACAAGACAAGGTATAGCCAAACATCCACGTGATTGTGAGGCCTTCAGTGCCGGATAACGATGTCAGTTGGCAAGTATTTGAGAATGACCAGCAAATCATCCACTTCTTGCGGAGAAGAAAAGTGAGTTCTCGGCTAAGAATCAAGAGAAGTTGGAGCAAGCAATATGGTGACCGGGTGATACTGTGAGAGCGACAAGCTGCCCAAGAGGACTTATCACTTTGGAGTCCATTTTTAACCTTGATGATCAGTTTATAAAGGAGAAAGCAAACATTCGGGTCAAGAGAAGATTCGGCATCCATCTTGGTAGAAGAGAACAAGCCACTGCAAATTGGAAAAATGACAACTGAGCAGGAAAGGTATGAGTTCATACAGCTATGTCAAGAATTCCCTGACGTGTTTGCTTGGAGCTATGAAGACTTGAAAGGGTTCAATCCCAACTTAGCTCAGCATACAATCGAGTTGGATCCAAATACTAAGCCTATCAGGCAGAAACAGAGACCAATCAATCCACACATGGAGCCTCTCATGAGGAAAGAATTGGACAAGCTGATTGAGTCAGCAATTATATTCCCAATCAAGCATTCTAGTTGGGTTGCCAACCTAGTTCCAGTCAGAAAGAAAAGTGGAGAGATCAGGCTATGTGTTGACTTCAGAGATTTGAATAGAGCCTCTCTCAAGGACCATTATCCACTCCCCTCCATGGAGCAAATATTGCAGGTCGTAGCTGGTTCAGAAAGGTTTTCACTACTTGATGGATACTCAGGCTTCAATCAAATTATGGTAAAGGAGGAAGACCAGTTCAAGACAGCCTTCACAACCAAATGGGGCACATATGCTTACAAGAAGATGCCATTTGGGTGTCGAACGCTTAGGAGCAACATTCCGGTGAGCCATGGATATGGCATTCAAAGGCTTGATCAACAAGATAGTCTTTGATATACCTAGATGATATCACTTTGTCTTCTCAAAAAATCTGAGACCATCTCTTTCACCTCGGCAAGTGTTTGAGAGGTGTAGAAAGTTTGGAGTGTCTTTGAATCCTAAGAAGTGCATCTTTCTTGCACATGAAGGAAACTCCTTGGCCATATTGTCTCCAAGGAAGGATTAGCAATTGATCCAGAGAGGGTTGAAGCCATAAGAGCTCTACCATTGCCAAGTCACAAGAAAGCCCTTCAGAGTTTCCTGGGAAGGATAAACTTTGTTCGAAGGTTTGTCCCAGATTTTGCAGCCCTTGTCAAACCCATTACCAAAATGTTAAGAAAAAGCATGGCTTTCAAATGGATGGCAGAAGGCAAGGAGAGTTTTGAAGCAATCAAAGAAGCCATCTCCCAGGCACCCACTCTCATCAACCCAGACTTTTCCAAGGATTTCATCCTCTATGCATTTGGAGGTGATGACACTATTTCTGCCATTCTGGTACAGCAGAACAAAGATAATGATGAGCAGCCGATTGCCTTCTTCAGCCAAAGCCTAAATGACTGCGAATTGAGGTACTCTTTTATTGAAAAACATGTGCTTGCAGTAATCAGGAGCTTGAAGAAATTCAAGCATTTAGTCTCAAACAACAAGGTCCAGATTCTGGTCTCACATGCTGGGGTTAAGGACTTCCTCCTCAACAAGGATTTAAATGAGAAAAGGGCAGGTTGGATCACCCGTGTCATGGAGTATGACATTGAGATCAAGATCACCAAGCTGGTAAGAGGCAAAGGTTTGTGCGAGCAGCTCGCTTCCAAACAACCAGACAGCCCAGAAGATGAAGAAGACGTTGTCCTGCTATTACAAGATGATAAAAAACAGGAAAATGATAATGTGTCCACTCCCTGTTGGACTCAGAATATGATACATTTCCTACAGACGGGTATGTGCCCTCTAGAAATGAGCAAAGCAAAAAGAAGACACTTCAGGTTGCAGGCTATTCCATATACCATCATTGATGGAGTTTTGTTCAAGAAGGACGTGAATGGAGTGCTGCTGAGATGCATTAACACAGGTCAGATTCAAAGGGTATTAAAGGAGTTTCATGATGGACCAGCTGGTGGCCATTTTGCACCAAGAGTGATAGCTCTGAAAATCATGAAGGCTGGTTATTATTGGCCTAAAATCTTTAGTGATTGCTATGCATGGATCAAGAAATGTAAGAATTGTGCATTCTTCATAGGAAAAGAGAGACTTGCAGCCCTCCCATTACATCCAATCTCAGTTGACCAGCCATTCATGCAATGGGGTTTGGACTTCATTGGAATCATCAATCCCAATTCGAGCCAAGGGCACAAATGGATTTTGTGACCACTGAACTACTTCACCGGATGGACGACGAGTAGCACTCAAAGAGGCGAATGAGTCTAGCATCTTGGACTTTTACGAGGGGATAACTACAGATTTGGTGTACTGTTACAATAGTCTCACGATAATGCATTGGCATTCATTGGATCTAAAGTTCTTGAGTGGGCTGTCAAGCAGGATTTACTGAGCACTTCATCAAACTATTACCCTCGAGGTAATGGCGAGGCCGAGTCTACAAACAAAAACTTCTTGAGGATCATTAGGAGGACTCTTGATGAGAATCAGAAGGCTTGGCATACCAAACTGAAATCAGCCTTATGGGCGAGATAGGATAACTCCCAAAAGATCCACGGGTAACTCTCCATTTAGGCTTGTCTACGGAAGAGAGGCAATCTTGCCCTGTCACTTGAGTTGCCAACGTTGGAACTCATGAAGCATTTGGAATTGCTAGAGTTTGGGCCCATGGAGGTGAGATATGCGAATTGATGGAGCTGCAAGAAATCGAGATCGGGCATTCAAAATGGAAAAGGATCGGGCTTTGATCAAGAAGACCTTTGATAGGAAGGCCAAAGATAGATCTTTTCAAGTAGGAGATCTAGTGTTGAAATGGGATGTGGGACGAGCAAAACCGGGAAGGCATTCAAAATTTGATGCCATTTGGAGTGGCCCATACATGGTCACAAAGTGCAAGAACAACAATGCTTTCCAATTGGCCTCATTGGATGGTGAAGAACTGCAGATTCCAGTAAATGGAATCTATCTCAAGCGTTGCTTCTAGAGGGAGGTTCACTACATCTGTAAATACTAGATTAGATTTTCTTTCCTCCAAGTGCTTGTGCACATTGTTTTCTTTGTAGATTAGTTTTGTTTTCCCTAAGTGCCTTGGCACAACTTGCTGTCATGGAGATGATGCATGTCTTTGCTAAAATCAAGTCTCTTTCCATCTTCCTCCTCGCACATTCTGAGTCAGTTTGGATTCTAACAGAATATTTGATGACTCCATGCCCAATGGATGGCTTCAGGCAACTGGCCTTTTCATCTAGCAGGCAGATGATCCCGCTGAGTCGCCAAATTGTTATCCAAAATTCACCCCCCCAGGGTAAATTTGATAACATGCATCAGGATGTCCAAATTCCAAGAAAAATGACTGATTCAGAGCAAAATCAGGTTTCTAGGGTCCCTTCAGGAATCTTTCTAAACTCCCCAGGCTGAAGAAGGAAGGAGCAAGCTTTGAGAAAGTGCGGAGAAGGTTGCAGAAAGCAAGTAGTTTGGGCCAGAAAAAATTGTGAAAATCGGCTAAGTCCTAGTCCAGCACAAGGTGGGACAAATGGGACAAAGGTACGCGAACCGCCCGAACCGGCGAAATGAGTCCAGCGGCCCACTAAGCATTTGGGACAAGTGGGATGAAAGTGCGGCGGGCGCGAAATGCGGTTCGGACCGAGAGAAAATCGACTAGCTGCTGAGAGAGGCGATTCGGGGACGTGGGACAAAAGGACCGAACCGGCCGAACCCGTAAAAAAGTCAAGTCGGTCAGAATCAAAGTGGGACAAGCGGGCGAGAAATACCCAAACCGGCGAACCGGCGAAATTGTCCCAAAGGTCCAAAATCAAAATGGGACGTCCGGGACGAATGGGCGCTGAAATCGCGGAAGACCGGCGAGGCGAGAACCATTGAGAAATTGCCACGTGTCATCGAGGAGAAGCCAAAAGGTCAAAAGGCAAGGTTTGAAGCGCGGCCGAGAGCAATAGAAATTGGACACGTGTCCAATGGAGCATAGAAGTGCGGAGCTCGGGGAGGAGTTGGAAAGTTTGGCCAAATCTAAGCCAAAGGGGTAAAAGGAAGGAAGACCAGACGGGTTCGTGAACCAACCAATGCATGCCACGTATCCCTAGTGGCGGGCGTGGGAAAAATGTGGAAAATATTCCAAGAGCACCAAAAGTCAAAATTCAAGAGACATGACCCGCTTGAAAAGTAGAGAGAGAGAATTATTCGGTGAATCGAGCATGCCACGTGGCGTCAGTGGCGTGCGCGGAAAATATTTCAAAATCCGTTTTCGCCTATTAGTGTCCTA
The DNA here is from genome assembly GCA_018340775.1 of Taxus wallichiana var. yunnanensis. Classification (NCBI taxonomy): domain Eukaryota; kingdom Viridiplantae; phylum Streptophyta; class Pinopsida; order Cupressales; family Taxaceae; genus Taxus; species Taxus wallichiana. The sequence continues at coordinate 269,683,870 of CM031236.1, read as the reverse complement.
AATCTTGAGATCGACATATCTTTCGATCAGAGCTCGGATTTGCACGTTCTTGATATCAGCGGAAAAAGCTGCTGAAATTCTCTACATGTTTCGAGTCAATCTTGCATTTTGGTGTAGTCGGAGGAGAAAATTGAGAAACACCTCGGCACGAAATAACAAGTAGAGGTAATGCTTCAACAACCACTTTAATATGAGACAACCCACCATACATTAGGCAAACCGCCGCTTTGCGAGAACCCATCTCTCTACCGCCATGATGGACGAATTAAATGCAACCTAGAGGTGGTTGGGGCGGTTTTGAATTCCTCTCTCTTTTCTCTCCCATTCTTCCTATAAATTGTAAGGAGGGGTTTCTTTCTGAGTGGGGACATTTTCTGCTTTGCACCCTCCCTTCTCTCCTATTCATAAGAAGATTTGTGGAGTTTTCAAACCTCCCATATAGACTGTAACACCGTTTTTGCCTTTTGGCCATTGCTGATGTATTGAATCGATCCTTGAGCAATATATATGTATACGTGGTTGCTTCTAAACCCTCTTACATATTTATTTCTTGTCATTCTTGATCTTTCATTGCATTTTTGCTATCTGTGCATGGTGTTGTGTTATATCTACATGGTCTGTGTTTAATTTGGCAAAGCATATGTTCTTCATTCCTCGGTGCATCACCTCTATTAGCTTAGATTTATTTTATGCATCTTCTTACCTTGTCTCCTTGGAGATTAGATTAGATTAGATTTTGAGGAAAAACCCTCTGGATATTCCTTTTCACTCTTCAAGTCCCACACTTGGAGAAAGGATTCAATGTTATGAGGATATTAGTATGAACCTAGAAATATGCCATTTCTCTGGAGATTCCTTTCTCACTCTCCAAAGAGTCAAACTATATGTCATTCACATGTGTATATATCATAGTGTAATTAAAACTTGACAATTGTTTTTGAAAATTATTCAATGAGTTTCACACTTGCTTAAATAATTGGGAATCACTTTTTTTACTTTTGGAAAGAAGATGGAGACTCTTAGACTAAGAGGAGATTAGTATGAGTGTTTCGAGATTTTGACATGCTTATATAGGATCGTGAAAGTCCAACCAAGAGGGAATATTAGTCCATATGACAATTATGGAATTTGGAGTTTGGCCTAAAACATATCTATCCAAACTATACAATAGGGTTAGGATTGACATGTGTAAATACCAAATGAAACCTATGGTTTTGGACAAGAGAGGAAAAAACATATTTTGAATTTATGGGACATAATAAGTCTTTGGCATGTGAGTGTTTGTAGTGTTGTCATTGATGAAAAATGTATATACTCATTAATGAAAAAGGTGTATGAGGTCCAAAGGATGCTTGGAATGATGATGCCATGGAAAAATAATATGTGACTTGGTTGCAAGAGTGAAGAAGACATTGGGAATAGTTTGATCCAATATGCCTAATCCTTAGGTTTAGTCATCCGGATGACTTGGTATGGTGGAATGAAGGCATGAGGAAGATAGAGAAGCATTTTCAAGGCATGAAAACCATTAATAGGGTTTGTTAAGACACATTTATGACAATTAAAAGGTTAGGCTCATGGAACATGAGGTGAAACTAGCACAACTAGGCCTATTTCGAATACCTACTATAAGTATAACTTGGAGAAGGAGAAAAGTAAGCTATAACCTGGTAGTTAAATCATGTATTATGCATAATTATGGTGTATAGATGATGTGGAAGGTTCCACATGTCAATATTTTATTATTAGAGGAATTATTGAGGTCTTTTGGAAGCTTATTCTTGAGAACAAGCTAGATATGCATGCACAAATAATGGTGGATGATGAGTTTAAAGTAAGTGAAAATTTAAATAAGTTTTAGGGCATGTGGAGGAGGTTTTCCTAGTGTTGTGGAACAATCATCATGTTAATATTCAAAGGATGAAACAATAAATTTAATTTTAAGTCCTATCAAGTTTTCCAAATTGCTATTTCTAGTTCAAAGGGAAGTTTTTAAGTGCTCATTAGTACATAAAAATTATGTATGGTGGTCTGGTGCTTTCATCAATATTGGGGCATTGAGTCTAGAGAATTTTTAAGAAGAATGAGTTATAATGATGGCTTATACTTTATGAATGATGTTTAACAAGCTAAGGAGGTTCTAAACCCTCATAAAACCCTACCTTCAAAGTGATGGAGAAGAAATGAATATTTTGGTCATGAAATGGCTTGTAGGATGATGTGATGATTTGGGCTTGTAGAGGACTCCTACTTCATTTTGGTGGTGGTCTCATTCTCTAGGTCAGCTAGTAAGGTAAAGAAACATGAGTTTTTTTTTTTTGAAGAAAATTTATGGTACAACTAGGTATAGAAGGTCTCAAGATAAAAATTATGATGCAAGAGAAAGCCTAGGATGTTCCCTAAATTCTCATGAAGATATTCAAGCAGGTTGTATGCAAAATATTGGTGAAACAAATCAGCCAACATGCCCTACTACTTAAATCCTAACAAATATTAAAGTATTCATGGTGTAAAATCATGTTTTTAAAGTGAAATATGAGCATGGATATATGATATAGGTCCAATACAACATGTCTAATCCTTTTACTTTATATGGTGAAGTGTTTTTATGATCAAGCTTCAATGGTGCAAAATTCCCCTTTTAGGTCTGTCAAAAAGGTCTAAGAAACAAGGGTGTATGTATGATTTTCTCCACACAACACTTGTAATTAATTTCTTGAAATTGAAATAGAGTCCTATAAAGTGTGTTTTAGTGTGTTGGAAGTCTTCTAGAGTAAGAATAGGTTTTTAGGTCTTGAATACCAAATTGAAAAGTCTCTGAAATGCATGCATATCTAAGACATATACCTTGAAATGAAGCTTTCTAGTAAGTTTAATAGTTCAAAAGGAAAATATATTTCCATAATAGTGTTATATGATCCATGATTAGGTGGTTGAATTAAGATCCAACTCATTTTGTGAGGACTAGTTTTATGAGTATGAAAACCCTTTGATACCTTGGCCTAAAAAATGTTGCGTGGAAAGATTGAAGATGTTTTATCTACTAAAAATCCTTCAAGGTGATATAGAGGTTGATTATGACATTATCCAAGCATTTATAAGTTTTGAATTATCATAAATTTTTGTTTATGAAGCATTTTTGTGACTATGATTTTGAAGAAGTCATGATTGTGCAGACATAGTTGAGAAGATGATTTGAAATGGAAGCCTCCTACTCTAATCTAAATAATTCCAAGAATTAATGTTGTGAGGATCTTGAATATCACTTCATTCTAATTTCATTGTATTACACAATTTTGATGTGTGTTTCTTGCATCCAAAAGAAGACTCATTTATGAATACCATGCACCTAGTAAGAGCTTATGAGATCCAATGAAGACTTGGTGATAAAATGGAAAGTTTAACGGCTTGATAATTTTATAGAAGACAAGACGATATCTATTTTAATGTACACATAACTTGATAACACTTAGCACATGCATTTAAGAGCTAGAAGACAAATATTCATATGTGAAGAAGAAGATAAAAATAATATGGCGATTACAATATCGGTATGTCAAACTGAAAGAGAATATTTTTCAATGGTTTTAGATGTACATATTGTTTGTGATATGTTTCATGATCCTTATAGGAGTTATAGCTGCCATGAAAATTCCATGAAAGGTCATCTCTTGTGGTGACACTCTACAAGTATAATATTTAGACTATGATAGTTTGTAGATGTTATCGCATAGACTTCTTACATGAGTTGAGGAAGTAAGAAGGTGAAGTGTTGGTAGATGAATCTGGAGAGGTGAAGGAGGAATTCATCCTCATGTATATAAATATATAAGTTTACATAGAAATTTTCTTTTAATGACCATATTGAAAAGAAGGTTGAGTTGATATTTGTGATGTGCAAAAATAAGCTTGTTCTAGTGTATGTAAAATGATGTCTTGTAAAATGACTTAAGTGATGTATGACATGATCAAAATGATGAAATGAGAGAGGGAAAATATGATATTATTGATGTGTGAATTGGGGAAAAATATGTGTGTACAAAATAGGACTTGAAGACGTTGGTTGGAATAGTGTGGAGTGATGAGAAGATAGATTGATTCAACATTAGTGAAGAAGGGAGATGAAGAGAGAATATGATTTGAATAAGAGATCACAATTTGTTGTATCAGAAAACTAGATGAAGGTGATCAGTACTCTAATAATTATAAGTGTTTTCTTGGAAAAATAAGGAGTTGTAGCTTCCTTGCGAGTTGAATCTTGCAAAAGGTTAGCTGGGTGCTTAAGCGAATTCTTGAGAGTTGGTGTTTCAATGTAAGTAGGAGCTTACTAAATGTCAAGTGGGTTCTTGGCTAAATTTTGGAGTGGGTGATTCAAGTTGAGTGGGTGCTCAAAAAAATTGAAATCTCTGAAATCTCTATAGGATAATTTTCCAAGTAGTGTATTGATTTCAGTGGGTTTTTCTCCCTTTAAGGGTTTCCCACATAAAACATTGTGTTCATGTGTACTTGCTATTCATATTCTCATGTGTGAATTTAATTTTCCTCTCATAGTAAAGTTTGATTAGAATTGAATATCTTAATGAGTTTTTGAAATGTTCTCAAAGTTTTGAGAAGCATTGATTCACCCCTCCCTCTTAGTGCATATTTTTCCAATAGGATGGATGTCTTTATATACATTTTATGTTGTAAAACCTCAAGAATTGACAAGAGAAATTTGTGCAAAGATAAGAAAATAGTCAAAGATCTATCAAGGTGTGTTAAGAAATATTGAGGAGAGTGTATTTTTACATGTAAGTGTGTAACATCAATATTAGTGTTTCTAAAGCATATATCCCAAATTTGAGTGTCTATAGATAGCTCTTTGATTAATTGTTATCTTTGCATACCTTTATGTCATCAATTTCTATGGTTTAACAATGTAAAACACATATAGAAACAACCATCCTCGACCCATAAATTCAAAACAAGATTTTTCTCTCTGGTCAAAACATCCATTTTCGGTCGGTTTGTACAAATATGCAAGTCAATCCTACCATATGATTTTGGTGACACACTATGCACTCAATTTTACATTCTATCATCTTCATATGTACTAATATTCCCCCTTGGTTTTCCTTTCATAAAATTATGACCTTCAAAATCATATATAAGAAAGTAAATCATACCTCATTTGGTAACCTAGCACTTGAAGAACTCATTGTAAAAAGAAAGCACAAAAGGCACTTATTTCTCCCTAAAAATGAAGTAATTGATAAAAAATATATTATGGAAACACCCTCTATAGGTCTAAAGTCTCCTCTTAGGTCTAGTATTCTCCATCTTCCTTCCACAAGCAAGTAAAGTTACCCTTCTTAAGTATTTGAGAAAGTGTGTAACTTAAGTTAAAACATTGTATAAACATGGTTGTGAAATTATGATTGCACTATAGTAGATATCACATGCTAGGAGAATGACATGTAGTTTGAGACCTCTTTGGAGTAGTGGTGACATTGGTATTGTAAAGAGGTTCCCATAACCCACCTAAATTTGTTTAGTAGTAATTATATCCTAAACTACAAGGATTTTAGGGTTTGAGAAGAGTTTACAAAGCCATTCTAAAGGTGAGAAAAGAATACCGACATAGAGTGACACACATTCCTAGGTAAGTGAAGCACTCATGAAGTTGTAGGAGGCCAGATTCAAATAGGTCCAAGATCATACATAATGGTCAGGACCTTATGGACACTTGGACCTAGTTGTACATTTTTTACCCTATGTAGACTCGGTGCCAATTTCTATAACGAAGCATTATCAGTACTAGATCAGCTCGTACCTACATTCAAATTACTCGAGTCTCCCAAATCTACACAAAATCAGCTAAGTGTGACTTTCCTTTGTGTTTTTTATCATTGCTATATCAATAGTTACTTTGAAAAGCATTATTCTAAATTTTACAATTAATGTCGGAAGTTAAATAAATCATAGTATCCACCTATTGCATTATTTCATCCTTTTTATGAAGGTTATTAGAAACAAACTTAAAAAAGGAATGAAATAAGAATTCAAAAAAGTGAAATCAACATTATCGACCATGTTCAATATTGTCAGCTAGAAAAATCTACTTTCTTGATGAGATTGACCATGACTAATGTCACCAAACAAGAAAATATAGTCATTGGGAGGTCAAATAAACAAGTCAATTTGATTGGAGTAAACTCAAAGGTGTTAAAAGGAAATATAGTGAATTTCCATGTGTGCTAAAAATAGGTATGATGTGACTATAAAATTATTGTAAGGTGATGTCCTAAGGAGGCTATTAGAGATTATTGTAGAGGTATGAAAATGTGTGAAATATGATATATTCAGGATACACATCAACGCTCTCTTAAATGTATCACTATAGATCAACCCAATACGCCTAGTGAAGTATTCACATAACCATTTTGGCTACTCTTCATTCCTAGTAGTACCCATGACGGATACCTCTCTAGGGAAGCTAATACACCAATGATGCCTATGAAAAAAAAATCAATATAGTGAAAAATTAGGTGGATAGAAAGTTTGATTCTTTTTATGGATATTGACTACACCTTGTGTTGTAGGTTTTACTTTGGAGACCATTCCAAAACTCAATTAAAATCAAGCACTTTGAGAAAATACAAAGTGTGTTTCCACAAGTATCTTTTCTTTTAACCATATAAATTCACTTCATACTTGGAGGCAAGGAAAATGTAAACACCTAAATTTTGTCATTCATCACTTGGAAATGATAAATAGACTCTATCCCTAAATCATGTCTTATGTGCACAATTCAAGCTTAATTACCTATCTTTTAGTACCATGCATGACTTTTCTCTTTAATAGTACTTATCAATTACTCATAAAACTACTTACATATATCCATAATAGTATATTCCCATAAGAATCATTCCAAAAAATTTACAAAAAACCAATGGATATTAGTATATGATAATTAAATAGGGACCAAAGTATTCAACAATGTGGTCTAAAACTGAAAATTGCATCGGCATCCACCCAACAATCATTTTATTAATTTTATATTTCTCTGGGTCAACCTTAATGAAAAATTATACTTACAAACCCCTACATAAGCAATTCTAATGCACTCATTTACTCAACTAGAATATACTTGGTATTTTTAATAACTCCACTTGCAATATCATAACAAAAGTATTCCAAAGTATATCTTAAAATTACTCAAAATTAACAACACACTTTGAAATCAACCCCTATATAGGTCTGAAGGTCACTCAAAGAGATTATGTAGCTACACTTCTCGAGATAGAGACCATCCGAGCCAAGTAAAACTAAGGAAACAAGCCATTGTTGCATTATCAAGTGATCAAATTACAATTTAGTTACATCCTTATAGATATCACACGCTAGGTAGAGAACTATGTTTGGTTTGAGGCTTCTTGAGTTTATTTCCAACATAGTTTGTATATGAATTATAGTTTAACCCAACCTCTAACCTTTTTCTTGTTGGGTTTTGAATCTATTTTAAGTCATACAAAGGGTTTCACACACTTATGTATCAATCCTAATTAAATTCAATTAATGGATGGTTGATAATATAGAAACTAAAAATAATAATGTGTAAAAACTGATATTTTAGATTAGATATACATGCATACAAACATAGAAATCACTTTAACGAAGATATATAAGTAATAAAATAGGGGATCAAGATGGAAGGATTCACTTATCTAGTTTATATGAGCTTGATTTGTGTCGATGAGTGATTTGGAAAAGAAGAAGAGCCTAAGAATTGAAGAAATCTCATTCTATATTGTTGAACCTATTAAGGTGAAACCGACAATATGGTCAGAACCATACAACATAGACTGAACTCTTTGTATGGTTTTGACCCTTTACAAGATGGGGATCTGCAAATCGCAATGTCATTCTTTTTCACCTTTTGGAATATTTAGTGTCACATCAAACCCTATATTTTGTACCTAAACATGCAAAACATCCATATCTACCCAATAACACACTTAAGCACACATTATATGAAAAATAAATGTAAATTCTTGATTTAGACTAACCTTAGCAATTACCCTGTATGTGAATCATCTAGTGTTACACTATATTTCAAACTTTATATAGTTATCATAGTGCATTGTTCTATTTTTCATGCAATTATCCCTTATCCTATCATCTCCCTTTTGTTTCCACATAGATAGAAATCTAATATACTTCATCCCAATCAAAACCCTTATGTGCTAATGAAATAAATGAGGGTTATTCCCTCCTACTTTGTGTATGTAGTATCCAATAATGTTTATTTCTCTTTCATCTCGGTATGTGGTAGATAGATAGGTGATTTATTGATAGTAAATTCATTCATTAGACCTTGTATATATGTGAGTTCATTCACTTGATTTTCTGAAACTTAATGGCAAAAAAGGCTGAACCAAACATATCAAAGATCACTGAAAAAGCATAATGAAGAGACCCATAAATCAAACTTGAGAAAAACACCAAGAGGGTCTAGTAACGCATGAAGTTCCATGGCCATGAGTATGGTTTTGGTCCAACCGTATGGTCTTGGACCAACATCAAATATGAAGAAAGTCAAAAATAAAAGATATAGAGGCCTCTATGACTCAACATAAAATCACACAATAAGGAAAAATAATCATTAGAAGAGATCAAATCAAGAAATTAAATCTAAAGGATGGTAGGTTATTCCACTAATCTCTATTTTCAAGGTCTTGAACTCATGTACATATAATTCTAACAAAATCATGAATAAATAATGATTGTGTGCAAATTTTAGTGTATACAACTTCGACACCTAGGGTTTTATAGACACTCATTTTGGTAACTCATGTCTTGTAGCAACACAAATTAAACAACACTTATAATTAGTCTTATTCAATTTTTCCAAATCCATAATGCATATATAAGAAATTCATTCACCTCTCATTGAGGATGGAATTCATTCTACTTGGCCTAAGATTCCAATGAGAAAACACTAAGATTAATAATATGTAAAGCTAATCCAAGAATCCCTTGAGATCTATATAATTTGCATACTCGTTCTAGGGAATTCATCCACTTAGGTATGAAATTACAAATGGAAACTTACCAAATTCAAGTCAAGATAGGGAAAGTATCAAGTACAATCCTATTGTTACAAGATCATGGTTATCAATTTGGTTGCATAAATTCTAGATATCACATGCTAGGTAAGAACCACGTGGTTTGAGTACTCTTTGGAGTATTTGAAATGTTGGTTGTGCACAAGGGTACCCAAACCCACCTAATGTTTGTTTTGTAGGACTCTCTCACCATATAGGGTTTTGAAGATTGGACCATCTCGAACAACAAGCATCATTTGGTACCAGAGGTCCAAATTCCAAACATGATCATAATAAGAAAAAATGAATAAACATATAAATCTATAGAGGCTGAAAGTACAAAGGAACCAAAGCATATAGAAAGGTCCATATGAGGGGTACGTTTTGGGCCAAATTATACGCTCTGGGCCATATAAATGTTCAAGTCACAATTTTAGTAATGAGGCTCTATCGGATCATTTCCATCCTTTTCAGTCATCAAATGAATATAAATTCTAGGATATCAATCAATTCCTCTTCTCCTCCTCATTTATAGTGTGTTTTTCATTATCTATCATTATTTATCATTGTTTAATGATTATTCCTGATATTTTTGTAATTAACCTTAGAAACTAATTGATTGGGATAATGTACCATCGGTTACTAACCCTAAGATATTAACCATTTAGGTTAAATAATTTGGTGAACTTGAGTACTATATGAAGTGTGTCATATCTATTTTTTTATCCTAAATCATTTTCTAAACCCTAACAACCCTAGGTTTTGCATCTCATGCCTAATACAAGTAGTGGTCATTTTAGTTCTCGATAATATCTTGAACTCTCACCACATACTCACAAGAATTCTAAAGCCATGTCATCCTCTATACATATGAATGATAACCATCTATCTAATACCACTCACATGCCCTTAGAAGACATAGAATCTTTTGAAAATGAGTATTCCTATGTAGAAGATACTAATGTTGACCAAGAACAACTTGATTCTCTATCTCAAATTTGGACACAATTGTGTAATAAGCCAAGTCATGTAAATCTAGTCTTTGATATCCTCTTAGCTTCCAAACTTTCCCATGATAGGGATTCTCATGAGAGCATGCTTCAAAGATTAGGGTCTTCCTCTATTTCTACATCTTCCATTCCCACTTCTTCTCCTCCCACCTCCATGGGAGAATCTAGTCTTAATTTCTTCATTCTATGTCTACCACTCATTTTTATTCTCCTCTTATCTCTCATATTCAACCAAATTCTTATTCTAGTACCCATGCCTTAGAATCCTTGGTGTGTTATCTACAAGACCAAGTTATTAAACTACATCAAGGTGTAATTATATATTATTCTTCTATGGATTCCTCACTTCTTCTACACAGTCATCTCGCACCTAAGGTGGCATCTTATCCCCTTCCTCCCAATTTTTTTTTGCATAAAATTCCACTTGTAAATGGTAAGGAAGATCCCCTTGAGCATCTTAGATCTTTTCATGTTGCTTATTTATATTATACTTTCAACGATACATTATTAACTAAAAAATTCCTAGAAGTTTACAAGATTATGTATTACAATGGTTTTATGATTTATCAGTTCATTCTGTACGATCTTTTACTCTATTAGAAAATAAATTTTTGGTACACTCATCTATTAAATCAGCACTAAAGTTTCATATGCACAAACAAATAAAATTAAATAAGTACCTAATGAGTACCTTAGTGACTATGTGTAGTGCCCACTCTCCTTTGACACTGTTTAGATACTGATCCTGACACTATTGATCATATTTTGGACATTATTATGTTTTGATGTAGTATGATGTATCAGGTATTATTATGGACATTATTATGTTTTGATTAGTGTGATGGTTAGAGGTTAGACTACGGATTAATATTGATCTGGATTCAGCTATTATGCTTGAGGATCATTGAGACATTATTATTATTATGTGGATGATGATATACTAGTTGACATGGACAAGTTATTGATGTTGATTTTAGACATGTGACATTGATATTATGAATAGCTCTAGTATAGAAATCTATTGGATGATGATATAGTTGCAAAATTGAATTTAAATGATAAATGTTAAATTCTTGATAATGTTGTGATTTAGATTTAAAAATTGTATGTTGCTTATATCATTGGATGTTCTGATATGGCCACGAGGCCGAAGGGGTATTGTTATTTTTGCAGGTTAAAATCACAACAATGTCGGGGGACTGGAGACTAACCATATTGGAATTCAGTGTGAAATCAACAAGGTCACCATGGCAATTGTGTTTGAGTTGTATGTTGTGTTTTGTTAGGATTTCCCATGGGGGATTTCCATTATTGTGACCATGGGGGCATATGTGTGTGTTTTAATTATGTGTTCCTTTTTTTTTATTTAATGTTGTATGTATTCTATTTGTAATGTGCTCTTTATTTTAATTATTTAAATGTGATAGTATAATGTGAGAGTCATATAGTTAAAATTTAATTAAATTAAATGGGATGTGGTATGTGAAATTAAATGTTATTGTCTTGGTTGAAAATGAAATTGATTTATATATTTATAACCATATGGTGATTAAATAAATGTTGTGTCAAAAATATTGTCATAAATAAATATCATAGAAATAAATGCATTTTAAAAAGAGTGTGTAAGTTACCAAGTATAGGTTGTGTAAGTGAAGTGATAGTTTGTGTAAGAATTTGTAAGAGGTTGTAAGGCTGATTTTGGAAGGTCAAACACTCCTTCCTCTTTGAAATTCGAATTTAAGCTTGGAGGACAAATTTGGAGGCTTGTGGGACAAGTTAAACTTGTCCCACACCTCTCAAAACCCTCCACCAACCATGTCTATTAATTTGGAGTCAAAATCAAATTATTTTATTGCATTTTGACTTGATTTATTGTAAGAAGTGATTGCACTTGTCTTACAAATTTTAAATGCATTCTCCTTTTGGGTATGGGTTGAGTTTGTGTATGTAAGTAATTTTTTCTTTCACATTTATTATGATGTATTTTCTTTTGATGTGATTTCATTTTGGGATGAGGAAAGATGATGTGGCATCCCACTTGGAATCCACATCATCCTCCTCCATCCTCTCCTTTAAAAATCCAATTCCTCCTCATTTGGAGGTTGTTGAAAATTTGTCTTTCCTCTCTTGGGTCAAATTTTCTTGCTTGGGAGCTTGCTTTGTGGAGGGAGCTTGGACTGATTTGCATGCCCTTCTTTTGCTGATTTGGGACTGTTTTCTTTTGGTGCAACAAAGGTTGTTGTTTTGGAATCAAGTCTCCACTATGGAGAGGTAGGCCCTCATGCATTTCATTTACTGTTTTTCCCTCTTTTAGCATGAACTTTGAATGTGATTGTGTTTGAAATTCTTTGAGGGTTGGGTAGAATGCCTAGGGCATGGTGTAAGAGAGAAGACTATGAGGTTTTATCAGAGGAGGGATAAGGGATTTTCCTTTGTTATTTGTTCTTGGGAGGGAGTGTTGGTTTGGGATCCACCTAGGATAAGAGTATGCTTGCATCTCTTACTTTGGGAAGGTATAAGGAGGGGTTGAGGAGGGATAAGGTCTATGGGATTGCTATGATTTTGGTGGTTTGCTTTTGGTGGATGCCCAAATTCAACTTGGGAGGCATAAGGAGACCTCCATAGTTCTTGCTCTTGTTTGGCTTACTTGTTCAAGCCTATGTGTTGTTTGAATAAATTCAAAAGCAGTTGAGAACTGTTGTCTTGTTTTGAATTTTGCTTTTTATTGTTGTTTTTGTAATGTGAAAAGAATGTGGTTTGTTGTGAAAGAAGCCTTGTTGCCATGTGTTGGATTATCATGCTCCATTTCAATATGGTTGGGGCTCGGGGCCAATGGGGAAAGATGGCTTCTATTTTCCCATTGGATGTCTTGGTTGGGTGGAGAGTATTGCCTTTCCCCCTTCCTTGTTGTGATCCAAAGAAGAAAGAAGATGAATCAAGCATGTTGTTGTTTGGAGAGTTTCACAGTTTGACAGTCAATTGTTTTGAGAAAATCCTATGTAACCCTTCCCACCTTGAGTGGATGAATGTATTGATATTGTAATAAGAGGTGTTTACCTGGTAATGGGAAGTTGTAATTGAATATGAGAATTGTAGAGAAGAATTATCTCTCTGTTTTGCCTTGAAAAGAAATGTAAAAGATATTACTTGCATTGTAATTGTACCTTGGAAATCAAATTGGAAAAATGATAAGTTGTAAAGTTATTGAATGATCAATGAAGAATGGTATTGTTTCCTTTAAAATTTGTATGGCAATGTATACTAGATTGTATTGTTGTCCATGAATGAATTTCTGTCAAAAAAGGGATAAAACCTTTTGTCTCTGGAATGTTGAAAAATGATGCTTATGAAATGAAATTCAATGTTATTTTCTTTGCAAACTGTCATGTTAAAATTGAAAATCAGAGATGCATTTTAATTAGAGTTGAATGTTTTGAATTGTGAAGCAATGAAATGGATCAAGTCATAATCTTATGCTCACCCAAAAGACAAGTCACCAAACCAGTAAACTCACTGTTTTAAAGTCAAAACTGGTAATGTGCATTTGATTAAATGAACAGTTCATATCTATACTTCTCAATTAATTTAAAAATACCATATGTTACTATGCTTAGACTATACCAAACCCAATTTGACAAAGTAAATTCATGGAGACAACTTAACCAATGTAAATTTTGAATTAATCCCCTTCCAAGGTTGTTTTTGTCCCTTGGTGGAGAAAAACATAACTTGAATAAATGGTTAAATTTACACCTTGAAAACATTCAAACTCTTCCCTAAGTTGATCCTCCATGTCTGTTTGACATGTTGAGTGAAGGAAGAGTCCAATTTTTATAAAATTTGCAAGTTTAAAACTGCCAGTTTGTAACTTAAAACCCTGCAGATCGATTTCTTAAAATTTACCCTTGAAACTTCACCAAATTCCAAAATTTATGTTTTCTATGCAAAGAGGACTCCGAGAGCTTTCCGGAAAGTCCAAGTTTTCCAAAAATGGAGTTCCCAATCAAAATTTATGGCCATTTGAAGTTTTGCTTCAAAATGGCCATCCAAAAACCTAAATGAATTAATTCAACCTTAGAAAAATTTAAATTTTGAACTTTGGAAAAATTTCCTAAAAATTTCCATGGCCCTACCACCCTCTCATCCTATCATAATTTTCCACATGGCACCTTGGAGGGGCGGGCCCTTAGTAAAAACTTAAAATTTTGAAAATTTTGCCTTGGGAAAAATTTTCCAATTTTCCCCGCAACCCCGTAGCCCCAACCAATCACGTCTTTGACACGTGGCGGAGAAGTGCTTGCAGATCAAAATGGAAAACTTAACTTTTTTTGCCTTTGGAAAATTTTCACTTTTCTCCCCACAACCCTGTGGCCCTGCACCAATCACGTGTTGACACGTGGCAGGGAGGGCCCGAGGATTTAGAATTGAAAACTTAACATTTTACACTTTTGGAAAAATTTCACTTTTTCCTCCACCGATCCACTTCCCCACTGACCAATAAGGTATTGACACATGTCCCCATGGGTGTTCAGGTCTACACAATTCTTTTAACCTTTTTTCCCCTTGGGCAAAAAATCCAAATTTCCTCCACCGGCCCACGACCAATCACAAAGCACCACATGGCAATTTGGGCAAGCGCGGAGGCACGGAGGAAAAATTTCCTTCAAAAAATTGAAAACTTAGTTTTGGGAAAAATTTCATGTTTTTCCCCATGACCCGCTGGCCCAAACGAATCATGTGATGACATGTGGCATTTAGAAAATTTTCCCAATTTTCTCCCTAACCCGCATGGACCTCTAAGGGAAAATTTTCCCCTAAAACTCCGCCTGGCCATAACTTGAGTTTTACAAGGAGTTAGGAGGTCTTATTTATATGGTTGGAAAGGTAAGGAAATTTCCTATCCTTTGAGCCTAGTTTAGGAAGGTTTTGATAAATCTAAGTGTGTGAAAAATCTAGTTGAAGTTCAAGGCTTGATAAAGAAGCGAGACCTAGGGATAAATTTCTCCCTAAACCTTAGTAAAACTTGTAACCTCCAAATTGGAACCTTGTAAACTTGTTATAAGATAAAAATGAAAATCTTGTATTTGGTTAATCAAAATCTGTTTGAAACCTATTTAGTTTCAAGCTAGTATCTTGCTACTTCTTTGTAGACCCTTCTTATAAAAAAAGATTATTCCATAATTTTTCCTAGTTGTTGTCTTGGTCTCAAGTGGTAGTTGAAGCGGGAATTACACACTTTGTCTTGTGTTATGAGACCAACCTTACTAAAATGAACAATTTCCTAGCTGATTTTGAGTTACATGACCTCTTTTTGTAAATACTTTTTCCTCCTATCCAAGATTCAGCCATCTTTGATACCTTTTGTTTCTTCGATCAATTGTGTTATATTATTAAGGAATGTGAAGGCAAGATAATATCCACGGGAAAATAAAATATATTGATCAAGCCTCTTACTCAATCTCATGCTAAATTCCAAATTAAATCTACTATCAAGAGTAAAATTGGTGAGCTGTGATCTAAGGTTAAGGCTATTGTTAAAGTAGTGTCCTAATAAACAAATATCCAACTTTAAGATCCTTGATGAAAATTTAATAAATTGCCTATACCACATTAGGTAGTTTTGTAAAAACTCATTACCAGTAACCTTATCTCTCTTCCTCCACTACTCAAGTTGGATTATAGTTGTCCTCAAGGAAAGAAATTTGATGAAAAATAATATTTTGACTATTGTATACACATAATTTTTCACTTTTCATCTTTCATACCTATTACTAACAATTTTCCTTATGCAGATAAGGGTTGTTGATGCATCTATTTCCTAAGTGGGTGTTTCAAGGGGCTTTCCAGAAATGAGGAATGGTTATTCTCATAACCATTATGAGTTAGAGATAGTACATAGAGATAGTTTCACAATTTGGTCTTGGCCTTGGTTTTCATTAGGTATAATTGTCCTCCTAGGTCTCATGCATGTCATATTCATGATCTCTTTCTTTCCTTCTACCATTTTACATCTTAATCATCCTCTTTCATTACTCATGACACATCAATTTATGTTTTCATCCTGGCCGACACAATCACTCTGTGGGCTATTGTTTTGGTGTCACATTTTATCATGGTCGACACCATCACCCAAGGAGATGGCATCCTATTTATGTCTTCATTTCACTTGACACTAAAAAAATAAATATGAAGCTAAGACATATGAAATGCCATTTTATCTTCTCTCTTATGCCATCTTCACATCTGTTTGATTTGATTTTGGTTTATCTTGTATTTTTCTAGGATTGGATTGGGAACCTCTCTTCTTGGATGATTTCTTGTATTATTGGTTCAACATATAGTGAGTTTAGGAAAGGAATGGTCTTCCCTTACTCCACCTAACATCAACTCTCTCAGCATGCTACTTCTCGAGGAGATAGATGCATAAAAACCACCTTATAGGAACAAGGTAAGTTTTATAACAATTATTTTTGTTTTACATAGATTAGGTTAGTTCCTCTTATTCATTATGTTATGTTATGTTAGTTATCTTAGGTCTCTTATCATATATCAACTCTTTAGTCACTTTCATTTTAGACATTGCATGTTTCTTTCCTTTACTTTTTGATCCATACTTCTCCACACCTAACCATTTATATCCGTAGACACCTATAATTTAGCTCGAGTAATTTAAATACTTAAATTGTGCTAATTATACCCTTTCCCACAAATTGACGGCATATCGTCAATATCACTCTTTTTATCTTCTATCATTGTTAATTAGTTACATTATGCTAATTAATTAATTCTTCTATCCAACAACGATACTAATTAACAACCTTCTGTTAATCATCTCCCCTATCTATCTAGATTAATTAATTATTTCTAATTAATTAATCTCCCCTTTCTATCTAGATTAAATAATTATTTCTAGTTAATTAAGCTTCCCCTTCTACTAATTCAATAAATCACCATTTATTTGATTAAATTCCTCCCATAGTCTAAACCATGATAATTATTCCTCTATAAAACTTTTATAAGCTTACGCATATATTACTTAATCTATTTGATTAATCAATAAACCCTCTCAACTCCCATGATTCACCGGAGGAAAACTAAACTCTCCTAAAGTAAACTCAACCACTTTTAAACCATGTTTATCCATAACTAACCTAGCTTTGCTATTATCCCACATATAATAGGATGCAAAGCTTCTTCAAACCATGGGGTTATAAAAGGAACCCTCCTCTAACCTTTATATTTACACCTTGCATGTTTATATATAATCTATAGGCATTTTATCTAAGAGAATATTTCATTTGAGCTAATAGCCTCATTTTTGTATTTCATCCATGCAAGATTTTGGGTCATATGGAGAGAATCAAAATGGTCTTGTAGCCATACTTTGATGAGCCTCTATTCCCAAACCCTTGAAGATTAAAAAAATAAAATTTATTTCCATGGATCTATCTAGGTTAATTTATTATTTTTAGTGATCTAAAAAGTAGAGATTCAAATGCTCGGGATATTATTTTGGTTTCTATTTCAAGTTCTAATGCATAATGTTGGCATTTAGTCTTGTTTAGCTCTTAACATGGTGATCTTTGTGTAGTTAGTTCATGTTTTGAAAATATTAAGGTATTAGTTTTGATTCCCTTTTCATATATAACTAATACATTGATACATATGACACAACCAGTGGGACTTACTCCATTATCATTTGCACCTAATTTCAAGTTTTTGTAGTTAAGTTTCAATTTTGGTTACTAACCCTCTTTTTCACATGTTGATCTAACTTATTTTTCTTAACTTGTTTTCTTGAGTTTTCATGTGTTGAGTCTTCTTTGTAGGTATAAAGGAGGTGAAGTGCTATAAAAATTAGATCTTGATGGGAAAAATTCAAGATTTATCCATTTTTTCATGTTTAGAGCTTCAGTTTTTAACATTCTACATCTTAGTTTTGTCAATTTCTTGAAAATACTAAATTCTTGAGCATGTAGGTTAGTGTTTGATAGTGTTGAGTCTTATATTTACATATTAATTTGATGATTTGTTTTCAAAATTGAATCTTGGTGAGAAAATTTCAATATTTCTCCATGTTTACATTTTTAGAGCCTACTTTTTCAACATTCTACATGCTAGTTTTGTCAATTTCTTGAAAATGATAAGTTTTTAATCATGAACGTTAATGTTGGATAGCGTTGAGTATTCTATTCATATATTAATATGATGGGTTGTTGTCAAAATTGAATCTTGATTAGAAAAATGTGACCTTTTTACAGATTTAGGGACATTTTTTGAGTACATGTTAAGTGCACACCCATGAGCATAAGAGCATATGTGTAACCCATCTTCCGAAGGCCATGAATTTTTCTCTGAACTCAAAAATACTCCATTTTATTGCGTTGGAAATTTATTGATGTGATTTATGCAATGAAAACCTAAATTTGGTATTTATACTTACAAAAAGTGTAGAGTTTTCATTTATTATAAAAGCTGGTCATTTTCATTGCATGCTAGACTCACTTTTGATCAATGTCGTGTATGCTCTTCTCTTGCACTTTCAAGTGACCTTGAGAATCATAAATGGATATGATTATGGATATTTTTCTAACACATTTAAATATTTTTATGAATGTTTTACTTCCATGGTTTACTTGATTTAAACCAAAGCTTGTGCATGCTCTTCTCTTGCACCTTTTGGTGATTTTGAGAATCAAAAACAAATTTTATCTCTATTTTTTAAATATTTTGATTAACTTAGAAATTTCATTATTCATTTTTATTAAGGTAATGAACCTTTTACAAATAATTTTTATGGTCCTTTGATTTGAAGTTTTCCATTTCTATCTAGTTGGGCTAAATTTTGTGTATGTTCTTCTCTTGCACCTTAGGGTGATCTTGAGAATCAAAAACAACTTTAGTGTTCATTTTCTAACATTTGGTTAATTGGAAACTTCATTTTTCATTTTTGGCTTAAGGTAATGAACCATTTTCAATATTTTACTATGGTTCATTAATTCGCAAAGATTTCCTTTACTTCTTAGTTGGATTATTTATTGTGTATGTTCTTCTCTTGCATCCTCGAGATGATCTTGAGAATCAAAATAAAGCCTTAATCCTCTTTAAAATAATTTTATTTTCTTGGAGAACTACTAATGTTTGAGTGAAGGACCTAATCACTTGTGAAATACTTGAGATTCAAAACAAATTTTCTAACTACACATGTGTTTCAGGTTATCAAATGGTGAATGACTAAACCACATTAAGTCTAAAAGATTAAAAAACACACCACAATCAAAAGACTATATTTATAGGTTCAGATAAGGGTACACCCCATCCGTTTAACTATGACATAACCCCTTTGGCATAAGAATTAAGCTACAACAATGGGGGTGGTCCTAGGAACCCCAAATTAGTCCACGTAAGAGGGAACCTTGTGGACAAAATGGGAAGTGCTCCGCACCTACTTGACTAGTATACACATGAGATTTAGTGTCAAAGTTATCTATATCACAACCCCAGTGAGAACACATGATGAATGCATTTATTTCTCACTATGTTTGAAGGGGGTAAAGTAAAGCCAAGATAACCCAAGACTAGTCAGTGTAACTTTCTTGGTAAATCAAGCTCGCATTAGATAACTTGTGACACCTAGTTGAGTGAACCACCTAGGAAGCTATCTTGTTCAGAGCCAACTTTGACCATATCAAAACCAATTTGAGTTGAGAGCCATCGCAAAGGGAGAAATTTCTCAGAATTGAAACCTTGTTTGTCAAACAAGGGAGAGTCCATTAAATTTCAAATGACACATCATTCATCATGAAGATTGTGAAGCATTACTTTTGTTTACTTTCTCACTCACCCCAAGGAAAGAAAAAAATCTACCAAAGTGAGGAAAAACTCTCTTCAACCCCAATTGATCTACTTCCTTCAATTTCTTTTGACACTTTGTTGATCAATACAAGATAGATTACTCATGTGTTTCTAATTGATTTTATTCACCACTTTTGTGTTCGTTTATGCTCATCCATGTTTGCAATTGAGTTTTCAAATGTCTAAAGTGTGTGGGCTCATTTTCATATCATTGGTATCCTTTTGATTTTGATATCCAAGTCAAAATCATCATTGTAGTTAGGTTTGTTTTTCACTAGACTCTCCTTTGAACTATTACATTGATTGTATCGTATTGCTACAATTTTTATACTTACATCTTGTTTCTTACAAACTTGGCCTAAGTGTCTAGATTGTAACGTTACACTACACACACCTTAACAATTCCTTGGTATACTCTAGCATTAGTTTGCTTTCAAACATTACCTTGATTTTGAAAGGTGTTTTTTTACCTTTGTGTGCATCGTATCAATATTATTTTGATATTAATACCTTACTTTTCCATAAATTTTGGTTAACATATCTTAGTGGTATTGTTGCATCGTTCATACTTGTAACTTCCACTTTTTGAGATATAGGTCTTGATTGGATTCAAGCTCACTTTTAGTATACTTTTTTGGGGATCATATCAACCTCTTGTTATTACTTACACCTTGTTCATTTCTTTGAACTTGACATAAGTGGTGACATTTTTTTATCATCTTAAACATCAACTACCATTTGAAAACACTTAGGAAGTAATTTAATGATTGATTGGTTTAAAATGAACCTTGTGTGATTGTTTCTTGCGATTATTTGTCATTTTGACTTATCCATTTAGGAAAATCACTTTGATCCATTTATTATTTATCATTCATTATTATTTTCTCCTTAATTTGGTTTTGTTTTGAACTCACGTGATTTTTCCTTGTGTCATCCACCTTATAAACTTATTTCTAGGAAAATCCTTTAAGACTTTAGATCCTCTTGATCTTCCTTTTTTCCTAAATTCATGGTCATTTTTGAACATATCTCTCAAACCTTAGCAAAAAAATTTCCTATCAATAAAATTTTACATCCCCATCTTTATGAAATGTCTATTTGGTTATTGTTATGCTGCCCAAATCAACATGAAACCTTCTTCACTTTTAAGAAGTTTTATCATACAATATAGCTCTAGACCTTTGAACCCAACACACAAACAATTACTGATTATCACAAGGTCCCTTATACATAGGACAATAAGGAATCAAAGTTTCGATGTTTACATCAAAATATTCCCATCATAACTAAACCTTGTTTGGTTCTTCGTGCAAGATAACCCATCCGGGTAACCCATTCCCCACCTTCATCTCATATATAGTAGTATGGTTTGGAAACTTCTGATAAAAATTATTATTTGGGTTCCCCCCACTCTTCTTCTTATTCTAATCCAAACATTTCCTCTTCTTTTGAGGATTCCAATCCAAATATTTCCTCTGATTCTTCTAATGATTCAAATCCAAACTACTATTCAGATTCATCGATACGACGACCTAAGTTGTAGTCCCCCTTCTTCACAGGGACCTCTTTCGTCATAATTCTACGGTCCCCCTTTCTTCACTAGACCTCCTTTTCATTCATCCAATTTGAATCCTAAGTCGCAGTCCTCCCCTTCTTTGTAGGACCTTATTTATAAAACATCTAATGTGATTCTTAAATCATGGTCCTCCCCTTCTTCACAAGACCTCTTTTATCAAGCACCTCAATGAATCCTTCCTCTAAAAATTTGTGTGACTAAAATTCCTTATGTTAAAATGTTTGAATAAAATCCTACGCAACAATCTACAGAGACTTGGGACATAATCCTACTAGTTTACGAGATGATATACCATCATATAGGTAGGTCCACACTAGCTTCTTCTACTCCCGAGACATCTAGCTCCACATCTACTTCCTCCCCAGTCACTTTCTTTCATCAATCATCATCAACATCTTCTCAATATTTCACAACATTTGGCCCTTTTTTGTCCAATCAAACCCATGTGGTTGATCAACAACTCATACTGATTTATTTCTTTTAGAATGAAGGAGAGATCATGGCCTTTATAGGGACACATAAAGATATCCCTCTAACACATTATAAGAAAGGATTCTCTTTAGACTTTGATGTGTCTACATATTGTGAGGAAAATGTTGATTCATTTTATCAAGAAATGGAGGAAGAGCCTCGGATCATGTAACTTGATCCTCCTCTTTTTTCCATCCTCACATTCTTCATTAAGTGATGAAACTCATGGGTCTTACATTGATCCATGGCCTATCTTCTAATCACCCCATCAATATTTTTCTATCACAATTCCTCAATCATAATCTCTTATGGGGTCAACAAAAGTATCCCTTCATCTTCGTCTAGGTGTGGGTCACCTTCTAGTAGCCCTCCCTCTGCTATTTATGGGACATTTTGAGTAGTCCATTATCTTCTATTCTTGGGGCACGTCCAACTAGCCCCTTGTCTTCTATGTATGGGTCACCCCCAGGTAGTCCATCATCTTCTATTCTTGGGCCACATCCTAGTAGCCCATCATCTTCCATCTATGGGTCGTGCCCTAGCAACCCTTCTCCTTCTATTCTGGGGCCACATCCTAGTATCCCTTCATCTTCTATCTATGGCTCACCTCCCGGTAGCCCATCTTCTTCAATTCTTGGACCGTATCCTTTTCATCCATCACATTATTCTTCTACCAAATATTGTTGTAATCCCACCATCATTTCTCACATCAATTCTAAACATCCATGTTTTTCTCTTACTTCTCAGGATCAGCCAAGTCAAGAATTAGCTTATAATAAACCTAGACAATTTTTTTACCAAGCTAAGACCAAAACTCCAAAGAGCTTCAAATCTCCCAATAACTCAAATGATTATAAAATTCAAAATATAACGTGATTCTAGAATACACACCAATGTACTCATCAAGTATGGTGAAAAGTGCAAAAACCTATGGATATGGAGCTCAAGATCCTAAATATGAAGTCCATGTTTAAAAATAAATCACAGTCATTTGTTGAGTGTGAGCTCACCATGATCATCGAGATCAGGGATAATATTACACTTGATAAACAAACATGCTTAGTATCTCTTGTAAAATAAATCACGAACATCATTCTTGGATCCTATTATACAAAGTGACATGTTTCATTTTGATAACCATTAAAAATCACAAAAATCATAAGATAATTAAAAATACAAAAAAATGAGAAAACATTAAAACATTACAAAAACAAAACCAAAGGTACAAAGATCAAGCATTGCGATCATATATTGCGTATGGATGGATGTTCTTTCTTCCCTTTCTTTTATATTCCTCTGTAAATCATCCATAATTTTCATCCCTTTGATGTTATTATGGGTATCCTATTCGCATGCATTTTATGAAATTTATCTCTATGGTATTTGTTTTACCCTGGTCTTTTATCACCTTGGTAAATTAAAGAATGACTAACCTCTTAAAGATCCTATCACAATTCACATATAATTAACTTGTTGCAAAGAAATTTTGGATATATTTGTTGACACTATTCAATCTCATGATACCAATCACTTTCATATCCTTCCATCAAGCCATCAGTGGTTCTTAATCCCTTGTGAAAAAGAGATCTGAAATAAGTTTTCAGTAAACAAAACAAGAATCAAAATCAATCAATCAACAAAGCAAAATCTACAAAGCAAAAGCAAATTGATATATAACTCTCTCTTAGGGTATTTCTAATAATATCTACCAAGGCTATGGACACTGATTGGTAGTATAGAAATGTTGTGATTAGAATAAAATACATCTCTGTCAAGGCTATGGATGCCTTTCTGGCAACGGAGCAATGTGTGTCTCTCCTTCCACAATTCATTCACAAATCACCTTTCAATCTAAATCATTCCTACACATTGGCTAGTGTATTCATTTGTTGTCTATCAACTCTTTCCTTCAAGATGTAATTCATTTCCACGTTTGCACACATGATCTCAATGAGTAAATAGGATTAGTACGTTACCAAGTGTTGCTTTTTGGACCTTGTACAAACTCTTTCTTTAGTGCATGTCTTGTTTCATGATTGTTTCCTTAAGCTAATCACTTTTTCATCGAACCCATTTTAAATCTTTCCATAGCATCCTTTGTTCTTTAAAAATCATTTAGAACATCCATGTGTATCAGATGTCTTCTTTGCCATGTTTTAGACACTTTTTCCCCTTTTAAAAGATAATTTTCTACTTCCTTTCTCTCATGTGTTTCTTGGCTAGCTTACGCTAGGGGAATCCTTGCTCTCTCATGATTAAACCTATTTTATATTGTCCTTGATCCTCTTTTAGTGCATGAAGATTTTGCCTTTGAATACTCCCACCTAATCGTTTGGGCATGTTCACTGCAACTTCACTTTCTCCTATGCGTGGCATTTTTCCCTTGTAAATCCCATCTATTGCTAGGGGAATCCACACTTCTTTGTCTTCCTGTACATAGTTTGAAAACAAATTAAAAATAAAAAAACATTCAAATATGTTTCAAAAAAACAAAAATAGTAAAAATAATCCTACAAAACATTGTTATTTGGTTCCTACTTGTTCTTGTGTGTGACTTGTGGATCATCTTGATCTACCTCCATTAACAAAGCTATTTTTCTTACTATGTTTGTACTCTATGGCAAAATGAGTTACTTGGTACTATTTCATAGTGTACAATTGTTTTTCATAGGACCCAAGTGTCCTTCATTATTCCCCTTGCATGTATCCTTGCTTGGGGCACCATCTTTTAACCCTTGTCATTAATTTTCATAGGTTGAAATCAAAGCTTGATAAAAAAACATTACATTATGTTTATCTGTTAGATTAGCTTGTTTACTTTCTCGTATTGCATTGCATTATGTATGTTGCAAGGAGTTAGGCATATTTTACTTTCTTGTATTGCATTGCATTTTTTATGTTGCATGGAGTTGGTATTTTTAGCAATGAATAATTGTTTGTATTATGTCTTTTTATGTCATTCTACACTTTTTCGTATGCGTATATTTTTAATAAGGACCTATGATGTAGATCCTTGGCAATATGATGACTCAGAAGTTGTTTTTAATATAATGGATGAAAGATCAATCCTTTCTCGCCATCTATTTTTTCCTCTATATCATTCTCCTGTCAACTTTATTCCTCTAATTCACTCGGGTAGCCTACCCCTACCCATTCTTCTATCCATTTCTCTCACCTTTTTCGATCATCAATCACCTTCTTTCATCACCCCATCGACACTCGAGGGGGAATCTCTCACTTCTACTAATTTTTCTTCCACCCTTTCAAAATTTTACTTGTCTACTATCTTTAAAGTGGTGTCATTAATGCCACCCCAAAGAGGGGAAAATATAGACACCTATAATTTAGCTCAAGTAATTAAAATAATTAAATTGCGCTAATTATATGGTTTTCTACAAATTAACGACATATCGTCAATATTGCTCTTTTTCTCTTCTATCATTGTTAATTAGTTACATTACACTAATTAATTAATTCTTCTATCCAACAACAACACTAATTAAATACATTCAATTAATCAGCTCCCCTTTTGATCTAGATTAATTAATTAAGATCCCCTTTATCTCTAGATTAATTAATTATAGTAGAGCATCTTTCATTTGAGCTAATAGCCTCATTCTTGCATTTCATCATTGCAACTTTAGGGTCATATGGAGAGAATCAAAAAGGTCTTGTAGCCATACTTTGATGAGCCTCTATTCCAAAACCCTTGAAGATAAAACAATCAAATTTGATTGACATGGTTTTATCTCAGTTTTGAGTTTACGCCAAAACTATTAGATAACCCTACGAAAATTTTAAGTTGGTTTTGCAAAATTACCTTTATGAGAGAAAATCAGGTTTTCAGGTTTCATAAACAGGATAACATGTGTTTTGAATGCTTTATGTCTTGTGTTCCCCGATACCCGAAACCCGCTTCAGGTAAGTCATGTCAGGTTTTCAGACCTTCGGCACATCGGAACATGCCTTATCCAAAACATGTTCCGTGTCACCTATCTTCTGATACCCGAAGTCTGATTTAGTCCTTCATGTCGGGTTTTGAACTTTGAAGCATCTAAACATCTCATGCTTTGCGTCGATTGTTTCAACCCGAAACCCGAATTGCTCTAAACACCTTTGTGTCGGGTTTTCGGACCTCCCAAGCATGCTGACATGGCGTTAATGCCGAGTTGTCGGGTGAGTTGGCACGTGCCAGCCGAAGTGTATTAATTGCAAATTTTCTTATATATATGCGGATTTCCACGTCATTTTTACCGGACGTATTTTTAACTCGTGGATTTTCACGCATGCTTCTCCAACCTCGAAACCCGGAACTCACCTTTGCCTGATTGAATTGTCCATTTTCAATCTTTCCTTGCTCTGGTTGAAGGTATTTCTCTCTCCATTCTTTGTTCATGGTTTTTATGGATTGATTATGTATGGAATTCTTCCCATTTTCTTACCAGGTTTGTGGGGTTTTTATTCTTTTTCCTTTTGGGGTTGTTTTCTAAACCGGGTTTATGTTTTAGGGTTTATCTCTTTGGAATTACCACTTTGTGTTATTTCCCCATAATTTTGTTGTAATTAAAATGTGTTTGGTATATGAATGGTAAAGAAAGAGCTTGCATGTTTTAAATTCAACAAAAACCTTGTTCCCTCTTCTCGGGTTTTGAAGGGTGCTGTGCAGTATCAAAGACCCGAAGTATATCAGAAGATTTGGCGTGCCAGGATTCAAAAGTTTCTGACATCTTCAAAGTGACGAGATTTCCAAAGTTTCGACATCTTCAAAGTGTCGGGCTTTCCAAAGTTTTCGGCATCTTAAAAGTTAGGGCCTTCCAAAATCTCCGACATCCTCGGCGCATCGGGTTTTTACGTATTCCCTGACATCCTCCTTAGTGTGTGAGACTCTTCCATCCTTAGGCATCTCCGGAGGTCGGGATTTTCACAATGTACAACACCTCCTAATCTCTGAAACTCTCATCCTTCGAAATCCTTGATGTGGACCACTGGTCCATCGTAAGAAAAGACCGAGAAGTCGGGAAGGATGAAATACAAGTTCGAAAGGTGGAGTCTCCATCATATATCGATTGTAATTATGACATCGAGATATAGAGCTCGAAATATAGATATTGAGGATTTTGGAGTAGGGTAAGGAGTTCCTCCCAAACTCCATGGATGAAATCGATAGCGATAGTGGCTTACCTCTTGCGGCGGGTTTTCCATGTCCGCTCGGTGCCCCAATTCATCTTATCTGTGCTTCTAGTTATGACTCGCTTCTTGTTCTGTGAGAAATCAGGCAGGAGAAGTAGTGATCAAATTGGACAGAGGTTACTTTGATGACCTCCTCAAACTACCCAATTTTGAAGAATATGGAGAGTTAGATATCAAGTCAGCTCAGAAAGCTTGGGACAACGATCAGGAAGATTGTATCAAGCATGTAAATAAGAAGTTCCTGATCAAATCCAAACCGGTTGTCTCCAGATTTCCAAGACTTATCCCTAGGAGTGATTTCATTCAGGAAATCAATGACATCATCACTCTGTTGAGTCGGGTTTTTGGCTTACCCGAATCAAATGTTTTCCAAGGGTGGATGTATCAATTCATGATCACCATCAAGAAGAATCAGCAAGGGATTGATTGGGGCACTCTCATTAGTAATGAGATAGATTCCCAAATGACAACAGTCTTGTCCACAGGGAAGTTTTATGTCTTAATATATCACTTATGCGCGCGCGCGAGAATGAGGAACTATCCTGGGTTGGATACCAAGGGAAGCAGGACGGTGAACCATGTTTATCAGTATTTCCCTCAACTGACAAGAAAAGGGTCCCAAGACCAATTTAGAAGGGTGAATGACACCTTCTTTTATGAAAACATCTGTAGGTTAAACCCTGAATTGAGGAAGACAAGAGTCTCAGATGAGGCCTGGGCTGAAGTTTCCAAATGGGGATGTGTCTTCTTATAATTCAAGAAGTTCACATATCTTCGGGTGGTCATGTACTTGGGGGATCCTTTCCATCTGCCCTAATATCTAGGGGATAAACTGATATTGATGGAATTGGTTAGGCAACTGTTGGATTTCCATAAATTCCAACAAACTAAACATAAGGCTATTGTATCCTTCCAAATTTCTATTAGAAGATAAACTTGTTTGACAGTGGTGAAAGCTAAAAATGTTATCCATGATCTTCAGGACAATTTGAAGAAGCATATGAAGCCCCGAGATGGGTTTGACATTCGAGGAGTCCTCAGGGCGTATGGAACCCTGCACCTACACAGGCCAAGCATAGAGGACATTTGGATCGATCTGCGTGATGAGGTTGTTGTTCGTAGAAAGGATCATAGTAGATTGACACTTGTTGAGATTCAAACACTTGAGCTTGCTGACTTACCAGAAGGTACTAGTGACAATGAAAGTGTTCTGGATCTTTCCTATGATGGACTAAATGAAGATCAATATGTTTTCCCACCTATTGATTGGTCAATCAGTGAAAAAGCCTCCATTACAGATAGGTCGGCTCGGATTCTTGCATGCACCAAAGCATGGATCTCCTCTTGGGGAATGAGTTTTAAAGATGATATGTTTTCAAAGTTGGTGCTTGGAGGCGGGGCCTTCAAAAAGGAAAAGACAAAAATCTTCTAGGGGCCTATAAAGGTCAAGTTTGTCAAAAAGAGGAAAGAAAGAGAAATCTCTTCAATTATTTCTCCAGTTGAAATGGTGGATGTGCCAGAATCACCAACACCACCAGAAATAGGATAAATTACTTTGGAAGAAGAAGGAAGCCAACCTCTAGTTTCATCATTTGTTGATTTCCCAACTGAAGGGACCTTATCTCTTGGATCCCAGGCTTTGGAGTCTGAATCTGCGCCTCCTCCCTCACAACCACTCCTACTTCCTCATTCTCCATCAACTTCTTCAATAATGGCCAGTATTTTCTCTGGAATTTCACCCCTCTCTGCTGGGACCCAAGTGATCACCAACACGCCCCCTCCTGTGCCTCTTTTTATCGGATCTACTACCACATTGGTAATTATTCCCCCTTCACTAGTAGAATCTTCTCCCCTTGAGAGTAGGATACCAGCTTCTACAATAGTGGCAACTTCCTCTGATATGCCGCAATGGCTACTCGAGCAAACTCCAAGGAAGAGGAAGGTGATTGTACCCATACCGGCCTTTGATTTTAGCTCACTCAAGGCTTCTACTACTAAATCTGCCAAGAAACCTAAAATAGTTTCAAGGGTTTTGGTGGACACTTCTGGGGATAAGTTCGCAGAGATCGCCACTCCTGTTGAAAAAACTAAAGAGGACATAACAGCCCTTGATTATCAGATAACCAGGGTGGCTCTAGGAAGAGTGACAGCAGAAGGGGCACAACAAGATGCATGGGATGCCACAAACGTGTTGTGCCAGAAGTTGAAAGAAACAAAAGATAGCAGAGATGAGCTTAAAGTAAAAGTGGAGCAGTTGACTGAGGTTTTTCTTAAACTCTCAAAACCCCTTGAATCCATACCATCTTCTTGTCCCTGTCAGATTCGATTTTCATCAGTACCTACAATTGAGAAGATTGCTAAAAAAGGGAGGGTGGTCGATGAATGGATCCAAAGGCTGCTCCAACAGGGGAAGGAAGTGATGCAAGACATTGTGAAAGTTCATAAATCTTTGGGGGACATGCAGAAGGATGGAGAGAAGATGGACGATGATTTCTCTCAAGAAATTAGACATCTTTATTTGACTTATGAAGCTCTCAAGTATTAAATCAAATACCATCACATCTCTTGGTAGAAGAAGGTTTCATCCCACATACGGATAAGCATTTCCAGCTGACTAAAGGCATCGGAGTTCGGGGTGAAGATTCTCAAGTGAAACTGTGGTAAGTTGAGGGAATCAAGGGATAAATTGATTGATGGAAAAAATGATGCGGAAGAAGAATTGTTGAAGATTTGTGCAAAGGTGTCAGTTGGAAACTCAGGTATCGTATCAGCAGATGATCTTTTCAAACAAGTCCAAGAGTCTGTTCAGCATGAACCAACGCACGGATTTGATATTGAGATCATTGATCGGTTTGTAAGAATTGAACACTCTTTGGAGGCCTTAGAAATCTCAGCAAAGGATTGAAAAATCTCCCTAGCATTGCTAGTGATACCCATGAAACCTGCGAAGTTTTGAATGATCATTCCACTGCGCCTGATGAAAACGAAATGCAAGGCATAATTCGAAAGTTCCAAGAATTTCGGAACAAACAGTCTCAGTTGGAGGAAGAGAAAGATGAAGGAGCGAAAGATGACGATTCAGATTAAGTCCCAATGTTTCATGTCATTTCAATCTTGAAATTGACATGTCTTTTTCATTTCTGTTTCATCACATAGGAAGCAAATTTTGACTTGGTCTCCTGCGCGAGAGTCAAGAAAAATAGAACTCTTTTTAAAGAACACTATTTTCTAGGATTTATCCTATTTTCTCTTGATTCCTTTTATTATAAATAAGGGATGCTTATGCATTCCAAGCGGTCGAGATTTTTGTAATATTCGAGTTATTGGAAAGAAGAAAAACTTTGTGTTTTCGTTCAATCATTTTAAAGAATAGGAGTTGATATTATTTCGCAAACTTTGTGTTGTGGGATATATCTTTCTTAAGACATTGTTCTTACGTTCATGATCTTAAGCTATTCTTTACATAGCATCTTAGTGTTTCTAATCATCTCAGACATTATATTTATGATCTAAAGCTCGTATGATTATTTCGTGCTCTGTGTTTACTTGAAAGAAAATACGTTTCTCTCATTTCCTTTTCATTGTGCTTCTTTCATTGTAATAGTTTCTAACCCACTTCATTTACGAAAGAAATACCTTTGAATCATGTGAATGCGGATATCGGGATTCTATCCCAACCCCCAATGGTTAGATTAATGTGAATACTGTATATATTGTTTTTGCTATGTTTTAGATTAGTAATAAGCAGGCAGCCTCACCTGTCTTTGAGGAGGGATTTAATCCCATATACTGTGGTTGAACCTCATATTTTGGATTGACAAAATATCCAACCAACAGTTTTTCATGACTCCGCTAGGGAATATGGATTTATAGTATAAAGCTTATCCTCTTGGTGTCTGGTGACTCCATATTTGCCTTATTTTTAAAGGTCTCTTTCCCAATTCAAGTTGGCCAGGAAGATCTTCACTCGGTCCCGCTGAGCCCAAGGTGAAATTGACCCACTCTTTGAGTTGCTGCAACAGCACAATTTCAGCCTGTCCCCCAACAACATTGTTTCTAACCGAACCAGAAGTTCTTCGCCTTTTCGGAGAAACTGGATCCCCGTGGAATGAGAAGCGTCTGCAACTTGTCATGCATTACTCTTGTCTGATACTTGGATCCCTATACGCACTCTTTTCAGAAGGATGGCAGTGTAACCTGTGCCTTGGGGTGTAGTTATTGGTCCTCTTTCTTTAACTCCACCATTGCACGAGTTACCACATGGATCACGTAAAAACATTCCCAAATTCAATGGGGATGGGAAGTAGCATCCTGATGAACACGTTGCATCTTTCTTTGTAGCATGCGGTATCCTTGGAGTAGCTCACAAAGATGTTTCTATTCGACTTTTTGTTGAAACATTGCATGGTGCAGCAGCTGAATGGTTTTATCATCTTCCGAATGCGTGCATCACAAATTGGGCTACCATGGACCAAGTTCGAAGCATGATTCAAACCAACTGAAGATTCTCATGCCTTGTTAGCTCAACTTACTCATATGAAGAAGGAATCTCATGAACCCATGCGGGACTTCGTGGCAAAGTTTAATAAACTGATTCGAAAGATTCCAGAGATAGCTGTTCCAACTCTGGAGAATCAGAAATGCTTCTTCATTAATGCTCAGCCTCCTGATGTGAGATTTTTATTAAGAAGGTTGGTTATCCTAGATTTGGTTGTTGCTCAGTCAACAGCTATTGAAATAGAAGATGATCTTATTTTGGCTGGAAGAATCAAGAAAGACATACCCAAACTCAAAAATCAAGGTTCTTCTCAAGGTAATACTGATCCTATGTTTCAGAAAATGGCTAATGATTTGATCGCTTTAAAAAAGAAAATGTCTCAGCAGGTGAACAATGTTCCGTATCGGGATATCCCTAGACGGAATTTCAATAACAACAATGGTGCGCTTGCAAGGGATAGGCCGCGATTAACTCCTGCTCAACCGAGGCTAGCAATTGAAGCTCCTCCTGTCAATGCAGCAGTAGAAATAGTTGAAGAAGATGAAGAACCAGAAGAACAAGATTCTCGGAAGCTTTTGAAGCTTCAGGATATGCCGATGAGTCTTATGACGATTCGGCTGGCGACTCCAGCATTGGGTATTTGGAATACGATGAAGATGAATGTGCGCCAGATGGTCAGTCATTTGCTGTCTTCACTCGATCCCAATCTCAGAATCCCAGAAAACCTCTTGAAAACACTAAGGAGAAGAATAAGGAACCTCCCATAGCCATAGTTAAGAGAGGTACTCCTATTTCAGCACAAACTGAAAGAGAGGTCACCAAAAAGGCAATTTCTCCTTATTCTCTTTCTCCTAAGATCAGTGCCTCAGCACAAGCCCATGTGATTAGAACTAAGCCTACCATCACCCCTTCTTATACTACTTTTGACATTGTTGATCATGCAAAGAGAACCAAAATCCAAATGTCGGAAGCAGAATACCTTCAGTCAAATCCTGAACAGTTCAAAAAACTTACCAAATTCATCAGAAGTAAAGTGGTTGTTCCATCACTTTCAAAAGGTCTCCTTCCAAATCCTACTCAATCCCCATCTTAGAATAATCTGACCTCTGCTTCTTCTTCGGGAAAGATTGAACCATTTTATTTTTCTTTACTTATAAATGGGTTTAAACTCAGCAATTGCATCATCGACTCAGGGGCCTCCGACAATGTTATGCCCGCAAAAGTAGCCCATGCCCTTGGGCTTACTTTAACTAAGTCATATGGACGGTGTTACTCTATGGAAACCAAACAAGTTCCTTTGATTGGTCAAATCAAAGATGCACAGTTCGCATTTGTTGCTTTCCCAGAAAAGAGAGTGAAAATGACCATTCTAGTTGCTGACATCCCTGCAGCTTACGGTATCCTCTTGGGTAGGGGTTTTTGTAAAGATGTCAGAGGAGAGATTAATATGGATTGGACCAAAGCTAAGATCCCAGTCAATGGGGTTCATCAGGTTCTCCATCCTGAACCGCAGGCGAGGTATTTGGTAACTAAATCAGATGATCCTAAAGCTCAAATTCTTTTCGAAGATGCTAGCTTCGGAAATTATTTCATGACTTCAGAGATACCCACTGTAGATGTCGAGGAAGAAGATCCTAATGCTATTTGGACCCTCGAATTTGATGGTAGCTGCTCAACCACCGGATCAGGCGCTGGTGTTGTTCTTATATCTCCTAATTCTGAGATTTTCCCATCAGCTTACAAATTGCAATTTGATAATACTAACAACACGGCTGAATATGAAGCCCTGTTATTAGGATTAGAAATGGCCAGATAGAAGGGAATTTAAAATCTCAAAGTTCAGGGGGATGCGGAGCTGATTGTCAACCAGGTCAGGGGAATCTATCAGGTGAAAAATGATCGCTTGAGACATTACAGGAACAAAGTTTGGGATAGTATAGAATGCTTTGATGCATTTTCTATTAAGGTAGTTTTGAGAGATTATAATGACAAGGCTGATTCTTTGGCCATGTCTGCATCCCTCCTTCTTCCTCATCCTCATTTCAAGCAAGATACGTACACTATTGAGATTGTGTACCGTCCCAGTATCCCAGATAATGCGACTCACTGGCAAGTGTTCAATGATGATCAATAGGTGTTGGCTTTTCTAGAAAAGGCTGACAATTTCAGTGAGTTGTACTTTGAAGGTTGAATCAGCTTTCCATGAAACTATCTTAGATCCATATCAAGAGGTTGATGGTGAGTTTATCCAGCTTAAAGGCAACAAGATACCAAAAGGTTTGGTTTCTCTGGAGGGTTTGTTTGACAAGCATGATCGTTTTATTCAAAACAAAAGGCAAGTTGAAGGAGCTTCTTCTTGGAGGTAGATCAAATCAATCTAGGTTTGTCTGATCAACCTCGGATGGTGAATATTGGGAAATGTTGTTCCCCTGAAGAGAAAGCAAGATTCACTTCACTTCTGAAGAGATACATGGATGTGTTAGCCTGGTCTTATGCAGATTTAAAATCCTTCAAGCCCAAAGACGTACAACACAGTATCCCTTTGAAGCCTGATGTGAAGCCGTATGCATAAAAGCAAAGACATTACAATCCCAAGATCTCAGGAACCATCCTTGCGGAAATCCAGAAGATGTTAGATGCTAGGATTATTTTTCCAATCCATCACTCCACTTGGATTGCTAACATCGTCCCTGTCAGGAAGAAGAATGGTGAAATCGAATCTGTGTTGACTTCCGGAACCTGAATCAGTCCTCACTGAAGGATAACTATCCCTTGCCTATCATGGATCAGGTATTACAAACTGTTACTGGATCAGAAATGCTATCCATGCTCGACGGATTTTCAGGATACAATCAAGTTGAGGTAACTACGGAGGATCAACACAAGACGGCCTTCACAACCCCATGGGGTACCTTTGCTTACAGGAGGATGCCTTTCGGCTTGATCAACGCCGAGCCACTTTTCAGAGAGCTATGGACTTGGCATTCAGAGACCTAATGGGCAAGGTCATAGTTGTGTATTTAGATGACTTGACCGTTTTCCCTAAAAACGGAGTGATCATTATGATCATTTAGAGCAAGTACTTTTGAGATGCAGGCGTCATGGGATTTCATTAAATCCCAAGAATTCCATGTTTGGAGTGACGAAAGGAAAGCTCTTTGGGTCATGTTGTGACTAAAGAAGGAACCAAAATTGACCCAGAAAGGGTAAAGGCCATTCAGAGCCTTACCCTACCCACAAGTAAAACTAGAGTTCATTCTTTCTTCGAAAAGGTTAATTTCCTA
Source organism: Taxus wallichiana var. yunnanensis (assembly GCA_018340775.1). NCBI lineage: Eukaryota > Viridiplantae > Streptophyta > Pinopsida > Cupressales > Taxaceae > Taxus > Taxus wallichiana. The sequence continues at coordinate 269,648,900 of CM031236.1, read as the reverse complement.
AGAAGGTTTGTACCTGATTTCGCTGACAAAACCAAGGATATCCTTGGGATGATGAAAGGAAAAGTTCCATTTCAATGGAGTACTGAAGGGAAACTTGCGTTCGATGAGATCAAAAGAGCAGTTGCTTGTGCTCCTATCCTAGTATGTCCAGACTTCAAAAATATTTCATCATGTACAGCTACGCCTCTGCTCACACAGTGTCAGCCATCCTGATGCAGGAGAATGGGGAAGGCATTGAAGCTCCCATCGCATTTATGAGCTGCCCATTGAAGGAACATGAATTAAAGATGTCACAAATTGAAAAGCATGCTTATGCGGTGGTACGAGCGGTGAAGCATTTTAGGTACTATGTGCTAAATTCCCATACCCTCGTTCTCGTTCCCGACACTGCCGTTAAATCCATTTTGACTCAACAAGAGCTGGGGAGTCAACGAGGTACCTGGATAGCTAAAGTTCAGGAATACAACTTGGACATCAGACCTACCAAGTTGGTACGAGGAAGGGGCCTGTGCCAATTGATTGCAGAAAATCATGTTGAAGCAGAATGTGAAAAGACTCAAGATACTTCTTCAGAGCTGCCCATGGTGCTTTTCATGAGTACAACTGATGAATGGTACATGGATATTGCTTTCTTTCTAACTTATGGTGAATGCCCCCAGCATTTAAACCAAAAGGAGAAGAGGACAGTCAAGTTGAGATCTGTAAAATACCTTTTGTGGAATAACGGAATATACAAGAAAGGTATTGATGGTGTTTTCCTACGTTGTGTTGATAAATCACAACAGGAAAAGTTGTTAGAGTCCTTCCATAGCCTAGCATGCGGAGGACATTTTTCATCCTCTGTAATAGCTTATAAGATCCTACGGGCTAGGTACTATTGGCCTACTCTCTTTCGGGATTCAGCAGAGTGGGTGTCCAAGTGTGAAGCTTGTCAACATTTCAGTTGGCCGTCCCAAGTTAGCAGCTCTTCCCCTAAAGCCCGTAGTGATCGAAGAACCTTTTCACCAGTGGGGAATTGATTTCATTGGAACATTGAATCCTACCTCCAGTGCCAGACATAATTACATGCTGACTACTACAGACTATTTTACCAAGTGGGTGGAAGCCACACCAATCAAGCAAGCAACCTCTGAAGCTGTTTGCAAGTTCCTTAAAGAAAATATAATTGTCAGATTCAGTGTGCCTCACAAGATTGTAGCTGATAATGCCTCTAATTTCTCGTCACATGAGATGACAGAATTTTTCTATGGATTCGGCATCACTTTGGCTCACTGATCTGATTATTATCCCCAAGGCAATGGGCAAGCTGAGTCCAGCAACAAGAACCTGGTTACCATAATTAGAAAACTAGTAGATGAAAACTAGAGGACATGGCACAAAGCATTGTATGACGCTTTGTGGGCTGATCGGATTACCCCAAAGCAAGCTATAGGAATGTCCCCTTTCCAAGTATCAGACGGGATTGATCTTTGAGATTCCTATCTCAGTAGAATTGCTAGCCTTACAGTTGGCAAAAGTAGTCGAAGATGCGGCTTTTCAAAATTTTGTTGAGAAAAGGGTTATGTACCTAGCTAGGCTAGAAGAGGAACGAAGCAAGGTGGTTGATCGCATCGCAGATCATCAGAGTAGAGTGAAGAAATTTTTGACAAGAAATCAAAGTAGCGTAATTTCCAGATTGGAGACTTGGTGTTGCTTTGGGATAAGAGGAGGGAGTAGAAAGGAATGCACGGGAAGTTCGATTCTTTGTGGAAAGGACCTTTCAAGATCCATGAGCTAAATGGTGAAAATAGTTTCCTTCTATCATATCTGGATGGAGGGTTACTCCCTTTGCCTTTCAAGTGGACAACATCTAAAGTTGTTCCATCACTAATGCAAGATGTTCTCTTGCATTGTACATACTTTACTTTTTGTTGTGTGTTTGCTTTTGGTTTTCTTTCTTTCTTCATTTTTTTTTGTTTCGGTTTTCTTCTTTTTCTGACTCCGTAGCCCAATGGATAAAACAAGAGATTATGAGTTCTCTTCCTTTGGTATCACAAAGAAAGTCCCCAGCTGGAGCCAGTTGTTATCTCAGTTTTAAGTTTACACCAAAACTATCAGATAACCCTACGAAATTTTTAAGATGGTTTTGCGAAATTTCCTTTATGAGAGAAAATCAGGTTTTCAGGTTTCATAAACAGGATAACATGTGTTTTGAATGCTTTATGTCTTGTGTTCCCGATATCGAAACCCGCTTCGGGTAAGTCATGTTGGGTTTTCAAACCTTGCACATCGAAACATGCCTTATCCAAAACATGTTCTGTGTCGCCTGTCTTCCGATACCCGAAGTCCGATTTAGTCCTTCATGTCGGGTTTTCGGAACTTTGAAGCATCTAGACATCTCATGCTTTGCGTCGATTGTTTCCCGCAACCCGAAACCCAAATTGCTCTAAACACCTTTGTGTCGGGTTTTCGGACCTCCCAAGCATGCTGACATGGCGTTAATGCCGAGTTGTCGGGTGAGTTGGCACGTGCCAACCGAAGTGTATTAATTACAAATTTTCTTATATATATGCAGATTTCCACATCATTTTTACCGGACGTATTTTTAACTCGTGGATTTTCACGCATGCTTCTCCAACCTCGAAACCGGAACTCACCTATGACCGATTGAATTATCGTTTTCAATCTTTCCTTGCTCTGGTTGAAGGTATCTCTCTCTCTCCATTCTTTGTTCATGGTTTTTATGGATTGATTATGTATGGAATTCTTCCCATTTTCTTACCAGGTTTGTGGGGTTTTTATTCTTTTTCCTTTTGGGGTTGTTTTCTAAACCGGGTTTATGTTTTAGGGTTTATCTCTTTGGAATTACCACTTTGTGTTATTTCCCCAGAATTTTGTTGTAATTAAAATGTGTTTGGTATATGAATGGTAAAGTAAGAGCTTGCATGTTTTAAATTCAACAAAAACCCTGTTCCCTCTTCTCGGGTTTTGAAGGGTGTTGTGTAGTATCAAAGACCTGAAGTATATCAGAAGATTTGGCGTGCGTAGGAGCTTTCCAAAGTTTCCGACATCTTCAAAGTGTCGGGATTTCCAAAGTTTCCGACATCTTCAAAGTGCCGAGCTTTCCAAAGTTTCCGGCATCTTCAAAGTGCCGGGCCTTCCAAAATTTCCGACATCCTCAGCGCATTAGGTTTTCTAGATTCCCGACATCCTCCTCAGTGTATCAGACTCTTCCATCCTTTCGACATCTCCAGTAGGTTGGGATTTTCATAGTGTGCAACACCTCCTGATCTCTGAAACTCTCATCCTTCGAAATCCTTCATGTCGGACCCTGGTCCATCACAAGAAAAGACTGAGAAGTCAGGAAGGATGAAATACAAGTTCAGAAAGGTGGAGTCTCCATCATATATCGATTGCAATTATGACATCCAAGATACAGAGCTCGGAAATATAGATATTGAGGATTTCTAGAGTAGGGTAAGGAGTTCCTCCCAAACTCCATGGATGAAATCGATAGCCGATAGTGGCTTACCTCTTGCAGCAGGTTTTCCCATGTCCACTCAGTGCCCTGAATTCATCTTAGCCTATGCTTCCAGTTATGACTCTGCTTCTCGTTCTGTGAGAAATCAGGCAGGAGAAGTAGTGATCAAATTGGACGGAGGTTACTTTGATGACCTCCTCAAACTGCCCAATTTTGAAGAATATGGAGAGTTAGATATCAAGTCATCTCAGAAAGCTTGGGACAATGATCAGGAAGATTGTATCAAGCATGTAAATAAGAAGTTCCTGATCAAAGCCAAACCGGCTGTCTCTAGATTTCCAAGACTTATCCCTAGGAGTGATTTCATTCAGGAAATCAATGACATCATCACTCTGTTGAGTCGGGTTTTGGCTTACCCGAATCAAATGTTTTCCAAGGGTGGATGTATCAATTCATGATCACCATCAAGAAGAATCAGCAAGGGATTGATTGGGGCACTCTCATTAGTAATGAGATAGATTCCCAAATGACAACAATCTTGTCCACAGGGAAGTTTTATATGTCTTCATATATCACCTATGCAGCGGCCGGGATGAGGAACTATCCCGGGTTGGATACCAAGGGAAACAGGACGGTGAACCATGTTTATCAGTATTTCCCTCAACTGACAAGAAAAGGGTCCCAAGACCAATTCAGAAGGGTGAATGATGCCTTCTTTTATGAAAACATCTGCAGGTTAAACCCTGAATTGAGGAAGACAAGAGTCTCAGATGAGGTCTGGGCTAAAGTTTCCAAATGAGGATGTGTCTTCTTACAATTCAAGAAGTTCACATATCTTCAGGTGGTCACGTACTCGGGGGATCCTTTCCATCTGCCCCGATATCCAGGGGATAAACTGATATTGATGGAATTGGTTAGGCAACTGTTGGATTTCCATAAATTCCAACAAACTAAACATAAGGTTGTTGTATCCTTCCCAATTTCTATTGGAAGATACACTTGTTCATTAGTGGTGAAAGCTAAAAATGTTATCGATGAGCTTCAGGACATGTTGAAGAAGCATATGAAGCCCCAAGACGGGTTTGACATTCGAGGAGTCCTCAGGGCGTATGGAACCCTGCACCTGCACAGGCCAAGCATAGAGGACATTTGGATCGATCTGCATGATGAGGTTGTTGTTTCTTAAAGGATCATAGTAGATTGACACTTGCTGAGATTCAAACACTTGAGCTTGCTGACTTACCAGAAGGTACTAGTGACAATGAAAGTGTTTTGGATCTTTCCTATGATGGACTAAATGAAGATCAATATGTTTTCCCACCTATTGATTGGTCAATCAGTGAAAAAGCCTCCATTACAGATAGGTCGGCTCTGATTCTTGCACGCACCAAAGCATGGCTCTCCTCTTGGGGAATGAGTTTTAAAGATGATAAGTTTTCAAAGTTGGTGCTTGGAGGCGAGGCCCTCCAAAAAGGAAAAAGACAAAAAATCTTCTAGGGGCCTATAAAGGTCAAGTTTGTCAAAAAGAGGAAAGAAAGAGAAATCTCTTCAATTATTTCTCCAGTTGAAATGGTGGATGTGCCAGAATCACCAACACCACCAAAAATAGGAGAAATTACTTTGGAAGAAGAAGGAAGCCAGCCTCTGGTTTCATCATTTGTTGATTGCCCAACTGAAGGGACCTTATCTCTTACATCCCAAGCTTTGGAGTCTGAATCTGCGCCTCCTCCCTCACAACCACTCCTACCTCCTCATTCTCCATCAACTTCTTCAATAATGGCGTATTTTCTCTGGACTTTCACCCCTCTCTGCTGGGACCCAAGTGATCACCAACATGCCCCCTCCTGTGCCTCTTTTTATTGGATCTACTACCACATTGGTAACTATTCCCCCTTCACTAGTAGAATCTTCTCCCCTTGAGAGTATGATACCAGCTTCTACAACAGTGGCAACTTCCTCTGATACACCGCAATGGCTACTCGAGAAAACTCCAAGGAAGAGGAAGGTGATTGTACCCATACCAGCCTTTGATTTCAGCTCACTCAAGGCTTCTACTACTAAATCTTCCAAGAAACCTAAAAAGTTTCAAGGGTTTTGGTGGACACTTCGAGAGGATAAGTTCGCGAGAGATCGCCACTCCTGCGATCGATGACAAAACTAAAGAGGACATAATGACCTCCGATTATCGGATAACCCAGTGCATTCAGGAATGAACCAATGCACGGATTTGATATTGAGATCATTGATTAGTTTGTAAGAATTGAACATTCTTTGGAGGCCTTGAGAAAGCTCATCAAAGGTTGAAAAAGCTCCCGGAATTGCTAGTTATACCCATAAAACTTGCGAAGTTTTGAATGATCAATCCATGCGCTTTGATGAAAACGAAATGCAAGGCATAATTCGAAAGTTCCAAGAATTTCAGAACAAACAGTCTCAGCTGGAGGAAGAGAAAGATGAAGGAGCGAAAGATGACGATTCATATTAAGTCCCAATGTTTCATGTCATTTCAATCTTGAAATTGACATGTCTTTTTCATTTCTGTTTCGTCACATAGGAAGCAAATTTTGACTTGGTCTCCTGTGCGAGAGTCAAGCAAAATAGAACTCTTTTAAAGAACACTATTTTCTAGGATTTATCCTATTTTCTCTCGATTCCTTTTATTATAAATAAGGGATGCTTATGCATTCCAAAGGGTCAAGATTTTTGTAATATTTAGAGCTATTGGAAAGAAGAAAAACTTTGTGTTTTCGTTCAATCATTTTAAAGAATAGGAGTTGATATTATTTCGCAAACTTTGTCTTGTGGGATATATCTTTCTTGAGACATTGTTCTTACGTTCATGATCTTAAGCTATTCTCACGTGCGTAGCATCTTAGTGTTTCTAATCATCTCAGACATTATATTTATGATCTAAAGCTCATATGATTATTTCGTGCTCTGTGTTTACTTGAAAGAAAATGCGTTTCTCTCATTTCCTTTCCATTGTGCTTCTTTCATTGTAATAGTTTCTAACCCAGTTCATTTATGAAAGCAATACCTTTGAATCATGTGAATGCGGATTTTGGGATTCTATCCCAACCCCCAATGGTTAGATTAGTGTGAATACTGTATATATTGTTTTTATTGTGTTTTAGATTAGTAATAAGCAGGCAGCCTCACCTGTCTTTGAGGAGGGATTTAATCCCATATACTGTGGTTGAACCTCATATTTTGGATTGACAAAATATCCAACCAACACATGGATCTATCTAGGTTCATTTAGTGTTTTTGTTGATTTAAAGAGTAAAGATTCAAATGTTTAGTATATTATTTTGATTTCTATTTCAAGTTCTAATGCATAATTTTGGTATTTAGTCTTATGATGATATTTGTGTAGTTATTTCATGTTTTGAAACTATTAAGGTGTTAGTTTCAATTCCATTTGCATGGCTAAATAATACATTCATACAATATTCTATTAGGGTTCCTTCATCTATCTTGATTATGGGCCTTAGAAAACCACAGTTGACCTAGTGTAAGGGTTACTTCCCTTGATATATGTGACCCTAGTTCTCACTATAGCCCCTTTAAGTCTACCCCTTATATTTCAATACTTTGGTGTCTCCTACTCATTTCCTCAAATACCCTAGTTGAACAGATGAGTAAGAGTGCATATTGTTGAGACATATTTTGGCCCACATACATTCTCTAGTGAACCCGACATGAATCTTATAGACCTTCTAATCAAGCACAACTCGTTAAAAGCACCCATATTTTATTTTTACTTCATCTAAGCATCTAAAAATACTAAAAACCCTAAAAATATTCTGCATAGACACCATCGCTCTTGGAAAATCATGTCTCATTTGTTTCTAGACACCTTCGGACCCTGTGTAAACTTGTTGTATGGTTGATCCTTTATGTTCGAATCAATTTTCTCCTGATTCCTTTAGCACCGATGTGTAATTTTCTATAGGGTAGATTTTATTTAAATCCTTTATCTCTATACCTTTTCTTCTCTAGATCAACACTCTGCATGGATTATCTAGGCATAAAATCCTTTGAATCTATTGTGTAATCATTTCCAAAAGCATACCATTATGAAACTAAGTTTCCTTTTTGTATGGATTATTGTGTCATGGGAGCACCAAGAAGAATTCTTCTTCTTAATGCAATGTCTCACCCAAGGATGAGGAGGAAGAAAGCCAAAAGGATTATTATTTTGACCATACTCTTGAGATCCAAAATTTCTACCTCAATTTCCTCAATATAAGTGGGATTCAAGAGATGCTTAGCAAGTGTCTTTTAGGTCAAAAAAGGGGAAAGCCATTGAAATATGCTTATCTAAAAATTCCTCCAATTATAATCCAACCAATCTTATCCTTCAACTTATTGATAAATGAACCAACAACAATCTTCCACTACTGCTCAACTTCTCTGAATGCAAGCCAATATGGATCAGTTAGTCAACCACCCTCCAATGGGATCTTGGGGCACCATGCCCCCTCCTTTTCCAAATGGGACTAAAGGGGTACCTATCACTCAACCTCCCATTAAAAAATTATCAAGAAAAATCAAACAAGATTCATTAGCACCTTATATTGCTAGTATGGACATTGGTGGCATTACTCCATTTATCTCTTATGACGGGTCTAATGACCCCACTCTTCACATTAAGGCCTTCAGTAATCTTTACAAAGAATGGATCAAAAATACCTCATACACTACCACTAAACTCTTAAATAAACCCCTTACATGAGATGTTTTATATTGGTGTCATCCATTTCCTCCGAATTTTATAGTTGAGCTAGAGTCTATAGTGATGACCCTAGTAAATCAATTCCAATATCATGATCTACCCAAAAATAACATCAATGCTTTCATCAATTATTGGAAAATTGAAAATCAATTAGTGAAATCCTTTATCAAATATTGGAAGACCATATCCATGCGCAGTAACATAACATTCCCAATGATAGCCTCTTTCAAATTTTCCTATAAGCCTTGGAGCCTTGCCTTTAGTACAAGGTGAGGTCCTTTCTCTTATTTCCTACAATAAGCCTTTGAAAAAACCAAAAGGAAATATTGTCTCATGAGGTAATTTGAGAAGGATCCTCCCAAGGCACAAAATAACAAGCAATTACATATCCTTCAACAACCAAAGAACAAGAATGCAATGGAAAATGAAGTCTCGGAAACTCTTTCTCTTATTTCTTCTTCAAATCAAATTGTTTCAATATTAACCAACAACCTACTAATAACAAGAAGAAACCTAACTATCATCAACCAATGAGTAGGGAATATTTGAAGCGCCATTGTTTAAACCATTTACCAATATTTTAGATCCTTCTTGACCGGTTCCTCATTGGCATGATGAGAGTAAGTTTTGTTTGTGGCATGCTAATTGGGGTCACTCACATGATAATTTTTGTGCACTTCGTATGGTTGTTATCAACTTTTTCTTAGGGCCTAACTTTGACTTTGATGCCATCACTCACAATAATTTGACCAAAACAATAAAGGCTTGCGATGTGGCTCAAAAGAAGGATCCTCATGAACCCATCAATCAAGATAATGAGAAGCTAAATATCTTCTCCAATCCTATGCCTAATCATTGAATACACATATTTTTTAAAACTTTCTATTTTCATACTTTTACTAATAATTTCTCTTTTTAAGGTTATAGGTTTCCAATGCATCAATTTTTGGGAACAGGTGCCTTAAGGGGCTCATTATGGGATAGGGGTATGGTTATTCATGTAACCATTAGGTTAGGGATGATACATAGAGAGAGAATAGATTTTGGTCCTATTTATCCACCTATTTTTCTATTGTCTTTGCATTATTCTAACACCTTACATGACCATGGCCATATTATTTTACCTTGCATTCCCTTTATTTCTCATGAAAATTTCACACACCTCGTAGCATTTCACTCCTCTAGCCGATGCCATCTCCCTGTAAGAAATTGTGTTGGCACTATTTCAGTTCCCTATCCGATGCCTTCACCCGCAGATGATGGCATCTATATAAATGCCAACAATACATCTTTACCACATAAGATATATCAAAAATTCATAATAACTCGCCACTAGCTCTGTTCTCTTGTTCCAACTTTCATCTACTCACTCAACTCTTATATTTCTTGCATCTTGACTCTTGTCTTAGATATTCTTCTTGATTGGATTGGTTTTCTTGCACTTTTAGGTCACCTATAGTGAGCTAGGACTGGATTATTTCCCCTTATCCACCCAAAATCTATTCTCTCTTTGTGTATGATCCTTTGGGAAATAGATGTATCAGCGATCACCCCCAATAGGTAACTACTCTAACTCAACTTTTCATTTTGTATAGAGTAGTCTCCTATCATTTTTATTTACTTTATGTTAGCTTAGTATTTTATACACATGTTAGGTTAACATATTGTATTTATTTCCTTATTTCATGTTACATGCTTTACTTTGGTTAGCATAGACTTTACATGCTTATTTTGTTCATCATCACCCCCATAGTGTTGATACCACAATAGGGTTCCTTCCTCTTCTTTGACCTAGGGCCTTAGAAACCTTAGGTTTTCCTAGTGTAAGGGTTACTTCCCTTTAGGTATGTGATCTTAGTAGTCCCTATACCCCCTTCGATTATATCCATTGTGTATCGATCTTAGTTTGTCTCTTACTTTTTCTTCGATACCCTAGTTGAATGGATGATGAGAGTGCATGTTTTCTAGACATTTGTTTTCCCACCATACATCCTTGGTGAACCCAATGTGAATCTATATTTTTCACCTTCGATTTGTTATCTCATTTTAGTGATTCCAGCTAAAAATGAGATAACCATAGAAACATTTTGGACATATCTCTTAAAAATTCCCTTTGAAAGATATTTTCAGGTTTTTGGGTTTTCAAAGCATGAAAACATGTTGCTTGCATGCAATATGTCTCCTGTTCCCCAAAACCTAAAACCCGATTGCTTAAATCCTTTGCATTGGGTTTTCGAAACTTTCAAGCATTGGAACACGCTTCACCAAATGCATGTTTCATGCATCATGTTTCCCGAAACCTGAAATGAAGCTATTGTGTCAATTTTACGAGACTTAGAAGCATCTCAACATCTCATGCATCATGCTTCATGTTTTCCAAAACCTGAAACCCTAATTAAACCAAATCCTTTGTATTGGTTTTTTGGGAGCTACAAGTATGATGACATGTCATTAATGTCCAGTTAATCATTAGTTGGAACACGTGTCAAGTGAGGTGTAATTAATGTTAGGGTATTATAAATAGTTGGTTTTCCACGTCATTTGTTACCTAGTACATTTTTGTTGCGTTGGATTTCTATGTATGCTTCTTCCACCTCTAAACCCAATTGAGCTTCCTGATTGATTTCACTATCCGTCTTTGATCATTTTTGAACTTGTTGAAGGTATTCTTCTCTTCTTTCTGTTTTGAAGCTTTTTGGGTTATTTTTGAGGTGTTTTGTTTGGGTTTCCATTTCATTTCCTCTTCCATTATTGGTTTAGGGTTTTGGGTATTTTTCCTTGGTTCTTGTCTTTTTCCCAGTAGGGTTCTTGTTTGAAATTAACTCCTTGGTTATTTACTTATTTTTACATAAGTTGTAGATTTCAAAAGAATATAAATATCAATAAGTGAAAAAGGTGGGAAATTCTCATATTCTGACATATCAAAAAATCAATATATTGATTTCAAGTTTTGTAGGGTGTTGTACATCTCGTTTCTTCCACCTTGTGTTGGGTTTTGCAAGGTGCTCAACACCTATCAAGTTTCGCCACATTTCGGGATCTTCCACCTGCTAAAAATCTTCTCGACTTCCGTAGTGTTTCGGGTTTTCATTGATGCTCAACATGCCCTAACTTCCGACATACACCCTGCTAGTGTTTCAGGTTTCTCAAGGTGCTCAACATCCTCCAAACTCGCCAGTGTTTCAGGTTTCCATTGGTGTTTGACATGGCCTAATTTCCGACATACAATCCAGTTTTTTGGGTTTCCAAAGGTGTTTTGCAAGTTTCAAAACCCAAATGGTGTGGCGGGTCTGTGCACTTGTCCAACAAGCTTTCACACCCGATTGCTCTTCTAGAAGTCATCAAGGCATTTTCAAGACTCCTCATGTTAGACCCTGGCCCATCTAAGGATAAGTTAGGAAAGATGAAGTATAAGTATCAGAAGATGGAGTCTTCTTCTTATGTAAGCTGCAATTATGACATCTAAGACATAGAGCTCAGTAATATAGATATGGAAGACTTCTGGAAAAGAATTGAGGATTCTTCTCAGAATTCATGGATGAAGTCAATAGGTAGTAGTGGTCTCCCTCTTGCAGCAAGATTTCCAATATCATCTCATTGCCTTGAATTCATATTGGCATGCACTTCCAATTATGACTCAACCTCCCTCTCGAAGAAATCAAGCAGGAGAGTCTATAGTGAAATTAGATGGAGATTACTTTGATCAACTCCTAAAGTTGCGTAACTTTACATAATATGTTGATTTAGACCTTAAATCAGCACAAAAGGCCGGGATAAAGATCGGGGAAGACTCGCATCAAGCATGTAAATAAGAATTTCTTGATCAAGGCTAAGCCAGTTGTTTCTAGGTTTCCTAAGTCGGTCCCTAGAAGTGATTTTATTCTTAAAGTCAGTGATATCATCACCCTGCTGAGCCGGTTATTTGGGCTCCCAGATTCAAAAGAATTCCAAGGGTGGATGTACTAGTTCATTGTCATCATAAAGAAGAAGTACCAAGGGATTGATTGGGGTATCCTAATAAGTGATGAGATAGACTCCCAAATGAAAATGGTCTTGTCTACCGAAAAGTTCTATATGATGTCGTACGTCACCTATGCAGTCAGTAGGCATGAGAAACTATCCAGGGATATATGCAAAGGGAAACCGAGAAATGGAACACATATATCAATACTTCCCATAGCTGACAATAAAAGGATCTGAAGACCAATATAGAAGAGTGAAGGATGCCTTCTTCTACGAAAACATTTGCAGGTTGGATCCTGATCTGAGGAAGAGAAGGTTTTCGATGAAGCATGGGCCAAAGTGTCAAAATGGGGTTACATTTTCTTGCAATTCAAGAATTTTACTTATCTTTGAGTGGTAAGGTTCCATGGTAATCCTTTCCATTTTCCCTGTGTTCCCAGGTGACAAAGTGATCCTTACAGATTTGGTCAACGATTGCTTTGGATTTTCAAAAATTCCAACAAAGCAGGCACAAATCCACCGTCTCCTTCCCCATTTCCATTAGAAGGTATACATGTTCTACCGTGGTTAAGGCCAAGAATGTGGTGCATGAGCTTCAATACAAATTGAAGAAACATATGAATATGAGGGAGGGATTTGACATCCGAGGAGTTCTCAAGTCATATGGAACCTTGTATCTGTATGTGCCCCATGTGGAAGATATCTGGGTTGATCTTTGGGATGAAGTTGCCATCCGAAGAAAAGATAATAACATATTGAAACTTGAAGAAATTAAAATGTTATATTTGGCTGATATACCTGAAGGCACCATAGACAATGAAAGTGTTCTGGACACTAGGTATGAATAGTCAGATGGAGACCAACTCGGATTCCTATTGATTGATTGTTGTCATTGAAAAAGCTTCCATCACTGAAAGAGTTGCTCAAACTCTTGTCCATACCAAGGCATGGCTCATTTCTTGGGGAATGAGTTACAAGGAAAATATCTTTTTAAAAATAGCTACTTTAGAAGTGGGACCCTCCAAGGGAGAGAAGGAAAAGGATAAAATCCCTACCAAGAGGAAAATAAAATTTAAGTTTGTCAGAAAAGGAGAAAAGTAAGGGGCTGAATCATCTACTACTCCTACACAAATAGTTGAGATATTGGATTCACCTCCTCCACTAGAACAAGGAGAAATTATTTCAGAAATCAAGGTTAGTCAACCTCTTATTTCTCCTTTTGTTGATTGCTCGTCGGAAGTAAGTCTTTCTCTTACTTCTCAAGCTTTGGCTTTAGAGTCTTTACCTCCTCTCTCCCAATATTCCTCATCTCATTTTTTATGCCACTATCATTAGTCATGGCTAGCATCTTCTCTGACCTTTCACCTCTCTCTGTTGGACCTAAGATGGCCATAGAAATGCCTCCTTCCACATCTTCATTCCCTAAATCTATCCCCATAGTCACCACACTTGCAGTCATCATGACTCCAAAAGTAAATCTTCCTCCACCTACAGATACAACTATAACACCTCCAATAGGAGAAAATTATTCCATTATACCTCAATGGTTAATTGATCATACCCCAAGGGAGACAAAGGTGGTAGTTCCCTTACTAGCCTTTGACTTCAGTTCACTCAAGGCTTCTCCTATCAAATCTGCAAAGAAACCCAAAATGGTTTCAAGGGTTTCAGTGGATGCCTTAGGGAATAAGTTTGCAGATATTGCTACTCCCACAGCCAACAAAACTAAGGAGGATATATTGGTCACTGATTATTAATTTACAAGGGTTTATCTGGGAAAAGTAACAACAAGAGCACAACATGATGCGTAGGATGCTATGAACATGATTTTCCAAAAGCTTAAGGAAACAAAGGTAAGCAGGGATGAGCTAAAGGAGAAAGTTGAATAGTTGACAGAGGTATTGCTGAAGCTTTCAAAGACTTCTCAGTCAACATCGTTATCTTCTACCCCTACTCCTATCAGGTTCGATTTCTCATCAATGCCTATGATTGAAAATATCAATGAGAAGGGGAGAATGGTTGAAGAATGGATAAAGAGGCTACTCCTACAAGGAAGAGAGGTCATTGATGACATAGTGGAGGTTTATAAATCCTTGGAGGAAATAAAGAAAGATGGCGAAAAATGGATGATGAATTTTCACAAGAATTCGGGAACCTTAAATTAACTTTGGAGGCTCTCAATGCACTAAAATAGGTTCCATCCCAGATCTTAATGGAAGAAGGAATCATTCCACATGGGGATAAGCATTTCCAACTAGCCAAAGCCATCAGATTCAGGATAAAGATTCTTAGTGAAGCTTGCAACAAGTTGAGGGAATCTAGAGATTAGTTGGTTGATGCCACTAATGACATAGAAGAGGAGTTGTCCAGGATCTTCGCCAAGGTGTTGGATGAAAGATCAAATATTCTACCTACTGACAATCTCTATAAAAAAATTCAAGAATTAATTCAGCATGAACCACTTCCATCTTTGATTTGACAACCATCAATAAGTTCATAAGGATCAAGAATGTTTTGGAATCACTAAGGAAACTCAACAAGAAATTGAAGAAACTTCCTGGTAACACAAGTGACACTCAAGAAACTTGTGAGGTCCTAAGTGATTATTCTAGTGTGCCAGATGAAGATGAGATGCAGGGCATAATCTAGAAGTTCCAAGAATTTCGAGACAAGTAGGCTTCGCTGGAAGAAGACAAGGATGACGAAGCATAATAAGCATAATGTTTTATGTCATTTCTATCAAGAAATTGTCATGTATTTTTCATTTTCATTTCGTCACATAGGAAGAAAATTTTGACTTTTTCTCCTGTGTGAGAGTCAAGAAAAATAGGACTCTCATTAAAAGACTATTTTCTAGGATTTATCCTATTTTCTCTCTACTCTCTCTATTATAAATAAGGGATGTTTGTGCATTCCAAAACAGAGGTTTTTAGAATATCAAGAGATATTGTGAAGAAGAAGAAAAAAATTTAGGATGCCATGAACGTGATTTTCCAGAAGCTTAAGGAAACAAAGGTAAGCGGGGATGAGCTAAAGGAGAAAGTTGAATAGTTGATGAGGTATTGTTGAAGCTTTTAAAGACTTCTCAGTCAACATCGGCATCTTCTACCCCTACTCCTATCAAGTTAGATTTCTCATCGATGCCTATGATTGAAAAGATCAACGAGAAGGGGAGAATGGTTAAAGAATGGATAAAGAGGATAATCCTACATGGAAGAGAGGTCATTGATGAAACAGTGGAGGTTTATAAATCCTTGGAGGAAATAAAGAAATATGGCAAAAAAATGGATGATGAATTTTCACAGAATTCGGGAACCTTAAATTAACTTTGGAGGCTCTCAATGCACTATAATAGGTTACATCCTCGCATCTTAATGGAATAAGGAATCATTCCACATGGGGATAAGCATTTCCACTAGCCAAATCCATTAGATTCGGGATAAAGATTCTCGGTGAAGCTTACGAGCAAGTTGAGGGAATCTAGAGATTAGTTGGTTGATGCCACCAATGACATAGAAGAGGAGTTGTCCAGGATCTTCACCAAGGTGTTGGATGAAAGCTCAAATATTCTACCTGCTGATGATCTCTATAAAAAAATTCAATAATTAATTCAGCATGAACCACTTCCATCTTTGATTTGAAAACCATCGATAAGATCATAAGGATCAAGAATGTTTTGGAATCACTAAGAAAACTCGACAAGAAATTGAATAAAATTCCTGGTAACACAAGTGACACTTAGGAAACTTGTAAGGTCCTAAGTGATTATTCTAGTGTGCCGGATGAAGATGAGATGCAGGGCATAATCTGGAAGTTCTAAGAATTTGAAGACAAAGGTGTTTTCGCTAGAAGAAGACAAGGATGACGAAGCATAATAAGCATAATGTTTTATGTCATTTCTATCAAGAAATTGTCATGTCTTTTTCATTTTCATTTCATCGCATAGGAAGAAAATTTTGACTTGTTCTCCTCTGTGTGAGTTAAGAAAAATAGGACTCTCGTTAAAAGACTATTTTCTAGGATTTATTCTATTCTCTCTCTCTCTCTATTATAAATAAGGGATATTTGTGCATTCCAAAAGGGAGGTTTTAGAATATCAAGAGCTATTATGAAGAAGTAAAAAAAAATTATTGTCTTTTTAATCATTGAAGAATAGGAACAAGTGTTATTTTATAAACTTTGTGTTGTGGGATTCATCTATCTTGAGAAATTTTTCTTACGTCCAAGATCTTGAGCTATTCTTTGTTTAGTGTTCTTGACTATTTTAATCATTTCAAATATTACACTTATTGTCTAAAAATCGTATAAGTATTTCTTGATCTGTGTTTGCTTCAAAGAAAATATGTTCCTCTCATTCCCTTCCCACTCTATTTCGTCTATAATAGTTTCATTTCTAATCCATTCCATTTCTAAAGTTGTAACATCTCCATCTCATGTTGATATGGATTTCGAGATTGTATCCCAATCCCAATGGTTAGAATAGTGTGGATACTATATATATTATTTCTATTGTGTTTTAGATTAGTAATAAATAGGTAGCCTCACCTGTCTTTGAGGAGGGATTTGATCCCATGAACTGTGGTTGAACCTCATATTTTGGCCTAACAAAATATCCAACCAACATGATCTAGTACAACTTGCTAAAAGCATCCATTTTTATTTTTTCAGGTCTTTAAAAAATTAGGAAAGCCCAAAAATTAATTTTCCTAGATGTCATCATCCCTATGTAATTGTTGTATAGGGTTGATCATGTATTTTTTGTCCAAAATTTATCACATACACCATCTCGTCCTTGTGTTAATTCTTTATGGCTGATCATGTCATTCTACCCAAAATTTATCACATACACCTTTATCCCTATGAAAAGCTTTTACAGGATCGATTTTGTCAATAGCCTATTTTTCTAAGCTTCTTCTAGGTTAGATCAGCACTTCATTATGGAGTGTATTAGTCTAGGGATCTCCAATTATGATGAATAGTAATTTTTAGAATTTAATCATCTTGAATCTAGTTTTCCTTTCTACTCAGTTATTGTTGTGTATAACATCGTAATAATAATGTCTTAGGTGATGAAGAGGAAGATATTTAGATTGAGGACATATTTGATCTTCCACCTAAGATTTAGAATTTCCTTGACCAATTTCCTCAATACAAGGGGGAACCTAAATAAATAATCCATAAGCATCTTCTTGATTTTGTATCTAACACTTATTTCACTAAATTGGGACATATTCCAGTGAATTGATACTACAATATTTCAAGAATTGGAAGAAATCCATCTCCATTTTTGCGTATATTGGATTTCATTTTCATGTAGATTAGATTCCATTATTACTATTATTAGAATCCATTAGTAGCAATATTGGATTCCAATATTGTCATTATTGGAATTATTCTAGTTCCAATTTCACTATTATTGGATTCCAATATCGCTATTATTAGATTCCAATATCGCTATTATTGGATTCCAATTTGGCTATTATTGGATTCTAATTTGGCTATTATTGGATTCCAATTTCACCATTTTTTAGATTTGCAATGTTGAGAGTATGTAAGGCTAGCAATTGCTAACTATTATTTGTTGAGCTTGTTGTATTAAGGTGAGTGGTCACTAACTCTTATAAGTCATGAGCCTCAATGTAAGATGAGCGATCACTAAATCTTATAAGTCATGAGCATCAATCTAAGGTGAGTGGTTGCTAACTCTTATAATTCATGAGCCTCGATGTAAGGGTGAGTGGTCGCTAACTCTTATAAGTCATGAGCATCGATCTAAGGTGAGTGGCCACTAACTCTTATAATTCATGAGCCCGTTGTATTAAATGAAAGTGAAAAATCCTCAATGTAAGGTTAGCTACTGGTAACTATTATAATTCATGATCCCGTTGTATTTAAGTGTGAGCCCCGCACTCTAAAATTGTGATCCTTGTAATCTGAAAGTGTGATCCCGCACTCTTAAAGTGTAATACTTGCACTCTTAAAGTGTGGGGCTCGCACTCTGAAAGTGGGGCTTGCACTTTGAAAGTCTGAGAGCCTCATAGTTTCAAAGTGTGAGCCACATGATCTTGAAATTTTGAGAGCCCCTCCACTTTGTAAGTGTGAGCCCCGCACTATGAAAATTTTGAGCCTCGCACTTTCAAAGTGATATCCCCGTACTATGAAGAATTTGAGCCTTACACTTATAAATTGTGATCCTCACCCTCTGAAATTACAAGCCCCGTACTTTCAAAGTTTTGATTCGTACCTTGAAAGTGTAAATTCTTGCACTCACACTTTTAGAGTATGAATCTCAAACTTTGAAAGTGTGAGGCACACACTTTCAATGTTTAGTATGCACATATCCTTAAATTTGACACTATCCTTAAATGCTAGTGGTGTTATTTTGACTTCTAGTGGAACTCACAATAAAATTATGTTCTCACCCTAAAATATACCTTGTAACAACTCAAGTATTTTTTTAGATTGTACAAGTTCACTAGTGTTTATTATTATAAACTATACCTATGAGTAATCATTAAAATCAAACAGCAAAGTTGGGAGTTTATGTATATCAAAAATTCTATTACTTTGAAAGATAGTAGACTTTATGCTTGTAAATTGTTCCATTCTTTGTATAAACAATGAGTCACTTCCGTGAGCAAGAAAATGAAATAATCCTTGACACAATGTAAGAAAACTGTTTGTGAGAAATGTTGTCTTATGCCCTCGAAGATACATTGAACCATTATTTTATAGTTTACATCAATCAAAACACTCATTGTGCCATAATTATATTTTTTCTAAGTCAAGAAATAACAAAACTGATCTGTCATCATCTTTACATTGAAAGGTTCTATCTGTACATTTTAAATTTGTTACAAATTCATACATATACAGTTGTAAATCTTATATGAGGAGTCATCACCTTTTGTGGACAATTTTATTTGCACAAAACATGAATACATTTTCTTCCTCTAGAATGGGACTACTAGTTTGGATACAAGTAGTGTTGAGTAAAGTAGCAGTGGAGGTGCTATCAAAGTAGAGACTAGTATTTACGAGTAGGCAGCAACAGAAGAGTGTACTACAGATTTCTTATTTAGCCTTGATGTTCTTGCATATTCGGGTCAATGTAACAAATGGTACCCATAACATAGGTAGAGGTGTGGTGTTTGGCTGAGGAAATGCAATTGGAAATTCCAAATTATGACAAATTTGCATCAAAATTATAATCCAAAATAATGTTAGAAGTATTCACATCCCTATAAACAATGTGTGGGTTAGAGTTGTAATGAAGATATGGTTGTTCTTCTTCAAAGCACCATGAGTAATCTTTAGCTGATCATTCTAGTCTAGCTTAATCTTCTTTGATGATCCTATACAAAAATAAAAATTAATAAAACACTTGTTATATTTTCCAAATATCCATTTTACTATGAAGGTTAGAGGTTGATTGGACACTTCTATTTTAAAAATTGAATCTACAATGTATGATTCATTTTTCTTCATAACATAATCATTTTAATCACCATGTAGGATGTCTCACAGACTTTTGTTTACCATGTAATCATAAAACATCAGGTTTCCTAGTGGAAAAAGTGAACATCCATATAGACTCTCAAGATTTCGATGCTTGATGCTTCCAATTGTTACCACATCAATTTCAAATTCAAGCAAGCTTAGTGGGTAGTGACTGTACATTATCTTTATAGCAATTGGATTAGAATTCTTTAGATCACATTTATAAATATTGCTTGTAGCACCATAGCCAATTACATATTTCTCTTTAAGATTTTTGTGTTTTTCATTATATCGTCATCATGTAAAGAGTCATGTTCATGTGTAGTATGACCAACCTTGGAGAACCTAAATGCAACAAATAGATGTGTCAATAAAGAAATTGTAATATGATATTGCTTTGATTTGTCGTCTGATAATCTATACAATATGAAATCATGTCTTATCATGTTAGTTTTAACACCTAGCTCCATTTTTTACAGATACTTTTGTAATTACCTTTGGATGATTCGAATGGTATAGAGCTATAATTATGCACAATATTAGCACTCGAAACCTAACAGATGAAAACAATTTTCATTTTTGAGATGGATGTTGTTCATTTCATTGGGCCATAATTTTTTAGACAACATCATACATATCCAAGTTTTCCAAATTTTTATAACAATAGAAGAATGTCTCTGGAACCCGAGATATTTAAAAGATAGCTACTATTTCTTGCATCAGTTAATTGGTGATATCCAAAAACCATAAGAAACAAAACGAATTGGTATGCAGAGAAAATTTGTGTTTATATCTACAACTATATGTAGGAAAACATGAAAAGTTTTTAATGACAGAATTTCCCCAGACAGATTGTTGTAGGAGAGGTTTCTGTAAAATAAATAGATCCATTTACATTATCTTCTATTATTAGGGAAAGAGAATTAAATTTATTCCTTTCTCAAAGACCTCCATAGATTTTGAAAGTGAAGACCTCTAGGTTTCCAAAATGATGTAGTGTAACTCAATTTTTGTTTTAAGTGATGGAAGATAGCCATCAATCCACTATTAGATCCTCTATCCTAAAGTTGTATGATTATTTTTTACATTGGAAATATATTCTATAATATATTGATGCTAGTGGCCACTAGTCTTCACTTCTAGCAATGAATTGACATCTTCAAACAAACCAAATTTAATAGTGATTAATTGTTGAAATTGCATAGTGCAACGCACAAAAAAAAATTATTAATGATTTCTTGATTTTTATAAGTGAAGGAGGGTTAAAGGGTCCCTTTCCTTTACATCATAGATATAATGAGAGGATCATTCTAAAAAACCTAAATGATCCAGCAATACTTTGGTGAAAAAAATTATTAAGGGCCTATGCCAAAAATAAGTGATTGGGAATACAAAAAAAAACCAGACTAGTAAGATAAACAGGATGATTTGGTAACAATGCAACTGGCAAGGCTATATAACAACCAAAAAAAATTTACAGCCAAGAAGGATTTTAGAAGAACTTATTTATTTGAATCATACAACACCTCCATAACCTCCAATTTAATGGGGATGAAAACGGTTTTTGCAAGTGGTTTTAAAAAGATACTCTTTTCCAACAAGTAGCCTAACACGCCCTAACTCTTTAACCAATGGTATGCCTCACAACATTCTGGTGAAGAAGATCCCAACATGTTGGTTCCTCTTGTAGCAAAGAAAACATATCATCTAGGTTAGGAAAGGGGAGTGAACTATCTCCCACCCTTAGTGTCTCACCCCATTTGGACACACCAGACACGAATCACATTAGGACGTCAAACCATTTGTACAACTCTAAAAAAATGGCCACATCCAAAAAACCTTCTTGTTTATAACAAGCCTCAGATATCAAGGGCCACAATGCACTCATGGTTTTTTCCATTTTCACTTCCATGCCAACCCTATACGCTGGCTTGATCTAGTGATGGCCCATCTCAAAGCCCAATCCTTTGTCGGATGTATGATAAGAAGATGACAAATGAACGTCAAAGAAACTTCTGCATTTACCCTCAAATGTCCCTCTAGAGAAAGATAATCATCTCCAAGAACTCCCTCAATAGAAACTAGGTCTTGATCTGTTTCAATTTGAAAAATGGATTTCAAACGGCAACATGAAATTTTGGTATAAAATTCCATTTCACACACTCGACACGAGAAAATTGCATGAAAGGAAACATTGGAAAGGCCATGATTGATGCAAAAAATCCAGTGAAATAAAGATGAAAGGTGTGAAAATAAGTAGGGATGATTTAATTAAATATGTGGAGTGATTATGCCATCACATGCTTGTAATTAATACAAGCTTGCTAAGGGCTTTAATATCAACCTTTATTGGAAAAGGTGATGAGTCTAGGAAATCAACATATTTATTTCCAATCTTATCACGTGATTTTCTATAAAATATTCCTTTTTAGTAGCCTCCCCATATATAACATGTAAGGTCCAATCTATAATTAATGAAAGAATAAAAAGGATTTTTATTCACACAAGTTTTTTTATGGTGGCGTTAGCAATAATATGAGAGTCGCCTCCAATAATTAATTCATTACTATTCAATTCAATAAAGCAATGGATAAAAAATATTCAAGCACTTTAATTTATTGATTCATACATTTATTAATTTACATTAGGTGGGATCACGGTCCGTAATCTACAGTCAAGGACAACCTCGGTAATCAATATCAAGATATTGCAAAATTTAATCTTTAAACTATTAATAATCATTAAAAAATTAAAAAAATTATATTTGGTCCTTCGAGTAATCTCAATAATTTTTACCCATACTTTTAATTTACCAATTTGGGATTGATGGTGTGTTTTATTTATGAATTATTGACGATGATCCTTCCAAATGAACCATCAGAGTCATAAGAAACCTTAGGTTGGTAAGACGTGTGCCCTAAGGTGACCTCCATATTTTAAAGAATTTGGATCTTCTAGCGTAGTACGAGATGAATGTCGAAAAGTGAAACAAAACATAAAAATTTAATGGGGGCGATGCACCAAACAATCCTTGTAAGAAATCAATCGAGAACGCAACTATCTAAAGAAGGGAAACAATGAATGAATGAAAAGGGTGGAAGGTAGTTTTTCACCCTTATTAGGAGTCATAACCGTTGTTAAATTAATTACATGGCTGCACTTTTTAAAGAAGGGAAGATATTTCTCCCTTCTGTAATAGGATTTTTTAGCTTTTCTTTGTTTTGGTTAGTGTAGGAGTAGGAGTAGATTTACTTTCAGCAGAATAAGTGCTTGTGCACACTCTGCATGACTCATTTGGGGCATGTATGATTTGTCTCTTTTGTATATAGCTTTTGTTCGTATTGCTCGGAAGTACATGCACTAGGCCCTTTAGTATTTTCAGTAGGGAAATCCTCAGTTGCCTATGATAGTTGCAAACTTCAAGACAAATGTAGAGCAACTAAAAGCAGCTATAGAAGGAAGCAACGACACTTCAAAAAACTCTGGAATCAAGGTTCAGATCAGCTCATGATGATGATGTAGACTCCATGCCCAATAAATGGATACAGGAAGCTGGTTCATTCCATTTAGTAGGCTAATGGTCCCCGTGAGTCACCAAAACTATTATCTAATTTCCTCCATTGCCCCTTGAAACTAGATAACATGCAGATTCCTACCAGATTAATCAAATTATCCCCGAGAATCTTGAACTAATACAAAAAGAGTCAAAATTCCAGCAATAGGGGGAAGAAACTTAGCCAAATCACGATGAAAAGTGGGTCACAGAATGATTCAACTCGAAGCAAACCAATGGACTCGTGGAAGGTGCCATGTGTTAGCTCGTCACAATTCAAAAAAGTGAGAGGGAAAGGTGAAACTCCAAACCCCATGGGACTTCCACGTGGAGTCAATAATAAGGGGAACACCAAGAGAGATTCCTCGTATTAATCTACAATGAGTTACATTACAAACTCAAAGGGAAATAAAAATGAGTTGTGTAAAGTGCCACATGTCAGTTCAGTGCACTTTCAAAAGGTGCAAGAAAAGTGGAGACACTAGGGATGCGATTGGCATCCACATAGATCTCAACATAGATAAACTCTAAACCCAAAGTAGGTTGAAAAAGAATAGCAACATGTCAATTCAATATAGGATTAATCATGAAGCCCACCATGAGTTTTAAAGTCTTAGATCTTGTAAATGATTGTGAGATCCCACGTGGAATGCGTGACCCCAAGGTTCAAACGAGCATAATTTTTGACCCAGAACTCCGATTTTCACAAAATTGGAATTTTCAGAAAGCTATCGACATCCTCTATGCCAAAGAAATCAGATTTTGTATTTTTAGTAAGGATAGGTGGGTGAAAATAAAAGAAACATCTCCAGCTCTAATAAACCAAGCACGATGCACAATAATCAAGAAATGCATAAACTAATGAAGCTTTGATGGTGATTTTTAGAGAACGATCCCAATTCAAAGAGACAGTTAGAAAGTGGTTAGGAATGCATTTAATGCATTAATAGGATTAATAATTATTATCATTATTAAGTTTGTAAATTTTTTTAAAATAATGTTTATAATACTATTATAATCTATTATAACTCGTATCGCTTGACTTCGATTAGTCACTTTTGTGTCAAAATTTCACCTCTGGTAATGGATTGACTTTAAGTTATATTTGTTTATTTGTCTACATTGATTTAGGGTTTTAGGACGTTTTTAGATTAAAAACAAACAAAAGAAATAGATAAATAAATATAAAAGGAATTAAAAGTAAATAAAATTGAAAAGCCCGTAAAAGGGGTGGATTAGGGCAAAGGGGAGGAAATCATAAAAAATAAAAAAATATGAGGCCCGTGATTCTTTTGGGTGAGTTAGGGTTTGTTTTTGCTTTTGGAATGGGTGGATAGTTTGGGGGCGCAGGATCTACTCACAAAAAAAATGAGTTTGTTGAAACAACCTTGGAAACTTTCATGCAAATGCAGTGATTCATGCAAAGTCCAGACTCCACAGCCGTTTCCAGCTTCCTCCCAGGCCGCGCCACATACCTGCATGGGAAGATCAAGAAAAATGGAGGAGGTTTGTTGTGTGTTTGGTTTGTCACATGGCCAGCACCCTTCCAGCCCCGCGCCAGGCTGCGTGGGCTCCCATCAAGGCCAAAAATGCAAAGGAATTTTGTCAGATGTGGCAGTCACGCGTGCCCTAGTAGATACGTATGTAAAAACATGGAAGCATGCGTTCTATTTGACTAAATGCATGGAAGAAATGTGGTTCCATGGACTACAATGATTTCGGGTTATGCACAAAATGGTTTTGTTGAAACTACATTAGAACCTTTCCAAGAAAATACGGTTGGCTGGTTTGAAGCCACACCCCAACCTTTGTTGATATCTTCCTAGTTCTCTATCAAAATGGGAGCTTTAGAACTGCGCATGGACATCCATCAAAGCATCATGGGAGATAATATCCCTTAATGTCTTGTCAGGTACCCAGATTTTCTTGTATGCAAAATGTGAAGGCATACACAATGCATGTGAACTATTTGAAAAAATACCTGAAAGATATGTGGTCTCCGGACTACAATGATAGCAGGATAAACAAAAAATGGGTCTGTTAAGAAGGCATTGAACTGTTTGATAGAATGCCTCAAAGAAATGTTGTCTCATGGAATGCCATGATGGCAGCATATGCACAAAATGGATGTGTAGAAAAGGACTGAGATGTGTTTGGCAGAATGCCTCAAAAGATGTGGTCTTATGGAACATACCCTGACCATGTAAGCTTCATTTTTGTTTACTTAGCATTTAGCTAGGTAGGTTCAGTGCATGGGGTTGTAAATACTTTGATGGCATGAGTGCCTCTTGTAGAATCATGCCTAGAATTAATCATTATGTTTTGGTTTTTGATGAGCACATGAGAATGTGCAAAATGTGGAGGCATGCTTAAGGCATGTGAAGTGTTTGACTAAATGCCTTCAAAAAAATCATGGTCTAATGGTTGCAAGATTTGAGGCTACGCACAAAAGGAGGAAGATCTCATCCTATCCAAACAACAACAATAAGAAACCCTTTGATCATGCTCAACAAGTGGTGGGTCGAATCCAGAAGGTAGGAGAAATGTGATCAGAATAGCAAGAATGGTTTTCAAGTATGTAGTTACTGATTTTATTGATAGACATGTATGTTAAATGGTGGAGCTGAGGACGCTCGTGGTCTGGTTGACGAAGTGCCAAGCAAGAGACTGAACCCAAGCCTGTGGCTTTGACCGACTTCATTCTCCAGGCATGGTTCTTCTTCCCTTACCTCTCATAATTCTCATGTTTTAGTTCTCTTTTGCAACTAAATAGAATTTTAAATTATTAGGATTTTTAAATACAGTTAAATGTCTCTTCAACTCATTTCAAAACAATAAAGTGTCGTGTCACAACTCTCGAAGCCATTATAACTCGTCTACTTTAAACCATGAACTATCACCCTCACTTCGAGATGATCTAGAAAACTCTTACCCTTCTTGATCGCTCCAATATCGTTTTATCGACCAGATGAATTTGACTTCCCATTGATAAAGTTGACCTTCTCCTTGTTTTAAATAGTTAAATTTTGTAATTTTCGGAGACTCACTAAGTACCCTTCGCAACTCTGGAAATGAGATGTGAAGTTTCATTCGTGTACCTTGGTATACGAGGAGTCACCTTGACCTTTGGTTTGACCCAAAATGAACATATGACATCCTTTTGACGCTCTTATAGGAGCCCTGTTACACTGGTTTACAGCAGTAGAAAGCTATTAAATCTAGAAAGTTGGCTTTCGTTTTGAATCGCCATTTGAAACCTGGATGGAGAAATTACTTCCCGTCTTCGCAAACCTCTAGCGTTTATACTAGAAAAATGCATGGAACATTCAAGTATAGGAAAGAGCACCTTTCGGGATAGTTTGGCGAAGCCATTTTATAGGCCTCCGGTCGTAAGTTTGATGAGGTCAAACTGGCCCAATTTTGTCTTGTCGCTCCAGAAAACTTGTTGCCGTTTAAAAATGGTTCTCTAGTTCTCAGTCCGTCGACTCTGATGAATTCTCTTTATATAGGGGAACTAGTAGGAGATGTCTCGTTTTTCTCTTCCATCAAACGTCATTTTGGACATGTTTTTCTGGGCCACTTGAGCTAACTTTTGTCTTTTTACAACTGGGTGAACTATGACCCAGTGGCCCGGAAAACTAGCCGCCAAATGCAAACCATTCACTCTTTTTCAATTCCGTCAGTTGCTATGAACTCTTGGTATATCTGGGGACACGTAGAAAGTTAGTCATGGTGTGCGTGTTCATTGGGAGATAACCTTTGGAAGTAGTTTCTTAGCCTCCGAGCTCATTTTGTACGTTTTGTAGCTAGTGAGAAAATGTAAAAGTAGAAAACTGCGGACCCTCGTAGGGTTGCCAAATCACCCTGGAAACTTTTAACACATGTAAATAACTATTTAAAACACTATAATGAAACTTTTTGTGTGTATTGGAACTTTTGACAAAATGATGTTTTCTCTCTCTTCCTTTCTCTTTCTCTCTCCTAGGTTTATAAAATGAAGAAAAATGAAATGCAATGAATACATGTTCTAGACCTTTTATTTCGATTGCAAATTGTAATTATTGTTAGATGTAAATGGGAAATTGAAAATGATACTTATGATTGCTTAGGGTGGATGCCATGCCAGTGATTTATCACTGATATCATGCTCACGTGGGTTTTGCAGGATGGAAGAACGATGATGAAAAAGGGTGATGTGTGATTTAATTATTATTATTGTAATTTTTATAGGTCATTGTAAAATGAATAACTGTCTAATGCAGTCTCTTGTTACCAAAAATTTATAAATGAAATTTGTTAATATGCATGATATGCTAGTTTTAGGGATACTTAGGAAATGTGCATCTAATCACCGATTCATTTTGTTTCTTAGTTGTGTATGGAAAAAAAGGTTTTGATTTATACTTAGTAAATTGAAATCGAAGTTAATACATTGTAGTACCTTCTCAGTATTCAATAAACGATTAAATTAATTACTGGGTTATCTTCTTACCTTGCAACATAATAAAGAGTTTTAATGGGAACACTCAACCTTAATAAAATATTCATGCATAGCTTGCCTGCATGTGTGACCCCTTTTTACCATATAAGAATTTTAAAACCGTAGAACGACCTTAAACTTTGCACTCGATGAGACCTCCTAGGTTAGGTAAATAAAACCTCTAGTTAGAGTTACCATCATAGTCATTAGGTTTAATGACATGGTCCAAACTTTTTCCAGAGTATGGTTTCCTTCTAGTTTTGGTAATCGCGAGAAGAATGTACTCTCTTCAGGTCCGATACCAGGCTGAGTGTTGAAGACCACCTTAGGAGTCACCTTATGAATCCTTGTTCGAAGGATCGACTAAGCGGTGCTACCTTGGTTTCTATCAAAATAACATCTTGGTATTCTCTTGAATGTGGTTTAGTATAATTATGTCCGCTTGCCTTAAAATCACATGTAGTGGAGGCGTAGATCGTTAGGTGCATATTGGAATTAAACTAAACCCTAGTGGTTTTTGTATGTTAACTTGTGGGTAGAAAACTATAATTTAACTCCTTGTATGTGAAATTGAGTTGAAAGATGTTGATTCTAGAGAACCTTAGAAATTGTAATCTTGTCCCTTAATCCCTTGTTATGTCATTTATGGCATTAAGGAATAAAGAATATT
Source organism: Taxus wallichiana var. yunnanensis (assembly GCA_018340775.1). Lineage (NCBI taxonomy): Eukaryota > Viridiplantae > Streptophyta > Pinopsida > Cupressales > Taxaceae > Taxus > Taxus wallichiana. The sequence continues at coordinate 269,620,536 of CM031236.1, read as the reverse complement.
CCTTATGCGGAATCGTGAAATGCAGAGACATGGGATCTTTGTGTACATAGATCACTTGTGTTCATGTGTAGTTTATTATGCTCCTAGCCTTGTACTTCTTTAAGATGTCAGACAAGTGCTTTCGTATCTCTTTTGTTTTGAGATGATGCTAAGAACGAGACCTTAGTGCGATATAAGAGCATATCATATAATGCTTGCACATGAGATTGGAGATTAGGACTAAGGTCAATTTTGGAGAACTTATAACTTAAATAAACTTTTTTTTCATGCGTTGCAAAAAATGATGAGTGTGTCAAAACTTCAAGAAAACAAAGGTGTGATCAAAACTTATAAGAAAATAATATGTGTGTGTGTGTGTATATATATATATATATATAAATCAAATTTGGAATTTTAGCAAGTTATTGTACTATAATGATAATGGTAGGGAAATAACAATTCCGTGATGCATAAAGGAAGACAACCTAAATTGGTCGAACTGTAAATTAAAAAAAAAAGGAATGAACTTAAGATTTTGTAGATGGAAAAAGGGAGAAAATTATCCTTGCACAATAATGTTCTTAGAATGTTAATCATAACAAAGATGCAATTAAAGAAATGATGTGTTGTGGGTTCGCAAATCCTTGAGTCTTTTGTCTCTTGGTTGGGTTTTTGCTAGTACTCTTTCATTTGGTAAAGTGTGGTATAAATAGGTATATGGCATAGTCATGTGTCTATGTGATTTGGTGACTGATGTAGGTGTCGTATAGGTTGTTGAGTTGTTCTACTTGGAGCCCTTGTTGTGTTGTGTGTAGCGTGCATTGTAGGCAAAAAAAAAAAAAAAAATTATCCTGGTATTTTACTGTTGTATTTGGGTGTGTAATATGTGGGCACTACATATGGTATCAGAGTGAGGTTCATGCTCTCGAACCTCTGGGATGGATTGGAGTTGTGATGATTCTGCATGATGGTGATGGTGTTACATGATGGGTTGCATGATGGTGATGGTGTTTCATGATGGTGATAAATATTGGAAGAGTAATGTGTTTTAAGAGTGATGTGATCTATGTCGTAATTGTGATAGTGTGAATGCACATGATGTGTATGTCACTTAGTGTGCATTTGTTTTCATGTTGATGTCACTAGAGAATGGGAGTATTCTCCTCCTTTTGTGTGGATTCTATGAAGAATTGTGCTTGTGATGAGAGTATTGACTCTCCTTTTGTGGGTCCAATGAGAAATCCATGAGTTTGGTGTACCACCTTGTTGTGTGTGAACGGAATGTTATTGTGAAGTGCAGAGTGTTAAAACATTTTGGCTTTATGTGATATGAAGGTGTATTGATGTATTTCATGACAAAATTGAGGTAAAGTGAATCACAGTTTATCGTGATGTCATCACCGTATTGTGTTGAGTTGTGTGCATCATCTTGTTGTATCACAATTTACTATATGTTGTAAGGTTAGACATTGTGTTCCTCATACATAAAATTCATGTACTATGTGATGGTTCATGTCATGATTTAGGGGCATATGGTGAGTATGATCCCTTGTGTACAGTGATTTGCACCTTGGGTGTAGGATGTGGTAATGTGATGTATCGTAACCCATGAAAGTAGTGATTGTGTTATACCCTATATATAAATACCATGCGTAAGACGTTATGGTTAATGTGCATGAATCACCATTGTGTTAGTGATGTAGTTATGTGTATGTCGTGGACCCTACACTAGACAAACCTAAGGGGATAAACTGTCAAGAGTGTATGTGTGGAGAGAGGAGGCATGGACCAGGTTTTCATAATCTTGAGCCGAGTACAAGTGAGGAAGTGGAGTCTTATATAGACTGAAAATCCACTTCTATCTGTTTAGTATACTTTGAGCTTTCTAAGTATATTGTGGATGTGCACCACCTTAGGCTCAACTTATGCAACCTTGTGTCCCCTGCTCTTTCCTATTAGATTGTTCATTGAATAATCCTATGTGATTTTGACTATGTTGATCCTTGTGGGAGTATGGAGGGATGATTCAGGAAGAGATGATGATAGTTACATTATTTGACATACTCATTTCTGGTTACATGTATATTTTCATGAGCTAGCTGAGGCTCGATGTCTGAGTGCCAACAACTCGATGAGTACCCCTTTGGTGGCGGTATGAGGCCACATAGTGATTGTGATGTGCTATTTTCGCATTACATATTTTATTCGTAAATTAATCTTTCTCTTTTCGCTAGAACCAGCCATTTTCTTGATTGACATGTTCTTATATTTTGGGCATTTATTTGATTGTTTCATTAATATTTGGATCTTGCACTAACCAAGGCTAATTAGCCATTTTTTTTTTTTCTTGGTTTTAAAACTTTCTCTTCCTATTTGAAAGATTTGTAGCCTAGCCCAAGGCTTTTGATTTTGCCACTTGGCATTTGAATGGATTGTTATGCTGGTTCTAATGTCATAATGTGTTGGAATAGGGTCATGGGATTTACCATGGAGTGGTTAAACCTATGGACCCACTTCATTGTATGGGGGTACGCCCCAAGGAGTTATAGATAACTAGCGGGTTGTTGAACCACGAGTTATTATGTCACTTGGGTTGGGGGTAATGGGGCTCTATGTGCCCAAGGCAATAGGGTGACCCGACCTCATTAAAAAGGGAAAGGAGATGAGGCTCTATGGTTGAGTGACCCGATATTCTTGATGGGGCTCTATGGTTGAGTGACCTGACTTGGTTTTGGCACTATGTTTCTTCCTCTTGGGAGGTATATGGAGACTATTTGGTGATGCTTTGGGGAGTATATGGAGTTGCTTTATGATACTTCAGGAGATATATGGAGTTTTACCTGGTACTTTTGGAGATATCGGGGTTTGTTTCATGATGTCTTATTATGTGTGGAGTTGGTATAGTGAGTATGTGTCCTCTTGTGAGTTCTGGTTAGACTTGTTATGATTGGTGGCGTGACTCTTCCCTTGGTGGTATGGACTATTGGATATTGGATTGGAACTATGTTGTTATAGTCATGGATTTTGGGGCTTGTGATACCCGTTGTATATGTATCAACGTGTTGATTTTGTTTGTTAGTCATATGTGTGTACTAGATCTATGTCTAGGGCAGTAATTGTTGGAAATTAATTGTTATGTGGTCTACTTGTTGTCACCCCATGGTTGGTGAAACCCTTGTAATGTGATACGGTCGTGAAAGTATGTAAAAGTATGTTGTGAAAATTTGGTGTTGTGTATGACCCTGGTAGGGTGTTGTGACTGTAGTTCATGATGGGAACCCACAAGAATGAATAAACTAAAATTCGATAAAAAAATGAAATTTTAAAGGACTTGAATTAAGAATAATGTTAATGGAAAGAGATTAATGAAATAACGAATAAGAGAGAACTATCAATCTTCACAGAACCTTGAAAGTTGAAATTCCTACCAATTGTTCCTAGGGCCACCCCGTGACCATGCTTTTGTGTTTGAAATCTTAACCTTAGAGCGTGCCTTCGCCATATTTGTTCCTTGTTGCTACCTTTTCTTTTTCTTCATTCCATGTCACATCGAGGACGATGCTTTCTTAAGGGGAGGAGAATGTAATGCCCCATCATATGTTCCCCCTATTCCTGACATGATGACCATGTTGCTAAGCATGGGAGGGTTGTGGGCATGCTCTTATTGACCGTGTCCAGGTCAGCAGTGAAGATTTTTCACCTTCCCTCTCCTTCTTTCTTGTGGGTCGTTGTCGACACCTCCAAACTGTGGACCCCGTAGCATCATGGATGGTTATCCGGTTAAAGGAAAAAAATTTTGGTTCTCGGCTCTTTGAGTTTGTCGGGTCATCAAAATTAATAGGATTAATAATTATTATCATTATTAAGCTGTAAATTTTTTAAAAATAATGTTTATAATACTATTATAACTCGTATCGCCGACTTCGATCAGTCGCTTTTGTGTCAAAATTTCACCTCTGGTAATGGATTGACTTTAAGTTATATTTTGTTTATTTGTCTACTTCGATTTAGGGTTTTAGGATGTTTTTAGATTAAAAACAAACAAAAGAAATAGATAAATAAATATAAAAGGAATTAAAAGTAAATAAAATCGAAAAGCCCATAAAAGGGGTGGATTAGGGCAAAGGGGAGGAAATCATAAAAAATAAAAAAATATGAGGCCCGTGATTCTTTTGGGTGAGTTAGGGTTTTTTTTTGCTTTTGGAATGGGTGGCTAGTTTGGGGGCGCAGGATCTACTCACAAAAAAATGAGTTTGTTGAAATGGCCTTGGAAACTTTCATGCAAATGCAGCGATTCATGCAAGCCAGACTCCACACTATTTTTCAGCTTCCTCCAGCGCGTGCCACATACCTGCGTGGGAAGATCAAGCAAAATGGAGGAGGTTTGTTGTGTGTTTGGTCTGTCACATGGCCAGCACCCTTCCAGCCCATGCCCAGGCCTGCGTGGGCTCCCATCAAGGCCAAAAATGCAAAGAAATTTTGTCAGATGTGGCAGTCGCACGTGCCCTAGTAGATGCGTATGTAAAAACGTGGAAGCATGCATTCTATTCGACTAAATGCGTGGAAGAAATGTGGTTCCATGGACTGCAATGATTTCGGGTTATGCACAAAATGGTTTTGTTGAAACTGCATTGGAACCTTTCCAAGCAAATACGGTTGGCTGGTTTGAAGCCACACCCCCAACCTTTGCTGATATCTTCCTAGTTCTGCTGTCAAAATGGGAGCTTTAGAACTGCGCATGGACATCCATCAAAGCATCATGGGGAGATAATATCCCTTAATGTCTTGTCAGGTACCTAGATCTGCTGTATGTATAAAATGTGAAGGCATACACAATGCATGTGAACTGTTTGACAAAATACCTGAAAGATATGCGGTCTCCGGACTACAATGATAGCAGGATAAAAAAAATGGGTCTGTTAAGAAGGCATTGAACTGTTTGATAGAATGCCTCAAAGAAATGTTGTCTCATGGAATGCCATGATGGCAGCATATGCACAAAATGGATGTGTAGAAAAGGATTGTGATTTGTTTGGTAGAATGCCTCAAAAGATGTGGTCTTATGGAACATACCCTGACCATGTAAGCTTCATTTTTGTTTACTTAGCATTTAGCCAGGAAGGTTCAGTGCATGAGGGTTGTAAATACTTTGATGGCATGAGTGCCTCTTGTAGAATCATGCCTAGAATTAATCATTATGTTTGTTGGTTTTTGATGAGCACATGAGAATGTGCAAAATGTGGAGGCATGCTTAAGGCATGTGAAGTGTTTGACTAAATGCCTTCAAAAAATCATGGTCTAATGGTTGCAAGATTTGAGGCTACACACAAAAGGAGGAAGATCTCATCCTATCCAAACAACAACAATAAGAAACCCTTTGATCATGCTCAGCAAGTGGTGGGTCGAATCCAGAAGGTAGGAGAAATGTGATCAGAGTAGTGGAATGGTTTTCAAGTATGTAGTTACAGATTTTATTGATAGACGTGTATGTTAAATGGTGGAGCTGAGGATGCTCGTGGTCTGGTTGATGAAGTGCCAAGTAAGAGATTGAACCCAAGCCTGCGGCTTTGACCAACTTCATTCTCAGGCATGGTTCTTCTTCCCTTACCTCTCATAATTCTCATGTTTTAGTTCTCTTTTGCAACTAAATAGAATTTTAAATTATTAGGATTTTTAATATAGTTAAATGTCTCTTAACTCATTGCAAAACAATAAAGTGTCATGTCACAACTCTCGAAGCCATTATAACTCTACTTTAAACCATGAACTATCACCCTCACTTTGAGATGATTTAGAAAACTCTTACCCTTCTTGATCGCTCCAATATCATTTTATCGACCAGATGAATTTGACTCCCCATTGATAAAGTTGACCTTCTCCTTGTTTTAAATAGTTAAATTTTGTAATTTTTGGAGACTCACTAAGTACCCTTCGCAACTCTGGAAATGAGATGTGAAGTTTCATTCATGTACCTTGGTATACGAGGAGTCACCTTGACCTTTGGTTTGACCTGAAATGAACATATGACATCCTTTTGACGCTCTTAGGAGCCCTATTACACTGGTTTACAACATTAGAAAGCTGTTAAATCTAAAAAGTTGGCTTTCGTTTTGAATCGCCATTTGAAACCTGGATGGAGAAATTACTTCCCATCTTCACAAACCTCTAGCGTTTATACTAGAAAATGCATGGAACATTCAGTATAGGAAAGAGCACCTTTTGGGATAGTTTGGTGAAGCCATTTTATAGGCCTCTGGTCGCAGTTTGATGAGGTCAAACTGGTCCAATTTCGTCTTGTCGCTCTAGAAAACTTGTTGCCGTTTAAAAATGGCTCTCTAGTTCTCAGTCCCGTCGACTCTCATGAATTCTCTTTATATAGGGGAACTAGTAGGAGATGTCTCGTTTCGTGCTCTTCCATCGAACGTCATTTTGGACATGGTTTTTTGGGCCACTTGAGCTAACTTTTGTCTTTTTACAACTGGGTGAACTACGACCAGTGGCCCGAAAAACTAGCCGCCAAACACAAACCATGCGCTCTTTTTCAATTCCGTCAGTTGCTATGAACTCTTGGTATATCTGGGGACACGTAGAAAGTTAGTCGTGGTGTGCATGTTCATTGGGAGATAACCTTTGGAAGTAGTTTCTTAGCCTCCGAGCTCATTTTGTACATTTTTGTAGCTAGTGAGAAAATGTAAAAGTAGAGAATCATGGACCCTCGTAGGGTTTCCAAATCACTCTAGAAAATTTTTAACACACATAAATAACTATTTAAAACACTTATAATGTAAACACTTTTGTGTGTATTGGAACTTTTGACAAAATGATGTTTTCTCTCTCTTCCCTTCTCTTTTCTCTCCCGGGTTTATAAAATGAAGAAAAATGAAATGTAATGGATACATGTTCCTAGACCTTTTATTTCGATTTTCAAATTGTAATTATTGTTAGATGTAAATGGGAAACCGAAATATGATACTTATGATTGCTTAGGGTGGATGCCATGCCGGTGAATTTATCTCCGATATCATGCTCATGTGGGTTTGTAGGATGGAAGAACGACGATGAAAAAGGTGATGTGTAATTTAATTATTATTATTGTAATTTTTATAGGTCATTGTAAAATGAATAACTGTCTAATGTAGTCTCTTGTTACCGAAAAGTTATAAATGAAATTTGTTAATATGCATGATATGCTAGTTTTAGGGATACTTAGGAAATGTGCATCTAATCACCGGTTCATTTTGTTTCTTAGTTGTGTATGGAAAAAAGGTTTTGATTTATACTTAGTAAATTGAAATCGAAGTTAATACATTGTAGTACCTTCTCAGTATTCAATAAACGATTAAATTAATTACTGGATTATCTTCTTACCTTGCAAACATAATAAAGAGTTTTAATGGGAACACTCAACCTTAATAAAATATTCGTGTATAGCTTACCTGCATGTGTGACCCCTTTTTACTATATAATAATTTTTAAACTGCAGAACGACCTTAAACTTTGCACTCGATGAGACCTCCTAGGTTAGGTAAATAAAACCTCTAGTTAGAGTTACCGTAATATTCATAGTCATTAGGTTTAACGACATGGTCCAACTTTTCCGAGTATGTGGTTTCCTTCTAGTTTTGGTAATCGTGAGAAGCATGTACTCTCTTCAGGTCCGATACCAGGCTGAGTGTTGAAGACCGCCTTAGGAGTCACCTTTTGAATCCTTGTTCGAAGGATCGACTAAGTGCTACCTTGGTTTCTATCAAAATAACATCTTGGCATTCTCTTGAATGTGGTTTAGTATAATTATGTCCGCTTGCCTTAAAATCACATGTAGTGGAGGCGTAGATCGTTAGGTGCATATTGGAATTAAACTAAAACCCTAGTTGAGTAGGATGTTAACTTGTGGGTAGAAAACTGTAATTTAACTCCTTGTATGTGAAATTGAGTTGAAAGATGTTGATTCTAGAGAACCTTAGAAATTGTAATCTTGTCCCTTAATCCCTTGTTATGTCATTTATGGCATTAAGGAATAAATAATATTCCTTATGTGGAATCGTGAAATGTAGAGACATGGGATCTTCGTGTACATAGATCACTTGTGTTCATGTGTAGTTTATTATGCTCCTAGCCTTGTACTTCTTTAAGATGTCAGACAAGTGCTTTCATATCTCTTTTGTTTCGAGATGATGCTAAGAATGAGACCTTAGTGCGATATAAGAGCATATCATATAATGTTGCACATGAGATTGGAGATTAGGACTAAGGTCAATTTTGGAGAACTTATAACTTAAATAAACTTTTTTTTTTCATGCGTTGCAAAGAATATGAGTTGTCAAATAGTGTGATCAAAACTTCAAGAAAACAAAGGATGTGTGTGTGTGTATATATATATATATATCAAATTTGGAATTTTAGCAAGTTATTGTACTATAATGATAATGGTAGGGAAATAACAATTTCTTGATGCATAAAGGAAGACAACCTAAATTGTTGAACTATAAATTATAAAAAAAAGGAATGAACTTAAGATTTTGTAGATGGAAAAAGGGAGAAAATTATCCTTGCACAATAAATTTCTTAGAATGTTAATCGTAACAAAGATGCAATTAAAGAAATGATGTGTTGTGGGTTCACAAATCCTTGAGTCTTTTGTCTCTTGGTTGGGTTTTTGCTAGTACTCTTTCATTTAGTAAAGTGTGGTATAAATAGGTATATGGCGTAGTCATGTGTCTTAGTGATTTGGTGACTAATGTAGGTGTCGTATAGGTTGTTGATTTGTTCTACTTGGAGCCCTTGTTGTGTTGTTTGTAGCGTGCATTGTAGGAAAAAAAAATTATCTGGTATTTTACTCGTTGTATTTGGGTGTGTGGAGGTCACCTTAGGGTGCACATCTCACCAACCTAAGGTTTCCTACGACTCTGACGGTTCATCTACAAGGATCATCATCAACATGAATAACATCTTATATTTTATTAACAAGTAAAATTATATAAGAATATTCACCAAAACATTGATGGTATGAAAGCACACCCCAAAGCCACGAGTTCAAACTTGGCAGACAAAAATCCTAAGAGTACATCCAATTACAAAACATCACAAGAGAAAAAGAAAAAAATTAAGCCTCAACTATGAATTACTGACCAACAATGTATAGATCTTGATAATGCCATCAAGAGCTAGACAAGTCTCAAGGATAAACAATTCCCTTATGTTGCTTTCCTTTGAAATAAAAATATCAGTGTGGTCTTGAACAAAAAAAACTCATTACTTAAAATTTAATGAAAATAGTCTAAAACTTCCATACTTCATCTTGTTTCATGATACAAATCATATAGTTGGGCAATACAAACCACTATATTGGGAAAAAATTGATCGATACAATATTGTATCGACAGGGTTGGTTAAAGACAATTCCTTCTACACAAATTATACACAACATGTTTTCCACTAACATTATTTTCTCAATACCCTCTTCAACATTCTCTATAATAACACCTTCCACATTTGTGAATCGACTTCTCAAAATTTACTACATATCTGCATAACCACACTAACTAATGGTGTTTATCGGTTGCAAAAATTCTAGTGGTTAGTCATCCTTCTCAAAGGTTTGTATTCAAGGACTTGGCTCTGCCAAGGATAGTTCATCGAATATAATATAATTTCAAATAATGACTTCAAACCTGTTGATATTTTTTTGCATTTGTTAAAATAGATTTGTCGACAATATATAGGATAGTGGCGATAGCCTTGTCATCAACGAATAATTGGAAATCATAAAACATGCTTTGTTCTTCACGGTCTCAGATCATTCATTCTTGAGCAAGACCCGTGTTCATCTTTTCCCTCCATTTTTAGTAAAATGTTTAGGACTATTTTGTTTAACAAGTTATTTCTGGAAATATGCAGGGCCAAGATGATCATGATACATCTTCATGTTTAAAATATGTACTTTTATTATTATGTTCTAACTATTATTCTTGTCACAAATATAGACAATGATTTTAATTTGGCTGATATTTTTTAAAAACAAAAACAATATAGCCAAGTGAGTGCCAAGCCACTCCTTTCAGTAAGTAATGTAGCTTAGTGGTCGTTATGCATTTTCTTTTATATGAACCGACATAAAAATTCCTTGTGACGCCATTTCATCCATTCATATGATCTATTATCCGAGCACTATGTTCTATAAGTATCGTAGCTTAGTGGTCGCTAAGCATTTTTGTAATATGAACTTTTTTATTTCTATTTTCTTAATTAAGAAATAGTTTAGCTCTGAGTTTTAATCTATTCCTTTCTCATTTATCAATAAACAATAATTGTAGAGCACTATGTTCTGTAAGCATTCGAGCTTAGCGGTCACTAGGAATTTCTTTTATACGAACTATTTTTTATCTCTATTTTTGAAATTAATAAACAGTTTATCCTTGAGGTCGTTAATCTATTACTTTCTCAAAAGACCTCCCTAGCTTTCAACAATAAACAATTTTTATATCTCACAAATTTTGCATCTAAAAATTTCACCAAAAATGCCTAGCACCCAATAATATCTATTACTATGATCTGTTATTAGAGCACTATGTTCAAAATAAGATATTGTTTAGCCTAACTATCGGAAAATCATTCCTTTCTATAAGTAATCGATCTTAGCGGTCACTAAGAATTTTCTTTAATATGAATTGTTGTTTGATCTCTATATTCAAAATAAAAATCAGTTGAGCCTAGTGGCCACTAATCTACTCCTCTCTGAAAAGTAGCAGATCTTAGCGGTCGCTAATTATTTTCATTAATGCACACCGATGTGTAAAAAAGGAAAAGATGCAAATGTGTGTGCCTAGCAGTCCCTATGGTGTTATATGAGCACCCTAAAAAAACTAATTATTAATCATATTTCTTCCCAACTATTCAAAGACCTCCATGGCTTTTGAGAATAAAAATTATCCATATCTCACCTATCTACCATCAAAATATATTATGTAAAATTCCTAGCGACCATTAATATCTATTACTATGATTTGTTCATAAATCATCTATGTTATCAAAAAAAAATTTATCCTATTTTCCACATAATCATTCCTTCTAGTGAGTTTTGAAGCTTAGCAATTACTAAGCATTTTCTTTCATAACCACTGTTTGATTGATCTTGTTCAAGTAATGGAGCTTAGTGGTCGTTAAGTATTTTACTTAATACGAATTAATATAAATTATGTGTTAGACACAAAATAACTTATGAGTAATATAGAAGTTGAGAAATATTTATATGGTATGTAGTGCCACACTTGGTTATGGAAGGAATGTATAGTCAATAAGATAAGATTACAGTTGATGAAAATACTAGTGATCAAAAACTATAAAGATATTTATTTACATTGTTGGAAATGAAACCTAGGAGTTGTAGAGGCTAGCAACCACTAGGCTTATAATCATCAAATAGAAAGATAACATACAACATGCAGAGTTTTTCATTAACACATGCTAAAGAGAATACCCTAATCCCCTATAAAATCTAAGTATTTATTATTTTTAATTTGGTGTTGCATCAAAAAAAATCTAATGGAGCATAAAGCATTTACTATTTTCTTTCCTATCTATAAGGTACTCTCAAATTTGGGTGTAGGGTAAAATTATGTTTTAATTTTTCTAGAGTAATGCATAAATAACTCCAAAATATCAACAATCAAGAGATATATTAGAAATTTCATGCCACATGGCAACATTTTAATGGATTACAGTTACACCATAATAATGTGGATTTTTATAGGTTAAAAATATTTGTTAATTCTATCGCTAATTAAAAATTTCTTAATAAATGTGTCAATTATATAATTGTGTAATTAACTGGTTCAAACTTTCAAGATGCCACATTTTATTGGAATTTTTTTAATTAACGTAGATGATAGCTAAAAATATCGAATTCGCACTCGATAAAAATTAATTATAAACAAGGCATATATCGCTCTCTTAAAATTTATTTATTTTGTTTCGTAACATTCACTTCTATTTTCTAAATGTTTTTTATTATGCTTAAATTAATATTTGTCATTTTCTACGTGAGTTCACAAAGAAACTTTTGACGTCGTCCCACTAGTTTCTAAAGTAGGTAGTATTAATAAATTTTAATTCATGTATCCCACGCTATTCCCCAAATTAACACGAATTATATTTATAAAATACCAAATTCACACTAGATAAAAATTAATAATTAATGAGGCATATATCACTCCTTAAAATTTTAAATTTTTGTTTCCTAATGTTCAATTCTGCTTTCTAAATGGTTTTTTATTATGTCAAAATTAACAATTGTCATTTTTGTCACGAATCCACAAAGAAACTTTTGTTGATGTCCCACTTGTTTCTAAAGTAGGTAGTATTAATAAATTTGATTTCCCTAAATCCCATGCTATCCCCGAATTAACGCGTAATATATTTTAAAAATATCAAAGTCACACTCAATAAAAATTAATAATTAACTAGGCGTATATCGCTCTATTAATATTTAAATTTTTTTGTTTCCTAATGTTCACTTCTATTTTGTAAATGGTTTCTTATTATGCTTAAATTAATATTTGTGGTTTTCCTAAGTGTTCACAAAGAAACTTTTGTCGTTGTCCCACTTGTTTCTAAAGTAGGTAAAATTAATCAATTTGATTTCCCGTATCCCATGATATGCCCCGAATTAAATGCAAACATTAATGATGGGTTAATTAAAAGTATGGTATGTAAAATCCCCTACATTAAATTCCAATATTTGAAATATCAAAATCTTGCACTTTCACTTTAAGAAGTGGAAATTCAAATTTTGAGATTTCTTATTCCCTTTTTTTTCAGTTTTCTTAATTTCTTTCATTGAATGCATTTGGAAAAAACTAAATAAACCGGAGAAATATATATTAGAGTTTATTTTTTATTTTTAAGCGTAGAAAAGGAGATCTTTAATTCAGAATACAATGCACATAGGCACTAATTCTTTGGTCCGAGGGCTCGATTCCTGGAGGTTTTTTGAATGGTAAGTTGTGGCAGCGAACACAATTGCATTTGGGGACACACAAATAAGACAAAAATAGTGATTGTGGATAGATCACGGGTTGGAGTGCAGATCAAGAGGCCACAAAGGATGGATCAAAAGAGATGAGTAAAATAGGTTATAGATAGAATCTCATTGATACTGTGTTTTAGAGAGAATACGGAGCTTAAACAGACATTATCAAGCACATCAAAATATCAGATACAACTAAAACATGTATTTATCAAAATCATCTATGTTATTGTATGTGTACCGTAGTTAATGGTGAGCACTTGTAGCCACTTTGTATTCATCCAGTTCTTGTGTTTTGCATCATAATCTGTCCTTGCCTTTCCCTTTGGCGCCTCTATAGTTTCGTTCCATCTTCTTCTTATCAAAACCTCATTTTTTTTTCGCCCATGACCGAATATTTTTAATCCCTTTTAAAATATTTACTCCTTCCGAAAACCCATTTTTTATGTTCATTCGTCGCTCAAGTATTCGTGTCTATTAAATGGGTTCCCTTTTCATCCCTTCTAATGGTTTCTCTAGTTTTATTATTATTATTATTATTATTATTCTCCATCTGCTTTTTCCCGTAAGCATTGGCATCTATCTCTAACAGAAAAAAATGAGTTGCATATTCTTTTTTATAAATCATAATGGTTTTCTTTTGTATAGTATAGGTAATCATTTTGACTTCCTTTAATGATTTTTTAATATGAAATAAATATTCGTGACTAATTCTTCAATATTCAATTCTAAATTGATTGTGGCGTTGATATACATAGTTTTTTAATATTTGTTTTCCCAATGTAGAAATAATTAAATGCGTTGTCTTTACAATTTTTTATGTTTAGTAAAAGGTAAGCACATTATATGTACTCGTAAATATTATTAAATATAAATTTTAATCATTCTATTTATAAACATATATTCCATTTACAATTAGTAACGACTTACTTGATAAATGAGCCAATCTAAAGTAACAATTTTAAAATTTTAAAATAACATATTCCAAGACTAGAGGTCACTAAGCTCGATGTTTATGACATTGCCTAGCTATTACAAAACAACACAAGGAAACAAATATTCCAAGACAAGACAAATATTAAAGAGTTTCTGAATACATTTTTCAAACAAGAAGGGAGACTAAGATTTTGGTTGACTCACATATGATACAACTAGGACAACTCACCTAAAAACCGAGCTAAGCACCATTATTATATTTATATTTCCATATTAATTTATTAGAATCCTACCATGATATTTGAAGCCTAGCAACCACTAATGTCGAAGATTATTAAATAAAATTGGTGCAACATAATAAAGACTTGAAGATTGTTTGGATGTTACAATACTACCTTCTAAGACTAGCGACCACTAGGGTGGATGTTTACTTTCTTTCTTTGAATATTTGTTGTCTTCACATGATATTTTTTGCATTATGGTGCATTGAGTTCAATATGTTATTCAAGTCTATCATATGATATTTGAAGCCTAGTGGCCGCTAAGGTCATAGATTATTCCATTGCATTGGTGTAACATAATAAATACTTAAGATTAGTGGCCGCTAGGATAATTCTTATCTTGCATTCAAGATATTGATTAATGACCCGACTAAAAAATCAATACTAAACTAAACTCCAACACCAATAGTTTAGCCAAGTGGCCTCTGAGTACAAAATGTTATTCAAATTTTATTGCATGATATTCCTAGCATTCTGCTATGGTCAAAGATAATTACATAGCACTCCAGGAAAATCACAAAGACTTTAGGTTAGTGGCCGCTAGGATACATGTTGCTTCCATTCAAGAAAATTTGTAACCACTTGATTGAAAATCTAACTATGCTCCCCTGTTATTATATTTAAATTTTAAAAGACTATTTTCAACGAATGGCGACCACTAGGGTGGTTTCTCACTACATTTATTTCCTGAATACTAGTGATTCTAAATAGAAATTTAATCTTGGTGTCCACTTATCTCAATAGTATATTTGAAGTCTATCACATGAATTAAAAATTAAAATTTAAGCCTAGCAGCCATTGGGTTCAACATGTTACTCAAATACACGACTAGACAACAAATATTGAAGACAAGATGAACTCAAGTTCTTGGGCTATTGGTGAGTTACAAGTAGTTTGTAATCATCAACCCAAGTTCCATTCCCATTGAGTTCATTGGATTCTTTCAATAAGTGGCCATAGGGACACCTTGAGGTAGGGGTCAAAATTTTCCATATGGACCAAGAGAAACATAGCAGGTGCTTCGAATGTGGATCGCCAAGGTACATTAAGGACCCAAGCCCACCTCCATGTCCCACTTAGAGAAATTTCTCCTACCATTATATTTAGATTTCGTATTAATTTATCATAATCCTACCATGATATTCGAAGCCTAGTGGCCGCTAATGTCAAATATTATAAAAATCATTGGTGCAACATAACAAATAATTGAGATTAGTGGCCACTAGGATATTTTTTCTTGCATACAAGACAATTAGTAATGACCTAACTGAAAAACTAACTAAGCTCCTTTATTATATTTGGATGTTACAATACTACCTTCTAAGACTAATGACCGCTATAGTGAATGTTTACTTTCTTTCTTTGATGTTTCAAGACAACAAATATTCAAAGATAAGATTAATTTAAATGGTTTTCTAGAATACACATATTCCAAAAAAAAAATTTCTGCATTACAGTCGCTTAGTTAAATATGTTTTTTTTTTTTAAATTTTTAAATGCTTTTGACCAGGAGCTTTGAACCGAAGGGTTATGGGACCCCACCCATACAAATAGAACCAAACAATACTAAAGATCTTAAATCCCATAATAAAAACACTATGAAGAAAGAATCCAAACAAGAACTAGTCAGAGAGCCAAAATGGACCCAGAAACAAAGAACCCAGCCAAAAGTGAGCCATAAGGAAGGCTCAAATAGTTCCTAAAAAAACATGATCCCTTACTAAATCCTATGAGTGGGGCCATCCACCACTCCAAGCTCATCCTCCTCCACCACTCCCCCGACCCGACCAACACCACCTGAAGAAGCACCACCAACCCACGGTGGGACCTTGCTAAGCAGAAGGAGGAAATATCCTTTTGCACGATCCTTAAGTTCATGAGATGATCAAGCTAATCAATAGGAAAATGAGCTTTAGGGAGCTCAAGGGTGGAAATATGTTGGGATCTGGGCCATCGTGCTAGAAGGAAGCATGCACATTCTCTACATGAAGAAGCGTAGTTCCCTATATTTCTCACCCAACCAATGAATCCCCCACCCAACTCCAATGGCATACTCATCAACTTATTCCACCCAAAGTAGGGGTCAGGAATCTAACAGCCAGCCAATTCCTCGTGCAAACCAACACAATGGTAACCAGATAAATAAAATACTCTACTACAACTTAGACTTCCACCGAAATCTAGATGAAGCAGAAAATAGTTTGAAACAAGGTCACTACTATATCAGAATTAGCCCATGCCCTAGGATATTCCAGCAGAAAATCTTTCCTAACACACATTCAATAGCTTCAGCCTCACGAATAGAGGCATAATGGAATACTTCTTGGATGTGCCTCCGAGAAATGGCTGAGGAGTATGCCATTTCCGCCTCGCCATGTAGAGAGATGAAGGGGAAGCCAAGGAAACCCATGATTTTGATACATGGAAGATGAAAGGGAGAGAATGAGGGAAAATATTCCAATGTCCATCTAAAAATTGGGAAGAAGCTGTTATTTCCATTAATGTTGAGAGCTTAATCCATGCCTTCCTTCGTGTGAAATGATATCTACTAGACCGACCCAATCTTTGGAATGATTTGATATCAATGCAATGTTTGGACCATCGATAATCATGTTAGCAAGAAGTTCAGCGGAACTATTAGCTTCCTAAAAGACATGATTGATACTCCAAGTTTTTTATTTTCCAAGCAAAAAAATAATGTTGAAGATGAAGAAATTTAAGTGCCAAGATATGGCAGAACCCTTAGAAATTGCATGGACAATGACTTATGAATCTCCTTCTACCTAGAGATGATCACAACCTTTGGAAAATGATATCTTGATACCCTCCATAAGGGTTTGGGCTTCAATGAGGTTACAAGTTCCATTTTGCAATGGAAAGGAGCCCACCACAATTACATCCCCAACCTCATTTCTCACAATACACCCACCCCATATTTACCTGGGTTATTCGAAGTCTATCACATGATATTGGAATCCTAGCAGCCACTAAGGTCATAGATTATTCCACTGCATTGGTGTAACATAATAAAGACTTAAGATTAGTAGCCACTAGGATAATTCTTATCTTGCATTCAAGATATTGATTAACGACCCCACTAAAAACTCAAAATAAACTCCAAGACTAATATTAGCCAGGTGGCCTCTCGGTACAAAATTTATTGCATGATATTTAAAGTTATTCAAAGTTTATTGCATGATATTCCTAGCATCCACTATGGTGAAGATAATTACATAGCACTCTAGGAAAATCACAAAGACTTTAGGTTAGCACCACTAGGATACTTGTTGCTTGCATTCAGGACAATTTGTAACCACTCGATTGAAAATATAACTATGCTCCCCATTATTATATTTAAATTTTAAAATACTATTTTCAATGAATGGTGACCACTAGGGTGGTTTCTCACTACATTTCTTTCTTGAATATTGGTGATTCTAAATGGAAATTTAATCTTGGTGGCAATTTGAGCTCAATAGTATATTTGAATTCTATCGCATGAATTCCAAATTAAAATTTAATCCTAGTGGTCGCTGGGTTCAACATGTTACTCAAATACATGACTAGAAAAAAATATTCGAAGACATGATGAACTCAAGGTCTTGGGATATTGGTGAGTTACAAGTAGTTTGTAATCATCAACCCAAGTTCCATTCCCATTGAGTTCATTAGATGCTTTCAATAGGTCTCCATGGGAAACCTTGAGGTAGGGGTTGAAATTCTCCATATGGACTAAGTGGAACATAGTAGGGCACTTTGAATGTGAATCACTTAGCAAAATTAAGGACCCAAGCCCACCTCCATGTCCTACTTAGAGAAAGTGCTCCTCCACCACTCTAGTTCATAGCTCTTGTATAATAAAAGTGTTTACCATCCAAAATTTATACGTAGTTTTTAATCATCAACCCAAGTTCCATTTCATTGATTTCATTGATACTTTCAATAAGTGGCCATGGGGACACCTTGAGGTAGGGGTTGAAATTATCCATATGGACCAATCAAAACATATCAAAGTGCTTAGAATGTAGATCACTTCGTGGACATTAAGGACCCGAGCCCACCTCCATGTCCGCGATTAGAGAATGTGCTCCTCCACTACTCCAATTCATAACTCTTGTATAATAAAAGTGTTTACCATCCAAAATTTACACGTATTTTTTAATCATCAACCCAAGTTCCATTCCCATTGAGTTCATTGGATGCTTTCAATAAGTGGCCATGGGGACACCTTGAGGTAGGGGTCAAACTTCTCCATATGGACCAAGTGGAACATAGTGGAGCACTTCGAATGTGGATCGCTCAATGTGGACATTAAGGACCCAATCCCACCTCCATGTCCCTCTTAGAGAAAGTGCTCCTCCACCACTCTAGTTCATAGCTCTTGTATAATAAAAGTGTTTACCATCCAAAATTTACATGTAGTTTGTAATCATCAACCCAAGTTCCATTCCCATTGAGTTCATTAGATGCTTTCAATAAGTGCATTATGGGACATTGAGTTCAATATTTTATGAATTCTATCACATGATATCCGAATGCCTAACAATGCTAAGTTCATAGATTATTCCACTGCGTTGGTGTAACATAATAAAGACTTAATATTAGTGGCCATTAAGATAACGTAGTTTGTAATAACTCTTGTCTTGCATTCGAGATATTGATTAACGATGACTAAAAACTTAAAACTGAATTAAGCTCCAACACCAAGATATTGAAGATAAGGTCATAGATTATTTCATGGCGTTGGTGTAACATAACATAGTCTTGAGATTAGTGGCTACTAGGATAATTATTCACTTTCATTAAGGCCCCTAAAACCTAAAGCTATAAATATTTTTTTTTACATTAACAGAAAGATATCCTAGAATATATAGATGTTAGTGGCCGTTAGTCTTCACTTCTACCAACAAATTGAAAACTTGAAACAAACCAAATTTAATAGTGAGTAATTGTTTAAATTGTTTACTGCAATGCACAACATAAAATTCTACTAATGATTTCTTATATTTTATAGTTAAAGGAGGGTTGAAGGGTCCCTTTCCCTTTACATTACAGATACAATGAGATGCAAAGGAAAATTACAAAAAACACAAGTGGTTGGGAATACAAAAACCCTGACATTAAGCCAAGCATAATATGAATAGATAACAATGGAACTAGCAACGCTATATAACCACCAAAATAAAGATACAACGTGATGGATTTTAGAAACACTTATTTATCTGAATTAGATGACATCTCAATAACCTCAAACTTAATGGGCATGAAAATGGTTTCCATTGGTGGTTCTGGAAAAAGATTCTCTTTTTGGACCAACAAAGAACTAGGGTTCTTTAACCAATCGTATGCCTCACGACCTTACCTGCGAAGAGCATCCCAATGTGTCGGTTATATAGTAAAAGGCATTGTATTTACACAGACATAACATCCAAGTTAGGCAAGTGGAGTGATCTACTTCATCAATGAGTTCTCGCCATAATTTTCCACTTCAAACAAGAAACGATTTAGGATAGTAAACCATTTGAACAACTCTCTAAAAACATCTATGTGCACCAAACCTTCCTATTTATAGTGAGAATCACAACTTTAGAAAGCAAGGACCATAATGCACTCAAATTTTTTCCACTTCTACTTCCATGCTAACCTTAAGCATTGGCTCATAAATTAAATGTCGGTATCACAGATGATGACCCATCTCCAAAGCCCAATCCTTCGCTGGATGAATGACAAACAAACATGAAATCAACTTCCACATTTACCCTCGATGTCCTCTAGAGAAAGATAATCATCTCTGTAGACACCAAATTCGTGTCTTACGACCCAAAATTTCATGACCCGCATCTCAACCTCGCAATCTAACCTCATCACCTAAACCTTACACAATTATTTATTAATTACCTTATAATTGATAAATCCGCATCACCTTACCCGCCACCTCAAAGATGCCACCTCATCATGCCTAGCCCTAACCCTAAACTAACCTAATTAAGACCCATGACTTGGTCTAGACTCACATCCATAACTAATGCCTCCTTACTCACACCCAAAGCCGACCTTCTAGCCATTTGACCAAGCTTAGTGATCTCATTGGGAGAAAGGAAATAGGGAAGGTGGGCTATTTTTTTAAAAATAGCCTATATTTTTTTCCTTACCGATGCCGGTTCCTACTCGACCGCCATCAAATATCCGTAACCGCCATCGGTTCCTCAGTAAATGGGCTCCCAAACCAAAACAACGGATTGGAATTTCATTTTTTGGGATCGGCGAAGGATTTTCTCGGATAATATAGATATCATAAGCGAGGAATCAGAGTCCATCTTCACAATCAGACAGAGATGAGTGGAAATTCTAAGTAACCACATTTTACAACCAAGGAGAAACTTGCATCTTTGTCAAAACCTAAGAGTAAGAAGTCACATCTTGCATGTCCTCTCGTTATAACATTTCTTATGATATTTCTCGTGAATTTCAGGTCCTCCTATAAAGCCTCTACGAATCTACTACCCAACGTGTCATTGCATCTAATATATTCTTTTGCTTCTAATCATCCCGCTTCCTAATATCATCCATAAACCAGCCTTACAAAATACCATAGCTACTAAGAAGATCCTAGAACCCACCGGTATCGGATATGATAAGAATGCCAATGACAATCGGCTAAAAGAACCGCCATCTAGGTTCCTCGATCAAAACCAAAACCGGATAAAGCCTTTCCCGAGAAAGCTTCAACCTACGGGTCCTAGACCCAACCGACTTATTTACTTATTTAAAACCGGTATCGTTACCTCGACTATAAGGTTTAAGGTAAAATAGCCTTCTCCTACTAGTTTCAACCAAGTAATCCAATTGATATTTTTGCATCCTTTTGTGTTAATTCATATTAGCAGGAAAGGAACTGACCACCTTGAAAGGAAGTTTTATATTTCCATGGCCCAAATAATAAATCATTTATTGTTTAATCAAATCTTGTGGTCTTTTGTTCTTATTTTGCATAGTAGTCCTTCCAAGACAAAAGGACCATGAAAGCTTAACCCGATCTTTTCTCTACATGCCACCCTACACCATCTCGACATTCCAAGTATTCCTCCTAACCCTAACCTCATCTGCTTTAAAAGGAATGAAAGGATGAAAACAACTCTAAAGAAAGCCAAAACATTCCGAGTGAAACAATCTCCAAGAACCCCTCAATTGAAATAAGGTCTTTCTAAAATTCAAACAAAAAAATGGACTTCAAACAAGACGTGATATTTTGTTATAAAATCCTATTTCACCCACAGCATGGAAAATTGTATGAAAGGCAACATTGGTCTGGCCATGACAAAATAAATGAAATCTCGTGAGAAAAACCAAAATATGTGTAAATAAGGAGTGTTTAGATAAATATATGGAGTGAATATTCATTGTATGCTTGAAATTAAGACAAGCTTGCCATCGGCTTTAATATCAACCTTTATTGGAAAAGGTGATGAGTCCAGCCAATCAACATATTTATTGTAAATCTTATCACAAAATGGTTGGTGAGTCCCTCGATTTTTCACAAAACCTTCCTATTTAGTAGTTATCTTAATAGATAAGATTTAAGGTCCAATCTGGAGTTAATGAGAGCATACAAAGGGAATTTTAATCACACAAGATTGATTTTCCCTGACAAGGTCTACTTTTAAACGATGGTGTTAGCAATAATATGGGATTCACCTCCAATAATTAATTCATTAGTATTCAAGTCATTAGCCAAGGAAAATACTTCTTCTATTATGATCTACTTGTGCTAGGGAAAAGGAGCCAATGACCATTAGTGGGTATGTGAAATAAAGTACCATTAGTTGTTTGAATTCAAGTTAAAAATTAAATAAAAACTAGCCAATAAAGTAAGTCACATCAAGTCTCATCAATAAATTATCCAATGAAATGGTGACACATAGACAACCCATAAAAGGTGATTTTATTCTCAAGTAATGGGTTGCCTTAAATTCCTTTATATTCAAAAGTACTTATTTTAAATCCCTTAAAAATATGTTCTCCATATAATTTAAATGTGTAAAAGAAAATCTAAACTTTCCTAACTATGTGTCTATCTTTATTACCAACCTTAACTAACAACGCTTACCTTTCATTAAACAAAGGTGCTTACCGGTTGTAAATCATTTTTGTTTATATGAAAATATATGGATTACGTTTTATACACAAAATATCAAATGAGAACTACATAAGGCGTCAACCTTCTCGAAGGTATGTATTCAAGGACTTGGCTCTGCCAGGGATAGTCCAACTAATATAAAATAATTACAAACAATGACAACAAAGTTGTTGAGATTTTTTTTTGCATCGTTAAAATGGATTCCCGATATTGTAGAGGCTAGTGACCACTAGCCTTCTCATCAACGAATAATTAGCAAACATAAAACAAGCATTTCTCTTCATGGCCTTTGATCCTTTATTCTGTGCAAGGTTCATGTACATATTCACCTTCGATGTTTAGTAAATTGTTACGGACTATTTTGTTTAATGGTAATTTCTGAAAATATGCAAGGCCAAGATGAACATGATATGTCTTCAAGTTTAAAATATGTACTTCTATTATTATGCTCCAACACTAATATTTGTCGATAATGTAGACAATGAATTTTTCATTGATTAAATACTTAGTGATTGCTAAAATTTTCATTGATACCTTAGCGGTCACTAAGAATTTTCATTTCTTTGATGTTCAAGACAAGAGAAGACAACTAATATTCAAAGACAAGATATATATTTAACACTTTCCTGAATACACGTAATTAAAAATATTTACCACTTTTCTGAATACACATAATTAACACAAGAATATTCAAGAGAATACAATACACATACATATACACATAGTCAAACACGTAATCTTAAGCCTAGCACCCATTAGGTAGATTAGCCACCACAAGGATCCTAGCAGATGTTAGGGTTTTCCATGATTTGTTTTTTATTTGATCACTAATTCTAAAATAAGAAACTATTAAGGCTTGATATCGGGAAACCATAACTTTCGATTACTAATTGAACCTAGTGGTTGCTATACATTTTCCTATATACTAGTCGATTTCAATTATGTGATATACATGATATATCTTATGAGAACTATAAAAGGAACCTAATTACAACACCCAAACACATCATGACATGTAAGATTTTTATTATTAAATATTCAATTCTTGACCCTTATCACCCATGTTGGTTTCCAGGTTTTCACAATGATGTAGTGTAACTCAAATATGTTTTTTATAAAGTGATGGGAATATATAGATGCTAGAAACTGCTAGTCTACACTTCTAGAAAAAAATTCACTACTTGAAACAAACCAAATTTAATAGTGACTAATTGTTTAAATTGCTTAGTGCAACACATAACAAAATTTTTTTATTAATGCTTTCTTGTTTTTTTATAACTAAAGGAGGGTTGAAGTATGTCAGAGACCGCTATGCTATAAATATTTATTCCTATTGAATTTTACTCTATGAAAATAATGACATTAAGATACGACATCTCATTGCTATTGCACTATTGAGAAACAATATTTTCCTTTCCAATTACTTACGAAATATTAATTTGTTTAATTCCTTTTTTCAGGTAATATGTCTTCCATTGGTCACACTCCATTCATGAAAATTCCTTTGATTGAAGGAGAAGAGGATATGAAAAAGAGAGAGATGATGATTGTTTGTAGAAATGCATTCCCTGGAAAATTACCACGGTGATCTGTGGTTTTTTTTGTTGATGAGGACGTTGTCAGTGAAGTTGGTATGGTACTAAATTCAAAAGTTATTGATGAGAAAACATTGCGTATTTAGGTTAAATGCATTGATGTCGAAATGAATAAGTTCCTTATTCTTGACATGGAGTTGGAAGTTTCATTGTTCAAGAAACTAGAAATGAAGGCTTCTAGAGAAAATAAGGCATGCTCTTGTCTTAAATATGGTTGGAATTTGGGGAATTTCATGTAGTCAAAAAAAAGGTTGTGGAAATGCCCTTGAATTTCATAACAACATGAATTTGGTATTCAAAAAATTGTATAGAACCAAGGATACCTCTTCTGTTTGTCATTATTTGAATAGAAAAGATTTTCTTTCTCCACCAAAACATGCAAAGCTATTTACCTCACTGAGGAGATCTTATTTGTCTAAATTAGAGATAGATCCATCTAATTCAAAGTTTCAAGGGCTTAAAAAGAATAAAAATGGCTTTGATGTTGAAGAAAGTGACCAATATATTTGAGCAAATAGAAACTTTAAATGTTGAACAATTAAAATTATTTTTGTTCAATGGTGATGCTTTTCCAATTGAAGTTTCTAGGTTCCATTTGGCACCTCCACAATATCAATTATGTGTTGTGCATGATGAGAATGTTGACCTTCTTGTCTATTCAATGTTGATTAATGTTATTCCTACACTAAGGGATGCACTTCTTCTTCCCTTTTTACCTTCTATAAAGGAACTTGTGTAACTCGAGGATCCAGATGACCTGAAAAAGGGATGAAGTGCAGTTCTACATTCTTGATGGTCAACATATGATTTTTGCCAAAAAATTTTTTTTTGGCTGAAAGAAAATACAAGTCATTACATACTAAGATGCAGTTTAGAAAGGCTCGCATTATGTCTTCACACTCCTTGCGAAGACATTGTTAAAATTTTCCAACAAAAAATGATGTAAACAAAAATTAGATTGATACCA
Organism: Taxus wallichiana var. yunnanensis; assembly: GCA_018340775.1. NCBI lineage: Eukaryota > Viridiplantae > Streptophyta > Pinopsida > Cupressales > Taxaceae > Taxus > Taxus wallichiana. Next base: position 269,595,617 of record CM031236.1, on the reverse strand, counting down.
ATTTTATTGATGTACTCTGCAAGGCTCGAATGATTTGGAGATCCCTAGGATGTCTCAGAGGCCTCAAAGTGGGAAACTCAAAGTCAGACAATTTTAAGGTAATGAAACTTAATTTTAGCACATTTGTTCTTAAAATTTAATTTTGTAATATGTAGAAAATAAATATACTATTTCATATTTCAATGCAGTGTTTTGAGATGCAATGTCTTGCTATTTTCAAAGTGTCTAAGACATAGAGACCCTTCATGAAAAATGAAATTTCTATATTTACCTGAGGACATATGGAAAAATTGACAACAACCATTGAGTTATTTAAATCTGGTGGGTTGGCTTGTTCTCCTTTTAAGGATAACCAACCTAACTTTCAACCAAATTCATTAGAAAGGTTCACGGTGAATTACTTCAAGGCCTACAAGAGGAATGATATGATGAGGAGATATCAATTCTACTAGATGAAGTGAAAGTAGGAGAGTATGGCTAACTCACTCTATTGAAAGTAGGTGTCATAATGAGACTTTAGATACTTACTGCAAAAGAGTAAAAGATGACAGAAAGATGAGAGAAAAATTTCTAAAATATGTTAAAAGTAAATATCCAGGTAATCGTGTATTGGCAGAATGCACTGAAAAAAATATTGTTGAAAAATATGGTGTGCATAATTCTCACTACCACCAGTTGTGTGTACTCTTGGGAGAAGATCCTAAAGGAAAAAGAAAATTTGATTCTGGAGGAAGTGAAAAATGGCAAAAATAAAATTTGATGATGAAGTGGTAGAGGTTCTCCAGTGACAGCTCAAACAATTATAGACTACTACATGAGTGCAATGGAAGAAAATATTCCAGCAAGGATGGAAGACACCAAAGACTTTACCTGTCAATGTGCATATCCCTTCATCTCCAATCAACAATATGTTCTATTCTGTCAACTAATCCATTCAATGTAGAATGTGTGATCACATATTTCTAAATTTGTCTAGTGTACTCACTTTCGATGTAATAATGGACCTACTTATAGTTTTCAGATCTAGTATGCTAAATTGTGTAATTATTGTCCTCATACCTGTTGCTTCTTCAAAAATGTTAAGAGAGACATTAAAAAATACATGTAAAAATTCAAAAACAAGGGGGAATTAGTAGTGGAAGGTTATTACAGATTTTATGACAGCAAGTAGAAAATTTAAGAGCTTGTGTCTTATGTACACAATAACTGATGTGCACAATTGTGATGTTCACGATGGGGATATAGCAGAAATCACAATGGATTGGATGGATCATCTTCCACAAAAAATTGACTGCAAGAAAATTATCCTACGAGGAAAGACACATCCTTTTTCTTTATGAGAGATATTATGGGTTTTGGTCTCATATGTTCACTTAACTCGCTTCTGATAATTCTCTAGTTATAGTGTTGTACGGATGGTAGTGTTGCAGTGCAATATTTGGTTGACTCAGGTCTATCTCTATGGTTTTTATTGTTGAATCACATGATCAAGAAATGTTTTTACAACATTACTATTTTCATTTGAAAAAAGGTACATTGATTAAGATCACTTAAACAATTCTATTAGTTTAATGCATTTGAACTGATACATACAATATTTATGTAGATAACCAAACAATAGAGGAAGACACCATCTCTTCCTCTCCACATACAAACAAGAGGAGATGATGTCAATCTTAGTATGTCACAACCAATTGAACTTGTTTCCCTAGATGTCACTGACCATCCATCCAATGAATCTATAAAAGGTGAGTGGGAAATACTCGTTTTATAAATTTATCACTACAAGATGTTTTCGATTGTCATTGTTTACATATTTTTAATAAAAACTTCATTTTTTCAGATTTGATGCCAAATGGGGAGGTTTTGGCACATCACGCATGAACTCACAGATGGAAAATGGTATGATAGTCATATACAATTATAAATAAAACCATTTATAAGACCCTCATAATTGAAGGAACCTATAAGAAGTAGTTTATTTGTAATATGTATTACCCTAGTGGTCGCTAACATGCATCTTTTAATTAGATTTATTTTGAATTGAGTAAATTTTTGGTTTATTGGTTAATATTTATTTTTCGAAAATCAAAAAAAATACTTACTTGTACAGTTGGCTTATGCCTACTGGTCGCTAATATACAACTACATCTATGCAATATTGTATAAAAGTGAGTTGTTTCACGTATTTTTTACATCGACTTAAAATTTATTTTGAATTGATTACTATTTTTTTAAATAGAATGAGCATCACAAGAACCTACAGAGGGGGAGTGTGCGAGGAAATCCAAGACAAAGTCTCAATCAAGTAAGTGTTAACATTCTAAAATTTTGATTATTTGAATTGGTTAATATCAAATTGTGGACAATTGAGAAAAAATTACTTTTGTGTAGTTGGCCAAATGGATTATTTAATTATTTTAGATTTGGAGGGTTTTCTCTATGAGAAAAACCAATCCTACAAAGACTTGACAATCAAGTTTGGTAAGGAGACTCTCAACTTGCGAGGTGGGATCAAGGAATTTTTAAAGATACGCAAGAAAAATGTGAAGTGGGATTTTGGTCTAGCTATCTCTCTTACACCAAAGTTGAAAAGTTGATTAAGGATTTGAAAAAAAAATAGTGTTTGAATTCAAACCATTTATTATTTTGGGTAAAGAACATTGTTGTGTAGAAGATGAAATTGTAGAAAAAGATCTCCAAAAGATTTGGAGTAGAGATGGTATTGTTTTCGGCCTTAGAAACACATTGTGTATTACAATGGGCCCAAAGGGAAACCTCGGAAAATTTTATGGTGGGGAAGAAATCCAATGAAGAAAATTGTTTCAAAGATATGTGGTTGATGACCAATTTTTACATAAACATATCACATATACTATGTTCGTGGTTTGAGTGTTGTGGAGGGCATTCAAAATTTTACAAAAAACATAAAATATATAACTATTAATTATTTGAAAATGTTTTTTACAATGATATTCATTCATACAATCATATGGTCATTGTTTATTTTACATGTTGAGATTACAAATTTACAAGTAGGAAATATTTATATCTTCATTGTGATTGAGATGATATTATAGTTTTATAAGTTGTTTTTGAGTTGTGATTAAATACTTTGATGCCTTTTTTTTAATCACTTTTGGAAGCTTACATTGATTTTGAGTTGTTTTTATAGATCCTATTGGGAAGCCTTAAGAAATTACTAGTTTTGGGAGTTGAAGGTTTGTTGTTTGGAATTTTTGGTATTGGCAAAAAAATACCTCGTAATATGGTTCCATATTTTAGATCCAGGAATACTGAATACTTTGAATGAGAGTTTAGTGCTGACTTGATAAGTACTGCATCAAAATATTTTGACACTTACCTTATGGTCTTCATTTATGGATTCAACAATGGTGAAATACATGTTCATCAAAAAAATTAGTTGGTTATGAGAAACCAACTTCAAGTTCATTTGGGGATGCCAAGAATGTAAGCTCAAATAAAAAACAAGCCAACAGATACTAGACATTTATGGTAATGTCTATGGTGAAAACAATATACTTTTGATCGATGACGTGAGATTCTTGTCACACGAGGTCAAAGAAGAAATTACTCTCAAAACCCCAACATACTGGAGATTTGATGGAAACTATAAGATTGATTCAAAAATCTATATTGAATTATGTACATGGTTGAAACTTGCAGGAGAGAGCACAAAAACATGTGTAGATCATTGAAAACATTCAAATGCACAATTGGCATTTGAATTATATACTTTTCTTCCAAATCCAACAATGTATTGTGCATTTTTATGGAATAAAGTAACTACCTTAAGGTTCTTAAACTTTTGTTTTCGCACATCGATGTTGGCTTCTCTGAAATAAAAAAATTTTTTCCCCAGTTATGCATGGTTTAATCTTAAAGACATTTTGAAATTGATAGGAACCTTATTCACAAGAAATAAATAATCCTAGTGGCTAGCTAGATATATAAAATAGAAACATGTTATGCTTATTGAATTGTAGATCCATGGAGGCTTCCCTGAAATCATAAAATGTTTTTTTACCAGATCTTCATATGTTAATCTTAATGATAGTTTGAACACATCATGTGTGTCTATGTGGCCATGGATCAAAAGATGGGGGTTAGTAGGGGTTTTGGTTTTGTTAATTTTTCAACAGGAGGACACAGAGAGCTATCAATAAGCTCAATGGTTATGGTTATGATAATCTTATTCTCAGAGTCGAATGGGCCACTCTGTGGTATTTTCCTAGATGATTTGTATTCTAATTTTTTTACCCCTTAAGACAATGCAAGATGTTGAAGTTTTGTATTGTTTGATGTCTTCCACCGACTTTAATGTAAATGATGATACAAAGGATTTGAGTTGGTTTCTTTGTTCTTCTAAGAAACATGTTCTCATAAGAGAGTGTCTTGTGTTATCAAGTGTTATTCTATGTTGTTTGAGTACTTGATGATTGGGAAGATCTGTGGGGAATAAACCAAATTAAAAAAACATTTATTTTTGATGCCTATAGCCACTAAATATATAAAATAGAAAATAATGATGGCATTCTGCAGAGAGTGTGATGGGGGAGCTTAAAGAGGAGGATAATGAAGACCTATAGATTTTCATCAGCCCCCATTGAATATCATTGGGCTAGATGAAAATGCATGAAGAAGATCATGGAATACAAGTTCAATGAGCATGACATTACCCTGATTTCTTCTTTTACATATTTCCCCTTCCTTTACTTTCCCTCCCACTATGTATCACCTCCCTCATATCCTCCCTTATTGACATGTTTCCATTCCACCCTTATGGTAGTAATAGTAATTTATGGTTTATGTTTACTTTGGATGTTTATGGTGGATGTTTACTTTCTAGATGATTTGTATTCTACTTTTGTTACCCCTTAAGACAATGCAAGATGTTGAAGTTTTGTATTATTTGATGTCTTCCACCGAATTTAATGTAAATGATGATACAAATGATTTGATTGGGTTTCTTTTTTCTTCTAAGAAACATGTTCTCATAAGAGAGTGTCTTTTCTATCAAGTGTTATTCTATGTTGTTTGGTACTTGATGATTTGGTAGATCTGTGGGGATTAAACCAAATTAAAAAAAATTTATTTATTTTTATTGGAAAAAAAACCTTAAGCTTAAATCTGGTGGAGATGTGTTTTCCTCCCTTGACAAGGAGTTTTACGTGAGCATAAGTATTCTTATTTTTATTTGTAGGGTTTTACTATGATAACCAATGATTTGAGTGTCTACAAACCAATGATAAATTTTCCTAGATGCATGAGGATTTCACTATGTTTCCCTTTTCTCGAGCTAGGGATGAAATAGTGATTTCATATTATATCAGAGTGAGATGTGGGAGCTTGAATAGGAGAATAATGATACACACACATGCCCCACACACATGTTGGATTATGATTAAGGAGAATTAGACAAGTGTTACATATTGCACTCTTTATAGGAATGGGTTATACATTTTAAAACATAATGTTAATGACATTTTAAAACTGTTAAAAATGTTATTATTCCAAAGAAAAAAATAAATCCTAGTGGCTACTAGCCAGTATAAAATAAAAATAGTGATGGTGTCCGATAGAGTTTGATGGGGGAGCTTAAAGAGGAGGATAATGAAGACCTAGATTTTCATCAGCCACCACCAAATATCATTGGGCCAGAGAAAAAAATGTGAAGAAGATCATGGAATACAAGTTCAATGAGCACACAACTAGAAGGTGGTTCACACACTAGTACCACATGCATCCACAAAGTGGCCAAGCATGCCTTAACAATTGCACTCTCTATAGTGCCATGAGTGGCACAAGTTTGACGTTGTTGCCAACCAAGAACCCTCAATGAAATTTATAGGCATCTCCTTAGAATAAATCCTATTGGAGTGCCCCCACCCACTAGGATCCAATGTCGATGATTCAAAATCTGGTGGAGATGTGTTGTCCATCCGGCTGGCTCTAAGGGTGGTGTGGTAGATTTAATTGATAACACCTTTTTGTATAATGTGTGTGATTATCTCTAGTAATGTGATTTTTATAATGTGTGTTTATCAATCAAGGGGTAGCCTTTATTCATAATCTAGCCTTTGTTTTTGGTGTTCCAAGACCCCTTATAGTTGTTGCTTTGTTGTTTTTCTAGGCTTGGCCTAGTGTGCTTGTGGATTTGGGGCTTTCTCTCATACCACCCACTTATTTTGTTGAGAGAATCTTGTATCATGTTGCATTTAATATAATATAAGATCCTTTTCATCAAATAATCTAGCCAATGCATGGGAAAATGTTGATGATGCCATCCATTTTTATTGTGATCGACCTTCCTCACACGAGTCGAGGGACTATTTAATTGGGTTGTGCTTTTTCCTGTCCTCACTCATTTTCTCATGTTTTTGTCTTTTTTTTTCCCTTCCCTCTCATGGAATCTACCTATGTTCCTTTCATCCTCTTTACAACAACAAAGGGAAACAAATTTCATCTCTATTGTGTCTTACATTCATCTTCGCAATGCTATCTTTCACATAGACTCAGATGTTATGACTATGATTGTGAATGTCCTAGGTGTGGATTATCTCCAGAGCACTGGAAGAGCTCATGTAAACTCGAGATTATAGGCATCTTCGTGTTCAATTTTCTGGTGTTGTGTGTAGATAAAGCAAGTGGTCATGGTGGTCATGTCCCATTTCATTTACCTAGACCATCGTGTGGGTTTGGTCAAAGCTCTAGTAAGAAGTATGCCTTCCTTGTCTCTTTGCAAGGTTGAATCCTTTTCATCACCTTTTTGGGTTGACAACAGGATTTTTGATGCCCTATGGAATTTAAAATTTGGGTCCTACTTCAATTTTTTGACTCTGTTCAAAGCATCTGTCGATCCGATGGGGCATTTATCTCCAGTGTGCCATCCCTAGACCTGGTCACACTCACAAAACCTATCCCACCCTTTCCTGATCATGTGGAGTACTTGAATTTTTTTTGGCACATCCTTTTCCTTTCTCAAGATTATTGCAATGTTTGGTTGGGTGGAACCCTAGGTTTCTCTATATCATTCCCGCTTTTTTTTTGTATTCACGACTCTATGTTTTTTTAGGCTTGATTATTCATGTTACATGTTGGCCTTGTTATCTTTGTACTCATTTTTAGTTTTTGTATGTATCCTTTCATCGATCAAAATGTGGGATACTTGTATGTAATTTTCCCTAAATTTATTTGACAACAAGTTTTTTGTATAATGTGCCCAACTATCTTAATAATGTTTATATGTATAATATGTGTGATTATCTTTAGGAAATTTATAATACAGTAAAGGATTTAAATGATAATAGATATCTTAATATATATATAAAAAGTGTACATAACATTTTTATTTCTAGTGAATTCTTATTTGATTAATGTTAATTTACCTCAATAAGCTACACTGGCATTACCTAGTGAGCGTTAAGTATAAACTCTCTTACTTTGATTTTTAAGGTCATATTATCCTCTCGACTTCAAACTATTCCACTGAAAAAAAAATTGTTCACATCGGTTTAAGGTATATATAGAATTGAAAAAAATTGTAAGCACTTCAACAATCAGTGTGTTCATAGATATCATGAAAACAATTTTAATTTGCAATGAATTATTCTGTGAATTTGGGATTCCAATGTGATGAATAGTATTACAATGAAATTCAAATTCTTCTTAAAATGATTTACCATAATTCTACCTTTAGAAAAGGAGTTTTAATTTATTTCATATCTATATTTAATTATGAAAATATATCCTCGTGACAAGGGGAGTAGGAGAATTTTAATTTTCATTTAAAGTGTAAGTGTGGGAGGAAAATGTCCATAGTGATTTCATGTCCCTTCTTTTGAGGTACGCAAGGATGGGAAGGTGAAGGTGACAGGGGGTTAATGATGAATGACATGGACATTTATAACTATTAAGGGGATGTTAATGTTCTTGTAATCTAGGTTTATTCCTCTATTGGAATCCAAGGTTTATAACTATTAAAGGGATGTTAATGTTCTTGTAATGTGAGTGCCACCATTGGGGTTTATATTTATTAAGGGGAGGTTAATGTTCTTGTAATGTGAGCATCATCGGGTTTATTCTTCTCTTGGAATTCCTTACAAGTGCAGTGTGGTGCATGTAGTTTATTAAGGGGATGTTAATGTTCTTGTAATCTAGGTTTATTCCTCTCTTGGAATTTGGGTTTATTCCTCTATTAAGGCCAAAGGGATGTTAATGTGCATTTACTCCTCTCTAGGAATCTAGGATTTATGTTTCTACTTGGTGTATTGGTATTGCAATTGTGTGGTGGGTCTGTGTAGCATTGAACAATGAGTTTTTCTTCATGATAGTTTGGTTGTTAATAGGAATATGGGGGAAGATTTGGTTCACACTGAGCCTTGGGATCTCAATGATGTTAAATATGAGGCTATGGAGGTGTTGACCGAATGGGATTTTCCCTTTCTTAAATATTTTTGAGGGGTACAATGAGAAACTCAGTAAGGATTTTGGATCGGCATGGCAATGACCAAGAAATGGATGGGGGCAATGTGTGTCATGGGGAGTAAAGATTGAATTATCAATCAACATGGTGGCTTATGTTATGGGCATGCCCATGGAAGGACGTGAAGTCTACAAACCCAAAAAGGATCAAAGTGGATGAAATGAAGCTATTTTTGTGAGGTAAGGAAAAACTCACCCCTCATTTTGTGGGCTTTCTTAGGAATTCCTTACCTCCCCCATTCAATGAAGTGGCCCTTAACCTAATCTAGTTTTTCACTCTTGAGGGATGCCACAAATGTATCTATGCTTACCATCTTCCCATGCTCAATTTCCTCAGACATGGGCATAGTTTTAGTTTTCCATACTATATACTTTTCTCTATGTGCTACCCTAGACCACTACAAAAAGGAAAAATCAGTATTCCCCTACATCAGGGTTTTATTATGGCCATTGTGAAAAGATCAATCTTGGATATGGATAAAATGGTTAATGGGGATAGTGTCTATCAAAATCCCTTGAAGATTATGTTGTGGAAGATGAAACTAATTATGAGAATGAGGAGTCTAGTGAATACCTGAGTCGAGTGTAGGGGATGATCAAAATGTGGTTGAAGTTGAAAGAAGTATACAAGGCCTCCAAGACCTAAAACAAGATGACGTGAAGGTGGTGGTTATTAAGAAGGCTGAAAAAGGGGAACCAAGTCAACAGAGGAGGCAGGTTTCATTTGACACCCAGAAAAGACCCAAATGGAAGTGCTTGGAAAAGGTGGTGTGGAAGAGGGAGTTGATCTTGCTAAATTGGTTGCAAGACCTTGAAAAATGTGAAATGTGACACTTGGCTTACTAAAATCACTATCCAATTTATCCTCAATGACTATGAATGCAATGAAGATGAAAGTTGAGGATGTGGCTCAAGTCATAAAGGGTGGCAGTATGGAGGTTCTACAAGAAAAGTGTAAGAATTTAAATAGTGATGTGGATCATCTTAAGGCTATGCTTCAGAACTTCACTGAGTGGAGTATTCTCACTATCAAGTGCACTTTACAACACCTTCAAACTCTCGGACAATTGGCTAATGCCTACAAAAAATGTGAAGAGCAGGGGACATCAAAGAAGAGGAAAATGGAACTATCTGAAGCTGATGTAACCACTCTGGGCACTAACATTGAATCATTGGCTAAGGAATGGGCCACTCTGGTGGCCAACTTGGAGAAAATGAAAAAGTAGTGGTTGATGTTAGGTTGTTGTTTAGTGTTGTTAGTTTGTGTTTTTTTATTGTTGTTAGTTTATTGTATTGGTTGTTAGTTTTGATTCTTTTTGGATCAGACTATATTTTTGTATGGTTTGGTATTGAATATCTGCTCTATTTGGGAGCTTCATTATGTATGGGGTAGGGTCCCCTCAACCCTCTTTTACATAATGTAAAAAAAAAAAAATCTTACTCTCTGAGTGGAATGGTCCACTCCAAGGCAAAAAAATTTTTTTTTTAAATTGAAGCAAAGAAGACTTAAAAGTAGGCATCTTTCCTTCTTTCTATGGAGTCTTTTACTTATTTCCACTTAACATAAAGATTTTATCTCACATTTAGTTCAATATTTCTTCAATGTAGACCAAACTCACTTTGGCTCTAACATGCTTCTTATCAAATCATGTGAAAGAAACAAGTACTGTAAAGTCAATTATTATTTGATTTTCTCTCTATGGTGAGTAAGTGCAGGTTTTAGATATATGATTCTTAAAGGACTATGATGTGAAAATATATTTACCTATTCTATGAGTTATATTATGGTTCCCCCAACAATCATGATGCCATAATAAAAGAACTGGCTTTTAAAATTAACTCGTACCGAAATATGCAGCAGATAAAATTAAGTCATACCAAAATATGTAGTATAGATACATAGATGCACTATAAAATTAAGTCATACCAAAATATGTAGTAGATACATACATTTAATTATATTCTCATAGTCTGGATCGATGCCCTCTACTAGTTTCTTCAGAATATCTTCAATCATTCTCTAGTTATAGTGAGGTTCAATCACATCATAGTAAATTAACCTAGAAGTGTCTCACATCTCTTGAAATTCATTAGCCTAGTGGCCGCTAGCCTGTATAAAAATGATAAAAGACGTCTAAATGGGCATCAAATTTAACACTACTGTTGTGGCCTTCATTGCAACCATTGAAGGAAAAGAGAATATGTTGTTATCCCATATAAATAAAAAACATGTTTTATACATAACATGTCATAAATAATGCCTACATCACCTCAACTATAGACATATATAACATAACATAGCATAAATAATAGCATAATTAATGGTAGCCACTAGCCCTTATAACATAGCATAATTAATGGTTAGCATGACCACTAGCCCTTATAACATAGCATAAATAATGCCCAATGGATGTTAGCCCTTATAACATAGCATAAATAATGCCCAGCGGATGCTAGCCCTTATAACATAGCATAAATAATGCCCAACATGCTAGCCCTTATAACATAGCATAAATAATGCCCAATGGATGCTAGCCCTTATAACATAGCATAAATAATGCCCAATGGATGCTATCCCTTATAACATAGCATAAATAATGCCCACAGATGCTAGCCCGTATAATGGATTCCAATATTTGATTTTTTGGATTCCAATATTTGATTTTTGGATTCCGATATATGGGACTTTAGAGTACATATAATTCCAATATAGGTGATTTTGGATTCCAATATATGTGATTCTGGATTCCAATATATGTGATATTGGAATCCAATATGTGTGATTTTGGAATCCAATATGTGTGATTTTGGAGTGTTGATAATTCCAATATTTGACATTTTGGAATCCAAAAATAGCAATATTGGATTCCAATATTGGATATATTTTTTTAGTTGTTGGGACTAGAATAAGTCTTGGATTGGTATCATACTTTACCTCCTAACTCCATAGTGGAGCTAGAATCTTTGGTAACAACCCTAGTTAATGAATTCCAATATCATGATTTACCTGAGAATAACATCAATGCTTTCATTAACTATCAACAACATGAGAATGAATCAGCTCAAGCATTCATCAAATGTTGGAATACCCTATCTACTAAGGTAGAACATAACATGTTGAATGATATCCTATTCTAACTTTTCCTTTGAGCCCTAGAACCTCACCTTCAATATAAGGTTAGGTCTTTCTCTCCCAATTCCTTGGATGAAGATTTTGAATAAGATAAGAGACAAGATTACCTCATGAGGTAATTTGAGAAGGCTCCTCCTAAGACTCAAGCAACCAAAAAATACAAATCCTCCAAAAATAAAAGAACAAGAATGCCACAAATGATGGGGTCTCAGATACCCTTCTTCTTATGGCTTCTTTAAATAGGAATGTCTTTAATTGATCCAAAAACTAATCATAATAAGATTCATCCTACTTATTATCATCCATTGACCAAGGATGATTTGAGACGATGCATGCCTAAACCATTTATTCAAATCCTTGATCCTTCTCGACCTATCCCTCAATGACATGATGAGAATAAGTTCTATTGGTGGCACGCTAATTGGGGCCATTCTCATGAGAATTTTTATGCCCTTCTCATTCCTATCATAAAATTATTCTTAGGTCCTTAATTTAAACACGGTGTCATCACTCAAGAGAGTTATACTAAAGTGGTTAAGGATCGTGATGCCCAAAAGCAAAATTATCATCATAATGCTATCAATCAAGCTAATGAAGAACTCAAAGTTTTCTCTTACCCTATGCCTAACCAAAATATAGGCAAGAGCTCTAAGAAACTGAAAAATTCCACAAAAACATGGTTGATCATGATTATCCTCCTAAGAACATAGTTTTCATAAATGATGTGAGGCATATTATTGCATACACTGATCTTGAATATCCTCCATCATTTCAACCTTGGACTCACAGAGTCATTTACCCTTGTGTATTTCAAAATCAAACCTCCAAATACAAAATTCCATATTCTATAGACACCATCGGCCCCTAAAAACTTCTATAAGGCCAAAAGTTTCTAAAAATCCTTCTCCAATCACAAATGCCCTCATCTGGGCCAATGACATTGAGCATAAGTAAAAAATTATTTATGAAGTGTCTTTAATCACTCATGCTTTGATCTTTGTTCTAAGGATCTTCAGCACTCTTAGCTTGTTGTTTAGTTCACCAACAATGAGTGGGATCCCTTGGAAGCACTGTCTCAAATTCCTAGTCTAATCCCCTTCTTAAAAATCATGTTTACATCACCTCACCATTGTGAGAATCTTATGATTGCATTATTTGATGTGAACATCCCTCTCCATCCTACTTTAAGGAAGTCTCCTACATTACATGGTTCAGATGAAAGCATCTATCATTAATGTTAGGAACTTTCTATTTGTATATATCGTGCTATAGAAATTCAAACCTCTGTTCAATTCCTCATAATCTGTTATGATTCCATATGATCTCTTTCTTTAGGAAGACAATCCTCCACTCTTTATCATTATAAAAATTAGTCAAAACATAATCAAGCATGTTCTTATGAATGAAGGTGATGACACATGTGTAGCATCTTTATATTTCATCAAAGCCCTAGGATACTCTATAGAAAATGTCAAAACCATGTGTACTTGCTTTTTAGAGTTATGATACTCATAAGATGCCTCCCATGGGTTGCATTTGGCTTCCCATCACTATTCCTCATAGGATCGTACGTATGAAATTCATGGTCTTTAACTTCCCCTTAACTTACAATATCCTCCTCTATCGACCTTAGACCCACCACATTCATGTGATCATCTCTTCTGCATATCAATGTGTTAAGTTTGCACATCAAGAGGCTATCTATAAAATTCAAGGTGATTTGTTGTCATGCGGATCATGCACCCTTTGAATTTCCGAAAGATTGCACACAACGTTGGATCATCCCCAAGGTGTGGGACCTTGTTACCTTGGGATGAACCTCGAAGAATCCAGATTCCTCTGAAACTTGGGGCACCCAATGTAAGATTGATGTGCAAGGATAAAAACACTTTAAATGATTCTAATCTACTCACTTCATGAGGTTCAGGGTTAGAAATAACAAATGAGGAAAATGTGGTGATACACCAAAATTATAACTAGATAATCATATGATCTTCACACCGAGAATGGATTAACTCAGAAAGGATAAAATAACTATCAAAATCTAGTTCAACTTGTGCTATTTGGACAAGGTGAATAATAAACCATAGACAAAATAACATACATTCCCTTGTAAGACCCCAAGTATACCTAACAAGATGGATCAAATCTGATTGAATACACAATCAACAACCATAACAACATAAGGCATGCACATGTCAAATATCCCTTTCACTTATTATAGCCAATGATAATGTAACTTTATAATAGAAGGAAAAACAATATTTTCATGACTGGTATTTGAGATAATCACATCACTTTCCATAAAATGAAATAAGATATTCTGAAATAAAGGTGAGCTAACCACTTATACTAAGGAATTGTGCATCCATAAAGCATACATTGATCAACTATTAACACAATAAATCATATTCTCCATGGAAAAATATTGTTTTGAATGTAATTAAAAGGCTTCAAAGTATTCAAATCACTCTTCCAAGCTTGAAGAGTAACTTCCAAAATGATCTATCTATCCCCTAAAAACTTTATGCACTTAACTATTTATAAGTTCTTAGGTTGAGCCATTATAGTTGGACCTTAACCAAAAAATTACTAAAAATAGAAAATCATTAACTTCAGGGAACAAGCTCCCATAAAAATATCAAAGTGGTTGCAAGGGTTTGACTCGGTCAACCCTATAACTTGGACTGATCTAGAGCTTAGAATTGTCCTCCCATGGCCGCCTTGCTTTAGCTTGGCCTGTAACTCCTCCTATCTTCTCTTATTCTTTTCCCAAGTAGCCATCCGATGCTTATATTCGATGAAACACTTGATAATTCCTTGTACTTATCCTTCCTTTGGCCCGCACACGTAATGGTTCACCACATCTGTCATCTCGATCTCTCTTGCTACCTTTTCTAGAATTCTTTTAAGTTTTCTTACTACTTTCTTCAGTCGACCTATGAAATTTTGACATGAAACCAACCTATCAATGGAGTCACTATTGAAGGTCCTAGTTACTTCATCATCCTTTTTCACCAAATCCTTAAAATTTGACTTAATTTGATCTTAGGAAGAGCATCAATGTTCTCATTGAAGAACTTGTAGTTAACATTATCAAACTCTTCGAGATATCGTTCAGAGCATCCATTATTTCCACATGCTTGTCATCCAATTTCTTTATCAAATCCTATAATACCTAGGACCTAAATTCCATATCCTTTTGAAATTCGAACAACTTAGAAACATCATCGATTACTTCTTCTTGAAGAAGTAGATCTGGATCCTCCTCTCTAATCTCACTCCATGTAGTCAAATTCAAATTCAAGTTATTATTATCTTCAGAGAAGGCTTCATCCATTCTACGAATAGAGGCTCTTTCAGTCTACAAATCATTATATATTTCAACAACCTCTTTAATCAAAGGATTGGCTTCTTGAAGTATACATTCTATCCATCCATTCACTGATCTTCCCTTCTAACCTATCTTCTCAATCTCATGATATGAAATATCATCCAGTGGAAGAAATTGTCAGAGTAGTAGTAGTTGAAATATTAGTGGATGGAGTAGGTTGTGTTACCTTTCTCAACATGGTAGTGAGTTGCTCAACTTTTTTTTAGTTCATCCTTAGAAGCTTTGTCTTTATCATACTTTTCTAATAGATTTTTGAGAGTTGTTTACACATCTTGTTTAGCCCCTTCGTGTGTTGCTTTTCCTAGTGAAAATCTAGAAATTTGGTAGTAGTCGGTGCTATGATAGTTTATTTGGTTTTTCCCTCAACATGAGTAGTGATTTCCACGACTCTTTCTCCTGATTGGTTTATTGATAGGCTAGAGATGATCTTTGGCCGCTTGTCCTATCTCCTTAGAGTAGGTTCCAACACACTTAGATCTATAACATCCACTAGAGGTACTTTCTTCTTCTATTTGAGTGTGCGAAACAACCATTCTGGTATAGCATATGTTGATGGGAGTGGAATGATTGATTTAGTACCTAGAGCACTAGACAATACAATGGCACTGGTAACATTAGTTGGCATTGGAATGGAAGTGGTAATGATAGATGGGGTGGAAGTGAGAATATCCCCAGGGGTGGATACAACGAGGCTAGAAGTTGAGATGGAAGGAAATGAAAGTTGTAGAGGAAGTGAAGTGGAAACTAGAGACCCAATCATCTCCCCTACTGAGAGGAAAAGAAGAGATGAAAATACTTGGGCCATGGATGGGGATGGAAAAGAAGAAATGAGTGTAGAAGTGGAAGGAAATGATGGAGGAAGTGATAATGGTAAGGAAGGAGAGGATGGCATATTTTCTGAGAAACTTGGGGAATTAATGACTTCAACAATCTCTGATACTGGTATTACTGGAGACATAACCTTGGAAGTAGGAGCCTTGGAGAGAGAGGAACTTCCAACAATGAATGAAATCTTCTTAGGGACTATATGGGTCCTTTGGATAGACCTTTTCCCTTTAGTAGGTGTTGGAAGACTCATTGTTGGTTGGGCTTGTCCCTTTGGGTGAAATTCCCAAGGTAGCCAACCAATTATATGTTCTATGTAAAATGGACCCCACCCCTCCTTGATATTACAACATTCTTTTACATATCAATCAATCCATGGCAATGGTTGATTGGCAATGTTTTTATCCTTGTAAACTGCATCCAATACTTCTTCTTCATCCTCCATCTCCTTTGGGATCTCTGTAATACCAAACTATCTCACCTTATCCAAAGTCAACCTTTCGTAATCTTGTTGACAGATAATGAACTCATCCGACAGTGAATCTATATATCCTCTAACTTGGGCACATGAGAATTGGATAAACCTATTTTAGTGAACTTTCCCCAGTAATCAAAATTGGTTTGAGGATGAAATTTTTGTAAGGTTACTTCAAACATTTCAGCATCCACATTATTTTCTTTATAGATGTTGGCACAAGTATATCGACCAATTGAAATGGGAAACAAGATTCCTGCCTTATGTCATTTGTTCTGGATTTTGTGATAATCCAATAATTGTCAAACCAACTCTAGAAAAACCCATTTTTAGTAGGGCATCTTGGTAGCTTACTGGGAGCACCTACAAAACTAGGAATCTAGATGTATGTAAATGTAGGAAACTACAAATAAATGGCTCCCCATTCTCGTACTTCCTTGAAAGCCTCATTAGAAATCCTTTGATTGTACAAATCCTTATCAAAACAATAAATGAGAACAACAAATAAGGCATCATTAACCCTACGAAAATGTATGTTTCCCTCATCCATTGTGATTTGAGGATAAAAATTGAAAATCTGGGAAGCACTTCTAACACCTTTGGTATTCAACCCATTAAATTCTCCCATAGCAGCTGCAACATAGACCAAGAAGGAAGTCATGTAAAAGTTCTTGGAAGACAAGACTTTACTCAATTGAAAACAAATAGAGCTACTGATATGCTCTCCCCATCATATGAATTCTTTATTTTTCTTAATGGTGGTAATGTATAAGAACATCCATTCTGAAACTCTTTTGCGGAAGTAAGGCCTAAAACTCTACTTAGCAACATGATAAGATCGTTTACTTCTGGGATGAAATCTGATTGGTACACTATCTTAGGAAACTTGGTGACGCTCTTGGCCAAGTAGCTCTTCATCATGACCTTCATACACAAATTGGTGTCTTTTTCCCAATGTTCAATTGCAACTTCAAGTGAGATTGTAGCATAGTCTTCAACATCACGGGAGTTTGAACAAGTCTTCAAAGAAATTAGAATCCAACTGAATTACAACCTTGTCATCAACATCTTTCACCGATATGGAATCTTCATCAAAATGGGTTATTGTGGCCAAGATGAATTTGGGGCAGTGCATGGATGCTGGAAAACTAGCAGGAAGAGAAAGACCATTGTCATTTATGGATTACATCCAATACTTCTTGTTAGGAGCTCTCAACCTTACCCAAAAATACTGAAAATCCACATGCCCTAGGTCAATATCTCTAATATTCCCTAAGTCTGAAGAGAGGAATGAATGAGGAGAAACCCCTAAGAATGTATATTTCATCTTCTCTTTGCCTTTTGATAAAGAAGTTGACATGAAGCTGTTAAAGTCAATTTAAATTTTTTTCTTGGAATTACGGTGAAATGATATGACCCGCATTACGAGAAGAGAATCAACATGATAATTGAAGTGTTGTTATTAACGAGAATGGTATGGAAGATAGTTATTGAAGGGTTGGGAATTTACATGTTCCATTTTTTATAGATTTTTTTAATTCCAAGGATTCGGGTCAATTTAATAAGGATTTAAAAGTTACAAAGTGATCCAAATCCTTGGAATTACAAAACTCTAAAAAATGGGACGTGTAAATTCCCAACCCTTCAATAACTATCTTCCATACCATTACGTTAATATCAGCACTTCAATTATCATGTTGATTCTCTTCTACGTAATGCGGGTCATCGTAATTGGTTGGGAGCATGCCTCCCAATCTCTTAGATTTTAACGATGACGAGCCTAGTGAGATTCTGTTAGGATTAATAGCTCGATCTACCGGATCTCAATATATCCCAAATTCCTCCTAACTTTTAGCCTTGTAAAAGGATCTCTCCATTCCCATTACCATTTCACATACACCCCAACCCCCACCATATAAAATGGTTCAATTAGAAACCACATTTGACTCTTGTGTGATAGATATATTTACTCTTAACTATGATGACGAGATATGCTTTAGATGATCCCCATTTGGCTATTTATGCCCAAATTCGGGATAGAGAAGTCTAGTGTACCAAATCACCCTCAAAATAATTTTCACTCCTAATGTGTATGTCATTCTTATACAAGAAAACTCTTCACATTTGGTTATTCATCTTCCTAGCAGCCTAGTACCTGAGCCTTATACATCTCCACTAGCCTCGCCCTCCCCTCATGATTCCATTACAAGATCACATAGTATACCTCCTCATATAGACAAAGGGGAGTGTATACCTATATTTGACTATGAAGATCATCTTATGGATGACGAATCACAAGATGCACTAACATCATCCATGTTGACCTAGATCAGTCATTCACATCCTTCCTTACCTCTTGCCCTTATGGATCTCAGTAGCCCTCTCGGGAAGACCCATATTATATATGGCATGAGTCTCCAAGGCATGATGTATATGACTGTAGAGATTACTGTAAAGCACATGAAAAATCTTGAAGTGGAAGTTAGAAGAGATCAATCTTGAAAGGATAAATAGCCTTCCACCTTGAATCCACTTTATTGTTCACACCATGGCTCACTGCTTACATACATGCGATGTAGATTTTCAAGTCATGCATAGTAGGTGTTGTTTCCCAAGTCATCTTTTCATGGAAACAATCATAGAGTCGACTCCTCTCAAAACCTCCCACCTTCCCCTAGACCATCTATACCACAACCTATATATGGGCCTCCACTTCACCCCTGAACCTCACCCCATTCTTAATGATATTTGAAGAGACATCCTCGCTCGGTTGGAGGACTGAATAGATGACACTTTATTTGCCACATGGTCGAAGTCCATTGATAGGTAGTTGTTACGTAACATGATATTTAGGACTTCATGAATTGTGCTCAAGGTCATATTTGATTCTAGTTGACAATATTATCATTGATACTCTACAATCATTTTCCCTTGATGGCTAAACATCTCCTTAAGAAATATATTGACTACATCTTTTTTTCAGCACTGGGCTCTCTTCTCCACTTGGGCTCTTAGCCCCCTTAATTTTACACACAATTTTATCCTTTCTTGGGCTCTCCACCCCGCTTGGGTTTATCATCACATCTCTTTTTCAATGACATATCCTACCATTGGAGTTTCATGGTCTTGATTCTGACTATTTTGGCTTTGATTCACCCTGGCCTTTCCTATTGGATTTTTGTGGTCTTGTGCATCATTACTTAGGTCCTTTACCTTTCTTGGATTTATCTTCTCTCTTACTATCTCTCTTTCCTAAATATCATTATCTCTATTCCTAAGTATCATGATTATTACCACATACATGCATTAGAAAATAAAGGAAGGCGATAAGTAAAGCATCAACATTAACAACACCATCATCATCAAAATCATATGTGTGTGTGTATCAAATTAGTTTTATACATAGAAAAAAATACATCAAAATACATCATAATCTATATCTCTAATGTGGCTCAAGCATCCTCGCCCCCTTGAGGGGGTTCTCTAGATGCTTTATGTCGATGATGCCGCACTTGGATGCTTGGGTTGTGTAAGGTAGAGACTCCTTCCTCTATCGAGCTCTTGAGGCCTCTCCCCGTGTCTCGCCACTCTACCTCTAGCCTCATGATCATCTTTACAATGCTCTTAGCATTTGAAAGGTGCGTTGCCTACTCCTGAACTAAGGCACCATGTGCCTACAATAAGCTCTGCAACAACACATTTATGATCTCGGTGTTTTCCAATACTTACACATCTCTCTATCTCTGTAGTGCCCTAACAACCTCTCCAACCAACTAAAATGCTCCCACTGACTCATCGAGTTGATGGCGTTGTGGGGTCCACCATGACTAAGATATCTTAAATGTCTAATACTAGGTCAAGGATATCATGGTGTCCAGTCTCTATCAAGGAGTGTTACTCCTCTATCATCCTCTCTACAAAATCAAAATTTAATTTGAGTCAATACCAATATTTTCATATACTTATCCAATATAATCACCTACATTTCTAAACAAATTCATCAAAATAATTACCTTGTTGCCCAACTTTCTCAAAAATAGTCTCAAAGCATCTTCGTGGCTTCCCAATACTACCTCACCCTCATTGAATCAACGAGATATCCATCATACATATCGTACCCATCTATATGTTTTTGGTCTTTTCATAATCACTACCCACCATTTGGTTTTGACACTATGACACTTTACCTCTATGATACCGAATCCTTGACATCCATCCCATGGGCCCCCTAGCTAGGTGATTTATGTCTTATTTTATTGATGATCCTCTAGTTTTTCCTTTCTAGTTTTACTTCTCTAGGGTTCTAGTAGCATGGATTATGCTGTACATGGCAAAACAACTGAAATTATCGAGTTCACATTGGTGGGTATATTTCATTTCATCTAGTCCTTTATTTACTTTCAGCATTTACTTTTGATTTCATTGTTAGTATCATTTTTCCGTTGACTACCCCATTTTTCCCAATTGTAACATGCAGAATCAATGGATGGCGCATATGTACATGCCTAATTTTTCAAGCTTTCTATTTTCATACATGTTACTAACAATTTTTAAGCTAATGCATTTATTTATGGGAATGGGTTCCTTAAAGGCTCATTATGAGATAGGTGTATGGTTATTCACATAACCATTGGGTTAGGGATGATACATGTAGAGAGAATAGCTTTTGGTCCTATTTATCCACCTTTTTTGCTATTGTCTTCTTGATTTTCTTCACATTCTTCTAACACCTTACATGACCATGGTCATATTTTTTTGCTTTACATTCCCTTTGTTTCTTAGGACACAATGCACAAACCCCTTATCATTTCCCTCCCTAGATGACAACATTGTCCGTGGGTGATTACATCAGTGATATTTTAAATGCTTGGTCGATGCCTTCACTCGTGTGCGATGGCATTGTTAGAAATGTCAAAAATACATATTTACCACAAAATATATAGCCTAAATTTCACATGAATTCACCATCATCTCTACTCTCTTGCGCTAACTTACATTTTTCACTCATCTCTTGGATTTATTCAATCTTGACTATTGGCTTGGAGATTCTTCTTTATTGGACGATTTTACATTCTCTTTTAGGTCACCTATAGTGAGATAGGACTAGATTTTTCCCCTTCTCCACTCGAAAGCTATTCTCTCTTGGTGTATGGTCCTTTGGGAAATAGATGCATCAACAACCACCCCTAACAGGTAAGTGTTCTAACTCGACTTGTCATTTTGTATAGAGTAGTCTCTTATATTTTTATTTACTTTATGTTAGCTTATTATTTTATGCACATGCTAGGTTAGCATATTGTATTCAGTTTCTTATTTCATGTTACATGCTTTACTTCAGTTAGCATAGACTTTGCATGCTTATTTTTTTCATCATCATCCCCCATAATGTCAATACCTCAATAGGGTTCCTTCCTCTTCTTCAACCTAAGGCCTTGGAAACCTTAGGTTTTCCTAGTGTAATGGTTACTTCCCTTTGGGTATGTGATCTTAGTAGTCCCTGTACCCCCTTTAATTCTATCCGTTATGTGTCGGTCTTGGTGTGTCTCTTACTCATTTCCTTGATACCCTAGTTGAATGGATGATGAGAGTGCATGTTGTCTAGACACATTTTTTCCCATCATAAAATCATGATGTTGTTGAAACTTATGAAAACAAGATAATTTTACAACTAATTTGGTTGACATGGATTACTCTTCGATAACATGATTGTAATTAATGATGTAAAACATTTTCTCACTTATGTCGAGCCATAATATCCTGTATCATTTTAGCCTAGGACTCACATGGTCATTTATCCTTATGTGCCTTAGAATAAATCTTCTTAATTTAAAAATCTACCTCCTTCAAATGTCATCATCCCCTATGGAAGTTCTCCTATAGGGTCAATTTTGTTTGGGTCTATCCCTCTATTTATAGACACCATTGGCCCTTATGAAAAACAAACTTACAGAGCCGATGGCATGGGAACTGAGGAATTTTTTTTTGAAATCTCTCTAACTAGTCCCACTCCTTCTAGCTCATTTTCTAATGATTCCTATAAATCTCATCCTACTATACAATCCCGATCGGATGAGTGGGATCCTCTCGAAGCACTTACCCAAATTCCTAGTCCAATTCCCTTCTTCAAGCTCATGCGCACATCACCTCACCATCATGAGTGTCTCATGTCTTTGTTGTTTGATATGAACATTACTTTTCTACCCTCTTTGGGTAAAATTCCTACATTTCACATGCTCGGAAGAAACTATCTACCAATAATATGAGGAACTCTTTGTTTGTATTGACCTTTCCACTTGATTCTCATTCATACATTTAATCTCCCATACCTTCATGATATTGAATCAACTCTTGCTTCATGATGATAATTCACCATTATTTATCTCGGTCTAGATCAATCACACTTTAGTTAAGTGTACTCACATTGATGAGGGAGGATTCACATGTGTGGCTTCACTAGATTTCATCAAACTCTGAGTTATTTCATCGACAACCTAAAATCTACACAGCCTACTTATCAAGGATACGATTTGCCAAAATATGCACCTAATGGGGTGTATTTGGTTACCCATCACCAATCCCCATGTGTTAAAGTTATGGTATTCAAATTTCCCTTATCTTATAACATTATCTTAGGGTGGCCTTGGACTCACTGTATTTGAGCCATTGCCTTTTCTACAAGTCGGTGCATGAAATTTGCTTACTAGGATGCCATTTATAAAATCCAAGGGGACACTAATCCCTGAAATTATGATACACTTCAAAAGGGGACATCAATCTCCTCACACTTTAAGAACTATCACTAATCCCCTTTTGGGAATATCAACGCTTTAACTACCCCATATACACTCTTCACACAATTTTGGACATTCTAAGTTAGTCAAGAACACACCTCCCAATATGTTAGAATTAGATGATGACAAGCCCGATTAAGTCACCCTTTAAATCAATACTTATGACCTTCCTAAACTCGTCATATCTCAGTTGCCTCCTTACTTACAACCACACAAAAAGGAGCCTTTTATTCTGTAGTTATCTCATAAACAACACCACCCCCCGCGAGAGCATATGGTTCAACTCGAAAACATAGTTTACTCTTACAGGGTGATTACTTCCATGACCGATTATGGCAATGGTTATGCTCTAGATGACCCTTATCTACCCGGTTATGTCCTCATTCGGGATAGGTAAGTCTTGCACTCACACGAGAATAACTCAAGAAGTGAATTTCATTCTAGTACAATAAGAACCCCAAAACACTACTAACACTTTTTCATTTGTGCCTAAGCCTCAAATTGCTCCACTGGCTACACTCTCACATACCAACATTAACCTAATCGACCCATTCTCTTTGACTGAAGTAGATGAATGTGTTATCAACTTTGACTATGAAGTTGATGATCTTATGGGTGACGATCTTATTTATTGTTCCTTGATGACTGAGTGACACACTACTCCATCAGCACCATCCTCACCTATCACATTGGTGCCCCTATCATACACTCCCACTAGCCCTATATAGCTTACAAGACCTATTTCCCTTGTGGCTCCTTAGTCTTCTATGGCCAAGCCATACTACACATGGAATGAGGCTTGGAGGCATGATGTCTCGATTTTAGATCCCATGAATGCCACATGAAAAATCTTAAAGATGAGGTAAAATGTGACCAAATTAAAAGGGATACATATCCTTCTTTTTCATCTCCTTACTTTTTCTCTCATCATGGGTATTTCATGGATATCTGACATCGATTTGTCGAGTTTTGTGTAACAAGCATGTTATCCTCAAAACCCCTTCACGCACTTGGAAGCATAGGGTTGATTCCTCTCAAAATCACCCACCTTCCCCTAGACTACCTAGACCACAACCTACATATGGGCCTCCACCCCATTATGATCCTTTCCCCACTCTCGATGATATTCGATGTGGCATCCTTGCTCGGTTGGAGGAATCGATAGATAACACCTTATTTTATATGTGGTCTGAATTCGATCGATGGGTAGCTATTACGTATCATGTTGTTGAGGACCTCATGACCCATGCCCAAAGCCACATTCTACACCAGTTGATGATATTATCACCGACACATTACGATATTTTCCCCTTCATGGATACTTCCCTACAAGCACCATGATTATATCTAACTTTGTTTCTTTTTCTTAATTCCTCATCTTCACTTGGGCTCTCGGCCCCACTTGGGTTTTACACAAACATATTCTACCTTTTCTTGGGCTCTTGATCCCCCTTGGGTTTATCACACTATCTACTGATATCTCAAACATCTCGTCTTTTCTTAGGAAATTTACCTCACTTGGATTCATTACCATTCACTCTTTGACATCCTACCATTGGATTTCTTGCCTTATTTTCTACCTCTTATCTTTTTCACATCATGTCAGTTGGGTTATCTTATTGATCCCTTTCTTGTAGGCTTTACCTATCTATCTCATTATCATTATTCCTAAGTATCATGGTATTATAACATACATACATGTGAAAAATAGGAAAATGATAAATAAATCATCACATCACCAAATACCCAAATATCATAAAAAATCATCATATATATGTGGGTATATATGTATGTGTGTGTGTGTGTGTCGAATCAAGTTTCATTTAATCAAGAAAAATCATATAAAATGGCCCATACATCATATGACTCAAGCACCCTCACCCCTTATTAAGCTAAAATGTAAATAAGAACCTAATATGAATACAAGATTATAGTAAATAAATGAATAATTAATTACATAATTACGCCCAAGGAAACTAAGCAATAAATAATGAAACCCTAATTTCAACAAGAGGGTGGAAAGGATTAGTTGGTTCACAGTAAAATATGGACTAGATCGAAGCTCTGACAACTTGAATAGAGAGGAATAAGTGTCACATAGGAGCCCTAGAAATTACAGAACTAGAGAATCAAGTTAGACTAGGGCACCTGGAGAGGGACAAGGACACCCGTGGGTGCTTGTTTCTGGGTGTTTGGGTAATTAGAGAAAGAAATAACTAGTGGATAAGTGTTAATATGAGAAACTAGGAAATCAAGAGCCCCCGATGCAGGAGGAGGCACTACGTGATATGTATGACTAGCTGAGGAATCATCCATTTTATTTTCATGTTTTGGTAGCAAATTGTTAAATATCTTGAGCTTATAATTGCCATTAATAGGTGCAAAAGTTGTAGGCTCTGGAAGTTCAATTTTACCATTGTCGATTAGATCTGAATGAGATTACAAATCTTGAAATAATGATATGTAGAATGCCCTACGCATTGATGATAGTCACAATGGAATTTTTATCATAATTACGACCTTTTGGATGAGATGGATCTAATTGTAGTGGAGGAGGAAGTGTGATGAGATTACTTTCGAAAAGCTGTGGAAGAAAAATATGTGGAAGGATAGTTAACTTCATGTATGTACACCAAGGTGGTTGTGATTGAAGCTCTTTGGTGGTGGATATCACGTTGATAGTGATTTTTATGTCAGTTGGTTTGGTTGTTGATGGTTTGAATGTTGACTTACTTTGAAAACATGTAGAATATGATGCTTTCTCTTGATATTTAAGCTTTCTATAGATAAAATATTAGTTTCGTGAAGCTTAAGAGTATGAAATAGTTGATCGAATGAGGGAGATGTCTCAAAGAGAAAACTCTCCTGGAGATGTGGTAATATACTATGAATGAATAAGTCTTGAAGCTTAGAGTCCAAAAGCACATTTGATATCTTAGTTAAGTTATTTTGTATTGCAAGACATAATTTGCTAAGTGTTCATTATATCCTTATTTAATTTGTGTGAGTTGAGCATAGGATATCTTAGAGCCAATGTTGATAAAGAATTAAGTGAGAAAAGCATCATCCAGATGCATGAAATATGTTATTGATTGGACAGGTAGGTCATAGAACCAACACATCGCATAATCATGGAAACTACGGGAAGATTTTAGCCAAGAGGATATGATCATCCGTAAAATCAAGGCAAGACATGTATAATTCTTGGAGATGCTTGTGGGTCATGTCGGGTTCACCAAAATTATTAAGCTAAAATGTAAATAAGATCCTATTCTAAATGCAATATTATAATAAATAAATAAATAATTAAGTACATAAATTACACCCAAGAAAACTAAGAAATAGATAATGAAACCGTAATTGCAAGGAGAGGGAAAAAGGCTTAGCTAATTCACGGTAAAATCTAAACTAGATCAAAGCTCGATCAGTTGAACAGAGAGGAAGAGGCGTCACATAGAAGCCCTAGAAAATGCATAACTAAAGGATCAAGCTAGATTGGGGCGCAGGAGAGGGATAGGGGTGTTTGTGGGTGCCCTTGACCTATTTTTAGGTGTGTGGGTCTATGGAAAATATCAAAGAACCTCCTCTAATATTTCACAAGGTGTTTTCCTTTATTCACCTTTGATCTCTATGAGTTCACACCAAGATCGGTGAGGTTCTTTGAAACCTATAATAAAATATGCACTGCAAAACCCTCAAATAGACATCAAATCCTAAAAAAGAAAGATGTAAAATGAGGGGTCAGTTTGTCCTCAATTGTCACAATGGTGAACTTATGATTGATTGTTACACTACATCTCTAGACCCAATGTAGTTTTGTGTGTGTGTGGAAATCATGCCCTAGGTGGCTCTTGTGTGTGTCACACTTGATAGCGATAAAATAACTAGATGTGGAATGTAATAAATGTGTGCATAGAATAGAATTAAATTCCCTCCTATGAATTTTGATGCATAAAAACAACCCTTGTGTCCCTTTTGATGGATGTGATGGATCTCTTAGATGCCTTGATGGATGTAACCTTGGATGGTGATAGCTAATGTTTAACGTTTGGTCCTTTATTATGATCACATAACTTTATATTTATGTAAGTTCTTTTCTTGAATTTCTTAATTAACCATGTAAAAGGCTGAGTACTAAAAAGATAAGATGCTTAAATAGCTAGAAAGGACCCAAAAAGTGTGAATAAATTATAAAGGGGACATGGGCTCCAAGAGGGTACAAACACACTGGCGTTGGCATCTGCTGGGCACCGGTGTCTAGGATGACAAATTTTGAAGAGTAAAAATGAAAACTGAGCAAGTAAGGGTACAATCTTTTGAAAGTAATAACAAAAAGAAAGAAAGGTACTAAAGACATGGGTTTAATAGTGCTTTTTTACTTAGGAATCATATGAATAGTAGTATGTAATCACGACTAGATAATTATCCAAAGTGCATGATTTTTGTCTGACCCTTGTACAGGGTCTTTAGATGCTTTGGGCTAATGGGGTCATGCTATCTACTCTCGTTGTGTGAGTTAGGGATGTTACCCTAGATCGGGATTTGAAGCCTATCCATGTGCTCTTACCAGTAATGTCTCTAGTGACATAATATGTGTAACATCTCTCCGGGCATTTGTTAGGTGAGCTAGATAATCCTATACTAGAGATCCATGTGCCTATAGTATATTTGTAGCATCAAATATATGCTTTGGTCGCCTCTATGCCTATGCATATATATATCCCCTCAATGTTTTGTATGCCTTAACCACTAGACAAAATGATCACATTGAATCCCTGACCAATGACCCTACTAGATCCATCATCACTATTGTATCATGGACATCCAACACTGGGTCTAAGATCTCATAGTGGGCACTCTTAATCAACGAGGTTCCTCCTCCACCATTGCTCTACAAAATAAAAAATTGACATACATCACTAGTAATATCACATACATCTATAAAAAATTATTTAAGTAACATGATATTGTTCATACCGGGATGCACGGTGATTAAACTAAAATAGAAAATAGGGATCTAATTTATTTTAATCTAATGATATGCAAAGTAATAAATAACAGCTAAACAAATAAAGGAAATGACCCAAGATACTAAGTAAATAGAAATGTAGAACCTTAATGTGCAAAGAGGGTTAGGAATTCCTTAGCTAATTCACAAACTCTTGAGACTATTTCATAGTGAATATCATATGAACATAATGAATAAACAACCACACAAGATCTTTAAAAGTATAGATCCAAGTTTTACGAGTAGCCTAGGGTGCCTAGAAAGGGATGGGGGCACCTAGGATGCCATGGTCTAAGATTTAGGTGCCTTGGTTTGCAGAAATGACCAAGGAGCCTCATCCAAGGTGTTACTAAGTGAATTTCTACCTTCTCTACTTGTTATATGAATGTCATTGAACTATGTTGGATGTCACGAAAAATCAAAGATGAAGAAATAACATATAAAACCCCAAGCAAAGCATCAAAACCCTAAAAATAAAGATGCATATGAAGGGGTTGATTGTCCTCGACTTCCAAATCAATGGACTTATCACTCAGCATTACACTACATCTCAGATCCAATGTAGTTCTAGGTGTGTGTGTGTAAATTATTCCCTAGGTGCTCTCATGTCAGTCAAAATTTGTGAGTAACGAGGGGTAACTAGATGTAGAATGTAAATAGATGGTGCATGGAATAGAATTAACTCCCTTCCTATGAAGTGAGATGCAAAAAACCAGCCTTGTGCCCCTTGTGATGGAGCTAGATGGATGCAAATGGAGCAATAGAATCCTTTGATGGATGCAACCTTAGGTGATGGTAGTAGTGCTTAGTGCTTGGTCCCTCATTATGGTCTCATAACTTTATATTTATATGGTTCTCTTGATCTAATTTCATAATTAATCCCAAAAAGGCTAACCACTAAAAATATAAAAATCTCGAATGGCTAGAAAGTGACCAAAAGATGAGAGCAAAGTAAAAGTGGATTAGAGTGCCCTAAAGGGGATAAAGGTGCTTGGGGCACCCAGGTCTGAAAGGTGCTACTGATCAAACGTAGGATGAACGCAAAATGAAAAAATAAAGCTGAGGCAAGTATATGTGGAAGGTCAAAAGTGATGAAAGAAAGCAAAGTAAAATGCCCAAAGGACATGGTTTAACTATTACTTTCGTCACTAAAAAACCATATGAATAGTAGAATGAGACCATGACTAAATAATACCCAAAGTGCATGATTTAGTGACTACATTCGGATCTCTCCATGATGGTCTCCCCATCTTCTTAGCCACCCAATACCTCCTTCATCTTGTTGTCATGATGAGGTCTAGCTTCTATATATTTTGACCACTTACTGCAGGGCACTAATAGCATCCCCTCTATCCATTGTGGTATGGGCCTCTATCTCATATGCATGGCCATCTAAACTCCAAATGACATTAAAGATCCTTCACATGAGCATCCCATCTTATGCTCTCTTAACTATGGTGCTAACTTCATGACTACTTCTCTAGTGGTGTTGGGACCTACCCCAACCTATGGCCTTGTGTCTACAGATCCTCCAAATGATTCCTCCTCCGAACCATTATCCACTATGATGCGTAGTGGGCCCTACACATTCCCATTGGTCTGCATTGTCTCCACCCTAGTAAACCCACTACCTATACCCTACGAGTTTGTAATACTATAACTCGGACCTCTACTCCTGCAACCTCTCTAGTATGATGATGTTGGTAGGGTGTCACCAGTGGTATCACTACTAGTGTTGATTGTTCATATTGTCACAAGTATTTTATCTACCACATGTCTCTCCACCCAATACAAATATGTTCATGTCACCTCGGTGATGGTATCAAAAAAATATACTCTATAATAGTTGTGTCACTTATCTATGTTCTTTATGTAGGGATTCTATACCACATCATATAGACCCGCTTGTGCTAGTGGCCAATATATCCAAAGTGCTCTCAATTTTGACCCTTCCAACCACTAAAATACTCTCGAGCCATCTTTTGTTAATACCTCGAGGTATTTATTGGCATGTACATCGGTAACCGCTCATATATCCATGTTATTAACAATATTATGGGTCATACAACCCTTTGGCCTTTGTGCTACACCCTATAAATATCATGAACCAATTGTACCCATATGGTTGTGTCCCAACTAAATAGTACACCACGATGCACAACATCCTAAAATATTGTTATTAGGAACAATGGATAGCTCCATCACCTTGTGACAAAATATGCATGCCACCACGATCCCCGTGACTACATTACATCTATCTTAAATCCTTGTTATTTGTAATGTGTTGAGACAAACCCATAATATGAATTCATCATATGCATTGCTCCTTGTATCCCATATGTTCAAGTCTCTCTATTCTAAGACATCATGTGTCAAATCATAGTGCATGTGGGTTTCACCAATCAAGTAACCCCAAAATCCCACATATATCCTCCAAATTCAAAGCCATCTTCATCGTCTTCCATCTTTTCCACCACCAAACGGTGTTGGTCACGGGTCTCACATGCAACCAAAAACATCTATAGTAAATATAATACTTATCCAAGAAGATATCACGGGAATTTGTATAATACCCCTAAGTCCTCAACCCTACAACCTGGGATATCTCTACCTATTACAATCCCAAAATCATCCCACTAATCCATGGTACATCTATGCTCTTCCATAAGAGAAATTTGTGCTATATCTACATCCACAAAATCACAATAAATATGCATAATACATCTACATTATAAATGAAAAATCATCAATTGAAAAAACCCATTTTCCTATTTTTACCCACACCATCAACTATGTGGCGGATGTCATCAGCCCCTAGCATGCTTCCTCGGTAGATGTCATCAACAAATAACTCCCCTTTTACCTATCTCAACACTATCAGCCCTATTATTATAGGGGCTGATGGCGTCTAGCCAAATCATGGTTGCAAACTCCTAATTTTGACTTTTAAAAAAATACCAAATAAAAATCAAATCCCTCCCAAACCCACTTGTATTTTAACCTAACCTACTCAATGGTGTAATTTTTACTAGGTTTAATGGTCTATCAACTCCAAAAAATCTAAATAGCTAAAATGCACATAATCTACTCAATAAATTTTAATATCATGACTTACCCATGATCGCGCACCACCACATTCTCCTCCTCATCATCATCCATCACCACCTCGTACTCATATTGTATTGTCTAAAATTCACCTAAATTTGGAGTTATAGAGGTCATTTTCTCAATTCTTGAAATAGAAATAAGCAAATAAAAACCAAAATTACTATATAGATCTCAAATTTCTATTCAAAATCAGTTGCAATCGACCTCATTCTTCAACTTCCCATAATTTTCATTATTGACCTCCTTAGCTTACATTGTTTGTTTCATCTTGATCATGATCTCATACCATTTATTTCAACATATTACATGCCTCCTTTCATCGATCTTCAATTTTCCTATTTTGACACTATAACATCTCGATATCATGACATCTATCCCATGGGCCCCTAGCTAGGTGATTTATGTCTTATTTCTTGATGTTCCCTAGTGTTTCCTTTCAAATTTGATCTCTCGGGGTTCTTACAACATGGATTGCACCCACACATGGTAGGATGAGTGACACTATCAAGTACACATTGGTGGGTATATTTCATTTTAGCTAGTCCTTTTATCATTTATTTTGGTACTTACTCTTATAATTAGTGTTACAAACTGTCTTTCTCCATTGGCCACCCCATATTTTGCTATTGTGACATGCATTGATCAACAACTAGGAATATATATACACCTAATTTTTCACTTTTCACTTTTCATCTTTCATACCTATTACTAACAATTATCCTTAAAAAAATTAGGGTTTTGATCCATCTATTTCTGAGAGGATGCCTTAAAGGGCACATCGGGAATGGGGAATGGTTATTCACATAACCATTATGGGTTTGAGATAGTACACAAAGATAGTATCATTATTTGGTCTTGGCCTTGTTTTACATTAGGTATCCTTTTCCTATTAGGTCTCATGCATGTCATACTCATGATCTCTTATTTGCATTCTACCATTTTGCACCTTGTCTTTCCTCTTTCATGACTCATGATACATTTATTTTACCTTTCATGACACATCACTTCATTTTTAACACCATTTCCCATGGGAGATTGTGTCGAGTGTCACATTTTCTCATGGTTGATGTCATCACCCATGGGAAATGACGTCCTATATATTCCTTCACTTCACTTGACAATCAAAAAAGAGAAACATGAAACTAATACATCAAAACTTCCATTTTCTCTACTCGCTCTTCTTTTGGTTCATATTGCATTTTACTTGGATTATATTGGGAACCTCTCTTCTTGGATTATTTCTTGCACTATTAGGTCAACATATAGTGAACCGATGATAGGAATGGTCTTCCTTTACTCTACCTAATAGCGACTCTCTCTCTCTCTCTCTCTCTCTCTCTCTCTCTCTCTCTCTCTCTCTCTCTCTCTCTCTCTCTTATAAGGGGAGATAGATGTTGTAATGAACTTCTAATCCCATTTTTTCACCCTTGCAAATTTTGATAACTCATAGAAATTGACTTAGCCATTTTTCTCTAAGAAACCCATAGGAGAGCTGCATTTCGATTTTTTGCAGAGTGTAGGAATTTAGTATTCTACGGGTCCTCGACCCGCGAAACAAAGGAGCATCAGTTTGGGCTTAGGAGGAATTTTGATGCGAGATAGACCTTCACGGATTGGAATCATAATGTCATGTGGGCTCACTACACACAACATTTTGTAGAAAAAGGATGTAGTCGCAAGAAGAATCCATAATGTGAAGGACCGTGTCGTAAGGTACTACGCGGTAATGAAATAAAATTAAAATGCGGATAAGGTAAGAAGCAATAAAACACTATCCTAGTATTCTATGGGTTTCCCAATTTTAGTGTTATGTGGTTTCTTGAGAAATGGACTTAGCCATTTTTCTCTAAGAAACCCATAGGAGACTGATTCGATTTATTGTAGAGTGTAGGAATTTAGTATTGCGGGTCCTCCGACCCATGAAACAAAGGAGCATCAGTTTGGGCTTAGGAGGAATTTTGATGCGAGATAGACCTTCACGGATTGGAATCACAATGTCATGTGGGCTCACTACACACACTGACATTTTGTAGAACAAAGGATGTAGTACTGCAAGAAGAATCCATAATGTGAAGGACCAATGTCGTAAGGTACTACTGTGCGGTAATGAAATAAAATTAAAATGTGGATAAGGTAAGAAGCCATAAAACACTATCCTAGTATTCTATGGGTTTCCCAATTTTAGTGTTATGTGGTTTCTTCATAAGCCACATAATAATGGATCATATCCTCTAGATAACGTTGCATAAAGGAAGAAGGTTAGATCTCCACAACATGACGAGAAGCGTCAAAGGAAAAATGTAGTTCTCAAAGCTGTGGTGAAAGTCATGATACATATAAACTTGAAGAGTAAGGAAAAGTCCATGAGAAGACATGGGAGCGGTGATACAAAAGAAATGGATTAGGTCAATAATGAATCAAAGGAGGCCACATGGCACGGATCCATAGGTGAAGAATGAACATGTGGTGGAATTCTGCCATTCTTCATAGTTTTTGGATTTGGAAAACCTCAAGTATGTGGAATTAATTGTGTTGGATAAGATTTCGAGTCCACGCGAGTCAAGGCAAAGTTAAATAAATGCACACATAGATATAAGCAATCCCTTGAGCCAATCAAAGGCCACCACTTTTCACATTCATGTGTTCCATGGTAGGAAAATATTTAAATGGCCATATCTTTCTCTCCATATCTCCAAATCTTACAAAATTTACATCATTGGAAATATATCCTTGAGCCCTACAATTAGGTATCATAATAGTCATAGATTAATGGTGTTTTGTGGGAGGAAAATATGTAAACATTCTCATCATTTAAATATGTGGTTCCGGGAAGTTGAACGACTAGATTTAATGCAACACAGTTCCCATTTGTTCTCCTACAAACAAGACATCATGGAG
Source organism: Taxus wallichiana var. yunnanensis (assembly GCA_018340775.1). NCBI lineage: Eukaryota > Viridiplantae > Streptophyta > Pinopsida > Cupressales > Taxaceae > Taxus > Taxus wallichiana. The sequence continues at coordinate 269,561,480 of CM031236.1, read as the reverse complement.
GGATGGAATTGACAAGCTTCCATGCCCCTTTTATACATTTAATACATCATATCGGTGGGTGGAAGCATATTTCAAGTTTTCTTCTTCTCTTTCTCTTTATTCTTCTATATATTGTAAACTAATGTTTATTTTAAAAGGAGTGCTCTTTTTTTTAACGACACCATGTCAAAATGGTGGTGGACTTTCCACAAGTTCTAGACCTCTAACTTGGTCTCTGTAATGTATTTTCACCTTCTACTATGAATATAATCATTTGTACATTTTCGGAAATAAAATCAAGCTTTATGAAATTTTTGTCTTCCCTTTTCTCATTTTTTTGTATCATGTCTCTCTTTTCATCTTGGCATGTTGTGTGTATTCCTACTTACAGGGTTTCATTTTTCGGTGTTGTCAATGCATGGGAAAGCTTAGTCTACATAGTTCTTGTCTGTGGCACATCTGTTTTCCCTCTCTCCAATTTTTTTCTTTCTTCCTTCCCATTATGGAGAGTGATCAACCCTTTTCTGGTGCTATCACCACCCCTTAGCTTAGGATTTCCCCTTTCTCCATATTTCTAACCCTTTTCTCTCTCACTTTGGTCCTTGGAATTATTATTTTAGGATTAGTTAGCTACATTTCTTTATTTAGGAGTAGTTTTAGCATTAGGATTAGGTAAAGGAAATAACCTTCTCTGGAGTTTGATCTCACTTTGCAAGTCCCACACTTGTGAGATCGTCCCATATTACCCAAAAACATTGATTGCTCATCGTACATTCATGACAAATTAGAGGGTGTATTTTTTGGAGATAATAGTTTTGGCATGCCCATTGGGATGCATTTGAAGTACTTTACAACTTCATACCAGTAAGGTTGATGTGTTATTGATGGCATTCAGCCTTTGGAGGTATTTCTCAACACATCTGGTGACTCCTCTATTCCAATAAACCCATTATCTTAGTTGCAAACCTTTCCCTTTATTTATATTCATTTCCATTCATTATTTCCCTTTCTTTCCATCTTTTTAATCTCTTCTTTCATGAAGTTGTGCAATCATGAATTCATTTCCTTCTTAGAACTCGCATTTGCGTGTAGCAACATAAATTCCATCCATCCGCATATTCCCAAAATCATCCTCCAAATCAGTTTTATGAACCCCATCATGAAGAGTATACATATAACCCAGCCCTAATTGATCCATATGGTTATTCTTCTAACCAAATTTTTTTCAAGAATAGGGTTATATAGGTGATGGCGGTAACTCCATAGCGAGATGCTAATTTTCATAAGTAGATTCAAGAAATGGAGGTGAACATGTTACGTAAAAGGGCTACATGTGTAATGAAGGCATGTAAAATTGGCTTTAGGGTCCCTTGTCTATGGATTGTCCCTATGTTGAATTGGTTTAGCACACAAATGAAACTAGACTTCATGGTTGAGATGATGCCCCAAATTGCAAAGTGGGTTGAGTTAATGGAGGCTCATAAATCTAGTGTTAGGAAACCTTGTCAATGGGGTAACCTTACACTACCATCTCACAACCCTCCCATTCCTCCTCCCTAACCTACACCATCTCAACTTTATTTTCATGTTCCTAGCTTTTTGACTGCTCCCATTGAGAATTCCCCTTATTCATCTTCTTCCCTTCCCTCTCATCTTCAATTTTCCACCCCATTTTCCTCCAAATCCCCATCCCCTCCACAAGCCAACCTTTCACCTCCTACATTTTACGAACCTTTGTTATCTCAACCTCTCCTTCACTTTAAAAATCAATTGAAGTGCCTCTCATTATAGACTGACCATGACATATCTATCGGTGAATGGACTAATTATGATAGTGTAATTGATGAACTTCCTACTATCCTCATAGATAAATATATGAAGGAGACATCCCTAAGAATAAAATAGAGGATTAAATTAGAGATGAGCATCAATTTTATCTTCAAGAGGAAGAGAATCTCCAAAGTGAGCAATAGGTTTTGATTGATGACTGATAGTAATCCAAAAATATCATACTCGGATGTTTTAATTGATCAAATGGAAATTCACGTTGATGAGGAGGATATGGTTGATTTACTAAGCTTCTTGTTTGATGAGGAAAATTAGGATCCACAAGAGGTAGATCTATTTTTAGAGAAAGTAAAAAATGGTACATATCGACTTGCTTATGACCACCTTGATAAAATTTTCATGATGATCCCACTTGTGGGATTGAACTTCAAAAGATTGGGTAAATCACAAGGATTAGTCCATTGGTTTCAAAGGTTGTGTATCAATCAGATACCTAACTAGCTTGGAGCCAAAATAAGAGTTGCAACCAGTCATGCTCACTTCAGATCATGAGGAAGAACTTTAGTGCACCAAAGATTAGCAACAATTCCTCTCAATTCAAAATTTAGAACAACTAAGGGAGATATTTGTTATATTTTTGTTGATAATTTAGTAAGAAGGGTGGAGAACTAATTGCCAAATAGTTTTTCACTCTTATTAAAGGCCATGTTTATTTCTAAATTAATTACATGGCCACAATTTGTAAGTAAACGGGAAGTTATTTCTCGTTACTGCTTCAAGCTTTATTTAGCTTCTCATTTCTCTGGTTTCAATAGAGTAGGGTAGGTTTGTTTTTAGTAAAACAAGTGTTTATGCACACTCTACATGTTTCCACTTGGAACATGTATGATTTTAAATGTTTGTACATAGTTTTTATAGGTTGTTTTGTTATGCATAGTTCATTTTGAGGCCAAATTAGATAGTTGAGGTAGTTTAAGCTTTATTAAGAGCTCCACGAGATCAATTTTAGATAGTTCTAGTTCAGCGCTAAGTTCATACAGATTCATGAGACATATTTCCAAAGGAAAATATTAGTTTCTTCAAGGTTAGGCTTGACTCAATGGTAATTGATGTTTCAAGGAAATTTATCTTCATTATCTAGTAGGTACATGTTCCTGAAAGTCACCAATTGTTATCCCAAATTTACACCCTTATAAATTTGGATAACTGATTATGCTAAAATGTAATATAATAGCCTAATCTAATGCTATGGTAGTAGTAAATAAATGAATACTAAAATACTAAAATAATACCCAAGAAACTAAACAATGAAAATATGAAACCCTAATGTGCAAAGAGGGTTAGAAGAGCCTTAGTTGATTCATAGAGTTTGTTGGACTGTGTCACAGTGGAGACCGGCTAAAAAGAGATGGAGGAGTGTCACATAGAATCCTGGAAAAATACATATCCAATAGATTTGATTAAATTAAGGTGCCTAGAGAAGGATAGGGGTGCCCGTGGGCACCCTAGTATATATTTTGGATACCATGGTCTACGTAAATGCTCATAAAACCTCCTCTGAGGTGTCACAAGAGGTTCACACTTTTTCTCCTTTTGTTGTGGGTATATTGTTGAATTTTGTCAAATGTCTTTGTAAATCTAGAATGAATGAATCAACCTGTGAAACCCCAAACAAAGCATTAAACCCTAAAAAATAAAGATGTAAATGAAGGGGTCATACTGTCCTCAACTTCCAAAATGATGGACTTATCACTAAGTGTTGCACTACATCTAAAACCCAATGTAGTTATGTGTGTGTGCAGAATTGTGCCCTAGGTTGTGTTGGGTTTCAGAATGGAACAAGGATAGAAACCACAGTCAGGGGACAAATGTGTCCCTCCTCTTTAATGGGAGAGGTTCCCTTATTGAAAGTTGGAAAAAAAAATGTACAAATCTATAACTATCAATGTTTGGATCCTAGTATCCTGGAGTGTTTTCATACTCAAAATATTATCAATCAGAAGGAATGGAAGAATAAAGAGATGGGAGAAGGAAGAAAAAAACAATGCTTTTGGGAAATATAGATAGCAGAGTATCTCCCTACTCACATTAAACCAAGAAAATATAGAAAAGGATCAATTACTTCACCACCAATGTAAATCTGCAAACACAAAGTTCTAAAGATTACACAGACCAGAACACAAAGTTTCTATTGAATGCAAAACAAATGATCCATTGAATCGGACAAAGATAGAGAGAGATAATAGAGAAAAATAAGAAAGAAAGAACTTATATATTGAATTACTTCAAAATTTACAACGTTCCTAGAAAAACTAGAATCCCCTCTTTCCATGGCCAAAACCATGTTCTTATAACAATTCGTGTACATCCATAATTTTTCCCCAAGAAAATAATATCCAAAAGGAATAATGTTTATTGCAGATTCATTTTTGGAAAGTGACATGAAACAAACACACTCATGAAAACCGGAGGTTCAAAAAGGTGAATATTTCATCAATTCGAGCATGATTACTTTAGCAGGAGGCATCTCATGATTTTCTTCTTCATGTGGTCTTTCCATTTCCACATTTTAACCACTTTCATAGCACTCAAGTACTTACTGGTAATTTTTCTCCCTTTTTATTGCGTGTGCCCGATAAACTCCATTTTCTGATGATCAAACTTTACACCCCTTTAAACTTATCAATTTAGCTCCACAATAAACCAAAAATGCATCTCATGGAGAAATGACAAGGATATAGAGAAAGAAGAATGAAGATTGATCCATTTTTTATGTTTTACAAATCTCTAGTTCATTAATGGCATTAAAAACTAGATGAGTGCATTTAGATATCTTTTCCCCCTTTTCCTTCAAATTTGGACCCTACACGTGGCAAGATCCAAGCAATGACGACCCTGGGGGAGAAATTTGTATTTCCTAACATTTAGGAGAAAAAGTGTGATTTCTCATTTTGCTCCACCCCTTCGCATCTCCGCCAAAGGTGAACACGTGGCACCATCTCGAGTGGTGAGGGAACACGGTTCAAATCTACCATTTAAAATATTTTTAACAAAAAGCTCAAATTCTCAAAAACCTCTGTCGGCCGCTTTGAATTTCCAATGTGAACATCTGCACACCATGATTGGAAAATGGGTCGTGACTCAATTTGCAACATTTTAACCCTTTGGTGAAAAAGGCTCAAATTCTCAATTTCCTCCATAGGCCCGTTGTTCCGATTTCATTCTTCAATACGTGGCATCACACTGGTGGTTATTGGAAAGTGCTTGATTTTATACTTTATCCACTTTTGAAAAGGGTAAAAATTCCAGCCTTTCCCCCAAAAGTCCATGCCCCCACCATTTGACTTTTCAACGTAGGTGATGTGTCCCTTTCTAATTTGATGTGGGCTTCAACTCGGAATTTATCCTTTTACATGGGCAGGACCACGGGTCATTTTAGAAGTTTTCACCCTTTCTGGAAACAAAGCTAAAATTCCTAAAGTTCCCCACCCGATCAAAGCACATATGAACTGAAAAAGGGCCACGTGTCCCTTTCTAATTCGTTACAGGGATGCGGGTCATTTTAGAACTTTTTCCCTTTCACCGTAATGCCTTAGAGAATAAAATGGATCCATCGCCTTGAAATTCTACCAAAATTGACCCAACCAATCAGGGACCAATAGGGATGTGGGGTAAATCTAACATTTTTTCCAAAATCACCAAAAGTGATAAGTTCAAAAATAAACCCATCCGGCCACATCCAATGAGAAGAAAATGCATAGCTTCACCTTTTTGAGCAATAATTTGACAGGGGAAAAGAATGTAGGAAGTTGTAGGAAACGGAAAAATGCCATTTTGCTCCCGATGAAGAATTTATTTCTCTGTAAAAAGGTTAAAAATGAAAGATGCAAGGTCCCACGCATTCCAAACGCATAAAAGAAGAACTAAAATCATTTCCCATCCATTGAAAATAGGTAAAAAATTTAACGGCAACAAACTGAGGAAATTTTGATTAAAAACATCGTGGGAAATGAAAATGAGCATCTAAGGAGTTTAAAACAAGAATTTCTTCTATGACAGGGCTCCAATTTTGAAATTAGATTCGAAAGGGTGGGGAAAATTGAGAGGACAACAGTTGGCTCCTTATGGGGATGATTTGGTAGAGGAAAGAGGAAAAATCAAGAACCTTAGAGAATTTTGGGGATGAACAAATCAGTGCCTTATCCAATGGGCAACAGAGTCAAAAATCAATATCAACATAGAAGACAATGCACACAAGGAAACAAGTAAAAACAAGAAAAACTAGAAACAAAACGCTATACAAAATGTACATAGGGACCACCAAAACTCCTAGGTTTTGAACAACTTCAAAAATTTCCCACTATAAGGAAGTGGGAGAGGAGAACCATCCATGTAATCTAGGTAAAAAGAGTTCTCACTAGAAAAATGTCTAATTTTAAAAGGACCAAGCCAAAGGGAATCAAATTTACCATGGCTGCCTCGAGGTTCATGCCTTTTTCCCAAAGAAGAACATTGTCTCCCACTTGAAAAGTTTTGGGTTTAGCATTTTTGTCAAACAGAGCTTTTACCTTGAGTTGATGAGATAATATTCTGTCAACCACTTGCAATATGTCTTCATTCAACTTCTAGAGGTACATAATTCTTTTGTCCAATGAATTGGTAAAGTTGGCATCCTCAATGGCCTTCATCAAATGTAAGGCTGGCAGTTCCAATGTCACTACAGGTGAGCTTCAACTCCATATACCACTTGAAAAGGAGACATTCCAATGGCTCTCTTAGGTGTAATCTTATTTGCCCATAAAGCATCATATAGTTTCTTATGCCAATTCCTCTAAGAGTCATTAACAAGCTTCGAAAAATGGTGACCAAGTTCTTGTTAGTTGATTCTACTTGCCCATTCCCTTGGGGATAGTAATCTGAAGAGTGGGCAAGGGAAATGCCATAGCCATAGCAGAAATCCATCATCTTAGCAGAAGAAAAATTGGAAGCATTTTCAATGACAATCTTGTTTGGTATCCCAAACCTTATTAAGATGTGCTCCTTGATGAAGTTGCATACTACTTCAGAAGTAGTACTTTTAACTGGAATGGCTTCCATCCACTTGGTGAAATAATCAGTGGTAGTCAAAACATGAGTATTTCCTACACTTGAAGGTGGATTGAGTGTCCCAATGAATTCCAAACCCCATTATTGAAAAGGTTCCTTAATCACCACTGGTTTGAGAGGTAAAGAAGCCAATTTCGGTCTTCCAACAAAGGTTTGACATGCTTCACACTTTCCTACTCACTTTGATGTATCTTTGAACAAGGTAGGCCAATAATATATAGCACGAAGGATTTTATGGGGTGTGACAATGAGAAGAGAAATGACCTCCACGAGCACGGTGGTGAAAAGTTGAGAACAATTTCTTTTACTTCTCTTTGTCAACACATTTCAAAAACCTTCCATATATGCCTCATTTGAACAATGTATTTTCCCACAATACATATTACGTGGACCTTAATTTTATGGATCTCTTTTCCTTGGCACTCAAATGGGATGGAAATTCTCCATAAGTAAGAAAGTGTACAATGTCAGCATAGCATTCGTCAGTTCGGCTGCAGAAAATAACATGGGTATCAACTTCCTCCTTGGACAATTTGGCATCAAATCCTTGATAATGAATTCACATAATCCATTCCATCAAACTAGCTTGGTGCGTTTGATTTAAATATCATACTCCTAAACTTTGGCTACCCAATTATCTCTATTGGTTCCAAATTCTTGTTGTGTAAGAATGGATTTAATAGTTGTATTAGGCACAAGCACAATAGAATGAGAGTTGAGGATGTAAAAATGAAACTGCTTCACAACTTTGACCACTGCAAAAGCATGTTTCTCCATCATGGTGTACTTCAACTCATGGGCTTTCAAAATATAACTCATGAATGCTATGGGGAGTTCATGACCTTCAACATTCTCCTGGGTTAACACAATAGCTAGAGTACTTTCAGTAGCATAGCAATAGATAATGAAGTCTTTGCTATAATTAGGGCATGCCAAGATTAGAGTCTTTTCTATAGCTCTCTTGATGTCTTCAAATGTAACCTTTCCTTCATAGGACCAGCCAAAATTCTACTTCCCTTTCATCATGTGGGCTATGTTCAAGAGGTTCAAGCAAAATCAGGTATGAATCTTCTTAAGAAGTTGATCTTGCCAAAGAAAGAGTGCACATCCTTCTTGCTTGTGGGGAGAGGGATCTTCTAAATTACCTAGACTCTTTTTGGATCAATATTGATTCCCTTCTTGGAGACAATGTGTCCCAATAATTTTCCCTCGGTGACACAAAATAAATATTTCTTGGGATTCAAGGTAATGCCATGCTCTCTACACTTTTGGAGGACATTTTCAAGGTGTTGGAAATGATCGAGTCAGTTTTTTAAAACATATTCAGATCATTAAGGTATACAACTATGCATTTTCCTTGAGGCGCCAAAGGCCGATCCATTTCCCTCGAAAGGTGGCACTAGCATTGATGAGGCCAAAATGCATTCTCTTGTAAGCAAAGGTGCCCCAAGGAGTGGTAAAGGCAATCTTATGTTGATGATATGTGATTTCTTTTGTAAAAAGGATGTGTTCCTTTGATTGAGAAGTCATGCTTGATATGTATTGTATCTTCTTTGCAGATTGCAGATCTTTGACTGAGTCGGAATATGATTGGACTCTTTTATTTCTTTCATTTTACACCTGAGTTTAATCTGACCTCGGAATGAATTATGGAGTTATCCATCTATAAGACCTAGCCTTGGATCAGTGGTATTGATCCAAGTGGTGCTTTAAGTTTATTCGTGATGAATTAAAATTATAGACCTTACGCAGGTTGCAAGGTCTGGATGCATTGAATAAGCTAGTCCGGAGTATAACTCAGGTTGATCGTGTTAAATGGATTGGTTCCCGATATCGTGATATATCTGGAAGGTCTTGATCACGGACCAGGTAATAATTCAATTACATATAATTCTATAGCCTAATGGCAGTATAGGAGTGAACCCTGTTCGAGAATGTATGTTGTAGGTTCTTTTTCTGAGCATTTGAAATGTTAGACCTAACTGGATTTATTAAGGTTAGTAACCTAAAACTAAACTATAACCTAGGGGTTAGATTAGTGTTAATCTAACCTAGACCTAGGCTAAGAGCTAATGTTTTAAGTTAGTATCTATGTGCTATGAGGTTAGACTAGGTGTTATCCTAAATCCTAACCTAAGTTACTAACCTAACTATTGAGCAAGAAAAGGGGACATATGGAAAGGTGCGAACCATGGGTGCAGTTTCTATGTTATTAAATGCATGGATAAGCATGAGGGACAGGTAATTTGGTGGAGGTTTTTAAAGCGGTTAACTTGAGCCGACGTGGCAGGTCGCCAAAGTTGGAAATGGTCTTTGGTGTGCATTTGTCCATCGCCAACTATGGCGGTCGGTGGCAGTGGGGATTGAGCGGGAAATTGGGAGTAAATGCCATTTATGAACTCGATCTTCGAGCTCGGGTTTCACGGGAAGGCATGCAAACTGGAAAGTTAATGGTTTGTTTGGTTTTTCTTTCGCTCAGTTTTCCCTCTGTCTGATCTCTAGTTCTTCGCACCAGTCTTCTTGGTGTTGCATGGCAAGTATGAGCGTAACTAGCTCTTTTCTCTGGCAAGGAAAATTTATAAGTCATGGAAACAAGCAAATTTTTGTTGGTGGATCTAACTTGGAAAAGAAGGAGAAGGTTCGAGCTCTTTCAGTGGTCTGCTTTGAAATTTTAAGCAAATATCCAGGCATGTTAGGCCCTAACCTTTAAAAATCTTGCTTTCTTTCAAGTGATTTCATTAAAACAACTCTATTCAGATGATTTATGGGTTTAGGTGATTTTATGGAAGTTACGGGTGATTTTGTTCTTGTATCTTCTTCATTTTGATTTTCAAATTTAACCCTTGATGGGTGTGTGTTGTATTTTGAATTGTTGCTCTGTTTTATTGTGTTTTGCATTCTGGCGTAAGTCTGTGAAATGTATGCGAGAAGGATACTTGACCTGCTCTGTGAGAACCCGTGCATGCTTCTCTTGCTGGGTTCAGGCTACAGTAGAAGCTTGTTGTTGATACTTGTTGATTGAGGCTTGTTGTTGATTCTTGTCGGAAAAGATACTGTTGGACTTTTGTGTGAATGTTCAGTTTTATTGGACTTCTTTGTAAGTTTTGTCGTGGTTATTATAGATGGTGGTTACAGAATCTAGTTGGGTTTCGCTATGGTATTTAAAGTTATTTGTGAACGGATAACTTGTTGTGTTTCAGTATTTCATTGCGGCCTTTTTGAAATTGTGTTTCCCTTGCGTTGAGGTTATGGGATTCAACCCGTTGATAGTATGCAATATACATATATTATTGTATTCAAAACGACTCTGTGGAGTCCATTGAATGATTCGTAAATTGTGGACCACTGTTGAAACTTCGTATATATATATATATATATATTTGAATATTGGTAATTTGATTTTTATCTGAGTCTTGGAGGAGTAACAAGTATTACGACCTCTGTTATTTTGTAATGAATACCTTCGTGTTGCAAGGAATTTTTGGTACAAACTCTTTGGGTGTATTTTTTTACGTTTCCTTTCTGTGTAAGCTTGAGCGAAAAATATGGAAGAGGCTCAGTTGGATTCCTTGTTACAAATTCAGTTTTTAGCTTTTGAATAAGCTTTGATTTGAATGTTTACCATTGTTGGCACAGTTAGAATCATTATCTATTATTTATCTTGTATATCGTTGTTTTTGACATCGTTGGGATTCCTTGAGTATTGAATGATATCAAGTATCGTGGCTCTGTACAAATGGGTCGTGAATACCATACTTCAAATTCTGAATACATTCAGATGTGAATACAGAATGTTATGTTTCCTTTCTGATTATCCCGTTTGATGAGGCTGTGCATGTTACGGATTTTGTATGATAATCTCTGCATAGTCTTAGGGAAACATCAAATTGCTTAATGCCATGGAGTCTATTGTTGACTGCGATATAATAGAAGTTCTTTGATTTCGACCTTGGGTCGAAAAGCCTTACTGTGTTTAGTAGGGACTAGCATGGGCTGTAGGTTGATGTAAGGGATTGTTGGCGTGTTTACGTCTTCTGTTGTATGGATATCCATTCTTGAGCTTGATTGAACTTAGGAGTTGTCGGCTGCACCTCAACAGGCAATGGCAGTGAATATCCTCTTGTATGTCGCTTCGTGTGGGAGGTCATGCTGAGTCTGTTTGGTAGATAGTCATCACTATTGGCGTGTTAGCTACTGTACAGGAGTTTTGTTATATTCGATTTTATCAAAACAGTGGTTCTTCTTGTGGCTCGTCTGACTTATTCGTATGCATGTAAGGTGAATGCTTTCCATTTGAGGAGATGGTACAGTCATGAACTTGTTGAAGGGAAATATGAATGACTTGTTTTCATTCTCTTCTGTTATGAAAATATATGTCGATATTTTTACCTAACCGTTGGAACTGTTTTTAACATATTGATGGAATCATGATTTGTTATGATATTCTTTTACTGTTGAATGAAATGATCATTCAAGTTTCTTGTTTTTGGAATTCAGATGGATAGATGATTTGGATACTTTCGTTCTTCTTGATCCCTAATATTTTGATGGAATATTTGAGAAGTAGTTAGGACTATTCTGTAACGATAATAGAGTTACACATTTGTAGTCATTTTTATATTACAAAAGCATAGTCTGAAACATGTATACTTGTTTGGTGAATTGATCTCATTTAAACAGGTTGTTTAATGAAAACAGTTGGTGGATTGCAATTGTTTTAAGAGTTAGTGCTTATCATGCTCAGTTCATCGAACTGACCCATGTTGAAAATTTTGCAGATGGTCGCCGTAAGTGGTAAAAATCATGCAGATCTGACAGGATGTTCAGATTGTTTAACTTGGTTTATGATGAATTCAGTTTGATTTTCTTTAAATGTACTATAAGAGGAAAGATGTTCTTCATCCGTTGAGTATTGTATCAAGTATGCTGAATGCATAAAATGTATTTGATTAGTTCTAAAAGGAATGGAAATTGATATTAGTTACTTATGTGTTTGTATTCTTATCTTGATAGTTTGACCTTCTTCGGTTCAAATATCTTGAGAGCATTGTTATTATTGTTTATATTTGGAGACTTTGTGATTATCAATATAAACTTGCAAGAATATGAGACTCGAACTTATGATTGTTTAGCAATTCGTATGTGTTCTATCTAAAGCTAAATTGAAAATAGATCATTTCTTCGAAATAGGGTTAAAATAAACCTAAACAGTAACGCTAAACAAGCTGAATTAAATTATTAATCCCTAGTCTTGATTATGCCAGGACAACATTTAATTGGATTCTTAATCATTATATCTTGATACTAGTAAGTACGATATAAATTCAGTTATGAGAACTGATATAAACCTAAATGGGGTTCAGATGGCAATCTCATGTGAAGTTTATGAGCTATTGTCCAATTTCGTTGATTTAGAATTATGCATATTCTATGAACTCCTTGATGAGACCTTGGCCTTAATAACTTCTCTATGTAGTGAGCTTTATTGAGAAAGGTCATTCTATGATGAGGAATCTAGGGATCGGGAAAGGCTAACCTTAGGGGAACGTCTTTTAATATAATTTAACTCAATGTGCGTAACGCTTATTAGTAAGTAGATCTTTTCGAGGCGGATTTAAAGGTTGACGGCACAAGTCAACTGCAGGGTTGTACCTTCGAGAAGATTAGGATCTTCTCGAAGATACAACAATGCAGGTGACTTATGACGACACCCTTTGCATTGATCGTTAATATTTACACCTTTAACTCGAACAAGTTACTTTGGGACCGATTAGGAATGTGGTCACATTATATGGCTGCCTAGGAGACTCGGGGTATCATGACACACTGGTTTAACTAGGGTTGACCCAAAGATGTCATCTTATCCCTAGTCCTCGAGTGCATCCATATAACGTTGTCACCTTACTAATCCGTTCCGAGTGATTAACCGGGGATAGGAGGACCGATGTAAGTCGGTATAAGACATTCTACATAACATAAGAATGGGGTGAAGGACGTATTCAGATCGACGAGTATGTTGTTAAGGAATACGAGACATAAGCAAAGATGTTTCAAATCTTTGGCCAAAGTATCGCAAGCTGCTGATTGCGTTGTCCTGAGTCACCTGGTCTAAGGGATGAGATGCCGATGAATAATGGTAACAATTATTCAGTTAGGTTCCTTGGACAGAGCATTCTGAATCCCAGAATAGGGAAGAGAACCACAAGAGTGATGTGTGAAATAAAAATGCTAACTCTTATTACTCATGAATAGATCGGTAGATTACCGAGTCATGGAATGAATAGATCGGAGGTACTCCGAGTCATTACAGCTGCATATGGTTATCTGTTATATGAATGGTTATTTGATTTGTGAGTTCTAAATTATGTATTTAGAACCAGGAAGCATTTATCAAAAAAAAAAAAATTGACTTGTTCTAATGTATAAAATGAGGATGTTACATCTTGGTATCAGAGCTGAAGGTTGCAGCTCTTGGGCCTATTGTGTCCATAATCTGATGAAAACCTAAATTTTCTTGTAACAGAAAATGGTTAGAACAAGGGGAACGTTGCGAATAATGCTCCACCAGAAGGAGGGGCGGCAACAACCCAGAAACTTGATGAGATCCTTGCTGCCCTGTTGGACACAAGAGATCGTTTAGTTGTACTTGAACAGCAGGTGATGGGAAATGAGGAGGATGAAGAAGCTGATAATAACAATCAGCAACCTCCTGAGGACAACCCCAATATGGGTGTTGATGTTAATGTTGGGAATGCACCTGTCCAACCAGAAAACAAAAAGGCCAGATTGGCAGCAGAACTCACTAATGATATAAAAAGGATAAGCCCACCTAAGTATGATGGCACCACATTAGGAGATGGAGCTGAGAACTGGCTCAGTGAAATGGAGAAGTACTTTGCAATAAGGAACTTCTCAGAGGAAACCAAAGCTATTTGGGGAGCCTATCAGCTTTCCCACGAAGCATCTTCGTGGTGGGATAGCCGTAAAGCTGAACTAAATATTGATGAGACCAATATTACTTGGGATCAATTTAAAGGCTATTTTAGGCAACGTTGGCTGCCACAACTTTTCTATGATCAGAAAATGACGGAATTCCAGAACTTAGCTCAAGGGAAGCTAACGGTAACTGAATTTTGGGAGCGGTTTACAAAACTCCTCAAGTATGTACCGCAGTATCAAACTGACGAGAAGTTCAGAATACAGAAATTCATCATGGGATTGAATCCCGTGATAGGGGGAGAGGTCGATGTTCACAGTCCAACCACTATGGAAGGAGTTGTTGAAAAGGCCATAAGGCAAGAACAGAAATTAAAGGCTATTTCTGCTCATAAAGAGGAAGTGCGGAAGAAGACTGCAAATCCTTCTTCAACCTCTCTTGCACCCAGAAAGGGACCATGGAAAATTTTTGGAAACAAGAGTAAGTTTCAAGAGATAACAGTAAGAAAGTAGTAGTAAATAAGCCTGCTGGAAACGTAAGGGATAATTTTGCTAAAAATTATAACAATGGGCAGAAGCCCTATGGAGGACAACGTGACAATTACAAGGTTGGAGGCAATTTTGAGCCTAAAAAGGGACCTGTAGGAGGCTGCTACAATTGTGGCAAAGACCACTACGCAAATCAATGCCCTTTGAAGAAGGATGATCGTAATCAGCAGCATAAGATACATGTTGCAGTAGCAGACAAGCAAGCTGAAAAGCAAGTGACACCTATAGAAGTTCGGGTAAGTTATTTGGCATACCTGTCACTATTATTTTTGATACAGGAGCTACTGAATGTTTTATTTCTAATAAACTTGCTTCTAAACTTAAGAGAAAAGCTGGAAAAATGGATAAACCTTGGGACCTGCATAAAGATGGTAATAACTCTGTTCATACAGTGAGTATGTGTCTTTTTGGGGCAGTCCTTGACTTACCTAATTTCTCCACGGAAGTTGACCTCTATGTTACACCCTTGGGATCGTATGACATTGTCATCGGTGTCAATTGGTTAGCTGACCATAAAGAAAAAGTAGACTGCTATGAAAAGAACATAAAATGTCTAGATGATCAGCTGGAATCAGCAGAGATTCAAGGGGTGAAACGGGAAATTTCAGTTAGAAAACTGTCAGCTATGCAGCTTAAAAAGGCTAAAAACAAAGGATGTACCCTTTATGCAGTAAAGATATCTGAATCTTCAGAAGAAGATGATGATTCCATGAAACGATTTCCTCTGCTACAAAGTTTCAGGGATGTTTTTCCTGAGGAATTACCAGGGTTACCACCCAAGAGAGAATTTGACTTCACCATCGAAATCAAACCAGGAACAGAACCTATTTCCAAAGCACCTTATCGGATGACTACTACAGAGTTAGTCGAGCTTAAGGCACAGTTGCAAGAATTTTGACTAAAGGTTTGATTAGACCAAGTGTTTCACCTTGGGGTGCACCCGTGATATTTGTGAAAAAGAAGGATGGAACGCTTAGGCTGTGTATTGATTATCGGATGTTGAACAAGGCAACAATCAAGAACAGATATCCACTTCCAAGGATCGACGATCTATTTGATCAGATGCGTGGAGCAGCGGTTTATTCTAAGATAGATCTTTGATCTGGCTATCATCAGTTAAGGATTAGAGAGGAAGATATTCATAAAACAGCTTTCCGAACAAGATACGGACATTATGAATTCACGGTTCTACCCTTTGGATTAACTAATGCACCCGCAGCCTTTATGAACTTAATGAACAATATTTTTCAAGAATATTTGGACAAGTTTGTACTTGTATTCTTGGACGATATTCTCATTTATTCTAAAAGCGTTGAGGAGCACAATGAGCATTTAAAGATAGTTTTAGGAATTTTGAGAAAAAGAAAGTTGTATGGTAAGTTATCCAAATGTTCTTTCTTTGATTCTGAAGTTCACTATTTGGGTCATGTCATAAGTAAAGAAGGGAATTGTAGATCCTTCAAAAATAGTGGCAATAATCGAGTGGCTCGCACAAAGAATGTGCACAAAGTAAGAAGCTTCATGGGTCTTGCTGGTTACTATAGAAAATTTGTAAAGGATTTTTCTAAAGTAGCTGCACCAATAACTTCATTGCAAAAGAAGGATAAGAAATTCATATGGAATGATAAGTGCGAAGCGGCTTTCAAAAGTCTGAAAGACCAGTTGACTTCTGCACCTATATTAGTTGTACCAGACCCTAATGGGAGTTTTACTGTTGTAACGGATGCTTCTGGGGAAGGCCTTGGAGGTGTTTTGCTACAAAATGATCAAGTCATAGCATATGAAAGTAGAAAACTTAAATTACATGAGCTGAATTATGCCCCTCATGATTTGGAGCTTGCTGCCATTGTTCATGCACTTCAAGTCTGGAGACACTACTTACTTGGGAAACCTTTTGAGTTGAAAACTGATCACTTAGGACTGAAATATATTTTCACTCAGCCTAATCTTAATGCCAGACAGAGAAGATGGTTAGAATTTTTATCACAATATGACTTTGATATTAGCTATATCAAAGGGAAGGAGAATAGAGTAGCTGATGCTCTAAGTCATAGGAGGCACATTTCTGCTCTTATAACATTAAGAACTCAGTTCAAGGATGAGGTAAAAAGTGCATCAGAATCAGATGCATACTTTCAACAAGTAAAAGCAGCGCTTGCTGCAGAACCTAATGATGAAAGGTATAAAGGTTTTCATTTTGATAATGAAGGAATCTTGCGTTATGAAAACAGGGTATACGTACCTATGCTGAATGATTTGAGAAAGAAGTTGTTAGTTGAATTTCATAATTCACCTTTCTCTGGACACCCGGGTATCACAAAGATGCTTGCTGATTTGAAATAGCAATACTTTTGGAAAGGTATGAAAAAGGATGTCATAAATTTTGTGACCCATTGTTTGGAGTGTCAGCGGGTTAAGGCAGAACATATGCACCCTGCTGGACTGTTATATCCTCATAGCATACCGCAGTACAAATGGCAAGTAATAACCATGGATTTTGTACAAGGATTACCCATGTCCAGGAATAAACATGATGTTATCCTAGTAGTTGTAGATAAACTGACTAAGGTAGCTCATTTCATCGCTGGAAATCTAAAGGATGATTCACCAGTGCTGGCCAAAAGATTCGTACACGAAATTTTCAGATTGCATGGTGTACCAGAATTGATTATATCTGACAGGGATCCAAGAATGACATCAAGGTTTTGGCAAACGCTTAATACAGACTCTTGGAACGAAACTAAACTTCAGTTCTGCATATCATCCGGAAACGGATGGACAAACTGAGAGGGTAAATCAAGTGTTGGAGGACATGTTGTGAATGTATTGCATGGATCAATAGTATAAATGGGAAGAGTATCTTCCATTAGTTGAGTTCGCATACAACAACACTTATCACTCATCTCTTAAAATGGCACCATTTGAAGCACTTTATGGAAGAAAGTGCAGAACTCCTGTTAGCTGGGATAGTGTTGAGGATAGAGTGGTAATTAGACCAGAGATTCTCACAGAAATGGAACAGCAAGTTAAGCTGATTCGTGAACGATTAAAGGAAGCAACGGATAGACAGAAGAGCTATGCTGACCTTAAGCGGGTTGATCGCAGGTTTGAGCTTGGTGAGAAGGTTTTTCTTCATGTTAAACCTAGAAAGAGTTCTATAACTTTTGGCAAGGCTGCCAAGTTGTCACCTCGATTCGTGGGACCTTTCAAAATTGTTGAAATAATCAATCCTGTAGCTTATCGATTAGCATTACCACCTGCTTTATCTCGCATGCATGATGTTTTCCATATTTCTTTGCTTAAGAAATACGTTTCAGATCTATCACATGTTTTAAATTGGAATTCCTTGCAGGTCCAAGACCCAGGAATAATCGTGGTTAAACCCACACGAGTGTTGGAAACTCACCAATTGCATTTAAGAAATCATGAAATACAACAATGTAAGGTCCAATGGGACCAGTTTAACAAAGAAAGTGCAACTTGGGAAAATATGGAAGAGATGAAAATTGCTTTTCCTTCTCTTTTTCAACAAAATGAAATCTGTTGACAAAACATTCTTTATGAACTTATTTTTTTAAGTATTTATGAAAGCCAGATGAAGGCAAACATTATTCAGGCTGAATAAAATGTGTTGTGACATTGATTTCTGGAACTATGCAAGTTGGAAAATAGTCGCATTGTTTTGTGAACTAATAAATTGGTTGACCTGAAGGTTAATTGAATATGTAATCATCGGGACGATGAATCTTTTTAGGAGGGAAGCATGTAACACCCTGAACTGTTGTTACTTCCTCCTGAGCATACAAGTGTTGATATGTGATTTCTTTTGTAAAAAGGATGTGTTCCTTTGATTGAGAAGTCATGCTTGATATGTACTGTATCTTCTTTGCAGATTGCAGATCTTTGACTGAGTCGGAATATGATTGGACTCTTTTATTTCTTTCATTTTACACCTGAGTTTAATCTGACCTCGGAATGAATTATGGAGTTATCCATCTATAAGACCTAGCCTTGGATCAGTGGTATTGATCCAAGTGGTGCTTTAAGTTTATTCGTGATGAATTAAAATTATAGACCTTACGCAGGTTGCAAGGTCTGGATGCATTGAATAAGCTAGTCCGGAGTATAACTCAGGCTGATCGTGTTAAATGGATTGGTTCCCGATATCGTGATATATCTGGAAGGTCTTGATCGTGGACCAGGTAATAATTCAGTTACATATAATTCTATAGCCTAATGGTAGTACAGGAGTGAACCCTGTTCGAGAATGTATGTTGTAGGTTCTTTTTCTGAGCATTTGAAATGTTAGACCTAACTGGATTTATTAAGGTTAGTAACCTAAAACTAAACTATAACCTAGGGGTTAGATTAGTGTTAATCTAACCTAGACCTAGGCTAAGAGCTAATGTTTTAAGTTAGTATCTATGTGCTATGAGGTTAGACTAGGTGTTATCCTAAATCCTAACCTAAGTTACTAACCTAACTATTGAGCAAGAAAAGGGGACATATGTAAAGGTGCGAACCATGGGCGGCAGTTTCTATGTTATTAAATGCATGGATAAGCATGAGGGATAGGTAATTTGGTGGAGGTTTTTAAAGCGGTTAACTTGAGCCGACGTGGCAGGTCGCCAAAGTTGGAAATGGTCTTTGGTGTGCATTTGTCCATCGCCAACTATGGCGGTCGGTGGCAGTGGGGATTGAGTGGGAAATTGGGAGTAAATGCCATTTATGAACTCGATCTTCGAGCTCGGGTTTCACGGGAAGGCATGCAAACTGGAAAGTTAATGGTTTGTTTGGTTTTTCTTTCACTCCGGTTTTCCCTCTGTCTGATCTCTAGTTCTTCGCACCAGTCTTCTTGGTGTTGCATGGCAAGTATGAGCGTAACTAGCTCTTTTCTCTGGCAAGGAAAATTTATAAGTCATGGAAACAACAAATTTTTGTTGGTGGATCTAACTTGGAAAAGAAGGAGAAGGTTCGAGCTCTTTCAGTGGTCTGCTTCGAAATTTTAAGCAAATATCCAGGCATGTTAGGCCCTAACCTTTAAAAATCTTGCTTTCTTTCAAGTGATTTCATTAGAACAACTCTGTTCAGATGATTTATGGGTTTAGATGATTTTATGGAAGTTACGGGTGATTTTGTTACTGTATCTTCTTGCTGTTCGATTTTCAAATTTAACCCTTGATGGGTGTGTGTTGTATTTCGAACTGTTGCTCTGTTTTATTGTGTTTTGCATTCCGGCGTAAGTCTGTGAAATGTATGCGAGAAGGATACTTGACCTGCTCTGTGAGAACCCGTGCATGCTTCTCTTCTTTGGTTCAAAGCTACTGATAGAAGCTTATTGTTGATACTTGTTGATTGAGGCTTGTTGTTGATTCTTGTCGGAAAAGATACTGTTGGACTTTTGTGTGAATGTTCAGTTTTATTGGACTTCTTTGTAAGTTTTGTCGTGGTTATTATAGATGGTGGTTACAGAATCTAGTTGGGTTTCATTTATGGTATTTAAAGTTATTTGTGAATGGATAACTTCTTTGTGTTTCAAAGATTTCATTGCGGCCTTTTTGAAATTGTGTTTCCCTTGCGTTGAGGTTATGGGATTCAACCCATTGATAGTATGCAATATACATATATTATTGTATTCAAAACGACTCTGTGGAGTCCATTGAATGATTCGTAAATTGTGGACCACTGTTGAAACTTCGTATATATATATATTTGAATATTGGTAATTTGATTTTTATCTGAGTCTTGGAGGAGTAACAAGTATTACGACCTCTGTTATTTTGTAATGAATACCTTCGTGTTGCAAGGAATTTTTGGTACAGACTCTTTGGGTGTATTTTTACGTTTCCTTTCTGTGTAAGCTTGAGCGAAAAATATGGAAGAGGCTCAGTTGGATTCCTTGTTACAAATTCAGTTTTTAGCTTTTGAATAAGCCTGATTTGAATGTTTACCATTGTTGGCACAGTTAGAATCATTATCTATTATTTATCTTGTATACTGTTGTTTTGACACTGTTGGGATTCCTTGAGTATTGAATGATATCAAGTATCGTGGCTCTGTACAAATGGGTCGTGAATACCATACTTCAAATTCTGAATACGTTCAGATGTGAATACAGAATGTTATGTTTCCTTTCTGATTATCCCAGTTTGATGAGGCTGTGCATGTTACGGATTTTGTATGATAATCTCTACATAGTCTTAGGGAAACATCAAATTGCTTAATGCCATGGAGTCTATTGTTGACTGCGATATAATAGAAGTTCTTTGATTTTGACCTTGGGTCGAAAAGCCTTACTGTGTTTAGTAGGGACTAGCATGGGCTGTAGGTTGATGTAAGGGATTGTTGGCGTGTTTACGTCTTCTGTTGTATGGATATCCATTCTTGAGCTTGATTGAACTTAGGAGTTGTTGTCTGCACCTCAATAGGCAATGGCAGTGAATATCCTCTTGTATGTCGCTTCGTGTGGGAGGTCATGCTGAGTCTGTTTGGTAGATAGTCATCACTATTGGCGTGTTAGCTACTGTACAGGAGTTTTGTTATATTCGATTTTATCAAAACAGTGGTTCTTCTTGTGGCTCGTCTGACTTATTCGTATGCATGTAAGGTGAATGCTTTCCATTTGAGGAGATGGTACAGTCATGAACTTGTTGAAGGGAAATATGAATGACTTGTTTTCTTTCTCTTCTGTTATGAAAATATATGTCGATATTTTTACCTAACCGTTGGAACTGTTTTTAACATATTGATGGAATCATGATTTGTTATGATATTCCTTTTACTGTTGAATGAAATGATCTGTCTGAAGTTTGCTGTTTTTGGAATTCAGATGGATAGATGATTTGGATACTTTCGTTCTTCTTGATCCCTAATATTTTGATGGAATATTTGAGAAGTAGTTAGGACTATTCTGTAACGATAATAGAGTTACACGTTTGTAGTCATTTTTGTATTACAAAAGCATAGTCTGAAACATGTATACTTGTTTGGTGAATTGATCTCATTTAAACAGGTTGTTTAATGAAAATAGTTGGTGGATTGCAATTGTTTTAAGAGTTAGTGCTTATCATGCTCAGTTCATCGAACTGACCCATGTTGACAAATTTTGCAGATGGTCGCCGTAAGTGGTAAAAGCATGCAGATCTGACAGGATGTTCAGATTGTTTAACTTGGTTTATGATGAATTCAGTTTGATTTTCTTTAAATGTACTATAAGAGGAAAGATGTTCTTCATCCATTGAGTATTGTATCAAGTATGCTGAATGCATAAAATGTATTTGATTAGTTCTTAAAGGAATGGAAATTGATATTAGTTACTTATGTGTTGGTATTCTTATCTTGATAGTTTGACCTTCTTCGGTTCAAATATCTTGAGAGCATTGTTATTATTGTTTATATTTGGAGACTTTTGTGATTGTCAATATAAGCTTGCAAGAATATGAGACTGAATTCTTATGATTGTTTAGCAGTTCTTGTATGTTCTATCAGAAGCTAAATTGAAAATTAGAACATTGTCTTTTGAAAGATAGGGTTAAAATAAACCTAAACAGAACGCTAAACAAGCTGAATTAAATTATTAATCCCTAGTCTTGATTATGCCAGGACAACATTTAATTGGATTCTTAATCATTATATCTTGATACTAGTAAGTACGATATAAATTCAGTTATGAGAACTGATATAAACCTAAATGGGGTTCAGATGGCAATCTCATGTGAAGTTTATGAGCTATTGTCCAATTTCGTTGATTTAGAATTATGCATATTCTATGAACTCCTTGATGAGACCTTGGCCTTAATAACTTCTCTATGTAGTGAGCTTTATTGAGAAAGGTCATTCTATGATGAGGAATCCAGGGATCGGGAAAGGCTAACCTTAGGGGAATGTCTTTTAATATAATTTAACTCAATGTGCGTAACGCTTATTAGTAAGTAGATCTTTTCGAGGCGGATTTAAAGGTTAACGGCACAAGTCAAATGTAGGGCTGTACCTTCGAGAAGATTAGGATCTTCCCAAAGATACAACAATGCAGGTGACTTATGACGACACCCTTTGCATTGATCGTTAAGATTTACACCTTTAACTCGAACAAGTTACTTTGGGACTGATTAGGAATGTGGTCACATTATATGGCTGCCTAGGAGACTCGGGGTATCATGACACACTGGTTTAACTAGGGTTGACCCAGTATGTCATCTTATCCCTAGTCCTCGAGTGCATCCATATAACGTTGTCACCTTACTAATCCGTTCCGAGTGATTAACCTGGGGATAGGAGGGACTGACAGAAGTCGGTATAAGACATTCTACATAACATAAGAATGGGGTGAAGGACGTATTCCAGATTGATGAGTATGCCGTTAAGGAATACGAGACATAAGCAGTATGTTTCAAATCTTTGGCCAAAGTATCGCAAGCTGCTGATTGCGTTGTCCTGAGTCACCTGGTCTAAGGGATGAGATGCCGATGAATAATGGTAACAATTATTCAGTTAGGTTCCTTGGACAGAGCATTCTGAATCCTAGAATAGGGAAGAGAACCGCAAGAGTGATGTGTTAAATAAAAACGCTAACTCTTATTACTCATGAATAGATCGGTAGATTGCCGAGTCATGGAATGAATAGATCGGAGGTACTCCGAGTCATTACAGCTGCATATGGTTATCTGTTATATGAATGGTTATTTGATTTGTGAGTTCTAAATTATGTATTTAGAACCAGGAAGCATTTATCAAAAAAAAAAAAATTGACTTGTTCTAATGTATAAAATGAGGATGTTACGGTTGATCTACAAAGCACTTACTTCTACTTGATTATATCCCGAGAATCCATCAAGCATGGACATCATTTCTCTTCCTAACATGCACAATATTAGCAATCCACGTTAAATGGTGAATGGGGAAATGATCTTAGCCTTCAATAACTTTTAGATCTCTTGAAAGATTGTATCAGCAATTTTAGGGTTATGCTGCCTCTGCTTTTTCCGAAAGGGATTGATCCCAGGTTTTAGAGGAATGAAATGTTGCATCTCATTTGGCTAAAAATCCTTGAGGTCATCATAAGAATATGCAAGAACATCAACATATCTTTTCAATAGATTTACTTCTTTCTCCCTCTCCTCTTGTGTGCAAGCACTTTCCAATGTTTACTAGCATGGGTTCATTAAGACTCCCAATGTTTATCTTTTCAAAGTCAGCAGACTACTGAGCTCCTTTGGAAGTTTTGGACTTGATGTACCTATCATGTTTATCAAATAACTCTTCCAAACTTACCAACCCTTTAGGTATCTTATTACCTTTCAGTTTTATGCAGCCATCATGATCCATTTCTTCTTTGTTATCTTCTTCATTTGGGGGCACACACTCTCTAGGTGGATTTCCACTTCCTTCAAAGTACTGACTAGTCAAAATTATCTCGAGTTCAAGGAAGGAAAGTAAGTGTTGATCATCATTAAAGACATTTCAATTGTTTTCATTGTCAAGCACACTAGGCCTATGAATCATCTCAATGGTGAATTTATCTTGGGATAAATCTAGATGAGGGATCAATAGAGACCGAGACAACCAAGGAATCAGCCCTAGTGTTTCTTTCCCTTGGCATGGCTTCAATTGAAAAGGCATCAAGGAACTCAATGGAATCCCAAACCAGATTCTGTAATGTTTCAACCTTCTATTCTTCACTTGAAAGAGATCTCTGACCTATTTTACAATCAGCTCTACATCTCCACAAGCAAGGAGATTATTGATCCCCATCTCTTTTTCCATGCTTAAACCGACGATGAGAGCCTCATACTCAGTTGTATTATTTGTGTTTTCAAATTAGATCTTGAAGGAAGAAGGATGAATTTTCCCTTCAGGATAAAAAAGCACTGCACCAGCTCTAGAACCATCTGAGGAGTGGCTCCCATCAAATTCCAAGATCCAAATGCCATCATGATCAAGAAACACTTCCTTAGGATGGTTAGCCTCATCTTGTGACATGATCATGTAGTTACCATGACCAATGTCCTCATAAAGTATTTGTCCCTTTGGGTCATATATTTTTGCATGATATATTCAATTTGTTTCTCAGTGCAAGAGCTTCATCATTTTCCCATTCACTGGAATAAGAGCATATGGCCAATCCATCATGATTTCTCCTCCAACATATCTATAAAAAATCCTACTCAACAGCATGTCATAGGAAGGGGGAATATCAACTACCAAAATGGTGGCTAAAACTCTCTTCTCTAGAAAATCAGCAAAGGCTACTTGTGCATCCTTGATCCTTCCAACCAATGGCACTTCTCTACTTTCCATTGAGTAACATGAACCAAAAGTGTGGGTTAGGGTTAAGCCTAGGGCATGAGCTACCTTAGCAAGCATCACATTATCTGAAGCACTAGAATCAATAACACAATTGTTGAGTTTGTGGCCAGCTATGAGGAGAGTGACATAAAATGGTTCGATCTTCTCATCAGATGAAGTGATTGCTGCCACAAGGCTTGGTTGAGATGAAGGAGAAGGAGTGGGCAAGATACCTTTAGAACTAGGGGATGAAGGCTTGGATTTGGAATTTACAAATTCTACCATCTTAGCAAAGGCCTTAGGATGGGTTTGGTAGAATTTGTCTTCTGAGATCTGGATCTTAGTTTTCTCGAGATGGTCAATAATGTCAAAACAACCAGAGGTAGGTGGAGCATCATTGATAGGATTAGATGAAACTTTTGACTTATCAAATCTATCATTTGAAGGGCAAGAAGTTTTAGGAGCGAAACAAGAGGAGGAATGAACAACAGAACCTACCTTGGGTGTGGAATAAGTTGGAATAGGAGCTCCTCTCCTTGCAATTACTGGAATGGTTGTAGGAGGTTCCTTAGATATTTTAGCAAGCTACACCACTTTCTATTTCTTTTTGGCTTGCTCACGAGTCATGATAGCATATGATTCATTATTCATCTCTGTAAATCTTTCTTCATAATCATCCTCTTCATCTATACCTTCAGTGGTGAGAAAATGGACATGATATCCACTCAACTCTTCTAATTCTTCATCAGCTTCCTCTTCATGTTCTTCAAATATTTCATTCTCCTCCTCATCGTCAGGCTCCAACACTTCACATGTTGCATTAACTGGAACTTTAACAGGTGGGCCTTCAATCACCAATCTAGTCTGAGGAGAGGGTGACTGATTCCTGGGCTAAAATTTCTTCTTAGGAACATCATGATAAGGAGCATGATGGGCTAACTACTTCTTGAGAGAAATGAGATCATTAGTAAGTTTCTGTACCAACTTATATACATTAGCTCCAGGGAAGATGTGGAAGAAGGAGATGCTTTGGATTTGGATGATTCTCTCCTTAGCTTGCTAGACATGATCAGATCATCTTCAACACTGACAAAAAATCTCTTATCAACATCTAAAGTGGAAATATTAGCTCTTCTAAGTGCATAGCTCACTTCAGGAAGTTGGGCATTAAGGAAGAAACATTTCTAAATCTGATCCATAGGGCGTGTGTTTTGTGGGATCTTGTTAACCAGCCTGTTGAATTTGGCCACAAATTCCCTCATGGGATCATGTGACTCTTTCTTGATTTGAGAAATCTAGGCCAAGAGGGCATGTACATCCTCAGCAGGTTTGAAACACTACTCAAACTAGGTCATCATGGTGTTCCAATTGGTGATGGATCTAGCAAGG
This sequence comes from Taxus wallichiana var. yunnanensis, assembly GCA_018340775.1. Classification (NCBI taxonomy): domain Eukaryota; kingdom Viridiplantae; phylum Streptophyta; class Pinopsida; order Cupressales; family Taxaceae; genus Taxus; species Taxus wallichiana. The sequence goes on along the minus strand of CM031236.1, from coordinate 269,535,449 downwards.
AGATGATAAAACCAATCAGTAACATTATCTTGCAATGTCTCTACAAAAATTCTAACAGAGATATCCTCATGTTCAACTTCGAGAACACCATAAGCAACAATGAAGGCCATAATATGCTCATCTAGATGAACCTTCCCATCACCTCTGAATTTAGGGAAATTCTTTCTATTGCCTCTAGGAAATTCATGCAATGGCTAGGGAAGAGAAAGAGGCCCAACCCTTTGGCCCCAAGGTAGAGGAGATGCCATCCTTGGAAATATTGTTTGGAGAGGAACTGAAACACCAATGAGAATCAAAGCATGCAAATTAGGACTGATTTGATCTTGAGGGATGTCACTCCCAGAAGTTTTGTCTCTAGCAGGAGGAGTGCTTGCAGATCTTGTTCCTCTTCTTTTTCTTGATGAAGGGAGAGAGAAACCTTGATGATCCGAAGTTGGAAATGAGGGTCTTCTTCCCCAAGGGTTATTCTACCCCAAGTGTATCTTGGAGTTTCTAGATCAAAGATGATCAAGAAGTTGTTAATCAAAAACTAGAATCCATTTGCAATGAATTCCTAGTAGAGTCACCAAAAAATTGTTGGGTTTCAGAATGGAACAAGACTAGAAACCACAGTCAGGGGACAAATGTGTCCCTCCTCTTTAATGGGAGAGGTTCCCTTATTGAAATATGAAAAAACAAATGTACAAATCTATAACTATCAATGTTTGGATCCTAGTATCCCAGAGTGTTTTCATACTCAAAAGATTACCAATCAGAAGGATTGGAAGAATAAAGAGATGGAAGAAGGAAAAAAACAACAAGGATTTTGGGAAATATAGATAGCAAAGTATCTCCCTACTCACATTGAACCAAGAAAATATAGAAAAGGATCAATTACTTCACCACCGATGCAAATCTGCAGACACAAAGTTCTAAAGATTACATCAGACCAGAACACAAAGTTTCTATTGAATGCAAAACAAATGATCCATTGAATCGGGAAAAGATAGAGAGAGATAATAGAGGAAAATAAGAAAGAAATAACTTCTATATTGAATTACTTCCAAATTTACAACGTTCCTAGAAAAACTAGAATCCCCTTTTTCCATGGCCAAAACCATGTTCTTATAACAATTCGTGTACATCCATACTTTGTCCCCAAGAAAATAATATCCAAAAGGAATAATGTTTATTACAGATCCGGATTTGGAAAGTGACATGAAACAAACGCACTCATAAAAACTAGAGGCTCAAAAATGTGAATATTTCGTCAATTCGAGCATGATTACTTTAGCAGGGGCATCTCGTGATTTTCTTCTTCACGTGGTTCTACCATTTCCACCTTTTAACCACTTTCATAGCACTTAAGTAATTACTAGTAAGTTTTCTCCCTTTTTATTACGTGTGCCCAAAAACTCTGTTTTCGATGATCAAACTTTACACCCCTTTAAACTTATTGATTTAGCTTCACAATAAACTAAAAATGCATCTCATGAAGAAAGCGACAAGGATACGAGAGAAAGAATAATGAAGAATGATCTATTTTTTGCATTTTACACAGCTCTAGTTCATTAATGGCGTTAAAAATAGATGAGAGCATTTGGCTATCTTTTCCCCATTTTCCTTCAAATTTGGTCCCCTGCACGTGAATAGATCTAAGCAATGACGGCCACGGGGGAGAAATCTACGTTTCCAGACATTTGGGAGAAAAAGCACAATTTTTCATTTTCTCCGTCCCTCCGCATCTCCACCAAAGGCCGGACATGTGGCGCCATCTGCGTGGCTAAGGAAATGTAATTCAAATCATCGTTTAAAATATTTTTAAAAAAGGCTCAAATTCTCAAAAACCTCTACCGGCCCACTTTGACTTTTCAATGTGAACACATGGCACACCATGATTGGAAAAGGGGTCATGGCTCAATTTGCAACATTTTAACCCTTTTGTGAAAAAGGCTCAAATTCTTAATTTCCTCTGCAGGAGCTGTTATTCTAATTTCATTCTTCAACATGTGGCATCACCTAACTGGTTGTGGGAAAGTGCTTCAATTTTATACTTTATCCACTTTTGAAAAGGGGAAAAATTCCAACCTTTCCCCCGAAAGTCCATGCCCCCACCATTGAATTTTCAATGTAGGCCACGTGTCCCTTTCTGATTTGTTGTGGGCTTCAACTCGGAATTTATCATTTTGCATGGGTAGGACGCGGCTCATTTTAGAAGTTTTCACCCTTTATGGAAACAAAGCTAAAATTCCTAAAGTCCCCGTTAGTCCGCCAAAGTGCATATGAACTGAAAAATGGCCACGTGTCCCTTTCTAATTTGTTGCGGGGATGCCGGTCATTTTAGAACTTTTGCCCTTTTCCATAATGCCTTAGAGAATAAAATGGATCCATCGCCCCAAACTTCTGCCAAAACTGCTCTAGCCAATCAGGGACTGGCGGGGATGTGGGGCAAATCTGACATTTTTTCCAAAATCACCAAAAGTGATAAGTTCAAAAAGAAACCCATCCGGCCGCATCCAATGAGAAGCAAACGTGTAGCTTCACCTTTTCGAGCAAGAATTTGATGGGGAAAATAATGTAGGAAGTTGCAAGAAATGGGAAAACACCATTTTTCTCCCGATGAAGAATTTATTTCTCTATAAAAAGGTTAAAAATGAAAGATGCAAGGTCCCATGCATTCCAAACACATAAAAGAAGAACTAAAATCATTTCCCATCCATTGAAAATAGGTAAAACATTTTAACGATAGCAGACTGAGGAAATTTTGATTAAAAATGTCGTGGGAAATGAAAATGAGCATCTGAGGAGTTTAAAACACGAATTTCTTCTATGGCAGGGCTCTAATTTTCAAAATTAGATTCGAAAGAGTAGGTAAAATTGAGAGGACAATAGGTTGCTCTTATGTCACACTTGAAGTAGCGAGCAAGTAGCTAGATGTAGAATGTAATAAATGTGTGCATGGAAATAATAGACTCCCCTCCTATGAAGTGTGATGCAGATGAACCAACCTTTGTCCCTTGTGATGGAGCTAGATGGATGCAAATGTAGCTATAGATGCCTTTTATGGATGCAACCTTGGGTGGAGATAGTAGATGTTTAGTGCTTGGTCACTTATTATGATCAGATAACTTTATATTTATATGATTCCTTTGCTTGAATTTTTTAATTAACCCAAAAATGCTAACTATGGTCAAACATATAGATAGGACATAGAAAGTGTGACCAAAGTAAAAGAGGACAAGGGTGCCTAGAGGGGATGGGGGCACCGACACCGGCATTGGCATCCTGGATGGGCGCTAGTTTCCATAATGAAAAATGCCAAAAGGTGAAAAGAAAAGCGAGAGAGTAAGAGTACAAGTCTGAAAGTAGAAGCATAAAGCAAAGAAAGGTGGCCAAAGGCATGGGTTGATTAGTACTTTTCTTACTTAGGAATCATATGAATGGTAATATGTAATAGAGACTAGATAATGTCTCAAAGTGTGTGCTTTTGTGTCTACATTTTCCCCACTTTATGTTGGTGATTGGAAAGCTCAATAACATAAATTAGATAGAGATGTGTATGTGATATCCATGTAGAAAGAATTCCGAGGGACTAGACAAATATTGAAGTGCTAAAAAGATGGAGTGTGGAGACTAAATATGCAAAAGTGTAAAAGGTGATGAAAATGAACCTAGGGTGGAAGTGCATGTGTATATGCTGATGTGTGTCATATACATGTTGTTTGATGTTGATGTGCATGATGTTGTTGTTGATTTTTTTGACTTCTTTCTTTGGATATAGATGGACCTACAAAAGAGAATATGATCAAGTAATCAAATACGCATGTATATGTATAAAAAACATGTAAGCAAGTATCTAAAAGAAATGCTGAAAATGTGAAAAAGGAACATGTGCACATGATCCATGATGCGAAAAGAGTGTAGAAAGGATCCTTTCAAAGAAGTTTGAATTTTTGGGTGATCTCATCCCACTGGTTGAAGATGTATAGGGAGGAAAGTCTTATTTATCCTCCAACCTTTAACCACTTCCCGAAATTATAGAGATCTCAAAGATCTTATCTAGTTTTTGGTGATCCGCGCCATACAGGAAGTAGTGTACGAGAGGAAGGTATGGTGTTATCTTCTAACCTTTGACTTCTCCCTAGGATAAAACACCACTTTGCATGTTATTTTTAATGTAGACACAAAATCACGCACTTTGGGTAATTATTTAGTCATTGTCTCATACTACTATTCATATGGTTCTTAAGTGAAAAGAGTAGTAATTAACCCATGTCTTTGGCCATTTTGGATTTTTTTATGTTGCTAATTTTGATATTTCACCCATACTTTCCTAGTATATACCCTCATACTACATTTTCCCTATTTCGATTGGGGCGCCCCATGCGCCCTAGTCCCATCTGGGTGCCCTGACCCTCTTTACACTTTCCTCTCACTTTTTGGGTAGATTCTAGCCATTTTAGCTTCTTATATTTTTGGTGATCAACATTTTTGGGGTTAATTATGAAATTAAATCTAGAGAACCATATAAATATAAATTTATGTGACCATAATGAGGGACCAAACACTAAGCACTAGTTATCTCCACCTAAGGTTACATCCATCAAAGGCATATAAATCTACATTTGCATCCATCTAGCTCCATCACAAGGCACACAAGGTTGGTTTATTTTAATCACACTTCATAGGAGGGAAGTCTATTGTTTCCATGCACACATTTATTACATTTCACATCTATTTACTTACTACTTCACTAAGTGTGACTAACACAAGAGCAACCTAGGGCACAATTATACACACACACCTAGATCTGCATTGGAGTCCGAGATGTAGTGTAGCACTTCGATGATAAGCCCATCAATTTGGTAGTTGACTAAACATGTATGAGAAAGGCGTCAAAAGCATGAAAAATTAGACTCAAACGTCTAATAACAATAAAATGGTAACATTCATGATTAAGCCATACAAGGAAGAGTATTTAAAAGAAGGCGGAAATGAGTTTACGTTTGATTAAAAAGGTGCAAAATAATGAATGAGCTGAACCAAAAACACTTAAGAACCGTGCATGATCAAATTACACAATTAGTCAAAGTGAACATAATGCACAATAAAAATAAGAATAAGAATTAGAATAATAATAATAAACCAAATTGAATGGAAATGACCGAATTAATTTAATGAGAGAAAATAACTAAAGTAAGTAAATATTAATTAGAAGATAATAAAAATAAAAAAAAAATAAAAAAAAAATCCTAAAGTTTAGAACTTGAGTTAAAAAACAAATAAATAAATAAAGAAATAAAGAAAACCTAAGGCAATAAACTAGTGTATAAACTAAAAAAATGAAACCTAAACCAAAATTTTGCATGTGGAGGGCTCGGGCAGGCGGGGATGGGACTTGGCGAGTGGGGTTGGAATGGCTTGGTCGTGGGTGGAGTTGAAGTTTTGGAAGGATCGGGGACGAATCGAAGTGGTAGTGTGGGATCGTGCAAGGTAGAAGCACGGGAATAAAGGTGAGGTGCAGGTTGGCGAGTGGGGATCAAGAGATGGGATCATGTGGGGAAGGGTAGATGGATAAGATCTATGGAAATCTCATGATGAGGATGGATGCAAGCCGGTTTAGGGATGGAAGGGATGAGGGGGGACGGGGTTTGCATGTGGGAAGCGGGGATTGGGATGGGTAGGGGCTTGGGATAGAGTCTGCGTAGGAATGGAGTTGGCTCGGTGTTGGGGAGAGGTTGGTGAGGGAGCCGAGGGAGTGGGTGAGCTGTTAGGGGTGAGGTGGATGGGTAGTTTGGTAGAGCTCGATAAGGTGGGGTGGGAGAATGTGAGGTGGCTAGGGGTAGAGTCTACTTAGGAAGGGAGGTGGCTCAATGTTGGGGAGAGGTCGGTGATGGAGCCGAGGAGTGGGCGAGATGCAAGGGGTGAGGTGGATGGGTAGGTCGGTGAGAGAGCTCGATATGGTGGGGTGGGAGAATTTGAGGTGGCTCGACCGAGATGGTTGAGCCGGGTAGGGAGGAGAGGATAGGGGTAGATCTAGGTTTAGGGGTTTACAAAAATTTATTATTTTTGTTTTTTTAATTTGTGTGAAATTTGATTGTTTTACATTAAATATTAGTTAGAAATATGTAAAAACATGCTATTTGTTTTGTTTTTAAAACTAAAATCTAAGTTAGAAATATGTAAAAAATAATAAAAATATAACTATATTGTGTTTGTTTTTTATCATGCAAGTAGTCCAACAGGAAAATAAAATGGAAAGAAAACAAATCCTGTGAATCAAAGAAAAAAACCTGCAAATCTACAAACAAAATCAGACCTACAAAATTTGTAAAAAGAACACATGAAACCAGCAATAATTAAAATGTTTGTTTGTTTGTTTGTATTGGAGTTGGGATAGTGATGTTATTGCTTTCAAACCTACACAAGTTCTTGCTTCTAAATCTACACAACAACAGAAGCACTCCAAAGCAAATTTAGATAAACAAAATGAAACAAAAAGGAAATAGGAGGGGTGTGGGTCCCACTAGGTGTGCCAAAATGTAAACAAATAAAATCACTGTAATAGAAAGATAAACAAACAATGCAAACCTTCCAATAACCTTCTATGCAAACCTCAAATAATGGTCTCTTGTGAAACCTTGCAAAATGGATGTTAGAGATGATTTATGGATGCCCTTGAGTGCTTTCCAAATATAGAATGTAAATGCTATCAACACAAAGAATTCAGCAGAGTTTTGTACTTCAAAATCAAGAGGATTTGAAAGGAAGGTAAGCCAATAATTTATAGAGGCAGAAGGTAGTTAAAATTGGTTACACATGGATAAATGAGTATGCTAAAAATAACATTGTGGGAAGTTGCAATAGTGTCGGGGGTAGTAAATGAATTAATTACAAAAATCTACATCCGAAAAGGTGGTTGTACATGCATTTTAATTTCCCCCACCTTTCTAGGATTCTAGAAGTGCAGTTAACTAGGATAAGGATAAGGAGTCCAAGTGGAGTCTAAGTGGAGTCTAGGTGGAGTTTGAGCAAGTTGCAGTGATTAGGATGTGCACACACTTAATTAATTAATTAATAATTAATAATTAATTTAACTAAATGGGTACTAAGGATACATGGGATTAATCTAATTAATACTGAAAAGTACAATGTGTATAAATTAATTACTTTAATCAATTAATCACAAATAGGTGAATAACAAGATGTACTAGGATAACACTTGGAATAAGTGGAAATAGAAGTTTGAATTTTGGGGTGTCTACATTTTTCCCCTACGTAAAGTGCTATTGTAAAGTAATAGTGCTTTAAAGATAGTAGTACCATCTGAGATCAACTATTGGAAAATTGTGAAGCATTGGGATGCCATAACAAACGTAAGCAGTAGAGGAATGCCCCTCAAGTGGGTGGATGATGCAGCAAGGCGGTGGACAACCGTTGATAGGAAGAAAGAAAGGGATTAAAACAAGGATGGGAAAGGACTGTGTTTGTAGCATGAGCATTAATTGGAGAGTAATTTTGTAGAGTAACCTGATTTTTTTTTGTTGCACAATAGAATTTTCACCATGATTATGAAACAATCAAGATGGTTAATCCGGATGTGTGTAAACAAACACACACAACAAAGAAAGTATAAAAAGGAAAATAAACCCAATATACAAAGTAGGTGTCGACACAAGGGCTATAAAGTAACCAAGATGTGATCACGCTACTTGTAAGTGGTCCAAAAAGAGTAAACATCAACAATTCAACACAAATTTGAAAAAGAAGACAATCAGCTATGCCCCTAATACGTGCCACAATGATGATTAAGTAGATATAAATGCTCCCAAGTGGGAATAAGACCGGAAGAGTAGAGTTAAAGCAACTCCTTATGACACTCTTGTTGAATCCGTTGTGCAAATGATCAAAGTTGAAATTTCCCCAAGTGAAGTTATATCATGAAGGAAAAATAATTGTGTGACTTGCCCCAAGCAAAGTTAGCATATCATGCAAAGGGAAGAAAGTGATAGTTGTAGGATTGGCACAATCACAAGGGTGATAGATAAAAGTATGAAATTTATCAAGATTGTGTTAAGATGTTGAATGATTCACTTTAAGTGTTTTCCAATTGTAGGATTTCTATGATAAGTGAATGTTTGTTCAAATTTTTGTAATTTTTGTAAAAAAATGGATTTTGCAATATTTGATTTTTTTATTTTTGAAATATTTGAAATAAAAATGCAAATAAAAATGAAGACATTCCATGGCTTACATAAACCATGAGGAAAACACAACAAGTGTAAGTGACAAAAAGATATAAAATAAACAATAAAAAGAAACCCAATATGAACAGGAAAGAACCAACAATAAAAAGAAACCCAATATGAACAGGAAGGAACCATGCCAAAGTTATATATGAACTAGGATGCGAATAAATTTCCTGCAATTGGTCCACAATAAAAGAAAACAAAGTAAAACACAATGACAAACTAAAAGAATAACAAGCATCGTCACAATGTTAACAAAATGCAATGATACAATACAACATGTAAAAATAATGTCTAATGACACTTCAAATGTGTTCCACATTGAATAAATAGACAGATTTGAATGCCCCCAAGTGATAGCTTAGCACACAAGAGGATTGGATTAGGCTGAAGAGTAGAGTGATACTTATATACTCTGAAAGATACTCTTGTCAGATCCCATTGAAATTTGATTTGTATTGGGTTAAAATGCAAAATTCAAGTGTGCCCCAAGAAAAGTTATATTGTGAAAGGGTAAATGGTTTCTTCGAGCATAGATATACACCATGAGCAATAAATATACACCATAAGGAATAAATATGAGTATGATCTAGAACAATCATGAGGAGTGCCATCAAATGATGAAAGCTGTTGAAGCTGTGTGATCCAGTTGCTGAAATTTTGTCAAACATTAAGCGAGTGTTTTGATTGTGATTAGAAACTATTTTTGGATTTTCGAACAATTTTAATTTTTTTTTGTATTTTTAAACAATTATATATATATTGTAAGTTTTTTGAGACATTTTTTTGTATTTTACAACTCGATAAAGAGGTACACTGCTTGAAAGTAGGTACAAATAATTAAAAGCATTCCATTCCATTCGTAGAAATGTAGATGATAAAATTATTAGGGTGGGTCACTCCGCTCGTGGCTCCACACAACTAAGAAGATGTGAGGGCTCATCACCATGAGCCAAGAAGGACGTGAAAATGAGATGAATAGGGATATATTAAAGGGTGAAGAGAAAGGATGCGATGACACAATATGTAACAATGATCTGTGTGAGAAAAATGTAACTCATCTCCAGTCAAGATTACCTAACCGATTACAAGATGATTCCACTTTATAGGTTTTGACTTGACTTAGATCCATTGATGGCCTACTGATTGGAGAAATCTAGATGAAAGGAATTATTGTCTCTATTTACATGAGAAACTAAATTACTTCTTAGGAGGTTTTTGATTAAGCACTTTGATTCAGATTTCATAAAGGATTTATTAGTTAATTATTTTTTACTTTTATGAAGTACCCCCTATATCTTGCCTCATGTCATCGGTAAAAGGCAAGGGCTCAACACCAAAGACAAAATGTAGACGATTAAGGCCTTTCTCCATTCCCAGTCTCATCATACCGCCGAGAAGAAGTATGGGCTTATCACCGGAGACTGTGAAGGATGACAAGTGCATTGATTTTATAATTTTTTTTTTTTTAGATTGATTAAATTTTGCCTTGTATGTTGATAGTGTGCTTGTTGGGAAGGAACATTCTCCCCGAGTCTCATCCTCATGTAACTAGTAAGATTTAAGGGTTCAACACCATAGATTGATATGGGTGGTCAAAAAAAGAACAGGGGAAAGAATTTTAGTGCTTTCAATTAAAAAGAGAGCTTATTTGAAAGGAGGAGTTTTCCATCAGTAAGCTTCGAGACAAAACCATAGGTAAAAAAGAGATCGAAATGGTAAGAACCATAACAAAGATGAGACACACAATTCCCAAGAGGAACAAGGTTAACATGTGTTGTAATAGGTGAAGAAGGTGAGTATATGATAATGGTATGATTAAGGTATCTTCCAATAGATGGAATGCCTAACATTATTTATACACACTTTGCCATTTCCGATTGGCAAATAGTGCTCTAATACAAAGTTTTATTCTCTTTTTGTGATTTTTGAGTTTTCTAAATTTTGGAGGATGAAGGTTTGAAATGGAATCATCAAGAAAAAGGTCCATGTTTATTGAAGTTGAATGGTCTTGAGATACAAGACTTGTGTAAACGAAATTCAAGTCAAGAGGGAGAATCAAAAGATTCGATAAGTCTTGAAATACGAGACTTGGATGAACATGATCCAACTCAAAGGAGTGAATCTAAAGATTTGATAAGTCTGAAGTACTAGACTTGGGCGGGAAGGTTCCAAGTCAAAATATTGAATCAAGCGATTCGATGGATCTGAAGTACTAGACTTGGGCGGACCAGATCCAAGTCAAAGAATGTGTGATTATATAAGTCTTCGATGAGATGGAAAGACATATGTGATGTTAGAAGAATATTTTTGATGCGGGGAATATGACGAGATACATATTCACTTATGCAAGAAAGATCACGAGGAAAGAAGGATAAATCTCTAGATGTAGACTCAAGGTTCCTTGTAAGCCGTAAAAAGGAAATAGTCAATGTTTCTCCTTCTAGGTTGTGAATTAGTTGATTTGATGAAAGATTTATAATTAATACTTGAAATGGTTATATAAGGGCATTTATGGTTATATGTACCTCAAATAATGTGTGCATGTAGATATCTTGACAAGTAGGAATCATCATTGATGAGATTCCTGCAGGATGGATCATGTGAGGTATAATGGACATGGAAGGTTGTGTTGAAGCAAGTGTCCAAACTTGTGGTTGTATTTTGACAACAAGACTAGAGATGTTAGGTGTAGGAGCTGGAATGGGAAGAATAGAATGAATCTCAATTGTTCTTGATGAAGGACCCTCCTCTACCATGTCAAGTGTTGAAAGAGAGTCTTGAAGCAAATTCAAGTTCTCGTTAGGTGTTATAAGATTGTTGTACAAAACAAGTTCAATGTATGTTTGGACTATAGGAAGAAAATTTGTAGAAGAAATGGATTGATTTGAAGGGGGGATACTTGACCTTCGTCATGATCTCACGGAGTCTTAGTATGAATGGAAGTGGGAATAACATTCAAATATTCATTTAAAGGTATGGGATTTGACATGTCATCAGTCGGTTGTGAGACATTTATCGTCAAGATCTACAAAGATCTCTCGTCATCAATTAAGTCTTGGACATAGTTCTTAAAACATTTACATTTATTGGTTGAGTGGCCATCAATGCAATGAAAATCACAATATGCATGAGGTTTGTACCAGTATGGCTTAGGTTCTCCTTTAATCCAAGGTCTTGTAAGGGGATATTTTATCATCTTAGCCACTTTGAGTTGATGAAAGACACTAGAGAGACTTTCACTTAGGGGTGTAAACTTACGTTTAAATTTGTGCGGCGTAGTTTCTTGGCTAGGTTGTATTATTGAATTTTTGATTTATTGGTCATGTATGTTGGTCATATTACAATTATCTGTGACACCAGCAGTGATGACATTGCAGTTGTGATTGATGTACCAAGATTCATTGTGAGAAGTTCTAGTATGGTGATTATTGCGAGTGAGATTTTGGGAAAAATATTTTATGAACTTCTCTTAGAGGTTTGTGAAGGTGGTGATAGATCCCTTTTGAAGTGTAAGAACCAATCCAAAACTTGTCCTCCTAGACTTCTAGGAAAAATGCACAAGAGAAAGCTATCGTTATATGCCACTTCATGACATGCTATGGAAAATTCTTTGATATGTTGTCTCGGATCAGTTTTGCCCTTGTATTTGTCAAATTTGGGTGTCTCAAAAGACTGTGGAAAGGGTATGCATAAGATGTCCATGTTAAAAGGATATGGACACAATTCATCAAAATTTAATTATTTGTGTTGTTTTTGTAAACTCGCAATGGTGTCTTTCATCATTTTCCATTCTTGGGAAAAGGATGAATTGTATAAATCCACCATTGTAATGAAAAATTAGAGAGAGTGAAGAAAGGTACGATGAATAACGCAACCCTTAGCAAAGTGAATGATAAGATGGAAGTGATGAAAAAGTTTGAAAACCTCGACTTCTAGCAAAGTGAATGCTAAGATGGAAGAGGGAATAAGATGGAAAAAGTTCGACCCGTAGCGAAATGAGTGCTAAAAGGGAAGAAGAAAAAAATCTTATTCGAGTGTTTGTCTCTTAACAAAATGATAGTAAAGAGAAAAAGGGACGACAAGAAGTTAGATGTGCTCTATTCCATAACAAAAATGACTTTTAAAGGAAAAGAGACTTAACAAGGTAGATGCGATCAACTCGTAATCAAAATGAATGATAAGAGTGATGAAAAGATGTAAAAATGGGTAGCTCCTAACATGGTAAGTATTAAGAGAAACGAAAAAGGGGGAAAAAGTGAAACATGCACGACACTTAACAAAAATGAATGTCAAGGGAGACAATACTTAACAAAATGAAGATGGTCAACTCTTAACAAAATGAACCATAAGAGTGACAAAAAGAGGGAATTCGTAACACTTAACAAAATGAGTGATGTTAAGGTGGAAGATGGGTTGAAATGTTAGTTTAGATGATTCTTAACAAAGTGAGTGTTAAGAAATATGAAGAGGTTTGAAATGATTTTATGATCCTTTACAAAAGTGAACATAAAGAGGGGAGAGACAAAAGGTTAGCATGCTCAACTTGCAACAATTGTAAGTGCAACAAGAGGAGACTTAAAACACGTTGGATGATGCTCAATTATTAACGAAAATGTTAAGTGAAGAGACTTAGGAAAGAAAATGATGGATTTTCTCAACTTTTAACAAGATGAATGGTAAAAGGGGAGACTTAAGAAGATGATGATCAATGCCAAATCTTAACAAAAAGTGTGTTAAAAGATAAGACACAACAAGGAAGTGAAAGCACTAAAAGAATGAAAAGGTAAAGGTCGTCACAAGAAGTGAATAAATGATGATAAAAAGGTCAGAATCTCAAAAAATGGAGATAAGAGACAAGGTGGAAGTAAGGGATTAGTGACCTCAAATTAAAACAAAGTGAATTCTTTAATGAGATAAGTGAAGAAATATTGAGGATGTCGACAATGCAACAAAATGATTGTGAAGTACGACAACATAAGATGATAAGATAAAATGGAAGACATCGCAACTCAACAAAGTGGATGTGAAAATGCGACGATGTAAGAGTGAGTAGAGAATGATAGTGAATAATTTCAATAAGTTGAGAAATTAAATGTGAAATGTGATAATGTAAGAATGGGGAATGCTTAGAGTTTAACAAAATAACGTTAAACTTAAGACTTATGATGATGAAATATCAAGGTGATCAAGAGAGTGCTTGATTGTGATAAAGCGAGTATCACAATGTCAAGACTTAGATGAAAATGAAAGTTATTAAGTGTGAATATGGATGTCCACAACCCAAGACTTAGACACATGTACAAAGTAACAAGATGGATGAGAGAGAAAACATGAATGACGAAAGTGAAACAAAATTGTGAAACATGCGAGAAAAATGAAAAGTGGTAAAATGAAATTTGTGGCCTCTACCTTAGATTGGCTTGGATAAGGCATGGATTCCTAGGTGGCTCTCTCAACTAGGTGTTAGCAGTATATCTGAGAAATCATGATGCTATTACTAGTTGATGGCTTTACTTTACCCCCTTTGAAACCCTAAGCAAAGATCTTTCTCATAATGAATTGTACTGGGGTTGCCACTAAGGATATCTATGACTCTAACTCAAAAAAGGCTTTACTAGTCAGGTAGGAGAAAAGGTTCCCATTTCATCCACCAGATCCCTTAAGGTGTGGACTACTTTTGGGTTCCTATAACCACCCCTTTTGTTGTATCTTAAGGATTATGCCAAGCAGGTTATGTTCTAGTTAAGCGGTCAAGTCGTAGCTCTTAATCCAACCTACAAATCAAGTGTTTTGAATGTGGTGTTTTTTTATCTTTTGATTTAAATGTGGTTTGGTTGAAATCCTTTAGAACTGCAGTTAGTAGTTTTTGGAATTTTTAATCCACCTTGTGTGAGAGTGGGTCCTGCAAACAATGATTAGAAATTTTTCTGGAATGAGGTAAAAATAACAAAACAAATGAACAAGACGACAAAAGCGAACCCATGTTTTTATTTCCAAGATCACTTAAAAATCACAAGGAAAGAGCATACATGTGGGTTGGATTTGGTTAAGTGAAATGTTAATTCCCCAAAAACAAAAATGATAAACAATCGTGTTTTTGATTCCCAATATCACTTGAAAAATCGTGAGGGAAGAGCATACGGGTGAGTGGTTCATGTTATTTGTAGAAAAACAATAGAAAACGATAAGCGAGAAGCACGTAAAACACGTTAGAAATTGTTAGTCTAGTTGGAAAAATGACTAAACATGTATAAGAAAGGCATAAAAAGCATGAAAAATTGGACCGAAACATCCAATAATGTTAAAATGGGAACTTTCACGATTAAGCCATACAAGAAAAAGTATTTAAAAAGAAGGCAGAAATGAGTGTACGTTTGATTAAAAAGGCACAAAATAACGAATGAGCTGAACCAAAAATGCTTAAGAACCTTGCATGATCAAATTACACAATTAGTCAAAGTGAACATAATGCACGAAAAATAATAATAATAAGAATAAGAATAATAATAATAAACCGAATTGAATGGAAACGACTGAATTAAGTTAATGAGCGAATAACTAAAGTAAGTAAAGATTAATTAAAAGATAATAAGAATAAAAAATACGAGACTAAAGTTTAAAACTTAAGTTTAAAAAAGAAGAAAACAAAATAAATAAGGAAAACTTAAGGCAATAAAATAGTGTACAAACTAAAAAAATAAACCGAAACCTAAACCCAAATTTTGCATTTTGAGGGCTTGGGTGAGGCGGGGATGGGACTCGCGGAATGGGGTTGGAATTGCTCGGTTGTGGGTGGAGTGGAAGTTTTGGAAAGCTCGGGGATGGATTGAATTGGTAACGCATGATCAACCAAGGTAGAAACAAGGGAGTGAAGGCGAGGTCCGGATCGGCGAGTAGGGATTAGGAGATGGGATAGGGCGGGGTAGGGGAGATGGGTAGGATCTATGGCGAGCTCGGGATGGGGATGGATGCGGGCCATGCCAAGCGGGAAGGGACGAGGTAGGGATGGGGTTTGCATGTGGGAAATAGGGATGAGGATGGGTAGGCGCTCAAGGTAGAGTCTGCGTAGGAAGAGAGGTGACTCGGTTTTGGGGAGAGGTCGGTGAGGGAGCCGAGGGAGTGGGAAAACTATGAGGAATGAGGTGGATGGGTAGGTCGGTGAGAGCTCAGCAGAGTGGGGTGGGAGAATGTGAGGTGGCTCGGGGTAGATTCTACGTAGGAAGGGAGGCACTTGATGTTGGGGAGAGGTCGTGAGGGAACCGAGGGAGTGGGCGAGATGCGAGGGTGAGGTGGATGGGTAGGTCGGTAGAGATTTATAGGGTGTGGTGGGAGAATGTGAGGTGTCTTGGCCGAGCTAGCCAAGCTAGGTAGGGAGGAGACGGGGTAGGGGTAGATCTAGGTTTAGGGCTTTACAAAAATTATTATTTTTGTTTTACATTAAATCTTAGTTAGAAATATGCAAAAACGTGTTATTTTTTTGTTTTTAAAACTAAAATATAAGTTAGAAATATGTAAAAACTAACATAAATCTAATTGTATTGTGTTTGTTGTTGTCAGCGCAGTATTCGAATAGGAAAATAAAATGGTAAGAAAATAAATCCTGTGAATCAAAGAACAAAACCTACAAGTCTACGAACAAAATTGGACCTACAAAATTTACAAAAAGAACATACGAAACCAGCAACAATTAAAATGTTTGTTTTTTTATTGGAGTTGGGATATTGATGTTGTTTCTTTCAAACCGCACAAGTGCTTGCTTCCAAATCTGCACCACAATGAAGCACTCCAAAACAAAGTTAGATAAATAAAATGAAACAAAATGGAAATAGGAGGGTGCGGGTCCCATCGAGTGTGCCAAAAAGTAAACAAAGAAAATAACTATAACGAGAAAGATAAACAAACAATGTAAACCTTCTAGTAACATTCTATGTAAACCTTAAATAAGGGTCTCTGTGAAACCTTGCAAAATGGATGTGTCGAGATGGTTTTGGATGCTCTTGAGTGCTTTCCAAATACATAATGCAAATGCTATCAACATAAAGAATTTAACACGGTTTTTGTACTTCAAAATCAAGAGGATTTGAAATTAAGGTAAACCTATAATTTATAGAAAGAAGGTAGTTAAAATTGGTTACACACAAATAAATGAATATTCTAAAAATAGTATTTTGTGAAGTTGCAATAGTGTCGGGGCAATAAATGAATTAATTGCAAAAATATTCATCCGGAAAGGTAGTTTTACGTGCATTTTTATTACCCCCACCTTTCTAGGATTCTAGAAGTGCGGTTAACTAGGATAAGGATAAGGAGTCCAAGGGAGTCTAAGTGGAGTCTAGGTGGAGTTTGAGCAAGTGGAAAATGACTAGGATATGCACACACTTAATTATTTAATTATTTAATTAATAAATAATAATTAATTTAGCTAAAGGGGTATTAAGGATACATGTGATTAATCTAATTAATCTAAAGGGGTAAAATGTGTATAAATTAATTAATTTAATCAATTACTCATAAATGGGTTAATAACCGGATGTACTAGGATAACACGGGAATAAGTGGAAATAAAAGTGTGAATTTTGGGGTGTCTACAACTTCCACCTAACTTTTCAGCCTCGAACTTCCCATTTTCAATGGGCATGGGGACCCACAAGAGTATCTCCAAGCATTCCATATGGCTTGTCTAGATTTTGTGGATGACCATATTCTTTTGGGTAAGATCTTCCCTTGTATTTTACATGATTATGCGATGCGGTGGTTCTATGACGTACTTGTTCATTCAGTTACATCATTTACACATCTTTTTATGCCTTTCTTACTCACTTTTCTATCAACATCAGTTCTAAGATCTCTTATGCCCAACTTGCACAACTTAAACAAGGAACTAATGAACACTTAGTAGACTATGTCTTAAGATACAAAAATAACCTAGCTAAGATGTCAAATGTGTTTATCGACTCCCCATCTAGAGGACTTATTTATCTAGAGTCTATTACCACCACTATGGGAAAGTGTTCTCTTTGAGACCTCTCCTTCCTTGAATCAACTCTTTCACATTCTTAAACTTCACAAAACCGAACTTATATCCATAGTTAAGCTTAAATATAAGGAACACACATCATCCTCCACTCACTTTCAAAAACATCAACATTTAAGACATCTGCCACAAAACCCCTTGACGCAAAAATAATTGACAACATGGTAGCTACTACTAAATATATTTAGTCACAGACACCTCACTTACATTCAAAAAATTCCCTATTGCCCCACATCTCATCTTACAATAGCTTCTTGCGATAAATCTCATCGTGCTTCCTCCATTACTTGAATTAGATCCATTGTGACCAAAAGGGAGAAATTATAATGAAATTTTTGATGTGATTATCTCCGATGTGTGGGGCACTCTACAAATAGGTGTCTCAAAATCCTCACCATCATCCAAGATCTTATCAATAACAAGCTTGAATTTCCAGAGGATACAGACTACACACCGTTAATGAAAATCATAAGCTCAAAATATTTAACAACCCTCTACCCAAACATGACACAAAACCAATTGAATCTTCACTAACTATGTATATCATGTAGTGCCTCCTCCTACATCAGGGGCTCTTGACTTTTTGGTGGCGCATACTGACATTTCTCCATTGATCATTTCTTTCTCTAACCATGACTATCATGTGAATTTTACTTCTAATCACTTGCATATTAATGCCTCTATCGGAGTGGTCCCCATCAATAATACTAAGGTTGATCCATCTTGGCCCATCAACACATGCTTTATTCCACTTTTTGATGCTATCAATTACCCTCATTCCCAAATTTCATATCGATGAGCAATGTATATGGTGTTGTCAAACTTCACGTTATTGTAGGACATCTTACTATGCTTATACCCTTCCTTGTCACATAAGTGGTCGATAGTTGTGACATGCTTACATGCCTCAATTAGATTCGTAGGTTTAATTCCATAATCTCTATTAATAATTTTTGACTCAAATTCATTCATAACAAGCATGTCATTTTTATCGATGATGTACCCCATTGACTCCATGGTCGTTATTTCCTCCAAAACTAGTTAATGCATCTCCTAATTCATCTAGTACATCACAATCCATGTTACTTAAAGTGAAATCTACTCCTAGTTCACCTACTCACACACCATCTACATGGCCTCACCACTCTACTAGTCTTGCACATCGGCATAGACCCATTCCTCTCATAGTTACAATATCTTAGCGTAAATATCCACCTCGTTTTATTCCACATGGGTATCCATCACCTCCACACTTGTATTTTCATCACCTACACATTTTGTTACACCATGTCATCCATAGTATGTTCATCCATCACATGCACATAGACTTCACTCACCTACGCAGTGCCTATCTCATATACCACCACTCTCACACACCTTCATCGCCACTTACATTGAGTGGAGGACCATCATCCTTCACTTTCATTAGATAGTCTATTCATCAATGCACACTTGGGGGGAATGACATTTATACTCCTCCCCCTCCAACATCACACAACACCTTATTCTTCATACTTACACATACATCTTAGCATACACATCTACATCATCATTACTTGATGACACACTCTTGTGCTTCGGTTCACACTTGATTGTTGAGGGCATCCTACACACATGAACCCCACACACATTACACATATTCATACATTTTACACTCTGCATCTTACATTTTATACCTTATATTTCTTCCTACATACATCATACGCATTCTACACATACCTCACATACTACACCATAGCCATTACATATTGCACATTTTCACACATCATACACGTCATCTTACATTTTATATCCTACACCTTACATATTACATCTTGTTTCTTACATATTATATGTATTTACACATCTTAGGTCATCTACGCATCATGCATTACATGTTATACACCCTACTCCACATGTAACACCCATTAAAACAACCCAATTGAGACTCAAGAACTAATAATTATTAGAGGTCATAAGGTCCAAAATTTGGGGTTAGAAGTTCCAATTAGGTTCAGAGGGAAAATTCCTCACCATACCCATTCTCTAACAAGCTTAAAGTTTCAACTTGATTTTTCACACTTAACACATTCAAAATTTTCCTAAATCACTCCCATTGGATAGGAAATTTCCTCACCTTTCCATTGATATAAATAAGTCCTCCTAACTCCTCATATTTTTCAAGTTATGGGCCGGGCCTTGGGGTGAAAATTTTCCCCAAGGGCGGGCTGCGGGCCTAGGGGAGAAAATTTTCCCAAAGGGCGGGTTGGCGGGCCGCGGGGAGACTTTTGTAAAAATTTTCCCACGTGGGGAAAAATCACATTTTGCCCATGCTCCTCCCATGGGTCCACAAAGGACACGTGGCACTCCCTAAGGCAGCGTGGGAAAAATCGAGGAAAGGTGGGGCGGCGGGAGACATTTTGCAAATTCTCCCATGTGGGTGAAAAGTTGGCTCTGCCCATGCTCCCATGAGTCCACAAAGGACATGTGGCATCTCCTAAGCCAACGCAAGGAAGGTGGGGTGGTGGGGGAAAATTGACTTAAAGCCCGAAGGGCTAAGAGGGTACATAGACCCGCGCCTCCGCCGACACCTCGCGATGCCACGTGGCAGCCCCTGAATGGCTGGGGGTGGAACAACGGGGGAAAACTTGGAAAATTTTCCAAAATTTTTGAGATGTAAAAGAAAAAAAGGGATCCATTCCTCCACCGATGCCTCGTGATGCCACATGGCATCACTTGATTGGTTGCGGGCCGGGGGAAAGTTTGGAAAATTTTCCCAAAATTTTTTTCAAAATGCTAAGTTCAAAAGAGGATCCCCCTCCATTGTCACCTCATGGTGCCATGTGGAAGCCTCTGATTGATGTGGTGGGGCGGTGGAGAAAATTTTGAAAATTTTCCCAAAAATTTTCCTAAGCCCCAAGGGAAAAATTCAGGCCACGGGCCCGCCAAGGAAAATTTTCCCAAAATTTTAATGCCAAGTGAAGAAAACTTCATAAGGCCATAAATTTTGATAGAGAGCTTGGTTTGGGGAAAATGAGGACTTTATGGAAATCTCTCGAACGTCCTCTTTTTACATAGATCATTAATTTTTGGTTTTGATAAATTTTAAGGGGTCAATTTTAAGAAAAATGGCCTGCAGGATTTTATAGTGTGAACTGGTAAATTTTAACTTGTTAGATCTATTCAATTTGATCTTCTTCCTCTCTCAACATGTCAAATAGACATGGGGATTGTTCTTAGATGAATTTAGGATAGATTTCAAGGGTTAATTTGTTTGATTGAGGCTTAATTTGAAATTTCCAACATTTGATAGAAAAATGACTGCAAAATGACAGTAAAATGGTTCCAGCCGATTTTACTAAGTTTTCTAAGAAATTTTCTTGAGTATTAATGTCTAGATGAATTTGTTTAGAGCCTACCACTTCAATTTAATTATTTAATTTGTTATTTTATTATTTCAGGTTTGAACTGTGTTTTTGGTTTAGATAATTGCTAGTTTGAAATTACAAAAACAAGGATCAAATTTTAAAGGATCTATTTGCCATTTTCATCTTCTAAGTATTAAAATTCATTCCAATTCCAATCTAACACATTTTAGTTGATTCAAAACAAACCATTCAAGACCAAAATGTAATTTTGATTTCCAATTTTACACATTTCCAAAAGACAAAATACTGTATTTTTCTCACACGCATTTCTTCCTTTCAAACAGAGATTCCAATACATTGAAATGATCAAATTCAATACTACAATGCAATTTGAGAAAAGCATTACATTCATTTTTTGGTTCCAACAGACAACTTTACAACTTCTTTCTTTTATTCCTTCAAAAATCATTTATTGACACAGGGCAGAATAATACATTTTCTTTTCACGTGTTGCACATTTCCACTTTCAAAACAAGGACTTCCTAGTGCATGATAAACACAAATTTCCAATTGAAGAATATCATATGAACAAGGTAAACACTTCCAATAATTCCAATGAAACTCATACAACCTCCTTTCCATTTGATTTCAAAGTACAGTATACAAAACAATATCATTCTTTCACATTCTTTCCAAAACAACATACAGAGTATAACTCTTTTACATTTCCAATTTCCACTTGCAGTCAATACAACATATTTCCATTACAAACATTTACAAGGTCATCCACTTCAAGTGGGAAAGGTTACAATGAGATTTCATTTCACAAGGGACTATCAAACTATCTTTTCTCAGCTCCAGAACAACAACATGCATTCTTCTCTTTCTTCCAATTTTGATCACAACAAAGGTAGGGGAAAGGCAACGCTCTCCACCCAACCAAGACATCCAATGAAAGGAGAATCCATCCTTCTTCATTGGCCCCCGAGCCCCAACCACAATGCAATAAAATATGTGATCCAACTCATGGCAACAACAAGCTTCCACAAAAACATACACAACATTTTCACAATAAAACACAGTCCAAAATAGAATGTAGTTTTACAACTACAATAACACATGACAACAAAATACTAAGGCTTCACCAAGCAAGCCAAAGGAGCAAGAACTATGGGGGATGCTTCTTATGCCTCCCAAATGGGGAAATGGGTATCACCACCTGAGTTACAAACCGTTAAAAAAAATAGTATATCAAACCCGACATTCCTTATGCCTCCCCAAGTACCCCTTATTCCTCACATTTCCTTATGTCTCCCCAACCTCTTATGGCACCCCATAATGAGTAAAGAAATGCAAGCTATTTCTTTGTAAGGTGGAACCCAAATCCCAACTCCCTCCACCCTTATACCTCCCTAAAACACACTTGTGCCTCCCACATAATAAACCCCATAGTCTTCTCCTACACCATTCCTAGGCCATCTACCCACATCCCACAACAATAACAAACATACCAGCATTTACATATTCATAAAAGGGAAAAGAAGAGTATTTCCAAGAGCCAAGCTCTTACCTCTCCATGATGGAGTTTGTTCCAAGTTCAAAAACAAGCTCCTTCCAATGCAAGAAATCCAAAAATCAACCCAATACAAGCATGCAACAATCTTCCAAAAACTTCTCCAAGCAAGAGCTCCCAAAACAACAAGAAAATTCACCCAAAAGAAGTCTCCCAAAAGTGAAGCAACCCAAAACAAGACAAGGAATTCAAATTTTATAGAGGAGGGAAGAGAAGAGGATGAGGTGGATCCATGTAGGATGCCACATCACACATCCTCAACCCCAAACACAAAGTCAACTTCATTCTCCAATGCATAATAAATAGGTGGGTGAATAATATGACATTTACTTACACACTCAAACAAGTCCATACCTCATAAGGACTGAAATTAAATTATGTAAGAAAAAATTGCAATTACAACATTCAACTTGACTTGTAAAAATGCATTAAAAAGGTCTAAATTTAACCCTCCAACCATAGGAAAGGTTGGTATGTAAATTTAAGAGGTATGGGACAAGTTTAACTTGTCCCACAAGCCTCCAAAATCAGCCTCCAAGGACAAATTCGAATTTCCAAGAAGGTGGAGTGTTTCACACTCAAAAGTTAACTTACACATCACTTACATATTACTTACACATTACTTACACATTCTTACAACACTTTAAAACATGGCCAACAACTCTATTAATTACATTCTTATGACATATTTTAATTAATTAACTAAACAATATGATTACTCACAATATTTACACACCATTTAATAATTAATGAAAGGGTAAAAGCATCACAAAATAAACACATGAAAACATAACAAAGGGACCAAAAATAAAAGAAATACATAAAATCCCTTGGTCACATTTAAAGGTGATCCCCCATGGGAATCCCTAACACTAACAAAACACACACAAACAAAACTAGTTGCCATGGTGACCTTGTTGAATTCATCTAGAATTCCAATGTGGTTGGTCTCCAATCCCCCAATGTTTGTTGTGATATTTTAACCTGCAAAACACAAATACCTCCTTTGGCCTCGTGGCCATATCAGAATGTCCAAAATAATATAAATATAATTAAATTTCCAAAATCATCTAGATATATGAATCACAACAACATCAAAGCAATCTAACAATATCATTATAGTTTTATCAACAACTATATCATCATCCAATAATTTTCCATTTCTAGGGCTACTCACAATATCCAAATATCACAAGTCCGAACAACATCCATCATATAACCATGTCCAATAGTATAACATCATCAACATATAAAGTGTCTCTAATAATCATCATGCATCATATAAGAATCAAAGTCAACAATAATCCATGATCAAATATCTAACATCATACTAAATCAAAACTATAATAATGTCCATAATATAGTCGAAAAGTGTCATGATCAAGTATAAAAGGTGTCAAAGGGAAGTGGGCACTACATCCCCCTCCCCTTAGACTGACTTCCTCCTGGAAGTCACTGGAACAAATGTGGAAACTGAACTCATAATAAAGTGGCATCCTCCCATGTAGCTGCAGTCTCATCATATCTGTCCCACTACACACCCAAACCGATCAACCTCTCTGCCTCAAAGGCCAGGGTCCTATGATCTAGGATGTGAATGGGCTCCACCACCTACCCCTGATCCTGCACCTACAATGATGTCCAATCTAACACATGAGAAGGATCTGTAACATATCTCCTAAGAACTGAAACATGAAACACATCATGTATGCGAGACAAGCTAGGTGGCAATGCTAGATGGTAGGCCAAAGGGCCAATATGCTCCAAGATCTCAAAAGGACCCATGAATCTAGGAGCTAACTTAGAACCTTTTCCATAATGGATAGGGCTCTTATGTGGCCTGACATGAAGGAACACCTTCATGCCCACATCAAAACTATGGTCGGTCCTATGCTGATCCACATACTTCTTCTTCTCTGTCATGTGCCTCCTGTAGTCTTTGTCTGATCAATACCACCTACTACTCCATGTCCTGCAACAAAGCTGGTCCAAGAGAAACCCTGTCCTCTAGCCTATCCCTAGCTAAGAGGTGTCCACTCTCTACCATACAAATCCTGAAAAGGAGCCATGCCTATAGAACTCTGAAAACTATTATTGTAGGAAAACTCCACCAAGTATAGGTACTCCTCCCATCTAGACTATTGATCCATCACATACATCCTGAGCATGTCCTCTAAAATATGATTCACCCACTTAGTCTATCCATCTATCTAGGGTGATATGTTGTGCTGAAATTGATCTTCATCCCGAGGGCATGCTGCATGGTAGTCCAAAAATGGGAAGTGTACAAAGGATCGCGGTCACTAATGATCTTCCGTGGAATCCCATGCAACCTAAAAATCTCATCCAAATATACCCATGCCACTACTCTAGTTGTATAAGTGGTCTTCACTAGAGAAAAGTGAGCCACTTTTGTCAATTTATCAACCGTGACCATGATGGCATCGTGGTGATATTTCGACATCGGTAGCCCAACAATGAAATCCATGGAAATGGTGTCCCACTTCCATTCCAGTATAGCATGAGGAAAGAGAAGGCCAGCTGGATGTTGATGCTTGGCCTTAACTCTCTGGCACTCTAAACATCATGACATGAACTAGGCCACATGTCTCTGAAGTCCTCTCCAATGATATAACTATCTCAAGGTGGCGTGCATCTTCTTCACCCGGGATGGGCTGAATAGGGTGCATGATGTGCCTCTGCCAAGATGTCCTGCCTCAAGCCTCCATCTTTGGGAACATAAATCCAGCCTCTATGCCTAAGAAGACCATCTACCTCTAAAGAAAAACCATCAAAATTCCCCTCGAGGGGTCTCTGAGACTCGATCTCTACTCGAACTGCAATGTAGAAGTTGTCAAGAGGAAGCTGTTAAAGAATCCTACTCCACAAATCTATGCTCACTGAGGTGGCCATAGCCACATGTCTCCATCTACTGAGAGCATCTGCCACCACATTCTCCTTCCCTTTCACATGCTCTATCTCCATATCATACTCACAAAGCAACTCCATCCAATGCCACTGATGAGCATTGAGATTGGGCTGCGTGAAGAGATGGCGAAGACTCAGGTGATCTGTCCTAAGTGTGAATCTCTGACCAAGAAGAAAGTGTCTCCATCAAACCAAAGCATGCACAACTGCCACAAGCTCAAGATCATGAGTCGGATAATTAAGCTCGTAATCTTTGAGTTTGTGAGACTCAAAAGCCACTACTCTACCCTCCTGCATCAACACACCTCCAAGCCCTGCTAAAGAAGCATCCATGCAAACAAAAAACTCACCCTGTGGATCGACACTGTAAGAATAGGTGTTGTAGTGAGACATTCCTTCAATGTACTAAAGGCCTACTCACATTTTTCTGACCAAACAAACTTCTTCCCTTTCCTCTAAAGGGAAGTGATGGGGTGTGCAATCGAGAGAAGTCCTGAACAAATCTCGGTAGTAACCTACTAATCCCATGAAGTACATGCACCTCAGTCACCATAGTGGGTGTTGGCCAATCCATAATAGCTCTAATCTTGGAAGGATCGATGGTGATACCTTCCCTAAAATGATGTGACCCAAATACTACACCTCCATCTGAAAGAATGCACACTTCTCCAAGTTCCCAAAAAGTTTGCTCCCGAAGACACTAAAGAACCTGGAAAAGGTGCCCCTCATGCTCCTCACATGCATATGTGAGTAAATCAAAATGTCATCAAGGAAGATGAGCATGAAGTGATCTAAGAAGGTCCTAAATACCCCATTCATCAAACTCATAAACACTATGGGGGCATTAGTCAAACCAAAAGGCACCACTGTGAACTCATAGTGGCCATATCTCATACGGAAGGTGGTCTTATGAATGTCCACCTCAAAATCCTCAGTTGATGGTAACTGACTTAAGATCAATCTTAGAGAAAACCATGGCTCCCTTCATCTGATCAAACAAATCATCAATGCATGGAAGGGGATAATGATTCTTGATCGTTACTTTGTTCAACTGGCAAGTGGTAATCAATACACAACCGCAAGGATCCATCCTTCTTCTTCACAAAGATCACTGGTGCACCCCAAGGGGATACACTAGGATGGATAAGGCCTTTCTCCAAAAGGCCCTCAAGCTACAACTTGAGCTCACAGAGAGCTCGGTGTGGTCATCCGATAAGGTGCTCGTGAGATAGGCTCTACTCCAGAAGAACTAGTCTATATGAAAATCAATCTCACGTGGGGGTGGTAACCCCGGTAGCTCCCCTAGAAAGACATCTACAAACTCTCTCAAAATGGGGTGATCATCTAGTGATGGTCCACTAGACCCATCCTCTGATCTATCACTAACTATAATAGCATACATCTGAAACCCCATCATACACACCACTTAAGCTGCATATAGTAGAGATGGTGTGAATAGAAATGGGTCTCCTGACCCCTGAAATCACTAACTCAACTCCCAAATCATCTGCACAAGATATAATCTTGTGGTAACAATCCACTCTAGCCTTGTGTGTAGACAACCAATCCATACCCAAGATGACTCCATAAGAGCCCAAAGGAAGGATACAGAGATCCGTGGTAGTGGTGAAAGGTCCCAAATCCACCACACACTCCTTAACTAAGGAGTCTATAGAGATCTTGGCTCCAGAAGCCATCTCAACATCCCAACTATGACCCTACCTAACTGCCACCAACCTGCATCGCTCTACTAAAGATGGTGCAATGAAAGAATCAGAAGAACTAGAATCAAACAAGATGGAGGTAGGAATACCACCAATGCTACCTGTAGTCTCAATAACTATACTCTGATGCTCTACCTGATGGTTCTCGACCACTACATACATCCTATGACTATGCCCCATATCACCAACAAGTAGGCTCTGAGATCTATGTCTTACCCTTGTTGTTAGGGTTCTGTGGGAAATCTCTCCAAAAATGTCCAGTAACACCACAACCAAAACAACCACCTGATCCTCTCCCCTGTGTAGTAGGTCCAGTCAGTACTCTGGAGGTCTATGGTGTGGATCCTGATGATCGGATATGGTCTGTTGAGGTCTCTGCTGGTGAGCTCCTGCTGAGTGAGCTCTCTGGGCACCCTGTGTCCTGATGGGACCCCTAGGAGGAGGCCCCCATACTCTGACCTCTGTGCATCAAACTCTTGAGGAGGTCTATAAGGTGGGGGGGGACTACTACTGCTTTGCTTGCTTGGGTCTAAAAGATGACTGTGTTGAACCCTATCCACCATGAGGAAGAGGTATTGATCCCCTGATCTGTTGTCCTGCATCTCATGTGTATGCGGCTCTCGGACTCGGTCTCTAGCCTGTTGGGTCTTTCCCCGAGTCTCCTCTGCTATATAGGCCTTCTCGATGGCCTCAGCTAATGTCTGTGGACAATGGATCCGCACTACTGCACCTCAATGTCTAGATTCAGGCCCTGATGAACCTATGGATCCACACTACTCATCCTGCATGTAATCAACATACTGGAGTAGATCTAGAAATCTACTCTCATACTCAACCACTATAAGAGATGCCTGTTCGGAGGTCATGAAACTCATCTATCCACTATTGTATGAACCTCCGTGACAAATATCTACTCTAGAAACACTCCTCAAAGAGCTCCTAGGTAACTATCTCAAAATCAACATGGAGCTTCTACTCCTCTGTCCTCCACAGACACCAGCTCCATCCCTCAAGTAGATGGATCGCAACATGAGCTTTTGTGTTGCTAGAACAAGGACAAGAGCTTGAAGCATCCACTCAAGCTCACCAACCAGGCCTCTATCCTGAAATCCACCTATGTCACTAGAATAATGTGATGGTCAAAGCTTTCAGGATCTCCCTGATGTGATCTGCAGCTGTGGTTTGACGGCCTCTAGGTCTCTCTGCATGCTCATCCCTAAGCCTAGGGCTCTCGAGACCTCTCTCTATGCTCTAAAACTTCGGTCACCCTATCCCCTCTGTGGTGACTCTACCCTGGCTAACTCTACATGGGAGTTCTCTCCTCCATGCTCCTCGTTGGGTCGAGGAGATACATGACCCTCAATGGAAGGGACTCTGTCATGTCTGGCTGCATGTCCTCCTACTGATCCTCCGCGTAGAGCGGCATTAACATCCTGAAGAGTCTACAAAATCTAGGGTAGGATGGCTGCTACAACATGATCTAGTGGTGGTAAGTCTGGGTCTATGTGAAAATTCCCCTCATCCCATCTTGTGCCTCCTGCATAGACCAAGGTGAGAGTTAGTTCATTTTTCTAAGTTTTATTCAATTCCATGTTTACTAAAATATGTAATTTCTAAACTAAGTTGTTTTCTAGATTTAAAAGTGTGCTAGGTTTAAGTTTCATGTCTCAAGTTTTCTAGTGTGCCCAATGGTCCAAGATTTTGAACCACTGCTCTGATACCAAGTGTAACGCCATTAAAACAACCCACTTGAGACCCAAGAACAACCTAGGATTAGTTAGGAAAATTATGGAATAATTTTTTTTTTATTAAAAGAATCTACAACCATGTTACAAGACAACAGTTGTCACTAACAAGTTCTAGAACAATTCTAATCTACTAGAGTATACTTTTATTTTATTAATAATTATTAGAGGTCATAAGGTCCAAAATTTAGGGTTAGAAGTTCAATTAGGTTCAGAGGGAAAATTCCTCACCATACCCATTCTCTAATAGGATTAAAGTTTCAACTTGATTTTTCTCATACTTAACACATTAAAAATTTTCCTAAATCACTCCCATTGGATAGGAAATTTCCTCACCTTTCCATTGATATAAATAAGTCCTCCTAACTCCTCATATTTTTCAAGTTATGGGCGGTGGGCCTTGGGGTGAAAATTTTCCCCAAAGAGGCGGGCCTACGGGCCCTAGGGGAGAAAATTTTCCCAAAGGGTGGGTTGGTGGGCCATGGGGAGACTTTGTAAAAAAATTTCCCACATGGGAAAAAATCACATTTGCACCCATGCTCTCCCGGGCCTGAGTCCACAAAGGACACGTGGCACTCCCTAAGGTAAGCGCGGGAAAAAAAAAAGGAAAGGCGGGGCGGTGGGAGACATTTTGCAAATTCTCCGCATGGGTGAAAAGTTGGCTCTGTGCCCATGCTCCCATGAGTCCAAAAGGACATGTGGCATCTCCTAAGCCAAATGTGGGGAAGGTGGGGTGGGGGGAGAAAATTGACTTAAAGCCCCGAAGGGCTAAGAGGGTACATAGACCCGTGCCTCCGCCGGCACCTCACGATGCCACGTGGCAGCCCCTGAATGGCTGCGGGCCGGTGGAACAATGGGGAAAACTTGGAAAATTTTCTCAAAAATTTTCTGAGACACAAAAAGAAAAAAGGGATCCATTCCTCCACCGATGCCTCATGACCACGTGGCATCACCTGATTGGTTGCGGGCCGGTGGGGAAAGTTTGGAAAATTTTAAATTTTTTGAAAATGCTAAGTTCAAAAGAGGATCCGCCCCTCCACTATCACCTCATGGTGCCACATGGTAGCCTCTGATTGGCTATGGGCTGGCAGTGGGGTGGTGGGGAAATTTTGAAAATTTTCCCAAAAAATTTTCCTAAGCCCTTAAGGGAAAAATTTGGGCCACGGGCCCCAAGGAAATTTTTCCCAAAATTTTAATGCCAAGTGAAGAAAACTTTAAGGCCATAAATTTTGATAGAGAGCTTGGTTTGGGGAAAATGAGGACTTTTGGAAATATCTCGATGTCCTCCTTTTACACAAGATCATTAATTTTTGGTTTTGATAAATTTTAAGGGGTCAATTTTAAGAAAATGGCCTGCAGGATTTTATAGTGCGAACTGGTAAATTTTAACTTGTTAGATTTATTCAATTTGATCTTCTTCCTCTCTCAACATGTCAAATAGACATGGGGGATTGTTCTTAGATGAATTTAGGATAGATTTCAAGGGTTAATTTTTTTGATTGAGGATTAATTTGAAATTTCCAACATTTGACAGAAAAATGACTACAAAATGATGACAAAAAAAGTTTGAGCCCGATTTTACTAAGTTTTCTAAGAAATTTTCTTGAGTATTAATGTCTAGATGAATTCATTTAGAGCCTACCACTTCAATTTAATTATTTAATTTGTTATTTTATTGTTGTAGGTTTGAACTGTGCATTTTTGGTTTAGATAATTGCCAGTTTGAAATTACAAATAACAAGGATCAAATTTTAAAGGATCTATTTGCCATTTTCATCTTCTAAGTATTAAAATTCATTCCAATTCCAATCTAACACATTTTATTTGATTCAAACAAACCATTCAAGACCAAAATGCAATTCTGATTTCAATTTTACACATTTCCAAAAGACAAAATACTATATTTTTCTCACACGCATTTCTTCCTTTCAAACAGAGATTCCAATACATTGAAATGATCAGATTCAATACTACAATGCAATTTGAGAAAATCATTACATTCATTTGTTGGTTCCAAAAGAAAATTTACAACTTCTTTCTTTTATTCCTTCCAAAAATCATTTATTAACACAGGGCAAAATAATACATTTTCTTTTCACGTGTTGCACATTTCCACTTTCAAAACAGGGACTTCCTAGTGCATGATAAACACAAATTTCCAATTGAAGAATATCATATGAACAAGGTAAACACTTCCAATAATTCCAATGAAACTCATACAACCTCCTTTCCATTTGATTTCAAAGTATAGTATACAAAACAATATCATTCTTTCACATTCTTTCCAAAACAAAATACAGAGTATAACTCTTTTACATTTCCAATTTCCACTTGTAATCAGTACAACATCTTTCCATTACAAACATTTACAAGGTCATCCACTTCAAGTGGGAAAGGTTACAATGAGATTTCATTTCACAAGGGACTGTCAAACTATCTTTTCTCAGCTCTAGAACAACAACATGCATTCTTCTCTTTCTTCCAATTTTGATCACAACAAAGGTAGGGGAAAGGCAATGCTCTCCACCCAACCAAGACATCAATGAAAGGAGAATCCATCCTTCTTCATTGGCCCCCGAGCCCCAACCACAATGCAATAAAAGATGTGATCCAACTCATGGCAACAATAGGCTTCCACAAAACATACACACAACATTTTCACAATAAAACACAGTCCAAAATAAAATGTAGTTTTTACAACTACAATAACACATGACAAGAAATACTAAGGCTTCACCAAGCAAGCCAAAGGAGCAAGAACTATGGGGGATGCTTCTTATGCCTCCCAAATGGGGAAATGGGTATCACCACCTGAGTTACAAACCACCAAAAAATAGTATATCAAAACCCTGACATTCCTTATGCCTCCCCAAGTACCCCTTATTCCTCACATTTCCTTATGTCTCCCCAACCTCTTATGGCACCCCATAATGAGTAAAGAAATGCAAGCTATTTCTTTGTAAGGTGGAACCCAAATCCCAACTCCCTCCACCCTTATACCTCCCTAAAACACACTTGTGCCTCCCACATAATAAACCCCATAGTCTTCTCCTACACCATTCCTAGGCCATCTACCCACAACCCACAACAATAACAAACATACCAGCATTTACATATTCATAAAAGGGAAAAGAAGAGTATTTCCAAGAGCCAAGCTCTTACCTCTCCATGATGGAGTTTGTTCCAAGTTCAAAACAACAAGCTCCTTCTAATGCAAGCAATCCAAAAATCAACCCAATACAAGCATGCAACAATCTTCCAAAAACTTCTCCAAGCAAGAGCTCCCAAAACAACAAGAAAATTCACCCAAAAGAAGTCTCCCAAAAGTGAAGCAACCCAAAACAAGACAAGGAATTCAAATTTTATAGAGGAGGGAAGAGAAGAGGATGAGGTGGATCCATGTAGGATGCCACATCACACATCCTCAACCCCAAACACAAAGTCAACTTCATTCTCCAATGCATAATAAATAGGTGGGTGAATAATATGACAGATTTACTTACACACTCAAACAAGTCCATACCCCATAAGGACTGAAATTAAATTATGTAAGAAAAGTGCAATTACAACATTCAACTTGACTTGTAAAAATGCATTAAAAAGGTCTAAATTTAACCCTCCAACCATAGGCAAGGTTGGTATGTAAATTTAAGAGGTATGGGACAAGTTTAACTTGTCCCACAAGCCTCCAAAATCAGCCTCCAAGGACAAATTCGAATTTCCAAGAAGGTGGAGTGTTTCACACTCAAAAGTTAACTTACACATCACTTACATATTACTTACACATTACTTACACATTCTTACAACACTTTAAAACATGGCCAACAACTCTATTAATTACATTCTTATGACATCTTTTAATTAATTAACTAAACAATATGATTACTCACAATATTTACACACCATTTAATAATTAATGAAAGGGTAAAAGCATCACAAAATAAACACATGAAAACATAACAAAGGGACCAAAAATAAAAGAAATACATAAAATCCCTTGGTCACATTTAAAGGTGATCCCCCATGGGAATCCCTAACACTAACAAACACACACACAAACAAAACTAGTTGCCATGGTGACCTTGTTGAATTCATCTAGAATTCCAATGTGGTTGGTCTCAATCCCCCGATGTTTGTTGTGATATTTTAACCTGCAAAACACAAATACCTCCTTTGGCCTTGTGGCCATATCAGAATGTCCAAAATAATATAAATATAATTAAATTTCAAAATCATCTAGATATATGAATCACAACAACATCAAAGCAATCTAACAATATCATTATAGTTTTATCAACAACTATATCATCATCCAATAATTTTCCATTTCTAGGGCTACTCACAATATCCAAATATCACAAGTCCAAACAACATCTATCATATAACCATGTCCAACAGTATAACATCATCAACATATTACAGATTAAGTGATATATGCTTTAGGCTATAGGGTCATGATATAGGCTTAGGCTATAACATCATGCACAATTCACCTTTAGGTCACATATTTTCACTACACACTCATTAGAATGCGCTACACATAACACATAGTTTTACCATTTCCTAATGATGCACTCTTGTTTATGGTTCATTCTTGAATGCGAGGGGGAATAATAAATGAACCGCATTGCATATAATTCCATTCACTCTGGGGAATGCAGCTCCCATCATTCACTCTACATTACATTCCATCTATCCACAACATTCTGCATTTTATGGTTACATTTATTCTTACTTACGCTTGGTTTTACATGTGCACTTTTTACACGTGCCATATAGATATCTTATATGTCATTATCATTATCATACACACATGGGCGTTCACTTGCTTTCTAGTTGTGATCACAGAATATACGGAGGATACTACACATAGCATGGATGCTTGACTACTAGTCCCACAATGGCTCCTAGGGGCATCCACATTCATACGCTACATGTGTTATTGTTTCATTTTTGTTCATATCACACTACTTTATTGGTTTATACACGCTTTGACATACGTTTTATCTTTCTAACATGTTAATGGGTGCTTCATGTGTAGCATTTTTATGCGCAGGATACTTGATTCCATACTTATTTTTTTATGTTTTCCACTATTACTTGTTCTTGTTTATGTGCTATTCCCTTTGTCTTGTGTGCACACATTTTTGTTTGCAAAATCACTACGGCCTTAAGTGTCTTACGACACCCTTAGTGGTGTCCCATGTTTGTAACCCACTTTATGTGGCCTAAATTGTCTTCTTGGGTGTTTACATTATCTTCTTATGTTCTAGCTTACACATTCTCTGTTGTGCTTACATTTTTATCTACATGCATGTTTATACTAACACTTGTTTCCTATATATCTTGTTTGTTTGTGCCTTGGTTTCTACCAAGCACATCCCCCGTAGGGCACATTTTCGAGTATCCATGGTTGGTCCTCTTTTGGGATGCATTCTCCTATATGTGACGTCACATGTGCCCCCAATGTAGTTTAGTTTTCAGTTTTTGTCCATGACACAGTGGGTTACACAAATGTAGTCGGTTTAGACTAGTCTATAGAACTCCATACACAACAACTTTTACAAGGTAGATTATCCTTAGCATTATGGGGAGCAATTACAAGTTAGAGGATAAAATAGACCTTCCTCTCTACACTACTTTAGCCAGTGGCATTGGATCACCCAAAAAACCAAATAGTACAGAAATCTCTTCACTTTTGGGAAGCGATTATAAGTTGGAGGATAAATTATACTTTCTTCCTTACACTTATTTGGCCCGGTGGTGTGATATCACCCAAAAACTCACACAACATCAACAAAATAATTTCTACATCCTTTTTCTCATCACGAATCAAGTGCACATGTTCTTTTTTCATTTTTGTACTTTTTTACATGATTTTTACATATATACATGTGTTTTTACACATAACACATATACATGTGTATTTGACTACTTGATCGTCTTCTCTTTTATAGGATTGTCCGTATGGGAAGCAAGTAGTCAACATAACACATGACACTAACCATGAAGGTACACCACACACATCGGCATCCTCACACGCGCTTTCGCCCTAGGTTCACTCTCATCACTTTTTTTTCACTTTTGTATCATTAGTCTCCACACTCCATGTTTTTATCACTCGATGCTTTTCCTAGTCCATTGGCATGCATTCTACATCACTCTATGTGGATATCATTTACGCATCTCTATCTACTTTATGTTACAAGAATTTTTCTCACCAATATAAAATGGGGCAAATGTAGACCCAAAATCACACACTTTGGGTAATTATTTAGTCACGGTCTCATACTACTATTCATATGGTTTATAAGTGAAAAGAGTAGCATGTAACCATGTATTTGACCATTTTATATTGTTTTTGTTCCTACTTTAAATATTTCACCCATACTTTCATAATCTGTACCTTCATACTGTGTTTTCCTATTTTTACTAGGGCACCCCAGGCACCCTAGTCCCCTCTAGGCACCATGATTCTCTTTACACTTTCCTCTCACTTTTTGGGAACTTTCTAGTTGTTTGAGATTCTTATATTTTTGGTGGTCAACCTTTTTGGGGTTGATTATGAAATTAAATCAAGAGAACCATATAAATATAAATTTATGTGACCATAATGAGGGACCAAACACTAAGCACTAGCTATCTCCACCTAAGGTTGCATCCATCAAAGGAATTTATAGCTACATTTGCATCCATCTAGCTCCATCACAAGGCACACAAGGCTGGTTCATCTACATCACACTTCATATGAGGGGAGTCTATTGTTTCCATGCACACATTTATTACATTCTACATCTAGTTACTTTCTCACTACTTCACAAAGTGTGAATGGCACAAGAGCAACCTAGGGCACAATTACACACACACCTAGAACTATATTGGATCTGAGATGTAGTGCAACACTCAGTGATAAGTCCATCAATTTAGAAGCTAAGGACAGTTTGACCCCTTCATAGACATCATTATTTTTTTAGGGATTTGATGCTTTAGTTGGGGTTTTACTAGTAATTCTTCATTGCAGGTCTACAACGACATTGGCAACCATATACCAACATTCACGTGACAAGAAGCAAACACAAGATAACATGTTGTGACACCTCAAAACAGGTTTCTAAAGCATTTACAAAGACCAGTGGTGCTTAGAATTTAGACCGGGGTGCCCACAGTGCCCCTATACCTCTCCGGGTGCCCCAATATAGTTAGATAGCTCATATCTACACTTTTTCAGGATCCTTTGATGGTTTCCTCCTCTTGTTTAGATGGTCTCCAATACAACACATTCCCATGACATCATTAAATTATCTAATGCCTTCTTAACCCTCTTTCTACATTAGGGTTTCACATTTCATTACTTATATTGCTTGGGTATTATTTCAGTACTTTATTACTTCATTTATTTAGTTATTTTATTGTTCCTATAGCATAAGATTACACTATAATATTCACATTTTAGTTAATCATTTACTAACGCATGTTTTAAGGACAACCTACCCTGTAAAATTCATTGTGTATGAGTTTTGTAGACTGTGTTGAACCCAATCGTTGTGTAACTACCCCTTAGTTATAGGAACTCTAAGAAAGACATCGTTGTACTAAGGACCCAAGTTTGATTCTAAGCCCTGAATTTTACTATACCAATAATGTATTGTGTTGTATACTATGTGTAGATTACTTTATGGGGTGACTAATTCACCCAAATGATGCCCCCTTTGGGGGCACATGTGATGTTATTGTAGGAGTATGCCGAACGAAAAGAGGACCGACCGATAAAATTGTACCATGCAAGGGGAAGACGATGTGCTTGGTAGAAACCAAGGCACATGCAAACAAGTGGCTCGAAACAATTGTTTTTATGAACAAGCATACGTGTAGAGAACACGTGTAACCTAGGAATACAATGTGTAAGCAAATAATGTAAACACCCAAAAATAAAATATAGACCATGAAGAGTGGGTTGCAAACATGGGACATCACTTACAATGTCGCAAGACAATCAAGGCCGATGAAGCCAAAAGCATACAAGTGTGCACACAATATAAAGGGAAAACACATAGACAATAGAAAACAATGACAAGAAAGTATAATTAATATAATAGATAACCCCGGAAACAAGTAGCCCTACATAACAAATGTTGCAAATGAAGCACCCGTTAGCTTGTTAAAAATATAAAAAAGTATGTCAATGTGTGTATAAGCCAATAAAGTAATGTGCTATGAACTAAAATGAAACAATAGCATCGGTAGTGTACAAAAGTGGATGCCCCTAAGAGCCATTATGGGACTATTACGAGGTACTATGCCAAACATCCATGCTATGTCTAATGACCCTGTAAAATCTATGATCACAACTAGAAATAAATTAAACATGCATGTGCGTATGATAAAGATAAATCGCATACAAAATATCTATCTAGCATGTGTAATAAGATGAACATGTAACAAGTAAATGTAAGCAAGAGTAAATTCAACCAAGATATGTAGTATGTTATGGATGGATGGGATGGAATTCAAAGTGAATGATAGGATCCATGAGCCCCCGAATGAATGGAATTGTATGCAGTGAGGTTCATTTGTTTATTCCCCCTCAGTAGTCAAGAATGAACCATAAAATAGAATGCATCATTGGGAAATGGTCAAACTATATGTTGTGTGTAGCGTGATGTGATGAGTGTTTAATAATTATATGTGACATAGAGATGAGGTGTGAGGATGTGTGATGATTTAGCCTAAAGTGTATATCACAACAAGATAACGGAAGAAGTGATGATTTAGCCTAAATCGTATATCACTAAAGGATGTTAGAAGAAGTGATGATGTAGCCTATGGTGTATATCACTAATGGATGTTAGAAGAAGTGATGATGTAGCCTATAACATATATCACTAATATAGGAATGTCGTATGATAAAAATATTGAATGTGTGAGTGTGATGAGGTCCATTTGATTTGTATACCCTCAACAGTCTAGTATGGACCATGAGACTAGAGTGTGTCATCAAGTAGTGAGTGTAGCACGTAAAAGTAGATGTGTAAAATACGTAATATGTGTAAGAGATGTGGGGATTAAAAAGTGTAGTGTGTAGTGTGTAGTGTGTAGTGTGTAGTGTGTAGTGTGTAGTGTGCAGTGTGCAGTGTGCAGTGTGCAGTGTGTAGTGTGTAGTGTGTGTGTGTGTGTGTGTAGTGTGTAGTGTGTAGTGTGTAGTGTGTAGTGTGTAGTGTGTAGTGTGTAGTGTGTAGTGTGTAGTGTGTAGTGTGTAGTGTGTAGTGTGTAGTGTGTAGTGTGATAAGATGTGTGGATACATAGGATATGTGAGACGTAATATGTAATATGTAGGATGTATAATGTATGTATGTAAGATGTGTGAAGATACGAGATGTGTAGTGTCTATTTTGTAGTGTGTGAGGTTCATGTGTATAGGATGCCCTCAATAGTCAAGTGTGAACTGAAGCATAAGAGTACATCATCAAGAAATGATCGTTGCTTTAGGTGTAGTATTTTTTTAGATGCATGACATTGAGTGGGTTTTTAAGTGGCTTCCCTAAAAGGGTGGAAAGGTAATAAACTCCACCACCAACTTTGTCAAGCAATAATGTAAGGACCAATCCAATTAGGCTTAAAGTTTCCTTTAAGAGGAGCTTCACTTTTGTATTATTTTGATTCTCTTTTAAGACAAGGTATCCTATGTTAAATTCACGAGGACGAGTTTTACGGTTGTATGTATGTGTGATGTGAGACTAATATGTGTGAAGATGTTTGACTGCTTGGACACAAAGGGAGTCTATAATTTCTAACTCATGTAAATGGTTTTTCCAATATGTATCATCTTTAAGTATACCCTTGAGTGAAATGTGTAATGAGGGTATTTCAAGTTCGAGTGGGATGACAACCTCAGTACCATAAACCAAAGAAAAAGGAGTTGCATTAGTAGGTGTACGCACACTAGTATGATAAGCCTAAAGAGCATAAAATAGTTGATTATGCCATTCATCACCACTAACAACGACTATCTTGTGCAAGAATTTGACAATAGTTTTATTGGTAGCTTCGACTTGGCCATTATCTTATGAGCAATAAGGAGTAAATAATAATTTTTGATTTTGAACTTTGCACAAAACTTTTTAATGTCCTTATTCTTAAATGGTGATCCATTATCAGTGATAATAGAGGATGGCATGGTAAAGCATGTAATGATATGAGTGGTGAGGAAACTGAAAATGTCGGTACCAATTGTTGTTTGTAGTGAGGATACTTATACCCATTTAGCAAAATATTTTGTAGCAGTGATAATGAAATTATGTTCATCAGTAAATTCCAGATTTATCATGTCAATGAGGTCGAATCCCTAAAGAGATAATGGATAAGTGGGAGAAAATGGTTGGAGGTCATAGGCAGGTGCATGATGGAAGTTTCCATACTTTTGACACTTCTCACAGTAAGTAGTGTATTAGAGGCAATATTGTTCCATGGTGAGCAAAAATATCCTTAACGTAAAAGATTTTGAGACATGGAGTTTGTTAGAGAAATGATCACCACACATGCTATCATGGATTTGTGAAATGGCAATAGGGATATCAAGAAGCCTTAAGCAATGCAAGATCTTACCATAAAATGCATGTTTAAATAATTATATTCCAACAATGACATAATGAGTAGCCTCACATCACAAACGATGAGCTTCATGAGGTTGCAGAGTATCGGGAATGGTTTGTTTATATAAGAAATTATAAATGGGAGTAAACCATTCGGGATTTTCATGACTTTGCATGATGACGTAAGATGTAGGAGGTAAAGTGGAAATGAAAAGATGTCATAAGTGTGTAAGGATGAATGTCTCCTACTCATCATTAATATCTTGTGGGATGAGTGACACTACACTAGCCATGGCATCCATGTGACAATTATCCTTACGAGGAATGGTAGTGATAGTGTAAGACTCAAATATAGCCAAGAGATCTTTGAATAGTGCATGTTGTATGGGATTAAGTGTTCTTCTTTTGTGTTATATGTATCATTTACTTGATTTATGATAAGTTGAGAATCACCATGTATGCATAGGTTGCAAATGAGTAGTTTCTGAGCGGTGAGAAGGTCAAGAATGAGGGCTTCATATTCAGCGATGTTATTTGTACATGAAAAACCTAATCGATATGTAAAGGGAGTGGATCAGCCTCTGGGGTGATGAAGATGATCCCGGCCCCTACGCTAGAGTGATAATGAGACCCATCAAAGTACATTTTTCCATGTGCCAGAAACAATAGCATAGGTAGTGAAATAATTTTAGAAGGAATCATAAGTAGGTGATGTATCCGGAGGGTGCTACAGCTAATTGATCGATGATGATTTGGCCTTTAATTTCTTTTTGCGGGATGAGCTTGAAATCAAATTTAGTGAGAAGCATAACCCAACATGCTAGATACCTCGATAGATGTTTACGAGACAAGAGATATCGTAAAGTATCGACCTTGGTGATGATATGTACCACATTTTTAAGGAGATAATGTCATAATTTATATGTGACAAACACAATGCCGAGGCATAGTTTTTCTATGTAACTATAGTTGAATTTGTAAGATAACAACATTTGAATAATTTATTAGATTTATGTTTCACACTAATAATTGTTGTGTTGTGCGAGAAGAGCCCCTAAGGCATGAAATGTGGCACAAATTTACAATAAGAAATGTTGGAAAGCTAGTGGAGGCACCGATACGGGAGGTTGTAGAAGATATGCCTTTATGTGCTCAAATTCTTGTTGGCATTGCTCATCCCATATAGATTTAGTATATTTCTTCATGAGATATGTAAATGGCTGAGTTTTATTAGCAAGTTGTGTAATGAATCACTAGATAGCTTGAATTTTTCCTTATAATGATTGTAGTTGATGTAAATTTTTAGGTAGAGGCATGTTGACAATGGATTTAATCTTGTTGGGGTCGATTTCAATGCCACATTGTGAGATGATATATCTAAGTAGTTTACTAGTTGTGACACCAAAAACACATTTTTGGGATTCGGGTGGACGTAGTATTGATGTAAGTGTTCAAATAGCGTGCGTAGATATCGTGCATGGGTGAAATGATGTCTAGACTTAGATAAGATGTCATCAACGTAATCTTTGATAATATTATGAATATAATCATGAAATATATGTGTCATTACTCATTGATAAGTGGCCCCAGCGTTCTTAAGGCCAAAGGGCATGATAGTGTAACAAAATGTTCCCAAGGTGTGGTGAAAGAAGTCTTCTCTTGATCAGCAAGGTTGATTTAGATTTGATTATAGCCCACAAAACCATCCATGAAAGAGAGGATATCATAGCCAGTGGTAAAGTCAACAATAGCATCAATATAAGGCATAGGAAACTATCCTTGGGACAAGCCTTATTTAAATCATAAAAAATCATTGCAACAATGGACGACCATCTACTTTCATTACGGATACAATAGGTAACCGCAATATGTGATACATGTCCTCCGGTGTGATTGTCATCTCCTCTGAAGGTCACTAGAAGGTGCAAGAATATACACACCACCTCTCGCTACAACATTGTAAGCATAGAAATATTATGGGGCACATCCCCATCCTCATTATTTGTCATAGGCTAGCATGGTCTAGAACATCCCACTCATTGTTTGACACTATTGCTTACCAAGTCTCTGATGCTTATCCATTTGGATTTGACCCTAATATCGATGACCTTCTAGATGACATTACATGATTGTATTCTTCATCATATGCACTCAGGGGGCATCACACTTATTTCCCCCTAGCATTGACATGAGTCTTACACTTACTTATTACATACATACCCTCTCACACATACATCTTGACACACACACATATCATCACCACCCGATGATGCACTCTTTTGCTTTGGTTCACACTTGACTATTGAGGGCATCCTATACACATGAACCTCACACACTACATAATAGACACTACACATCATGCATCTTCACACATCTTACATACATACATCTTACATATTACATCTTACATCTACTATGCATCCACACATCTTATCTCATCTATGCATCTGGCATTACATACTATACATCCTACATTACACTACACATTACACATCACATAGTGATTTCTCATCCCCACATCTATTACACATATTATGTATTTTACACATCTACTTTTACACACTACACTCACTACCTGATGACACACTCTAGTCTCACGATCCATCTTTGAATTTGTTGAGGGTATACGAATAAAATGGACCTCATCACACTCACACATTAAACCATTCAATATTTCTATTGGGTGAAATTCCTATATTAGTGATATAAGTTATAGGATACATCCTCACTTCTTCTAGTATCCATCAATGATATACATCATAGGCTACATCATCACTTCTTCTAACATCCTTTAGTGATATATGCTTTAGGAAAAATCATAACTTCTTCCATTATCTTATTGTGTTATATATTATAGGTTATATCATCATTTATTCTAGCATCCATCGTGGTATACACCATAGGCTACATCATCACTTATTCTAGCATCTATCGTGGTATACGCCATAGGCTACATCGTCACTTCTTCTAGCATCCTTTAGTGATATATGCTTTAGGTTAAATCATCACTTCTTCCATTATCTTTTTGTGATATATGTTGTAGAGTAAATCATCACAAAATTTTACACCTCATCTCTATGTCACATATAATCATTACACATTCATCATACCACGCTACGTATAACACATAGATCGACCATTTCCCGATGACGCACTCTCGTTTATAGTTCATTCTTGATTGTTGAGGAGGCATAAACAAATGAACCTCATTGTATAAAACTCCATTCTCTCAAGAGGCACGTGGCTCATATCATTCACTTTGTATTCCATCCCATCCATCCACAACATACTACATATCTTGGTTGCATTTACTCTTGCTTACATTTACTTGTTACATGTTCATCTTATTACACATGCTAGATAGATATCTTGTATGTCATTTATCTTTATCATACACACATGCACATTCACTTGCTTTCTAGTTGTGATCACAGATTTTATAGGGCCATTACACGTAACATGGATGCTCTGCAGAATACCTTGTACCAGTCCCACAGTGGCTCCTGGGGGCATCCACTTTCATACACTTCCGGTGTTATTGTTTCATTTTAGTTCATAGCACATTAATTTATAGGCTTATACACACATTGAAATACATTTTATCTTTCTAACATGTTTATGGGTGCTTCATGTGTAACATTTTTTATGCAGGGCTACTTGTTTCCATGGTTATTTATTACATTGCTTGTACTTTCTTGTCATTGTTTACTATTATATGTGGGATTTTCCCTTTTTCTTGTGTGCACGCTCATATGCTTTTGAATTTTTCGGCCTTGATTGTCTTGTGACATTGTGAGTGATGTCTCGTGTTTGCAACTTGTTATTCAAAGGTCTATATTGTCTTTTTGGGTGTTTACTGATGTCTACACACATTGTCTTTATAGCTTACACTTTTTCTCTACATGCATGCTTGTTCATACTAACACTTGTTTCCTAGCCACTTGTTTGCATGTGCCTTAGTTTCTACCAAGCACATCCCCTTCCCCCATAGGGCACAATTTTAGCATTCGGTCCTCTTTTGGGCTGCATACTCCTACAAAGGATGACATAACATGTGCCCCAAAGAGGGGGGAATAATTTGGGTGAATCATTTACCCCATAAAGTGGTCTAGACATAGTATACATCATAACACAGTATTGGTATAGTATAGTTCAGGGCTCATAATCAGACTTGGGTCATTAGTATAACAATGCCTTCCTTGGAGCACTTATAACTAAGGGACAGTTACATAACAATTAGGTTCAACACAGTCTACATAACTCATATATAACATATTTTACAGGGAAGGTTGTCATTAACACATGTGTTAGTACACATCACATGCAATGGTGTTTTATTTAGGGAGCGAGTTAAAGGTTAGAGAATAACATAAGACCTTCTAGTCTACACTACTTTTTTCATGGCATTTGATCACCCAAAAAACTAGATAAGTACGAGAGATCTCTGTAATTTCGGGAAGAGGTTAAAGGTTGGAAGATAAATAAGACTTTCCTCCCTATACTTCTTCATCCAGTGGCATTAGATCACCCAAAAAAATCACACTTCATCAACAAGATCCTTTCTACACTCTTTTCTCATCACAAATTAGGTGCACATGTTCCTTTTTCACATTTTCAACATTTTCTTTTACATACTTCCTTACATGCTTTTTATACATATACATGTGTATTTGACTACTTGATCATCTTCTCTTTTGCAATTCTATCTGCGTGGGAAGCAAGCGGTGAACAAAATCAACACCAACAATAGGTACATCACACACATCAACATATACACACGCACTTCCACCCTAGGTTAATTTTCATCACCTTTTACACTTTTGCATCTTTAGTCTCCACACTCCATCTTTTTGCACTCAATGCTTTGTCTATTCCATCAAAGCACACTTTCTACATCGATCTACATGGATATTAGGTACACATCTCTATCTAATTTATGTTATCAAGCTTTTTGCTCACCAACATAAAGTGGGGGTAAATGTAGACACAAAATCATGCACTTTGAGTCATTATTTAGTCTTGA
The DNA here is from genome assembly GCA_018340775.1 of Taxus wallichiana var. yunnanensis. Classification (NCBI taxonomy): domain Eukaryota; kingdom Viridiplantae; phylum Streptophyta; class Pinopsida; order Cupressales; family Taxaceae; genus Taxus; species Taxus wallichiana. The sequence goes on along the minus strand of CM031236.1, from coordinate 269,491,255 downwards.
TTACACATACTACTATTTATATGATTCCTAAGTAATAAAAGTACTAATTAACCCATGTCTTTGGCCATCTTTCTTTGCTTTATGCTTTTGCTTTTAGTCTTGCACTCTTACTTGCTTAGTCTGTCTTTTCACCTTTTGACATTTGTCATCCTAGACACTAGCGCTAAGCCAAGACACCAATGTGAGGTGCCCTTGTCCCCTCCTGGGCACCCGTGTCCTCTTTGTACTTTGGTCATAATTTTTGGGTCCTTTCTATCCATTTGAACATCTTATCTTTTTGGTAGTTGGCCTTTTTGGAGTTAATTTTGAAATATAAATTTATGTGATGATATAAATATAAATATAAATATAAAGTTATGTGATCATAATAAGGAGCAAGAACTAAGTATCTACTATCTTCACCTAAGGTTTCATCCATCAAAGGCATTTATAGCTCCATTTTCATCCATTTAGCTCCATTAAAAGGGACAAATGTTGGTTCATCTGCATCACACTTCATAAGAAGGAGTCTATTGTTTCCATGCACACATTTATTACATTCTACATCTAGCTACTTTATCGCTACTTCAAGTGTGGTCGGCACAAGAGTAACCTAGGGCACTGATTCGCACACAAACACACATAACTACATTGGGTTTGAGAGGTAGTGCATCACTTAATGATAAGTCCATCTTTTTTGTAGTTGAGGAAAGTCGGCCCCTTCATTTTCATCTTTATTTTTAGGGTTTGATGTTTTTGGGGTTTTTAGGTGATTCATTCATTCCATATTTATAGAGACATTCGGCATAATTCAATTATATTCACGCAACAAAAGTGAAGAAGTGTGAAACTCTTGCGAAACCTTAGAGGAGGTTTTGGAGCATCTACGAAGACTAGGGCACCCATAATCTAGACTAGGCACCGACGGGTGCCTCTATCCTTCTCCAGTTCCCCTAATCCAATCAAATATTTCATATATAAATTTTTCCAAAGCTTCGTGCAATGGTTCTCCATCTCTGTTTAGTCATTCTCCACTTTGTGACACGGTTCAACAACCTCTTTGAATCAGCTAAGGCTCTTCTAACTAATTATGCTAAAATGTAAAATAATAGCCTAATCTAATGCAAGTTTGGAGTAAATAAATGAATACCTTTGAAATGTACCCAAGAAAGCTAATTAATAAATAATGAAACCCTAATGTAATATAATAGCCTAATTTAATGTTATGGTAGCGATAAATAAATGAATGCTAAAATATTGAAATAAATCCCAAGTAATTAAGCAATGAAAATATGAAACCCTAATATGTAAAGAGGGTTAGAAGAGCCTTAGTTGATTTGCAGAGGTTGTTGGACTATGTTGAAGTAGAGATTGGTTGAACAAAGATGGAGGAGCATCATACAGAAGCCTAGAAAATACAAATCGAGATATTTGGTGGAATTTGTGGCACTGGAGAAGGATAGGGGCACCCATAGGAAAACTATTTTAGATTTTGGACACCCTAGTCTATGTAGATACTTAGAAAACCTCCTATAAGGTTTCGAGAGAGGTTCGCACTTGTTCACATTTTGTTGCGTGTATGTCGCTAAATTCTGCCAAATGTATCTATAAATCTGGAATGAACGAATCACATGCAAAACCCCAAAAAAAAATCAAACCCTAAAAAAAGATGTAAACGAAGGGGTCAAACTATCCTTAGTGCCAAAATGATGCAATTATCACCGATCATTACACTACATCTCATACCCAATGCATTTTTGTGTGTGTGTGTGTGGAATTGTGCCCTAAGTTACTCTTATGTCAGTCACACTTGAAGTAGTGAGCGGGTAGCTAGATGTAGAATGTAATAAATGTGTGTATGGAAACAATAGACTCCCTTCCTATGAAGTGTGATGCAGATGAACCAACATTTGTCCCTTTTGATGGAGCTAAATGGATGAAAATGGAGCTATAGATTCCTTTGATGGATGCAACCTTAGGTGGAGATAGTAGATGCTTAGTGCTTGCTCCCTTATTACGATCACATAACTTTATATCTATTTGATTTCTTTTCTTAAATTTCAAAATTAACTCCGAAAATTTGAATACCAAAAAGATAAGATGCTCAAATGGATAGAAAGGACCCAGAAAGTATGACCATAGTACAAAGAGAACAAGGGCACCCATAGGGGATGGGGTGCTGACGATGGTGTCATGGTAGGTGCTAGTGTCTAGAATGAAAAAAACTTAAAGGTGAAATTATAGACTAAGAAAGTAAGAGTGCAAGACTGAAAGTAGAAGCATAAAGTAAAGAAAGGTGGACAAAGACATGTGTTAATTAGTACTTTTATTACTTAGGAATCGTATGAATAGTAATATGCAGCGAGACTAGATAATGACTCGAAGTGCATGAATTTTTGTCTACAATAACTCATCAAAATGGACTTAGCCATTTTTCTCTAAGAAAACCATGGGAGGCGATTTAGCTAACCGCAGAGTGCGGGAACTTAGTGTTTCGTGGGTTCTCCTAACCTGTAAAACAAAGGAGCATTAGTTTGAGACTTAGGCAGAATTTTAATGCAGATAGACCTTTGTGGCTTGGAAGCACAATTTCATGGGAGCCCATTATACACAACATTCCATAGAACAAAGGATGCAGTATGCCAAGTAGAAGTCATGATGTGAAGGAGTAGTGTCACAAGGTACTTTGTGATAATGAAATAAAATCAAAACACGACTAAGGATGGAAGCCATGAAACACTATCCTATTATTCCGCGGGTTTCCTAATTTTAGTGTTGTGTGGTTTCCCTAGAAGCCACAGAAAAATGGAGCATAGCCACATACATAACACCGCACAAAGGAAGAAGGTTATATCTCCACGGCATGGTAGAAGCATCAAAGGACAAATGTGGAAGTTCTCAATGTCACGGTGAAAGCCGCAATACATATAAACCCGCAGAGTGAGGAAAATTCCATGAGAGACACGTGATCGACGATACAAAGGAAGTGGAGTGGGTTAGTAATGAATTAAATGAGGCCACATGGTGCAAATCCAATGGGTGAAGAATGAACACATGGTGGCATTCCGTTACCCTCATAGTTTTGGCACCAGTGGACCTCAAGTACGTGACATTAATTGTGTTGGATAAGATTTTGGTTTGTATGGGTCAAGGCCAAGTCAAAGCGATGCATATGTAGACAAAAGAATTCTGTGAGCCAATCGAAGGCCGCCACTTGTCACATTCGTGTGCTCCATGACAAGTAAATATTCAAATGGCCATATCTTTTTCTCCACATGACTTCAAATCTTACAAAATTTATATAATTGGAAATATCTCCTCAAGCCCTAAAATTTGGCATCATCAAAATAATAAATTAATGGAATTTTGTGGGAGGAAAAGAGGAAAACATTCTCATCAATTAAATATGTGGCTACATGTAGTTAAACAACCAGATATTGTCAATAATAGATCACAAATAATACCAAAATGAGCAAGTGAACATCAAAATATAGAAGAATAGAATATATTATATCACTACCATTCCCCTTTTTAAGCTATTAGTTATAGAATATATTATATCACTCATCCATTCCCCTTTTTAAGCTATAAGCTATAGAATATATTATCTCCTACAAACAATACATCATGGAGGGATGACCTTAGTAAGCTACCCATTCCCCTTTTTAGACATCTAATACATCATGTCGGTGGGTGGAAATAGATTTTAATTTTCTACATGACCTTAGATTGGAATTGTTAGTTTAAGATGAGTTAGCTACATTTCCTTATTTAGGAGTAGTTTTAGCATTATATTTAGGTAGAGGGATTCAGCTTTCTTGAAGGATTGTCTCAATTTGCAAGTCCCACAACTTGGAAACAATCTTATGTTAGAAAAAGTAGGGATCCGTAATAAGCAATCCCAAGGTGCTATTTTTTTGTGATAATAGAACCTTCTTAGATATTGTCAATAATAGATCACAAATAATACCAAAATGAACAGTGAACATCAAAATATAGAAGAATAGAATATATTATATCACTCATCCATTCCCCTTTTTAAGCTATAAGCTATAGAATATATTATCTCCTACAAACAATACATCATGGAGGGATGACCTTCGTAAGCTACCCATTCCCCTTTTTACACATCTAATACATCATGTCGGTGGGTGGAAATAGATTTTAATTTTCCTTCTTCTCTCTATCCATTCTTCTATATATTATAAACGATATTTATTCCAAATGGAGTGCTCTTTGTCATGTGAGAACCATGCAAAAATGGTGGCCAACTTCCCACGAGTTCTAGACCTCTAATTTGTTCTCTGCATATTTCAAGAAATATAATCTATTTTGTGGGACATTTATCGACCTATCTCATTTTATTTACATTCTTGCCTCTCTGTTTTATTTTTGGAATTTTGTGTGTATCTCCTACTTACAAGTTCCATTTTTCTGTGTTGTCAATGCATGGAAAGGTGGATAAACACGTTTCTTATTTGTGGAACATTTGTCTACCCTATCTCCCATGTTTTCTTTCTTTCCTTCCCCTTGTGGAGATCGATCAACTCTTTTCGGTGCTATCACCACCCCTTAGCTTAGGATTTCCCTTTTCTACATCTTTCTAACCCTTCTCTCCCTCCCTGGTCCCTTGGAATTGTTAGTTTAAGATGAGTTAGCTACATTTCCTTATTTAGGAGTAGTTTTAGCATTATATTTAGGTAGAGGGATTCAGCTTTCTTGAAGGATTGTCTCATTTCGCAAGTCCCACAACTTGGAAACAATCTTATGTTAGAAAAAGTAGGGATCCGTAATAAGCAATCCCAAGTGCTATTTTTTTGTGATAATAGAACCTTTTGTGATAATACCAAAATGAACAGTGAACATCAAAATATAGAAGAATAGAATATATTATATCACTCAGCCACTTCGGGGGGGAAACTTCTAAGATCTTACAATAAGATTATAATGCTCAAGATGATCCTCAAGTACTACCCCTACCTTCTATATATATCCTACTTAGGAAATGGTTAGTCCATATGCCGACCCTACTATAATATGAAAGCATAGAAAGATGTGACAAGACCAAGGAGAGATTATGTTAGCCACATGTTGGATAATCATATCCATTATAGAAAAAGTATATTAAGGGTGTAGCATGCCCCTCCCCTTGAAACCAACATTTTCCTCAACGTAGCCTAGATGCTTCTGAATGAATTCTTCATCCTCCCAAGTGGCATCCTCATTTGGTAGGTTCTTCCACTTGATCAAATATTGTTGGAGGATCTTGGTATGTAGCTTCTTTGTACGCATTTGAAGGACTAACTCTGGTTCAATAATAATGCACCCTTCATCATCCAGCTCTGGTAATTCTATTTGGGTGGGTACCCATTGTCCAATGACCTTCTTCAAGCAGGAGACATGAAAAATAAGATGTATTTTGGCTGAAGGGGGTAGGTCCAATTTGTATGCCACAGTGTCAATATTTTGTAAGACTTGATAAGGACCATAATACTTGGGATCCAAATTTTTATCCTTTGTTGTTTCAATGACATCTACTTGTATGGTTGAAGTCTTACAAATACCCAATCACTTGATTCAAAATGCCTTTCACTTTAGTGTTGATTTGCTTGTTGTTTCATTCTATTTTGGGAGAGAGCCAAATTTTCTTTGAGGGCTACCAAGATTTCTTGTTGATGTTGGATGTGATCCTCCACTGCCCTAACCTTAGGATGCATCCTTAAAGTGGATGTGATGGAGGGTGGTTCATACCCATATAAAGCCACAAATGGTGACATCTTGGAAGAGGAATGAAAGGATGTGTTATACCACCATTCTGCAAGGGGTATTGACTAAGCCCAACTTCCTATTGATCAGACACAAAACAATGTAGATATCCCTCAAGGCATTTGTTGACTACCTCTATTTGACCATCTGATTGAGGGTGATATGATGAACTATGAGCTAGTTGAGTACCTAGAACTAAAAATAAATCAGTCAAAAATTACTAGTAAATATCGAATCTCTGTCACTTACAATGATCTTAGGAGTACCATGGAGTTTCTAAACTATGTCCATGAAGGCAGAGGCCACTGTACTAGTTATAAAGGGTTGTGATAGTGCACAAAAGTGAGCATACTTAGTGATCCTATCCACTACCACCATGATGATATTCTTACCATATGACCTAGGAAGCCCTGTGATGAAGTCCATGGAAACCTCCTCCCACCGCTGGCTTGGGATAGATAGGGGCTGCAACAAACCAGGTGTCCTGACTATTTCACCCTTAGTTTGCTGACATATCATACATTCTAGACACAAATTTTTGTACATCCCCCTTGAGGCCTTCCTATAATAAGTCCTTTTTGATCTAATGATATGTCTTCAAGAAGCCAGAATGCCCACATATGGGAGAGGAGTGTAATTCTGAATGATCTTATACTTAAGTACTGAATTGTTACACAAGTACAACTAATCCTTATACCAAAGAGTAACACCATCCCATACAATTTTTCGACACTTTGGAATCTTGACTAAGCTAATGAATGAGATCCTATGTTGTTGCATCATGTTCCCATTCAGTCCTAGCCTCTACTATCTAATTTGGTTGTAGTACTAACATGGCACAAAGTAGTGCTTCAGTGGGCTCATCCTTTCTCGAGAGTGCATCTGCTACAACATTTTCCTTCCCCTTCTTGTAAATTATTTCAAAGTCAAATCCCAACATTTTAGTAACCCATTTTTGTTTTTCCTCAGATGATAACCTATGTTCTAAGAAATAATTGAGACTATCATGGCCATTTTTACCTTGAAGTGCCTACCCAAGTAGGTAGGGTCACCATTGTTTTACAACATGGAGGATAGCCATCATTTCCTTCTCATATATGGGCTTGAAGGTTCTTCCTTGTGATTTGGAAAATCTCAAAAGTAATGGGGCGTCCTTCTTGCATGAGCACCGCACCCATTCCATATCTAGATGCATCACATTCCATAATAAAAGGCTTCAACAAATTGGGAGTAGCCAAGATTGGGGTAGTACATGACCTTTTGAAATTCAAAATCCGTAGTAGTAGTGTCATTCCACTAGAAGGAATATTTCTTTAGGAGAGTTGTGAGAGGTACTGCTATGCCCCCATAGTGCTTGAAAAACCTTCAATAGTAACTGTTAATCCCAAGAATCCTCACAATTATTTCAAGGTTTTGGAATGGGCCATTCCATCATGGCTTTGATCTTCGAGGGTCCACTTTTACCCCTTCATGTGACACAATGTGACCTAAATACTCCACTTCATTCACCCCAAAAGATCATTTGGATGGTTTGGCATAAATTTTATGTTGTTTGAGGGTGAGGAGCACTTGATCCACCTACTGCAAATGATCTTCCCATGTCTTGTTGTAAATTAAGATATCATCAAAAATACCAAAACAAATTTATGAAGAAATGGCCGGAAGATGGTGTTCATCAAACTCGAAAAGTGGAGGGGGCATTTGTGAGGCCAAAAGGCATCACCAGAAACTCATAGTGACCCTCATGGTGTAGAAAGTTTTCTTATAGAGATATTCATCCTCATTTAAAATTTGATGATAACCCAAACAAAGATCTAGCTTAGTGAAATAGACAACACCATGTAACTCATCTAACAAATCATCAATTACAAGAATAGGAAACTTATCTTTGATGGTGTACTTGTTGATATCTCTGTAATCTAGAAACATCCTCCATTTTCATCCTTCTTATGCACCATTACCACAGAGAAGAATATGCACTCTAACTAGGGTGTATAATACCTGCTTCCAACATCTCTTGCACCATCTTCTCAATATCACTCTTTTGGACATAGGGGTACCTATACGGGTAGATGTTGGGTGGTTGAATTCCTAGAAGTAAATGAATGGCATGATCATGTGATCATTTTGGAGGAAGACCTTTTGGAATCTCACCAAAAACCTTCGAGTGGTTATCTAGAATTAGCTATAAATCCGGAGGGGTATCGGTCTTCATCTGTCTGCTTTGATGGAGAACGGTTGTGTGACAAACCCGTCGGCGCCCTTCCGTAATAGATTTTACATTTGATAGGATATGACTAGATGAGGATCCTTTTCCCATAATCCCCAAAGTTCAAACTTCTTACCCTCATATTGGAAGTACATGAATAGTTCTTGAAATTTCATCTCAATTGTCCCTAAGGTTGTGAGCCATTGTACTCCCAAAACAATATCGACACCACCCATAGGAATGAAAAACATAGGAGATTCCAATTTGTACTCACCCATGGATAACTTGATACTATGAAATTTTCCCAAACAACTAATTGTGCCCCCATCAACAATCATGACTTGAAATTCGGGTTGGATAAATAAAGCAATTCAATCTGCTTTTGCCAATTTATGGTTGATGAAGTTATGTGTACTACCTGAATCAATCAATACGGTGACTCTTTGTTTCTTGAGGAAACCCACCACCTTAAGGGTTTGAGGAGTGCTAATTCCAGATAAATCATGACATGAAATGGTTGGTGGAGAGTCTTCGAGCCACTCTTAGGATCTTCCTCTGCCTCCTCTGTGTTGTTTTCCTCCTCTTCATCCTCCTATGCTCCTTCGATGTAGAACAACTTCTTCTCAACACATTTGTGACCTCGACTATATTTTCTATCATAGTTGAAGCATAACCCTTTGGAATTTTTCTCTTTGATATGTTGAGGATTCATCAAATGGGTTGGGAGAATGATGGTCCTAGCATATGTCATTCCCGACCTAAGGTGAATACTGACGTTTGGACAAATCCCTTTATTCCATTCTTCAAGAAAGAAACATAGAGTCAGAGATCGAATTCAGGTTAAAAATATAAACATCATGTTGGATGTTATCCTTGAGACCTCCCAAAAATAGGTCATTGAGGTTCTCATCAGTGATATCCTCCACTCTTAAGGATAAATTCTGAAATTGTTGAATGTAATCCTTGACCAAACTTGTTTGCCTTAATCGACGAGTTGATCAAGTAGTTATTGTTATCACCAAATCACAGCACCCCTCTGTTTATACAAGTGCATATACTTGAACTCATGGTGTGATTGGATAACATGGGTACTATCTCCAAGTTGTGGGACTTGCTACTTGAGATAGACCTCCAGAGAAAGCTGGTTCTTGCTCCTAAACTACCTGCCACAATCTACTCTAATGCAGGGGAAACTAACTATTCTAACCTAAATTTCCAAGGGACCAGGGAGAGAGAATGCATAAGATGAAATCCTACACTACAATGGTGATACACCAGAAAAGGAGGGTGTGAGAGTAGTCTTCAAATGCGTGAGATACAGAAGCAAAGTGCACATTAGAAGGGGTGATGACAGTTCTCCATAATCTAGCAAAATGCATTTTACAACAATATTTCAAACATACACAATGATAATGGATCCCTACAAGAACATAATAATAGACACAATATTCTTGTAATCAAGGTTAAAGGGGCAAGAAGAATGCAAGAAAACACAACAAGGAAGATACATCCACAAACTTGTATTTTATTGCTTCCTGGTATGCACAATTCAATCGGTTACAAGATAAGGGCCTAGATCACCATGCAAGGAGTCCACAACAAGGGCCTGCAACACATTGGCTTCACAAAGAAATTTTGGCAGAGCTTTGCTACAAAACTACCCCCTTCAATGAGCCCAACACTCCAATTTATAGAAAAATGAGAAGGGAAAGAGAAGGGAAAATGGAAATCCTGAAATCTGTCCTTCAACCACTTGTAAGAGGCATTAAATGGAGTAAAATGATTATATATTACTTACAAAAGGCTCCCCATACTGTCCTAGGTGCTGCAGCAGAGAAAGAATGATGACCATGCCTCTTAATTGCACTCCCAACCACCAAATAAAACATTGTTATGAACCCAGCCACGTTTTATAAAAAAATCCATCAATATATCATCAAATCTAGAATTTCTTGATTTTTGTGCGTTGGGATCGGAGCCATGATTCCAACGGTACCAATTTTGTGTGATTTTGTTGAGAAATGCAAAAGTTATGGCCTTCTGAGTGCGGGCAGCTATTTTGGGTCAGCGGCGTTTTCTGTCATTTGACGGGAATGAGCATTAACTGATTGGAGCTGAATATGTTTCTTTTATTTAAATATATCTACCCTTGTCAAAATTTATGGCCGTTTGAAGTTTCACGGGTCAAACGTTGACTTTTCTTCTTTGCCCGGCCGTTTGCTTTGCGTCCCTCGCGTCCGCGCGCATACCTTTGTCCCAATGTCCCGAATGAAAATCTCCCTGCTTTGGCCGATTCGAGCTTCCTTGTTCTGTTTGCGGCTTTTTCATCTTTTCACATCCCACGTGTCCCTCACATACTTTTGTCCCAACTGCTCATGAATTGCTGGGACAAATATCTTCAACCGCCACTTTGAAATGGGATGCAGCCGGTCAAGAAATCAGTCGATTCGCGTCCCGCGTACTTTTGTCCCATCTGTCCCAAAACCGCGCGAAACAAAAACTTGACGATTTTCCCTGCTCTCGGCCGTTTCGGATTTTCGTGTCCCACGCATCCCGACGTCCCAACTGTCCCGCGGACCGCCTGGGACAAAAAATGTACAACTTAGCTAATTTTCTTTATTTTTTTTCGGCCCCCAAGCTTTCGTACGACGAACCTCGATTCACGACCCTAACCCTTGGACACAAATGCTTTAAAACAGTCCTACAACCTTATTTTTTACATTTTTTCCATTTTCTCAACTTGTTGGGATTTCTTCTTGGATGGGAGAGTTAGAAAGAAGCCGAGGGGACCCCAAAAACATGATTTTGGGCCTCGAATCAATCTACTTGCTCAGGAATGAATAATTTGATGCATGTTATCAAAATTACCTTGAGGGTGAATTTTGGATAACAATTATCAGTGACACTATTTATATAATGTAATTGAAGCTCATCCACGAATGTTGACTAGGAGATATTCAATCCTTTTTTGGTTTCTATTCACTCAACTAGCAATGCCAAATGAATTGGTATGGTTCCATGTATAGGGATGTTTGATCAATCAACGTGTACCAGGATTTGTGCGAGATAAAAAAATCTCCATTTGGTTTATCCAAGTGACTGGATCCTTCCCATAAATTTTTCACATCTCCACCTTTGGTAACATGTTTTGTAATCCTCCATTTGGACTTAATGGCATTGGTGTATATGGAGGAGGTTTACTAGATGATCCAATATTCCCTATATTGGTAACTAATGCAGCGAGAGAGGCGATTTGGGCCTATATATGTGCCATGTTGTCATGAAACTTTGTTGTATCTTGGCGCAAATCATCTTTCTTCACCATATCTTGAACATCCACTTAGATTTCAGCTATTGTAGCAAACAAATAAGACTCATACTCTACATCTTCCTTACACAGTGTCCTACCTGGTATGTTAGATCCTTTACAGCTACCACAAGTTAATCATCCTGAGATTGATTAGGGTGTATAGATTAGGGTTAGGGTTCAAAATCTAGGGTTTGGGGTTGAGATTATAGGGTTTAGGGTATATGGTGTAGGGTTTAAGGTTTAGAGTTTAGGGTTTAGGGTTTATGGTTTAGGTTTCGAGGTTTAGGGCTCAGGGTTAAGGGATTCGGGTTCAAGGTGGTAAAAATAGGGTCTTTGGTGGACTATATGGTTATGAAGGTATTTTAAAAACAATACTAGTGGTGGTGACAACAAAAAGAGTGAAAATGGAAAAAAAGGTTATGGGAGGATGGTACCATTGCGATCCTGACATGAAGATGAAACAAATGACTGTTATATTGCGAAAGGCCCAAAATTTTTATGGACTTATTTTAAAACTTTTTTTAACATGTCGATTTTTGTAAAAAAAATCGCGAGCAATACTACAGTGATAAAAAAATTCAAAAAAATTGGAAATTGCAACTATTTTTTCCTTGCCACCAGTTGTTAATAGACTAGAAAAAAAATTGTTGCAGAGAAGTTTTCCCAATCAAAGCTTTGATACCACTTGTAATGAACCTTCTTAGATATTGTCAATAACAAATTATAAATAATACTGAAATGATCAATGAACAACAAAAATAGAACAAAATAGAATAGCTTATATCACTCACCACTTCGAGGGGGAAACCTCCAAGACCTTACAATAAGATTATAATGCTCAAGATGATCCTCAAGTACTACCCCTACCTTCTATATATATCCTACTTAGGAAATGGTTAGTCCATATGCCAACCCTACTATAATATGAAAGCATAGAAAGATGTGACAAGACCAAGGAGAGATTATGCTAGCCACATGTCGGCTAATCATATCCCATTATAGAGAAAGTAGATTAAGGGTGTAACGAGATGCATTAACAACCACCCTACATGTACAAGATAAGTGCTCTAACCCTTCTTTGTCACTTTACATAGATTAGTTCAGGTCCTCTTCTTCATTGTGTTATGTTAGCTTAGTGTTATGCATGTTTGATGCTAGTTAGCTTAGCACTCTTATCAAATGACAACTCTTTAGTCACTTTCACTTGGTCATTACATGCTTCTTTCCTTTATTTGTTGATCCATACTTCTCCACACCCAACCACCGATATCCTAGTAGGGTTCCTTCCTTTATCTTGATTGTGGGCCTTGGAAACCCTAGGTTGACCTAGTGTAAGGGTTACTTCCATCTAGATATGCGACCTAACGCTCATTGTAGCCCCTTTAAGTCTACCCCCTTGTATGTCGGTACTTGTGTGTCTCCTACTCATTGCCTCAAATACCCTAATTGAATATTTAAGTGAGAGTGCATGTTGTTGAGACACATTTTGGCCCACATACAACTATCACCAATGGAATGGACATTCTACCAATCGATGCTTCAAGCTTAAACATGTAATTCAAGATCTAATTGATTCTAATTCAATTGAATGGGATGATCTTGTTGTGTCTAAACCTCTCAATGATAATGTTAAGATTGAAATATTCAATGATCCACATCTTAAACATGAAAAAGTTACACCTGAGGAAACAACTAACCATGCTTATAATGCAGTTCTTACTCTGAATTTACTAATGTTCCTATAGATTTTCTTCTTGGTGTTATTACTACTTCCACTTTGCTCATCACTTTTACTGATGCAAACTTCCATGTTTCTTTCAAATCTTCCAGGCTTCACATTGATGCATCTATTGATAATCAAGCTCTCAATAATGTAATGATCAATCCTAATTTTAAGCATAACACATGTTCATTTCCTCTTTTATGTTCGATTGGCTTTCTATTATCCCAAATCAAGCGTAAGTCACCTACCTCTTATGGGTAAATCAATTTTCTTGTCACAATGGGGCCTCTCACAATCGATTACCATTTATTATTGCATCAAAAGTTAAGAATTGTGACATGGTCTTAAATATTCCTTAGCTCTATGATATTAGGTCTATTCCATATATTGTACACCAATGTGTCAAATTCATCTTCACTCCAGTCTATTAGGGTTATCTCATATATTATACACCAATGTGTCAAATGCATATACGAGCGTCATGTCATCACTATTTAAGGTATTCCACCTTGAACCCCTTTACCTATTGCTCCTTAAGCTTCATAGGTCCCTACCACTAGTGCACCCTCCTTTGTAGTTAGTTGATGTCCCTAGTAAACCTACCTTTGCAATCACTTTTATAGCTAAGAATGATGGTCTTATGGTCTTGTTACACACTCCTAGTGCTAGTACCACACTTTTAATCTTGGCTACTAGCCCACATAGGCATCTTGAACTTTTGGTTCCTATCACTCACTCTCGGCATATTTCTAGGTCTAATAGCCCTCCACATAGGACTAGGCCATTACATATTCCCCCGATCCACAATACAACTCTTTAGGACAAAACCTTCCTACACACTCTCTTCCAGGACATGGACTCGCATGATACTAGTCTCTTGACCCATGATCACATGCTTCCTTCATTCACAATGATAGATAGTGGTATTTCACTCACTATTCTCATTGGATAGATCATATACTTCTTACGCATTAGGGGCATCTAACTTTCCTCCTTGTTTCCCAATGACACACTTTGTGCTTAGGTTCAACTTGATTATTGAAGAAGTGGCTACATGCTTGAACCTCACTTTGAACACACACACACACACACACACACACACACACACACACACACACACACACACACACACACACACACACACACACACACACACACATAACGCACATGAATGCACACACACACAAACACACACATACACATACACAAGGGACATCCAAATTTACCCCTCATTTCCCAATGACACACTCTATTTATAGGTTCAAATTGATTGTTGAGGAGCGACTACATACCCGAACCTCACTTTACACACACAATGGGGGCAACCTTGCTTTCCTACCTATGGTTGCATAATCTATATTGATCAAAAGCACTAAAAATATAAATATGTACCCCGGGGCATTCTTGGATCACCCTTCCTTCTCTTCAGAGAATATGTTTTCATTTATGTCCTCAAGGGGGCTAAAAATCCAACAACATTCGTATATGCCAAAAATCCAACAACTTTCAAAGATTCTAAGAATCCAAAAACATTCAAATAAATACAAAACATCCAAAAATATTTTCATCACTCTTGCTTGGTTGTCTTTATTGCATGTTTATACTATTCATGTTGCACATTATGTATCATGTTTAGCTCGATACATAATATGCTATATCATTTTTATACACATGTGCGTTCACATGGTACTCTAATTTGAATGTAGGCTACACATAGATTGTTACATGATGCATGATGCTTTGACACTTTGCTCTTTCCTAGTTCTTCCACAACCTCTTTGGGTGCATCCATTTTTACAATTTTTTCCACATACAAGTGCTATTATTCCAATGTTTACCACTTTAATTTCTCTTACCTCATTCAATCAGTACATACATCATGTCATATAATTTACTACTCTAACATACTAATGGGTGCTTCATATGTACCATATGTTCTGCAGTAAGATCCAAACCGAGCTCATCTTCATCATATTGCTTATTTATTGCTTTACATGCTTGCTTTGTATTTTCACTTGTTTGTGGGTAATGACCTATATTAGTTGATTGTTTCTTGTTGGACTTGAGTGCCTTGATTGTCTTGTGACATCCTAAGTGGTGTCCCATGTATGTGGCATATTATTTTCCATGTTGTCTATTTGTGTGTCCTTGCATGCTTTTGCTTACATCTATTGTGTTGTTTTCATATTGCTTATTACTAACACTTTGCTATTTTTTATATTATATTACTATGTATGTGCCATGGTATAAACCATGTGCACTCCCTTGTAAGAATCCTACAACACATGTGCACATAAGCTACAAGTCCTCTTGTTTGATCCGCACTAACATTGCTCCATCTCACGTGCCCCAAACAAGGGGGCAACCATCAAGTAATATTTCACCCTTACAACTCGAATCACAAAACAAAATATTAGGTACAAAGTTAGATAGTTCATGGGCTTAGAAAATGACTCAAAAACAAAATTTGGTCAAGACATACATAGGGACTAAACTGCATAACAAGGACATAACATACTAAAGCGCTCGACCCATTCCATATATTTATGTCCTAAGGGAATATTCAATAATTTTCTCAGTTGGTATTATTTCTTAGGAACATTTACAAGTTCTTCACTCATTTGTAATGATAAAAATGCATGGTCCGATTTAGGTTATGGTGGCATCATAGGCACATGGATTTATAGGAAGCCAAAAGCTCACCCTATGAAAATTCTAAACATGTATGGAACCATCTAATAGTTTCATACACATCCGATGGTTCCATACCCTTTCAACTTTTACACTCCAAATTTAGAGACAATGCACTTGTAGATCATTTCTAGCCTACAAGGTCATACAACATTTGTCAAATCAACCTTTTGAGTCTGTAATCAACTAAGTACATCCTCTTTATTGTGTTTTCACCTTCTTAACAATCATTTCTAATATCTTATCTTGCAAATTGCTAATAATAATATATTTTGATATGTGCATTAATGTTAATTAATTAATTTGAATATATTACTTGTCACTAACCCTTAGTCCTAAGATAATAAATAAGAAAAGAACTAAACAAAACCCCTATTTATTTATTTAGGGTGAAATCAAAATCTTATATCACACTAGTTAAAAACCAATAATAACAATATTGGAATCTACATTCTATCGGTTAGAAAATTGGATATGACAAACCTAAAATGTAGAATCTAGAAACATGCCCATAATTCATGAAATTAAAGTTATTAGATGGTAATTATTCTCTAGTTCAACTCCTCGGGAATTACTACATATGCTACAAAATATTTATATAGACTTCCACTTGTCTCATAATTGATTCCTTTCACATTGTGGACAAGTTCATAAGTGAAGGACAAGTCGGCCTCAAACGTGTCCAAACTCCATGAACATATCTCTTGCACTTCTAACAATCACTTTTTAAAAAGGGCAACTTAGCTTAGTTTGCCTAGGTAGTACCATTGGGTTGGTTGAGTGAGAAGTCATATGAATGGTCACATATAAATACACATCTATCGACCCTAAGTTATTAGGGGCATTTAAGGATCCTCTACTCTCTCAATCTAAAAAGGTTAAGAGCAAGTATGGAAATATTCTATTTCTTAGATCACCCATCAAAAACAAAAGCTACCAATATCTTAAATCATCTATATTTTTGTTTTAAATCAACCATAAGCAATATATGAAGTATCAAGCGTGTGTTGTCAAGTATGAGGGCCGATCAAAGGATCCATCTTTATTGTTAATTCTATATCACATGCGTTTCATCATAAGTCGAGAATTACACGAGCTTAATTCCTCTTCAAAATAATGGTATGTAACACAACACTCATCACATCAACAAAGGTGTAATGTAATAATCCAACCCAAAATCTATTAACCTATTTTCAAGTTTTAGACACAGGGTTAAAATTTTAAAACAAGAAGAGACCATATCGCATCATTATACATTCATCGTATATATAAAAACTCAAAAATTAGGCCTCTAAAGACGGGGAAACCAAATTCCAACATTCAAACTAAATGTGTAAATCCAAAAGACAAAAGTATTCATAACTCTAAAAAAACACGTGCTTGGGTAACTACGCAGGTTTCCAAATATTCATGAAGTGGTGCACATGGTTCTAAGTCAAAATAGGTATTATATGAGTAGCTTACCAATATGCACATTCTAAGCATCGCAGGGAGAGTGAGTAGTCTTATTATCGGGAACACATCTAGAAAGAGCATGGGATTGGGACCACACTCGTAAAAATCTCCAAATAATTATTTTTTCTATGCAGCAGCTATCGAGAAAATAAAAGTTTGCCTGTTCCGTGGGACCCGCAGTCTAAAAAGTAAAATTTGCAAGTTGCATGGGTTTGGGGGATCAATAGTACGAAGGACCCTTTGGCCCACGTACAGCTGGCTATTTGGTGACACGGGTCCCACCATAGACATCATCCTCTTTGCACATGCCGTCATCATCACCAGCTGTCCATTACAGACAGGCCAACAGGGCAATGCTGACACATCATTCCACGTGGCAGCCACACGGACCCCTGTTTAATCGATGATTGCATGTTACCTCCTTTGTGAGGGCCCAATCACTGGTGCCCTTTTTCAAAGCACTCCAAACCATTGGTTAGGTTGAATCATACTTAGTCTCCACATCTTTTGGATTATAATTGCATGCAGAATACACCATTTCTTTTTCATTCACTGCTCATTCATTCAGAGAGCACTCTGTAGACCATCTCCTCTTCCTCTTCTTGCTAAGCACCATGAGTACCGAGAAGGAGCGAGAGAATCATGTTTACATGGCCAAACTTGCCGAACAGGCCGAGAGATATGACGGTATGTTATTCTTCTTTTGACCATCTCTACCCATAGATTTTGTATCATCATATTTGAAGTTGACTTCTTTGATCCATCAGTTTTTTTCAGATACCTGAAATCCCCATCTAGTTTAAACATGTCATGGAATCTTTGTGGTTTAGATCACTCCGTTTTGTGATGTCTTCATTGATTATCTCCCTACATGTGGTGTACCCACGAAGTTTTTCTCTGTGTAGTGAATTATAATGCCTGCTGACACTGTGTATGATGATCAGATTCAAAAGTTACTTGCAAAAATAAAATATTTGTAAAGTTTTTCAGATTCTTGTAGTCTCCATCTAGTACAAACATGACTCGCAAGTTTGGTATAGCGAGGTCGGTTAGGATCTCTGTGTTTTTCTGATACCTCCTGGATTATTTTTGATCATATATGATACCTTGTGATAAGAATAGGGTTTTAGATAGACCATATTTTTTTTTTTGTGTGGTACCCATGATATTTTGGGCGGACCACAGAAATTCAATAGGATACCCATGAAATTTTGGGTAAGACAAAGGAAATCTAATATGACACCCATGAAGCTCTGGGTGGGTGACAGAGAATTTTATGATACCCATGAGGCTTTGGGTGGGCCACAGATTTTCTGACAGATCTGCAATGGTGAAGACTAGTCTGTAGTTTGATATCATGGTGCATTTTTCTGTATAAAAAAACTAGCTTTCTGACACTGGATTTGTAAGCGTTGTTAAGATCACTCTGTTTTCTGATATCCTCACGGATTGTTTGCCAATATGTACGATACAAAACTTTTAACAGATCCACAGTGTTGAAGATTCCTCTATAGATGCATTGCAGTTCTTTTGAGAAAAATCAATAAATTAATAGATTAATATATATTCATTATGGCAATGGATTTTTGCGGGTGAAGATTGTCTACCTGTTTTGATGTAGGCTATTTTCCTACAGAAGCAAATAACATACCACTGCATTTTCCCTTAGTCAGAGGACCACAGTAGATTTATAATTGTGCATGTTATCATTTGTTGTAGAAATGGTGGAATCCATGAAGAAGGTAGCAAAGTTGGATGTGGAGTTAACGGTGGAGGAGAGAAATCTGCTGTCGGTAGGCTACAAGAATGTCATTGGGGCCCGACGAGCGTCATGGAGGATAATGTCTTCTATTGAGCAGAAAGAGGAGGCCAAGGGCAATGATCAGAATGTGAAGCGCATCAGAGATTACAGGCACAAGGTGGAAGAAGAACTTTCTAAGATCTGTCATAATATTATGACCATCATTGACGAACACCTCATTCCTTCTTCCAGTGTTGGCGAATCTACCGTTTTTACTATAAAATGTAACTTTCCAGATACCCATCTGTGTTGGTGTCTTTAATTTTTGTTAACTGATATGAAGGATATGATGAGAGGGGTTTACGTCTATTAATGCTACTTTTCTTTGTGATGCTCAGGAAAGGGATTACTATCGTTATCTGGCAGAATTCAAAACAGGAAATGAGAGGAAAGAGGCGTCTGATCAGTCCTTGAAAGCTTACCAGGTAGAAATCCTAGCCGACAGGCCATGTTTTCTAAATTTTAAGCATTGAAGGTTTATTATTGATAAGTTAGGGTAATAGTGAGAGTGAGTTTCCACATGCAAGTTATGCAAAGCATTAGTTTTTTCAGTAATCTAGGTGATAAGAGGGATTAAAAGGCACTAGTTTTTAAAGTGGTACATACCCGTTAATTGATTTGTTAATTAGCTTCATGAGAAATTAGATTGAAACCATGATTACAGGGCATGGATTGTATAAATCCACTTCGTGAAACTCATTTGGTGATTTCAGAATATTCATATGAGCTAAACACCAATAATATTTCATAGATTGGTAATTTACAGGCATTGGAAAGTTGTTTCTTTTTTGTTTTGGAGGGAAACTTGGCTGAGTTTTTGTCTAGTAGTTCAACAAAGCATGAACAGGATGCTGACTGCATGGTACCTTGTAGGCTTTTATGTCTTAAAAATTAGGAAATATTTTTAGAAGAAGCGAATGGAAGTCTGAATTTATGTTTTAAGACTCTAGGTTAAAATCAGATCCATTTGTTGGTGTGTCAGTATTGCAAGATTTGATCCTTTGGGATACAGGAAGTATGTCATTCTCCATAGATAGTTCTTGCAACGATGTTTAAGGGTATGGGTTTGATTATGTCTTTAATTAATATTCTGAAGTATGAATCCGGAGGTGGTGGACCTTCTCATAGATTATGCAGAATCAGCTTCTGATAAATCTAATTGCCTGGGTCTTCTTCTAACTCTAAGGATGTCATACTTGGTTGTTAATTGGCTTATGCTGATGCAGTATATTTTTGTTCTCACTTTTATTGTGAATAGTGTCTCCAAAGCTACTTCAAATACAGATACTATTACGGACTTCTCCAAATAGTGGTTTTACTTAGGCTCAGGGATCTGTGGTTCACAGGTTAATAAAATTTGAGTAATATGGCGAGTTGTGAAAAGGCAAAATTATTATTTGAACTGTTAGAGAAAAGGCACCCTGATAAGGGGAGAAATGTAAATATGTCCATAATAGCACTTGTATTTGGGTATATTGTATGTATGAAAGCAGTGGCTCTAGTGGACCCTCAGTTTGCTCATGGAAGATATTATATGGTCTGTAACAAGACAGGAATTTTATGAGAAAAATGCAGAGGAATAGGTCTGGCAGGAAATGGATGCAAAACGGGAAAATTCTGTGTGGTATTTTTCATCAATTTGCTAACCGATTACCTTTGTTCCAAAAACAATATTCACCTTTTTTAAAACTCCTATAAATTTTCCAAAACACACTAGCAACCTGTTTATATAAACTTAGCTGTATGCAAGATTTACCAAAAGCACGAGTACTAGACAGCAAGACACAAGTCCTAAGTTTTTTCTCAAATATTGGAACTGAATTTATATCTCTAAATTTTATAATGAAGCATTGGTGAACTATGACACCATACTTATCAAAATCTCCACCAAATATTAGAATTGAAAATTAATAGCCTTATTAAAATCTCCATCGAATATTAGAATTGAAAATTAACAGCCTTATTAAAATCTCCATCAAATATTAGAATTGAAAATTAATAGCTCTTTACTTTTTAATGAAGCATTGGTGAACTATTATGCTCGACATATGGTAATCTACATCCCTTCAAGTTTTCTGGGAAAATTTGGTACAGATAGAAGTTTTTTTCTCTAGTCATCTTTCTTCTAATAAAAGTTCTGTCCCATCAGTGATAAAGGAATTTGACTGAAAGTATAGTGCTTTCTAATGTTGGTATGAAATGCAAGTATGCTCTGTTAGGTGAAAAGTAAACTCAATATTGCTGTCAAATATTTTTATTTCCTTGCTATAAGAATGGCAACCTTCTCTGCTAGAAAATAAATTCTTGCTTTAAAGAGTTTGGCCAGAGCATTCATTGGTTACATTGTGTTGCTGTAGACTGCTTCAACTACTGCAGAAACAGATTTACCTCCGACTCATCCAATCAGGCTTGGATTGGCTTTGAATTTCTCTGTTTTCTACTACGAGATACTGAATTCGCCTGAAAGGTACATGTGCCGTACTCTACAAATTATAAACTAGAATGTGGGAAACCAATTGTGCCCAAGTATTTGAAATTTTTGAATGATAGGAGATACTAACTTGCTATGATTTTTGCATCCATACAAAACATATGTTGCAGGGCTTGCCATCTGGCAAAGCAAGCCTTTGATGAAGCAATTGCAGAACTTGACACTTTAAGTGAAGAATCATACAAAGATAGTACTTTAATTATGCAGCTCCTAAGAGACAACCTCACTTTGTGGACCTCTGATCTTCAGGATGATGGAGGTAAGATTGAATTTGTTAGGAACTAGCTTAATTTGATTACTATGCCATGTTTCTAAATGTTTAGACTCTGTTATTTTTGTAAAGAGTCAAATGCTTGTTTCCTTTTTCTGATTCAAATGTGTGATAATGGTAGGGTCCACCATTTTTTTAATTAGTGATTTTGTTTATTTTTGAAAATTTCCTTCGGCATGTTATACTAAAACAATGCATCAAAGTCTTATATGTTTATTTTACATAGTAGCTTTCCATTAAACTTTTGCTATTCAAATCTACACAGGGTAACATCAGAATTTAGTTGTCTTTTATTACTAAAAAGTTCAATTTGCATCAAAATTTTAATGTCAAGTTCCTTTCTTTAGTAGGATATCGAGCATGCAGACTGCACCACATCAATGGTGCAGGTTTATTTCATACTGGTAGGAATGGATATCCACTGATGTTGTTGTCCAGTTTGCATGCCTGATGTCCTACTTCATTTCCTGCCTTATTCAAAATCCTATGGGAAATTTATGTTTAATAGGTAAAAATTCCCGTGGAAACCGTTGCAACAGATTTTCTTGAAGCGAGAGTTTTTATTTAAATATTTTGGTAATATTAATACTGCACAATGTTTACAAGTAGGTACTTTCATTTCTTCCATTCTAAAGTTCTATGTGGGTATTGTGTCAAAAGTTCTATAACTTATTTTTTCACTATTTTTCCCTCAAGTGGCAATTTGAGAGTTACAGTGATATGACATTCACCATTTTTTCCCATGCTTGAGAGTGGTATGTTTATATCAACTTTTGATGTTATGGGATCTGCTTTGACAAGAATGGTTATACACTCGTTTTCTGAAGTGCTTTTTGGACTGAAATTATCCCTATGCTTTGTGGCTAGATCAATGCCACTATATCGCAGCTAGCTAATATTGGCTGTAGAAAAGTTGCCTTTTTGATATGAACTTAATGGGCTTTAGTTGATATAGATTGTCTACGGCACAGAGCAGTCATAGGTATCATTTACCTGGACTCTTTTTAAGATCAAGTAAAAAGCACTTCATTATTCTGATGAAATTAGGTTATACAAGTGAGCTGGTTACTCACTTAGACGAGCTATAAGCCTTGTATCAAAAACATATGCCAAAAAAGATAAAGACATTAGACAACTTATCAAGACTACATTTATGTCTAGGCACTATACATTACTGCCTGGCGGAACCCCATTAACATGGGAAGCATGACCAGCTGCTCTTGAACCTGGGTCACCGTCATGGAAATTTCTGTCTTACAAAGTTCCACTGGACGAGTTAACCTTGAAATATTCAATGCATCGTAACGAGATCACCAATTTATGAAAGTAGTTCTCAAATTATTGGAAATTGCCAATCATGTCCATTCCAATCTTGCTTGCTTCTGTAAAAGAAATCTGCTGTAGTGATGTTTAGACTGTAGAGGGCAGTTAGATGTTTGATATTTTTATTGCTGTCAAATCCTATTGTTGAGGTTTACTGTTTAATGTGCACCCAGGTGAAGACCAGCCCAGGGCAGAGAATCCCGCTGGAGGAGAAGATGAAGAGGTAAGTTGATTTGAGATTACATCTATATCTTGAATATTCTGTTGTCCATCTTTGTGTAAACTTCAACCTGGATATGGTTATCAAGATGCATATGTGTTGGCTTTATTTATATTATTTCTAAGTGGATGATCTAATTATTGTTTTATACTAGTTTTTTTTTTGGGTCAAACCAACCGGGATAATATTTGTCTCGGTGTGATGCAGATGTGAGCAGGCACACATAGAAACTCATGAAGATGCCTAAACTTATGGATTTGCAATTGGGCATTAATGTAAGAAAGGTTTCGGATTATCCTTGATGCTCTGCAGCTGTGAATTGCAAATTTGCCGTGTCTTTTTCTTTCTTATCTTGTTTCCTTTGGTTTTTAGATGGGAGCAAGAAACCAGTAGGTCATTGTGGGTCTTAGCATGGTGTATATGCTCAAATCACCGGATGCTTCAATATTTAATAGAGGCCGAACATTGTTTGCAATTTTTGTATGATTTTTTAGAGACCGTTGTTTTACTATGTCAATGTTTTGAAGACTACTATAGCCCTTACTTTGATAAAGGGGGCTTTTTAGTCATAAGGGGCCTTAATGATTTGAGCTTTTTCCTTTTTTCTCCAAGACATGGAAACTATCAGAAATAAAAAAGAATTTCTTGTATAGATTGCAAGATTTTGCATTAAATTCTCTTAGCACTGGAAGAACATCGTAGTTTGGCTGTAATCTGATTTGTTATATATATATATATATATATATATATATATATATATATCAAACAAGGTTATTTATTTTCATGTAGAGAAAACTTGGGACGTCAGAATTTTAATTTGCCCCTCCTGAAGTGATTTGTTAGCCTATCAAAACCATAACCAGAATGCTCTTCGAAGGAGTGTAATGCACCAGGAATAAGAAAATCCTTATCATACTGAAGTTAATGCTTTTTGTCTTCATTAAAACAAATATGACCAGTTTCTATCTACATTTTTCTTATGCCCAAGGTTGGACCTGATCTCTGATCATGTAAATTTATGTGTCTTTTAGGCCATTTAAGGTAGTCGATGCTTTCCCCTGAGGTTGTATATAAGATTCATAAGAGATCATATATTATTTTTCTATAATTAAAAAATACTGTTATGGGTATTGCCAGCTTGTAATTAAAAAGATTAATTGTGAAGGACATCATATCTAAGATTGCTGAATGGCAACAAAAAAAAGTATATATATATATATATATATATTTTGTTATTCTTGGTTTACACCTCGGAGGCTCATGGACATGGAGCACCAAAACTAAAATTTATGCATCTGGACACTATTTTAAAAGATACAAGAACAAGTCAAAAGTTCTATAATTCTGAATCAAGATGTTAGTGATTAATGAAAATATTATTAAATTGATGAGTAGGGGATTAAGAATTAAGGAGTTTTGTAAATTTCGAAATGTAAGAGAATGCATTAGAAGTGAATTATACAACACATTTAACTAAGACATGAAATTATCAAATTACAGTACTTTATTGACTTTCACTAATTTAATCTATATCATTTGAATGAAATTCATAAATTTGTGATTTCAGCACTCAAAACACTCTTGTACTCCAAATAATATTATAAGTTAGTCGAAGGTCACAAATAATTCATTTTACGGAGAACATTATTTTAAAACATGTCTCAAATATTGATTGGAGAATTATAAACTCTGTTTAAAATTTGAGATTTTGTTAATGGAATCTCAAAAATTTTCATAGTTGTAACTTTGATTTTGTGTAATTGAAATGAAATGAAAGTGAGAAGCCATGAAATCTCATGTTTGGTGATATATGGCATGCAAAATGTTTGGCCTACAGATGCTATTTGACAAAATCCTTTAAAGATATTTCCTCTTATGAAAGAAGTAAGATTTGAAGTCAAACATCTCAAACTTTATTTATTTTTGTCTTCTCATCGTATTTCGGAAATTTGAACTTGTTTTCAAATTGTTTATTTGTTGGTAGGTTTAAAGTCAAACATCTCAAACTTTATTTACATTTTCTCACCGTATGTTGAAAATTTGAACTTGTTTTAAAATGGCCGGGGCCCATGAGATACAAAGGAATCTCAAGCTTTTGTTATTAGATAAAGATGTTACTGTCGTTAGGGACAGATCATGCTTTGTTCGTTCACCTAAATAATTGACATTATTTTTTCAATGTAATGCAATCCCTTTTCATAAGAAATTTAAAATGCTCTAAATATAAGTGAATCACCTTTCAGAGCTTATATTCAGTGACTTAAGGCATATTTGAATACAATATTCGTCATTAAAATCAGAGAATTTTTTAGTTGGATTTTTGTTTTCTTATTTACATATTTAGTTTAATTTGTAAAAGTTATACTAAAAATCAAAACAAATAAATAAAGTATTAGTATTTTTTTAAATAATGATATTTAAATAGGACACCTTCTTCCTTGCTTCACTATTAAATGATTATATATAATTTATTATTTTAAGTTTTTCATGAATTATGAATTTAATTTTACCATAACATTTAAATTTGTTTTCTCTACATTATTTTCTAAAGTTAATGATAACATTTGGTATTGAATAATATTGTGTACATCATTATAATCTAACTATTATGCATATTAGGTATCTTAAATTTTTTTAAAATATTATCTAAATATTTAATATACTATCTAAGTTGATATAAATATGATAGCTTTATTATAATTGGGGAATTGTCTTTGCACAATATCATACATCTAATTTCAATTCAAATTAGTATAATTACTAAAAATGAATAATACAATATGTGTGTACACATATATAAAAGTATTTATTTACCTTTAATTTCTTACATCTGTATTATATCTATTTACCTATTTAGCTATCTATTTACCTCTTAAATAGTATGCTAAACTTATTTACCTATTTAAATTATTTAGGTATTTAATTTAGGATGAAATCTAAGATTTAACTTGGATATTTCACCGAGAATGATGCATGTTTACTATTTAAGTTGATATAAGTATGCAATATTTATAATAATAGGAGAAATGTCTTTGCATAATATTATACATCTATTTTCAATTCAAATTACTATAAATTATACATTTATTTGCATAATATTATGATCTTCCTAAAGGTTCATATTTTTGGAATTCTATGATTAAAAGCTGTTGGTTGGAAATTTGTTCATTGGAGACAATCAACAGTTCAGGGGACAACAATACCTCCTCTTTATGGGGAGGCTCCCTTATTTCACCAAAAACTCAAGAATCTAAATAAATACAAATATACATGCTAATCGATCTAAATGACAATATTGATGCATGTGAATGATTCCATATTTTCAATACATAATACAAACAAGGAGTACGGTTTTGAGGAAGAAGAAACAACTTATATGGGCAAGAAGTATGAACTAGGGCAACAAAATTCAGGTGAACTAATTTATCAAGGATACAAGTACCCTCCTTGGTTGTGCAAGATTACCCACTATTGTAAAGAGAGAAGTGAAAAAGTAAACACTTTTAGATACAAAGAATGCAGATTTATATCTTACTAATGCATGCAAAAGAGCTTAAGAACATGTGAGTCAATATATATGAAAACCCATATAATATAAATGCAAATAGACACAAAGTTCTTCACATCACATTCTATGGATTGAACAAAAATTCATAATTCACATCTATCAATCTTCGATTGACAAATTGCAAGAAAGAGAAAAGGAAAGAACACAGATGAGAGAAAGAGAGGTGTCTTCTTTTGTATTGATCAAAACTTTGTATTTACATTTAGTGGCACCAATATCCAACAACCCCTTTACAATGAAAAAGAAGCCTTATATAGGTTGAGGGGAGGATGTAACTACCTTCTAACTAATTGTCTTTTAATTAAGTGCTAAACACTTAATTAGTTAATTACATAAGTTGGCTTTATTTTACAATTTTATTTTCAAAATAATAAAGCCAACTTCAAAACATAACAATTAGATAGAAGAAGACTATGAACTGGAGGAAGAAGGAATATTAGAAACATTTGGAATTGGCACATTTGCCACCTTTATTCGAGGACTTGAACTCGAATTTGGTGGCAATAGTTGATATTTACATACACTTAGGAACTATGGTGTTTTCCATGACAACTAACCAATTTCCAAAGGAATATTCCATCTCTTTTGCAACATCTCCATTCTCGTGAGTCCTTTGGTAGATTCAACTACTTTTTGTAGTTCAGAAAGTTCCTCCATCTTATCTTTACTAACAAATTGCTCCCTAAAGAGTTTCTCTTTGATCAATGATTTAAACTTTTCTTTGACTTGATCCACTGGATTCCTTTCGAATAAGCGCCCTTGTAGAATTGGCAATGAAGAGCTTGCAAGTCAACAAAAATTTTGATTTTAATGATTCTCCCTTTTACACCATGTTTCTTAGCTCAGTTGTAGCTTCCTCTAGCACTTTGATTTTCCATTCTACACTATAAGTCCATTTCATGGATCAAGTTGCTTTTGGAATCATCAAAGATTTTGTGTGACAAGAGGATCTTCTCATCAGTGGTGCTCATGATACAAAGATCCTGAATACAGTCAACCCAAAGTTTGAGTTCTTTGTCAATGGCATCTATCCTTGAGTTGATTTGATTCTAAGCAGCAATGATGTTATCATACACTCTGTAAGCCTCCTCAATACATCGCAACATAGAGAGAAAAATTCCTTCCGCCTAGAACTCAAAAAATTTGCCATATGTTGCATGCTTATGGATTTCTATTATAGCTTTGACGCCACTTTTTAAAAGACAACAACATGAGGCGGTGATGAAAGAGGAGTAGGATCCAGAGGGGTCTTATCAAATGAGATAAATGATTTAATGAAGTTCAAGAGAACTTGAACCTGTTCCTCAAGCTACTCTTGTGTGTGTTTTCCTTTCTCTACCCTCTCAATGAACTTTGAAACAATTTCTTTGAGATTTTGTACTTTCCTTCAGGAGTGGATTCTCTAAGTGGGATCCTTATTAACTCCAAGTCTGTAATTAATAAATCCTTTCTCCCTTTGGTTTAGCAATTTCTAGAAATTGTTGTCCTTTAGCATATGAAACCAAACGAGAGGTTGTCTTAGCTCTCTTTGGAGGTGGAGGAGTTGTGCCAAGCAAAGCAACCACTACATGAAACCCAAGAACAACAATATGTGAAGAAGCCTTCCTTTTCCTATTGTCAATCATGGGTTGAACCCATGTGAATGAGTCACTGGAAGGTGGAGCTAGAGGAGGTGCCAATGCAAGGACATTGGGAGGACCAAGAGGTTGAGCAGTGGAAACCTCAAGAGTAGGAACCTCAATAGAAGAAGATGGTCTCATGACTTCAAGCTTGGGTCTTGAGGCTTTCGGATTTTCCCGCATTAGGCTCTATGATTTTCACTTCATCTTCCTCATTACCCTCTTCCTCCTCTTCTACCTCTTCATCATTCTTTTCTTGTTCCTCATCCTCTTGTTCTGGCTCATTCTTTTGCTCCTCAATTACATTTTCTTCAATTGTTTTTAGTTCTTCTTTAGAATATTGTGACACTTGTTCAGGTATAGGGGCAACTCCTTCAACCGATTCGAGTTTTCTCTTGCTCAACTTCTTTCACAGGTGTTTCATCAATATTTTCTACTTCCTTTGCTTTATCTTTATTTATATACACCTTGGTTGATGAATCCAAGGGTGAGGAAGAAGGAGCTAACTGAGTTGGAGCTTCTTTGTGAGAGGCCACGGCTTCCTGGGAGGAGGATGGCTTCATCATCTATCTGTATTCCTTCATTCTCATATTGAACCACTACCTTGTCCTTACCAACACATGATTATTCAATTCAGAAGGATAATCTCTCTTTCTGAGACTAGTCAATGGTTGGGATAGACATATATTAAATGGTTCTGATGTATTCTAAAGAGTACAAATAAAAATTGTTATCTCAAGGTCCTTTGAAACATGATACACATTGAAATATTTTATTTGTTGCAGAGATAACCTCCCAAAGTACCTTTTTCTCACTTCATACTCATCTGCACAATCTTCCCAATAGTCCTCAAATGTGGGAATATGATAGTAAGTCATTCTCGATGCTTGGAGATGAAACCCTTACTATCAAAGGAGGACCTCTTTTGATAAGTATGAAACTTGAATTCTAAGATTGTTCTTTCTACATTATGTGCATCCAAAGAAGAATTGCATGTGTAGTTTCCCAATGAGATAGGAAACTAAATACCAAGTGATTTTCTTGTCTCTGCAAGTTCTGTGTAACATATCCAATTTCCTACAAACTTCCACTAGAACCAGCTTATCATTACAATACATTGGCAATTTGTTAGGCACACCTTCAAAACTAGCTATCCTGATATATGAGAACTTTTGAATTGGATAAAAGGCTGCCATATGTTGAAATCAATTTTCTAACTTCTACAAAGACTCTCTCACCACATTTCCTTCTAATAGCCTGACTATGAACATGGTATAGGCATCATTGAATCTTCTATGGTGAGTCTTGCTATTTTCATAAGTAAGTGAGGATAGAACTCATATATTGGTGCATTTTTCTTATCATCTTGTGGTGATAACCCTACCCATACCTTGTAGGCTACTATAGTGTACATTAGGTAGGATGTCATATAGAAAGTTTTGCTTTGTTGCACATTTACCAATTGTTCACTTAGGTTCTCACAAATGATCTCCCCCAATTCAGCCTTTGTTTGTCTTCACAGATGACATTAATATACACGCACATCTAATACTGAAATTCATTTGTAGAAGGCATGCCCATCATTCTTGCAAGCAAGGTAATCATGTCTGACAATTCTTCTTTGAAATCTGACTGTAGAGGACCTTGGGAAACTTGGAACCTCCCTCTTTTAAGTTTTGAGCCAAGACTTGGCTATCATTGTCCTATACCTATATTGGTCTTGATCAAAGAGATTTTGAGCCTGGGTATGGGTTAAGGTATTGGAGTTCTCAAAAGTGGGAATACTCAAGGCTACATTTATGTAATTGACATCAAGCTTGGCAATTATTTAACCTTGAGGATCCTTAATTTCTTTGGTTTCTAGGTCAAAGCTCGAGGCACAGGAAAATACGGTGTCATTATATTGGACATAGAGAGGAAATCATAGGAAATTCCATTATTTTTAATGCATTGGGCAATCATGGTGGGGGTATCTTCAGATATGCGGGCCCAAAAGTCATCTAAATTCATATGCCTCATGTCACTATCACCAATATTAGGCACATAGGTCTCAAGGGAAGAAATGTGTTCATATCCTCCGTATTAGAACTTCATTGTGGAGGTGTGAGAGAAAAATCAGAAAGAATGGAGGCTTAATAGTGGTTTTCATGAGGAATTTGAAGGAGAGGGTTGAAAACACAAACAACTACCAAATTAAACCAAGAGGGCATGAAATCACTCACATTCAAGTATGAAAAGGATGATGCATCCACAACAGTTCCAACACAATTTGAATTTTAGAATTTGGACAAGAAATGGGAAAGATATGGACAAAAACATATTTTAGGACATGAGGACAAAAACACATTGAACAATGAAAGTCTTGATTTGAAATGGTAAGAAATGACTAAGTTTAACCTTTTATAGCAAAACAATTTGAAAATGGGGTTAATTTGAGCCACATAGTGAAATACGAAATTTAGAAAGATTTTAAGAACTTTTTTAGTCAATCCCTTTAAAATGTAGAGATGACGAGGTTTGGGAGAACCTTAGGAACTCATTGAATGCGAAAGGAAAAAGTGTGGGGAACATGGAACTTCAGTGGAAATGAGGTCCAGAAAGAATGGTTCTATCCATGTTACCATTCTATGCATAGGTCACGAACATGAAGGTTTGCGGGTGAAAAAGAGATGCGGAGAACAATGAACACAAAGGAACGAGTTCCTTATGTTTCCAAATAATTCCATGTTGTCTCGTAGCACAAGGGAATTCAATAGATTATGGGAAACATGCAATTTAGGGGAATCAAGGGCTCGAGGGAATGGGTTGCATCTTATTAGACAATCTCCACACTAGTAAGAAACACAAAGCTTCGGAGAATAAATATCAATGTAGAGAACCATGAGGTGCAGTGGAACAGGGGTCACGCGGAACAAGTTCCTCTCGGTTCCAAAATCTCCGCTTTTCCCGTATTTAAAGGAAGAGATAATATAATGCAAGTAAGCTTTTGAATGTGGGGAACAAGAGTTGAGATAGAACAAGTTCCTCCAATTCCATAAACTCCCAAACAAGTCGCAACAAAGAGTCCTATAAAATAAAAGGTTGCAGAGAACTATGACTTGCAGAGAACTATAGCCCGATAAGAATTAGTTCCACGGGGAGTTTAAAAATCTACATGATACTAACAAAGTGAATGAATTGCGGGTGGAACAGGGTGTGAGGAACAAGAGGAACAAAGGAACTATTCCTCCTGTTCCACCGTAACTCTGTAATAGCCACACAACATTGAAACCACTAAAAATACACTAAATGTTGGATTTTTCCACATTCCTTAGACTTCATAGGGGAAAATATATCAAGACAATGGGTCCCTTAGCCAAAAATTCATTTTTTTTTCAAAAATTACACATTTTTGGGTGGGTGAAAACAATCACCAAAGGCATCAGGTGGGAGTTTGGAAATGGTAATAAGATATTTTTTTGGGAGGACAAGTGGAATTTGGGGATAAGTCAACAAAAAGATATAATATGCAAGATCAAATTACTATGATAAGGCAGAAATATGGGGAAAAAACCTGTGATTACCTTAACAATAATGATGGGAAATTTGAATGGCGAAGAATTACTCTTCAAGGTGGCTAAATAATGACAGAGATAATATGAATCTCATTCCAAATTTTATAGCTAACATATACATTCCCAAAGATAAATCTTGAGGAGCATGAATATTGAGGATGAACTTATCTGGGAAGATTCAGGAGATGGAACCTATAGTGTGCATTCAAGATACAACAATCAAAGTCAAACTCTAAATCCTCAAATCTGTTGGAGGAAATTTTGGGTCAAATAATTTATTCCTAAAATAAATTTCTTTTAGTGGCTTACTATTTAGATCAACATTATCATGGTTGATAACATAAAAAGAAAGGGGCAAATGCTTCATAACAGGTGCATTTTATGCAAATTTGCTGAGGAAAGTGTTAATCATTTGTTCATCCATTGTCAATTTTCCACCTCTTTGTGGGGCCTCATTTTTGACAAGATTGGTTTGAAATGGGTTCTTCCTTCTACTTTGATAGAGTTATGGACACATTGGTTTTTTCAATCAAAATGTAAATATGTGAGACTTCTATGGGAGATAATTTTACCTCACACCATTTGGGCCATTTGGAAAGAAAGAAACAAAAGAATTTTTGAAGAGCATAGCTTTCATGTCAACATGGTTTTCAAAAATATTGTACTGTTGGTTATAGAAAACTTCAAGTCCACTATTACTACTAGCAAAGGGAGTATGAAATATTTTGACTCAAATTTCCTCAGCAAATGGAATATTTAAAAATGAATAGGATGTTAATCAAATTAATCAAAACCTCCTAGGCAAGAGACAATTTGGAACCATCCTCCAGAGGGTTAGTTAAAGCTTAATTTTGATGGAGCTATAAAAGGAAACCTAGGAAAAGTTGGGGGAGGTTTAATGAGAAACAACAATGGAGAATTAATTGTTGCTTATGCTGGGAACCTAGGTTTCCAAACTAACCATTATGTGGAAGCTATGATAGCTTTGTGGGGGATAAAACTGGCCAATCAAATGAACATTAGGAATCTTTGAGTGGAGGCAGATTCCATGAATATCATTAACTACCTCCAAAATAAGTCTCCTCTTAGTTGGTCTATCAACAAGGTCATCAAGGATTCCCTTCATATTCTTAGCACCCTCCCACATGTGAACATATCTCATATGTATAGAGAAGGGAATAAAGTAGCATATATATGTGATAATATTGGGGTCAATTCCACTAATCTTCATCATTGGTTTGGGAATTTAAATACCCCTTTAGAGGTCATGAATATTTTGAATCATGAAAGTTCCAATATGTAATTATAACAAGATCTCGTATGTCCTAGTGGAAGTTGTATTATATCGGCACGTTTACTTACACGCGACCCCATTCATTTATGTGTGCCTCAAATTTAGGGGATAGAGAAGTATTCTAGTTTCAACCTTGCTCTTCATTACCATTTCAAAGTGTGTAATTTTGGTGAGAGTATGGGTAGCGAACCTTGCCAAGTTGAGCCCCCTTCAACAGAGGATGGAAAGAAAATGAACAACTTTGGAGCATTTTGGGAGTGGGAAAATTTGCCACTTTTCTCGGAAAGAATTCGTGGGCATGACCCACACATTTCATTTGAGTTCACCGCTTCTTGGATCATGTTGTCTAGTTCGGGGACAGATGTGGCCCATGTCTCGAAGGTATCATTTCACATGTCACGGGGATGAGAACCTAGGGCATAATTTTTTTCAAAAACAAGTGCAAACGGGATGAGCATGAGTCTAAATTCTTGGATGATGACAAAAAAAGCGTGAAAAATCCCTAGGAGTTTTCTTCACTCTTCCTTACACAACCCATATGATGAAGATTCCAGATCGATCATCAAGTATTTGACGATGGATGGGAGACTCCATCACATCAATACATATCATTTCGTGCTACTAAACCATTTTGGAGGAATCTACCAGCGAGTCTTCCATTTCATATTCTTATGTCTCTTGAAAGATCTATAAAGGAAGTGCAATGGGGTAAAAGGGTATATCCCCTTCATCAAGTAGTTATTCTTCTCATTTATTTGCATTTCATGAATCAAAACCCTAGGTAGAATCCCTCTCCCTCACTTCCCTCCACCTCTGTTCCTAAAAACAATAAGAGACATGGGGAGATATCAGCTCGACTAGGGTTCTTAGAAGCAACTCAAACAAAGGTAAAAATGTTGAAGAACCTAACTCAACCTAGGAGGAATCCTAACATGGTATTGATGGGGATATGATAGCTAGGTATTCACTGAGCCTTGGCAAGAAAAGTGAGAAGGAGACCAACATTTCAGTCCACGATGAATTGGATTACCAAAAGTATGTTAGTAAATGGATTATAAAGGAAATCAAAGTAATCAGGGGAAATATCAAAGATCTCAGTAACACTAAGACAGATAAGGAAAATCAGAATTAGAAAGAGGTGAAAGATTAGTTGGAGGAAGTGGAGAGCAAGTGAGATCTTTTTGCTAATGGTTTTATCCTCCAAACTGGCCTCTTAAGGGCTATTGTGAATGAGCTCAATAAGGGTAATAAAGGAAATATTAGAGAGAATGAGAGGAAAAAGTAAGTTGAGAAGAGAGACCAATATATAAAGGACCTTCTACAACTCTCTAGTCAAGTGCACAATTAGAAATGATCAATGTCTTATTTTACTATATTTTGGCTACACTTGGGCTATAATTTGATTGTAATTGGGATAGTTTTGTGCCGTGTCCACCATCTATTTTGGATTTTGATATGATTTTATTCATTATATTAATAATTTCTATATCGGGATGCTATATCCTTTTTTGTAATAGGGTAGGGTCCCTAGAAAAACCCTCTTTTTACCTATTATCTAAATTTTTTTATTATAAATTACTAAAGATGAATAATACAATTTATATTGATTTTGTGTGTGTATATATATACATATATGTGTGTATATACATATATAGACACACACACACACACACACACATTATATACACACATACATGCATAAACAAACACACATACATACATATGTATGTATGCACATTCATATATATTGTGGTTTTTATGTGGGGTTACATTTATATTAAGGAAGTACAAAAGTTAATGTTATACACATGTTTTTGAATAAGGTTAGTCAAAGATAGAGTTAATATAAAAATATAGTTATCAAATGTTTCTAAATGTAATTATTAAGTTTGAAATAAATTAAATTTTTAAAATGAAGAAAAACAAAGAGAATATCAACTAGCATACCTATCTTAGAATAATCTATGTAAAATATGTTGAGAGGTATCATTCTCGAGGTACCTATTTCACTTAAGTGAAATAGGTGCCTCGAGAATGATACCTCTCAACATCTTTTACATAGATTATTCTAAGATAGGTATGCTAGTAGTATTTCCTAAAAGAAACACCACACAATATACCCAAGTTATGGTAGTTTTTTTATTTTGCCAAAATAATATTTCCCTACATAACACTCTAAGAAACAAGTCTTGTCAGTAGATGAATATTTGCAAAGATTTAATACACTAGAAATTTTCAAGACCATTGTGATGCCCTTATGGTGTTTCATGATAATCATTATTCAATTATTTAGTAGGTTGTTAGTGATACCAATTATATTGTGCTTGGAAGTATAACTATTATTCAAATATAGTATTAGTACAAACACCTATGTCTAACATTGATATTAATTAAAAATATTAATTTTTTTAGTAAGGTTGTGTCGAATTAACTTGTTGAGAGTGGTTGCTCTTAATTAGAACCAAGATAGTTATGCAGAATAAATCCTTATCTGTAGTAAGTATTAAAACCAACAATTATGATAAGTTTACTAAGGACTTTAAAACTACTTGATATGAACATGTTATAATTGATGATCTTTTTCAATAATGTATTATTGTTATTACAAGATGATTGGAAAACCTTTAGATGTACTAAAATACATTGTTAGAATTTGTGAACCTTGTATTGTGAACAAGTACATACATACATCCAAGTTTTTCACTCATGCATTCTTAAAATGATGTGAAGATCATAATATTTATACACCAACAATCACTTTTTACACCAAGTAGAGGGTTGTTCACCATTCTTGAAGACCTACATAGTGTTGATTCCTTATACCATAGCACATTCATTTTTTTAAAAATATTTTGGAATTCTTAATATAATTTTGACCATGTGCTATATAAAGATCTTAGTGGTATGTTCGATCAACCAAGTTTGGTGACTTGATGCCTCACGGTGGGTATAGAAAATAGACTTGTTGAAGAAAAGAATCTTATGTATTTAAATGTGTAATGAGCTATGTGATAAATGTTTTGGATTAAACTACGTGATCTATTATTAGGATGCAAAATTGAATGTGGATTGCACACCATAACATCCTTTTTGTAAAAATATAAATAAATTTTTTTTAATATATTAAGTAACAATCTCTTTTTACAATGAATGAAAAACATATATATTTTTGTTTAGTGTTTATTTTACTAATGATAATTCAATTCAAGTTTATAACTAACATACACTAATTATGATAATTTATCATAATTAGATTAACCGTTAGTCCAAACTAAATAATGTTCAATTTTTTGTCATAAATGAAAGTCCATTGATCACAACTCAAATACTACTAAAAGCATGGCTCAATGTATGCATTTAAAAGTAAACTAAGCTAACATAAGGGATTTAACACCAAGTAAATCCTAACTTAGTTCATTTAAAAAAATACATCAAGATTGAGCTAAAAAGGAAAAGCTTAATTAAATTGCACAAAATCTAAATCTAACTAAATGCAAACCTCCCTTTTGATGTTTAGATGTGCTTTGATATGTAGATAGTTCCTTTATATGAACCAAACACAAGTTACGTGCAATCAAAGGGTTTACTAAAGTGGAAGAGATCTCATCAATATGGCTTAAGTGCCATTTTGACTCTTCTCCTACTAAATTTAGTAAATAGGTTTCTCAATTTATGCAAGCTTTTCTTGTGAGGGAAATGCTCTCTTGAGATATCTGATGTCTTACAAGGACAAGGTGTAAGGTGTGACAAGGTGTACTAGGTTTCTTATATAAATTTCCAATTTGGGAGAAGCTTACAACCTAGTGAATGTGGGATAAAGTGAATGTAGAATTAGAAAAGGATAAACATGATTAGAAGATATTAATTAGAGATTAGTAACTCATGGGAGTTTGGGAAGGTTAATTAATCAATTGGGATTGATTAATAGGCCAAACTTCGCTTATGTAAGTTTTTTGGAGATGATTGGAGAGAAATTAGTAGAATTTGAAGGGTTTAAGAGGGGATTTAACTAATAAGAGGGTTTATTAATTAAATACAAGATTGTGAAAGGGTAATTAATTAATAATGGTTAATTAATTAATTAAAAGATGATTTTAACTAACAAAGCGATGTTAATTAACATCCAAGACGAGGGACAAAGCTAGTTAATTGACGAAATTCCATTAATTGACCGAGATGATGGGAAATATTAGCTAATTAGTAAAAATCACTGATTACAAAGAAATGATAGGAAATAAGACAATTAGTGTAATTCTAGTATTAAAATCATGTGGTTGGAATTAGGTGTATACACTCAAAAATATTATTTAATTACGGTTTTATTACAATAATAAAATAATCCATGAACATACACAATTATGAATTTTATTCATAAACTCAAAAGTATCCCATTTACATAAATTTCCATCTCCACAATGTAGTTTACAACTATTTACTAGAAATATTAACCGTAATAAAACTATATGTACAACATAAATTTCCATCTCCACAACATAGTTTACAAATTTCTACTAGAAATATCACCACTAATAAATGTGCATCTACAGCTCACTAACAATATGTAAATCAAAAGTAGAATGGGAAACAACCATATCGAGTAGCCAAAAATAGTAAAACTCATCAATATATGATTAAAAATGTGATTAAGATCTCTGTGTATGTATATGGAGTAATCAATGTAGTTTTAAGTGAGGGAGAGTGTCATTGGAGTATTTTACCTCCAATATCATACTGAAAAATATCTCTCTTCAACTCCCTAAATGGGTGGTAGACCTTCCCTTCAATGAAGAAAGTAGACAAGGGAATTCAAAACGCCAAAAAAATTAGATAATGAATACCACGTGTAATCTATGCTAACACTACCACATGCAAATCAACCAAAAGAATCGAGTGTACCTCACTATCTAATGGTTTATGAAAACTTGCCACTCTAGGTGCATTATTTGGCCAAAGTGTTCTAATTCTTTTGGAATCTCAATATATCAAGGTATTAACTCAAGAAAAATGGTCACCAGTTCACACACAACCATGTCCATACACAACTATACATAAGAATAGATAGGAGTGGGAGGGTGGCTTCAAGGAGGTCGAATAATACCTCATAGAACCTACCTTTGTGCCCAAGTACCAAAACATAAACATGGATTTATGTTAATTGTTTACAAGTAAAAACATGTCTCTAATTCATTAATTGAATAATATGAGACTAATATACTTGAAAGACCCAAAAATATCAATTCCCCTATATATAATACTTTATATCATGGTAAATATTACACTAAACATTCATAAATCCATAAAACAAATTTATCTCAAGAACACACCACATATTTCCAACTATGAGGTAAATCATCACAATTAGCTAGTATCATTTATAACCCTACTTATAAAAACTTTTAGTAGAGAAACGACTAACTAATTATCCTACAAATAATATTTACAAAAGTTGAAACCAACAAAATTCAACTTAAACAATCCTCCTTCAAGAAAGATAGGAAGACAATCACCATATAATTGCATAATCATCACGAGAATAGTGACCATATCAAACATGTTCACCCTTAAAACCATAATTTCAATTCATGAGAAAACCACAACCATAATTCATTTCATTCCACCTCTCAAGTTGGAGACTAAAGGTGTTTGAGATTCATCCCTCTAATTTTTAGACCAAACTATTGAGGCTCGTGTACCAGTCTACTATTAGGAGGAGGCTCAATCAAATGTGAAGGGTCTTCTTGTACAATAATGACATTCACATCATGAGTGAGCGTGCTTTGGAGGGAGATTTGGTAACGTCAGACCTCTCTATCTTGAATTTTGGTGTAACTAGAAAAATGGGGACCATCCAAAGTGTAACCATCATCATAGTTAGGGGTTATAGTATCTATCATGCAAGAATCGATTGTAGTTTCAAGTTGAACCTTTTGTTTGGGTGTAGGTTGAGTCATTCATGAAATAGTAGAGGAAATATATGGCTCCTTCTTGCGAGGTCACAAGTTAGGAGGAAGTTGTGATATGAAAAGATCTAGTAGGTCGAGATGTGTTGACACTAACATTAATCTCATCAGGTTTTTCATCATCGAATCCAAGAGATTGGGAGGCATGCGCCCAACCAACTCTAGATGACCCACATTACTGCAAAGAGACTCAATAGGATAATTCAAATGTTGATATTTGTGGAATGAAATAGGCAACAATTCTTGGAGGTTTGTGGATTTATATATTCCCTTTTGTTGAGAGTATCATAACTCCAAGGATTTGGGTCACCTTGGATTTTATAGATTTCACCTTGGTACACGAACTTAACACATTAATATGCTAAAGAGGAGACCGCACACATGCGATAGGTCCAAGGTTGACCAAGGAGAATGTTGTAGGATAAGGGAAAGTTGAATACCATAACCTTCACACGTACTTTCCGGGAGGGATGGTGATAGGCAACCAAATACAACCCATGGGCAGCATTTACCGATGATCATACCCTTGACAAGTAGTACACATGGTCTTGAGATTATCTATTGAGTATCCAAGGAATTTATGAATTCTAAAGATGCCACACAAGTGCTGAAACCTTCGTTAATAAGGGAACACTTGAATGTGTTTTGTCTAATTTGTACGTAAATAAAAATTATGGGATCATCTCTCGGGGAATATTTACATTCCCTACTCGTTTTAGAGCATGGAGGGGGTTGAATCAATGCAAAATTTGTGGGCATGTGGTTTTATAGATAACCAGGTGGTGGAATAACATACATGTAGCTTGTTAACACTAAACGATTCTCACTATAATTACAATTTCCCATATTTTTTTGGTAGTGATTCCTTAAAAGGATAGTTTTGATGTTGATAGGGCTTGACTAATTTTTTTGTAAAAGGGTAAGGTAGGGTAAGATAGAAAAGAGAATTGTTTGGAAACACTAAAGGTTTACTATCTCAAAAATACCATCGTATGATTCACTAAGGATACCTATATCAACTTAATCCTAGCTTAATAAATGTTTAGGGTGATAAGGAAATAAGTCTATGGGTTGTTTACTCTAGTAAACACCTGTTAGAAACTCTAATTAATCCATGATATCTTGTAAAATATTCTTAACAAACATCTATTATAGAGAAGATTTGAAACAATATCAATTCATGTCAATAATTGAACTTGCTATTGCACAATTCAATCTGATGTTGCTAGAGATCATGAAACAACAAAGGGAATCAACCGTATAATATATTAACAAAATATCCAATTGCATTTGAACATTAAAATTTTTCTAATTGAGATGAAACTAATTAAACTTATGATTATTTAAGTAGCTATGTGCACACTTACAAATTTTAGAATAAATCAACCCATATAATAATTAATTGAAATAACTAATCTAAGTAATTTACCAAAAATTTAATCTCGTAGGATTGACAACATCGATGGCATGGTCGACAAGAAGATGGTGATGGATCTTAGCAATTGTGTTACTAAAATTGAGAAAGAAATGGAAAATTTAAGGGCCAAACAATGTGATATCCTCAACATGCAAAAGAGTACTATGGACTTCCTTTCCTCTTCATTTCTCAATTTGAAGTTCAAAAGGGAAAGATAAAACCAAAAATGGTACTAGTTTTAGTGACATCAAAAATGGCTTGATAATGTAAAGAAGAGATTCCATAAGCTCATGAAATAATGTTTTGTCTTTCCTTTCTCCTTGGGTTTACGAGGTAGTTTTTATCCCTCTACTTCAAAGTTGATGATCTTCGTGCTAATCTTCCACTTTGGATCCATGCTATTTTTGGGATGTATGTTGAGTGAATGTCTTTCTAATCTCGTTTTGGCTTATATGTTTTGTATTGATTATCCGGGCATTGGGATTTTTGTAAATGGGTAGGGTCCTACCTAGAAATTTTTTATCCTTAATAAAAATGTGTAGAAAAACACTCACCGAACAATCCTTATCCTTTCCAAGCGATTTCTTCATAAAATTCTTCCTCCTTAAAGGGTATACAACTGATATATTTATACAAAAATTTCCACCGCTTGGGGCTTAAAAATAACTAGTTTAAAAATAACACAAACAATTCTTTGAGCGCCTAAAAAAACTAAAGAAAAGTTCTTTCCTGCAACAAAGCTTGTGTTTCCTAATTTTATTATTGAATGTTTTTATGATAACAGATCCTAAAAATAGCAAAAAAATTACATGTAAAAAATTTACTTAGAGCTCCAACTTGTAGTTGGATGAGTTGATGTATTCGATTCTATTGGAGCTCTCTACACATTAATTAAGTTCATTTTATATCTACAAAAATCTAAAATAGGTGGCATTATTAAATCAATAACTTCTTGAGTTATCACTAAGAATTTTTTGTAAATAAATTTAGCGTATTCACTTAGAAGTTGAGCTTTCTCGCACTTTACCATTCATAGAGGTGACCAAAGTGCCATGATGGTGGATGTTTTCCTAACCTTGTTAGCTTGTGAAAAATTAGCCGCTAGAGTGGAAATGAATGCTTGAAATTTTGCTTAAATAAAGGATTTTGAATAAAACTCCCATTTGGTTGGTACATTGAAGTAATTTGAGATTCAACAAAAATATCAGTAGCCTTCTTTACTTCTCTTTGTAATTCATTTAGCAGTCCTCCCATTATAGCCATCCAATCACTCAACTCTTTTAGGATGTGGCCCATGTAGATTTTTCCCTGTATTAAAATCTTGGTTGTTGATGTGCAATACATTTAGGAAAATACTTATATTTATAACAACTAGTAACTTATCCATCATGGATATCATTTTATTTATACACTTATATTGGCTCATGCACTAAAGAAATCCCTTCTTTGCTATGTCTTTATGATTTTTATACCTACCAAAAGCTCAAAAAATTTCTAAGGGCCATTTGCACATCTCGGGAGGGTGTTATTTGACACTATCAAATGATTTTGGGCATTAATAACATCTATCTTGAAATGCATTATTTTGAATAAATCAACTGTCATTTGTTGAGTAGCATCAATGAGAGATTGTGGATCTTCATCCATGAATTCTTCTCTAGTATGATCCCATTTATAGATTATCAAAATATCTTGTTCAATATCAATGTATATAGGAGTTGTCTCTTGGGCCAACTTCCTCTTGGTCACCCTCTTTACAATTCTTGTAGGAGAATCATACTCGAGAGCCACCTTAGGATTTTCAAAATTTTCCATAGGAGAAGCCATTTCCTAATTCCCCTTAGGAGGATTTCATGTTCCCTTTGGGGTAGTAAGAGGTGCAACTGTGGTAATGGAAGGCAAAACAAAATAAGACCTCACCACTTTTGGTGAAGTTTGTGATGTCAAGTGAAGGGTAGGCTGAATAGGTTTTATATGGGCCAAGATATGACTCATGAAACTTTGAGTAACCATGGGGGTTTAGAAAGAGGAAATATAAATGTAGGAAGGAGTAGAAGAAGTGGCATAGGAATGCCTATTAGGAAAGTTTGAGAAACATAGGAAGTGATGGGAGGAAGAAATTTTGGATTAAAAAAAAATTGGATGATGGAGGAATTGGAGGAATGGACTGAAAAGAGGGAAAAGGCTACATATGTGCCTTTAATTCGGCCTTGGCAAATCTTCGACAATGGTACTAGATGAATTTGGAGATAAATAGGATATAGTGGCTATAGGAGCAGAAAAATAGCTGTATGGACTATAATCATTACTTATGATATTATTAGAAGGGGATACAATTGGTCGAGGAGCTACCGTAGTGATTCAAAGAGAAAAAGAGAGAGGAATCGTGTTTGATGGAGGAATAGATGAGGACATGAGGAATGGAAAAAGAGGTGATGCAACTAAATAAATTAGTGTATAAGAAGTAGGCAGGGGAATGGAAACTTGTGCCAAAATGGAAGTAAACAAAGAAGGAGAAACAATAGGACTAGCTGAAATAGGGGAGGAAAGAGGAATTTGGAAGTTCGTGGGATCTAATGCCCCATGATCACCTCCTGCATCATCATCATAAGAAGAAGTGGAAGAAATGATAATATTTATTTTTAAGGTCTTGAGGAATATTTAATGGAAGAATATGCCATAGCCACAAAGCTAACAACTATTGAAGGATAATATTAAGTAGGATAAAGGAAAGAAACTATAATTGTCATTGTACTTACCACAGGGAAATTGGATTAGGGCTAGCCAATTGTATGTTGAAAGGACCTAAAAATTTTACTCTTGGAGAGACCCTAGAATGGGAATTATCACCATTTTCCTTGAGTGTAGGAGGAACTCCGAAAATAAGTTTCTTGGTTTGCCTAGGGTGTTTACCCTACTCATATGTGTCTTTTTCCTCTTTTAATTCTTCTTATTTCCCTGGTCTAAGCTCTATCCCACCAACTCTAGCATGTTTCCCAAGTGGTGCATAAGTGACCTTAAAATTTCTCATGTTGATGACCACAAATTGGTCATTGTTCTCATATTTATAAACTAGGTCATCTTTATATCTTATGCATGTAATTGAAAGCATGAATGCTCGAGGGATTTTAAAAAAATTTGGTACTCTTCCTACATGATAAAAAAGTCTTGAAGTATGATATTCTAAATGAAAGGAAGGCTCGTATGTCTCCACTATTTTATAATTTTTTCAGATCATTCAAAATTATGGAACCAATTGGGATGGACAAAGGAGGATAAGTAGACGCCTTCTTCTTCTATTCTTTTTAAACATGGCTAATGCCATGGAAAAAATTATATGCAATCTCTTTCTCATCTAGTTTGTAAAAGAAAAACTTAGGTAATCTTAATGGGGTGGAGAGGATCCCCTTTACTCTAATCAAAATAAAATATGTATATCTCTAGAAATCTTCCCAAGGACTTAATGTGTTGATTATCCTCTAACTAACTCTAGGCATCAGGGTATCATAAATAACATTAAAAATAACAAGGTAGTAGTGATTACAAACTAGCTTAATGATTTTTATATATTTATGTAGGTGAAGGTTATTGAAGACCATGGGAACTATATTAAATGTTGAAGCATCCAACTAGGAACCCCCTGAAATTGTAGAACTAAACACATGACATCAAGTAGTACATCATATATAAATTTTCACTTTATTTCTTCACTTCTAAAAGGATATAGTAAGGTTTTAAGATAAAACCCCATCTAAAACACGAATATTTTCATCATTAATGATAATTTCTAGAAAGGGTACCTAGGTTTGCTTGACATGTATAATGTATGGTGCACCGAATAACCTATTCATTAAGGCCATTCCAACTCTAACCCCTTGCCTAAAGGATCTAATTTTCATAACGTATGTGGAGACTTTGGATTTGAAATGAGTTTGGTCTTCTGCCCAATCTTTAAGCATTGTTTTGACCTTATTCTTTTGTCCCTATTTCCAACTTAATATTTACTAGAGGAAGATGATAATAACTAGAAATGAAATCCTCAGTAATATTTCCAATTACAT
Source organism: Taxus wallichiana var. yunnanensis (assembly GCA_018340775.1). NCBI lineage: Eukaryota > Viridiplantae > Streptophyta > Pinopsida > Cupressales > Taxaceae > Taxus > Taxus wallichiana. Next base: position 269,446,543 of record CM031236.1, on the reverse strand, counting down.
TACCTACTTTTGATGTTAGGATCCCACTTTGCAACTTACATTAGAACCTAATATGCTCCAAGGTAAATCAATGCATGACATTACCTCTAGTTTTCCCATTAGAATATATAGTCTAGTTTTTCAAACAGCCACCAAGTCAGCCATATAATGTGCTTTATTCATCATCATCATCATCATCATCATATATTAATATGGCCTCTTCAACTTCTATTTTCAAGGCTGAATAATGATATGATCCAATGACTTGCTTGTAAAAACCATGTCACCAAAGAGCAAGTTTGTGAAAAAGTTATGCAGATGAGCCTCCATTGATAACTAGCTTAAGCAACACTCGGACAATTGTAGATACTCAAAGTTCTTAATCTATGAAAGATAGTAATATTATGTTTTCTCTCATAATTGATTGATTTTGAACTTTAGATGCTCTGTGATAATTCGAATGTAAGGTTCTTGATTATGAAATTCTCTCGCCCTATTTGATTTTTGCTATTATGTAATAAAATGGTGGTATACCATTACAACATTAAATTATTCTTGGCCGTTTATGAATTTTAAGATTGAATTTGAGCTACTCACATCTTTGCAGATGGTGTGGCTTTAATTAACCATTTTTCATGATTTTTCATGCATTCCTATAGATTTTTATAGTCTTGTCATCTTTAGATCCTGCAAGCACGCCACGTGGTGAGATTTAATAGCTTCACATCTTGGCTTCCTTTTAAGAATGGTGTTAGAGGGTGAAGAGAAAACCAATAAGAAATTTTCACGTATGTATGAATTTCGTGCATAATCGATCTATTTAACTCTTCTCTCCTAATTATGCCGAAACATGAAGTTTGATATAGTGAGAATGTTCCTTGTCATTTCACAATTCACAATGTTAGTCCTTAGATATACCTTTTCAGCACCTCCAGTTGCGTAAGCTAATGGAAAAGATCCACATATGTACAATTTTAGGAATTATTAATACCGCATAGATACCTCTCGTCAAGTATACCATGAAGTGAGAAGTGTGATCTAATGAAAAGGATCCACGTCACTCACTGGATATTGCAATTTTAGCCCTTAAGTAAACCTTGTTATTTGCTATCGGGATATGCCGAGATATGAATAAATGATAATGATCAACACATGTTTTAAACTTCACAATGTCATTCCTTAGGATGTAATTCTTTAAAAGATTTAGTGATGGAAAAAAGGAACAAATGAGCAACATCCATGTAAAGTAATTCCTTCGCACAAGTTAGAATTTTTAATATCTTTGAATTACTTGTCTCGTTGATTTATGATTTTTAAACCAATTAGAAAAATATACGTCATATCAAAACTTGCAAAACTTGTCATAGCTGCGAGACTATATATTAAGGCATGTAATGAGTGAACAAATAACTCGACACACTACTTTAAAAGTATTAGAATCAGTAAGAAATACTACAAACAAAAATTGATGGTATGAGTAACATCGTGGTGACATCTGTAGGAAATAATAAAACAAAAATTCCCATCTCTTTTGTAATTTGAAATCCTATAACTTCATACTTAAAACCATAGTTTTGCTAAGGCATTGTTAGTCTAAAAAATGTCAACAAAACAATGTGACAAATTTGCATCCAAGTAACACAATTATTCATCACAAGGTAAAACGGTTCTTGAATATTTTAAAAAATATGTAAGAGGGATCCATACTTTTGTATAAATCATGGGGGTGTGTTGTCCACAATAAATGACAACTATGCGGTGAAACATTGTCAAACATTAGAACCTTAACTCGTTCTTCTTGTTCTAGATGAGAAAAATGTCAATAAACTTATCCTTGCGATAAATTTGAAATAGAACCCCAAATTTTTTTGGAAACATACTAAATTATAAAATAATATACATGAGCAAGTTTTTGTGTTTATAAAGTGGATTCATCTTTTCATCATGTGAAACTAGCCTTTTTTTTCTTTATTGTAAACCGAGACTTCACTAGAGGGTCACTATGTATGCAAAATATATTTTCTTGTTTTGTTAAATGAATGAAAAGATGGTTGGGGGGAAATGACATGGGTATTAATTTTTTTCTAGCAAGACATTCATATCCCCGAAAAAGTTATCTCTTTTTCTTCTCGAAGGTCTTACTTCATTTCTAATCAGGCACCCATATTCCCGATGGAGATTACCAAAATCACCTTCTAAGCATGAAGGTTTTCTGTTTATTCTTTTTTCTTTGAATTTTCTTGTTAAATGCAAATGTTTATTTTTAAAATAAGGTTGAGAAATAATCCATGGGTGAAGGATTTCTAATATTTTTTTGTCAATTGATTTGTTTAGTAATAAAACCAATTTACCATAATTATACTTATCTGATTTAAATTGTAAACTTTTCCTTCAATCCTATCTTAAAACCTTTCTTCATATTTTTTAAGAGTTTAATTCTCATCCCAACAAACATAAATCTTGTTGTCAAAATTGATCAAAATTTTTAGGAATAAAAACTTTGTTTTGAATTTATATTTTTAACAATGAACATGCACATGAAGCAATTACTTGCTTTTCCTCTTCAAGGGACTCAAAATTTGATTCTTTGAATTCATAAGGAAAATAAAGTCTAGGCTATCTTTATGAATTTAAGACTTATTGAAAGTGTAGAATCTAATCTAATGAAAACATCATTAATATAACACTACTTGGAAAGAAAACTATTCTATAAAGTAGGAAAATGAATGGTAAATAAAACTAACATAATCCTACCTAGACTAACCTAAACTCATAGTTAGTATTGATGAATAGTGGATGGTACAATAGAGAAGTAATGCTTTAAATGATGATCATTGAATGGCAGTGGTAGTCCATTTCCTTCCAAATATTTCAATCAAGGCATTGTTACCTTTTTTTTTTTTATATTTGGTATGACATAATCTATAAGGGATCTAATTCAACATGATTTATAGCCTTTTCATGTACTTTTCCCCACAAGAAAATCAAATATGAAATCCAAAATGCTTTAACTTTGGAATTTTTGTCAAGCCATATTTTAACCAAAATTAGATGTCTACTAAATTTTTGAAGTGATTGGTCTCTAACATCCTCTACTTTCAAGATATTCAACAATATTGACATTACCTCATCGGTTTCTCCCGTGTAATCTTGCATGAATTTGTAATTAGGAAACATCAACGTTATGGTAAAGTTGGTTGTGTCCCATATAATTAAAAAAATGGGAATCCTTTAATGCTTTCTTGTGTCTTGTTCTATCTACCCAAAGTACATATTTCAATAATAAGTGCCAACTTGTTTTATCCTCTCGCATATTTCTTAATAGCATCTATATTTTTTTGTAGATTCAGCCAAACCATTTCCTTGAGGGTAATAATTTGATGAAAACTTAAGAATAAATTGATTTTCATAAGCCCATTCAAAGTGAATTTTACTGATTGAAATGGCATTCCATTATCACACACTAAGTAAGATGAGATACTAAAGATAGTAGTGATATTTTCCTCCAAGAATTTTATGAATTCTTTAGCAATACTATTTTTGGTTACCATAACTTCAGTCCATCTAGTGCAATAATATGTGGTAGTAAGAAAAAATTTGTGACCTTTTAAAGAATTAGGATTGATCTCCCTAAAAATCCAAACCCCATTATACAAATACTTTGTCTACAAAAACAGCATGGAAGGACATTGCTGCATTATTTTATTTTCCCGTAAATACTTGACATTGATTATATGTTCTTACATGATGATGAACATCCTTGAAAACCTGTAGGCTAGTAATATATAGCTCCCACTATCATATGACTTGTAGTGTTCCCTCATGGATGACCACTCCCTAAGTTTTGGTTAAAGTTATTAATGATTGTAGCTACTTTTTCTTTTGAAACCATATGAGGTGTATGTATTCATTATTATTTCTATAAAAATCCTTGGTTAAGCATGCAATGAGAAACTTTCAGTCTTAATGCTATTCATTGTTCCTTATTCAACCTAGGGGAAATTAGTGTGAGTCGAAAATAAAGGATGTGATCATACCACTTAGTAGCTATAACATCAAGATTGAGACTTGAGGATTCTCTTATGATATCAATTATATAAGACCTTGTCCTCTTACTATCTTGGCTAGGTGAACTTCAATGTCATATTACTAAAATTTTTCCATCCATCTTCCTATCCTTTCACCTAATTTTTTTCACCAAAATTTTCTTCATTGGTAGTTTTGAAATAAGTAACATGTACTCTGGTTATTAGAATGTAATGTATGAACTTCTTGACTACCTTCACCAAAGAAAATGCCTAATTTCCTAAGGTAAAGTATTTTAAATCATAATTTTTCAGATTGGTGCTCATAAAATAAATGAGATATTCTTCCGTGCGTGTCTTTGAGTGAGCACAACTATAATTGTATGTTTAAAAGTGAAGGAATATAGGTAGAAATCTTTTGAGAAATTTGACTGGTCATGTAGTGCCCCATAACATGAACACCCAAATTAAAATAATTAGTGGTAAAATTGTGGAATATATATTTAGAAAGGATTAATGAGTGCATGTATGCTAAAGAAATGCTAAGCTAAATAAATGAAAGATTTAATGCCAAATAAATGAAAACTTAGTTCTCTAATCAAATACATCAAGATTGAGCTTAAAAAGGGAAAGATAACTAAATTGCATAAATTATAAATATAATGTTAAATGTAAACCTCCCTTTTGAAGTTTGGACATGCTCCAATATGTAGATACTTTCTTATATGAGCCAAATGCAAGCTACACACGATCAAGGTGTGAGGTCCGAGAAATTAAATCAAACAAATTAAATATTACATTAAAACATAACATTATAAGAAATAATCAAATAACCAAATTATAACTATATTGCAAGTCAAAATCTGGAACAAAAGGGTTTTTGGAAATATTTTCAAAAAAAAAAAAAGAAAGAGTTAAAACAGAAACTTCGGGATCCGGAGTTAAAAATGGATACTTTGGGAAGATCGGTTGAAGATGAAGTAAATGAAAAGAATATTCTTTCTGAGTTGCATACGATCTGCAGTAGGGAAGAGTCTTTTTGGCGCCTTAAATCTAGAGCTATCTGGCTTAAAGAGGGAGACAGGAACACAAAGTTCTTTCACATGACTACTCTAAAACATAGAGCCAGTAACAGAATCCTTGAGGTTTCTAAAAACAATGGGAACAACACTAAAGATCCAAACAGCATCAAGAAACAAGCGCTTGAATTTTACAAGAATCTTCTTAAAGAGAACAACGTCAGCAACCCTGAAGCTATTTCCTTCATGCTGGAGGCCATCCCTCAGAATATCATTGAGGACCAGAAATTCAGAGACATCACTAAAGCTGTCACGCTTGAAGAACTGCAAAAGGCTATTTTTTCTCTTGAGGGGGATAAGGCTCCTGGACCGGATGGGTTCTCTATTAATTTTTTTCAGAAGTTCTGGGAAATATGCTCAGAGGATCTTCTCAAAGTGGTAAATGAATTCTATAGAACAGGAAATCTTCTAAAAGAGCTTAATAACACGCACATTGTGCTGGCACCTAAAAAAATGGATGCAAAAGACTTCAAGGACTTCAGACCTATCAGTCTTGTTAATGCTATCTTTAGAATCTTCACCAAAATCATCACTACTAGACTGCAGCTCATAATGAATGACCTCATCTCAAGGCAGCAGAGTGGCTTTATTAAAGGCAGGATAATACAAGACGGAGTGATTATGGTGCACGAAACTTTACATTCCATGGAAAACAATAAAAAGGCTAATATGATCCTCAAGCTTGATATGAATAAAGCTTTTGACAAGGTTTCTTGGGTCTTCCTTGACAGGATTTTATCTAAATTTGGGTTCACGGAAAAATTTAGAAAAATTGTCAAGTCTTGTATATCTACAGCCAGGTTCTCTGTGGTTGTTAATGGGGAGCCTGTGGGTTTTTTCACCAGCAGCAGAGGTCTAAGACAAGGAGACCCCATCTCCCCCTTACTCTTCATTCTCTTAGCTGACAGCCTTAGTAGAACAATTGGCAGAGCGGTTGAGAACGGCCTTTTAAATGGATCTAAACCCGCTTCATTCAGCCAAGCTGTCTCTCATCAACAGTTTGCGGACGACACAATCCTTCTTCTTCTGGCCTCAGTTGTGGAAGCTAAAGCTATTAAGGCTTTATTACAACTCTATGAATCTGCTTCTGGGCAAGAGATTAATTATGACAAAAGCACCATTTTTTTCTTTAACACCCCTGAGGAAAGACAGCTCAAGATTGCTAAAATTCTGGGCTGTAGAATAGGTGCTCTTCCAGCAACGTACTTAGGCCTCCCCCTTGGCACTAAGAAAGTCTCTCACATGGTGTGGGATGATTTGTTGATGAGATTTCAGAAAAAGATGGCAGGTTGGAAAGGGGCCACTCTCTCTAGTGCTGGTAAGTGCCTTCTCATTAAAAGTACACTCCAAAGTCTGCCCATCTATATCATGTCACTTTTCAAAATTCCTTCTTCCTTCAGAGAGAAAATTGAAAGGATTCAGAAAATTTTTTTATGGCAAGGCATGGAAGAGAAGTTCAAATTTCACCTAGTGGCCTGGGATAAGGTCTGCACCCCAAAATCCATGGGAGGGCTGGGCATAAAAAATATTGAGAAAATGAATGAGGCACTCATCGCTAAGATGGGCTGGAGATTGCTATCTGAGAAACAGCCCTGGATTGATGTTATTAAAGCAAAATACTTGAATCAACAAGCTGTCTACTCCTATCTGCATGAAGAACAACTACCCAATGGTTCCATTTTTTGGAATAATCTGGTCAAGAGTAGAAACTTCATCAAGCAGGGCAGCAAATGGAAAGTGGGGGATGGCAGTGAGATAAACTTCTGGGAGGATAACTGGTTCAGTGAAAACCTCTTGGAGAGATTTGGGACAGCTAAGGACAGCCTTATAAGCAAGTATGGAACTAAAGTCAAGGACTATATTGAAGGAAATGGCACCAACAAGACTTGGAAAAGACTTTCTATGGAACGAATTGAGCTGAAACAAACTACTTCCTCCCTTCAGGATCTTTTAGACCTCTTCCCTTTAAGTCAGCTGAATTCCAAGGATGAGCTGGTTTGGAGCAATTCACAAGATGGGAAATACTCAGTCAAATCTGGTTATACCAATCTTTCTCACAGTAACCAATCTGACTTTAACTGGAACAAGATCTGGATGCCTGAGTTAACCCCCAAAATAAATTTTTTTCTTTGGCTGGCCATCAGAGGTAGAATTCTCACCACTGACAATTTGATGAGAAGAGGATTTATAATTCCTAATTGGTGCCACCTTTGTAGGAATGACTATGAAGACATTAGTCATCTGTTCATACATTGTGCTTATGCCAATAGAATTTGGAGCTTTGTTCTTTCTAAATTTGATGCTCTTTGGGTGTTGCCGAAGAACCTTAATCAGCTATGGAATCAATGGAACCCACCATTCAGACATTGTGCTATCAAAAGAATCTGGAAATTAGCAATCCCACACTTAATCTGGAGGATTTGGAAGGACAGAAATAATATCATTTAGAAATAAGAAGCAGAATTATAAAATCAGTATTGGCAAAATTTCTCAAGGTATCAAAGAGGACATGGCCAGATTTAAACCCCCCAAGAACAAGTGTTATCCTGAGAATGAAGAGCACATTTTATCTAATTGGCACATTGGAAATTGGAGCAACCCTGGGAATAGTGTAGATAGATCTTTGATTAAATGGCATCCTCCTGACTCTAATTGGTACAAGCTGAACTTTGATGGCGCCTCTAAGGGAAACCCTGGGACAGCAGCTGGAGGAGGAGCAATACGAGACCACAAAGGTAATTTGATTGCTGCTTATGCTGGAAAAATGGGAATTCAAACCAATCATTTTGCCGAAGCATTATCTGCTCTCTGGGGCTTGAGAGTTGCACGGGCTCAAAATATTCAGAACCTTATTGTTGAAGGGGACTCCCTTAATATCATTAAGCTTCTTAATCAGTCCTCATCTCCCAGTTGGAGTATTAAAGACTTTATCTCTGAATCCATAAGCATTTGCCACACCTTCAATAGTATCAGAATCATACATACTTACAGGGAAGGCAACAATCTGGCGGATGCACTGGCCAATTATGGCATTAATATAAATTTTACTGTCTGGGATAATGATAGTATCCCTAATCAGCTTCACAACAGCATCCATGCGGATCTTCACAAGCAAGCAATCTCTAGAGATAAGCCTTAATCTTTGGAGGAAAATCAAAATCATCAATTCTTTCACACGTGCTGCTTTATTCTATATGGCGAGGCAAATTATATCTTTTTCAAATAATAACAAGATCTATTTAAGAAACTTCTAGTGGAGTCATCCAGATTTGAAAATCACGCACGCGGGAGGTACAATGGCTGTTGATATCCGGATGCCAAACTCCACGAAAATCGATGATAATTACAAAGTGATTGTTGATAGGAAAGGGTTTTCACACGCGACTTCCGCAGCTCAAGATAACAATTACGCAGCCGCTCGTGAGAAGACCAACGGCTACAGCTCCGGCCTTATGCGATCTTCAAAAGAAGAAACGAATCTGTTCTTCACGCTCGCATTTGGAATTTGTTGTAACCTGCACACCACTGAGAAGATGGGAGGACCTCCCTGTCAAATTGAGCCGTGCGCGGACCCTGATTGGAAGGAAAACACCGAGCTTTGGAACATTCTCAGCATAGGCGGCTTCACCAGCTTTGTTGAAAGGGTGCAAGGACATGATCAAAGTATTTCAGTACGCTTTGCTAAGGAGTGGAAAGAGAGGACTGTCGACTATGGGGGACAGAAAATTCTTGTCAATGAAGAGCTCATTGCTGAAGCGACCGGTCTCAGCCTGGATGGGTACCGCTTCTTCAACAAAAGGGTTATCAAAGAAACTGAAGAAAGAAGATTTGTGGAGGAAGATGAGAAGCTTATTTTTAGCACAGCGGGTCTACTTGTAAGCTCAATTCCATCACCGTTTGATGAAGTCACTCGCATGATGATTCATTTCATCTCCTTGGAAGGTAGGTTTGTTACTGTCCCAGCTAAGCATCTCATCTTTTTAAACCACTTCCGTAGGAATAGATTGGTTTGCTTCCCTCATTATCTTTTAAACTCTCTTGAGCGCTCCATTTTGGAGTTCCAGAAGCATACCCGGGCGGTTCCCTTGCATCAAGGGCTTATTTTGCTAATTCACAAATACTGCCTTCTCAAGTACCCCGGTCTTCCTTCCTCTCCTAGCCCGGCTCCGATGGGCTCCGCTGCTGCCAGTCCTGCTTCTCCTGCTGCCCTTGCTGCTGCCCCTGCCACCGGTGCTGCTACCCCCATGCCGGCTGCACATGTTTCTCCTTCTATTCCTCCTACTGCTCCTCCTGCCACCCACCTCACCTCTACCTCTAAACGTCCACTCACCAGGGCTTCTAGGAGACTCAACCTTGAAACTCTTGCAGCAGGGAAAGAGCCTCTTGATCTTGACATTGCACGTGACCTGCTAAACATAAGTAGTGCCAGTCCCCGGGAAGCACAGATGGATAACCCTTCCAAGAGACTGGAGGCCTTAGAGGCTGAGTTAAAAATGCTGAAGGATGAGGTCAAAAACCTAGCTAAGCAAAAAGGTAAGAAAAGCATGGAGGGGGAAGGGAGCATTGACAATAGTCAGATTGAAGACATATACAAAAAGCTGACCTCCTTGGACTCCCGCCTTGGGAAGGCTAAGACTAGGCATGATTACAACATTGCCGCCTTTAGGGCCATTGAGGAATTCATCGTGGGGCATGCCAAAAGTGTTTCCAACCTCAGCGGTGTCCCACTGCACTTTGGGGCAATGAAAAAGAGAGCAAAAGAACCATCGAGGAGCTTGATAAGACGGATGCTGCCCACATGACCGCTTTGGGTATGTTTCATGCTTGGAAAAAAGTCAAGATCAGTGTTGATCAAGCAGCCAAGAAGTAGTCCTGCATGCTTCTACTGCTCTCTTTTGTTTTTCTTATCAAGCTTGATTTGTCGGGTTCTTGTTTTTTTTGCCGTTGTTTTCTTTGTTAAGTCTCGATTGTGTAGCTGTTTCTGGGCTAAGTGGAATTTCATTGTATCACCTGGACTTGGTTAGTCCTGCTATGTTTCTCACTCTTATTCCGGCTTAAAGGCCTTATTTTGTATTCAAGGGTATAGTCCCTTTCAAAAAACTATTTGCCATTATTAAAAAAAAAAAAAACTATATTGCAATTAATTAACACAACAAAATATTTAACCTGGAAAAACCCGAGGGGTTAAAAACCATGAAGAAGGTAAGATTTCCATTTAATTGAGAAAAAATACATAGCCCAATAAATTCTCCAACCTCCTCACTTCTTTCCCTTGGTAATTCACAACATGAATACCACATAATTGATCTATTTTATCACCTGACCCCGCAGTCAATATAAATGATTTGATCAGGTGTGACTTCTCAAAAACCATCCCAATTGATTAATAATTGATTTTTAACAAACCAATTAACCCAAAAACATGTAGTTTATATTAAATAGTTTAAATTGTATAATATTCTAAATTATTTAATTATAAAATATGGTTTATATAAGGAAACTTAATATTAAATGTTTTAACACCCCCTTAATATTAAGTGGGGAACATATGCCAACGTTACATTTTTATACAAAAATATGTACAAATCCATAAACCATAGTTAAGATTTAGGATAACATATCACTTTTGAAGGATTTATACACCATCATGTTAAACTTACCTCTTGGTACAAAAATATTTGGAATCCATAAATCAGAAGTTATGATTCAGGATAAGCATTATTTGTGAGACTACATCTCATAGTTTCTCATATAAAATATTTACCAACATCTCTAGGATCCTTTTATAAAGTAAGGACCTTCTTTACAACAAATGTAACACATTGGAATCTACACAGTAAAATTAGAGTTATAAGTTTACAAAGATCATAAAAATATCTTTCACAATGTTTTATATTAGAGCATAAGTATAGAGATTAAGGAGAAAACACATAGCCGACTAGTAGGAGGTGAAATTTCTATGCACATCATCCCTTAATGGAAACTATGAAAGGCCAAGAATTACATGAAACTTGCAGAACTTTACAACACAATGGATTCGTAAACATATCTGCAACTTGATCTTTGGTCGGGAAGTACTAGAGATCTATATCACCATAGAGCACTTTATCTCAAATGAAATGCATATGAATATCTATATGATTTGTTCTATGATGTTGAATTGGATTCTTAGTAAGAGTAATGCAATTCTAACTATCACACAAAAGAGGAGTACTTCCTTTAACTTCCATGTGAATCTCTTCCAACAACCACTTTAGCCACATGAATTTTTTCTTGCATTGCTTCCATTGCACTTCTATATTCTGCCTCAATAGAAGAGATGGATACTTTCAACTGATTTTTACTGCTCCAAGTAATGGAACATGTACCAAACTTGAACACATATCTAGTTGTATATTTTCTATCTATCACATAACCTGAATGGTCAAAATCACAATATCCATATAAACATACATTGTTAGAATAATCATAATATAAATCATTATTGATTTCACTTTTAATCATCTATAAATATTGCATTAATAGGTTAAAAAACATGCTATATAACAACTTAAATGACAATATGCTTTAAAAAAATGTCATATTACCAAAATGTTGAATTTTTGAAACAACAATTTCAACATTTCAATCTTGAATATGTATTAGATGCAATTATTATTGGACATCTCCAATATGAGACACAAAGGAATTCCCAAGTGTCATTCGATATGAATATAATAATAATTTTAGTAATAAAAAAGAAGCATAATCAAAACCTTTAAACACATATAATCCATTTTTGTATGCCTTCAGAAACTAGTAACATCTAACTCATTTATCTTTTAACACAATTACACTATAATTATTCTGAGTTAGTTGTGAACAAGAAAGAAAATTCATTTTTAATTTAGGAACACATAAAACATCATTAATAAAAATATTAAAAACATTTTCTTTTCATTGACCCTGAATATTGAGAATGAAATGATCACTTAGATAATTTTTATATCAGTTAGAATATTATATGTATATGACATGTGCCTAGAGGCACCATTGTCTAATATCCACTAATTTTCTTTGGTAGTGACTAATGTTGTTTAAAATGTAACTACATTAGATTTATGATTATTCTCTTCATTCTTGTTTTGATTTTTGAAATTTGGCTTGTATTTTTATACCCTATAATATTCTTTCTTGTGTCCAAATTTCCCACAATTATAACATTTTCCATCAAAATTGACTCTTAAATTTCCTGATTTATTTTCTTTACTAGGAGGTTTAAAATTTGATTTTTGATTCTTGTTAAATCTAGAAGGATTGTTCTTAGATTTCTATGTGAGAAGTTCTTGAGTGGCATTCTCTTTTGAATCAAAATTAGACATGACTTTCTCTTCCTAGATCATGAGAGCACTCAATGTAGACAGATCAAGGATGTTTTATTTAGTTTGATATTTAGAATTTAGAATTGAAATGAAATTCCTAAATCTCATGGATGTTCATTTAAATAATGAAATACAATAGTTTATCATGAATCAAGTTACTATTACATCCATCTAATTGAGATTTAATGTCTTTAATTTTTGATAGAAAATCAACTAATTTTTCATTTCCTTCATGGGAGTCATCAAGAACTAAAGAATCAATTTAATAAATTTTGCTAAACGTACCTTCATGTATTGATTATAGTTGAGTCCAAGCTTCACTTGAAATTTCCTAATTCCCAATGTGAAGTAGGAAGTCATCCTACATGCTCCACAATATGATGGACATTTCCTCCTGCACCTTATTTTGATATGCAAATACATTGTTTGATGTCGTATGTTTGCAAATCGAAGCCTTATATGTACTACTCACGATTGTCTAAATCTTGCGTGCCATGAATTACACCTTCAATTTGATCTTCCAGATGCTGTAATTTGATCCATTCAACATCTGTAATTTGTCAATAATAAAATTATTAGACCCCATTTTTATGTAAACAATTCAAAATGAGAACAAACTTGGTTCTTCATAAAATAGTTTTAGGAAGTCCCCTTGTCGTTTTTCAAGTGAATATGTTGGTCATATTTTGAGGATTTTGTACTTATTCACATTGAAATTGATCAGTCAAAAGAATACTTATAAAAATATATTAATTTGACATATTTAATTGAAATGTAAAAGATTTTTTTTAGTTTTCAAAAGATGTTGACCTTGTGTTGTCATCAAACCAAGTACATTACTTCTTATTTTGAAAATAAACTAAAACACATTAATTATCAAAACATTTTTTTTTCCATTACTATATCAAAAATAATTTGAATTTTACAATTAGATTAAAAAATCTAATAAGCCTAAAATGTTATAATGTATTTAATAAAAAAATTGGTGGAGATGAGATCCTATATGAATTTGTTTGAATCATCTTAACTCGAACGAGCTATCTTACTTAACTCAGAGAGTTACCTTACTATCATGTTAATGCGGCCAAGTCGCTTCAAACTCCAACTCACCCACATTGTTAATGTGGCAGATCCCATCTACATTGCCAAGTCATAGTGACTACCGAGCTAAGCGGTGAGTTAATTGAGACATATATCTCATGGGGGACGAGTCCTTATACTTGGAAAAAGAAGTGTGGATGTGGCCACAACCACATTAAACATATGTGCAAAAAGGGTTATAAAGCCTTCCCACTACTCCCATGTCCCAGTGTGGGACTAAATATACATTAAAAAATGTGGTAGAGTAAAAAAAATATAACATAGTCTTGAGACTCGCTTACCACATCACGTGATCTCCACATGGTTGCTTAAGAAGGGAGAGAATTTTCAAGTTTGAGGAGGGGACATGTTTCCTTATTCTAAAACACTAGGAGTAAGAGTTAGTTGGTGGATTCCATACCATGTGGGAGCCAAGGAGGAAGCAAAGGGTGTGGCTTAGGAATCCTTCATGTGGATGCCTAGGGGAAATGAGCCAATGATCGTGCATGGGCCAATGACCGTGAGTAGATATGTGAAATAAAGTACCATTAGTTGTTTGAATTAAAGTTAAAAATGAAATAAAAACTAGCCAATAAAGTAAGTCACATCAATAAATTAACCAATGAAATGGTGACACATACACAACCCATAAAAGGTGATTTTATTCTCAATTAATGGGTTGCCTTAAATTCCTTTGTATTCAAAAGTACTTATTTTAAATCCCTTAAAAATATATTCTCCACATAATTTAAATTTTTAAAAGAAAATCTGCATATTAAAAAAATCATGATCTACTAAAGGGTATTTTTTAAATTTTTTTATGATTGTTAGGTGGCACTAATAACCTCTGACATTATGATTCAAGATAACTAGCTCATTTCCCTAGCAGAGGCAAAGGAGAGAGGTAGTTTTCAATGTTTTATATGCCAAGTACATTATATTATTTATGATGCCAAATCCACTTTCCAAGCGCATGACATTGGATAAGGGGTTAATATAGGTTTAGTTTTTAATATTTAATATGTTACATGCACTAACCAAAGAATTACAATGTCATTTGCCTAGGAAAGTGGTTAGGTATAATTTAATATGTGTCCTGGACATATAAAAAATAATATTTGTTTTTAATATGTTTAAAGTTTATATAGGCAACTTATTAGGTTATTATGTTAAAAACATAATAGGTTAGAAATTTTAGAAAGGAATAGGAAATAGGTTTATAATATAGTTTGAAAATAAAATTTTATCATGGCCCCCTTTCACAAGTAACCCATGCCATATATTTTTCACACGACCAATAGGAAACAACAAAAATCTATTTTTATGGAGGGTTGTCTCCATCTGGGAGACCTTGGATTTTAACTTGGATTTTCCCACACATTTACTTTTTCCTTCCACATTAGAAACTATATAAAATAAAATAAAATTCAAACTTACTTACGTATACCTATATTGGAGAGTACTGGGAGAAGTTTTTCACCACACCAATAAAACACTTTTTCACACGAGGATATGTGATAATTTTTGAGAGGGTTCAAATAAAATGAGAGGGGGGTTATTTATATTTTATGGGTTGTTGGGCCCCTAATTTAGCTTCCAAATCTTAAGGGTGCATAGGTGCGCATGGCCGGAGGAAGCACGCAAGTGAAGGCACGTAAGGTAGAGTTCAAAAGGCTTCTTGAAGAACCTAGGACACACATGCCGTGCGAAGAAAAATTCGGGACTTAGCCATTTTTGGCCTTTGGGATAGAACACATGAAGAACATGTTCCGTTTGGATAAGGTTCTAGCCTGGTGATAGGGTGTCCTGGAGGGAATATACCTTGCGATAGAAAGATCTAAAAAGTTAATCATGACATGGAGAGGCATGTGCCAGGGTGACCCACACCTTGACACTTGGGGCCAGATTTGAGGCTGCAGAGGAGTTTGTTAGAGCTCAAAGGCCTATTTATATATGTACCCTTGGCAAAGAAGAGGAGGAGAAGAGAGGTAGCAGAGCTCTGCAAAATTACTGCGAGAACTATGGGATGAAAATGGGTACTGAATTCAAGTAAGGATGTAATGGGGAAATGGGGAATGAAATTTTTGTCTTGTGAGAATACATGTATGGATCCATACATGGCGCATGACTACGGTCTACCTTCTATAATATTTTATAAGTAACACTATGAATGAATGTGATAAGGTTACCATGAAAAATGTATTAAGACTATTTCTCTGTATTACCTGCATATTTCTATTGTACTTCTATTCTTATATAATCATGAATCTTACTTGAATGGTTAAGTATAGTAGTGGATTTACACCTCTTAGTTCTATTATTTCTATTGTGTGCTTTGGTTCTATTATGATTGAAGGGGTATAGAAGCCGTCCTGAGCTTTATAGCTCTTCATGTCTGTTAAATCACTAAGTTAGAATCATGAACTATGCCTTCCACTAGACTCACATAAAGAGAGACTCGGCTCCCTCTCACACGCCTCGGGTGAGCACCCAATGCTTATTGGGTGATAGGCCAACATGCATGAGGTTCCCTTGTTCTTAGTGGGTGCAAAAGTGACTACATCTTGGTTCCATTGCCGGGACCTCTTTTCGAAGTTGTAGTGGAACATGGCATATATCATGATCTCTATAAAAGTGATGGCACGAGTGCTTAACACTTGAAGGTGTTGAAGATTGGTTTAAGAGCATGAAGGAAAAATTTTCTCAAAGATTTAGTACCGGATCTGGGTTTGATATGCAAAGATGGGTGGAAGACACTCTTTATCATGAGTTGTACGAAACCTTCTTCTGCTATTTCCCAGTAGAGTTATTCGAATGGCTCTCGGCTTATACATCTAGATCGGGGTGGCATTATAGATCACACCCTTGGACCCAAGAAACATATCAGAACCTACAAGATGCTGATCTAACGTGGACCCGTGCTATAGATCATTGGTGGAAGGGAGTATTAACTAGCTACACTCTGGAATATGCCATTTCCACGTATTCTGTCTAGAAGTTACTGAGTTTGAGTTCTTACGAGAGCCCAGGGGATCATTTTTGTGTGCTATTCCCCTTGTGATCAAAATCTTAATGGTAACCATGGGTTTAGAGGCATTCCCTATGGCTAGATAAACCACCCTGAGTGTTAGGTGAGGAAGCCAAGTTGGGGAAGGATGGCTGATCTGACGACTGAACAGGAAAGGGAGGAGAGGTGGCTCAAGTATAACGAAGCGCGTGAAAAGGAGATCGATAGACAATGTGAGATTACAAGTGGGTTATGGAGCCAGACATGGTGGAAAGGAGTTGAGGTTCACGCGGAGGATGTCGAACTGAATAGTTTGTGGTACCCCATCTTGGTAAGTGCGAGAAGAGAAAACCTTGTGGCTTCTGATGAGAGTCCATCGCGTAGAGAGAGAAGATTCGTTGGCATGCATATGACCCCACCTAGTGACCAAACCTTAGCACTTGGTTTGTTTGAATGAGGGAAAAGTATAGTTGATCCATTTGATATCAGTGGAAGCAACCGATTGGCACCTAAAACATACAATTTCTCGTTTGGGACTTCTATGGCTTCACACACTATTCCGGTATTTGGTGGAATGTTTGGGCAAGGCACGTATATGGCTAGTTTTGGAAGTGCGTTAGGAAGTGGTGGAGGAACTATGACTGGGAGTGGTACTAGTTCAAAAACTATCGGTGTGTAATTTAGTGGAATGACGGGAGCACTCAACATAACAAACACAGGCCCTATACCTAACACGAAGGATTTGGAGGGAAGTGGTGGAGTGGTGGCTCGGGATCCAGTGGATCCGGCGGAGGAGGAAACACCGAGAGGAAAACAAGGGATTAGATCGGGAGGACAAGGGACTCTCAGCCGCCTCCCAAGTCTTTTTCAAGATGTCTCTACACTTGCTAGATTACAGTGGAATAGAAGATGCCATGGAGCATGTGCATAAGTGCGAGCTGCTATGGTGTGCGAAGGGAATCACGACCCAAGATCAAAAGGCCAGTCAATTTGCGACGACCTTGCAAGGATGTGCACATAGTTGGTATAGAAAGTATGACCCTCATTAGACTATTGTGGATTATACCACACTGAGAAATGCATTCTTGGCGGAATTCCACATACTTGAGTTTGAACAGAAGAGCATTAGCTCTCTCAAAGAAATCCAGCAGGGAATGGCAGAGAGCATGCGGGAATATGATGTGCGCTTTAAAAATCTTTTGTCTAAGCTTTCTTATGATATCCACCCTTCACAACATGCTCAGTGGTTTGTCGGAGGGTTGATCATGCCCTTTAAGAGGGCCTTATCTCATAAAACATTCACAGACCCGCGCGAGGCATTAGAAGCTGCTTTATGCACTGAAGAAGTTGGCAGTGTTGACACTAGTGTTAGCCCATTTCTAGAGGCTCAGATTGTTTCCATGGCTAAGAAATTGGAGAAATTATCGCACAAAAAGTTCTAGAGATTGGTGGAGGGATGTGGTGCATGGATTGTAATGTGGAAGGACATACAAAGGATAATGGTGGGATATGTACTCGGAAGGCGGTAGCGCCATAACAGTAAATTATGAAATATGTCACGAGGACCATGATGTAAGTAGGTGCCCCCTGTTGTAGTGCGTGATCCACAAAAATGTATCTTGTTATTGCAAGATATGTACCTCAACCACACATGACACCAAGGATTGTAGATTGATTGACTAGATTCATGAGGCAATTGATCTTGGTGTGCTTGACCCGACATCGCTAGTAGTTCCAAAGGAGACGAATGTCAATATGAGGAGTACAAAGATGGAGATGCACATGGAAGAGGGTTTCATGGTAACCACAGAGGAAGAAGTGATTTCCCGTGTGGGACATGTTTTAATTGTGGAACCAAAGACCATTATAAGCGTGAATGTCTAGATCTTCTACAATGCTCCAGTGTGGAAAAAAACATAAGTACGAAGAATGCCCAGAGTTGTATGAACATATGAGTCAAGTAGTCTTTGGAAGGATAAGGGCACTACCATAGTGAGTATTAAGAAGGTTAACGCGTAATGGCTTTCTCAAGTAATACGAGAATCATAACTAAATCCTGTTATGGTAACAATGAGGGTGGAATCCACGTGCGTAAGGGAAGCGCCTAGGCAGAGACCTCTAGTTTTGAGAGAAGAAGTAGTACATGAGAAGTATCCAAACCCGGCTCACCAGAAATAAGTTTATGAGGAAACCATGGATGTAATTCAAATTTTACAAGGGGAGATCCAATGCTTAAAATAACAGACTAGAAAGGATGAGCAAAGGAGAACCGTAGAAGCACCAAGGGATGACTTGGATGAGGTTAAGGAGGTGTGTAAACTACTGAGGTAGGAGAATATTATTCCCCTACTAGGGGCATGGTTGAGAGAAAAGGTGCCACATGTCGGGGAAGAACACGAAAGGCAGATCCTACATGCAAACCTCCCACCTCATAGCCTTGATTATGACAAAGAGATTACCCTGAATGTAGTAGTGGATGGATGGTTGCTTAGTAACATCCTCATTGACACAGGCATGGAGGTTAATGTTCTCACTGGATGCCTGACATCAAATGGGAAGACCTACATTACAGCCATCTTCAAATGTGTTGTATATGGAAAATAAGACAAAGGCAATGCCCATAGGTGTCTTGAAGGATGCAACCATTACAATTTAGGGGACTAGGTTCACTGGGGATTTTGAAGTCTTGGCACTTGCCGAGGTAGATAATTTCCTATCTCTACTTAGGTTCCCATGGTGTTATAAGAATAATGCAGATCTCCGGTTTAACAAGGGGTACATAAGCTTTGAAAATAAGGAAGAGTGGGTAGTTATACCACTAGTTGATGGGAAGTCCACCCCTATACTGAACCCCTTGGGGAGGAAGTTCTAGACTGAATATATGTGCGCTCCATAAGAGATCTAGAGACCATCCACCCTACAGAAGGAGTCATCCAGTTTAATGATGCTCAATCATAGTGATACTACCAGTATAAAATGCGATAATTGGGTGCATGGGACTTATGAATTGATTGGAAGACATCTGAAAGGATTAGTAACCAAGGTAAAAACAACGCGTATAGTTCGGTGCCTAGGAGGGAAGGTAATAATAAAGTATTCTAGGGATGCATACCCTGAGGTCTTTTTGAGAGAGATGGAAGCTCACTAGAGGGAGGAAAAGTGATGAAGTATGCTAGGTTATGTTTTGATAGGAACAACAGCAAGGTGGTGGGCCGTGCATAGTGAAAACTTTTTGGAATGGCATGAAGTTCAAATTTCACTCACTGTCTGATTCTCAAAAAGTAACATACCCACCGCTATTAAGAATTACAATGGTAATGGACCTACCTCTTCCCACATCCAAGAATGTGAGAGGGTCTGGGGAGAAGGCACATAAGATTTACCACCCTCTCTTTGGGTGCACAAGTTGTATTCAACACTACAAGGTTGTGCGCACACTTGGTATATCCATTCTGAAACACGCCACCAAACGGGAAGTTGGCAGGAATTAGTGGCTGACTTGGTTCACACTTTCGAGTACCGAAGTACCAAGCAACCAATTGATGAGGCATTGCAGACTATCAAGTGCCTCACTTTGGGGATTGCGCCATGGTGGAAGATAGGTTAGTAAACTTACTCGGTGGACCTAGCTTAGAAGCACGGTTCAAAGAGGAGGAACTAAAAGACATACAATTCAAGCACGCGTGTGATGAAAAGAGAAAGGAAAGATGGTATACCTTGTTGATGGAGAGGAGATAGAAAGCCTGAATGTCGACCATTCGGTTGGAGTGTGCGAAGTATTTGACAGTGTGGATGCATGTGCACGTGCGTATCATGAACCACTCAAAACCAAGAAAGTTAACATCAGCTCGGAAGAGGAGCCCAAGGAGGCTATCATTAGGGACTACTGGTTGGAAAAGGAAGTATCAAAGATCATCTATCTCTTATGTGAATTTGAGGATTTATTCCCACGTGGAATCCATGAGTTGAAAGGCATCCACCATTCATTAGGGGAAATGAGGATAAAATTGAAAGATGGTGCGCACCCGGTCAGGAAGAGGCCTAACAGGATGAATCCCAACATGCGTGTAAGGGTTAAAGAAGAACTAGACAAGATGATAGCATCCAGTATCATTGAGGCTGTGGAGGAATTAGAGTGGATAAGTCCAATGGTGATCAACATAAAGAAGGATGGGCAGATTAGGATATGTGTGGATTACAGGGAATTAAACATTGTTTGTATCATAGATCCTTTTCCCACATCCTTTACTGAAGATATTTTGGAAGGAGTTACTAGGCACGAGGTCTATTCCTTTATGGATGGATTCTTGGGATATCACCAAATAAGGATTACCAAGGAAAACCAGAAAAGACAACTTTCACCACCGAGTGTGGAAGTTTTGCGTATACGGTCATGCCCTTTGGGTGAAGAATGCACCTACCGTATTTTTGTGCATAGTGGTACAAGCATTTAAGGACTTCATCCACAATTTCCTTTAGGTATATTTGGATGATTGGACAGTGTATGGATTAGTATGGGACCATTGTGACAACTTAAGGTTGATGTTTGAAAGATGTCGTAGTTGAGGATCTCCTCAACATCAAGAAATGTATCTTTGCAACTCCTTTTGGAACATTGTTAGGGCATATGATATGTAAAGAGGCCTTACTGGTGGATCTCGCAAAGGTTACAGTTATTGTGGGGTTAGGGGAGCCTACCAGCCAAATCACCATGCATGGATTTCTTGGACACATTGGGTACTATAGAAAGTTCATTAAGGGATATGCCAAGATCATCGTGCCTTTGGAAATATTGTTCAGACACAAGAGTGCCTTTCGGTGGGGAGAGGCGCAACAGAGGGCATTTGACACTCTAAAAGAAAGGCTTATCACCGCACCTATTCTACGATTCCCATCATGGGATAAACCTTTCCATGTCCACATGGATGTCTTTGGTACAGTAATGGGAGCTGTTCTTGCTCAACCATGAGAGGGGATTGTTGATCATCCTGTGTGTTTTGCAAGTAGAAAGTTGACACTAACATAATAGAATTATACAACGACTAAGTGCTAGGCATTGTCAATGACCTACGCGCTCCACAAATTTAGGTAATATCTGTTGGAAACTCCTTTCATATTCTACACTGACCATATGGCATTGAAGTATCTGGTAAACAAAGTAGTGTTGCAAGCCGTTGGGTTCTTCTATTTCAGGAATTTGAATTCAAAGTGGTGGTAAAACTAGGAAAGAACAATTGTGGGCCATATCATTTATCAAGGATTGATTCGGGAGAGGATGTGTAAAGTATCAAGGAAACCATGCTAGATGCACAAATATTTAGGTTGCGATGCATGCCCTCAGAACTAGAAGACATTTCTATCTTTCTCAAGGAAGGTGTGGCGCCTGAAGGGATGAATGATTTGGAAAGGAAAAGGTTAGCCATACGCGCAATGCCATTCATGTTGATAAATGGGGATTTGTATAAAATGGGCGCGATGAGGTTTTTGCGCGGTGTGTATTAGAACATGAACGTGTAGCTATAATAGAAGACGCCCATGGTGGGATTGTCGGAGGACACTATGCAGGTAACGCAATCACTGCGTGCAAGACCTAGTCACTGGACTATGGTGGGAGATGATTCACCAGATTGTATTGAGTTCGCAAGGCCTATGATCACTTGCTAAGCACCTTGAAAAACTTGGACAAAGGGATGAGATGCCCTTGTAACCCATTATGAGTGGAACCTTTTGAAAAGTGGGTAATAATTTTTTCAGACCAATCTCACCAGTTGTGCGGAGGACTAACTCACGATATATCATTACCTGTATTGATTATCTGACAAGGTAGGTAGAGGCCACGCCCACTAGGGATTGCACCGCAGCCACGGCTACTAGAGTTTTGTGGGAGAACATTATCAACAGGTATGGGTGCCCATTAAGTTCAACAAGTGATAGGGGCACTCACTTCTTAAATGAAACAATCAGGATTCTATTGGAAGAATTCATGGTAGCCCATCACAAGACTACCCCTTATCACCCTCAGGAAAATGGGACTGCAGAGGCATTCAACAAAATCCTTAGTCACACATTAACCAAAATATGTGACGTGGGTAGGCAGGATTAGGATGACAAGGTGTCAGTAGTCCTTTGGGCATATAGAACAATGTATAAAAGGTTGAACAAGGCCACACCATTTCAACTAGTGTTTGGTGCGGAGGATTTTTTTCCGGTTGAATTTATGCTACCATCCTTGCATATAGCACGCACAGGAGGGTTGGATGATGAACAAGTCGTTGGAAGAAAGAATTGATGAATTGATAAAGTTGGATGAAAGGTGCTCACTAGCAAGATGGAGCCAAACAACTGAAAAAGCTAAGAAAAAGGCATGGCACGACCGCCACATTAAAAAAAACAGTTTGAGGTTGGCCAGATGGTATTGCTATATGATACTAAATTTTTATGCCATCCTAGAAAGTTGAAGGTGCATTGGTTGGGTCCTTATGTGATTTCATATATCCTTGATTCAAGCGCATGCCACCTATAAGACTGGATGGAACAAAATTACCTGGACACTTAAATGGGAATAGGCTGAAGCCTTACTATAAATAGTGCTTCTTAGTGTTTGTAAATAAGGTAGTTCTACCAGTTAGTTTAGAGTTTCCTTTTATGCTTTTCCTTTCTTGTTTTTCCCTTTCGCGTTGTTGTCTTGTTTTGCGCCTTGGGTGCCAGTAACCTTATTAATTTTTAAACTTATGATTACACAGAGGACCGTGCATCAATTTAGTGTGGGGTGAGGTGATTAAGAGAGGCATGAAGTTATTCTGCAGGAAGATTGAGTTGGTAGACTGTTTGAACTGGCCCTGTTGAAAAGATGCATTAGGAAGGCAGATGGATGACAAAATAGAGTTCCATTAGAAATCCACATACAAAGGAGAAAAATTGTAAAAACATGAGGTAGGTGAAAGCAAGAATCATGAGGATGGAAGAGGTGCCTTTGGCACTGGTAACATGCATGCAAAAGTCTTCTGTCAAGATGGATTATTTGTGCACCAGAAGGTTGGAAAATTTTTCGCGCAAGGATTGGGCGGGTGAAAAATGTTTCGTGCAAGGATTAGGCGCGGGTGAAAAATGTTTCGTGCAAGGATTGGGCACATGAAGAAAAGTTCTAAAGTTGGGTTTGTTTGAAAATGCAACATTAAATATTGTCATACGGTTGTAGGTAGCCTAGCCTTTAATGTGTAAAAGTGCGAAAAGCTATAAATACAAGGATGGGAAGTTCATTATTTTACTTTGCGAAAACAAGGAGAACAATTTTCTTTCAAGAGCTAGGGTTTGAGAGCTAACTCGTGTGAAGGAGAATCTTAGAAACTCACATGCAATTGGTCCAGTTGATCTACAAACCAGAGCAGAAGTGATTCATGGGTGTGAGGAATGTTGGGAAAGAGCACCGTGATCAAAGGAGGAAAGTCAGAAATTAGGGTTTGAACTCTAGGGCACGGGGTGCGTGAAGAAAACTCTCAAACAACTCGAAGGTAACTAGGGAATGAAAGCAAAGGGTAAAATGATGGCCACAAAACTAGTTAATAAGCCTGCAGTACAATCCAAGAAGGGAAAGGGGAAGGGAAAAGGAAAGAAGAAAGAAGATGAAATCCCCTTGGATACTAATGAGGAATGGTACTCAGAGCTGCAATACTTGGATGGGGTTTTGCTAGGGCAAGAGTGGGAGTCACACATCAGACAGATGACCATAATCGATTACAATCACTAGTCGAGTATAATTGCAAAGGAAATGGCGTTAGAGTTGGTGCGCCCCACAAACAAACGAACACCTGACGGGATGCCGATCTACAACGATGTAGTCAAGGTGAAAATGGAGAAGGCAGGGCTTCTCTAGCTTTACGAGTTTCCCTACTTTGGGAAGCCCGAGCGCCTGTACCAATGGTTAATGACACACGTGCATGAATATTTCTTTTGCTTCACAGGCGTAAAATGTGCATAACTCCATAGTTAATCTCACACTTTACATGCCTGAGCTATAAAGGGGATGCAATCTTAGATGACCTCCAGGATGAGGAGGCAATTAAGGAAACCATTGCATCCTAGGATTATAAGAAGGGATCAAGGTACTACAACATCATGGATATCAATGATTTGGTGATGAAAATGGCCGCACACCTCGTTTCCAAGTTAAATGGACAAGAGAGGTGGACCCAGGTGAGCAAGCCTTGGTTGAATGTACGTAGAAAGGTGACGGATGACACCTTGTATAATATCTCCTAGTACATAGTAGAAAAAATCATAAGCAAGTAGCAGAGAAGAAGGGAAATATATTGTTTGGGAACATTCTATTAACCATTGTGTTCTCAGAAATCGGGGTGCCAGATGTATTTGATAAGTTTGTATGGGAGTACCTTTATGAAGACCCTTCACCTGCGGACAAGTTCCAGAAGTATACTTGTGAGTCAATGATGGGGGTGCACAAGGTGTGCTAAGATAAATGGTATACACACCTTAGGAACGCATTCGGAGAAGAATGGCAAATCCGAAGAAACTCCCCATGACAACTGAAGGAGAAGTAGAGTTCACGGTGTACCAACACTTCTACATTGGTAGATTTATCTTGGTGGATGGCAGTTGGAGTCCTTGGTGCAAAATCCCCTTCTCATTTACTGCCCAATTCTTCCAAGCAGGGGTAAACAGATATAAGGAGTTGAAGAAGTTAAAAATCGACCTATCCACCCTTAAAGTGAACACGAGAGAGATGAATAAGAATCTGGTCTACCCAGGGAAGTGCACATAAGTTGAAAGGTATGTGTCACAGGATGTGTACATTGTAAGGATGATGACCTTACCAATTGCTAAGAGCACTGCTGCCAGAATTTACCGCATAAGGCCAAAGTTTGAGAAGGGTGTGTACGTAGAGAATGAAATATCCATCCTAGACAACCCCATGGGAAGGAAGAAGCTAGTGCCAAAGCACAAGGAGAAAGAAGAAGAAGAAGAGGAAGAACAAGGGGTGGTGGAAAGGTAGAATGTAGGTACCATGGGGTCAAGTACCTATGTCTGAAAGAAGAGAAGAATGGTGGTCAAGGAAAATACCCCAGAGCTTGCAAAGCCACCATCCCTTGAAGAACCTTCAGATGAAGAAAAGACAACATCCCCGACTCCGGAGTTTTTTGCAAGGGAAGAAGAATAAGGAACAAAGGAACAAGGGTCTGAAGATATAGATGACTTGAATGCCTATGTAGGTGAAAGGGACTATGATGAAGGGGAAGAGTTGGAGGTGGTTCAAGAGCCAATTAACGTCCATGAATCGGAAGGAGAGGAAGCTGAGGATGTAAATGATGCCTTTATCTTTGTAAGGAGGAAAGGCGCCCGAAGGGAGGAAGGCATGTGCAAAGAAAGAGGGGAGTGAAGGGGCTAGTACCAAGGAGCCAAATATGCCCAAGCTCACTCAGGAGGAGGTGAATGAAAAGGCAACAAGGGAGGAAGAGAGGATAATTGATGCCTTGGTCAATGAAGATTTGGGGTGTAGCGTAGAGCTCATACTCGGTGAGTTCAAGGAGCAGAGGGAGAAGAATGGAAGTAGAACGAAAGGTCCAACTCTCTCAAAGAATAGCTGTTCCAAGGGTGTGTGCATGGGAAGTAAACATGCGAGAAGGGGAAGAACAACGATGGGTTACATTGATGACCCCAACAAAGTTTTGTGTGCACGTTTCCAAAGTACCGTGCCCACCAAGGAGCTCACCACCATGGAGTCTTTTGATCCTGAGGGTGGATACCTGCAAATGAGGAAGATGCTTTCATGGGCATTCAACTCCCACCTCGATGAGCCTGAATTCAAGATTAACCAAGGAGCGGTATTAAAGCTATCTGAAGGAAAGGGGGACAACCCCATTGTAAACACGCAATAACTATCAGATGAGCAAGTGTGCAACGTGCTCAAAAAAGTCTCCATGGAAATCAAGGCTAGGATCTTTGGTAGAAATGACAGGGTTAGAGTCTTGGAGGACCTATTGGAGAAGAGGAAGGAAGAAGTGGTGAAGCTAACGAAGGATC
Source organism: Taxus wallichiana var. yunnanensis (assembly GCA_018340775.1). NCBI lineage: Eukaryota > Viridiplantae > Streptophyta > Pinopsida > Cupressales > Taxaceae > Taxus > Taxus wallichiana. The sequence continues at coordinate 269,419,974 of CM031236.1, read as the reverse complement.
TCAGCCTAGAGAAATTAATTAGTACTCAACTGCAGAGGGAGCTTCAGGAGGAAAAGGCCAGGGTACGCAAATTTTCCAAGAAGGTGAAGCTCATCTCCCAATAAATTATCACGAAGCACCCAAACCTTAACCCTCATACGTAAAATTATAGATCCTCCCTGGAGTGCCTAGAGGACTTGAATCGGATCCTCACCATGGAGAGGTAGCCCTTGGCATTAGAGTCGGCATAAGAGGTAGTGGCATGCTTAGAGAAAGAAGACAAGTTGAAGGTTGTCGCGCTTGTGGCCAAATACAACAAGGTGCTCACCGACGTAAGAATAGCTGCACAAACTATGGGGGTCACCTACGACCATTGTGCAGATCAAGAAAAAGTGAAAAGCATACTACTTGCCAACAACGAAGGCTGAGTTGAAGGAATTCATAGAAAAGAATAAGGGCAATAGAGCCGAGCAGGAAAGGATCATAGCCGAAGTAGAAAAGAAATCCAAAGCCATTGAGAGCCAACAAGTCTCAATCAAAACCCACTTAAAGAGCTCTAAAAGGTCATCACAAGGAATATGGATGCCCTAGAAGATCATGCTAAAGAAGCTGGAGACTGTGGTGGAAATCATTACCACACAAGGGGAGGGGATAACTTTCGACGAGGTGAGAACCTTGGTTGGCAACATCTACACCAAAGCACGCAGAAGGAAATTAGCACTTGGAGTACACTAGAGACCGACCTCCAAAGAAACTTTCCCCTCCTTCTTTAGGAAAAATTTTCCCCCTATTCTTTCTCTTCCCTTTCTTTATTCTTCCCCCATTCTTTTCCAAGGCAAGGCCTTGCATTATTTTTGTACTACATTCTTTGAGAAGGTTCGAGGGTGGAGAATAGGTGAAGTGTGGGGTAATGTTGGGCCCCTAATATAGCTTCCAAATCTTAAGGGTGCGTAGGCGCGCATGGCTGGAGGAAGCATGCAAGTGAAGGCGCGCAAGGAAGAGTTAAAAAGGCTTCTTGAAGAACCCAGACACGCACGCCATGTGAAGAACAATTCGGGACTCAACAATTTTTGGCCTTTGGGATAGAACACATGAAGAACATCTTCCATTTGGATAAGGTTCCAGCTTGGCGATAGGGTGTCCTAGAGGGAATATACCTTGCAATATAGAGATCCAAAAATTTAATCATGACATGGAGAAGCATGCGACTAGGGTGACCCACACCTTAACACTTGGGGCCAAATATGATGTTGCAGAGGAGTTTGTTAGAGCTCGAGGCCTATTTATATGCACGACCTTGAAAAGAAGAGGAGGAGAAGAGAGGTAGCGAGCTTTGTAGAATTATTGTGAGAACTATGGGATGAAAATGGGTACTAAATTCAAGTAAGGATGTAATGGGGAATGAAATTTTTTTCTTGTGAGAATACATGTATGGATCCATACATGGTGCATGACTACGGTCTACCTTCTGTAATATTTTATAAGTAACACTATGAATGAATGTGATAAGGTTACCATGACAAATGTATTAAGACTATTTCTCTGTATTACCTGCATATTTCTATTGTACTTCTGTTCTTATATAATCGTGAATCTTACTTGAATGGTTAAGTATAGTAGTGGATTTACACCTCTTAGTTCTATTATTTCTATTGTGCGCTTTGGTTCTATTATGACTGAAGGGGTATAGAAGCCATCCTGAGCTCTATAGCTCTTCATGTCTGTTAAATCACTAAGTCAGAATCATGAACTATGCCTTCCACTAGACTCACATAAAGAGAGACTCGACTCCCTCTCACGTGCCTCAGGTGAGCACCCAACGCTCACTAGGTGATAGGCCAGCGCACATGAGGTTCCCTTATTCTTAGTGGGTGCAAAAGTGACTACACGGGTTATAGCCAACCACCAATGGTTGACCCTTAAGAATACATTAATTAAATCAAATTAAATACCATGTGAGGTCCGAGAAATTAAATCAAACAAATTAAATATTGCATTAAAACATAACATTATAAGAAATAATTAAATAACCATATTATAACCATATTGCAATTAAATAACACAACACAATATTTCATGTGGAAAACCCTTGAGGGGTAAAACCCAAAAAGAAGCTAAGATTTCAACTTAAAAGAGAAACAAGTACACAATCCAAAGTATATTCTCCAATTTCACTTCTCTCGCTTGGTAATTCATAAGGTGAATACCACATAAGCGATCTATTTGATCACCGATCCTGCATATCAATATAAACAATTTGATCGGGTGTGACTTCTTGCGAAACACCCCAATTAATTAATAATTAATTTTTAACAAACCAATTAACCCATAAACACATAGTTTATATTAAATAATTTAAAATATATAATATTCTAAATTATTTAATTATAAACTATGGTTTATATAATAACACTTAATATTAAATGTTATAACACAAAGAACCTAATAAAGTGGTTTATATTCGGAAAAAGAAGGGTAATGCCAAATCTAAATCCCCACCATATCGGACAAGATTTGATTCTTGTCTTTTTGGGCGCTATTATTGCTACATTTTGGCATATGGCCTGCTACGTGATTCTTTGGCAGCATTTGTGTTGTTGTTTTATTCTTTTTTTGTTGCAATTGTAGCTGGTTTGCTTTTTTGCTGGTTCCTTCCTTGGAGTTTTTGTTGGGCTCTTTTTGTGATGATCGTCTGGATGTTTTCTCCGTTAGTGGTGGTCGGGAGTACATTGTTATCATTTTGTGGCGGACCACTGCGTGTTTCTTTGTTTGATCACCGCCCCAGGTGTTTATTTCTTTGTTGTGTTCTTCTTGGTTGTTTCTTTTGCGTTATCGCGCTCGCGCTTGGTCCTTATTGTTATATCGGGATGTTGATCCCTTTTTTCGAGCTTTATTTTCCTATTATGGCTTCGAGCCTTCTTTGCACAAGGGTATAGTCCCTTTCAAAAACTATTTGCCAATAATAAAAATAAATAAAGTGGAAGATATCTCATAAAAATATCCTAAAGGCCATGATTTGAATCTTCTCCTACTAACTTCAGTAAGAAAGAGGGATTCTCACACAATCGGGCAAGCTTTCCTATGATAGAAATGCTCTCTTGAGTAAGAGATACAATGCACATTATAAGGTAACTATGTGTAAAGGTGTAGATTGGTAGGAAGGCACTATGATTCTTGAATAAATTTCCAATTTGGGAGAAGCATACATCCTAATGAATGTGGGTGTAGATGCCTAAAATTATCACTTCTAATTTCCCTGTCCACATGCGCTAACCCCTTAACAACATCAAATTAAAATAAGTCACCTAACTCCATACCACACACATTATTTAATCTATTAAACCATTATCCTAAGTTATATTCTCCCCCATAATATTTACTCCATCTCACACTGTAAATACCATGTGACATCTATAAAACCCCACTTTACCCCTCTTAAAAACCACCTAACCACTTTAAATCTACCCTAACCATTTTAAAACCACCTAAACCTATTTTATTAACACATCTCAACCTCCACACCTCATCCATAACATCTTTTTAACCATTTACCCTCATCAAATACCCAAAAACCCTATTTGGAAGTGGTTTTAACCACTTCCCAAATGTTTTCCTTGAAAAAGTGGATTTCGGCGATCTAACTAATTTCCAGCAATCCTAAGCGATCGCCAATGATTATAAAGAGGAGTTTTCCTCTGTCTCGGGGATCTTCAAAATTCATTTGCTCATGCCCACACTCTGTTTTTGACTTCTCTTGAATTTAACACATTCTAGAGATCATCAAGAGTCAATATAAACCTTAGAAACTATCTACACATCATTTTGATAGATTTTCTCATCGATCGATCATCGGGAAGCCCAACAACAAGCACATCAACATCAATCAACTCCATTTGATGATTTGAGGAATATTTTAGCTCATTTTCACACCCAAAGGTATTCCTCTATTTTATTTCATCATTTATAATTCCTATCAACATTGAAAACAATAAAAAACATCACGTTAATAGTTTAATTATCAATTTTAGCAAAACTATCCCTTTTAGTAGCAATCGCTAGTGATTACCCGAATTGTCAACAATCGTCTTGAATCACCTATGATCCCCTGTCAAAAAGTCCCTTTATCAATTTATCATCTTATTATCATTTTTATCAATCTCTTTGCATTTAACTTGTTCTTTGTAAGCATGGATTTCTCTTAGATGGTACTGTTCTCATTTAATTACAAGCATTTACGACCTTCCCATAGTTCAACAACCCTTCTTTAGGAACAATACAAAATCCTTCATGAGTTGATATTGTGTGCAATATGATTTTTGTTGATGAAGGAGACATCAAATATCAGTTTTAATTCCTCCACGAGATTGAGAAAGAGATCGGGAATTTTTGATTACTTTGAGTTGTTCATATCGCATCCACCCCTTCTTGGGTCACCTTTGAAGCTACACAAGACTTACCTTTCAGCTTTGAGTTTAAGATCTTATCATCTATTACTATTGATTATCTTACTATTGCATATATATTTTAATCTACTTAATTATATCGAAAGTTGACATCCTCTAAGGAAGTCCCTTTGGATTCTAGAATCAGCCTTTTCCAAGCATCTCATTTATCCATCTATCTAATATTTTCTGAATTTAATGTATTTGATTGTAGAGTCTTTTTTTTGATGGGAATACTTGTACATTCATCAGAAGAAAAAAATTTAATCATCCATCAAGTATCAATATAATCAATTATCTCGTGGGTATCGGTAGACCCATTATCTTAAGGTCAAGTATGTTTTTGTTATTTCACTTCATTAAGTTAAAGTTGGAAAGAAAAAAATCTCTAGTACATTATGGTGTGTGGGACCTCTAGTCCCTATTATTAATTTAAAATTAATTAAATTTCATCATTAGGTTCTTCTTTGTAATTATTAATGATCTAGTTGAATCACTATCAATCCATGAATCTTTGATGATCCTACGGTTTATTTTTGATTGCCTAGTTGGTTGATCTCTAACATCCATTTTTTCTTTTCTATCTTATGTTTTCATCTAACCCCTGTAGATTTCTATCTTGGGAACTTGTTTGTTATCTTTGTAGTTGGCTAAAAAAATAAAAATATAAAAATTAAAAGGAATAAAAGGTGTGTCTCTTCCCTTTTTTTTCTTTCAAAGCATTGCATTCTTGTTTTTGTACCTCATCAAAATAAATCTTTCTTTTTGGGTTTTAATTTTTTTATACTTGTGCTTGATCACATAGTTTAATTAGGAGTAGGTTAATATTGCATTCACTTATCTTCCCCAAAAATAACCAAAACACTAAAAACAAAACTTGCATTAAAACATTCCTACCCAGGTGGACCTACTTGGATTTGATCACCAAGAGGAGAAGACCACTTTGTGTTCTATCCGAGTATAGCCAATTGGTTATTGGTATATTGGTTAAGCACCCAACTCCCTTATTGATGCGAGATTGTGAAGTGAGGGGGTAGGCCCCAATGTCAGGCCTCGTATTGGCACCAACATAGATTCAGGCCTAATGTAACTTCGGGTATATCAAGGAATCCAACCTTAAAAATTCCCGAAAACCATCCTTAGATTTCCATTTCCTAGGACCCTATCAGCCATTTTACACATTTCACTTTCCTTCTAATTTAATCAAGATAATAAAAATATTTCTATGTGACTTTTTTACTATTTGTAATCAACAGTTTAGATTTATTTTTCATCATTAGGTGATTGTTTTCTTCCATGGTTATTACAAGACAAGAAACTTGTATCCAAACCTCAAAAAACATGGCAGAAAACCCAACTGATTGATTCCAAAAATCCATAGAAAATTCCAAACAAACCTTATAATAGGCTTAAACATGTATGGAAGATGCTACCCGACTCATTAATCAACACAAAGGATTGCTATCATCCTCATAACCTCTTGATCAAGAAATTCCACACTCTCCTAGTAGCCAATCTGCTTCATTTGAGATACTTGATCCTTTCAGTCCCCTACTTATTTGATAGTGGGGATATTTCTGCATTTTGAAATCTTATATTCAACCCTGTTTCTCTTAATGCATACCTTACTTCCATAGGTGTTCATCTTGATCATTCACACTCCGAACCATGCCCTTATGTACATGACCCTTCATCGCTTAATAAGGAGCATCCAACATTCAATAAGTGTATCCCTATCCTACTAGAAGCCAATAAGAATCATCCGGTATTGTATCTTTGGCCCCCATCATTACTTTTGATCTTAATGTAGTTTCCTCACAAGATACCAAAATCCAACAATCCACTTCTTTAGCATACCTCTCATCCGGCTCCACCTTGCCTCGAACAATATCAACCCATCATCATCTATGTCAACCCCTTTAGTTTCATTTACCATCCAAACTTCTCCTGTAAGATCCTTAGCTATCCCATCAAGTGTCGCTCGGCCTACCCAGTCTCAACAACATACATCAGTCATTCAAAACATAGTTATGTCTATTCCGACCTCAACCCCACTTATTAATACGACTCTATTTCTATGGTCCTTCCATTCTCAAAAAAATCATATGCTATTCTCACTTCTTCTCAATCCATATCACAATAATCTCAAACCCTCATCCATGCCTCAAGTCCTTTTCAGCACATACCTCAGCGATCTCAATCACTTATTCAATCTTCTAATTTTTTTTAGCATATTACACAATAGCCACAACCTCTTATACACACATCTATCCCCTTTTAACACATACCTTAAAAACCACAACCCCTCCTTAACACTTCCATGCCTTTCTAGTATCAATATATTCAGCCTTCATAACCATTAGTCTTACAACCCACTTATAATATCCCTATAAGCATTACTCAGAAGAACATTCCATTTCAAAAAAATATCGCTCAACAATATCAACCATATCAACAACCTAATCAATTTTCATATAATCAATCTGGTTCATCCTCATCTAATACACAATAAAGCAACTACAAATAAACCCCTTACAGGATTTAATGAATAGCATATCTATTCTCAAATCCACCTATATGGGTCCCAAGAATACATTGTCATATGAACAAATATGTGATGATCCTATTCATATGTCATTTTTACCATATAAAGCTTATCCTCCTCACTAGGAAATCCCCGAGTTCCTTAAATTTTATAGAAAGGAATACCCTCACTAACACATCTGGGCCTTTTGCCATGTGTGTTACATCTTAAATAGCTCACGAATAGGATTTGATGCTTAGGAAATATCCCATGCCCTTGACAGGCCCTTCTTTGGATTGGTATAACAATATCCCACAATACTCACTCTTTTCATTTGTACATCTTTCCCAACTCTTCCTCGAGAACTTATCAATCAATATCACTAGTAGAATCACCATTACGAGATCGTATGCAATAAAAATTTGAAGACAAGTCCATTGGATAATTTTTTTTTTTGTTTAAGGGGTATTATTAATTAAGCTGTAATTTTCCCTCCCAAAATAGAGTTTATAGAGTTATTTTCTCACTCTTGCACCAAACATATCTCATCCATACTTAAAATCCAATCTTTTTAGATGTTTGATGAAGCCTTTACAATGTCTCACAAACTCGAGCTCCAAGCTCTTGAGGAAGGTAGAGTCAAACTTAAAACAAAGAAACTACATCTGAATTTTCATCAAACCGTCCTTCATCCAAGACAAATCTAAATCATCGGCCCAATACGAGAGGTCATAAAATCTACCTCAAAGAACGTTTGAACACTAAATTCTCTTGACCTCAATGTAATTACACTCCCATCGGTGAATAATATAGTGCAGTTTTTGATAAATTTCTAGCTCATAACATGATCACTCTTCCACCCATTTGTCCTAGTGATACGCAAGTTTCAAAACCCTCTTGGTACAAAGACAATGATTATTTCAAATACCATAGGGTCAAATTTAATGACATTGAAAGGTGTCGTTTATTTTGAAATGTCCTCAAGATCTGATTGATAAAGGTGATTTACATTTAGAAAATCCTGATGCACCTCAAAATCAAAACCTTGACATTTTTAAATAACCATTTCCAAACCATGTTCCATCAACTAGTCAACCAAAACCAATAATATTCAAGCCCATCATACCATAAACACAATTAATGAGAAATTACCAACTATTGAATTCACATCCGTATCATCCTCCAAAGTAGTATTGTTGTAGGGACACCAAATTTTAAATCAGTACCACCTATAGAAACTATCATCAAAATAAAACCTCCTTCATCCACACTTGCCCCTTCTTCATCTAGCTTGTATACGAGCCCTTCACAAACATAAAAAAATCCATTCTACAAATCATGAAAATATTATATGTTGATTTTGTAGCCTAGTATCACACTCAAAACCTTATAAAGACCATCACACATACCCATCAATCAAGAAGGTTACAATCATATCTTGTGACCTTCCTAATTCTTCAAAAAAACCAAAACCCCTGTCCTCTATCCTAGGGCTACATCCTTGGTCAAAATTACCTATCACCATCAAGCAATCAAGAACCATCCACCAATGCATGAATAAAGAAGATACATAAAAGTAGCATCTCTTACATTTTTCAAAACCAAACGAAACATTAATTCCTTCCACATTCGATTCAAAATGTTACTACACATCAACCCTTGAAAATATTATTCAATGATCACTCATAGCATTACCTCCCCTTAATCCATCCACCTCTCAGGGTTGGAAGCCCTCATGGTATGAATATGAAGCCTTCTGTGACTATCATCAAACACCATGAAATTCCCTAGAAGATTGTAAAGATCTTCATGTTTCCATTAAAAACCTTGCAAACAAGGGCCTTCTTCCCTCGGAGTTACAAAAAATCAAAAACATCTTGTAAAACACCTACAATTACCACATCTACATCTACTAAGAGAGTCTTCTAATGAGACCCCCTCATCTTGACTCAACGTAGTACGTATTATCACTAGAGCACGTACCCATGAGCCTAACCCTTTAGAAAAAACAAGTCAAAGGTTTCTATTCCTCTTGCCACTGAATCATCTAATCAAGCAATGCCAACAAAAAAATAAAGTTACCATCCTTTCCTCTCCTACTACAAAATCCACCACCCCCATACAAAAGGTTTTCATTAAACAATTGCACCAAGATCCAATTAAGATGCCTCTTTATGAGCTGGTTCAAACCTCACCCTCAGACAAACAATCCATGATTGAGGCTCTCCAGTCCATATCAGTGCCTTTAGATGATCCAAAACTCTTCAAAACCTAGTAGAAAATCTCAAAATATCCGTTGCTATCTCTTTTGACACTTCTGAAATACCATCATTACAACCAAAAGACCACGATCTTCCCTCTTCATCACCACCTAAATCAATGATGTCCTCATGAAAAGAGTCATGATTGATAATGACACTATTATCAATTTCATATCATCATATTCCTTAAACTAACTTTAATTACCAAATATTATTTTCACCAAAATACTAGTTGTACTCTGAGCCTTTAACGATATGATCACTCCCACATTGGGTATAATCATTTTACCTCTTAAAGTTGGTGTCAAAACTCTTCCTGAACTCTTATATCTTATAGAGGAGAGTTCCAATATAACATATTGTTATGCCAAACCTAGACATGCACTATACATTATATCCCCTGAACACTCCATCAATACCTTAAATACGAACATGCGGGTAAAAATTTATAGTTCCCGTGGATCCTAACCCCTTTAGATCTAGTAACATGATGTATCATCTGAATGAAGTACTTGCTCCTAAATCAAGCGTAGGATCCTCTAATGAGGAATCTAACAAAACATCTATTCCATCATCCAAACTACCAGATGAATCTTCCTTTGATGATGTTATGCAACGCATATCACTTGGGGAGTATCGTATCCTTACGCTTAATTCACTTGCCACACCCAATACATACATAAGACCATATAAAAATCCTATGTATGAACTTGAAATTGGGTATATCATATCCTATGGTCCCCCACATATAAAAATGAATATAATCTACTGAGGGATTGATTGCCCTCTCTTCACAACCTACTTATCAAGGTTGCGCTATGTCATTCATATCAGAATTCAAGTTCTTATATAAGAAGGTATTCACATGAATGTACCTCCATCACTAAACTTGGAAAGAATTTGGATTTGGACGTTATGAATAGGGAATCCACAATGTAATCATACAAAATTCTGTAACCCACACAAAAATACGAGTTAGGTTACGAAACCAAATTTTGAATCCTCCGTGTCAAATGCTTTATTACACCTATCATCGAATCCGAACCATCATCCAAGACCATACATAACAATCCTATGGAAACCATTGCGAAAAAATTTCCACCCCTCCTAAATTTTTTTAGTTAATAATATTACATTAGGACCATTTACTTATCAAACTAATCACAATACTAAAACCCTTCCTCTCATCTAGCCTAAAATGATAGAAGAGAACTCACCCACCATCAACATCCTTCAATGTTAGGATGATCAAGATATCCTCTCCCATATGGGGGCGAAGGACCATTTTATTTAGAAATACTTACCATGTGACACATCAAAACTCCTCAACGAATCCACTATTGTAGTATTGACATTAATATAGGAACTTCACAAGAACCACATAGTCAAAGTAGGTTAATCCTTAAATCAACAGGAGTTAAGTGACTTCACTACCTTCCTATCTAAGTATAATCAAGCCTTTTCTGGTCATATAGTGATATGCCAGGTATCGATCCTAACATTGCTGTACACATTATCATCAGCTACCCTAATGCCAAACCAGTCAAACAAAATCTACATAGGATGCACCCTCAGATAACTCTTCTTATTAAAAAAGAGTTACGATGCTTACTCTCTAGAAATTTCATCATACCCATTGACTATCCACAATGTGTCTCTAATATCGTAATCATAATCAAATCCTAAAGAAAGTTATGAATTTGTACTTGACACGGGACCTCAATCTTGCTTATCTTAAAGACAACTTCCCTCTTCCAAACATTAAACAACTCTTTGATCTAACGAGTGACCATGAGATGCTTTACCTTATGAATTATTTCTCTGGTTACAACCAAATCCTCATTGCTACCAACGATTAACACAAAACATCGTTCATTACCCCTTGGAGGAATTTTTATTACCACGTCATGCCCTTTAGACTCAAAAACATAGGGGCCACTTATCAATGTGCCATGACATATGTATTTCACAATCTTATCCAAAAACTATAGAAGACTACGTTGATTATCTTTTAGGAAATATAAAAAATGAAGGGATCATCTTGCTATCCTAGATTCAAACTTCGTGTGTCTTATTCAATACTTCATCTATATTAACCTTGCAAAATGCATTTTAGGTGTGCTCACCGGTTAAATTTTAGGCTTCATCGTATACCTCGGGGTATTGAAGGTGATCCAACAAATATCAAAGAAGTAATTGAAATGCCTCCTCCCTTAAACCTCAAACAATCCTGCATAGCCTTAAAGGTAAATTACATTCCATTCAATGTTTTATATCACAACTCTCGGACAGTGTTAACCTTTTCATAATCTCCTTTGTAAAGATGTTAAATTTATATGGGATCACAATTGTCAAAAATATTTTGACAAGATAAAACAATATCTCTTATCGCCTCCTGTGATCACACATCCTCATGAGGGGGAGCTGTTTTCCTCTACATATCTACAACGAGATCATGCCTTAGGTTCCATGTTCTCCCATGGAGATAAGGATGGTCATGAATAAGCTATTTATTACATAAAACAAACTATCTATGAATATGAAACCCGTTACACCAAAGCTAGAAAATTGTGTTATGCCCCGTACTTCGTAACTTCAAAATTTGTGTCACTATTTACTCAACCAAAAAGTTATGTCGTTACCATATTTAATCTATTCAAAATTATGCATTCTAAACCATATCACAATGACCGCATCAATCGGTGTCTCAAGTTCATGATCGAGTTTGATCAAGAATTTATACCGTAGAAATTGATTAAGGGACAAGCCATCACCGATCAACTCACTAAAGATCCTCTCCTTGAAAACTAACCACCTCATGAACAATTTCCCAATGAGTCTATCAACACTATCAACAATCAAGAATTCACTCTTGTTAAAATGAACCTCTTCTTTTATGGATCTAAATTTCAACAAGGGGGGGGGCTGGTATCATCATCATACCTCCCTGGGGGACTCATATCCCTTTATCATTCAAACTTAACTTTGAATGTACTAACAACATGGAAAAGTACGAAGCTTTAAAAATGGTTCTTCAAACCCATTTGTTATGCTTAGTAATCAAATCTTAGAAATTTATAGAGACTCATAACTTGTCATTAATCAAATCAAAGGATTTTATTAATGTAAGAACGAGATACTATAGAAATATAAAGCCATTTTGAATTCCTCCTCAAATATTTTAACCATTACACTATTTAGACAGTTCCACAATCTTTTAACAAATTTGTAGACACCATGGCTTCTTTAGTATCTCTCATTCCTTTATCAAATGATAGCTAAAAATTGTTTGTTTTCCTTCATTGATTGGATTAACCATCTCATAAAAATTATCTTCCCTCTATCAACGTCATCGAAACTAATCCAACTAACATTTGGTACTCACAGACATTTTAATATCTCTCGAAATCCAAAATTCCACCTGATTTATCTAGAAATGCTAAAAGGTCTTTCCTCCAACGTGCTACCCACTATGTCATAATAGGTGGCATCCTTTATAAACTTAGATTTTATGGCCTCTTATTAAGATGTATTAAATCCCATGAATCCACCAAGGATATCCATGAAGTCCATTATGAAATATGCGGTGGACATTTCAATGGCACCACTTTTACTAAATGTGTCCTATGACTCAGTTATTATTGGCCTTCTATCAACCAATATTGTTGTCCATAGGTTAAGAAAGATGTTAAATGTAAACAACATTCTAATCTCAATCATATCCCTAGTCAATCCTTCGCAACTTTGCACAAGAAATATGGCCTTTCTCATAATGGGGTTTAGACCTCATTGACACGATCAATTGTCACTCATCACAAAAAAACCATTCTATTATCACAACCATTAAATATTTCATTAAATGAGTTAAAGCTATTCCCTTTACCTCTCTTAAGAAAATAAAATCATCGACTTTGTCTATCAATACATCATATGTCGTTTTGGTATCCCTCACAAACTTGTCGCGATAATGGAAAATCCTTCAAAAACAAGGATGTTAAGAAACTTTGTGACTCTTTCAACATCAAACTAATTTTTTCATCACCATATTATCCACAAGAAAATGGACAAGCTGAAGCTTCTAACAAAACACTTAATAAAATCCTCATGAAAACAATTGACAAAGAAGGTAGGAATTGGCATCTCCAAATCCCGTTTTCTCTCTGGGCTTATCAAACTATCATCTGTACTCCTATAGGTGCTATGCCCTTCTCACTAATTTATGGCTTTAAGGTAGTTCTACCCATTGGAATTAAAATTCCATCACTCTACGTATCTCTCAAATATTTTATCCCTGACGAAGATTATCGACAAGACCATCTAGTACAATCTAGAATCGATAGACGAAAAATTTTAACTCTCAAAAACCATCATGTCTATCAAGAGTGCATCAAATGTGTGCATAAAAAACATGAAAAATAATGTGAATTTAATATAGGTGATCTTGTTCTCAAAGAAAATAAAAATTTCACTACTCTGAAATGAAGTAAACATGGAAATTTTTCCCCTAACTGGATCGGTCCATATATTATCACTCATAAGTATGGGTGGGGAGCATATCTCTTAGCCTCCTTGATGCTATGCCTAAAAGGAACCTCTAAATTCCTTGCACTTGTAACCTTTCTACTACCAACATCTAGACCGTCATGATAGTAGCCACGTCAAAAGTATTATTTCATCATCTAACCAACCATCCAATCATTGTAATGATTTGAAAGTATATGGTATTCTATCATTATCTGCAGACCTTAAAGATGAGAACCATGGATTTTTTCATTATATCTTTCAATTTGGAAAAGTTACTCCCTAACAGGAACCAAAAATCATTACACCCACCCACCTTGTTTACCAACCAAAGACATGTCATGGGGCACACATGTGTAGTCTATGTACACATTTCTTCCCCTCCTTGAAATGGTCTAGTAGGGTTTTCCTTTAGCTCAAAATAAATTCAAAATATCAAAAAAATGCATCTTATAAAAATACATAGACTAATCCCTCGAAGGAAAACTATTAAAAATCAAAATCATATTATCAAAAATAAAAGTAGACTGATCCCTTGAAGGACAAATACTTGCTAAAATCATAGACCAATCCTTCAAAGGATGACTTCGATAAAAATAAAAGTCACAATAAGTAGACCACTACCTCAAAGGATGGATACCCATATAAAAAGGATTCCCACATCGATTAGCCTTCAAAATATGAGAATATCAAAATAATCCTTGAAAATATTCCTACATCCATAAACTTTCCCCATCAAAGAAAACTTCCCACATCGATCAGTTTATGTCAAAAATAAAGTTTATAGCTAGGAAATATCTCTATGAAACTATTGACAAGAGATCCTTTTCTCCCATACATCCTACATATGTTAACACTTCTTATGATATATGAATGTTTACATTTCAACAACATCCATATCTAAGACTTTACGTGCGACTACCTATTTATAGTCACGTGTTAACACTTATTGTTAAGGCCAAAAAGTGCAAGTTCCTTCACCATATTTATGCCCATCACATATGTATCAAATCTAGTATCAAAGTAATCATTCTATTTTTATTCCTATTTAAGAGTTGAGACACATTTTGATAAAATTTGATCACATTAAAGTCACAATAATATTAACACATCATCATCCAAGACATTCAAATCATATTAACACAAATAAAAAACATTAACATTCATCAAAATATACTAAGTCATAAAATAATCACATCACAACAAATCCAACACATGAATCATAAACCAAAACATGTCATCATATATATAATCATATCAAAGTCTCTCATTAAATCATCTGGAGTCCCCCACACTCTGTATATCAAAATCTATACATAAAAAAATTGAGGCTTCGTAAAGAGTCGTATACACATAAAAATACAATACATATCATATCTATTCGAGTAAATTGGACACCAAGTAAAGAACTCGCTACCATGAATAATTCTCCCTAAGCACCCTAACCACCAGTACCCTATGCATCACCATCACCACCTTGTATCCGCACTCGACCCTCGAGGTGGATGAATGACACTCACTACACTAGAACTAGGAACTACTCCTGCCGAGCTCGATGCTCCCCATAATGAAGAGTAGTGGGAAAGTTTTTTATCACCAAGTCCTCATAGTATGTTAAATCCTCTCGATCTTGACTAATAATGGTCATAGCTAACCATACCCAACACACCCATTTGAATACCGGCTTGATCTCGGGCCACCAACTCAACACCTAATACCGGTCTTCCACTGATACCGAGATCCCTTTTCAAGGTATCTCAGTGCTTTCTATATCTTTCTCGATTGATCATGGCCTATATAAACCACTTCTTAAGGTTATCATGCTCGAACTCAAACCATCTCTCTCCACCACTACACCGTCTTGCTCAATCACCAAGACATTACACTTGGTCCGCAAAATATCTCTCTCTATCTCTTCTCGTGGCCTTTTTGGCTAGCAATTGTACAATAGTAGCCTCCAAGGCTATCCTGTCTCCATCATCCTCCTTGTCACTAATATCAACCACCTCATGTACTGCCTCCTCTACTCAAGCTCACACCTTCCTACCTCTTTGAATCAGATGTACCGTCTCCCACTCAACATATGCACTAGTTCACCATGTTGTATAACCTACTGATCACACCAAAATCATCTATTAGAACCATGTCTCTATGATCATCCATGCCCATGGCTCCCTCCTCATTAGGAATATCAAGAGGTGGTCCCAAAAGCTGCCTTAGGAATATCTAAATCTACCTCATCCCATCTATATGGTACTCGAGCATCGGGGACATTATGTATCAGACCAAATTGACGTATAACACGAATAAATATCAAAATATCCCACTCTCGACCCCTTTTCCCCTACTGACCATAAATCTTGTTGAGTCACATTGAGCTCACACTCTAACCTTGGACACACCTTTGGAAAATCAAGATAAGGTCTCCAAAATACATCCTTGACTTGTAAACATGTGAGGAGCTCTCTATAGTGAGCCTCTCTCTAAACCACTCTAGATTTTCCTACATCAGCTCACCATCTCATAAAGCAAACTGATCTCCCAACCATATCTACACCTCCCTATGGTAAACCATGAGGATGAGCCACCACAATATGCTCAAAATCCCAACACTATAATAGAAACATGATATCAATCCCAAACCTCTTATGGACCCTCTTATCACACAAATCCTGTAAGTCTATGCTAGTAATGCAGGGGCCCATGTAAAAACTGTATGATGCTCCATAATATCTATAACAACACCATTCATCATCCACGGAAATATACTACCACCAAAATTAGGAAAAGAAAAACATGAAATACCCATGAACATACTCATCATCCAAACATGACCCTCCCTCTCAGTAGAATACAAAGGCTGATAATAAAATCCACCCGCCATGTGTCTCATGTCCTCAAAATCCTCCCCATACAACCTCCTCATGACCTCCTCCCTCTTAGTAATCAATGTAATCAATACCCCCATGAATAACAACTTGGTGATTTCATGGACATACTCTGAGGATGATCGTGATCTCACCCATTGGAAACCAAAAGTACAAGTGGTAGGATCCCACCTCTTCATCAATGCCAACAACAATCCTATATACATGTGAATGTGTCTATAATTATGCATCCATACAAACTCCACCTCCTCCATATGTGCCCAATAATCATTTAATATATCCTCTCACACCTCTACTAGAATCAATGGAATCCTATCTCAGATAGTTAATTTGGCCTTCACTTGTAATCACAAAATAAAAAAACATTTATTAGAATCCATTTTATTCAAACTTTTACCACAAAAATTGATTGCACACAAATTACCCTTGATCTCCACAAATCCAATTGAATTACCAACCCTTCCTATGAATTTCGGTAATCCACCCAATCTCTACGATGATTCTAGTGATTTTAAAAATAAGCCCTCCGTATGGGTGCAAAAAAATGAAAAAACTCAAAAACTAGCTAAAAACAAACAAAAAAACCAAACGAAGGACTGTCTCTTCTTGTGTAGGTCTCCTCTGTCTACTAGATGATCCTACCACTTCCATTGACCCAAAATTACTATTTTATCACTCAAATTCAATCTCCAAAACTGTAAATAAAAAAAATGAACTATTCACTAAAGAGGTTGGCTATTTATAGCCCATGAAATTTTGTGCGGGAATTACTTGCGATTCCTTTAATCATCGATAATTCAGCCTAATCACCAATGATTAGTGTAGATCACTAGTGATCCTATCCTTTCTATCCTGAATAATCCTTTTTCAAAACTGACAACTAATTTCAACAATATTACCACATTTTTTAACAAAATGCCTCATTTTAAGGACCCCAAATCATAACAAACAAGTAATCCTCCATGGATTTGATCTAAAAACTTAGCATAAGCAAGTCATATGTCCATAGGACATAATCCCTTTGGCTCCCCTATCACTTGACTCCCTAATCCTTCCAAACCCTATCTCTACGGATCATATGTGTATAGGAAATGAACCTAGCACCTATTATTTCAATACTTCATCTTAGGAAACTTCCAATGAAACACATGTCAAACCTATCCAAAACAACAACTGTCAAATTGGTGATCCTTGCACTACATCGTAATCACCCATACAAAACAAATTAATCTATCACAAAATGTTTTTGTCTAGCACTTTTCCTATACCAAACTACTCAAAAAAAAGGGGCAAATGTAGACACCTAAAATTAGCACTGCTAATTTCCCTATCCACGTGCACTAACCCCTCAACAATATCAAATTAAAATAAGTCACCTAACTCCATACCACACATTATTTAATATATTAAATTATTATCCTAATTTATATTCTCCCCCATAATATTTACTCTAGTTGACACTCGTAAATACCATGTTATAGATGTAAAACCCCACTTTACCCCTCTTAAAAACCACCTAACCACTTTAAATATACCATAACCATCTTAAAACCACATAAACCTATTTTATCAACACATCTCAACCTCCACACCTCGTCCATAACCTCCTTTTAACCATTTACCCTCATCAAATACCTGAAAAAACTATTTGGAAGTGGTTTTAACCACTTCCCAAATGTTTTCCCTAAAAAAGTGGATCACCGACGATCCTAACTGATTTTCGAGTGATTATAAATAGGAGTTATGCCTCCTCTCTCAAGGATATTCAGAATTCATTTTCTCATGCACACACTTCATTTTGGACTTGTCATTGAATTTAGCACATTTCAAAGATCATCAAGATTCAATATCAACCTTAACAACTATCTACAAATAATTTTGATATCTTTTTCATCAGTCAATCATCAAGAAGCACAAAAACAAGTACATTGACACCAATAAACTCCATTTGACAATTTGAGGCATATTTTAGCTCGTTTTCATGCCAAAAGGTATTCCCTTATTTCAGTTCATCATTTACAATTCTCACAAACATCGTAAACAATAAAAACATCACTTTTATAGATTTGATTAGAATTTTTGCAAAAATGTCCCTTTTAGCGATGAATCGCTAGTGATTACTTGAATCACCAGATGATTGGCTTAAATCCCCGATGATCCCTATAAAAACATATACCTTTGTCAATTTATCATCTTATTATAATTTTTATCAATCTATTTACGTTTAAATTGTTCTTTTCAAGCATGGATTTCTCTTAGATGGCAGTTCTGTCTGTTCTCATCCAATTACAAGAATTTATGACATTCCCATAGTTTAACAACCCTTCTTCTAGGAACAATAAAACATTATCCACGAGTTGACATTGTGTGTAATACAATTTTCTGTTGATGAAGGAGACATTGAATATTAGTTTGAATTCCTCCATGAGATCGATCAAAAGACTAAGGAATTTTGGTATGACTAATTCGAGTCTATTCGGATCGAATCCACCTCGCCTTTGGGTCACCTTTGAAGCCATATAGGACTTACCTTTCAACCTTGAGTTCTAGAGCTTCCCATCTATTATCTATTGATTATTGTCTATTTCATATATCTATCATTATCTTTTTCAATCTACTTAATTGTCTAAAAGTGAGATGACGTTCTCCAAGGAAGTCCCTTTGGACCCCTAGAATTGGCCTTTGCCGAGTAGCTCGTTTATCCATCTATCTAATATTTTCTATTTAGTGTATTTTATTGTAGAGTGGTTTGCGGGACGTGAAGAATTGTGTATTCGTTAGGGCTTGGTAGATTCAATCATCCATCAAGTATCAACATCAGCTATCTCACAGCTATCAGTGAACCCCACCATCTTCCAAGGTCATTATATTTTTTATTTCACTTCATTAAGTTAAAGTTGGAAAGAAAAAACTATATGGTATAATGGGGTAAAGGAGATGTAGAATTAGGAGTGGATAAACATGTTTAGAAGAGATTAATTAGAATTAATGAACCATGTGAGCTAGGGAAGGTTTAATTAATCATTTGGGATTAATTAATAGGCCATGTTTAGATTGTAGAAGCAATTTGGAAGGAAATTAGTAGAATTAGAGGGGTTTGAGAGGGGGATTTAATTAATAAGAGGGTTTATTAATCAAATATAAGATTTGTGAATGGGGAAATTAATTAATGATGGTTAACTAATTAATCAAAATAAGATTTTAACCAACATTTGTGATGTTGATTAGCATTCAAGATAAGGGAAAAGGTAAATTAATAAAAAAATGTTGTTAATTGACCTAGGAGATAATGAATATTAGCTAATTAGTGGGAAATCACTAATTATGATGAAATGATAAGGAAGAAGAATATCAATGAAATTTTAGTATTAAAATTGCATGGTGGAAATTAGGTGTCTACATTTTCCCCTCTTTGATGTGGTGTAGTGAAAATGACACCATTTAAAAGATAGTAGACAATTTTATTTTGTATGGGTAGAAGAAAAATTAGTAGGATAGACGATGCACCCTTGAGCGTCGACGAGGTGATGAGAAGAGGGAAATTGATTCTAAAAAATGATCGGGATGGAAGAAAATCCCATTGTGGAATTCAAAACCATCATGGAGAGGGATATATAAGGGTTGGGAGGGGTAAAAACAAGTCATTGTTACCATCTCGTTAGTAGAAGAGAGATACGGATGATCACGATAAGTAGTCATGACCGCCCTAGAGTTTCTATATCATGTTGAGTGAGTTTGAGATTACTAATGGATACACACCTATGAGGAGTAGGTTGATGATGTTTTGTATTATGTTTTTGATTTTTCATCTTTAAAATTTTGACCGCATATAATAGTTGAATATTCAAGGCACGTGAGGTGCTAAAATTGAGTGAGGTCAATTTTAGAAATTTTGTGAGAACTTGTAGCAATTTTGTAGGATTTTTCTAGTTTTGTCAACCTTTAGTGACATTTCTACATATTTTGGTGAATTTTATGGATGTGGTGACCTTGCTACAATTAGTAGCGAGTTGTGTTCAACAACATTACCCTAACGTGTAGTGGCCTCACTAATTTTAGTAGTTTCATAAAGTTTTAGTGGCCTGCAATAGTTTGTAGTGGTTTCACCCTAAAACAAAATAATTCTATGTTAATTTTAGTGATATGGCACTAGCGTGTAATAGCCTTGATGATGATTATTAGTGGCCTTGTCTTTGGTGTACAATGACCTTGTTGTGAAGAATATTTTTCTATTTTATTTGAAATGTTGAAGTGTTTTTCATGAAAATGGCTAAGTATAACATGTGTTTTTGTGGCCTTTTAGTGATTTATAGGAGTATTTAGGTGTGATGTAGTTTTAAGAGCATTGCTTGCACGCCTGTGAGTACTATAGGCTTTTGATTTTCATGACTTGTCCTTACTTGATGAGTTGGGATTTTCCTATGTCCCCTGAAGCCTACGATTCGTATAAATAGAACATTATAGAGTACTCTAGATGAGATGTGGCATTAAAATACCAACACTTTTAAGCTCCTAGCAGGTGAGATGACTGTTACTTTAGAGGATGTGCACACGAGATACTTTGAGTGCCGATTACTGAGGAATCAATGTATTATGACACCACCGTGATGGACTATGAGATGATTAGAGTGACCAGACTACCCGAACTTCCTAGATGGCGAAGACCAACATTATACTCATATAAATTTATATTCTTGATATGATTAAGGATATACCTCTTATTCTAATGTCTCTTATCAATGGCCTCCTGTTACGATATGAGTGGATGGTATTTTCAGGTGGGGTACATGGGAGTGGTTACCAACATGGTTGAGCATGGGAAATTTTTTGCATGGGGAAACTACATTTTGGGGTAGTGTATAGAGATTTGCACCTAGTTGTACATTATGAGGGAAACAATATAGGCCACATTACTTTATTAGATATATGGGCATGTGAAAACATTGTAGTGGGCTAATTGATGGGTACATTTTCTCGGTTAGATGTTGATGACCCCAAATCATTTGGATGGACCTATATTGGCAGATCCCAACATATCCAAAGAGAGTTGTTATTTTAGCACCGAGGCCATATATGAGATAGAGATGATATATATTACATCAAGAACATACTTGGCTATGCCAACCTGGATAGAGACATATGGGGAGTTGGCATATGCTTTCATAGAGTGATATCTAGTGGGATATCATGATTTTTTTAGTAGAGAAGTATAGGCCGTAGAAAGATTTTGGTGATAGTTTGGTTTAGTACAGGGAGTGCCTAAAACATGATGTATTTTTACTCATGTGACCTAGGAGATTCATCATTGGGGTCATACTATTGACACAAAAAAAATAACAACATACTGGGTCAACCTAAACTAGAAAATGTGGGACATGTATCAAGATGTTATAGATCCCAAAACTACAAGAGAGTATCGGGTATGGTATTGACAATTTAGAATTTTTTTATATTATTATACCTAGAGAGGTCCTATTAATGTGGCGAAGGAAATAGTGATGGCCCAACATATATTTCACCCATACATTGTATCGGGGAAAACACAAAGACAACTTATAAGACAAATAAAAATCATAGGGGAACATTTTAGACAAGTAGAGTGAGATGCCACAATGAATAGAGTATTGCCAATCTCTATGACACAACACATGGTTCCTTCTACTACAGTGATAAGACATAAATTGGCTTGAGTATGGGATGATATATCATCGTGAGATTAGTTCTGGGGAAATGTGTCGGATGAAGGTGGGGATGGAGCTAACAAAGTGACATTTACAACACTCGTAGGGGGATGAGGATGGGATG
The DNA here is from genome assembly GCA_018340775.1 of Taxus wallichiana var. yunnanensis. Classification (NCBI taxonomy): domain Eukaryota; kingdom Viridiplantae; phylum Streptophyta; class Pinopsida; order Cupressales; family Taxaceae; genus Taxus; species Taxus wallichiana. The sequence goes on along the minus strand of CM031236.1, from coordinate 269,397,554 downwards.
GATGGGAGCCAACCATAAGAGGAAATAATAGAAATGGAGAGTGATGGAGAGACCACCTTTGCGACAACACAACCCGATATGATGCATATAGATTTGGGAATAGTAGTATGCCCTTCCGATATAACATAGGGATCACAGAGGATGCCGAAGGTACTTACCACCGAGAAAGTGGTGTAAGAAGATAATATTACCAAATGAGTGGGTAGGAAATAGAGCAAAGATAGTGCAACCAAGATATCCTGGATGTTAGTAGAGGTTTCTTGCTTGAAATTAGTTATGACATAGATTAATTTGGGAGAGATAATGCCATATCATAGAGGGATGCAACCTATTCAGAGTGAGAATCAAACCACACAAAGAGGGAAATGAACTAATTGATAGAGTGGTGCTTGCACCAAGAGTGAGATAGTTCTGAAAAACAACCAAAGGTTAGGGTTTGGTAGACAAGTTGGAATGTATTACTTGACTACAGGAAATGCCACTCATTATTATACTTTATATGAGATAAATGAACATGCAAAGTAGATAGCAATTATCTATTCACAATAGAAAAAAATTAGTGGGTCTCGACATCCATCAACATCACAAGATTCAATTATGGGTCCACTCGGATCGGTAGTGCGGGATCTTAGAGGGTCATTAAGACCATCCATGAGTGAGGCACCAAGAGAGAATCATGTTAAGAGATGACTCATTTTGAATATAAGATATTTTTTCTATAATCTTATTGATGAGATGCATCATACAATTTTTAGGCCATTTTTGTAAACTCAAGTGCCATTTGGCATCCCCATTTATATAGATATGAGTTTTTGAACTTTTTTTTATGTGCATGCCTTGAGTTGTAATGTGAGATTTGATTTTAATTGTACCTCATGATGGATGTATAACATTGTTCATTATGATGTTTTGGATAGATGATTAGAGATGGATGAATGATTAGATTAGATGTGATGAGCATATGATGAGTGTATGAAGATGCTATATATTGTTTTTATTACTTCCTAAATATGTGTTATCTCACTTTGTTTTTGTGTTTCAGATGTATAGATTAGCCATTTAATTTATAATTATGTCAGCTACTTGTCATGCTGGTTAAAATAGAGGAAATAAATGGGTTACTTAAAGGAAATGTTATTTAGAACAGGGAATTAGTTAGATGTGGATCGGATATGATAATGGACGGAAAAATCACAACATAGCTTCGTATCGTCACGACTTGGAAATACCTTTTATTTAATGTAAGCATATAACAAAAAGGTAAAATGACATAAAAATTCAAAGTACTAATATTTTTACAATTCTAAAGGATTGACTCAAAGAAAAATACCCACTAAATGTAACATGTGAGAGTAAATAAACAAGAAATCAAAGAAAAAAATAAGTACCATCAAATACACTCAAACATAAAATATTTAAGTCCATTGTACCAATGTTTTTTTAATCTAAATTTAGTATCCAAATGTTCAAGTTATAAGAGAAAGGGTTAAGATAGTGCCCCAAGAAAGGATATATGCAAGGGATTGGATGAAGGATGTATAAGTACAAAAAAGGAAAATGTTCACCATAAAAATACCTTGAACAACGATATATGCCGGGAAGAAAAAAATAGCAAGAAAAAAAAGCTTGTTGATGAAATAAGATCATAAGATGATCCACTTTGTCATGCGCTAGAACTAATAAACATTGAAGTATGATGTTTTGTAGTATAGCTTCCAAAATTTTAGTGTTTTTGCACTAGACACCATTTCTGGGTTTTAGAGTTTTCCTATGTTTAGAATTTTCTAATATTTTCCAATGTTTAGGATTTTCTAAGTTTTTCGAATGTTTTGGATTTTTAGGTTTTCGAATATTTAGGATTTTCTAGGTTTTCTGAAACTATGTACAAAACAAAAAATTTCCAAGATTCCCCCAAAAATATGTGAGAATATACAAGTGAAAAATCCTATGCATATATACAATAATAGGATAAGCCAGATCAAAGCCAAGAGGGTTAAGTTCCACAAGATTACAAACTCAAGCTAATGAAAAGTTAGGAAGGAGTGATCATGCCCTAAGTGAAATGTTCTTGTGAACAATGGAATATTCCTATGGTGCCAAAAATCAATTTTCACCAAAGGACGTGCCTAAAGTGCCATAATTGCATGATTCTCACATTTAAATGAATTTATTTATCTTTAATATTTTGTGAATTTTTATTTTTAAAAAAATCCCTTTGAGCTTAAGTAAAGAAATGTTTTAGATGCATGATATTTATGGGATCTCAAAGATCTCGAACCATTAGGATAGGTGATTTTATAAGCTCTTGAACCAAATTTAGCAACCAAAATGTATGGTCCTAACCAGTTAGGCTCAAATGTTCCTTTCTTTTTTTCATGTTCCTTGGTGGTATTGAACTAATTTTATTTAAAAAAATATCTCCAACCTTAAATTCCTAAGAGACAATGCACTTGTTGTAGCTAGGACGGATTTTATTCTAATACAATTTGAGGTTGTCCAAGGCATGGGGAATTTTTTATCAAGCAACTCGAGCTTTGATAGTCTAGCCACTTTGTATCCTTCTTCATTATCCAAATAATATTTCAGGGATATCCGCAAAGAGGGATGATGAATCTCTAAGGGGATGATGACTTGAGAGATAAATACAAGGGAGTATAGGGTTACACATGTAGGTCTGTTGATAGAAGTATGGTAGGACAATAAGCGGGATGGATTTAGAGGTGCCAATTATGGCTTATTTTACTAACCAAATTTTCCATAATGCAAACAAGGGTTTTGTTAGTGGCCTTAACTTTCCCATTAACTTGGGGGTAATAAGGGGTAGACAATTTTTGATGGATCTTAAAGAATTTATAAAGGGTATTCACCTGATTGTTCTTAAATGATTTAACATTATCGAGAGATAATAGCATAAGTGATTCCATAGTGAAAAATGATGTGGTTCATAATAAACTTGGATATCTAAGCATCGATAACATAATTAAGAGGAACAATCTATTGGTGTGTATGACTCACCTCGTCATCACTCAACATCTTTTCCACCTCACATGGTGAGTCATCTCACTTAGCAAGATCATAGGTCATTAGGTGTAATTAGGGTTCCATGTGTCATGCACAAGAGTTACACAACACTCCTATATATGTACCCTTTCTATTTGAGCTATGAGAATGAGTATACCTATTATTTCATGCATGATTTTCCTTTTTGGTTGATTTCTTATTAATTACTTGGAGCTTTCATGTCACCCTTGGAGTGCAACCTATTTTATGTGCACCAGGTTCCATATTGATCCTAATAGAATAATCTCACATGGTATTAGAGTGATTATTTGGTAAATGTTTAATCATTTATTTTTTTTGCTAATTACGTCCAGTTTCGTTATTCATGATTCTCGTGCAAGTTTTTAATCATTTTCTAGAATCTTGCTAATTGGTTTAACAATTTTTGTTTTGGAGTTTGTGCTATTTTTATGGTTGTGCATGTGCAATTTTAGTTTTTCTCTTCCAGATTTAACTAGCTATAACTAACTTTGGAGGAAAATGAATTTTGGAGGTAGGTTCGTTTATGGTTTTATCAGTTTTATCATTTTTCATTAAAAGTACAAATTTTCTTGAATTTTTTTCCTATTTTTATCCTTCATTGCCTCCTTCCCTTCCTTTCCTTATTTCCTACATATTTGGTTTACCCTCTCTACTTGTCTCCAACCCAGCTCGACAAGCTCCCTAGCAAGCCGAATTATTTTCTTGGCTCAGGGAGCTATCTTGCATTACTAGCGAGTTGGTGTGTTGGGCTGTGTTTTCATGCAAGTCAATTTTTGACTCTTATGAGTTGAGTCGGCTACATGGTTGTGAGTTTTACCCTTTTGAGTTGTCTTTCCCAAGCTCATTCTCTTCCCTACATGTGTGGGTTTCTTGACAAGCTCCCTATTTTGTTTTACATTGTACCAATGTCATGAAACCCATACTCACCTTATTCCCATGCCTCAATGTGTAAATGATATGTACCCTATCCCTTCGTTGGGTTCTCTCTACCCTACTTGGGCTGTTATTTCATTGTACTTTCCTCTATTCGGCCCTCTGTGTGTCAACCCTTCACTGAGCTATATGCATCCTCTCCTCTACAATGTGAAAAATTGACCCACTCACCTTGAGATCTAGAACGTTGTTCTTTATAAAGTGTGGATAATTTTGGAAACTATATTTGGATAAGAAGATGACATGAGAGTGCATTAGTTAATTAATGAACTATAGGATTAAATCCTAGTGACTTTGAAAAACTAAAAAAATTCTTCTCAAAGTTCATCCACACTAGATTACTTTTAAAGGAATGCAAAGTGGAGAAGAAATATTATCGTTGATCTTGTCGATTATTTTTAAGTTAGGTCCCAAATACTTCGTCTTCCTTTCAACATTCCACACCATGAAAGGTGTTTTAGGTAGTACTTAGAAAATTCCCTCATTTGACAGCTTTTCATCCTAACTCATTTGAGAATAGTTTAAACTCATTCAAATGGGGGCTCTCAAATCCAAGTTAAATGCCCTTGTAGCAAGTACTAATAAGGAAATAAAAATTAAAATAATAAAGAGAAAAAGGACCAACTTAAGAAAGAATTGAAGACCAACCCAGTCTAAACCAAACCTAACATAAAAGCTTCTATTCCACGAGCCCAAAGTGATGAAGGAAAAGTGCAATTGTTCATATTGCAAGACGACTAGTGATGAAGAACATCAATGTATAATAAAACAAATTGATGACCTAAGTAATTTACTCGGAGAAGAATAACATAGGTGTTCCTAAGTCTATCAAACACAATTCTCGAAAGATGAGTCTTCCAAAGCAATGAAGTCTAAAGCACGAGAAGAAGAAAGGAAAAAACCTTGTAGCTAGATTCGCTTATTCATCGACGTGGATTATAGATTCCGGTTTCTCTCACGACATGCCCTCTTTGCATGCTGATTTATCCAACATCGAACCATGTGGCATGTCCCAAATCACATTGGGTGATGACACTACAATTTCAGTTTCCGATAGTAGATTGATATAGATGGATGGTTGAATGTTTAACCAAGTGTTAAGTGTTCCTAATCTCTCTACCAATATCCTATTGGTTTACTAAATCAATTACCTTGGTGAAGGAATGTGAGTGGAATTTGGTCCTAAATCGATGATTATACGTGAGATTCACTCTGACTCCATAGTGGTTGAGGAAAAATTTAATCACCATTTACAGTTGTACACCATCTCCCACTTTACTTCTGATTCAATGCCCATTGCCATGTTCACTCATGCAAATTTGGTTAATAAGTTATGACATGAGTGTTTTTTCCATCTTAACTATCGTTACCTTGAACAATTGATCCAAAACAAAATTGTCAACAAGTTACCCCAAGTCAGATTTTCTAAGGTTCTTTGTGAGGGTTGTGCCCTCGGGAAGCACCCTGAAGAAATTTTTAGCAAAGGAAAATCATGGAGAGATACTCATCTTTTAGATCTTGTTCATAGTGACATTTCTAGCCCTTTCCCATCTCCTTCGTTTACTATATATCTATAAATTCTTACCTTCATTGATGAATTTTTGTGTTACACTTGGATGTATTTTCTTAAGTAAAAATTTGAAGTTTTCGATCACTTTTGAGACTTTAAGGCTCTTACTGAGAAGCAAGTTGAAAGGTTTATTAAGGTTCTTTGAACTGAAAATAGAGGTGAATATGTGAGAAATAGGTTCAAATATTTTTGTACCTCCAAAAGGATTTCTTTACAATGTATGGTTTCTTAGAACCCTTCACAAAATGGAGTTATAGAAAGAAAGAACCTAATGCTTAAAGAGATGGCCTCTAGTATTGTTCACTTGAAATTACTTCCTCTGTAGTATTGGGGAAAAGCATTGAAATGTGGTTGCTACTAAAAGGAATGATAACCAGATCGTATCAAGCCAAGAACTCGGATGTTAATCAAACACCGCAATTAATAAGATGCAATCAATTCACTAGAATAAATTTACATAAACCTTTGCAAACAAATGAGAAATAATATCATATATTATTATGGAACTCAATGAAATATAATAAGAATGGGCTTTGCTTATATAGGAAAGGAATAAAAATCTAAGAACAGTCAAGGTTGTAGATCAAGACATAAATCAAGGAAAGAACTAGTCATCAAAGAACTAGTCAAGTCTATAGATTTAGGAGAGAACTAGACATCAAGGATCTAGTCAATACTATAGATCAAGGAAATAACTACTCAATACCATAGATAAAGGAAAAAAATATACCTAACAACTAGATAATATCTCATAATATTTAAATAAGATAAAAGAAATATCCACACACATAAGTGGGTGATGATATATACAATAAAGGTAAATAAATTACCGAGGTGAACATGAGCCAAGGTAAATATGATATCGAGAGAAAAAAATCAAACTACTGGTGGAGAGGGATCTCATCCCGTTAACTAGCCGCTACACCAACACACCCCCACATGATGGAGCCGATAAAACTACGCGATCTCTGGGCCCACCATGTATACACCCAATTAGGTCCAAAAAAATTAGGAGGAAATGAAATTGGGACTTCTCATGAGGTCACCCATCCCAGTACTACTCTAGGCCGGGCACACTTAACAACCTTGTTCTGATACCATGTATGATTTTCTGTCACACCAAAAGCTTGAACTAGTGGTGGAGAGGGATTAAATCCTAGTGACTTTGAAAAACTAAAAAATTCTTCTCAAAGTTCATCCACACTAGATTACTTTTAAAGGAATGCAAAGTGGAGAAGAAATATTATCTGTTGATCTTGTCGATTATTTTTAAGTTAGGTCCCAAATACTTCGTCTTCCTTTCAACATTCCACACCATGAAAGGTGTTTTAGGTAGTACTTAGAAAATTCCCTCATTTGACAGTTTTTCATCCTAACTCATTTGAGAATAGTTTAAACTCATTCAAATGGGGGCTCTCAAATCCAAGTTAAATGCCCTTGTAGCAAGTACTAATAAGGGAAATAAAAATTAAAATAATAAAGAGAAAAAGGACCAACTTAAGAAAGAATTGAAGACCAACCCAGTCTAAACCAAACCTAACATAAAAGCTTCTATTCCTGAGCCCAAAGTGATGAAGGAAAAGTGCAATTGTTCATATTGCAAGACGACTAGTGATGAAGAACATCAATGTATAATAAAACAAATTGATGACCTAAGTAATTTACTTCAGAAGAATAACATAGGTGTTCCTGAGTCTATCAAACACAATTCTCTGAAAGATGAGTCTTCCAAAGCAATGAAGTCTAAAGCACAGAAGAAGAAAGGAAAAAACCTTGTAGCTAGATTCGCTTATTCATCGACGTGGATTATAGATTCCGGTTTCTCTCACGACATGCCCTCTTTGCATGCTGATTTATCCAACATCGAACCATGTGGCATGTCCCAAATCACATTGGGTGATGACACTACAATTTCGTTTCCGATAGTAGATTGATATAGATGGATGGTTGAATGTTTAACCAAGTGTTAAGTGTTCCTAATCTCTCTACCAATATCCTATTGGTTTACTAAATCAATTACCTTGGTGAAGGAATGTGAGTGGAATTTGGTCCTAAATCGATGATTATACGTGAGATTCACTCGACTCCATAGTGGTTGAGGAAAAATTTAATCACCATTTACGATTTGTACACCATCTCCCACTTTACTTCGATTCAATGCCCATTGCCATGTTCACTCATGCAAATTTGGTTAATAAGATATGACATGAGTGTTTTTTCCATCTTAACTATCGTTACCTTGAACAATTGATCCAAAACAAAATGGTCAACAAGTTACCCCACGTCAAATTTTCTAAGGTTCTTTGTGAGGGTTGTGCCCTCGGGAAGCACCTCGAAGAAATTTTTAAAAAGGAAAATTCTGGAGAGCTACTCATCTTTTGGATCTTGTTCATAGTGACATTTCTAGCCCTTTCCCATCTCCTTCGTTTACTATATATCTCTACATTCTTACCTTCATTGATGAATTTTTGTGTTACACTTGGGTGTATTTTCTTAAGCAAAAATTTGAAGTTTTCGATCACTTTTGAGACTTTAAGGCTCTTAACTTGAGAAACAAGTTGAAAGGTCTATCAAGGTTCTTTGAACTGAAAATGGAGGTGAATATGTGAGAAATAGGTTCAAATATTTTTGTACCTCCAAAAGGATTTCTTTACAATGTATGGTTTCTTAGACCCCTTCACAAAATGGAGTTATAGAAAGAAAGAACCTAATGCTTAAAGAGATGGCCTCTAGTATTGTTCACTTGAAATTACTTCCTCTGTAGTATTGGGGAAAAGCATTGAAATGTGGTTGCTACTTAAAAGGAATGATAACCGGATCGTATCAAGCCAAGAACTCGGATGTTAATCAAACACCGCATGATTAATAAGATGCAATCAATTCACTAGAATAAATTTACATAAACCTTTGCAAACAAATGAGAAATAATATCATATATTATTATGGAACTCAATGAAATATAATAAGAATGGGCTTTGCTTATATAGGAAAGGAATAAAAATCTAAGAACCAGTCAAGGTTGTAGATCAAGACATAAATCAAGGAAAGAACTAGTCATCAAAGAACTAGTCAAGTCTATAGATTTAGGAGAGAACTAGACATCAAGGATCTAGTCAATACTATAGATCAAGGAAATAACTACTCAATACCATAGATAAAGGAAAAAAATATACCTAACAACTAGATAATATCTCATAATATTTAAATAAGATAAAAGAAATATCCACACACATAAGTGGGTGATGATATATACAATAAAGGTAAATAAATTATTGAGGTGAACATGAGCCAAGGTAAATATGATATCGAGAAAAAAATCAAACTACGGTGGAGAGGATCTCATCCTGTTAACTACTTTTACACTAACACACCCCCACATGATGGAGCCAGATAAAACTACGCGATCTCTGGGCCCACCATGTATACACCCAATTAGGTCAAAAAAATTAGGAGGAAATGAAATTGGGACTTCTCATGAGGTCACCCATCCCAAGACTACTCTAGGCCGGGCACACTTAACAACCTTGTTCGATACCATGTATGATTTTCTGTCACACCAAAAGCTTGAACTAGTGGTGGAGAGGGATTAAATCCTAGTGACTTTGAAAAACTAAAAAATTCTTCTCAAAGTTCATCCACACTAGATTACTTTTAAAGGAATGCAAAGTGGAGAAGAAATATTATCTGTTGATCTTGTCGATTATTTTTAAGTTAGGTCCCAAATACTTCGTCTTCCTTTCAACATTCCACACCATGAAAGGTGTTTTAGGTAGTACTTAGAAAATTCCCTCATTTGTGACAGCTTTTTCATCCTAACTCATTTGAGAATAGTTTAAACTCATTCAAATGGGGGCTCTCAAATCCAAGTTAAATGCCCTTGTAGCAAGTACTAATAAGGAAATAAAAATTAAAATAATAAAGAGAAAAAGGACCAACTTAAGAAAGAATTGAAGACCAACCCAAAGTCTAAACCAAACCTAACATAAAAGCTTCTATTCACGAGCCCAAAGTGATGAAGGAAAAGTGCAATTGTTCATATTGCAAGACGACTAGTGATGAAGAACATCAATGTATAATAAAACAAATTGATGACCTAAGTAATTTACTTCGGAGAAGAATAACATAGGTGTTCCCGAGTCTATCAAACACAATTCTCACGAAAGATGAGTCTTCCAAAGCAATGAAGTCTAAAGCACGAGAAGAAGAAAGGAAAAACCTTGTAGCTAGATTCGCTTATTCATCGACGTGGATTATAGATTCCGGTTTCTCTCACGACATGCCCTCTTTGCATGCTGATTTATCCAACATCGAACCATGTGGCATGTCCCAAATCACATTGGGTGTGATGACACTACAATTTCGGTTTCCGATAGTAGATTGATATAGATGGATGGTTGAATGTTTAACCAAGTGTTAAGTGTTCCTAATCTCTCTACCAATATCCTATTGGTTTACTAAATCAATTACCTTGGTGAAGGAATGTGAGTGGAATTTGGTCCTAAATCGATGATTATACGTGAGATTCACTCGACTCCATAGTGGTTGAGGAAAAATTTAATCACCATTTACAGCTTGTACACCATCTCCCACTTTACTTCGATTCAATGCCCATTGCCATGTTCACTCATGCAAATTTGGTTAATAAGTTATGACATGAGTGTTTTTTCCATCTTAACTATCGTTACCTTGAACAATTGATCCAAAACAAAATTGTCAACAAGTTACCCCAAGTCAGATTTTGAAGGTTCTTTGTGAGGGTTGTGCCCTCAGAAGCACCCTGAAGAAAGTTTTAGCAAAGGAAAATCATGGAGAGCTTCTCATCTTTTAGATCTTGTTCATAGTGACATTTCTAGCCCTTTCCCATCTCCTTCATTTACTATATATCTATATATTCTTACCTTCATTGATGAATTTTGTGTTACACTTGGGTGTATTTTCTTAAGTAAAAATATGAAGTTTTCGATCACTTTTGAGACTTTAAGGCTCTTACTGAGAAACAAGTTGAAAGGTTTATTAAGGTTCTTTGAACTGAAAATGGAGGTGAGTATGTGAGAAATAGGTTCAAATATTTTTGTACCTCCAAAGGGATTTCTTTACAATGTACAGTTTCTTACAACCCTTCACAAAATGGAGTTATAGAAAGAAAGAACCGAATGCTTAAAGAGATGGCCTCTAGTATTGTTCACTTGAAATTACTTCCTCTGTAGTATTGGGGAAAAGCATTGAAATGTGGTTGCTACTAAAAGGAATGATAACCAGATCGTATCAAGCCAAGAACTCGGATGTTAATCAAACACCGCAATTAATAAGATGCAATCAATTCACTAGAATAAATTTACATAAAAACCTTTGCAAACAAATGAGAAATAATATCATATACTATTATGGAACTCAATGAAATATAATAAGAATGGGCTTTGCTTATATAGGAAAGGAATAAAAATCTAAGAACAGATCAAGGTTGTAGATCAAGACATAAATCAAGGAAAGAACTAGTCATCAAAGAACTAGTCAAGTCTATAGATTTAGGAGAGAACTAGACATCAAGGATCTAGTCAATACTATAGATCAAGGAAATAACTACTCAATACCATAGATAAAGGAAAAAAATATACCTAACAACTAGATAATATCTCATAATATTTAAATAAGATAAAAGAAATATCCACACACATAAGTGGGTGATGATATATACAATAAAGGTAAATAAATTACCGAGGTGAACATGAGCCAAGGTAAATATGATATCGAGAAAAAAATCAAACTACTTGGTGGAGAGGGATCTCATCCTCGTTAACTAGTCGCTACACCAACACACCCCACATGATGGAGCCGAGATAAAACTACGCGATCTCTGGGCCCACCATGTATACACCCAATTAGGTCAAAAAAATTAGGAGGAAATGAAATTGGGACTTCTCATGAGGTCACCCATCCCAAGATACTACTCTAGGCGGGCACACTTAACAACCTTGTTCGATACCATGTATGATTTTTTGTCACACCAAAAGCTTGAACTAGTGGTGGAGAGGGATCTCATCATGTTAACCAACTACGCCAATAACTACATTCGAACCGTGTTCCACACAAGGCCATAAGAAGGATGCCACCCTTTGAATCCTATTTTAGATGAAAAATTAATGTCAATAAATTTCACATCTTCATATCAAATGTATGGCCAAAATTCACAAAAAGAAACACAAGGCCTTGGAACCAAAGTACATACCTTGTATTTTTATAGAGTATCCTAATGGTGTGAAGGGGTATAGATTTTGAACCCTAATACTCACGAAATTTATATCGAGAGAAGTGTGAAATTTGATGAGTCATCTTCAAATTCTACTTCTCCACCCTATGAGGTCTTTATGCTCTCTGATTTTGATTTTGACTTGTTAGATGATGATGTTGTTGAGCATGATCCTCCTGCACTTGATCCACCTACTCCTTCTAACCCTCATGCTTTAGAGTCTTCCAATTCTTATAGTAGTGATGACGATGAATTAGTCCCTTCTCACTCGAGTGAAGAATCTATATATTTTGAGCACGAATCACCTCCTAGTCCTCATTGGGTTAGGCATACTTTGTAGAGTGTTGGAGAGTGGATTGGGGATCCTTTGGAAAAGAGATGGAATCAATCAGAATTTATTAGACCTCACTTCTTCTCCTCCACTTACAACCCTCGGTATTTATGGGAGGATTCTCGGGATTCCTAAGTGGGATTATGCCGTGGATTAAGAGTATTCCTCACTCATGAAGAATGATACTTGGGATATCACCCCTCTTCCAAAAGGAATAAAAATCATTCGGTGTAAGTGGGTGTTCCAAATAATGTACAATGCTTGATGGTGAAGTTGAAAAGTTTAAAGCTCGACTTATGGTGCTTGATGGTGAATTTGAAAATTATTTTAAAAGGCTTAGTCATTTCTAATGGGTTGGATCCTATTTATTTACAATAGTTTGTTGATGATAATTTTCTCTTGGGAAAAATATTATTTCTATAGAAAATCCTTTAAAGAAATAATCAAGACTATAAGAATGTGACAGTCAACTAATAAATTTTCACAAGAGCTCTATCATTTTTATGAACTTGGATGAAGAAGTAAAAAGAATAAAATCTATCATCTTGGAGTGTCCTATAAAACATTTTCCAAGTGTTTACTTAGGAATTCCTTTGTTTAAAGGGAGGATGGTCATTCAAAGTTGAAACTCTCTTATGAGCATATTTCACAAAAAGTTGGCTTCTTAGAAGGGATCTCTCTTATCCCAAGCTTGAAAATTACAGTTACTAAAAATTTCTCTTTAGAGTTTGGCTGTTTACCTCATGTCTGCTTTTAAAATTCCCTCTAAAATTAGAAATATTATTACTCAAATTCAGAAAAGGTTCCTATGGTTAGGAGTTGAGGAAAAGGATAGAATTCCATTGGTAGCATGGGACAAGGTGACTCTCCCAAAGAATGTAGGGGTCTTGGGCTCAAGGACATCAAAAGTATGAATCAAGATTTAATGGCCAAAGTGGGATGGAGGCTTATGAGAGAAGATGGTTTGTGGACTAAAATTCTTAAAGCTAAATACCTTTATAGGAAAAGGGATCAATTTTCTTTTTTAAAAGCTCATTTCCTCCCTGAAGGTTCTTGTTTTTGGAATGGCTTGTGCAAGTGTAAGACTCTCCTCTTGAGAGGAACCAAATGGGAATTAGGGGATGGATCTAAGATTTATTTCTGGGATGATTGGTGGATAAAGGATTCCCCTCTTATTAATCATCAGCCTTGGGATGTCATTTCTCCAATTTTTAAAGAATCCATTGGTAGTTTCTTGAGGGATTATTGGACTAAGAATGATTTTGGTTGGTCTTGGAAAAATTTATAGTTGGAAGAGGAAAATGCTGAAACTCAAGAAGCCATTAAAGTCCTTAACTCATATATTATAGGCCTTCATATTCCTTCCTTCCCCAAAGAATATTCTATGGTGTGGGCCTAGTCTAATGATGGGGATTATTTTGTTAAGACTGGTTATGTGGTAGCCCGAAATATTCCTCCTATCAGTCCCTTTTGGAAGGGAATCTGGGACAAAATTTTGATTCCTAAGGTAAATATTTTTCTATGGCATGTGTTGTAAAATAAAATTCTCACTATTGATAACTTGCAAGATAGAGGTATGATGATTCCAAATAGATGTATTATGTGTAAAAAGGATAATGAATCAATTTATCATCTTTTCAAGAATTTCCTTTTTCTCAAAAAGTTTTCAGTTGTATCCTAAAAGATTTTAAAGTTGTTTAGATCTATCCAATTTTTTTTTCCGACTAATTTTCTCAATGGGAGTCTCCTTTTTCTACCTAAATTTTGGAATTTAGCTTTCCCTCCTTTTTGTGGGGCATATGGCTGGAAAGGAATAATATAATCTTTAAGGATAAACAAAAGAGTGCTACTAGGGTTGGTGATGTTGTTTTGTAGGCTATTGGAAATAACCTTTCAATAATAAAGTTCAAGGAAGATAAAGGGGTTCCTCCTCATAAGCAATCTATTATTCAAAATTTTGGCTTAGACCAAAATATGAAAATTCATAATAATAGAAAGGATGATCCCCATCGTAATGTTAAATGGGAGGAGCCACTTGCCAGTTGGGCTAAACTAAATTTTAATGGTGCTTCAAAGGGGAATCCTGGTCTGGTTGGAGCTAGAGGAATCATCCGTGATAGTGATGTTTATCTTATTAAAAATTATGCTAAACCTATTGGTCACAAAAATAATAATTATGCTTAATCTTATGCTTATTTAAGAGGCCTTACATTGGCTAGTTCCCTTTAGATTAAAAGTTTTCAAATTAAAGGTGGTTCTCTTTACATAATTCAAGTTATGAAGGGGGAAGATAAGAATAATATTAATATTCAAATCATTATGGAGGAAATTTTTAGGCTCTATCCTAAGTTTGAAAGCCTCAATATTAAACATGTGTTTATAGAATAAAATAATTACGTTGACAAGTTAGCAAACTTTGGAGTTTATGCACACTCCAAATCATCATGGAGTTTGGAAGAAAATTTTCTAGTCGACATAATAAGGATATTAAATGCTAATAGATTATAGTTATGTGGAGTGTGTGGCGGTGATATGGTTTTTTATCCCCCTCATTTTGGCTCGTATGAAGCTCCTACTTCTCAAAGTTAAAATAGGGTCTCCCTTTTTATATTTTTGTATTGTTTTAGTGTGCAGTTGTTGCAGTTTTATGTTTAGATAGTGATCATGGGGGAAAAAGATTGAGAATTGAGCCTTTTTCTTGTGTTAGATTATAGAGGGACATTGCTATTTGGGAAATTTTAAAATAGGGTGGTGTTACAAGCTATCTTGTTAAATTGAAAGGTTGTGATGAAACACTCCCTATGGATTTTGCTACGGCATGGGATAACAATATGGTTATGGTTTAGGGGATTAGTTTTATAGTTTATAAAGATCTTATTTCCAAGGTAACAAGTATGGAAAATGAGGGATAAAAATATTTAAGGATAGAACAAGGCTTACCTAGGAACTTGAAGCTTTTTTTGGTGATGATGAAGATCCATTATATAGATGATGGCATTTCTAGAATGGCATTACCTAGCTATTGGCCTGAAATTTATTTTCACCTTATGAAAGAAATAACCTTAGATGGTAAGTATAGGAAGTTACACACCACCAATTCACTTTTCTTAATCATTTATGGCGTAATAAGAAAGTAAGTATTCCTTTCTTTATGTTTTTCTCCCCGCAAGATTCGATTCATGATTTCTAAGAAGAAAAGGTAGTGGTTCCTCTTCATCAGTGGATTTATTTTTCTTATGTTCAAATATGGGTCCCCTATTCCTAGCACTAAAGTTATGGGTAATATATTAGAGGACTGGGAATATTTCCTTTCTTTGAAAGATTATGGGAAGATAATGAAAATGAAAAGGAACAAAAGGATCTCGATGCAGATACGGTTCTTCAAATTTTTACTTGAGGTTCCTTCCTCTAGTTTTTAGGAAGGAAACAATCTCATTAAGTTCCTTTATAACAATATGGAATCCCTAGAGGATACACTGGCACAAATCACGACTAAAAATTGAAATTTTATTAGGAATACATATAGGATGAATGCAAAGTTTATTGTGTTTTTACAGAGACTAGATATTTCACAAGATAGGGAGGTAGTGGATAAAGGAAAGAAAATGAATTTGGTGCTAATTATATTTGACAAAGATGAGTTTCATGTGCATAAGATTTTGAATAATGAAGGACCAAGCTCGAGAACGTGAAAGAATTCTACTTAAAGATTGATTGCTGATTTTTTGCCAACTAATTTTTGGTCTTTTTGAAACCGTTTTTGTAATGGCTTCTTTATATGTTCTGCTTTTTTGTATTATGTTTAGGATTTATGTGAGTCAAGTTATTTTTAACTTGAGCCTTTGAACTCAAGTTTTTTCTTTCTATGAGATTTCATGATATATCTTTTGTAAGTGGTCCTTGGAGCCTTTCCAAAAATTACCGATAAAAAAATAATCTTTTAAAATAATTTCAAGGGCATTGATATATATGATTAGGCTAAGAGAGACAAGGTGAGATGTATACATATTCTTATGGAGGTAGGATCTAATACTATCAATTAAATCATGATCTTAATCAACCTTTCATAATTATTGCAAAGACAAATCCTTTAGGGAATACATTTAGATTATGATAGAAATTATTTACATCAACTTCAATACTCAAAGGTCTTGGGAAATAGAAATAAGATATTTTTTCATATTAATTTTCATAATTTCATTTTCATACCTTAACTATTACAAGAGAAACCAAGGATATTATAATACAACTTATTATTCCTTTGGAAATTTCATTGAAAAAAATTTTAAATAACAATATAACGATTTAAGTAATCTTGCAATAGGAACTACAACACAAGTTTAAAATATTTTAAATATAATAAGAGGGAGCAAAAAAATGGAATGTATGCTTCCTCAAACCTATCCATATATGTTAAAATTCCAAGATAAGTACTTTCACAACTTTTTCTTGTACAAGTGTCAAAATAGAACATAAATCTTTCACAACAATCTTAAAACTTTCAACCTATGATTTAATAAGCCCATACATTGTTTGTTTAATGAGATAGGAGAAAGAGAGAGGAAAGGAAGTACTATTTAATTTCATTTACCATTTTTAAATACAACTTTTAACACAATATCACTTGCATATATATTTCAAATAAAAAAATAAGAACATGCTTTTCCACATTCGTCACAATACCTCTAAATGAAAAGAAGAGCACAAATTTCTCAAAATCCATTCTAAAAAATATCATTTCAAGTTAATGATATTGACAAGTTATAAAAAAAGTTGCATTACAAAAATACCCTCCTCCCACAACTTGGAAAAATATTTTCCTTATCAACTTCTTTCTTCTTCAAACACTTCAACAAATCACTTCCATACCAAACAAAATAGAGGAATCATTTGAGACTAACTACCCGGCTATGCAATGGGGAAATCGTTTCCTCCCATTGACCCATAAATTACCTAACACATGGATCAAAATACAACAACCAATCCTTGGAACTAGTATAACAACCATGTAACAACCTCAACCATGCAAATTGGTTTTTACATCAGTCAAATAAATTAAAGAGAAAACATATCATATACCAAACACCCAAAAGAAAGAAAATATCACAATCAAACCAACCATGGTTTAATGATGGGAAAGAAATATCACACTACCACTTATAACTCCAATATAAGAGGGTTGATAGCATTTTTTTCCTCCACAAGAGTAAATTTTAAATTTGTATCTACTCCATATACCTCCCATTCCCACAACCACTTATACCTCCCCTTATGCTACCTCTCCCTCCCTTTGGTTCCTCCAAAGTAATACCTATAAAGAGAAAACATATCTCTCACTTTAACACCGCTAATCCCTCTCGTGATAATACATATTCCCTAAACACACATAACCACTTGTTTGCCCACAACACTGTCATGTAAACTTATTCACAACACTAAATAAAAATATCACATAACAAAGTGGGTAATAAAAACCACAATGTATAAATTAAAGTAAGGGATAAAATGAAAAATTTACATATAGGAAAATAATAGGGTAAAGCATACCTAATAATATTTTGTCAAGCATTTTTCTCCAATCATGCAAGCCAAAAACTCCAAAAATCCTTCAAGAAACTCCAAAATGACATCACCTTCCAAACAAAGAGGCTTCTTAAAATGAGAAAACAAACCTCTTTAAATAGGAAAAACTCAAATGAGAACCCCTAAGATTGTGCTAAGTGGAAACATCCCGGGTTCCTAAGAAAAAAACATTTCCCAACAAAATATTGATTCCAAAAACAAGTCCACATATGCCAAATCCAAAATCTTACAAAACCAACCACCCAAAATAAATTCTCTTACATGGAAATGACATGAAAATCCAAATCCCAAAAATATTTACAAATCAAATGACAAGTCACTTAGTTATGTGAACTTGCTATTAACATTAAAGACCTTACAAAAAATTAATGCAAAGGTGGTTGCATGAATTCCAAGGCTCATTATGGGGTAATTTTGAGTCCCCAAATGGACAAAAAGTCTCCAAAAAGTACACCTACCATATGGGAGGGTTTTGGGAGTATTCGATAAGGTTTTCTTGTTCTACACATCACCCAAAAGTGATCTCAAAGGTGAAATTCTAATTTTCCAAAAGTAAATAGTTTCCAACAACCCAAATAAAGTAAAACCCATCCAAAATAAGTAAAAATATTAAGCCATTAACCCAAATAAAATAAGATTAGAAATGAATCAACTAAATTAAATAAATTAAGTTAAAGGTCCCATGAAGATGGGTAACAACATGACAATGCAAAAATAATCAAAATCAACACATAGTCACCATACACATAACCCAAACCCACCTAATTCCAAGATTGGCTGACCTATTATTTTTCAGTGAGACCTATGTGAGTTAGTCCCCCTTCATCCTTTTTTGTATTTTTATTCCCGTTCATGGTTTTTGATCACATGTTTTCCATCTACACACTCAACACACAAATCATACCATATTGAAATGACATGAAAATTAATTCTAACTAAGCATGACACAATCATTATTCCATTTTCAAAAATTAATATATACGCATTTCATGATCAATTCCATATTTCCCAAACATAAAAAAATATATCACAATCATCATCATATATGTTTATCCTAATAATTGATTATGCAATTTCACCCAAAATCAATCAAATCATGTCATTCCAAATCACATTACTATAATTAACGTATCGTTTCATTATATATATATGTTATTAGATGTTTGAATATATGCACATATATTTCAAAACCAATCAATTTTTTTTTCACTTCTACCAATTATTCCAAAATCACTACTTAAAACATTAATTTTATAAAGTTTGATTATCCACTTAGTCTTGAAAAGTTATTCATTGTCCTCATATTTCTAAATTTACTAGCTAGGTCCATGATTTGTTTTAAAGTTCTACGTCAAAATGATAACTCATACTCTCATCATTTTCTATGACATCAAGATGGTTTTAAAACATCATTCTATTCTCCACATAAAATTTTACTCCTAATGCACTCACATATATATATATATATATATATATATATATATATATATAATAGAATTAAATTATGCACCTCAAAATGTAATTTACTCAAAGAAAATATTTAGGCACGTTGTCCCAAAATAATATGGCCATCCAAGCATAAAATTTTTCACTACTAACATATATGTTAAAGGCATCAAAAGTATCAATCAAATCCCATGCTTAGTGCTCATAATGTTTAAGGTATGACAACTTGCATAGAAAATTTCTCTTGACCTAGTTAACAACTAACTTTGAGTACATGAATACCTATATATATTTTACCTTATGTTTCAAAAAAAACTAAAAACCTAAGACTAAAGATTCATTTTTAGTTATATTATTTGTGTATGAGAATTGCAATCAGTATATTGCAACGTATATTTTCTCTTTGGGAATAATCAAAACCAATCTTACACATGAACCTTATCTAGAACCGGCTTTATCAAAGAACAAATTCCATACTCCATTATAAATTGGGTAAATATTGTCTTGGGTTCTTGGTTTTGTTAATAAGGTTTATATACATATATTTGTAGAGAAAGTCATAAATTTGTCATTTTTAATATTGTATTTAGTAATTTGATGGACCATTCTAGGTTCTCTGTCAAGTTTGATTTGATTAGATACACCTTTCCAAGGTAACCATATATGGGAGAAATAATTAGTCATATATCCATTCAACATTTTAGACCATTCCCCACTCAACAACATACCATATGTATTGGGGATGTATGTTACTTGTATATCAACAAGGTTGTTGGACTCTAGTTTTAACAACCAACTTCATATGGACATTTAGTAACTCTCATACCGCTGAGGCCTTAGATTTATCTAATTGGAAAATACATATAGCTAAATTAGTTGGTGTTAAACCAAAATTTTTAAAAACAAACAAAGACATCACATTTGCTAAAGCACTTGAATCAACTAAACAATTATGAACATTTCCCCAAAAGTTTCCAACTTTTAATAGAAAGGAGGAACTTGTTTCCTAGTTATGTGAATTACCATTTTTTTGGGTTGTCTTATATTTATTAGATGAAAATTTAATTGAAAATGATTTCAACAGAGATCTCGCTATTTTGTAATCTGAGCTAACTCATGATTTTTTATATTTGATATCATATTTTTCATATCCTCAACAATATCACATCCTTCCTTAGTTTGAACTAAAGATGAATCCTCCCCTTTTGGAAGTGTTTTATGTTCATATTGACTAGATTGATCATTTCATTTTTGTGGAGGAGGATTTTTATTGGTACGAGGATTAGAAAGAGCATTTGATTTTTTGGGAGGAGTAGATGTGGTAAGTGTTTATTTTCCTTTACTTACAAGAGAATAATATCCCTTTTAACATTGTTGAAGAGCTATAAATTCATCTCGCTTATTCGTCTAGTTTGTTTTCTTTTATGAAGGAAATGTGATTATCTCAAGGATGTTGACACTATATTTTTAGGTGAATTTGATGCACTAGAATCGATCTGGGGTTTCCTTCATTAGGAATGATCTCAAAGTTAGAAATTTATTCTTTGAATACTTAAAATTCATTGCAAAATTCTAAATATTTTAACTCACTATGTTTATTGGTATTGTGTACCCTACACTAGCCTTTGATGGCTACTTCCATGATATTGATATCATAAATCCTATTTGGGGAAGGATCCACATTTTGATGGTTTGAGGGCGGTTGTACCTTTGATAGGTGTAATTGGACCTATTACCATTTGTATTTGTATGACCCATATATTTATGAAATCCTAAGAAGTCATTACTTATATTTTGTAACATCTTATGTATGGAATTCAAATCATTTGATTTTGAAGCTAATTAAAGAGGTATAATAACAGTTGTGGGGATAACTGTAAGGGTATAATCATGAGGATTTAGTTGATTATTTAATAAACCAAGGTGTTTAATTGGAGCAACATGTTTGATTGGTACTGAATTTAGAGTAGGCATGTTTTTATTATTATTGGGGAGTTGAGGAAAGGCCATAGTATTTTAAGCTATGTTGGATCCAATAAATAAGGGTTTTCCTTATAGATATAACTCTCTATCTACTTTTATTTCTTTAGCATATTCCTATGTCAAAATAAATAATCCAATAAATCTCTTAATAAAAATAAATATGATGGGTTCTAAATAAATTTTTAACATCTCAAGAGCTAAGGCATCATTAGAATTATAAGGATATTAAACTATTCCATATAGATTTTGGAATATGGCATTGAAACTCATAATAGGTTCATTGCATTCTCTTCTCACATTGGAAAATTGGTGTTATAGGAAACTAGGGTCAATGGCTTGCCTGAATTTTATGATGAATGTTTGTTCAAAACTTCCCAACTTGTGATTGAGTTTGTAGGAAAATTAAGGAAACACTCATAAGATGCATATTTTAATGTAAATGGGAAAATCCTACAAGCTACATCTCTATGTTGTTCATCTAATAGTATAATAGATGTTTTGAAAGATATAAGATGTTCTTATGCTATTTCCCCCCCAATGGGAGTGTAGAGAGGAAGATACTTCTCACGGTTTCTTGAAAGGGCATGTAAAGGTTAGGCCAAATTTAAAGGAGTCCCTCCTAACCAAGATGATTCCATGTTGAATTGATTCAAATTAGGATTGGTTGGTGAGTTGGGTTGAGTTTTAGAAGCTCTAGTGGAACCCTTGTCACTCTTTGATTTCTATGGAATTCTAATGGTTCGGATAGTAAGATTCTAGAATCTAACAAGGACATTGTGAGATTGATAGGATGAATTGAAACCGAAGGATCCATTATTGGTGATATTGTGTCAAAGATGATAAATTTATCTTTGATGTGAATTCTAAGCACTCAATTTAGATCTATTGATGTAATATGTGGAAACCAAAAGTTATCACTCCTTCTAGTGCCAACTTTTCTATTAATGAGGGTTTATTATACCCACATGCATAAATGGGGAAGTTTTAGTTTCCCTACTCATTTTAGAGCACGGAGGGTGTTGAAATAATGCACACGTTATGGGTATGTATTTTTATAGATAACCAAGTGATGGAATTGAAGGCATGTAACTTGTTAACTCTCGAAGATTCTCACTATAATCACAATTTCCCATCTTTTATTGGTAGTGCTGCTTCAAAATGATAGTTTTGATGTTGATAGGCTCTAATAAAAAAATTTTTAAAAAGGGAAAGGTAGGGTAAGGTAGAAAAGAGAATTATTTGGAAACACTAAAGGTATATTATCTAAAAACTACCATAGTATAATTCACTAACAAGACCCATATCAAATTATTTCTAGATTAGTAAAAGGATTAGGGTAACAAGGAAATAAGTATATGGATTGATTACTCTAGTAAAAAAATTATAAACTTTAATTAATCCCCAAGTATGCTACAAACTATTGCTAACACACATCCATTTACGAGAGAATATTTTAAATAATAATAATTCATGTCAATAATTGAACTTACGGTTGCATAATTCAATATAATGTTACTAGAGTTCATGAAACAAAACATAGCCAATCAGTTGCATAATGTATTAATAAAACATCTAATTGCATTTGCAAAGTAATACTTTTCTAATTGATATGAAACTATTTGAACTTGTGATTATCCAAGTAGCTACTGCACACTTACAAATTTTATGAAAAAGAAAACCATACAATGATTAATTAAAATAAATGATCTAAGTAATTTACCAAATAATTGAGCAAGAAATATGTACAAAAACTCACTAAACAATCCTTATAATTTCTAAGAAATTTCTTCATAAAACTCTTCTTCCATATAGGGTATACTTTTTTATTTATATAAAAGTTGACACCACTTGGGGCTTAAACATAACTAGTTAAAAAAACACAAAGAGTTCTTTGAACGGCTAGAAAAAAACAAAATTCAAAGTGTTTCATGCAAGGAATATTATGTTTCCTATTTTTATGATTGAATTTTTTACAATAACAAATCCTAAAAATAACAAAGAAAATTCCTATCCAAGATTTACTTGGACTTATTACTTCTGTAACTAAATAAGTTGACTATGTACAATTCTATTGGATCTCTACTATGCATTCTTTAAATTAATTTTCTATATACACAAAATAAAAAATAGGAAAACTCATTAAATCATGCACTTATTGAATTATCATTGAGACTTTCCTGTAAATATATTTACAAGATTCACTTATAAGTGAATATTTCTACAATTTACTATTCACAGAGGTGACCAATTCCATGATTGTGGATGTTTTCTAAACCTTGTCACCTTGTGCAAAATTAGTAGCTAGATAGTAAGAGAATTCTTACAATTGTTGTTCAAATAAAGGATTTGAATTAAACTCCCATTTGGTTAGTAAATTGAAGTAATTTGAGCTTTGTATAAAATATCAGTAGACTTCTTTACTACTCCTAGTAATTCATTTAGAAGTCCTCCCATTGCATCCATCCAACCACTCATCTCTTTCAGGATGTGAACAATATATATTTTGATTGTATTTAAATATTGGCTTTTGATGTGCAATACATTTATGCAAAGCCTTCTATTTATAACATCCATTAAATTATCTAGTATGGATCTCATTCTAATCATACACTTATTTTATCCATGTACCTAAAGTAACCCCTACTTTTTGATGCACCAAAATTAGCAAGAAGTTGACAAGGTCATAACTTGAGCTCGGGTGTCTGTTTTTTTGAAACCACATGTTTCGATGAGACAAATGCACCGAAACCTTCCCTACCGATTGGAGAAAATTTTGGCACATTTTGGGCCCTAAATCTACCATCTTGAGGCCGAAAAATTAGGATTTAAGTTGTAGTTCAATTTTTTCCTATTTTTGGGCATTAGTTAATTTTAGTCTATTAGTTGCATTATGAGTTAGAAAGTTGGCAATTCCTCTAATTTAGGAATGTAGAAGATGCATGGAAATTTTTGTGCCCGTACGAATAAGCATGTGAACTTACTAAGAATAGCAGGTTCTAGTAAACTGCTAAAAATAGTAAATTCCGCCACCTAGAGTAGATTTAGTCAAAGTTAGTTAGGGTTTGCATGGAAACTTGAGTTGGGAGTTGTTTTCCTATTTAGGAAACATTGTAATTGATTATTGAATAATGAAGAAGGAGATCTATTTTCTTTTGGAGTTCATGTTATTTGCAATATATCAAGTTTGTTTAGAATTTGGCTACATTATCTGGTATCAGAGCTGGTTCAAGTCTTTAAAAAAATGGTAGGAAGAGGAAGAGGAAGAGGAGGTGGTATTGCTCAGATGAATAGAAATATGAAAAATCTATAGAGGAAAGTTGCTACACTTGCTGCAATGATAACCCAAAGAGGAAATCAAGGTGGAGATGACAAAAATGATCAAGAAGTTTGTGAAGAGGAGGAAATGTAAGTGCCACCATTAGATTTTGAAGAAAGGATGCTTCGAGAATTAGAAGGAAATAATGATGGGATAAGAGTTGATGTTTCAGAGTATGGTGGTAGTCTAAAACCAGAGGAGCTGATAGATTGGTTGACTAGCATGGGGATTTTTTTGAGTGGAAGGCCATGTCAGAGGAAAAGAAGGTAAAATTTGCATACATGAAATTGAAAGGTCATGCTATGTTATGGGCGGGATCACCTACGAAAGAGTGGTTAAGAAGGGGGAAAGAAATAATTAGGATGTGGAGTAAGATGGAGAAGAAGATGAAAGATAAATTTCTCCTAGTGGATTATGCCCAAACCCTTTACAGGAGGTTTTAGAATCTCAGATAGAACTTACAAATAATGTAAGAATACATAGATGAGTTCTACAAGTTGTCCATTCATGTAGAGCATGAATAAACTGAGGAATAAATGACTGCAAGGTATGTAAATGGATTAAAATTTTCTATTCAAGATGAGATAAGTATGCATATGATTAAGAGCATGGAGGATGCCTATCAATTAGCCTTAAAGGCCGAGGAAAAACAAAATCATCAAAGTTTTAGGAGATCACCTAGAATGAATAGGGGCGACTCATATTTCTTTTAGGGATGAGATGGTTTTAGGAAAGGTAGGGAGAATCATCTCGTGGATTTGAAAAGAAGGAAGATACAAGACAAGATTTCTAGAATCAACAAAGAGGTAGAGGATTTTCTAGGGACAGAGGAGGATATCTTTGGCGATAGAGGATGGGAGGCTCCACGAAGACCATTTATTTGTTATAGATGTGGTGAAGAGGGACATCGGGCCTTTGAATTCCCTCATATACACATGACAAGAGGTAATGAGATGCTCGAAGATTAAATATTGTTGAAGTTGAATAAGTATAAGATGAACATGACCTAGAAATTCCACTAGATGTTGGAGAAAATATGATGATCAAGAGGATGATGATTTCTCCAAGAAAGGGAACCAAGGGGGATGCATGTCTCCTGCATACAAATATTTTCAAAACAAGATGCACTTTAGGAGGAAAGGTATGTAATGTTATTATTAATGGTGGTAGTCGTGAGAGCATGGTTTCAAATGAGATGGTCAAGAAATTGGGTCTTCATTGTGAGACGAATCCTAACCCTTACCGTATTGCATGGTTTAAGAAGGGTAATGAAGTTATTGTTGATAAGAGATGTTTAATACGTTTTTCTATTGGGAATAGTTACAAGGATGATATTTGGTGTGATGTTATTCCTATGGATGCATGTCATATGCTGCTAGGAAGACCATGGCAATTTGATAGGAAATTTATTCATGACGGGGGAAAGAATACTTATAATTTCTAGAAGGATGGCAAATTTTTTTTTTTCTACTTCTTAAGGAAGGGGAAGGCTGAAAATATGATTTATACATAGGAGTTTGTGAAGGAGGCAAAGGCAACTAGTTTTTGTTATGCACTAGTCACAAATAAGGATGAACTGCAAGTGCACAAATACTAGTAGAAACAACAAAATTAATATAAGAATTTTTGATGTTATTCCTAATGAGCTACTAGATGGATTACTATCCAATAGAGATATTTAACACCATATTGATTTGATTCCAGGGTCTTCACTCCCAAATCAAGTGGCTTATAGGATGAGCCCGAAATTACATGCAGAGTTGAATAGGAAAGTGGTAGAGCTCGTGAGAAAGGGTGTCATAAGGGAGAGCATGAGTCCGTGTGCAACCCCAACTTTATTAACACCAAAGAAGGATGGAACATGGATAATGTGCATGGATAGCAAAGCAATCAATAAAATTACAATCAAGTATAGGTTCCCAATACCTCGCCTTGATGATATGATGGATGTGCTTGTTGGATCTAGGTATTTCACCAAGATTGATCTTCGAAGTGGTTACCATCAGATTCAAATTAGAGAAGGAGACGAGTGGAAAAAAACATTCAAGATAGGAAATGGATTATATGAGTGGTTGGTGATGCCATTCAGGTTATCCAATGCACCTATTACTTTTATGAGACTGATAAACACTATGCTTTGTGGGAGAATAATGGTAAGGTTGTTGTGGTTTATTTTGATGATGTCTTAATCTTTAGTAAAACTAAAGAAGAACATTTGAGGCATCTAAGGGTCATATTTGAAGTGTTAAGGAAAGATAAACTCTAAGAAAATATGAAGAAGTTAACATTTATGGAAGAGATTTTGGTATTCTTGGGCTTTATTATTTTAGCTACGGGTACATGATGGACTCGGAAAAGATAAAGGAAATTATTGAATGGCCTACTCTATAGAGTATAACAGAGGTAAGAAGCTTTCATGGTCTAGCAACTTTTTATAGAAATTTTATTAAAAGTTTTAGCAGTATTGTAGAACCTATAATAGATTACACAAAAGGAAGGGAGTTTTTTTGGACAAAGGCGATTAAGGATAGTTTTCAGTTCTTAAAGAAAAAAGGTGACAGAGGCACCCATTTGGCACTACCAGATTTTGATAAAGCGTTTGAGGTTGATTGTGATGCCTCACATGTGTGAATTGGTGCTATTCTAAGTCAAGGTGGAAAGCCAATAGCTTTCTTTAGTGAGAAACTAAATGAGGTAAGAAAGAACTATTGTACTTATGATGTGGAATTTTATGAAATTGTACAAGCATTAAGGCATTGGAGGAATTACTTAGTGCTTAAGGAGTTTGTGTTATTTACAGATCACATAACCTTGAAGTATGTGAATACAAAAAAGAAGTTAAATAGTAGGCATGCAAAGTGGGTATCATTTTTGTAGGGTTATACTTTTTCTCTAAAACATAAATTAGGAAAATAGAATCAAGTTGCAGATGCATTGAGTAGGCGTGTGACTTTTTTACCACTATGGAAAATGAGGTGGTGGGTTTTGAAGAAATAAAGGGTTTATATTCTTCTGATTATGATTTCAAGGATATTGTTGAAAGGTTAATTCGTCCATTATCAAACAATGCATGAGATTTCTAGGATGAGTACATTTTATAGGATGGATACCTATTCAAGGGATGCCAACTATGTATTCCAATTGGGTCTATGAGAGAAAATATAGTGAAAGAGTTACATAATAGAGGATTGGATGGGACTTTTGGTAAAGATACAACGATAGCCTTGGTAGTAGAGAAATAATATTGGACAAAGCTTAAGAGATATGTGGTAATATATGTGGAGAGGTGTTAAATTTTCTAAGTCTTGAAAGGCCATGTAAAAAATATAGGGTTGTATATGCCATTGCATGTTCCTAAAGGGTCGTGGATAGATCTGAGTATGGATTTTGTTTTGGGATTACCAAAAACACAACTAGGTAATGAATCAATTTTTTTGTTGTTGATATGTTTTCTAAGATGGTTAATTTTATTTCTGCAAGAAAATAAGTGATGTGACATGCATAATGATTTGTTTTTCAGAGAAGTTGTTCATTTGCATGGTGTTCCAAAACTATTACTTGGTAGGGACACAAGGTTCTTAAGTCACTTCTAGCGGACTTTATGGAATAAATTGGGAACTTGACTATAGTTCAACAAAGTGCCTATCATCCTCAAACTAATGGGAAAATATAGGTGGTCAATCGAAGTTTGGGAAACTTGTTAAGGTTCATCATTGGGGAAAATCCGAAACAATCGGACTTAGCATTACCACAAGCTAAGTTTGCATATAATAGTTCCATAAATAGATCCACATGAAAGTATCCATTTTAAATTATTTATGGGAGTAATCCAAATTGGGTGTTAGATTTGGTACAACTACCAGTTGATGTCAGAGTCAGTGATGATGTAGAAGCATTTTCCGAACATATCCAAAAATTGTAAGAAGAAGTGCAAAAGAAGTTGCAAAATAGTAATGATAAGTATAAGGAAGTAGCGGATGTGCATAGATGGAGAAAGGTATTTATATTTGATGAGTTGGTTATGGTATATCTGTGGAAGGAAAGGTTTCCAAAAGGAAACTATAACAAGCTAAAGTACAAGAAGATTGGTCCTTGAAAAATTGTGAAAAAAAAATGATAATGCTTATGAGGTAGAATTGCCAAGGAATTTTGATATTTCTCTAGTGTTTAATGTTTTAGATTTTTATTCTTTTCATGGGGATGGTGTAGAAGTGGATGTTATTGATAAATTAGTAGATTGGAGGCAACAAGTTCCAAAGAAACAAGAAAGAAGAAGTGGATCAGATTCTAGATAAGAAAACAATGGACACACGACATGGGAAATACAAAAATATTTGGCACATTGGAAAGGAATGGAACAATAGGACAATACTTTGGTCATAAATTGGGAGATTAAGAATTTGGATGCATATAAATGGAAGTAGTTTGAAGAAGACAACTTGTAGGAACTATGTTTTTTTCAAGCAGGGGAGAATGATGCGCCAATATTAGCAGGAAGTTGACAAGGTCATAACTTGATCTTTGGGTGTTTGTTTGAGCCCTTTTTGTTTTTTGAAACCACATGTTTTGATGAGATGAACACACCGGAAAACCACCCTAATTTTTGGAGAAATTTTTGGCACATTTTCGGGCCATAAATCTGCCATCTTGAGGCCGAAAATTAGGATTTAAGTTGTAGTTCACTTTTTCCTATTTTTGGGCATTAGTTAATTTTAGTCTATTAGTTGCATTATGAGTTATAAAGTTGGAAATTCCTCTAATTTAGGAATGTAGAAGATGTATGGAAATTTTTTTCCCATACGAATAAGCATGCGAACTTACTAAGAATAATAGGTTCTAGTAAACTGCTAAAAATAGTAAATTCCGCCACCTATAGTAGTTTTAGTCAAAGTTAGGGTTTGCATGGAAACTCAAGTTGGGAGTTGTTTTTATATTTAGGAGACATTGTAATTGATTATTGAATAATGAAGAAGGAGATCTATTTTCTTTTGGAGTTCATGTTATTTGCAGTATATCAAGTTTGTTTAGAATTTGGCTACATTACTTTTCTACTTCTTTAAGATTTTTTATAGATACTAAAATCTCATAAAAGTTCTGTGCCATTTGTAAATTTAGGAGGGTATTGTTTAATAATATCAACTGATTTTGGGTATTAAAAAAATCCATCTTGGCTTACATTATTTTGCCTAAATAACTTTGTTATCTTGTGAGTAACATGAATTACTAATTGTAACACCTCAATATTACACTTCATCAAACTAAGAGATTTTTTTATAATAACTCTTTTAAAATAGTTTATGCCTTCAATGAATTTAATACACAAAAATTAAATTCCAACATAAAATATTTAAATTCAGTCCATCTGATAACAATCAAAAACCATGTGTAGTTGTATGGGTTAGTTAGATCTATCGATCCCCCATAGATCTATCTTTACGATTTGTGTATATAAATTATACTATTGGTGAAATTTCCTAGGAATTGATAATCAAGTCATGTCTTCTAAGTGTATAAATGAAATTTAGTCAATTGAATCTCATTAGACATCCTAAACATTTAATTAGAACTTGGTGAATCTCAACAGTGTAATCAACAACTTACACTACTTTGGCCAAAGTTTTCGAGACATGCTTGCATGCTTAGTTTTGTGAATTTTTTTTTTTCATCAGCACTTTTCTTTCCACCATATCACTTTATTCAGTTATCTAGATTCTTTTACATTTCTTACTTATTAATTTCTCTGTTCATAAACTTATGTAGTCATTAATGCCCATTATTAAATACTAGGTTGATTAAGTTTACTAAGCCAAATGAGTACATTTGTACTATTCAAGTGATCATAAAGTACCTTTGTACTTCATTCCATATCATCATGTTTTGATCATACAACAATGGTACTTAATCATGAACGTTTATGTTCTTCACTGTGAAAATGTAGTAGTAGGATTCTTTTTGTTTTAGACATGCAACCGGTATTAGCATCATGTTTATCTATGTTAACTGGATATACTTTTATACCAGTTCTATGTGGATGTACTTGTTTACAATAGGGTGCTGTGAACATGAGACTTCATCGCAAATATATCAATCATCCACATGTGAGTTGTTGATATAATAGATAACAATAAGTCTCACATTAGTTCTTTCTTGTAAATTGGTTTATACCTTCATGTTCACCAAAGATTAATAGGTATATATTTTTACTTATCTCTTTTTAGTGCCATATTAAGTTACATATTTACTATTTCATTAAATAATTATATGATTGTAAAGACATCTCATACAATAATATTATTTCTCAAATATATTTAGAATACTTAGTTTATAACAACAATACCAAAATAAAGACATGAACACCATCATAATGATATAAGAAGTCAACTTTATATTCATAATCTGACACAAAAGTACATAGTCTTGATAAAGAATATCGATGTTGATATTTTAATACAAGAATTTCATGTGATTTTTATATTAGCAAAGTGATGCTTTAAATTTTTAAACAAATACAAGTTCATCTATTGCATTCATAAGAAATAGTAAAATTTATCACAAGGTGTCGTAACCAATCCTTTATCCATTTTGACATACTTTACAAATCCTGCAAATCTAAAAATGATAAAGTACAACAATGTACATGGTTAGTTTGCAAGAATCGACATGGAACATCTACTCAATATTGTTACATATATATGAAATTTAGAGTAGAAACTGGTTACCTTATTTTCTATGAATATCATTAAATTAAATGCAAAAAGGAAATCATACAATACAATATTGTATTCATCAGATTATACCTTCGTTAATGATAAAATTTGAATCACATAGAATTACCACATAAATATTTAAGAAGGGAAAAAGAATTATAAAACCCTTATATATATGTTTCATTCCATTACTACTTTTGTGCATAAGTTTCAATCCTTAATCAATATAATAATACATGTTATGAAATCAAGTCTAGCCAATCATTACTTAGTTCCCAAATCTCATCTCTTGTTATAAATATGCAAAAATTTGATACTAATTAGTAAGGAAAATGGAAGAGTTTATAAGACCACAAACTATACCACTATGGAATCAATAGTTCTAATTTACTAAAGCTAATCATGATATTATCTAGCCCAGAGTGTGTTTATACAACCCTACAAAAGTTAATTGTCTATCTTATGGAATTCCTATACTTCCCTCTCATGATAAATCGTTATCATAAATTGAAGTGCTTCTTCATACGAAACACAATCAAATGACCCTTATATATGCTTTTAAATTTATTTTATTTTGGTAAACATATGTCTTCTCTTCATTGTGAGGCGACATTTTCTTGTTCAATATTTAGAGAGTATAGGGATTTAATAAATCCAAAATAAACTTACTCAATATAAGGATTTATATACCAAACACATTGGTATGCTTGAGAAAATACCCAACCCAATTTCTAAGAGGTTCGAGCCAACCAACTACCCTGAATTCCACATGATGTCATTGATCTCTCAAACAAAAACATAGTTCAACAGATTCTGAGACATCACCTACCATCATAAATTATTTGTTTTTATTAGTGCAAAAATAAAATGTATGTTATTAATTTCATTCTTATATGGTAAAGCTCATTGGTAGCTAAATATAGCTCAAATATCATGCAAATATTCAAATTTCCCAAATCCACATGTAGTACAGATGACAATGCAACACACAATCAACTGCATAAAAAGTACAATACAAGAAAATCCATGTGACACCATATAGAACCCTACCCATAAAATGAAAATGCCTATAACAAAGTTATCCCTTAGAAATGGTTTGTAAAACACTCATGCATTTCATATTCATAGAAAATAAGGAAAGCAATTTATATTCTAATCTCATAGATATTTTATAGTAAAGAGTTTAAGATAATCCATTCTTGAAATACGTAAGTATATTTAGCAAAAGAAACCAGTAAACGTCCCTTTAAAATCTTGTCGAAGTCACCCAAGAAAAATCAAAAGTTCCAACATAAAACACTCCCATCCAACCTCCTCTTAGAATTAGTACCCATTTGAATATGTACGAAACATCTATTTTAACAGAGTCAAAATAGCTAAATCCTCTACATGTAACCATCTCTCACAATAGCTAACCCAAAACCACATGCAGATCTCCAAAAAGGAGTGAGGGAATAAAAATTAAATAACGATAAATCATGTAGGGTACCATATTAAGGAAACTTTGGGATTCCCAATACAATAAATTGAATTTAATGCATTCAGTCCCACATAAAGCTATTTGAGATTTTCATTGTTTTTCCTCTATTTTTTTGTCTTTGGAAAAACAATCAAAGTTTGATTTTTAATCAATTTTAAATCACTAACCAAAAATTGCATGGGGTCAAATGACCAATTTTAAATTATTAATCAATTAAACTTTAGAATATGAATGGGTTAGCAATTGACCACTTAATAACAAAACAATGTCAATTTTAGCCATTTGAATATGGTTTACCCTTAAACTTTCCTCACAATAACAAAAGCCCCTTATTTATTAAACATTACATATGGGGCATGTTCCAAGACCATATTGTTTCCATATAATATGCCCTCCATCATGGTCCTAGACCAACTATCGGGATTCAATCATATTAACAACCCTTACCACCTTTTAACCCGACTGTCATTTTTGTGGCTTGACAAAACTTAATCAAATTCCAAATACCATGGTGTTGGACTATAAAATAAAATTTTTTGACTCTTACCTTATGGTTTTAAACCAAAATTCTCTGCATAAGGAAATAACCAAGTATAACCAAGTTTGCAAGATGAAATATGATCGTTCAAAGATGATGGTCAACCAACAAGTTTCATTCACATGCATAGTGTGATCAATATGATCATCATATAAACATCTCTTGAGTTAGGGTAAATATCCATTGGTACAGTTTTAGTTAAGCCAAGTATGCAACCAAAATCAAAGAAATTGATTTATCTTACCTTGTAAGTTTAAAACAAGAATGCCTAACCCCAATGATAATTAAGTGCAACCTTATCGTAAAAGAACAAACACAATATTGAACTCTTACCGAAAAGTCACAATCGGTCAACAAGTTTCAATCCACAATATAATGCATTATATAAACTATAATAAAGCTTATCATAATAGTCATGCAAGTAATAAATTGAGTTATTATTTTCTTGCTAAAAAGGATTGCATAGAACTTGTAGATTCAGTATCATTAAATCAACTTAACCTTTACCTTAAGAAAATCGAATCATTACCAACTCCAAAAGGTATATTTTTATAATGTCATATTGTCCTTCGACCGTCCAAACCAAACATGAAGATGGTTAATCGACATCTAGTTATCATTAATTAATGAAATAATACCGATACTATCAAATAATACCTTACTACTATATGATCTTAGCATAGTTTATAAAACCTTAAAATAAAACAAGTAAAATAAATCGAGTAACAATAATAGGTACAAATATTAAGCACAATACTCCATGTAATCATCAACTTGGCAAAGTAAGAATTTCGTAACACATAACATAACATGGTGCAAAACAACATAATTACAGTGTACTATAACCAAAGAGTCAAAAATACACCGCATCATCATACTCGAGAAAATTAAGTACATACAATATCAAATCCAAAACAAGATTAAGTTATAAATGCCAAATTCTTTACGAACGCAGGAGGAAAAGTGCTGTTGTGCATGCAACTACGCGTAAGTGCACATATGTGATGTAGGAGCATTAACTCTAGGACATGTACATGGATGGAAACATTCATTTTTGGCTTGAAAGTATGCCAATAAGGTTCTACAGGTCATTAGGTGGTATTTAAGTGTCTTAGTAGGATTCTAAACCTTTGAAATTTTGAATTACTCCTTTTCCCTCCAAAAGTACAATTTGAGTCTTGGAGGCCTATTTTGGTTTGGTTATGAAAGTTTTACTTAGGTGTTTTTAATGTGATCTTGGAGCTTGAAAGCTTGTCAAAAGGATGAAATGAGGTCAATAAGGGTGTCATTAGGTCTAACCTTGTTTTAGAAGTCATAAAATGAGCTAAGCACCTAATGAATGGGTAAATGTAAATCATGTGATCAAGAGTTAAGGGGATGTTCTCGGTGATAACTTGACTAAGAAACCTATAAATGATCAAAAGTAATTGTATTATCTCATTCCATCTGGATGAGAATCAAGCTATAAGGATATACGAGGAAAATTAAAGGAAAAAATGAGTTTTTGGATGTTTTACTTGTGATTTTGAGATTATGTGTTTACATTCTTGAAAAATTACATCTTTGGATCTTATGTTTTGTGTTTGTAAAGTGGCCATGACTAAAAAGACTCGCAGGGGAGTGACTATGAAGATTGAAACATGTTCTTGATGATATAAGGAACTTGTGTTTTTTTCAAGACTGTAGTTTTCTCCTAGTATCTTATTCAAGGTAGTGGAGTTAAAGGCATGAAGAGATAAATGAAGGTGATTCATAGAGAAAGAAGGGTGATAATTTATCATTTCCTAGTTTGAAGTGTTTGCAAGGTTTAGTAGTAGGCCCTTTGATGATCTTTCTTGTTGCATGTGGGAGTGCATTATAAAATAGAGGAATGTGATTATAGGTGTTATTTCAGTAA
This sequence comes from Taxus wallichiana var. yunnanensis, assembly GCA_018340775.1. Classification (NCBI taxonomy): domain Eukaryota; kingdom Viridiplantae; phylum Streptophyta; class Pinopsida; order Cupressales; family Taxaceae; genus Taxus; species Taxus wallichiana. Next base: position 269,362,481 of record CM031236.1, on the reverse strand, counting down.
GATTGAATTCATTGTATTAAGTATTAGCTTACAAATACTATAGATTCTTGAGGATACTATGTAGAAGTATATTATAATATTTAAGTATGTTAATCTCTCAAAAGATGACTGAGGGGTTTTAGTTGGAGTTGAGGGTTTGAACACCCTGTCTTTTGAACATGTACAAGTCTCATCAAGAGTTGGAAATGATGGTGAATAAACTAATAACCCCAAATTCTAACCTATACTTATGAGGCATGCTTATACAGTCATCAGGGAAAAATTTGAAGTTTTGGAGTCAAATAGATAAGAAAATATAAGTGTTTGTTTGTAATCTGGGCTTGATGACAGTGTACAGTTCAGTCCAGGAGGAAGTAAGTTAGAGATCAAGGAGTTAGGGAAATTATTGTTTATAATACTAAAATATTAATGTGAACCAATTAAAAATAAACCTATGGAAACAAATTAATTCTTTTAATCGATCCATGGTGAAAGATATTGCAAAGAAACATGTTCTCGGGCTCCATTGCAAGCACAGTTAGGGTTTGATAAGAGAAGTGTGCAAATAAATACCTAAGCATGAAAATAAACCCTGGAACTTGGAATAAAGGGTGATGATACATCCCTAAATATTATTCAATAGGATATTTGTTATTCCATTTTCCAAATGTTTGGATTTTCTTGACAATTTCATAAGGGACAAAGTGACATAGTGAAGGACCTAGTTATAGAGGGTACTTAACAAAGAAACCAACCTTTAAATGTTGCTTCAAGCTGTGAAAATTATAATTTAGACCAAATGATTAAATGGGTGATATAATTTTCTCATGCTTCATATTGAAGGACCTTCATTGAAACTTGTGCATGATAGTCTTGTAACCAAGACCTAGTCAAGGGTTTAAATGCCAAAAGCTAAAAGTAAGCTACAAAGAATATGAAAAGGAATTTGCTCTCAAAATTTTGGGATCTTGTTTAAGATGATAAGAGATATCTATGGATGCATATGAGAACCTAATCTCACATTTGGAATCCTATATTCACATATGAGCAAAGCCCACATCATCTCAAGAAGGAAAATAACAATTTTAATAAGAGAGAAACTAGTGTTGAAATTTTACGGGTTTGAATCATTTATGATAATCATTCTAACTATGTTTCAAGGTGTATGAATAGGGAATATGCTGGTTATAATAGTGAAAATAGCAGATAAATAATTTTTTGATAATTTGAACTAAGGGCTAAGGAGGAAGAAATGAGCTCTTGAGAGAAAATATGAGGCCGTTTTTGTGAAAAGGAAGAGTAAGTGGAATTTTGAAGCTTTTAATGCTTTTCTTCATTGAATATAACATGAATATGAAGTGATGTAATAGGAAAAATTTCTTTAAGGGCACTAGTGAGGCTAAAAAGTAAGATTGCTTGGTTTTACGATGAATCAGTTAGTGAGAAAGTGAAAGAGTAAGTCTTGGTATAACTGAAGAAGTGATTGATTTCTTAGTCAAGGAACATTTTGATAGAAAGAAGGATAGTATTTGAGAGTGTTGATATAGAGTGTTGGGTTATATGTTACCTTTCTAAGGTGAAAAATTTGGTCTTTCCATGTAATTTAAGCCTTTTTGGCATATTGAACAAGATATACCTAATAGTGCAAAATGACAAGTTCAATGTCTTGAAGTGGATTGAATTGATGAAATTGAGGTTTCTTAAGCATTTTTGGTTTTGTATCAAGGATGGTAAGTAGGGATATATATCAATATCCTTTTATGGTACACAAACATACGTGCAACTACATACTCACTACACAACAAAGTTTTTACCCCTTCCGTCAGTAAATCATTCACCATTTTACGACTTATCATTACAATAGAAAAGACTGAAATTACAAATTATGACAATAATTGGGGATTTACATCCATGAATTCTTCTCCGGTATGATGCCTTTTTGATAATATCAAAATATATTCTTCAAGATCCATGTATATATGAATTATGTCTTAGGGAAATTTGGTCTTAGTCACCCTCTTTAGAGTTCCTGTAGGAGAATCATATTTGAGATCCACCTTATGATATTCATCTTATGTGATAGAAAATAAAATTTCATACTATCCAATAATATGATTCCATGTTCCCATAGGGTAGTATGTGCAATCGTGGTTATAGAAGTCGAGCAAAAGAATAACTCACCACTTGGGGTGAAGTTTGTGATGTCCAAGGTGGGGTAAGATGAATAATTTCCATAGAGGCCAAGATATGACTCATGGAACTATGAGTAACCATGGGGGTTGGGAAAGAGGGAATATGAATGTAGGAAGGGAGTTTCATAAGCATGTATATTAGGAAATTTTGAGAAACATAGGGAGTGATGGGAGGAAGAAATGGTGGATTGAGAAACTAGTTCGATGATGGAGGAATTTGAGTAAGGGCATGAAAATAGAAATAAGTCTACATATGTGCCCTAAATTTGTCCTTAGAGGATATTTTGAAAATGGTTCTAGATGAATTTGGAGCTAAAGAGGATACATTGGCTAGAGGAGTAGAAACAATAGCTACAAAGATTGAAACTGCATTTCCGATATTGTTGTAGTGGATATAGATGAGAAAGAGATACTATAGTGATATAAGGATAAAAAATAAAGAGGAATAATGATTAATGGAGGAATATATGAGGACATGGGGAATGAAAAAGGATTTGAGACAACTAAAGAAATAAGTATAGAAGAAGTAGACAGGGAATGGAAAGTTGTGCTAAAATGGAAGCAAGAAAAGAAGGATAAACAATAAAACTAATTGAAATAAGAGATGAAAGAAGAACTTAGAATTCAATAGGATTTAATGCCCCATGATCACATCCTTCATTGTCATCAAAATTACAAGTGGAATAAATGATAGTAGTTATTATAGAATGGATTGAGGAAGATAAAATAGAAGAAGATGCCATAACCACATAGCTAATAATTGTTGAGGAAAATACAAGATATGATAAAGGGAAGAAACTATAGTTTCCATTTTACTTACCAAAGGGGAAATTGAAGTAGGACTAGCTAGTTGTATGTTGAATGGAATTGAAAATTAGACTCTTGGAGATAACCAGAATGAGAAGGACTACCCTTTTCCTTGAGTGTAGGAGGAACTTTAACAAGAAGTTTCTTTAGCTACCTAGGGTTAATACCATACTCGTCCGAGTCTTATTCTTATTTTTGTTTTTATTCTTGCCCTAGTCTAACATTTATCCCACCAATAGAGAAATCTACCTAATAGGTGCACAAATGACCTATAAATTCCGGCGTGTTGATGACCACCAATTGGTCATTAATCTCATCTTTATAAACTAGGTCATCCTTATGTATTTAATGTCCGTAATTGAAAGTATGCATGCCTAGGGTGTTACTACAAAATTGTTCCACTCTCTCTAAGGGATTAAAAAGACTTGAAGTATGATACTCCAAATGAAAGGATGGCCTATGTACTACCACTCTCTTGGTATTTTACTAATAATTTAAAATTATAGAGCTAACTCGAGATGGGAAGAGGAGGATAAGCAAACTTCGCTTCTTTTATTATTTTTCCATGAGGATAGTGTCATGGAAAAATGATATCCAATGTCTTGTTCATCTAGTTTTTCATGGAAAACTTAGGCAATATGAATAGGATAGAGATGATCCCCTCTACTTTCAATCATAATACAATCTAGGTAGTGTTGGTGCTCGTTTTGAGCTCGCACCATGTTTTGAAATGTGTCTTAAAATTTTTTGTCTTCCATGCTTACCAAGGTCTGTAACCCATGAAAATTCGTATAGCTTTGAAAACAAATCAATATTGAACTAAGAAAGGTACCAAATCTGTGTGTAAATTTTTTATGCTAAATCTAAGTAGCTACGCCCATGTTTTTATGTAGAAATATCCTTCTAAACATTGCTAATGATCCATGTTAAAATCCATACAAAATTCTGGTGTGTCATTCAGTCTAATTTATTATGAAAATTACATTTTATTCCCGATGCACAAAAAAATGTGGCGTGTTTTGATTTTCTTCACGGTATCCGGCCCGATTTGAAGGTTTGTAGAAGTGATATACCAATGTAATGTGTAAAATAAACCTCAAGGCCCGATGGAATATTTCAAGTAATATTTGTGAGAGAATAATGTAAAATGCATACATCACCTCGCTCCCGAAAAGATACACATGTAAAGATATCATTGAGCGAGGAAATGTGCCTTTATTCACCTTTGTATTTTATGCTCTGTAAAGTGTAAAGTGTAGTTATAAGTCCAAATCACGAATGGGAACACGTGTTAACCTTGTAATCAAAGTCAACAACGGGTGATCTAGGGTTGATTTTAAGAAGGTCACTCTGAAAAATTAGTTTAGAAATTTTGGTGAATCTCAAAAATCAACTTTTGAATCGTTGGCAAATATATGAAAATATGTTTTGTGGAAAAGGTGATTTCACAAAGAGAAATTTTCCTTGGTTTAGAAAAGTATGCTAGGAATTTTAGCAATTAGCATGCAGGATGGTTAGGAAGGTTGATTAGGTGGGTTTGTCGAGTAGGTTGGGTAGTTGGAAATTGAGAGGTTGGGCGATCAAGGGTTGGATGACTAAGGGTTGGACGGGAAGGTTAGATGACTAAGGTTTGTTGAATGGGTTGGACATGTTGGCTGGATGGTTGGGTAAGATAGGTTAATTGTACGCACGAAGGGTTAGATGGGTAAAGGGTTGGACAAGTGGGTTGGACAGGCATGTTGGATGGGTATGGGGTTAGACGAGTGGGTTAGATAGAAAGGTTGGATGGTTAAGGATTGGTAGAAAAATGGTTAGATAGGGTAAGGGTTGGATGGCTATGGGTTGGACGAGAGGGTTTGGTGGGCATGGGGTAGGATAAGATGGTTGGTTGGTTAGGGGTTGGATGAATAAGAGTTGGATGGCCAAGGGTTGGATGGGTGGGTAGGATGATTTGGATTTGGATGGTTCAGGGTTGGATGGGTGGGATGGACGGTTAAAGGTGTTAGACAACGAGGGGTTGGATGGATATGGGTTAGGCTGGTGGGTTGGATGGTTGATGGGTTAGATGGTTAAGGAGTTAGACGGAAAAGGGTTGGATGGTAGGTTGGTCGGTTGAAGGGTTGGATGGCTAATGGTTGGACGGCTAAGTATTAGACGGGTTCATTAATTATGGGTTAGGCGGCCACATTGTCTAGCCAATAATTTTCAGCCACATGTCCTTTGACCCATGAAAAACTTCATAAATACCCCTACAAGGTTCATTTCTTCACTTTTCTATGAAAATTTCCCGTGCTCTAAGCTCGTAATTTTCAAAGTTCTTCCAAATTTCAACAATGGAAAGCACCACTTCTACTCCACCAAAATTCCAATACAAAAACCTCATGTGCCCAGAGATTTCAGCCCTTACGAAAGAAAAAGACGTATAAAAGGATTGGCTCGAAAAATTAGAATTTACCAAGATTTTGGAGATGCCCCAATTCAATACCGATACTTCAAATTGCTTGATTACTTTCTATGTAACACCTTTGACAAACTGTTATATTTCTCTTTTGCATTACAAGCGTTGGCATGTGATTTTCTTGAATGAGGTGTGTTTCCTTGATTGTTGAAAATCATGCTTGTTATGGATAAATCATTTCTTCTCTTGGATTCATTGGAATGAAATGATATGGCTTGCAAGAATCCATTTTCTCTTCTTGTAGATGAGTTACAATCTGGTTTTGAGAGTTGCAAACTTATCTCTTTTAACTGACTCATCCTTGGATCAATTCTAGTGATCCAAGGAATGTTTTAAATCTCCTTACCAGACTGAATGGTAAATTGAAATTCATAATCTTGAGAGATGTAGTGGATTGAACTTTATATGTTATGAATTATTTGGTCATGTATGAATGTGCCTTCATTTGGTTGTATGTTTATGCTTGGATCTTTGGGGTTGATCTCTTCAGGACAGTTAATGGCGTAAGTGAATTTTTTTCTTCACAACTATGAAGGGAATCTAAATCCTAAACCTAAAGGATTATCCTAATGGTATTCTAAACTAGGTAAATGCACCTACTTCCTAGCTATGTCTACTTATTTGGGTTACAATCTAACCTAAGCTTCATATTCTATTTTTTGGGATGGCATCCTAACCTAAGTTCTTGTGCTAAATGAATAAGGGAGAAATTACTAAGGTAATGTTAGGATATTTTAACCTATTACCTAATACTATTTGGTTGTGAATTTGATCTAACCTAAGGTGGAAATTACTTATGAAATGATTTTGACTAAACCTAAGGTTATAACCTAAGTTTTGGGAAATCTATCCTAAACTATTGAAAGGGAACCTAGGGTTGCATGGCATTATGGTGACAGTTCCAATGGAATTTATTTGATTTGATTTGGTTAAATGAATGGGGGTACAACTAGTTTTGGAAAAGGCAAGTAAAATTTAGTGGAAGCATACATGGAGGCTTCACTAAAGTTGGAAATGCATGCTGAAGTGGAAATAACATTTGCCAGTTTTAGGAGGTGGTGGCAAGGAGAGATAGGTGGGAGATTGAGGAGTAATTGCATTAATGAACCTTAGTTTTTGCATGTAAACTGTCTTGGAAACAAGGAAGGTAGATTTTGGAGGTTGTTTGGTCTTGCATGCCTTGCAATTTTTTCTCTGCATGGAGCTATCTGGTTCTTCGAACCAACAATTTGACTTTACTTTGTGGCTATTTTTGGTTTCTCTGGTCTATTTTCGATCCAAGGAAAGTATATGAGGCATTAGAAGAAAAGATGTTTGGTTGTTGATCTTTCATGGAGGAGAAAAAGAGTTGGAAGCTCGGCTAGAAGTCTCCTTTGAATTGGCAGAAGCACTATCAGGCATGATAGGATCTACCCATTAAGATTTCTTGCTTTCTTCTAAATGATTCATTAAAACAATTTATGCTCTCATGAGATAAATGTTTGCATGTTTTTTCTAGTTATTTACTTTCTTGGTTGTATGAATCTCTGTGATTTTTGGATATGAATCCATTGCATGATAATGTTTACATTTGGAAACTCTCTCTCTCTACGCAAGTTTGATGGTGATAAGTATGTGGAACTTGTATTCAAAGTATAGTGTTTGGTTCTGAACTCGTATGCTAAGCTTTTTATTTAGTACTGAACTTGTATTGGAAGGTTGTGTTGTTTTGAACTTCGTTCAATGCTTTGTGTTTCGTTCTAAACTTGTGTTCAAATCTTTGTGTTGTTATGAACTTGGTTGAAGCTTTGTGTTTAGCACTAAACTCGTATTCAATGCTTGTGTGTTCTGAACTTGTATTTGAAGCATTGTGTTTGGTTATGTACTTGTATTCTAAGCTTTTTGTTTTACTCATATTCAAGGTTTTGTGTTTCTTAGAACTCATATATGGGACTGTCTGCTCAAAAAATATTGAGAGAATAGTTTTGGTTTGAGTTGATCTGGTAATCTCTTTTGAGATCTTCTCCTTGATGCTTCTTGATTTTGGAATGGTTGTAGTAATTATGTCCCATTTTCTTTGAAATTGTAATGGCATGTAATATGGGAGGATATTATTCTCTCCTCTTCTCTGAGAAAACCCGTGTCTTGTTTGAAGGCTTGACTGTTTTATTTGAAGGTTAATGGACCTTTTATGGAATTGTATCTTGTTGTGGGGCTATGGAACCTTTGGTTAGATATTGTACTATTATTTACTCTTTGGTTTGAAATAGAGCTCATTTGAAATAGTTGATAATGGTTTTTGAAGTTTATGGAAATGCAGTATGCATACTTCTTCTTGTGTTAGATGTTTGGAACGAATACCTTCTTTGTCGCAATCTTTATAGATGGAGTTGTGCAAGTATTTTTGTTGTGATTTATGTTTCAATCAAGTTCAAGGTAATGTTGAGACCTTTCTTGACTTAAATGTGTATTGGGTTTTCTTACTCTCTTTCAGATCCTTTTTAATTGATTTCTAGGTTTTAAAAGAAAGAAGAGTTGAATACTCTCTTATACTGAATCTTGTTGGTAGGATTTAATACCTCTGGTTTGGGATTGTTTCATATAATTTGTCTTCATGATGACCATGAACTATATGTCTCTTTTATATGGAGCTATGTAAGACCTTGTAGTTGGGATTATAGTTTCTATTGAGTTCATGAGTATTATAGAAACTTGTTTATCTTATATTGATTTGGGTTTTGTATTCTTTGTTAGATTCATTGAATGAATCTCTAGGTCTTTAAAAGGAGAAAGGAATATATTTCTCTTGTGGACAATATTCTGTTTTTGGGACTGTATTGTGTACTCCTTTCTGTGAAATGAATTCAAACTTGTGTTTAAATAAATTGGAATAGATGAACCAGGTTGTATTGATTTTGTAAGGGAAACTAGAAGTGTTGCTTTCTATAAACTATGTGTTTGGTTTTGTGTTCTCTCTTGGGAACTAGTAAAAGAACTTATGAGTTTGAAATAGAAATGGGAATTCATTTGATAGTATAAAAGAAATGAATTCTTGATTGGATATTTTCTATTTGAGATCCTTTAACTTTTGTATAGATAAGTCTATTTGATCGAAATCCTCGTAGCACGACTCTCTTCTTGGTGTAGAGTGATTATTCTCTTAGGCCTGCTCAACTTCTTGGGTTCAAATTTCTGTCCTTTTTGTCTTGTAGGAAATAGTGGGAAACCACTCTTCTGAGATGGAAATTTCCTTGTGGATTGTTTAGTCTACTTTGTACTAAGTCATTTGTTGTAATGATGTGCAAAGAGAACAACTGAGTCGGTTATGTAGAAGAGAAAATGTAATCATGTTTTGACCGACTGCTTTGTTTGACTGAGTCATACTCCATTTGGATTTGTTATTGGAAGGATTTCTCTTTTTGCACTCTATCTTATTATGAATCCTCCTTGGATGGACACGAGAAGAGATTAACCTTGTGTGAGTCTTGCTTTGATTTTTGGAATGTATGGTTTCAGATATTTGAATGATATCTTCTAACATGTAGAAGTTAGTTAAGACTTACAGGTAGACTGTTTTGATTCTCTATCCCTCCTCGGATTGATTTGGGATTCTTGTTCTAGTTGTTGTCTCTTTAATGTTGAATCCTTTTATTAGTTTCCTTGAACTGAAGCAGTTATGTGGGTAATCAGTTGAGTACTTTTTGAACTGTTTCTATCTTTCAGAGGATTAGTGAATGGTGGATAGTATGTATTGATTCTTCTTCTTTTGTTTAAGTTGTGGGATGAATCATTCTAAATATGTACTATGCTGAAGCTAACTCTTTTTGTTCATAGTAAAGATAAATTCGGTATTTCAATTCAGAATGAATTATGAAATAATTAGATGACAAGATCTATTGGTTGTTTAAAAAGTAATTAATAGGATCAATTAAACTATATGTTATAATGCAGTTATTGCTGATTATATTACGATTTTTTTTTCTTAAAAGAAAATTCAGACTCATTATTTGTACTTATTTTCTATTTGTTATTACTTATGCTTATTAGTATGATATATTAATTGTTTCATTAAAGTAAAGTTGTTTTAATGGAACAATCGATGGAATGAACTTAGTTTTAATGCTTAGTGATTATCATGCTCAGTTTAATGAATTGACCCGTGCTAGCAATTTTTGCATATGGACATCATAAGTGATAAAAGAAGGCAACAACTTTTATGATGCATTGGCTTATTTAATTCTAGATCTTATGTAAAGAATTTTGATTCATTCTTGAGTTGTATTGGAAAAGAAAAGTGATGTTATTTTATGATCTTAATGCTGATTGACATGCAGTATGCCTGAAATGCATAGTCTTGTAAATGTATATTTTATCATGATGAATTGAAAGGTTTGGAGATTGACTCCAATTTGTGGTGTAAATTCTCTTGTACTTTATATGAAGGAAATAGTAGTGATATCTTGTCGATATTCTTTATATCTGTTTGTATACTATTGTTGTTATCAATTAATAAGTTGGATTAAGGGGATAGTACAATCTCCCTTACTATAATGAAACTTGTTAAATTGTAAAAGATGTTGTTCTCTAACTAAACAACTATAGTTTAATAATGAAATATGCATTGGACATATAATTAAACTATATGAGTAATGAATGATAAAAAGGTTATGTTAACCCTAACATCTAACCATGTAGAGGAAGACTCTTCCTCTCTCATAAGAATGAAAAATAAAAGGAATGGTGGTTATGATATTTAATCCTTGTGCTTCATTTATAAAAAGTAAACACTAGCTAAATCTAGGTGGATGATACACCTTCTTTGGACAAGATGTTGCATTAAAAATTAACTGTTTGATGTTTTTGCCTTATTTTTGGGGATAACTACTTGTTAGGCCATGATAATGAACATCAATGCAAGCATGAGTTAATGAAGTTCTTAATATCAATTGATTAATTATAGATAAAGAAATTAATGAATGTTGGAATTAGGGTTAGGCTTGGTTGCTGCAATCTGAATCTTAATCCAATTTAATTATGAATTTAATGACCACCAAGGGGTATGTACATCATGATGAATCAGTTCTAACGGATGTTGGCACATGCCAACTGTAGGATTGTACCTTGAGAAGTCCAAGGGCTTCTCAAGGATACAATTTTGTAGTTGACATGTGGCAACACCCTTCCATATTTGTTCATCTAGATCTACACACATCTGGACTTGAACTTAGTCTCTCTCAGGTCAAGTTAGTAGCATGTTTATAATATGGAGTAGCTTTACATGACTTAGGTACCTTGGAAAATTCGGTTGACTTGGGTTAGTCGAGTATGCCCATATACCCTAAGTCATCGTGAGCATCTTCCTATAATAAATTATGTTGCTAACCTGGGCTAGGGTCAAACCTTAGGCAAGTGGACTAACAGAAGTTAGTAAAGACCATTCTAGATAACAGAAGAGTGAGGTGAAGGATGTATTCCAAATTGATGAGTATGCCGTCTAGGAATAGTAACATGAACAATATGTTCAAAATCTTTGGCCAAAGTATCGCAAGCTTTGGTTACGTTGTCCTATGTCACCTAGTTTAAAGAAATGTGATGTCAGATGAATATTGGTAACAAATATTGGATAGGTTATTTAAAAAGATCACTCAAGCATTCAGGAATAGGGTAGGATAACCAACTATACGTAGTATACATAAATTATTCTATAATTTAAAAAAACATGAGAGATTGGTTGGTAATCAAGTCATGGAATGAGGGATCGGTAACTTACCGAGTCATTACAACCGCATATGGTCATCTATTATGAGATTTATTTGGCATGGAATTGTATTCTAAATGATGTTTATCTAGAACAAAGAACATTTTGTTGATTTTTTTCCCTTGTTTTTAAAGTCTTAAAATGGGAATGTTACATTCGAGTGCTTGATTACCTTCTCGCCTCTTACAACGAGAATGATGGAAATTTTCCATTCTCTTGGTGCATCCGACACGTCATCAAATTTCATTCACAATTGAACTTGCAGACGTACATCGGTTAACTAGTTTACCATTCAAAAATAAGTCGCCTGTTACTACAAAGGTTGTCCTCATAGATGAAGACAAATTTTTTTGGAGTCTCATTACAGTGTGTAGGTTGATGGTAAGTTTATTATTTTCAAATTATTTTTCTCTTAACATTTTTCCACCACCCAATCCTCTAACATTTTTTTCTGTTATTGCATCTCCTCTTAATCGTTCATCACGAGGCCTACTTCTTCAAGGTATTACAAACCAATTCTTTCTTGTAGTTGTATCACTTTTTGAGGCTAGGATTGTATTGCAGGGAAGATATGTAGACATTCCATATTGGGCAATTCAATATTTATTACAGACACTAGCAAGTCAACAATTCGATTGGTTCACATATTTGTCTAATTGAATAAAAATAGATGTCTCTTGTGCCCGCAATGCCAATCAATCTGATAAATCCAAGACTATATTTTCTTATTGCAATTTTATTATTGATTTCTATTAGGAAGCATTCTATGAATTTCAGAAAGCTAAAATTCTAACTGCAATAAATGATAAAATGATTGGTCTAACTCTTGAAGAACAACATGCAATTGTTACTTTTACAATTTTCTTGTTATAACGATTTCAAATTCAATATTTTTTCATAAAATAATAATTGTAATGTTTTCTATTACGAATAAGAATTATTCCTGCAACAAATCATAAGGAGGCAATTGCTTGAGGAAAATCCCATGCTAATTCTGACATGGATTCAGTAGAATCAACACTAGTAATACCACCTCGTCAAAAGTGACCTATGGGGTCACTATGTCCATCACATCTACCATCACATTTAACTACATGTATGAAGATTTCTATTGATATAATTAAATAATTCAAATAACTAATATAGATTATGTAATTAATACTGTATTTTAATATTTCTATTATTCTTTCTTTGTATTTATTGTATTCAGAAACTACTGAAACGTTTGATGATGATCAAAATCATTATGACACACAAGATCAAAATGTTACACTTGCATCTCTAAACATGCAAGGTAAATTGTAATATTTAATTTTGTGTGTTTTATTACGTTACTAATTTTTAGAATTTACAAGGCCTAATCAGTATAATAGATTCTATTTTTTTGTTTGCATATTGTAGGTAATATATCTTCTGAGAACATTCCACTTGCAAGGAGGCCACCAATGCTGCCAATAGGTTTAGTGCAAACAAAAAGAAGAACTACAGGCAAGAATATAAGGTTTCCTGTAGAATAACCTAGAACAGTTCATCTTGCAACAACAAAATTTCCCAGACTCTCACTAGGAGTTGTTTTAAGTGTAACAACTTCACAAATTTTCAACAACATCTCCCTTGACAAGGAGTATTTGGGGTTCGATACTAGTGATGCTGACAAGGAAAACTATTTTGACACTCATGATATGATTCAATCTACTCTACCTCAACCACAACAACAAAAAATGTACATGATGTACTGGATAGTGACTCTCCTCCTCCTCCATCAAACGCTCTACAAACAGATGATGAAAAGACATATTTTATACTAGAAAATATAATATCAAACAATATGGGGGAAACAATTCAAGAGGTTGTAATGTTTGATGTGGATTTGGTGCGATCTTGGGAGAGGAGAGAAAAATTCTTGATCAAATAAATAAATTCAAGATACCATAATCACACTCAAAGGAATTCATTATTCACTTCAATAGAGAGCCAACCGGAAATGCAGGATGTTTTGCTAAATAAACCTCAGTCAGGGACAATTTCCTATGCTAATAATTATAATGATGAAATTATATACATAATTTATAACAGGTTGGAGAATGTGAATGCTGAAGCACATGCTTCCTACAACAAATGGGAAAAAGAAAAGACAAACATTTTAATAGCAAATGCTGAAAAAGAAAAAGTTGTGGTGAGTGGGCTTTATGTTTTACATGCAAAATCCTAATATTATAAGCACTGTAATATATTTGTTTAACTTATCTAATAAACTAAAATTTGTTATTTCTGTTTTGCAGGCAAAATATGAAAATTTAAAGAAAGAAGCAGCTATTTTTGAAGCACATTTAAAGAATGCCCGCAAAATTTTAAATTCATTTGTACAGTTAAAGGAAAAACTAATAGTAATAAATAAAAAAATAATACATTGAGAAGAATAATCAAGGAGCATAAAATGGATCCAAAAATATTACTGAAGGAAAAGAAATACACAAATGCAACAATTTTGATAGTAGGATACGTAGTGAGGGAGGGCGAACATTCTTGAAAACATCAATACTGCTGCACAAGATTTATAGGCATAAGGAGTTATAGCAGATATCTCTTTACAGACACAATAGATTCCTCCACCTCTAACGCAAGAAAAAAATCAAGCTTCTCATGCTACATAATAAATTCAATATGTTAGTGAATTTCACCATGTATGTGACAGTGTGTTGTCACAATTCCGACATTGGAGTAGGAATTAAAAGATGGTGGCCAACCAATTTTTTTGTTTTTATTCCGTGAGGCAGACGTAAGGACAACTATGATTTAGAATCATAGGAAGAAAAGAGGATGACCTCATAATGTGTCCTTATATGACAAAATTTTTCCACAAGATTTTACAATATGTTAGTGATGTTCACTATGTGACAGGTGTGTTGTCACAATTCCGACACTGGCGTAGGAATTAAAAGATAGTGGCCAACTAATTTTTTTGTTTTTATTCTGTGAGGCAGACGTAAGGACAACTATGATTCAGAATCATAGGTAGAAAAGAGGATGACCTTGTAATGTGTCCTTAAATGATAAAACTTGTCTAGAAGCTTTGAAAATGTATTGATAACCCCCTTTTAGTAATTTTATTGGCCGACAATGCTTTATGAATTTTTACTTTTCTTTATAAAGTAATCCACCACCGAGAGAACCATTTCAATAGTACTTTGGGAATTAGAATTGTAACTATGATGTTTCAACATTACATAATACAAATGATGTTTTCTGTATCTTTGTTTAAGTAAATGTTTCTTAAATTTACTTGATTTTGTTTGTTTAAATAATTTACGTTTTGATTTCTTGCAGATGTAAAATAAATCAATTAATAGATATAAAAGATTTTTTTTTCTTATTTCAATTTAAAAACCAAATATAAAAAACAAATATTCAATATTACATTCATTGAAAGTTATAATCTCTATATGAAATACATCAATAGTTATAATTCATTACATTAAATAATTGTAATGAAATGTATGTGAATTGAAACAGTCCTACATCAACACTTTCATTCGTGTCTTTGAAATCAATTGTAGCATGATCTTTGGATGTGTCTCCATCCCCTAGGTCAAGAAGAATATTACTAACTCCTCTTCTTTCTACTAGTGAATTCCATAATGCGAGTGCTCTATCATAAGGGAAATACTCCACTGAGTAACATGATACATACAACCTCAAACAACTTTCTGGATTCCTATCCAATCTATTTCAAAATTTTAATTTTAAAAAGGATAGTGCAATGAAAACCATCTCATCTTCCATAGAACCCGAATCATAGTTTGAAAGAGTTCATACAACTTAATATACTTGCTCAAATCTTTACTTAGAATACTATTAGAACAAATATCCTTCCAAATAATTTTGATGGAACCATAATCCAGTTGGTTTTGTAGAAGCTAAACTTGTCTTATCATAGTATTAGAAAAATCCATTGAATTGGAACTAAGTATTTTTATTTGTAAAATACATTCAATAGAAACTCTATTTATCTCTTATGTCTTAGAGAAATGGTTAGTTAGAACACCCATGTTTTTGAGAAATAAAGGGTGATAGATGTACAAGGTTTCCCCTAGAAAAATTCAAAAATGTGGATTTACAACTCCAATTGCTTAAATAATTTAATAATTTTTGAATCTTTCCCATATCTCTTTAGCTAACGATTTAGAGATCTTTCTCAACTTGTTCCTAGTTTCCATTAATACTGCATCATATAAATTCCGTGTCACTTTTACTTCTTCTATTTCGAGACAACCATATCAAATCTTTTTAGAACGTATGAAGTGGAATCTCCTTTCCATGTGCTGTAATACATAGTTGATAATGTATATTATATTTTAAAAAGCACCTGGGATTTTTCAAATCTATCGATGCATTCCAGTTTTCAAAATCAGCACCACTGAAAAACTCCAATCGAAATATATAAAATTTCGAGACTCGAGCACACATGTCTTCTAAGTCTTATGAAGTTTGTTATGTAGAAAGAATGATCTTGTGCATGCTTTGTTAAGATATTAAGCTCCCTCAACATGGGAAAAATACCGCAGAGTGTGATTAAATTTTCTGTCTATTAAATGACACAATAGATCTTTAGCTTTATCTACATCCTGTGGTATTTATAAATAAATCCTGTCAATGAAGGATATTCATCAAATATTCTATAGGCAGGTTCATACATAAATATCCATATGGTGTCTACATCTTTGAGAATATTTTTTCCCTATGTCAGTCCAATTGTAATTTTTTGAAATTCCAAAATCTCTTTGGACTGCTAGAACAATAAGCATGCAACTCACGTATCAATTCCTCCACTCTAGCTAAATTTTTAAATGTACTCATAATTTTGTAATCCAAATTCATTATGGGGTCAAACAATGGACAAAAACCATGTAAGGAGAAACATTTGTTTGAATTCTAATGCAGAGACCATTTCTGGCTCCTTGCATTACAACTACACCATCGGTTCTGACACAAACTAATTTTTTTGCAATGGCGAAGTCATCCATTCCAGCAACATCCTTCATATTTGAGACCACCAATTTATAAATATTTTTAAAATTGTAATTCTCAGTCATTTTATGAATTGCTAAGAGGTGTGGAGTTCTTATTTCATTAGCAAATGTATGAATATGAATACAAATCCATGAAGTATTATCAACTGTAGTAACCTCATCTATTGAAAGGGAAATATAATTAGCCTTTTGAACACATAGTTTGAGATCCTCCTTTTCTACTAGAGATAGAAATTTTGCAATTTCCCACCACCTGTATCGACCAATGAGATTAAGGAACTTCGTAGACCAATAACGATACAAAATTTTATTTTCTCGAAATCGACATTGGTCTTCCCCTTTTCAATATATGGAATACGAGTAACAAAATGAATACATTTTCCATGCATTTCTACCTCTATAGATTTGGTAAATCTTGCTACTATGGTCCCACCTTTTTCATTCACATATTTCATACGTTTTTGTTCCTTTTCATAATCTTCTGCGTATTTGACATGTAAACAATCTTTTGCATCTTTCCATTTATATGTTCTGACTATGTTGCCATCTTTTTACTTTTAGGAAATGTATATTTTCCCACATGGTTTTCAATTGTGTCCAGTTTGAGCTGCATCATGTGATCCTTCCCCTATTTCTAGCCACATATCTTGCATCGACATTGTGTTGAACATCATTACCATTTTCAGTGTACACTGAGTTCAATAAATGAATATTTTGTAGCCCATTCAAAGCTGGAATTTCCTTCCAATTTTTCAGTTTTCCCTCTTTATTTTAACACACACACACACACACACACATTTTCTTGGGGTTCAACTTCTACATCAGGGATCTTAGTAGGAATATATTGATTCTCATGTCTCCTTTTTCTCGAAATAAACCTTGGAGTAGAAGCTTCCTCTACTGGTGTATCATGAGAATTCGATGAATTTTCTTGTTCTTCTATGTCATCAAGGGACATGATATTTTCCTCAACATATAATGGATTATTGGTACATTTAAATTGATTATTTTTTGAAGGAATTTTGAAACGTCTGCATATAATTCTATAAATTTTTACAAATATAGTATAAATTATTTTTATAGTAAAATTTTTACACAGACAAAGAGTTAAGAGTAGTATGAAAAACATAATTATTAAATCTTTGTAAGATTAAATAACCTATAAATAAAAATGCCACATACCGTTATTTTCAGCTGATGCATAAGCCCCATTCATTTTTTTGTGATTTTTCAAAATAACCAAGAAAATTATTTTTGTATCTATGGCAAGTAGTTACCTTCTTACACTGATTTATAGCATCCATGAATGTTTAGGGATGAATTTTATGTTCAAAGGCTCGAGATTGGATGGTTTAGGTTAGATTATAGTGGTTAGATGGTAAAGCGTTGGATAGAAAAGGATTGAGCGGCTATGTGGTTGGATGACAAAGGTTTGGATGGTGAGTGGTTAGAATTCTCTCGGTTGAGGTGTTGGAGGGTTGAGGGGTTGGATAGATGAGGTGTTGGACAAATGAGGTGTTGGACGGATGAGGGTTGGATGCATGAGGGGTTGGACAAATGAGAGGTTGGACAGATGAGGGGTTGGACCAATGAGGGGTTGGACGAATGAGGGTTGGATGACTTAGGGTTGGGCCGGTGAGGTTGGACGAATGAGGGTTTGGACTAGTTAGGCCCTAGGGGTTAGAAGGTCAAGGGTTGGATGAATAAGTTTTGGATGGCTTATGTGTTGGATGACATAGGGTTGGACTACTTTGAGTTGGATGGCTAAGAGGTTTCTTGTTTACTTCGGTGAATATGTGCATGAAATGATTCAAAATGGTGGTGAATTACATTCATAAGATCTTATATATGTGTAAAATCTAGGTGAAATGAATAGTATAAGGGACATGTTGGTCAATTTTTTTGTGAATAAGTCAGATATGAATCAAAGAATATTCATCAATTTGAATTTCCATAATCCTCGATTTTTGTGAGATTACGAAAATTCACCACTAAAAATTTCCCCTGGGGTGATCGGGTCAAATTTGATTCTGTACCCTTCAACAAATGAAAAAATGCTAGAAAAATCCCCAACACTACCATTATTTAGATAGATACAGTGGGTGTCTCACATTCAAAAGGAAAAATCATATCGAATGATCAGGATTTGAAGCATTTATGCCTGCTGCCATTAATGCATGTTGTGTAGATCAAGGTGAGACTTTTAAAAGTTTATTCGATCATTCTGAATCTTCACTTATGCACATAGAAAATATAGAAGCCCTTGCTACGAAAATTCATAGTGTAATGAGAAAATATAAGTCATAGAAGGTACGTTTAATTCAAGGAGTTTAAGAAACATAGGTAAAAAGAAGAATTTTTGAGAATCTATGAAAAATGAGTAAGTGCTCATGTACCACTTGTGTTTTTCCCATTTTACCAAATCTGTAATTTGTAAAGTTTCAAGAAAGAAAGTTAAAACACATAAGATGAAGCCTATGGAGTTAAGATTTATAGTAACCTATGGTATTACTAGTAATCTAGACATAGTCATAGACACAAACCTATTAAACATTGACTTAAATGATTTTATACAAAGACTTCATGCTCCGGATAAAATTAAAGGCACATCGACCATTGATGCTAGAAAAATTTCCCTATCTGTGGAATTCCCACCTTCCATACATTCTCCCGAACTCATATGGATTTGTGCCAAGAATTATGATCCAGAACATAAAGAAGTTCTAGATGGAAGTGGAGAAAGGGTGTTAACCCTAACACTAGAAGCCTTTTGATTGATGTTAGGATTACCAGAGGTGAAGCAACCAATAGGTATTACTATAGAGTCAAACACAAAAATATTTTGAGGCTAAACATGATGATTATGCTGTATTAATAAATGCTAAGTGGTTGATAACTAATAGAGGATCCACCAAAATAATCCCTAAGAGGTTGAAAAAGGAACTATTTGTTGAGGAGGTTGAAGATTTAATTGTGATGTTGAGTAGAATTACAGGATTGGAAATGGCATACATGTTCTAGGAATGGATGTGCCCTTTCATAAGGGTTATCTTAGAAGAAAGAGGAAAATTCTGTTGGGAAACTTTTATATCTGCATCAATCCATGCCCAACTTATGGAGATAGCCACAAAGGTCAGGATAGGAATAACCTACAATATTCATTTTTACATGATGTCTTATTTGATTTACAATATTGCATGTTGCAAGACATTCTTGGTCTCCCATGAATTGTAAGCTTTAAAGATCAAAAAGTGTAAGATATGTACCCCCAAACTTAATCTAGATAAGTGGAAAGGAAATGTTATACAAGTGAATGATGCATTCATTGCACCTGTGGTATGCCTTTTCAAACTAGAGAGGGAACAATATAGTATATCCAATGAGTTCAGAAATGAAATAATGGAATATGGTTGCTTCTTCATTCATTACATATTTTTTAACTTACATTAGAGCTAGTGATTTTAATAGACATCCATACAAACTACCTAGTTATGTGGATGAAAAGTGTCCCTTGTGTGAACTCTCAAGGTAGTTGACACTAGTACACAAACAAATTACGAGGGAAACACAAGAATAACATTAAGTTTCCTATCAGAATTAGAAGATATTACTTCCCCACCATTACAAAGGCTAGGGGATGGAAGAGGAGATGGAAAGGTTTGAGATGGATAAATTTGAACCTAGACCCAATTATGATATTAGGTGGGTTTCAGCTCAGATGAGCATGAACCTCAATTTGAGGATTATTGGATGAACTATAAGGATGAAGAAGAATTTAGGCTCAAATATTTCTCTAGGATGACCCTTAGACATGTCATTTATTTTAATATTTATATGGTGCCTCAAGGAATTATAGATGATAAAACAGTGATTTAATATTATATTGACCATAAAATTGAGTCACAACCAATTACTCCTATAGTTTGGGGTTAGGAAGAGTCAGAAAATCCACATGAGAGAATAGATAATGTAATGAGAAGGACCCTAACTTGGTTGTAAGGGAAAGGTATGGACCTGTCCATCAAAAATACAAAAGTGTTGAATGAATTCAAATATTTGGGAATCTTGAAGGGAGATCTCCCTCTTTTGAAGGAGGGAGCTGATAAGATTGATCCATTAGGAGGAAAATATCCTCAATTTCTTACCAAGAATGGCACTTCCACGTCATCTTTAACAAAAAACCTAAAGAGATGTATATAATTATAATGTAGGATTCCCCAATTACAAAAATAGTTCCCATACAAGCTAAAGTGGGTAGTGTAACCAAATAAGGAATCCTTCAAGTAGCATTTCTAGGATCATCTATTACATGGAAAAATATGAGAGGATTCTTGGCGAGTGTTGATCTGAAACTTAAAGTGCAAAGTGATAAAGAAAGAGAGGCACGACCTCAAATATTTTGAGAGAGTTACAAAAGAAATTTAAGGTGATACTGCTTTATTGATAAAGGATACTTGGTAATCCAATAAAGGAATGTGGTCATGTATTAAAGAAACATAAAATTAAAGAGCCTGAATTCATTGACATAGTCCCACTCACCAAGGCTAAAAAAATTGTTTACCACATTAGTAGAACATGTAATGCCACCACAAGTCTAGGAAAAATGTCATATTACTCCACTTGTACTACGAAGTTGTAACTTCAGTCTTATTTTGAATAGGAATAGTGGAAGAGTTAGTCCATGAACAAATAACTCATACTATCCCCATGTCTAGTCAACCTAGTATTATTGTGACATAACAAGGGCGAGGGGGGTCAAGTGTAATTTAATCTAGATGTCAAGATGTAACCAAGGATAATTAACCACAAGAAGTAATGAAGAAACCAATTGAATTATTTGATGTAAATACACTTGAAGAAGTTCCTCCACTTAAATTTATTGATGTAACAATTTAAATATATACGGTGGGGGATAAAAGTGGTCCCTAGATAGAGGAGTAGATGAAAGAAGTATCTCAGGCATCAAGTGTTGAATTGGAAGTGGGATCTCAAATTACTCAAATTGAGACTACAACACTTTTACAAGAAAAAGAAATAGTGACTCAAACAATTGTAAATGAACCTCCTATAGTAGATGATGTTTCCACTAAGGATCAGTCTCCAAAAGAATTAGAAGCAACAAAGGATGGTAAAGTCCCTCAAAGTGTAGACTTTATAAAAGGGATCATGATGGAAATTATAGAAGAGGTCACAAAACCAATTGAAGCCAATGTTGAGAAGAACATAACAATTGATGATAATGATTAGAAGCTGGTCACTAGGTCCCAAACCACATAAAAACAAGAGGAAGAAATTTAAAAAAAAAGTTTACTAGTGTGCAAACTAAGGAAGATCTCTCCACTTAACATTAATCTTTAAAAGATGAAGACAATACAAAGGAGGAGGAATCATCAAAGGTGGAAAGCCCAGTTAAATAAGCTCTAGGAGAAACTATATAAATGGATGCCACCCCTGTGGAAAGAAAAGACAAGGGGAAACACCAGCTGATAATAGGATTCAAGAAATAGATAGTGAATCCCAAACTCAAGG
This sequence comes from Taxus wallichiana var. yunnanensis, assembly GCA_018340775.1. Lineage (NCBI taxonomy): Eukaryota > Viridiplantae > Streptophyta > Pinopsida > Cupressales > Taxaceae > Taxus > Taxus wallichiana. The sequence goes on along the minus strand of CM031236.1, from coordinate 269,340,749 downwards.
ACAAGAGAAAGAAAAGCTAGAGAAAATGACATTGCTTGATGTATCTAAAGAGACAACAATATAAGTGGAAAATACACATGAAGAGGTACCATTATTACAATATCATCAAGATAAATCCAAAAAAATGGTTGTTTTATATAAAATTACATAGCCCACATCACAAGGAGAAAGTGTGGGAAATAATCTCACAACTGGGTGGTTAGGAGCACTCCTTCCAAGTAAAGAGAAGGATAAAATTCAATAGGAGATAGTGGATATAAAAAATATTGTATTCCCAAAACCCACAAGAGTTCTTAAGAAGGCCAAAATCTTGACTAAAACTCATATAGATCAACAAGGATGCAAGACTTAAAAATAGCCACCCACAGGGTGACAAGCTAAAAGGTCAAATCATATTGAGTGATTATAATGTTACACATATCTCACTAGGAAAACCTACTAGAGAAATATTAAAGAAGGATGCTACAATGGTTGTCTGGGGTCTATTGTAGAAAATAGATGAAGATAAAGAAACTAAGAAATAATTGAAGGAAACATTCAAAACAATGTCCTGAGATGTACAATAGTGGATACGATCTATTGATGAAGGGCATGAAATAACAAATTTCATAACCCTAGAGGCCTTAAATGAGGGTGAAAAATCCAAGAAAAATGTTGATTCTATGGACAAATGGAAGGAGGAGATATCTAAGAAAGGAGGTAAAATTATAGAAAACAAAATAAGATGTTATGATCAATTAACAGAAAGAATCAATGATGTCAAAGACTAGATAGAAAAATGCAATGATGAACTATATTACTGGGAGGGTATCTTTCCCAAGTTTGAGGAAATAACCAAATTGGATGATCAATTATTAGAAGAAGAAGAGATCACTTCACCGAAGAAAGTGGAATGCAACATACTTACCTAGATGCAATTTGGATAAGAATTGAGATTATGAAAGAATTCAAAGAAAAATTGTGTACATGAAGGGTCTCAATTACAAAGTGCATTGACTATATGGATTGTAGATTTGAAAAAATGGTACCTGATGAAGATATAATTACTTATGGAAACTTAGGGACAATTTCCTAACATAGGATTTGATCAAAGAATCTCTGAAGTCCTTTTCAGCCATAACATTATTCAGAGGTTTATTAATATAGAGCACCAAATAACCAAATTGTCAAAAGGGCTAAGGAAGAGTAAGAGTACAATGAAATAATTTGATCAAATGATGAAAATAAAATATACAATACTCATGTTCCATTTAGGCCCGATGAAGAAGACATTTCCAATATATTTCATAGATTTGATGCGTACAATGAAAGAATGTTAGAAGCATAGGAAAAGGATGTCAAGGAACTTGTGGTTGATCCCAATAAACCATGAACACGTTTAGGCTTGTTTCTAAAAAATTATTTATTTATTTTTTTTTATCTTCATTCTTGATAATTGTATACTTTTTTTAATGTGCAAATTTCAATTATGTATGTGGTTTAATGTAATGCAATATGATTTCACTTTTTTGATAGAAATTTAGATCTATTATAAACATGAAATGTATTGTAATATTGTGAATCATTTTTATTTGTAAGAAAAGAAAAATGGGGTTCTATAGGGGCCCCAACCCAGGAAATATCTATATACATTTTTGATATCATACCAAAAAAGAAAAATAAAAGATACAATGTCATTCTAATCCTAAGGAATCCTCCGTGAAAGGAGGAAGCATGTACAAAAGCCTATTATTCCTATAAACAAATTCCCCAAACTCCTCAACACCCTTAAAAAATACAAATTATCTTGTAAAGTCTCGAGACATGTTTAAATCCATGAGTTCATTGATTGTGGCCTTAAGGCCATCTAGAAGAAGAATTAATTCTAACTTCTCATACGAAGACACCCATTCCTTAATATTTAGACCACCCTCGAGATAGGTTTTCTTGCTTCTAAATTTTGAAAAATAAGGTGGTGGAGGAATGTTTATAGGATTTGAAGGTATAACTCGGGAAAATTATGGAGATGATTGACGTAGATGTTTGGATTTTGATTCTCCTCCTATGTATTTATTTATAGAAAATGGTGGTACTCTAGGATTATGTATGGGAAAGGACTCTAATGGCCTCTTCTCCAAGAAAGAAAGGCATTGTTAAAAATCATCCATCCTACGGGAGAAGGAAGGAAGGTTTTCCAAGAGTATTCTTCATGAGGAACATATGCCTTTTGGGATATCTTTCCTAGAAAATTCTTTATTGCAAATAAAAGGAAAAGTGGTGGTGGAATTACTCTCCATTGTAGGCTGAAAATTAAGCTAGAATTTCTTCAATCCTTAAGGATTTTTATGATTTTTCCTCTTGAAGTAGTGAAATACATGGTGTGGAAAGTAGAAAAATTAGATTTATTTTGATTAGCCTCTTGATCAAAGCTACCTGACAACCTGAGCCATAAGTGTCCCATCACATTATTCTTGATCCACAACATTAAAGAGCATTCCACGAATGCCTTGTCTGCAACAGACATGTGTCAAAAATTTGATGCAAAGTTTCTGATGAAAGATATTTTAAGCTAGGTTCTAATGTTATTCCCTCCATCATATCAAAATAAATTGCACTAAGTTTCTCACATTAAAACTTGAAGAAAAGATGCAAAATTATGAAGAGAGTAGTGTGAATTTATAGCAAAAATGAAGCTTGGGAGTTGTTGTGAAAAAATTCTACATGAGTAAATGATAAATTTGCTCTTGATGTTCACATGAGACTAGTAATTGTGAAATAGTGATGTTAATTAAAAGGAATCATTTGATGGATGCAAAAATCACATGAAGGGAAATTCATTACAAAAAGGAGAAATAATTATTGTGTGAGTTTTAAAACAAATTCCCAAGAAGAGAAAATGATTAATATCAAATCAGATCACTTTGGCATATCCAAAAATCATTAAAACAATTTTCAACTTGCCCGAAATGGAGAAAATGATTTAAGGTATGAAATGACTACTAAATAAATGAAAAACTGATGACGTGAAGCCTCGGTTATCAAAAATAACACTTGGAAGTATTTACTAGAAGTTATTCCACGTGGCATGATAGGATTTAAAAGTTGAATGAATCGAGATATTGATAGTTGAGTAAGAAACATTCGGTGCAAAGATTCATTATTTTTAAAAAATAGGGGGAAAGTGAAACATAAGATCATGATTGTAGAAATATGAGAGGCATGTTCTCATATCAAAGGGGGCTTAAAATTTTCTAAGCTTTAGAAGAGACAAAGATAATTGATGTGCTTTCTTGAATCCTAAATTTTAATGAGATGTCTATGAGTTGTTTTAATTCTTCAAATTTTCTTGTGTCAAGATGGTTACAAGTGTACAACCATTGATAAACATTGAGATCATAGGATTTATGTTCCCTTGTTAAGGAAATTGAAAATCTGAAAATGAACTGTGTGCATGTTCATTAATCTTTGTCATGTTTTGTTCTTAGGCAATATACTTTAATCTAGTCAGTTATTTTTCTTGTTGCAATCTTTTCTTTGTGGCTCCTCTGAATTATACTAGATCTAGTCTTGATGATGGTATTTTGGTAATTGAGTGTGTACTGTAGTTAGAGACTTTTTTTTCACAAGTACTAAGCACAATTTTAAATTCATAATACGTACATTCGATTGCTAACATTTTTGTAAGCCTTTGAATGTATCCTAGGCATAATAAGTAGGGAGTTGTGAATATTTTGTCAAGAAATTTATATGATATTTCATGTGTAATTTATTTAATATTGTATGAAATCATGTATTCTTGGGCCTCCATGAATGCATACCTTATTTTGAAGGGATTGTTTCTGATTAATTTAGTGTCCTTTATACCTAGAATGATTTTCTGGAACTGTTGTAGTTTTGAGAAACTTGTCATAGTCAATTTCATCTTGTTTTAATCTCCCATTCACACAAAATATAAACCTAACATCGCTTAAATCCTAAAATCATCTCTGTTTTCTTTTCCTATAAACAAATTTCAAGGGACTTTGCAAGTTTTTCTTCCCTTCCATAAATATGCAAAAGCAGATGGAATTTCATGATGTCTAGTGTAACTTGAGTCTAGTTGGAGTGACATATGCACCGTTTAGTGTGAAAAATTGTGAGATTTGAATAATGCATTCATTGATCATGATCATCTAGGAATGAATTAGTTACTTTCAAAAGTAAACTAAGAGATGAAATATTTCAATCACCCCCTTACATTTTCAGGTTACTCAATGAGTTCTCTCACCCAGGTCAAAGGCAGGCCCTAAAGTAGCAAGGAATCCCATCCCCTTTATACGTGTCACTCAGCCTCTCCAAAGATAGGTTTAAATGATTTTTTCAAAGATATTACTTGGGTACAAAATGACATAATTTTTTTTTGTCATCCTCAAAGCATATCATTTCATTCACTGATGTTGCACGGCCCCAAGGAGGTGTAATATTGGGTACCAATAGGTAGCACCAGAAATCTCCCTAAGTAATAAATTTTTCATTATCCTATGAATGACTCTAGGCATTGGCATATCATAAATTAAAATAAAAATAAAAGGATATTAGTGATTACAAACTACCTTAATGATATTTATATATTTATACAAGTGTAGGTTATTGAAGACCTTGGGAACTATATGTGAATGTTGAGGTGTCTAAATACAAATCCTCTAAAATTACTAAACTAGACACATGACATCCAATAAGTAAGAGATCATATAGAAAATTTCCCTTTTCTCCTTCACATTTACAAGGTTAATTTAGAGGTTGTAAGATAAAACCCCAACCAAATTAGGTATCTTTTCATTATTGATGATCATTGCTAGTAAGGGTAACCAAGTTTGATTGACATGTATAATGTATGGTGTAATAAAGATTCTATTCATCAACTCCATTCCAACCCCAACCCCTCACTTAAAGGATCTAATAGTCATCTTATCCACGGAGACTTTAGATTTGGAATGAGTTTGGTCTTTTGCCAAATCTTTGAGCATTGCTTTGACCTTATCCTTTTGTCCCCATTTTTCCATAGTTTCTTGATCAAATTTAATATTTGGTAGATGTAGATGATAATAACCAGAAATGAAATGCTTAGTAATATTTCCAATCACATTACCTATTTTTGATGTCAGGATCCCACTCTTATAGCTTATATAGGCATATACTATGCCCAAAAGTAAATCAATCAATGGAGTTATCTTTGGTTTACCCGATAGAATATATAGTCCAATTTATTGAATAACCACTAAGTCAGTCATACACTATGCTTTATCTTGGTCTACATCATCATCATCATATATTCATATGACATCTTTAACTTCCATTTTCAATGCATATAATGGTTTGATCCAATGACCCTCTTGTCAAAAACCATGTCACCAAAGAGTTGGTTTAATGAAAAGGTATAAAAATGAGCCTCCATTAATAAATAACTTAAGAAACACTCAAATAAAAGTAGATAGTCAAAGATTCTAATATGTGAAAGATAAAAATAATCTATATACACTCTTGAAATTTCTTTATTTTGAACTTTAGATGCTTTGTAACAACTTGAATGTAAGGTGCTTAAATATGAAATCCTTTATCCCTATTTGAATCTTAATAATCCATGATAAAATGGCTATATACCATTACAACATTTAAGTATGCTTAGCCATTTATGTGTTTTAAGATTGAATTTGAGCTACTTACATATTTACATTTGATGTGGATTCAATTATCCATTTATCATGATTTTCCTACATTCCTATATATTTTTCTAGTATTGTCATATTTAAATCCTGCTGCCACATGGTGAGATTTAATAGCTTCATATCCCGACTTGATTGTAAGAATGGTTTCAAATTGTGAAGAATGAACCAATACAAAAATTCCAGGTATGTGTGGATTTTGGGCCTAACTGATATGTTTAAATATTCTATATCAATTATGATGTAATGTAAAGTACGAGCTAATGAGAAGGCTCCTAGTCATTTCACAATTCACAATTCACAATGCTAGCCAAATCACTAAAAATTGTGAGCTAAAGGGAAAGATCCATGCATATACAATTTTAGGGCTTGTTAATTCCACATAGATACATGTGTCAAGTTTACCAAAGTGTGAAGTTTAATATAATGATAAGGTTCCACATCATCCCGAATATCGCAATGTCATCACTTAAGTAAACCTTGTGAATCACCATCGAGAAATGGACCGATAAAAATGATCATAACATGTTTTTGTTACAAATTTTAGTATTTACATGTGATTTACCATATGGTAAACATACTATGATAATTATTAAATGGTAACAATAAATTAGTTTTTAGGTTGTTACGTTATTGTTTTATAACAATAATGTTTATTATGAATAATTAGTTTTTGTTATACGTGAATTTTGGTGGTTGTAACCACACACGTATATAGGATATTTTGAGGAGATCATATCTCCATAAATATAGGAAATATTATCATATATAATTATAATACCCCAGATGTATTATTTGAATAAGAGAGTGCCAATAATGTGTTGTATTTTATGCTATGTGAAACTACATACCAAAATATTTGGTATTAGATCCATATACAATCTTGGGAGGAAATAAAGGTTTGTGATGGAATAATGAGCATATTATGGACATAATTATATTATATTATCCTCGTATATGAGAAATAGTTTCGGAGAATAACTTGTATTTTGAGGATTTTGTTTGTTTTTTGTAATGGGAAAATTTGTAAGACTTGCATTCGCATGCATCTATAGAAAATTTGCAAAGTGGAATATTTGTTTGGAACTATCAATTGAAACATGGATTGATTAATTATCATATGCACATATTCTATATAATGCACGTATGTGTACTATATTTTGATTCGTGGTGTTTTATTCTATAGTCTCGTGGTGAAGTATTGGGTCGTAACTTGATTGACAAGTATTTTGCATATAAAATAAAGTTTTCTTAATACATATGCTTGTGAAAGGATTAAATATGCCACTAAAGAAAACCAAATACTTTGAGGAATCAGGTAATGAGTATTAGACATATCAACAATTAATGTTATGAAAAGAATAATTAATTCTCTTATGCTTTCTCATCACACACATGGATTTACTTAACCTTAATGAGTATTGGATCCAATTTGTTCAGATAGTATTGGTGAAATAATTTTTCGTTAGGAAAAATTAGTTTATTTTCACCAACACTCTAGGACGAGGTCTCTTTTCTTGAGTGTGCACCTCCATTATTGTATGTGAAATAAAAATAAAATCTATTATTGGCCTAAAGGTCACGGATCCAATAGGCACACTCCACTGCACCTACAATAAATGCTTGAAATTTTGTGCAAGGGAGGAATTTGATAGGAAGGTGGGAATGTGGGAGTGAGAAATTAGGAGAGGGATTAATACTACAAGTAGGACAAAATTAAATTCTTGCAAGGATTAATTAGAAATATCAACACACACAATTGGAAATGATAACAAATTTGCTAACACTTTGTCAAGACAAGATGAAATCATGAAAGTAAAATATCACTTATTCACTCATCTAAAAAATTTGAAACTCCTTTCTTTATTGACATTTTGATAAATCTATACAATGAAAGAGAAAAAGGAAAACACATAGAGAGGGAAATGGAATAATTTTTTGTATTTTTGTTATTCTTAGTAGCTATCTACTAATAAAGTTACTAAATCAACCACCCCCTTAAATGAGGGAACCATTAGAATTTATAGCATTATAATGGACCTTTCATCTTCTCTCGCATGAATTTTAAACTCCCATATGACTTGTCACTTTCCCTGGTCACTTGTGACCTTTCACGTTCCTCGTCACTTGAATTTTTAACACCCTTAATGACCCTTCATGTTCCCTTGTCACTCATGACCTTTTATATTCCAAGCATTAAAAAACATGGAAAAAGTAAAATTTTGATGAGGAATTATAATATAGGGAGAGAAAAGTTGACAATAGATGCATGAATGCATGCTCGAGATGGCCACTAAATGCCCGACTACAAAATCTAGATGCCAAAAATATTCTTGACGCATGTTTGTATCATTTTGAAAAATGACTTCTTGATGCACGTATGTATTTTTTTATTTAGCACATAAAAATTCTTGATGTGTATCTATAATTGCAGACACCTAAAATTTTGTTGTCACACGTCTACACCTTGTTGTCAAGCGTCTACACTTTTCTTTTATGCATCTACAACCTCCTAAATTCCTAGAACCCTCTGTTAGGTGACAAAACTTGGAGTCGGTGACCAAAACATGTTTTTGGGAAATCAAAAATTGCTTTCATGTGACCACAACTTTCTTTTGCATGAACACAACTTGTTATTACGCGACCACAACTTGCTATCACGCGACCATAAATTCCCAACCCAATGAAAACTTATTTTGTTCACCCTAGGAGAAAAAATGATAGATTTTGGTCATCCAATATATGAATCCTAATTTAAAACGTCCAATTAATCCAATGAAACTACTTAAAATTATTGAAAATGAAGTATTAATTAATTTTTAGCCATATATTAAAATTTTCCTCAATTTTATGTGCCGATGAAATTTGAGTAAAAAAATAGTTTTCAATGAAACAAATCCAAAAAACTTATGGGTAATGGAGGGAATTAAAAATAAATTAAATTGGGATTTTATTAGACTCCTAAATCATCTTAGAGTGTTCATAAGCTTTCTATCAAGTTTCATCTTACAAGAGGACTGTTAAGTTGCACTACAGAACAATTTTCCACATCTCAATGTTCCCAAAATATTTCCTTGATGATTCCAACATGAAATAGGCTATGTTATATTTATAATTAATGGGGTATGAGCTTTTAAATAATCATAATGTTCATGAAACCTTTCAAACAAGGTGACTAGATTTTTAGAATTTGCTTTTCCCACAACCTTACTCTCAAAGACCCGATTTTACATAACTTATTCCTAAACCTTGTTTTTCTTCCATAACTTTCCTAAAATTCCTTATATGACTACATAGTTTTTCAAAACACTTACCTAATGATTTAAAGTGTCCATGTACATTCCTAGGGGTGCTTAGTAGGTGTAAAAATTATGAAAATATGCCTTTTTGGGCCTCTAAGAGCAGTTCCTTCAAAGTGGATCGAAATAAATCCATGTATTACTTCACACAATCTTACTTGAACATGAAACAAAATTTTAAAATATAATTAGAACATTGATCTTGGCCATGATAGGGTTCACATAGTAAGAAATTGGCTGGAGGGTAGGTTTACATTACCCGGTTCAGGGATTTTCAAAGGTCACTTAAGTTGTGTTATTTTTTTTGAATTTTTCATGCTAACATTTTCATGAAAACAAATGGAACTTTCTAGGTACTTATTATAGATTTTAGACAATGAGTACAGGGAAAACATGAATTCTATAACCTTAAGACACTACAAGTACCAATGCCTTATCCATTAGGTTGTAGAGTCACAACATGGATATATAACGAGACTTTATTTGTTGAAAACATACACACAACAACACAAGGAAAAAATGAGACACAATAGAAAAAAGCACAGAAAAAAAAAGGAAACACACAACCTAAATTAAATTATGGTACATGTGGGGGAAAAACCACTTTCATTATTTAAACAATTTCAGATATTTCCCATTGCGAGATAGTTCTAAGTGAGTACCATCCAAATATGAAAGATAAAAAGTATTTTCTCTGTAAGCTTCCTAGATATGGAATGGTCCTAGCCACATGGAATCAAACTTTCCATGAATTCCTTTTGGCTCTCTCCTTTTGTCCCATAATAAGATAAGATCCCCAATTTTGAAATCTCTTTCCTTTGATTTCTTAAAAAATATTCTTCACTTTCAGCTGATGTTCCTTTATTTGATCAACCACCTTGAATCTATCTTCACTCATATTTTCAAGATACAATATTCTCTTGTCAAGAGAATCATGAAATTGGCCATCTTCAACTTCTTTGACTAATTGGAGGGCTGGAAATTCAATAGTGACTGGAATCTCAACATTGATCCTGTAAAGAAACTGGAATGGTGACATACCAATTTCCTTTTTTGGGTAATCATGTCTTCCCATAGTGCATCATAGAGCTTCTTATGCTAGTTTCTTTGATTCTGATCAACTAGATTACGAGATAATGGTCATAATGTTTTTTCTTCTTGACTCATCCTAAACATTCCCTAGTGGGTAGTAGTCTAATGCATATGAAAGAGAGATTCCATAACCATAATAAAACTCAGTCAACTCCATAGAGGAAAAGTATGTTGCATTATAAACCACAATCTTATGAGGAATTCATAAATGGATGATAATGTTTTATTTGATAAAGTTACATACCATTTGAAAATTGGCTTGATTGAATGAGATTTCCTCCACCTATTTTGTGAAGTCATATGTCACCATGAGAACATAGGTGTGTTTTGCACTTGAATGAGGATTGAGAACTCCAATGAAATCAAAGCCCCATTGTTGAAAAGGTTATTTGATAACTACCAATCGGATGGGAAGAACAACAAGTTGTGGTCTTCCAATAAGTTTTTGACAAGGTTAACATTTAGAAACCCATTGTTGAGAATTTGTGATAAAGGTAGGCTAATAATACCTACCATGGAGGATCTTTGTGCGCATCACCATAGCAGAGAAATTCCCACCAAAAACTTGACCACGATAATATTTTAGCAACATTTCTTGTTTCTCTTTATCAACGCACCTCAAGAAGTATGCATTTAATCCTCTTTTGTATAATACATGATCCCATATGACATATCTAGCTGATTTTAGCTTAAGGGTCCTCCTTTTATTGTAGTCAAGATGAGCTAGGAATTATCCATAAGTGAGGAAGTATGAAATATTAGAATACCACTCATTGGTGGTATTTACAAAAAGTACTTAGGGCAGATCCTTACTTATACATTCATAATATAGGAACTCTTTTGCATCTTTTTAAGTCACAAGGGTTTTATCCTCACCATTAGTCTACACAAGACATTACCTCTGAAAATATTTGAAGGTTGTATTTCCAAGTCATACTCTTAAACCCTATCCACTCAATTACCTCTCTTGGCTCCTTTATTTTGCTGACTTAGAATTGATTTGATTGAGATCCAGAACCATCACCACAACGTGGGAGTTGAGGATGTAAACTATGAAATTCTTCACAACTTTAACCATAACATAAACATGCTTCTCCACTTTATTATACCTCAAATCATGGTTTTTCAGTGGACAACTCATAAAATAAATAAGTTCTTCAATTCCTTTTTCATTCTTCGAACTAATATGGATGAAAGCATGTGTTTTGAAGCAGAGGAATACAAAATAACATATTTATAAAAGTTGGGACATACTAAAGTAAGAGCCTTATCTATTGCTTCTTTGATTTCAAAAATGATTCCTTTCCTTCATTATTCCACTTAAAACTTGATTGGGTCTTCATCATACTAGTGATATGTTTGGTTAGTTCTGAAAAAATCATGAAGAAGCGACGAAGAAATTTTACCTTCCCAAAGAAAGAACGAACTCCCTTCTTGTGTATGGGTAAGGATAGTGCATGAATTACCTAATTCTTTCAGGATCAATTTTAGCTCCCTCATTGTTCATAATGTGTCCAAGGAGTTTCCTTTAGGAACATTAAAAATGTATTTCTTAGGATTTGAAGATATTCCATACTTGTTGGACCCCGATTAGAAATTATTCCAAATGATTCATACGATATCTTCAATTCTTTGAAAATACCATGAGTTCATCAAGATAAATAAAAATGCAGTGTTTTATGTATTTGAAGTAAATATACATTTCCCATTGAAAATTTTCTCCCACGTTGATAAGAGAAAATGACATTCAACTGTAGGAAAAAGCTCCCCATGGAGTTGTGAACGTTGTTTTGTGCCTATCTTCTTCCAGCACCTCCACTTGGTTATACCTAAAGAATCCATCAAGTAACAAAAACATATCTGATCCTATGACTACTTATAGGATGTGATCCATGATATGAATTAGGTAGTTATCTTTCAATGAGGCTTGATTCAAATTATAGAAATCAACACATATCCTTATTTCTCTTCTCTTCTTTTATATTGGAAAAAATTAGCCACCCATGTGGAGTGGTCAATAGGGAAAATTATTCTTGCATTCAACATTTTCAATACATCTTCCTTGATTGTATCTCTAACCTTAAGGATATATGGTCGCTACTTTTTCTGAAAGGCTTTGCTTTGGGGTTCGGTGAGATTGAATGATGCATCTCTTTAGGCTGGAATGACTTGAGATCATCATAGGAGTATGCAAAAACATCAAAATATTTTATTAACAATGAGATGAATATTATCTTCTCTTCTGGTGAACAACACTTGCCAATATTTACCATTCTTGGCTATTATGTGGTACCGATATTTTCTTTTTAAAGTTAGCGGGACAGGATCTTTAACTTTATCCTTGATGAATATGTCATGTTTATCAAATAAGTATTTGAGAGACACAAGACCTTTTGAAATCTTTCTTCCTTTCAATCTAATGACCACTACTGAGTCAACCTCATTAATCCCTTCTTTATCTTCATCTGCAACAAACTCTTGATTTTTAGCATCACTTCCTTTGTATAAAATATTGTTGAAGTTGTCTCTTTTTCTAAGAAAGAGAGAAGATGACTATCATCATTGAATACTTACCAATAGTTTACATTATTTGACACTCTTTTTCTGAACACCATCTCAATGGTCACTTTATCCTTATTGAAAGATGATTTTTGGTTCATAAGAAACCACAAGAACGCAAGATAATCAAATTTCTCATTTTTCTCATGGGGAACAACTTGGATAGAGAAATCATCAAAATATTCTATGCAATCCCATACTTAGTTTCTATAATAATTTGGATAGAGAAATTATCAAAATATTGATTTCTCACTTGCTTAAAAATCACCTCAACATCACCAAGACATTTTATATTTTTGATACCCATAGATTTAGCAACATCCATCCCTAGAAGAAGGGCTTCATATTCTGCAAAGTATTATTGGTATTTTCAAATTGTAATTTGTAGGAAAAAGGATGTAACTCACCATTTGGAGAAGTTAGGAAAATGACAGCTCTTGAACTTATACTAGAGTGGCTTCCATCAAATTCAATTGTCCATATCGATCTTCTTCATCTTCTATGAGGATCGGGAGATTATCATATCTTTCGAAAGTCGGAAGTAGTTACCAATACACTATCTTGAAACAATATATCATCCTTCAGATCCTCTAATTTTTGGATAGTGTACTTCATATTTCACATGGGTAATACATTCTTCATATCTCCTTTCATTGTAATGGTTCTTTGAGCACAAATTAATTTTTATCTCACTACCCAAATCTCTATAGAAACTCCCACTTAACAACATGCTAAAGGATCTTTGGAATGTCTACTACCAAAATAGATAGTAAATCATTCTTGTCTAGAAAATCCGCAAGGGACACTTGAGCATATTTGATTCTCCCTACTAGTGGAAATTCTTTAGACTCCATAGAATAACAAGATCTAATTTCTCATGTCAAGGTGATTCCTAGGGAATTAGAAACTTTTATTGGAATTACATTATCTGAAGCACTTGAGTCTATTATGCAATTGTTCAATTGGTGGCCTTTAATCAGGAGGGAAAGGTAGAATGGTTATGATTTTTGGTTTTGGATGCATTTAGGGAAAATATGTTCTACATTGGAGAAGTGGATGGTGTTGGTAGTAACCCTTTGGAATTAGGATTTTTAGCATTGGGTCTTGGGTTAGCACCCTTGATGTAGTGACAATTCTTTTAAATTTCTCTAGATGGGTTTGTGAGAAATCAAATTCAGAAATCTAAACCTTAGACTTATTTACATTCTTAATGATATCAAATGGAGTAGAAGTTGATAAGTATTGCAGACTAAACAATAGAGGAGGAGATGAAATCTACCAAATGACACAAAAAGAGGATGAACCATTAGAAGACTATTTAGAAATATTTTTGTTCTATGCTCATAAGTCAAGGAACACAAGACTACCACCTAAATATCTCCAATTATTATTTTTGAAAGGACTTAGTGAGGAGGACATGGATGCTCTAGATATGATAGGAGTAGGAGAAATTTCAAAATCTTCCTTTGAAGAAATATGTGAAGCCTACAAAAATTACTCAAGAGCTACTATGAAGAGGGTGAGAAGTGTAAGATCAAGAGGTGGATCAACTACCAAAACAATTGGGGACATATCCAAGTTAGATATTGTTATCATGTTCAAGAACATGAAGGAGGATATTGTCAATGACATGACCATTCAATTATATTCTCTATATGGCAAGAAGAAAAGGGGAGATGTAGAGGAAACACTCACATAGTTCTACCATGCATGTAGAAGAAATAAATATAACTATAGATAAAGAGAGTTATCTAGCATTGCAAAAGAAAAGAAGGCCTCACATGAATTCGGGATGATAAAAACAAAGGGTGGAAAATTGTTATATTTTGCTCAAAGAAATCCATGGCCACCAAGACAAGGAGGTATGTCACAATACCCTATGAAATAATTTCAAAATTGGTTTAATGCTTAATAGACGCCACCCCAACCTTGGGATAATCAGCAGCAAGGTTGGGCTCTATATCCTAACCACTATAAAAACACTAGAAACCTCAATTTCAAGGCCAACAATAGTGGAAAACACCTCCTTAATCATGGCATCATCCTTGGAGATGAGGGAAGTATTGGAATAATCCACCTCCTAATTACAACCAATCCTACTTTTAACCTCCTTACCCTCGCAACAAGATCCGATGCCAAACCCCTAAGAAATATCTTAACCAAAAGATACCTAACTACCAACTACCAATGGCTAACCCTAATAATAAAGCTGCTCAATTAGCCTATTCCAATGGACCAACTCAATAACCCACCTATTCTTTTGATGTCAACAATAACCATCTTGTCTTAGAAAAATCACTTCCTCCACTAACTGGACCCACCATTATAGAGATTGCAGATGAATAAAAATGTTGTAGAATGATCTACAACAAATTAAAAAGCACGTTGTAGGCACATATGTAGAAAAATAAGAAGACACTGCAAGTGGATCCGAAACAACCTATGAAAAATTATAGAAAGGTAAAACACAAGGCTAATGAGCCACCATTTCCTAAAAGGTTACAAGTAAACTAGATTGACCTCAAATCAGAATCGACTCGATTTTGTCAACCAGATGAAATACATTTGTGTTAAAATTCCATTGACTAATCCGTCAAAGATGTGGCCATCTAAAAAAAGTTGGTTAAAGACCTATGCATAAAGAAACCAAGAAGGAAGAGGAAAGATCCATCTAATGCATAAGTTATTAGAAAACTAGATGATATTATTCTTAAAAACTCAATCTTTCCCAAGTACATAGATTTAGGAAGCTCATTTGTAAATGTTTAAATTAATGGGACAATGATCAATAACACTTTGATTGAATTGGGTGAAAAAATTAATGTAATGACAAAACAAATAATGGATTATATGAAGTTAGAGGGGTGAGACCAATAGTCACAATATTGTAGCTTGTATACAAATCAACAATGAAACTTGAAGGATTCCTAGAGGATGTAGTAGTAGTGGTAGATTCTTGGGAATACCCTACTGATTCTATTATTCTTTAGCCAAAAGAAAACTTGGGAGGATATCCTATCATTCTAGGAAGAGCATGGTGTGCAGATGTTGATGCATTCATAGAATGTAGATCTAGTAATATGATCATTTCTAATGGAAGTGGTACTAAAAATCTCATGCTTTATCCGCTACATAACCGTTCAATGAAGAAGATCAAACCATTTGGATTGAGGAGCCATAAGAAGACCAAAGCTCTTTGCAACACCTCATGATGCTAGAGAAGTCATGCACAATTGAAGGATAAGAATAAGATGTTGTTCTTTCCAAGTTCCTAAAAAATAATTATGGGAGGATTGAAGAAGTAGATGGTAGATTACGATGTTTAAGTTTTCCTATGAACAAAATTCTACCACAAAAAGCACTATGAACATTCCAGGTAAGAATTACATCCTTGACTAAATTCTCCCACATGATTACATACTAAATTTTGTAAGCAAAAATGTATGTTCCATGATTGATCTCTCTAAGAAAGTGGAAATCACTCCAGAAAGCCACTTAATGTTAAAAAAATGATGATCATGCAGCAAGAGAAGTTGTTGATGGTTTTTATGCAAAAACACAAAATAAAATTTGTAGGGGACTATGGTTATATGCATGGGATCCATCCTAAGATCTGTACATAGAAGATATACATCAAAGAGAGTTTCAAGATAATAAGGAAACCACAAAGAAGAATGAACCCAACAGTAAGAGACATTGTGAAAGTAGAATTAAAAATTATTAGATTCTGGATTCATATATCCAATTTCGAGATAGTTAATGGGTTTCACGCTTGTCATTGTACCAAAGAAAAATGGAAAATGGAGGATCTGCATAGACTATAGAGATGCATGGAGCAACAAATAATGATCATTCTCCAAGTCCTTTCATTGATTCTAGGTACTTGACACTGGATGGTAAGAAATATTTTTATTTTCTTGATGGCTATAATGCCTATAATCAAATTGAGATTACACCAGAGGACAGGGAAAAAAACACATTCACCTTCCCATGGGGAACATTTGTATATTATGTTATTACTTTTAGTTTGTGCAATGTACCTACTACATTCCGGAGGGTAGTTTTAAGCATCTTCTCATATCTTACCAATGAGTGCATGAAGGTATACATGGATTATTTTATAGTACATGGAAATAAGTTTGATGAAGCGATGAAGAATATAGAATTTTTTGAAGATATGTAAGGAGAATAATCTATCCTTAAGAAATGAAAAATGCTACATGATGATGTCTGAAGGAATAGTCTTGGGAACTATTTATCATCGATGGAATTCGTTGACCGAGTAAAAGTATCTACAATTATAAATATGACAACACCAAAGAAACATAAGGATGTGAGGTGCTTCCTAGGATATGATGGGTATTATATAATATTTATACGAGAATTTCAAGTAAGATTACAAAAAAATTATTAATACTACTGGGAAAGGATCTTTGTATTTGAGTGAAATGAAAAATGTGAGAATACATTTCAAAATTTGAAGAAAATGTTGACCACTACACCTGTGTTAAGAGGACCTAATTGGAACTTTCCATTTTACATCCATACTCATGCATCATATTATTGCATTAGATTTATTTTGAGAAAGAAGAATGGAGATCTAAACTACATAATCTATTATGTTAATAAGAACATTCAAGTATACTAAACTTAACTATACAATCAAAGAGAAGAGTTCTTAGTAGTTTTGTATGCCATCAATAAGTTTAGGCACTACATCACAAGTTACCTAATGTTTATTCACACTGACCATCGCTGCAATTAAATACTTGATCAAAAAACTAGTTGTAAGCAAAAATAATAATTAGATGGTTACTACTCTTGCAAGAGTTTGATGTCACCATTGTGGATAAGCTTGGTAAGCACAACATTGTATCGAATTTTTTTCAAGAATGGAGAATAATAATGAAGAAAAAGTAGTGGATGAATCTTTCCCGAGATGATAACCTATTTTCCATTTCCACTAGAAAAACTTGGTATGATGATATAGATAATTATTTGGTCTCAAGTAAGACACCTCAACATTAATTATATTATTCGAAAAGAAATACATAGTTGAGAAAAGCGTGAATTTTTCTTGGGTAGTTGAATTTCTATTTCACACAGGGTAGGATAATGTTATGAGAAGATGTATAGATGATGAGGAAATATATTATGTCCTCAAAGCATGCCAAAATGAATCGTGTGGAGGAAACTTTGTTGTAAAAATAACATCACAAAAAGTGTTAACAATAGGATACTACTGGCCAAAACTACATAAGGATGCATACTTATATACTAGGAGGTGTGATAGATGCTAAAGAATGGGTAATCCTAAAAATTAATATGCGATGCCATTGCAACCTCATTTAACATTACATCCATTTGAAAAATGGGGTTTAGACTTCATTGGTCCTATAGATCCTAAATCTCAATAGAAGGAATACATTTTGGTGTGCACATATTACCTCACTAAATGGAAAGAAGTGAAAGAATTTCCAAATTAGAAGAGTGAGAAAGTTGCCAAATTCTTGTATGAACACATATTCATAAGGTATGGATTACAAAGATAAATTATTATTGATCAAGGTACAAACTTTATTGCTGAAGTTATTTTTGATCTTGCTAAGGAATATGAAATCAGACATAAGAAGTCTACACCTTATCACCCCCAATATAATGGCTAAGTTGAGGTGAAAAAAATGAAATAGAAGCCATCTTGACAAAAATATTACACTCCTGGGGAGATATTGGGTAGATAGACTTCTAGAGGCAGTTTGGGCATTTAACACAACTTGGAAGACAAAAACAAGATTCACACAATTCGAGACTTTTTACAAGTATGAATTTTGTTCTCCCTATTGAATTCAAGCACAAAACACTAAGGACTACACTTGAACTAGGCATAGATTATTCTGAAGCTCAGAGGTAGAGGATTCTCCAACTCAATGAGTTGGATGAAATGATGAGACAAGCTGTGCATAATACAAAGGTAGTTTAGAAGCAATGGATCAAATGACATGACAGGCTCATCAAGACAACAAAATTTCAAGAAGGTGTTTGGGATCTCTTATTTGAATCAAAGTAAAAGGACCACATGGGAAAAATCAGGACAAGGTGGCTAGGTCCATATGAGATTGAGATAATATTTCCCAATGGAGCTGTAAATGTCACCACCATAGATCATGTGAGATTCAAACTATTGATGAATGGTCATAGATTGAGATTGTAAAAAAATCAAATTGATAGGAGCACCTTCATGCAACAGTTCAAAGGAGGTCAAAGAAGGATGGAGATGATAACATTAGAGTTAAGATCAGAAGTTAAGCTTGCTGGTTCATTTTCTGAAATTACTAAAGATTGAGATATTTCAGTGGCCTTGGTATATCCATCTTGTTGAATACTATGAGGGTGAATAAAAGTGATGTGATCAAACCTCTCAGTGATTAGTAGCACTCAACTAACATGTTTGTTTTCTTAGAATGTCTATTTTACAAGAAGTGCATAGTCTCTGACACAGGGAGATAATACAAAGACTACACGTTCTACTTGTAGCAGCATGCAACAAATATCTTCTTTGTTTTCATGTTTTGTGGAACTTATGATTGCATGAAGAAAATAAGAAACAATCTGCATGTGTGAGTGGTGATAAATGTGACTGACACCTGAACAAGTTAGTATTCCCTCTTTGGGAATTATTTGATTTCACTAAGGATCCTTCAACATGATGTTACATATGCTTGCAGCACTATAACAACATCCACAACATCATGATGACTCAACATGCATCATCATGAAAAACCCAACATGTAGCAAAGGCATAATCATAACAATGCACATGCAATCATCATCCTACACATATCTCAAGATAAGTGCACTCATTTCACTTTAATAAAGTATCAATGGTATGATTATTTTTAATTAATTTTTATGCCATGTCATGAATGTCTTTAAATAGATATTATATGCCACCACCTTTAAACCTATGATTTTTCACTCCACATCACCCCACTTTGTCACACCACTTCACCTCACACGTTTGCAACACTCAAATCAATTTAATTCATTCCTTTTTTGTGTTGCGTGTGATTTGGTCACAAAATTAAAAAACAAAGTACTCAAAACATTCCTCCTTACTCGAATTCTTGCATCATTGTTCCAAAATGTGTGGTTTTCCTATCAAAGCTGAAGTAATTTACAGAATTCAAAATGGGGAGATCTCATTCACTATGAGCCAACTAATCATTCTCAAATCTGTAGCCAACCACATATATTTCAAAGTATTTTTAGAACAACGGATGGATGGATTACATCAGTAAGTTCTAGGGTTTCAATGAATCTATGGTAAAGGAATTTTCTGCCACATTTAAGGATGGAGAGGCTACTATCAAGGGTTTAGTAGTGAGAGTGGATGATGAAATTTTGGTTAGTTACAGGGCTTCTTGTAGAAGGTGAAATTTTCCATGAGAAGGAAAATCCAGATGCAACTAGACAAGACTTCACCGATGCAGATGATGCCTTCATAAATGATCGCCAAGGTACACTTAGGAATTCTCTCAAACCTCTCTAGGCTGAAATTTCAAACTACATTATCAAGTATTTTACTTGCGAAGGTAGATATTCTAGACTAAATACTATCCATTTCAAGTTACTCAATCACTTGAAAAATGATAGGCATGTTAATGTACCCAATTTCTTAAATGAAATCTTGAAAAGGATGAGTAGAGAGTCATAGAGGGGAGGTAAAATTTGTCTCACCATTTTCTTATCACTCTAATTGTAAAACATACATTGGAAAGAAAACATCCTAAACTGAATTGGGAAGAATTTTCAAGGGTTAAGAATATTGATGAATTATTGGGGTGTGGAAATAAAATAAGAAGTATAGGTAGTTTTTCCACTCCTAAAGTTGAACCCATAGTTTCTACTTCTTTTCCCACAGAAACCCCTATTCTGCAAATTCATCATCTATTGAAGAGAACTCCGTTCTTGTATCCCCTGAGAGGATTCTCATTGCTTTGAAACCCTACTTGGATTTTCAACTTCGAATCATCCACCTTAAGAAGTAAGAGAAAATATTCTAGGACCACTTCTAAATCTTCCAAGTCTACCCCTACATCTTCCAAATCTAGTCCTACACCAGTTAGGCACTCAAATAGAATGAAGATTAAAAATCCAAAAACATCAAAGCCCACAAATCCTCAAACCATATTACTTGATAGTGATAAAGAATCTATAGAAGAGAATATTGAGGCCACATCAATGGACATATAGTAGGGAGGTGTTGATGTTAAAATTCATGAGAAACATGGTACTAGGGATCCTATCAAGGGTATGCAAGAGAAGAAATTTGAAGAAAGTGATGAGAAAGTTTTTAAGAAAGTCGTAATGAATATATGGACATTCAGGAAGAGGCATTTCATTCTAGGGAAACCCATGAGAAGCATGAAGAAGAATTATTTGCAAATGAAGTTTAAGACATAGCTCATATAGCCACAAATGATGAAGATAAGATAATGGAAGCACATGACCATACAATGCTTGAAACACATATTGATGAGATGGAAGTTGGGGATGATATGCCCCATGATTTTGAAGAAATCATTGCAAACATTGTTCATAGAATTGAAATAGAATAGCCACCTAAGTAGATTGAGAAGGTACAAAGGAATGTTCCTACAATAATTGAGGAGATAGTTGAGACCATACTGGAGCCTGCTCCACCATTGTTGCCACAAGCTAACATGTAGCCATAGGTTATCATTAGAGAAGTTTTCAAAGAACCTATGAAACCATCTTGTAGGAACATGGCCACACAGACAACCTTATTATACTACTAGGTCCAACAGTTTGAAAACTATGTTAATCGATTACAAGGAAAATGGGAGAGAGAAAATGAAGAACTCATCTTCACTCACTAATAGGACATGGAGGACAAGGACAAGGAGCTTGATGTTAAGGATAAGGATATTGTAAGGCTCAAGAAAAAGAAGGAAGATACAATTCAGCTGACCAATGACATACTCAACTATAGGCCACATTCTAACATTTATTCTATTTTATTAAAAGAGCAGATGTTATAGTTAAAGCTTACCTATATCATTTCATATCTTCCATTTGGATATTAGGGGAGCTAGAAGTTTCTTTAGAATATAGCTAAAAATTCCTCATGAGATTTAACTAATGTTATGTGAATTGTATATGTACAATTATGCTCTTGAATATGATAAGGACTGGATCCTAGTACTTTATTTTTGAGATGTTCCAATTAGGGAAATGTGTTCTTGTTTTAATAACAAATTGAAAGGAATGATAACCAGATCGTACCAAGCCAAGAACATAGATGCTAATCAAACACCACGATCTATAAGATGAAATAAATTCACCAGAATAACTTTACATAAGACCTTTGCAAACAAATGAGAAACAATATCATATATTATTATGGAACTCAATGCAATACATTGAGAATGGGCCTTGTTTAAATAAGCAAGGAATAACAATCTAAGAACTAGTCAAAGTCGTAGATTAAGCCATAAATCAAGGAAATAACTAGTCATCAAAGAAATAGTCAAGACCATAGATTTAGGAGAGAACTAGACATCAAGGATCTAGTCAATACCATAGATCAATGAAAGAACTATAACTAACAACTAGATAATATCTCCTAATATCTAAATAAGATAAAATAAATATCCACAAACATAAGTTGGTGAGGATAAATACAATAAAGGTAAATAAAGTACCTAGGTGAACATGAGCTAAGGTAAATACCTACTCTAACACCCCCCC
Source organism: Taxus wallichiana var. yunnanensis (assembly GCA_018340775.1). Classification (NCBI taxonomy): domain Eukaryota; kingdom Viridiplantae; phylum Streptophyta; class Pinopsida; order Cupressales; family Taxaceae; genus Taxus; species Taxus wallichiana. Next base: position 269,318,347 of record CM031236.1, on the reverse strand, counting down.
TCAAGTGAAGCTAGGGGCCAAAATAGATGTGGCATGTCCACAGTATGAGTCCCGACAACTAGGCTTGATGAGGTACTCATGTACAATAACTAGGAAAAAGGGACACCGCAAGGTACCTAAAACCAATAACAACAAAGTAAAGAGAGTAAATACCTACTCCAAGGCATCCTAAGAATCTCAGCTCACAAAAATTATACAATGCTAAAGAGGTGTGGTGCACACTATGGTCTAAATCCATTGCTCGATCATATAACTCAAAAACAACTGACACTGGGCTTCACCAAAATAGCTCCATGTAAGGAGACTGTCAATGGAGTGATGTCAAAAAGTGAAAAACAAACACCAAACATAATTTGATCAACTGCTAGAAATAGGTGTGCCACGATCCAAGAAAAACCAAGGCAATAAGGCAAGGACACGAGATCCAAATAAATAGGAGTGCCACGATCCAAGAAAAAGCCAAGGTAACAAGGCAAGGGCATGAAACCCAAAGAAGAAATATCAACACCACACCCTCCCATACTGTAGAATGGGTAGAGTGACACCACAAATCTATGAGTTGTCAAAATTAACTACTTGAACACTGAAAAACTAACACTGGGCTCCACTAGAATAGCTCCCCCACAAGAGAGACTGTCAATATGCCAAAAAAGTGTCAAAAATATAGATCCAAAATATCTCAACAAACAAGAGAGATATAAATGTATACACCCATAGATACAAGAATGTAATACCCAAAATTTTAGGACGTCGGGCTCAACCGAAAATGCATCCACAAGTGATCACAACACCCTCCCGAATTTGGCACTTTATAATTGAGTGCATGTAAATATTACAATGAGTAATAGTACCTTTTACATTTGAAATATGTGTATAAAAATGTCACCAATGCATAGATCTTGAAAAAATACACAATTTCAAAAAAAAGATCACCTTAATCCGAGCTATGGATCAAAAGTTATGAGCTCTAGAAGGTTTTTCTATTAAAATAATATTTTAATGTTGATCTTTTTTTCAAAAGGTACACATGACACCCAAATGTCCAAAGGGTAAAAGAGTGCATCCATACGATACAGGATTGCAACCAAAGGATAAAAGCATGTAACCAAAAACTAAAGTGTCCATAGGGTAAACCATTGCATCCAAAGGGTACACATCAATATCCAATGGATAAAAGAATGCACCAAAATGGTACAGATCTTTGTCCAGTGGATAAAAGAATGCATCCAAAACTGAAATGTCCAGAGGGTAAACTAATGCATTCAGAAGGTACACGCTTTTATCCAATGGATAAAATAATGCACCTAGAGGGTAGAGATATGCATCCAATGGATAAAAGATTGCATCCAAAACCAAAATATCTAGAGGGTAAAAGACTGCATCTGGAAGGTACACGCTTTTATCCAATGGATAAAAGAATGCACCTAGAGGGTACAGATCTACTTCCAGTGGATAAAATACTGCATCCAAAACTGAAATATCTAGAGGGTAAAAGATTGCATCTGGAAGGTACACACTTTTATCCAATGGATAAAAGAATGCACCCAGAGGGTAAAGATCTACGTCCAGTGGATAAAAGACTGCATCCAAAACTGAAATATCCAGAATAGCTCCATACAAGGAGATTGTCAACTGACACTGGGCTCCACCAGAATAGCTCCATACAAGGATACTGTCAATGGAGTGATGTCGAAAGTGCAAAAAAAACACCAAACATAACTTGTACAATGCTGAAGAAGTTTGGTGTGCACTATATTCTGAATCCACTGCTCGATCACAAAACTCAAAAACAACTGAAAATGGGCTCCACTAGAATAACTTTACATAAACCTTTGCAAATAAACCATTGACAGATGAACCTTTACTTCTTGTTTTGAGCATTTTTCTTTAGCAAGTGTAGGGTATCTCTCTTATTTGTTGAGAGATTTTGTATCTTTATTTTCAACACTTTTGGCATGTTGACACGGATGCTCATGTTCCAAAAAAAAAAAAGTGGCGATTGGATGTGACTTTCTCGAAAACACGCGACACACCCCAAAATAGTAAGTTGTGTAAACACCCATTAAAATCCTTAGCCCTTGGTCATATGGTATGGTCATATGAGGGCTTAAAGCTTGTGATTCCTACTAGTAGGTGCTTAACTTCAGCCCCCTTTAATTTTATTTGTGTGGTGAAGGCAACAACAATTTATTTTGTTTTAGTGGCAACTAAAATAAATAATAGAGAAAAATATTAAAAAGCTTGTAACTTTTGATTGGTAACTCGGTTTTGAGTGCCATTTTTACAAAAGTGCTTGTTTTTTCATGCTCTTTCCATTGGAGTTATTTATTTTGAGACTTGCACTATAATTATAAAGTGTCAAATATGGAGGAGTGTTGTAATCAATTGTGGATGTAATTTCATTTGAGCTTTGAGCGTCCTAAATTTTGGGAGTTGCAATTTGTAACCACTTATGTGTGTGGATACCATAAGATGCTCTAATAACATGAAAGGAACAATAAATAGATCATACCATAAGATGCTCGATACCCACTTATGAAATTGTTATCGAGCCCGGTGTTAGTTTGTCAGTGTTTGAGTAGTTGTTTTGACAACTCATATAGATTTGTAGCATCACTCCACCCATTTAGTAGTATGAGAGGGTGTGGTGTTGATATTGCTTCTTTGGGTTTTGTGTCCTTGCCTTGTTACCTTGGATTTTCTTGGATCGTGACACTCTAGAGTTTGTGTCCTTTCCTTGTTGCTTTGGTTATTGTTCTTGGATTGTGGCACACCTATTTGTAGCAGTTGATCGAATTATGTTTGGTGTTTTTTTGAACTTTCAACATCACTCCGTTGACATCTCCTTGTATGGATCTATTCTGGTGGAGCCCAGTGTCAATTATTTTTGAGTTTTGTGATCGAGCAGTGGATTCAGACCACAATGCACACCAAACTTCTTCAGCATTGTATGAGTTTTTGAGCCAAGCTTCTTGGGATGCCTTGGAGCAGTTCTTTACTCTCTTTACTTTGTTATTCTTGGTATCAAAGTAGGAGATTGCTATTGACATCCATATGTAAGTTTTATTTTGTAAATAAATTATTTATGTATTCATATATTTGGGATTTGGTCATATTTTGTTGCTGCATGCATTTTTATGCAAAACAAATGATTCCATTGGATCTGGAAGGTGTGAAAACCCTAAGATCGACTGTAAACTCGACCATTTCTGGAGGTAGTCAGTTTTTGTGGTTTTTTTATTTTTATAGAGAAGCACACAGGTGTGCCTCGGGATTCAAGCCAAAGAAAGAAAATGTGATTTTATTTATTCGGGTTTGTTGGATTTCTCGAGATCTATACTAGATTTTTTTTTGTTGCAGCGAGATCTATCTTGGTTTACGTGCGGGAAGGTTTTGGGTCTTTCCTTTCATGGTATCGAGCTACATGACTTGTCGGTTACCTCATGTTAGCTAAGGTAAATCTGTATGAGAACATCTTCCTTCTTCTTCTTCTTCTCTTTCCTTATAGTAGGATTCTTTCCTTCTTTTGGTTTGAGATTTCTTCATGGATATATTGTACATGAGTACCTCATCAGGCCTAGTTTCCAGGACTCATACTATGGACATGCCACTTCTATTTTGGCCCCTAACTTCACTTGAGGGGGGTGTTAGTGTAGGTATTTACCTTAGCTCATGTTCACCTAGGTACATTATTTACCTTTATTGTATTTATCCTCACCCACTTATGTGTGTGGATATTTATTTTTATTTATTTAGATATTAGGAGATATTATCTAGTTGTTAGGTATAGTTCTTTCCTTGATCTATGATATTGACTAGTTCTTTCCTAGATCTATGGTATTGACTAGATCCTTGATTTCTAGTTCTCTCATAAATCTATTGACTTGACTAGTACTTTAATGACTAGTTCTTTCCATGATTTATGGCTTGATCTATGACCTTAGTGGTTCTTAGATTTTTATTCCTTGCCTATATAATCAAGGCCCATTCTCTCCAAGAACAACTTCCAGAACCTCAAGCATTCCATGTAACTCAAGGTAGCGAGGTGATGCAAAAGGATTCATAAAGATGTCTGTAACCTGCTGCTGAGTTGGAAGGTACTCCAAGCAAAGAAATCCATCCTGAATGTGCCGCCGAATGAAGTGGATGTGTATCTCGATATGCTTGGTCCGATGGTGCTCAACTGGGTTGCAAGAAATGTGAATTACACTTTGGTTGTCACACCAAAGTACAGTCAATGAATCGTGGGAATCCAAACTCTATCAATAACTCGACGAAGCTAGAGAATCTGGCGACTCACCTTGTAACTATCATGGATTACGAGAATGATATGATTTTGAGTTCATGGGTAAATACCTACTCTAACAAAAATTGTACATGTCAAAACATATGGAAAAATACAAGCACTTTTCAAAAGTGCAACCATTAATTATCAAGGGTGAAGCTGAAAATACGGGGACAATTATTGAAGAGTATGGAAAATACATGAAACATAAGGAAATTAGACATTGAGTACACCAGATGAGAAAAGTAGCTCATGAAGAAGACAAGGACACCATTAAACTCAATTCATGAGAGATAACACATGCCCGATGAATATCTTTGGTAAGATATGTCCCCTGAGATGTAAAGAAAAGAAATGTACTCCTATCATAATATCATTCCAAATTTTAGGAGGGTAAATGCATACATTGAATTTTCTAAAGGATGTGGAAAAACTTGGTTTCCCATTGGTTATTATCCCCCAATATTCCACTATCCTATACCACATTGGTCTGGTGAAAATAAACTAGATGACGACATACATGATAGAGTCATGGATAGATACAAAAGGAATGGAGGTTATTTCTTCACAGAGCCTGAAGGAACATCTACACCAATGGATTTCGACACTTATGAAACTAGAAAACTAAGAAACCTAAAGAATATTGAATGAGGACATTCAAGAAGTTAAGTCTGGGGGTGTGATGAGTCATTTATTTTCCTTTTTAAAAACACCTCATCTTCTATATTATGTTGAGCCATTTGTAGCCCTAGAGTTTTGTTTACCAGTTATACTACTAGACATTTTCATTATAACTTGAACTCATGGCATGGATATAAGTTAATATAATTATTACTAGTTTAATTTATTTTGTGGGTTATGAGTATGCATTTATTCTTTTGATTGAAATATGATTTTAAATGGTGCTTTGTATAATGCCATCCTTATTTGGAAATAGCTTGTTATATGCTACAACTGATATGCAACCAAAGGATCCATATGTAACAAATGAAATGCAGCCAAAGAAACTCATCCACAACAAAGGGACTCATCCATAGTAAAGTGTCCACAGCCAAAGGAGGTCACACACATAAATAAAGTCATGATTCTGAGGAGTTTGTGCAATGTGGACATCACACCTAAGATCACACGTGTCAATGGAAGAAGAAATTATGAGAAATAAGAGAGAATGTAACACCATCATCTTATTATGTAGTGTAACTTAACAAAGAATTAACTCATTTAATTCATAATTTAATAACTGGTTGATCAACTAATCGATTAGTTAAGTTATGTGATTGATATGTAAAAACTCCGAGTAGTTACTGTTACATGCATGTAGTTTCTAGATTGTTTGGTTAAGATATTTTACTTAAATTAACTGGAACTCCTAATAGAACTATCTCTCTTCACACTTTTGTTGTAATGAAAGATATAAAAAGGAAAGATTAATTATGTAGAAGGGGATGAATCCATAAATAGATAATTTGTTGTATTTTTGGATTGTATTCTTCATCTTTGATGAAATAAGAGTCTAATTTCTATTTATTCATTATAGACATAGGACTTTGGAGGATTAGCACCCAAGGCAAGCCCCCTTGTGGTTTGTTAACTCTCTCCTTTTGTTTGTTGATTTAGTTCATTGTATGATTATATTAACAATTAATCTAAAAAACCAAAGAAAACTTTCACACACACACACAATATTTTTCTTTTAATTATTTTTATTAAATGTTGACAAGATACAATATTTTTTCATTTTTAATAAATAATTAAAAACAAGTACCGTGTAAAATCAGAGAAATAATAGATAAATTCACCAAAAAATTGACACAAGACGTGATAATGGAGTTCAACACTTGAGGAATGCATCGCCGGGTCTAGTTGAATGGGATTGTTCTATTAAAAATATTTCAAATAAACACTTACAAAGGTTTCTAAAAGAATCCTATCTTCTCTTTGTAATTTCCTACTAAAAATAACTCTTTTTACAATTTCTCCAAATTCTTCTCCTAGCCCCTGTTATAGGCTACTCAATAAAATACACAGTCTACCCAATACCACTTCAAATATGATAGAGCTCTATTTATACCACTTTGAACCCCGGGCGCAATGGTAAAGCATTTATCCTTTTATCACGTTGGGAAAGCAGTCGAATCCCATACCGATCACTTTGTGCATTTTCCTTAGTGGGAAAGATCCCACATTTTTGCGCTAAAGATAGAGGGGTTATTTAAATGGTAGGTGGTGGTAATAATATAGTATATTTTGAGTCATTTTGGACGTCGTTGGTTATATAACAACTTGTTTCTTATGCTAAGTTTGGTGCATGAATGGTAAGGATGAGTGATTTTTTCATTATGCATGAAAAACAATATGGCTATAAAGGAAGTTGATGAGTTGAAGGGATAATGTGAGTTGGTTGGAAATATATATATGTAATGCATGGTAGTTAGATATAATGTAATGGAGATTAGAGTATAAGGTGGCTAATGTGGAGAGATAAGGGATGGTTTAGTAGATAGGTTCACTAATTCGGGCTATCCACCGAGCCCTTTATAATGCAATATTAATAAAATCCCACATTGAACAAGAATTTACAAGATAGGAACATATCTACAAAATCCCTAAAATAACAATATGAAGTAAAGGAGGCCAAAATAAACCTATATAATCAAGTGTGTCGAACACTGGTGAGGGTCCCCAAGCTAGCAAATAGTGGGGCCCACCTTTTCGTCATCGAGTTTCCAAGACCGATGTTTAAACCAATTTGTTTTTCTCTTTGTTCATATTTTCCATGTATTGCATTTTTGTTGGTCCACTTGGCGAGCATGCACACGTTCACCCTACACATAGTCCCAAATTCACCAGTTTCCCAAAAATTTCAGTAATCCATAATTTTTTCATACATGCTCGATTCTTGCAAACAAGATATCGCGAGAAATCTCAAATTTTTATCCATTCAATGAAACAATTCATAACTGATTCTGAGAATATTTTAGATCAATGTTTCTCACTGAGGATCCTTTGGACCACTCCTCCCCATTGAGAAACTTTTGGACCTCCAAAATTTAATTTAATTGGTAAATAGCCTAGGGTACTTCTTCCTTAGCTTTCTAGTTTCCATCCATTTCACCTTATTTGGAAGCATTCCTTTTAAACCAATACAAATATATTCAACATCACATCTTCACGAGGTTCTAACCTTCCTGTCCAAAATGATGTCAGCCTACAAATCATCCTAATAATAAGGTGAAAAATCATGAATAGAAGGTACAAAATTAGCATCATCATCCATAATCATAGGAAGTTCATACAATTTTAAGTTCTTAACATTTACTGTTGAATAAATTTACACGTTTGGAGTTGAATCAAGCTGGAAGGCATTATTACCAATTTTCTCCACTATTTAGAATGGACCATACCAAATAGGTTTTAACTTTTTACCTTCACATGTCAACCTTTCCTTGTTGATGTGAAGCCAAACTGAATCACCAACTTGAAACTTGTGATCAGTTCTATGTTTATCATGCCTTGCTTTGTACTTTTCTTGAATTTTCTCCAACTATTCTCGGACATATTGATGGACCTGTTGTATTTGCTGCACAAATATTTTAGCTTTGTCAAGAATCACTTAATCCATTAACAATAGTATCCTGTCTAAAAGAGAAATCTAATGGAGATTTAGGAAGATAACCATAACAAGTATCAAATGGAGACTTCAAAGTAGAAGAATGTAAGGCACGATTATAAGCATGTTACACATAATATAAATGTTCATCCCATAATTTAGGATGTTTACCACAATAACCCCTAAGAAAATGTACCACTATGTGGTTCACAACCTCTGTTTGACCATCATCTTATAGATGGAAAGTAGTGTTTTTATTCAGTTTAGTGTTCATTAAAACCCATAAAGTTGACCAAAATTCCCCAAGAAACCTGGAATCCCATTCTAAAATAATTGAAGTGGGAAAACCCAAATGAACACATACAAAGTGAAAGAATAAATGTGTAATCCCTTCACCAGTTTTTTTTTAGTACAAGGAATCAACACACACATCTCACTAAATATGTCCAAAATAACATATAAATAGTCATGTTTCCTTTGTGACATGGGAAAGCATCCTACAAAATCCATGGAAATACTTTCCCATGGATGTGTAGGGACAAGAAGAGGAGTGTAAAGTCCTAAATTCTTGTTGTCAGGATTGCTCATGACACAAAGAACACATCCTTTTATATACTTGGTTACATGTTCATGCATTTTAGGCCAATAAAAATACATCTGTAAATGTGCAACTGTTTTACCAATACAAAAATTTCCAGATATAAGAGAAGTATGAGCTTCCCTAATCATATGCACTCTTTCATTTTCTTGGGATACAAAGTTTACCAGAACAATATAAAAGTCCATCATGCACATGATAATCCAATTCTCCTACTTGTTTCCCACTCATTAAGTCCTCATACACTTCTTTAAAATCAACATCATAAACATATTTCTCTTTATAACTATCATGAGCAAAAGAAATATGCTATGAAAGAATAGATGCAACAACAACTGGAGGTATAGATAACATATCAACAACATTTTTTGTATACCTTTCCTATACGATCACGAGATGAAAGCTGCTGCAAGAATCCCATCCAACGAAAGTTTCTAGACTATCTCTTTGTTTGTTTTTACAAGTATTGGAGGGGATGATGATTTGTATGTATTATGTTTTCTCTTCTCATCAAGTAATTTTTCCAATTCGTTACACTCTGCACTAAAGCATAAAACTCTTTATCATAAGTTGGATAATTTCTTAACATAATCATGAAGGTTTCTAAATGGCAACACACAGGTCATTTATTCTACATCAAAACTAACCCCATTTCATAGTCACTAGCATTCATCTCAATCTCAAATGAATGCTGCAAATTTAGAAGTGCCATGATCGAGTAGTACTGATTTTCTCTTTCGGTGCATCAAAAGCACTCTCTTGTTTTCCTCTCCGAAATACCTATTTAATACTTGTCAAAACATGCAAAGGAGATGTAATAAATGAGAAGTTAGCAATAAATTTTCTCTAGTATTGTACTATACCAAGAAAAATCATAACTTTTGTCACATTAGTGGGTCTAGGCCAATTTACAATGACCTCTAATTTTTCAGGATCTATTTTCAATTCACTATTTCCCACAACATAACCCAAATAGATTAAATATGTTTTCCCAAATTCACATTTTGACATCTTCAAAAATAATTTTTCTCCTCTTAATGCATCTAAGACTTTCTGGATGTGAATAACATGATCATCCCAAGACTTACTGAAAATAAGAATATCATCTAAGTAGACAATAATGAAATCATCAATGAATGGTCTAAAAACATCATTCATAACTCTCATGAATGTTGTCGGTGCATTGCACAATCCAAAAGGCATCACTAACCATTCAAATAATCCTTGTTTTGTTTTAAAATTAGTTTTCCATACATCACCTTCATTAATCCTTACTTGGTGATAACCACTTCTTAAATATAACTTAGTGAAGTAAATTGCATTCTTTAATTGATCTAGTAAATCATCTATTGTAGGAAGAGGGTAATGATTTTTCATTGTGATTTTTTAAGGCATAAAAATCAACACACATTCACCATGTGCCATCTTTCTTTGGCACCAAAATAATTGGAAATCCATAAGGAGATGTACTTGGATGAATAATACCTTTTTCCAAAAGTTCCATCACCTATTTTTTGATTTCCTCATTTTCAACCACAAACAATCTATATGTTCCAATATTGGGAAGAGGTGCATCTTGTAGCAATTATATCTCATGTTGAACCCCTATTTTGGGAGGTAGACCACGTGGATCCTAAAAAACATCATCATAGCTAGAAACAATTTTTACTAATTCATTATGATGTTTTGGATCACAATCCTCAAAATCCTTTTCATGATCTTTCTCTTTGGCTTTGATCAACATGAGTATAAAATTCTTGATTTAGTTGACAAGCCTTTTCATCGACTGTCATAACCAAGAAAAGACTTGTTTTTACATGGCGATCTCTAATAATAAACTCAATTCTATTTTTACAAGTATTTATTCTCCCTATAGAAGATTGATTTATGATCATACAAATATGGACTTCCCAAAACTACACCACAAATATACAAAGGAACAACATCCAAATCAACCTCATCAATAAATTTGTATGTAATGGAAAACCTGAATCTACAAGTTTTCGTTACTGTAGCTTTGCATCATCACAAACCCAACCCAAAGGATAAGGCTTATGATGTGGTTTAGTTTTGAGTCCCAATTTCTTAACAACCTCCTTTGAAATCAGATTATCTTGAGATCCACTATTAAAAAGAGTATCAATTTTTGTGAGTTTTGAAATAACTCTAAGGTGGAAATGCTTATTCCATTTATTTTTAGCATGCATAGATTTTTGATTAGAGGAAGATGCAACATTTGATGAACTAGTATTGGAAGAAGATAAATAATGATTATCTTGAAAACTCATAGCTGTGATCTTGATTTCATCTCCTGAATCAGACCCAAGATCATGAAACACACTATTTATTTTGTTCTCTTTTCATTTTTTATCAGCCATCCATTTAGGCTTAGTTTCTCGATGTAATTTCCATCATCTAGAATCATCATGGTTCTTTTTATAATGATTGAAAAATGGTTTTTCCATATTCTTTCTTAATAGTATAGTTTGTTTTTTTCTTACCCTTTCCTTTTCCTTTTCTTTCGAACCTTTTTATTTTCCTTCATATTTCTTGTTTGTTTTAGAGGAAGAGAAAGACTCTTTACCCATTTTCCTCTTACTTCCAAATGTGTATCTTGTACACACACTACATCAAGATTAGTAGGACCTAAAACAAGAATCATATGCCTTAGGTAACTATGTAATCTAAAAATGTACTTAAGCAGTGTTTCTTGTGTATTGAGAGAAATACCAAGAATTAGATCCCTTTTCCTAAACTCTTGTGTATAATCCATGAACACTTTGTCCCTTAGTTTGTCTCAATGTTTGTCAATCCATCACAGCTTGTTGCTTGTAACCAAGAGGATAAAATTACTTCCTAATATTTGAAACAATATCAGACCAATAAGTGATTGCATTACCTTTGGTTTCATCTACTTCCTAAATCTTACCCTCCCACCATATGAGTGTTGTGCCATTCATGTAAAGAGTTGGCAAATGAATCTTTGCATCATCATCTACAATTTTCGAACCCTACAATTCATCTCAATTTTCTTGATTCAGTTATCCAACTTCTCTACATTAATCTCTCCATTATACATTGGAAATTAAAACTTGATATCTAATTTTAATGAAGGAAAATCAGATTTTTGAGTTTCACCTTTAGGAATATCAGAACTAGAGCTTTCTTCCTTTTACCTTCTCTAGTTACTTTTTCCCTTTTCCTATCTTGGTACATTTCTTCCACCATTTATTTCATCCGATGTAATGATTGAAAAAATTCTTTTTCTTCTTGATCCACCATTGAAGGACTTAGAGATCATCTTGTACTAATTTCGGGATCCTCTTCTACTAACTATCCATCACCCTTCTTAGATCGGGACCTTGTTAACATCAGACACAAAATTTCAATCCAAAACTATTAATGTGAACCAAAACCAACTCTAATACCAATGATCTAAAAATATAAAGAAAACATGCACACCTATAGTCAATATTTTTATTTTAATGATTTTCAATTAAATTTTGACATTACAATCTTTTTACATTTTTAGTAAATAATTAAAAACTGCAAGTACTATGTAAAATTAGAGAAATTCACCAACAATTCGACACAATACATGATAACAGAGTTCGGTGCTTGAGGCTTATGTCTCCAAGTCCAGTTGAATGGGACCGATCTATTAAAAATATTGAAAATAAATAATTACAAAGGTTTCAACAAGAATTTGATCTTCTCACTATAATATCCTTCCAAAAATAACACTAGTCTCTTTTTACAATTTCTCCAAATTATTCTCCTAGCTCTGTTACAAGCTTCTCAATAAAATACAGTCTATCAATAGCACTTTAAATACCATAGATCTCTATTTATACCACTTTAAAACCTTAGGCACAATGGTACAATTCCTATCCTTTTGTCTCGTTGGGTAAGGCTCGAATCCCATACCAATTATGCACATTTTCCTTAGTGGAAAAGATCCCACATTTATTACGTTGAAGGTAGAGGGGTTATTTAAATGGTAGGCATTGGTAATAATATAGTGGATGTTGAGCCATTTTTAATGTCATTGGTTATATAACATGGTTTCTTGTTGTAAGTTTAGCGCATGAATGGTAAGGCCAATTGAGTTGGTTGTTGTGCATGTAAAGTAGTATGGCCACAAAGGAAGTTGATGAGTTGGAGGGATAATGCGAGCTAGTTGGAAATAGATATATGAAATACGTGGTAGTTAGATATAATGTGATGGATATTAGAGTATAAAATGGCTAATATGGAGAGATAAGGGGTGGCTCAGTGGATAGGACAACCAATTTGGGCTATCCACCGATCCCTTTACAATGCAATATCAATAAAATCCCATATTGAAAAAGAATTTACAAGATGAGGCACATATATACAAAATCCCTGTAATATCAATATGAAGTAAAGGAGGAAAAGACACCCCTCCATAATTGAGTGTGTCAAACCTGGATGAGGTGCCCCACCTAGCAAATAGCGAGGCCCACCCGTCCATCACTGAGTGTCCAAGATCGACGATCAAACCAAACTTTTTCCCTTTGTTCATATTGTCCATGTGTCGCATCTCCATTGGTCCACTTGGTGAGCATGAATGCATTCAACCTGCACGTACTCCCAAATTTACTAGTTTCCTAAAAATTTCAATGAGCCATAAGTTTTGCATACGTGCTCGATTCCTACAAAAAGATATTTCCAGAAATATCAAATTTTTCTCCATACAATAAAACTACCGTAATTGATTCTAAGAAGATTTTAGATCGGCGTTTCTCAATGAGGATCCATTGGACTAACAAAATTTTATTCCTTTATCTATGTTCTATTTTTACATGCTTTTTCATTAGCCATAGTATTTACTTTTAGTCAGAATTTAGTTCATTTCTAGCATTTTTATTTCTTAATTGTAGTGATAAAAATTTACATTATTACCTCCCAAATATTTGTAAGCTGTGCATATAACACTTGGCACTATTAAAAGTTTACATCCCTTAGTCGATAATTAAACGATTTTGGATTAATAAACACAATACTAATTACTGAAAGTTAATTTGAACCATCACCCATAGTGTCACAAGACAATCAAAGCCCATGAACCTACAAAAATAGATACACAACCACACGGAAGGTATTACATTAAAAAATTGGACACCTACACTGTCATTGCAAGAAAATAAAGGCCCTTATGTCTCAATTATAGTATGAAGAAAGCATAGACACACAAATAGAAATCATAAATGAAAAAAATTATAACAAGATATGATGTAAAACATATGATATATTATGCAGAGCATCTAGGATCTTAAAAAAACTTAACCAAAATAAGTGGTTCAATATTATCAATGCATTCACCTTTGTTAACTAGTAATTTTCTCGTTCTTATCAACTTCAAATGTCTTTAAAGATTTCAATTTTGGCTTACAAGGATCAAATGGAATAATGGTACCTTATAAAAATGTTCAAGAGTCTCTACTCTTCCTAACACATCCACCGAATTGGTTCACACTACTAGAGTTTAATCGTCTAGGTCTCTTCATGCAAAAACTATCAACTAGTTTCTTAAGAACCAGGTTGATGGAATGGTACGACTTAAAGAATTCCACAAAAACCTGATCAAAACAATGTAATTTATGAATAACCTTTTCCAATTTAGAGGTGTGGGTGAAAATTCTTGACTCAACTCTTAATCTATTTGAAACTTCACTTACAAAGCTCCCTCATAAACCTAGTTCTTTCTATTAGCCTTGCCCTAAGATTGATTCACTTGTATCTTTTGATTAAGAAGTTAAATATACTAACCAAACCCTATTTGAAATACCCATTTGGGCCAATAGTATGTGTACAAAATATTGAAACCACCTTCTATGTGAAAAATTCTTGGAAACCACTTGTTTAGACCTCAAGTTATGTCTCTTTATTTTTGCTACAGATATTTTAAGAGATTATCATTAGCATCTCTCCACCGCACAGATTACATTACATTTAAAAATTCCTTTGGAATATTGTTTGGGAAATGATAAGTATGGGGTTTTACTAATTTATATCCCTTATATCAAATATTTAAGCCTTCAAATGTTTTAGATTCCTAAAACCCTAAGGGTTTGTTGTAGGAGGCCCGAGAGCACAAATTCTTTCACCAAAAATATTATATTCACCTCAAAGGGTTACAACCACTACAAAGAGGTTTGAGGGGATGTTTAGGAACTAAATAACTTACAATAATGTTTGACTATTCTAGAAACTTGTGTTAGACTCAATGTCTAGTCTGCCATGTCATGGAAGAAACTGAGATGACTAATTGTTTAGGATCCTTTGAGTGATGCTTAACTTAATATTAAATCATAGCTCTCAATCATGCCTTCTGAGCCCTATTTAAGAGCTAGGAAATTGGATGCATCCATACTTATCTCCTTCTAATCCTGACATTAGTTAAGATAGGCTAAATTGTAGGTTCTAAGCGTATTATAGTCTCCTCTGTGACCCTTAGTTCACTACTTCACAAAAACTCAAGGTAATTCCTTGTAAATTAATGTAATACACAATTATATGAGTCTCACCAATATTATAACATCCAAGACTCACATTAAGGTCTTTTCCTTTCTTCTTTCATAGTTATTCATGAACATGTTTCATAGTGTATACATACACAAGATTACCAAAACCTTTCTTTTGGAGATCTAAATTCTAATTCCATTTGATTGACCAATGAGTTAGAGATAGTTACACAATGAAATATATATATTATTGGCTTGAATTCCTTCCATAACTAAATTCTTGAGCCAAGAAACCAAGGAAAGGTTTAAGAGTTACATACCAAGAAGTGCATAATGATAACTAGGGTTACACTAGCATCTTGACACATCTCAAGGAGAATCTAATGATCACACAAGACTATATAAAACACTTTAAGAACCATTAAGACCCACTAGAACAATTAAATATGCTAAGAAAGAAAAAATTGGCTCTACTAAGTTCAAAATTTCAAATTGAGAAAATTTGAGGGAAACCTCCTAATTCAAAATTTGAACCTCTAGATCCTAAAATGATAATAAGACTGAATCCTATACCTTTCTAAAGACTTATACATACCAAAAATGACATTATATGCCCTTGTAATGATTTTGCTGAATCATAAATAATGCATAAAAAATTAAAACATTAAATTATATACTCACTTTACTAATAAGATTTAAACAAATTATTCACCTTTACTTTTCTCTTGGATGATCATACCATAGGATTATATAGGATTACAACTTTGCAATAGTGACTTAACTATCATTATCGATGTTTTTGATCTCCATGCCATGATTATTTACCCTTTTATAACCTCAATGAAATTAAATATGTGGTCTTAATTTATAAAGTAGCAATAATCCTTATCTTGTTCGACATCAAACTCCTTAAATCTAGGAAGGAAAATAAGAGTCTTTATTCCTTAGTCATCCATCCACCACTTTTTACCCTAGTGTTCTCATCAAATCATACTAGGACCCACAATAGTTGTCTCTTCACCACTCAAGTCTAAGCTTATACCAAATTATCTCCCAAAACTTCCCTTAGTCCTCTTACACTATGGTTCTCATAGCATGAATACAATACTTTAGTATCTGATGGATTCTTTATTTGTTCACACCCTATTCTTCATGACAAGAAGGTTATATCACACACAAAATTCACCCAAGCTAACCAATCACACCAATCTCTCACTATTATGTAAGGCTTCCCTCTAGGATCTTAAGACAAGGTGTGTCTGCATACCATATAGGGATATAGAATTCTAGGACCACCCAAAATGTTATCTCAAATCCTTCCAAGCATATTTTTCATTCTCAAGGTGTTACCCAATTTTCACCTTTTTATTTCTTAAGCTCCTCTTGGAAATATCCTTTTCTTATTGGTTGCCTACTAACTCTAACTAGCCCCTTTTCCACCTACTATCACGAGTAACTAAAATTTTAGGAGGTTCCATAGGATAAATAGACCATATTATAGCACCCATTATGTCATTTGACTTATTCTAGAAGTTTAAATGCTTCAATCAAGGTTTAGAGTTGGGTTCCTTTGTTAGGTGACTTCAGAACTAGGTCTGTCCTTACTTCACACAATCTTGGGATGGATTGTAAAGATTTTCTTCAAGTTCCACTAATGAATATATAAATTTATTCTTGAATCATCTTAAGAACCTCCCTAGCATTACTTCTACCAAATTTCATGTTTTCATTCAATGATTTGGGTCTAAAAACTTCATGCCTTAGCAAGATCCTGACTGTAGGTTATAATGTAACACGAGAGGAGAAAATTTATTGTATCTTTCTTCCATGTTGGGTTTATGGATCTAAGCCCTCTCTTAATGTTTATATCACCTTATTTCTCAGTTCTAAGTTACTAGTAGGTCATTATAGAAAACATATCATTCAAAATCAAACAAGAATAGTCTATTTTGCATGTCAGGGACAATGTCCCTGCACAATTTGTAAAGTTAGGAACTTACATGGAGGAATGAATTCACTATTTTATAGAATTATTCACTCTTGTGCTCATCACAATGGTTCCAAGCCTCTTCTTCTTGAATACAAGTGCCAATATGGACTTCCTTTAATGCAACTAGCCAAATAAAAATTTAGTTTAGGTTATTTCATAGAAACCCTAACATGTAAGAAGATCATAGTCAAATTGTTTAAAATCCATGTTTTTCTTACTAAAAACTCCAATTACTCACTCAACTAATAATATATCTCATGCACATTTCACAGACAGGTTGGACACAAGACTTCCGCACTATATTCATAGTTCCATTCCACTCAAGATTTCATCAAGCCAAGCCCTATACATAAAATGACACACCTTTAATATCTTGAACAACAACGCCTCTTACCTTACTCAAGGATCACCACTCAACATGCTCAACAAATACTATGAACCATGCACCTTGCACCCTACATAGATGCTAAAAAATTCACAAGGTTGATAATACACCTGAACTACCAAAAATCACTCCACCAAAATTCAAATACTAAGATTAAGTTCCTATTGCATTGAATTTGAGGTTGGGAATCCACTCTGAGATTAAAGAACCAAATATACACAATAAAAAACAAAAAAAATATGTGAGAAAATATCAAAAAATTACTTTTTTTCTTCCTTCAATACTTCGTAAAACTCATACATTTGATTCATATCCAGATAGGAATAAATGGAAACAATTACATTATTCTTCTTATATCCACTTTATCCTTTCTTACTCGAGATTCTTCTCATTGGGTCAGTTACAAACAGTCTCATAATGAGCTTCTATTCATAAAGAGTTACTTTTACCTAAAAATGCCTTGATTTTAGCATTACTTAGCATGTCACCTCAAAGTACATAATTACACACATACTTAACTCAGTCCCTCCTCCTATATATAGTTTCGAGTCTCAATAATATACTAAAGATATAAAAACCACACCAAAATGGACCTTATAATTTAAACTACAATTTTGAAGGGAAATGCCTCATTTGAAATTTGAAAGGCCTAGACACCAACATGTACTATTGTATGACACCTAAAGACCTCTAGGACTCATGAAAACATCTAACACACCAAATATATTGTCTTTATGGTTTATTTAGATAGCTAGAGTGATTCTCCTACATGATATATGATATATGATATATGATATATGAATGAGATAGAACTAAATCTAAGCCTTGTATAAGACACATGTTAGTAATGTTAGTCCAAAATATAGAAAATAAACAAGATATATATGTAATCAAGTGTAATGAGGAAAGAAAGGAACTATAATGGAAATATAACACTGGATGTAGTATACAAAAGGAATATGCCCCAGAGGTTAGCGAGTGTGGGTAAAGGGAATTCCGACACCTATCATCATATACCACTTTGTGTATGTCCCAAAATATGCTTAGTATGCCATGTGGACACGTGTGTAAAGAATAAATGCTATCTATCAAACCAAAGACATGTACACCATGTATAATGTAACGTTTAAATAATGTATGCTATAAAAACATATCCTAATTTTATATTTTTGTAAATATATGAATTTTATTGTGTTTGGGATCTCCATGAAGGAATAAATGAAAACCTATTTTCTTAAGATAAGGAAGGGTGATAAAATAATTCCTTCATGAAGGGGAATCGATAAAAATGATATGAGTAAAGAATGGGAAGAAATATTTCCTCCTAGTGTGTGTGCAGGTAAAGTGAGGTTCAGGTGTAGAAACTTCTCCCTCAATAGTCAAGTTGAACCTATAGACTTAGTGCATCATTAGGTAATGAGAGGGGGATAGGATGAGAAGTAATCCGGGAGAAAATTACAAGGAGGTAAAGTAACCACTTGAAAATGATGGATATTCAAGCCTTGAATGCATCATAGAATGTGACTCAAGTGTAAGTAGAAGCTGTGGTGTTGATATGTGTTGCATAAAGTTAACGAGGATAGCTATAAATAGTTGAACACTAAGTAGAACATAATGTTTAATATTTTAGGGGTGGAATAGAAGAGTGGGAATTCCTATAAGGCCAACATGAATCAGTAGGGTGAGTTGTAAATCTATAAGATCTATATAAGGTAGTATGAGGCTACTGGTTAAGAAAGATATTGTGTACAAAATAAGGCATATAGGTATACCTATATGACCTAGAACTATGTGATATAACATGTGCAAATAAAATCCTATCAAGAGACCTTAGATTATGTGAATCCATGTGTGTAACCAAAGGACTAGGGGAGACCTAGAAGTAGTGTTGTGTGAAAGAGTGTATAAAATAATAAGAATATCTTTAGGTGCACTAGGGAGATGGGGTGGAGACTGCAAAAGAGTGAGGAAGACAAGGAGAGAAATACCTACGAGGAATACCTTAGATAGCGAGAATTTTTTAATGACTAATAAACTTGATGAACCAATGAATGATAGATAAGATAACCACGAGAGCATGTAGCAAAAGGGGACCTAAATGCACAACACACTAATAGTGATATATTTAGATAATAATAATGAATTATGTGTAGTATTGGATACAATAGTGATTGATAGTGTAATGTGTTGAAAATTTGGATAATAATCAAGAAAAAGACTCTCAAAATAAATATTAAGAGACTAAAGTAATGGCAGAAACAAACATTATCTGCGCATGATGTGGAGTAACAAAGACACCTGAATCGAATCTAATGAATAAAGAAAAAATAGATAATGTATCACATATAAGTAGTGTCATCTATATGTGAATCATCAAAAGAAATAAATAATGTAGTAGATGATGTATGAGAAGTAGTTCCAATCATAACATCCAATGAGTGATCATAAGAGGGTGGTGGTGGCACTGCATGATGTGTATTATGAACTTATGATGTAGATGAATATTTACCATGATTAAGAAGAAGGTCATTGAATATTTTCAACTTAGCATTGTTATTAACATGATTGAAAGCTTCAATGGGCTCATCCCATTCAATTACATTAGTGTTAATGAGATCTTGAATGAAATATCACAACTTAAGACAATGATATGTAGAGTGACAAATGAATTGATGGTATTCACAATAGGTATTAGCATCAAAGATCCTAGTTTGGGGCTTACTCATATCAAACTCAAATACTAGAGTGATAGACATGATATTACATTCAAGAAGTTTCTTTAAACCTATGTGCAAAGCATAAGGTAATCATGTAAATTTTTATTTTGTAGGTTGCAATTGGAGCTTAGTAGGTTGAGTAAAAACATTGAAATTTTATTTATAACTAACCTTAGGGTCATGATTTTATCCTTTGAAAGTAAGTTTCTTTGGAACTTTTCATTGAAAGAATCAGAGGTGCTAGCAACATATTTGAGTTTATTCATATGTAATAGCTTGGCTTCATGCTCCTTCAGTGTATGACATAGATGGTCAAAATATTGAAACTTTTCAAATATGAATGATTCTTACAAGGAGGTAGAAAAGATTTGAACAAAAGGGCTTGTAATGTTAGCTAAGATATTGTTCATTTTAGTAAGCATTATGTGATAATGTAAGATATAGTCACGATAAGATCTTCAAATCCTTTATTGATATTGGATATTTGTGCGTAAGATAATTTCCCTTGATGTTGATTAAAAATTGTGCCAAGAATTGATTCGCCAATGTAGTAAAAGAACACATAGAATGTGTGGGGAGATTATAGAACCATTGTAACACAAAGTCCTTAAGGATCCTAGGGAATATCTTAGTGAGAAATATATCATTAGATGCATAATCAAAGAAAGCAATGTGAAAATATTAAAGATGTTCTTGTGGATCACCCTTTCCATCATAGATATGAAGCTTAGGTGTAGTGAAACCAATAGGAAAAGGGTATGAAACAACATCAAGTGCAAGTGGGTTATGTAATAATTTAGAAGAGTCCATAACATTAGAAGTAGGAGAGACACCTTGTTGTAATTGTAAAATTTGTGCTTAGAGAGAATGCACAAGGGTCTCAAGAGCCTGTGTGCTAGATGAAGATGCATGCAAGCCATTATGGTGATAAATAGGATGTGTTGTAGCAATAGTGGTTGAGGGAGTAGGAATAAACACATTTTTCATGGGTATGCTAGATGTCCCTAAGGAAGTAGGCACAATAGATGTGGGCATAGTAGATATTTGATGAGATCTATTGATAAAGGATGTATCTTAAGATTTTGATCACAAAAATCTTAGAAACAAGTAGAATCTTGATAAGAGGCTCAATGTGATGTGGATTAGCATGGAGTTGAGAATGAAATTTAGATAATATCTCTACTTGGTATTTCTCTAAATTTTTGTCCTCATCATGACTATATTCATATGAGTGTTCACTATGGGTCTCAATGTCATGTAAGGGAACCTCATATGTAGGTAGATCAAGAAGAGAGCTATAAGTAGGAATATAAGAAGCCATTACACTATGATGTTTTCAAGTACGAGGTGAAATATCAAGATTATTAATAGATTGATTATAAATATGAGCACTACACCGATAAGGCATATGAGGAAAGCATAGAGAAACTAAAAAAATAGATCATAATAGATTATGAAACTATAAGGCCACTAGGGTTAGGGCTATGAAATTTGATTAGAAATCACGTTCACCAAATGATATCACTTTTATGAATTTACTATTTAATTCCATTCTAAGATTTTAGATTTGTTTCTAATTAACATACATAAAAAAGATGAAATAACACAATAAGAGGATATTTTGATTTAATTAACTTCTGAAATCAATTGCCTAAATAAGAATAATGCTTTACAAAGTGATTGTTAATATAAGAACTATTAAAATAAAAATAAGGGATTGCACTTAGCTGATTCTCTGAGGATATGGGATATTCTAAGTGATTTAAATGTAGGAACAAGCTATCTTGATACTAAAAGTACTTCATTTCTAAAACTAGGACACGATACTATACGGTCAAAAACATACAACTAGGTCAAAAATATCCATATGATCCTGACCCTTCTATATGGTCTTGGACCTATTTGGATCTTTGAATTTTGTGTACTTCCTCTTCCTAGAAATATTTTTTTCTCTGCATCATTCTTCTTCCCTTTCCTTTATAATGGCTTTATAGCTCTAATCTAACCCCAGACCCTCATATTTTAAGATAGGTGGGTTTTGGGCACCCCTATGCACCACTCACATTGCTACTACTGTGAAGAGGGTTCAAACCACATGTCATTCTGCTAGGATGTGATATCTACCATAGTCCAATTCAAATTTGATAAAATAATTCTTTGACAATACCGTTCTTGAATTTTAAACTTGATCAAACATTTAGGAAGGGTCACTTTACTTGTGGAGAGAAAATGGAGACTCTTATACCTTGTAGTGATTTCATACATGTAGAGAATACTACCCTAATGGATTTGCATGAGTTATTTTGTAGTTTTGGGAGCTTGGAGTTCTTTTTGTGCTTGTTTTATGTGAGGAGATCTTGAAAGTTCTTAAAACCTAAATGAGTTATGATTAACTTGCTTATATAGTATTTTGATTATTTTTATGTTGTGAAAGGCTGATAAAGAGGGAATATTAAACCATATGAAGATTATGCAACTAAATTTTTTGGTGCAGAATGTTTCGGTCCAAAACAAATAAAATAGGGCCAAGTTGTAGATTTGTACAAATTGACCCAAACTGGTGGTTTTGACCCAAAGGGAAAAATCATAGTTTGGATTTATAGGTCATAGGATGAATATATTTAGATGCATTTTATGCTATAAAACCTTAGGAACTAATGATAAAGATGTATGTAAAGATGAGAAAGTAGCCAAAAGAGATATTAAGGTGAGATAAGTAAGAGTGTATAGAGTGTGTTTGTGTATGCAAACATGTAATGTCAAGACTAAAATTTTTAAAGGATAGATTTCCAAATTTAAGTGTCTACAAATATGTAAATATTTAAATATGTGGTATGTAATAAGTTCACTAATTCCCTTCTTTTAAGGAGAGTGAGATAAATATAGATCACCTATCTCAAATTAAATATGATATGTACCATGTCATGTATAATAAGCTAACAACATATATATTTTAAAAAATAAGTGGAGAGTAATTGTATATCCATAAATATATGCATACACTCAAATTTGGCAATTTATCGTTTGAAAGCTGCTAATCTTGACATTGCACAATTCCATGTACAAATGCACTCTCCGAATCTTGCTTAACACACCTTGATAACTCTTTGATTACTAGGATGAGATACCAAACCAGATGGTTAGATTAGTGTAGATATTATAAATATTCTTTAGCGTGAATTAGGTTAGTAATAAATAGGGTGCCTCCCCTTTATTTTAGGAGGGACTTTGTCTCACATACTCTAGTTGAACCCGATATTTTTCTTTGACAAAATATCACACCAATGATTTTAGCGAATCCACCGAGGAATATGGACAAGAACGACTAATCATACTAGTGATTCCATGTTTATCTTGTTCTAATATTTATATATAGAGAAAAGCTGATAAGAAGGGAATATGCTCGTGTAAAGGCGATCAAGAGGTGAAGTTGATCCCTTATTTGATACGATGAAACAACATAATTTTAATCTTGCACTATAAGGTGTTTCTCGGGATGTGCAAGCAGTTCTTCACTTGTGTGTAGGAATAATGTTACGCAAGATCTAACCACATATGATGCTTGTAGAGAATTATTCCTAAGTGACATTCATATTCATACACATAAATTTTTCAAAAGGATGGTTGGACAACAACCACAAGCTCCGGTTCCTTGGGGTCTAGCTATTAGTCCTCTTGCATTGGTTCAACCACTACATGAATTGCCTCACAAATCTCATAAGAATTTCCCAAAATTCAATGGTGATGGAAAGAAACACTGAAAAAACACATATCTAGATTTTCTAGCTTGTGGAGTTTTGGGAGTATCTCATGAAGATGTATCTATTTGACTATTTTTGAGACACTTGAAGGTACCGCCGTGGAATGTTTTTATCATATCCTTCCTACATGTATTACCAATTGGGCCACTATGAGAACAAGGTCTGAGGCTAGATTAAAACCTATGGAAGATTCACATGCATTGTTAGCTCAACTCACAGACATGAAAAAATAAGTACACAACCTTATGTGTGATTTCATGGCAAATTTTAATGATGAGATCCATAAAATCCTAGAATGCATGATTCCCACTCTTGAAAACCAAAAGTGATTCTTTGTCAATGCACAACTTCTTGATGTGAGTTTCTTATTGAGAAGGTCTCATATTCCCAACTTGGATACTATACAATCAATAGCAATATAAATTGAGGACAAAATCATCATGACTAACAATATAAAAATATACTCTTCCAAGGATAAGAATCCAAATACCTCTCAAGGTACCACTGATCCTATGATCCAGAGAATGGCCAATGATTTATTGAATCTAAAGAAACAAATGTCTCAACATGCATCAACCACTCTTTATAGGGATATCCCTAAGAGGAACTTCAACAATAATAATGGTGCTCCTACAAGAGATAGGAATCATTTGTCAGCTGCATAACCTAGATTGGCCATTGAATTTCCTCTTTTTAATGTAGTTTTGAGGTGGTTGAAGAAGAAGAATAAGTAAAATATGAAGCTAATGGTTCCTTTGAAGCTTCTGGTTATGTTGATGAGTTATATGATGAGTTAGATGGCGACTACAACATTGGGTATCTAGAATATAAAGAAGATGATTGTGAGGCTAGTGGTAAATATTTTTCGTCTTCACTTGATCCTAGAATTCAATGAAAGAAGTGGAGAAACCTATAGAAAAAGATCCGGTAGTTATTTCCAAAAGGGGGAATCCTCTACCTATAAAATCAAAGGATAAATTGACTACCAAGAAATTTACCACTACATACAACTCTCCCCATTCTATTGTTGTTAAGACCAGTTGCCCAAATCCACAAATAAATATTGAAGGATCTACACCGTCGATTGTTCCTTCTTACACTGCTTTCAATATTATTGATCATACTAAAAGAACCAAGATTCAAATGTCTCAAGTAGAATACATATGAGTCAATATAGAGAAATTTAAAAGGCTCACCAAGTTTATTAGAAGTAAATCCCTTGTACTAATTAATGTTTCATCAAAAGGAATCTTTTCCAATCCTATACATCCTCCATCTTAGAATAATATGGCGTTAACCTCCTCCTATGGGAATATTGAACCATTTTATTTGTCCTTGATCATTAATGGTTTCAAAATAAGCAATTATATTATTGATTCTGGAGCTTCAGATAATGTTATGCCTGTAAAGGTATCTCATGCTCTAGGAATCACTCTTACCAAACCATTCACATGATGCGACTCCATACAAACCAAGTAGGTCTCACTTTGATTGGCCAAATCAAGGATGCATAATTTGTATTTGCCACATTTTCAGAGAAGAGGGTCAAGATGACTATTTTAGTTGTAGATATTCTAGTAGCTTATGATATTTTTCTTGGGAGAGGTTTTTGTAGGGATGTAGGTAGAGAAATTCCTATGGATTGGAAAAGGATGAAATCCCAATAAATGGAACCATGCGTGTTCTTAAACCTGAAGCTCAAGAGAAATATTTGGTCACAATGTCTAACAATTCTAAGACACAAATCCTTTTTGAAGATGTCAGCTTAGGAAGTAATTCATGACCTTGGATCAAGATTTCACTTCCATTTCGATTACAAAAAAGAAATCCAATGTAATATGGACTTTATATTTCAATAGTAGTTTCTATACTTTTAGATCTAGCGTGGGTGTGGTATTGGTTTCTCCTTAGTTTTATTTTTTCATTTTCATTCAAATTTTAATTTGACAATACTAATAACACTATTGAATATGAGGCATTATTGTTAGGGTTAAGGATGGTGAGAGAAAAAGGGATTAGAAATCTCAAAGCACGGGGACGTAGAGCTCATTATGAATCAAGTTAGGAACATATATTAGGTGAAGAATGATTAATTGATGCAATATAGAAATAGGGTTTAGGACTATATTGAAGATTTCAATGCCTTTTCAATCAAAGTAGTACTAGAGATGAAATGACAAGTCGATTTCCTTGTAACATCGATTCATTACTCCTTCCTCATCTTGAGTTCAAAGAAAATAAATATACCATTGAGGTAATCTACTAGCCCAATATTTTAAATAATTATTCACATTGGAAAGTATTCAATGATGATCAATAGATTTTGAATTTTTAGAAAAGTTTGATAATTTTAGCAAGCTCTACTTTGTGATTTCGAATAACCTTTCCAAGTATCTATTTCTTATTCACAATAGGAAATCAATGGAGAAGTTCTCCAACTAAAGGGGAACAAAATTCCCAAAGGCTTGGTGTCTCTTGAAGGACTATTTGAAAAACATGATCACTTCATTCAAAAGAAGCAACAGTCTTAAGCTAATTCCTCCACTGACATTGAACAAGTTAATATGGGATCTATTGAGAAACCGTGAATTGTAAATATGGTAAAATGTTTCTCTCCCAAGGAAAAAGAAAGTTTGTTTCACTTTTAAATAAATACATGGATGTTTTAGCATGGTATTATGCGAATTAAAATTATTTCAAGCAGAAATATGTGCAACAAAGTATTCCTCTTAAGACAAATGTTTATCCGTAAAGGTAAAAAAATCATTACAACCCCAAGATTTCCAACACCATTTTTGTCGAGATTCAAAATATGTTAGATGCAAGGATTATTTTTACAATTCATCATACTACATGGGTAGCAAAATTTCCCCCTTACACAATAAGAATGGAGAAATTTGTATTTGTGATGATTTTCGAGATATTAATCAATCCTCATTAAAAGATATTTACCCTCTACCTATTATGGATAAAGTGAAAATGACAGGGTAAGAAATTCCGTCTATGCTAGATGAATTTTTGGGATCAAATCAAGTTGAGGTTTCTGCTAAAGATCAACATAAAACAACATTCACTACCCCATGGGATACATTTTCTTACTAGAGGATACCATTCGGGTTGGTTAATGTTGGAGCCACCTTCCTAATGGATATGTATCTATCATTTAGAGAATTGATGAGAAAAATCATTGTGGTATACCAGGATGACCTTACTATAGTTTCTAAGAATAGGCATGATCATTGTGATTATCTAGAACGAGTTCTAATAAGGTGTCGAAAACAAGGGATTTATTTAAATGTAAAGAACTCTATGTTTGGAGTCATAGAAGGGAAATTACTGGGAAATATCGTGATAGAAGAAGGAACTAAGATTGACCACGAATGGGTTAAAGCTATAAAAATTCTCACCCTTCCTATAAGTAAAACATGTGTGCATTCATTTTAGAAGGTTAACTTCTTGAGATGTTTTATTTTGGATTTTTCGACAAGACTCGACACATTGTTGAGATGATGAAAGGTAATGTTAAATTTCAATGGAATGCTAATGGAAAAATTTCCTTTGATGAAATCAAGGAAGCCATAGCTCATGCTCATGTCTGGTATGTTGATTTCCAAACATGATTTTATCATGTATAGCTACGCCTTAGCTCATACTGATATACTGCCATACTAATTCCAAAAATGCCAAAGGTTTGAATCTCCAATTTATTTTATGAGTTTCCATTTGAAGGATCATGTGATGAAGATATCTTAGATTGAAAATCATGCTTATGTTATGGTTTGAGCAATAATTTTTTTAGCTATTACATCACGAATTCTCAAATGTTGGTTCTTGTCCCTAATATGATAGTGAAGTCCATCCTCACTAAAAATATTTAGGTAGTTAGTGAGGTAATTGGATTTCCAAGGTATAGGAGTATGATTTATAAATAAAACCTATAAATCTTGTGCATGGAAGGGGTTTGTGTCAATTAATCGCTGAAAACAACCGTGAAGAAGAACTCGCATAGTCGAGAAAAATCATGAAGGAATTCCCAAGGTATTTTTTGTAAATACAACAAATGAATGGTATTTAGATATATGGAGAATGTCCTAAATATATGAGACCTAAAGATAAGTGAACAGTCAAGTTAAGGTCAACTAAATATGTGATATGGGATAATGGTTTTTATAAGAGAGGAATTGAATGAGTATTCCTTCGTTGCATAGATAAAATTCAACAAGGAAAGTTTTGGAAGCATTTCATAACTTAGCATGTAGATGGAATTTATCATCATCTCTCATGACTCATAAGATCGTACGAGAAAGGTACTATTGTCCCACTCTCTATCAAGATGCATCCATGTGGGTAACAAATTGTGAAGCTTGCCAATAGTTTATTGGTCGTCCAAAATTGGTGGCACTTCCCCTAAGGCTGGTGGTAATTGAAGAACCCTTTTGGGAAATAGGGAATTGATATTATCAAAGCATTAAATCATTCTTCTAATCTTGGGAATATTTTTCTTTTAATTTTAAGTGATTATTTCAAAAAGTGGGTGGAATACATCCGGTAAAAAATGTTACCTTTGAAGTTGTCTTTAACTTCATTAAAGAGAATATAATAGTTAGGTTTGGTGTTCCTCATAAGATTGTTGTTGATAATGCTTCCAATTTTTTATCTTATGAACTCCTGGAATTTTTCTATGGTTATGGGATTACTTTGGCTCACTCATCAAATTATTATCCTAAAGGAAATGGTCAAGTGGAATCAAGTAATAAGAACTTGGTGACTATAATCAGGAAGCTGGTTGATGAAAATCAATGAACATGGCACAATGAATTGTACAATGCATTGTGAGATGATATTATTAATCTAAAGAGGGATATTATGATGTATCCTTTTCAATATTTGTATGGATTTGATGCATATATTCCTATCTCCTTGGAATTATCAGGCCTTTAGGTTGGCCAAATTGATTGAAGATGATAATTTCCAAGACTTTGTTGAAAAAAGAATCATGTACTTGAAAGAGTTGGAGGAAAGTAGGTCCAAAGTGGTTGATCACGTCATGGAGCATCAGGACAAGGTCAAGAAAGTGTTTTATAAGAAATATAAGTAGTGGTATTTTCATGTTGGAGACCTCGTTTTGTTATGGGATAAGAGAAGAGAACTACAAAGAATGTATGATAAATTTTATTCCCTATGGATAGTACCTTTCAAGATTCATCACTCATGTGGCGAGAATATATTTTATCTATCATAACTTGATGGGATTCAACTTCCACTACCTCAAAATGGGAAACATCTCAATATTTTTATTAGTAGTGTAAGTCCTCCTTACCTTTGTATCATAGTTTATTTTTGGTTGTGTGTTTCCTTTTATGGTGGTGTGGATTCTTTACATTCCTTTTCTTTGATTTTGTTTTTTTCTTCATGTATGTTTTCTACTCTTTTCAACTCCGTATCCCATTGGATTGAAACTTTAGAGATATGGGATTCTGTTTCTTCAAAGTATCAAAGAAATTCCATCAAGAACTAGTTGTTATCCCAGTTTTAGTTTATTAATAAAATGGGATAACCAATAAAAATTATCATGAAGAACCTATTTAAGACCCATTTTAATCCAAGGATTGCTTTAAAAATTCCTTATTTTCTTTTGAAATCAGATTTTGGGGTTTCATTGACATTTACATGTTTTATGTTGTGTTTTCCACCCCCAAAAACCTAACACACTGTGGGATTTCAGGTTTAGGGTTCCAAATACATTGGAACATCTCACCCTCAAAACACATGCAATGTGTTTCACGTTTCCTAAACCTAAAGCTTGGCACATTGATGCATGTCGAATTTTAGAATTTTTACATTAGGTCAAGGTAGATGAATTGCATGCCATGTGTTGTTTGTTCTCCAAACACAGAACCACGACCCTTCACCAATTTCCTTTGTATTGATTTTTCAAAACTTGACTACACGATTATATGATATTTCACATGAAATCAAACTTCCACCCCCAAAGTCAACTCCATAAAAGTCAAGATTTAATTTTTTGGCACACACGTGTCAGCCTATGTGCAATAAATACATAATTTTTTATAAATAGGGAGGTTTTCCATGCTATTTGTACCTTTATACTCCCTCTGCCATTCAGATTTCTCTCTTGCTCTCGCATCTCCAAAGTTCGATTAGAATTTTCTTGGTGATTTTATTGTTTTTATTAAATTTGAAGTGTTGGTTAGCCTTTGGTAAGTGTCTTCCTTACGGGTTGAATTGTATTATGATTTTTAAGTTTTCCTTTTTGAGGAGGTTATTTCCATCTTTCAAATATTTCTTACTCCTCATTTTTCAGGTTTTTATCTTTATCTTACCATTAGAAGTGGGAGTATTCTTACGTTTCTAACTTGTTCATTTTTGTAAGGGTTTTTAATGGAAAATTTTGAAAAAGATCAATTGATAATTTTTAACCTAAAAGTATATGTTAGGTTTTCACATCTTTGGAATAGGTTTCTTTTCCAACTAAGTGATTTTGGTTTTTATCCTTACCAAATAAGTCTAGATTTTTGCAATGTTTTGCGTTTTGGTCACCGCTAAACAAATCCATTTTTCGACCCGTGTGTCAAGTTTTATCAAGTTCCAAGCAAGATCGAACCCCTATAGTGTATCTAGTTTTTAAAGGTGTCAAGAAAGGTTCAAGTTTTGACCAATGTTTGGGTTTTCAAATTGATCAACAAGGTCAATTCTCTTACTAGTGTGTTGGAATTTTAGAGGTACATAACAATATGTAAAACCAAAATTTAATTCAAGGATTTCAAGGAGTATTTAAAGACCATTTTCTTCATTTCCTCATATCGATTTAGGAAAAGGTAAGGAGAAAAATGAATCATCAAAGGAAAAAAAGTATAAATATCAAGGAATTGTGCCTCCCTCCAACATTAAATGTAATGTTGATATCAGAGACATAGAGATGGGAAATATTGACATGGATGAATTTTGGATCAAGGTATAAAGTGTTGAACCCTAGTCATTGGTGTTATCATTGAGGTCAAGTGGCATTGATGGAAAATCGGTGAGTGGTGAAATGTGTAAGAGGCATGAAGGTTGATTGGTAGTGCATTTAGGATGGTTTTCAAGTGATTCAAGATAAAATAGTGAGGTGGTTGATTTTGAAAGGAAGATACAGGTTGGATTTAAGGTTTCAAATGGTCTACAGGTTAGTAATGTTGCTGCAAAAATAGGGCTTAGTTTAACTCCACAAGTCAATA
Organism: Taxus wallichiana var. yunnanensis; assembly: GCA_018340775.1. Lineage (NCBI taxonomy): Eukaryota > Viridiplantae > Streptophyta > Pinopsida > Cupressales > Taxaceae > Taxus > Taxus wallichiana. The sequence goes on along the minus strand of CM031236.1, from coordinate 269,287,275 downwards.
CTCAAAAGTGCACGAGAAAGTGGTTATGAGAGCTGATAGTACAAGATGAGGAAAATGAGATGGAATAGAATATTACATGGATGTTTATGGAAAATGAGCCTATGTACCATGTATTAGGGTGAGTTGTGGTGCTCTAGGAAAAATTTCATCAAGTTCGAGAAGGTATGTGGAAGTTATGTTGGCTTTTCTAAAACAATATTTTTGGAAATTACATAATAAGGTGTCTGGATTCTTAACACTCAAGAAAAATATAGTGCATACTTCAGATAAATCATAGAAGGAATTTTTTTATAAGACTCTAAGCTTGAAATAGAGAAAAGAATTTCAGGTCAATTGGACATGTTTTCATCAAAGGATTTCTTTAAAAATTCCATATTTTCTTTTTGAAATTGGATTTTGGGGTTTCGTTAAAATTTTGTATGTTTTATGCTATATTTTCCACCCCCATAAACCTAACACACTTTGGGATTTCAGGTTTAGGGTTCTGAATGCATCAAGACATCTCACCCTCAAAACACATGCTATGTATTTCATGTTTCTGAACCTAAAACCGACACATTGATGCATGTCGGACTTTCGAGAATATTTTACATCGTGTCAAGGTGGAAAAATTAAATGTCAAGTGTAGTTTTTTCTCCAAACCTAAACACCGAACCTTCACCAATTTCCATTGTATTAGGTTTTTAGAACTCGACTACACAATTGCATGAGATGTTGGCATGCAATCAAACTTCCACCCCCAAATTCAACGTCGTAAAATCTAGAGGTGAAGTGGTTGGTCCACATGTGTCGGCCTATGTGTAATAAATGCATATTTTTATAAATAGTGAGGTTTTCCATGTCATTTGTACCTTTGTAGTCCCTCTTCCATTTGGATTTTTCTCTTTCTCTCGCATCCCCAAAGTCCGATTAGAATTTTCTTGGTAATTTTGATTGTTTTTCTTGGATTTGAAGTGTTGGTTCACCTTTCAGTAAGTGATCTTCCTTCTGGATGAATTATATTATGTTTTTTAAGGTTTTATCTTGTTGAGGGTGTTTTCCATTTTTTCAAATATTTCTTACTCCTCATTTTGTAGTTTTCTTAATCTTTATCTTACCATAGGAAGTGAGAGTCTTTTTTAGGTTTCTAACTTGTTCATTTTTGGTAATGGTTTCTAATGGAACAAATTGAAAAGCATCAATTGATAATTTGTTTACCTAAAAGTACATGTTGGGTTTTTCACATGCTAGAACAAGATTCTTTTCTCGACCAAGCATTGAGATTTTTATCCTTGCCAAATAATTTTGGATTTCCATGGTGTTTTAGGTTTTGGTTACTACTTGACCAAGTCCATTTTTCTAACCCATGTGTTAGGTTTTTCTCAAGTTATAAACAAGATCGAACCCTTTATAGTGTATCAAGTTTTTCCAGGGGTCAAGAAAGGTTCTAGTTTCAACCCGTGTGTCGTGTTTTTCAAATTAATCAACAAGGTCAATTCTATGACCGGTGTATCATAATTTTAGAGGTGCATAAGGAGACGTAAAACTGAAGTTAATTTAGGGATTTCAAGAGGATTTTTAGATTGATTTCTTGATTCCTCATGTATGATTGAGGAAAAGACAAGGGGAAAAAGGTATTATCGAAGGAAACAAAATATAAATATTAAGGAATTGTGCCTTCCTCAAAGCATCGAATGTAATGTTGATATTAGAGACATAGAGATGGGGTACATTAACATGGATGAATTTTTGAGTAGGGTACAAAGTTATTCAAAAAATTCATGGATTTAGAGAATTTATGCAAGTGGACTACCTTTAACAACTACCTTCTTGATCTCTTCTCAATGTCCGGAATTCATTTTTGCTGTGCCAACCACCATGACATAGACACAATGTTCTTTTGAAATCTAAAGATAAGGTGGTTATCGGGTTAGGTAAATACTACTTTGATGATATCCTTGAAATCCCTTATTTCTCTCGAATACGTCGGGAAAAATACTCAATATTTTTAGAATTCTTGGGATCAAGACTTGGTTGAATGTGTTAAGAATGTCAACAAGAAGTACCTATTGAAGGAAAAGCCTTTTGTATCTAGGTTTCCTAAAATTGTTCTAGGAGTTACTTCATTTTGGAAATCAATGATATCATCACACTCCTCAATAGAGTGTTTGGGCTCCAAAATGCTAAGGAATTCCATGGATGGATGTATCAATTTATCTCCATCATAAAGAAGAATGAACAATTCTTTGATTGGGGAACGTTTATCTGTGACACTATTGATACTCTAATGAAAGAAGTATTAACTACATGAAATTTTTATATGATGTTCTATGTTACTATAGTGTTCCATATTGGCATGACCCAAACCATGACATATGATATGAAATCCTAACAATTTCTTTTTTAAATACACTTATTATTATAATTTTTAACTGTGGTGGTCGAACTATAGTGTCAAATAATCTTATTAATATTGTTTATTTTTCTTAGTCATAATTATTCCGATAAGGTTTTTCTACGGGTCTATTCCCGAAATTATGAGGTTAAATACCCCCTTTTGACTATAATAAATTAAATTAAGTACGGATAAGGATTCCATTAGGCCAACCATACTAACACATGCCTAAAAGTTATTTATTTGTTTAAATATTTTCTTAAATTTCAATGTAATGTTTTACGTTCACCATGTCCCATAAATAACATTTCTTAAATCCCACCTTACTAATTCATATAGACCCATGCAAAAATAGTTTCCTTATAATTTTTGTTGTTTTATTTTCCTCCATTTACTATTAGTTGTTTTTGCAGTGTAGGAGAAGTCGAGGTAAAATAAGATCTACATGCACTCTAAATTAGAAAAATTATATAAATATGAATCGTAGCATTCGGAATCTAGTTTCTAAAATACTAATTTTTGTAAAAAACGGACAAGTTTAGCTATATTAAACACTTAAAATTATATGACTTTTTTTTTTGAAAAAACTTATAAGATTGTAGTCCGTTTGCTCGCATTTTGGATGACCAAATCTTGTTATTTTTTTCCTTTGGTGAAACGTTAGATGTAGTTGTCTATCTTGGGATGGATTTTATTTTGTATTTTTTTAGCAATATTTTTTTTTTATGATTTTTTCCGTGAAAGTGGTCTGAAAATATTTAGAAAATGGAGCGCTTTCCGTTTGCCGCCATAACTATATCAAAAAATATCGAAATCAAATTTTAGTTTTTTTTAAGGTGTATAGAATTTGTCCACGCTTGGGATGGTATAATTTTTATCATATTTTGATAAGCGAAACAAAAATTCTGAGTCTTAAACGTAGACATGAACATTCACGGGAAAAAATGTCTTAAGGACCTATTGTTAGTAATAAATTATAAAATGATATTTATCTTATTCTATTCACTTTAAAAACAATATTTTTACAAAGCTAAGAGTCTACCCTACGTGATGGCACCATTTTTGTGAAATGTTTTCAGTTTTTAGCATGGTTCAAGTCTTTGGAAGAAGCAGATTTGAGGTTTTTGACCTTTTGCACTTCATAATGACCTTCCATAGCTTTGGTTGGGAAAAACAAAGATTTTCGAGGCTAAGGTTCGGCAAATAGCTCGCGATCGCGGTTTTTGTAAAAATACATGACGTGATTTATAAAGCGCTCGCGGTTTATAAAGCGCGCTCGCGGTTTATAAAGCACGTTCGCGGTTTATAAACCACGCGCGCTTTATAAATCATATTTACACACCCGATGTCGAATTACCATGTGATTTTACTCTCGACCTTACCGTATGAATTCTTTGTGAAATTTTGTCTTTTTCGAGCACGTTTTTATCACGAAAGCAAAAACATCATGGGAGACAAAAAACGAAGTCAAAAAAGGAAGTCATTAAGTAAAAAAACACCAGACGAATTAGAGGCCAACAAAATTGAAAATCTTTGAGCGAATGCGGAAACCGTGAATCTAGAAGAGGTTCATCTTCAATCCCAACTACATGTAAGCAATGAAGAACTAGGTAATGTTTCTCATCGATGTTGAAGTTGAATTAAATACTCGTGATGAAGAAGTTTTTTCTTGTCGATGTTGAAGAAGAATTAAATACTCATGATGTAGCAAATGTTGAAATTGAAGGAGACAATGAAAATGTGAATAAGGAAATTCATGTTGAAACTATAGACAAGCAAAATTTGACAAAAACACCTCTAGGATTTTACATAAGAAACCTAATTTTTGATTGAAATTGATGAAAACATTTTGAAACCAATGTCGACAAACTTTACGAGCGACAAATCGGAAGAAAAGCCTTTGAAATTTGGGATAATCATTTTGAAATTTTAAATGATTCCCAAAGATGTCGATTGTTAGTTAGTTTGATGAAATTGATTAAAATGAGACCTACATTAAACACCTTAGGATTGACATGACATCTAACATCGTGGTCAAACCTCTACTGATTGTTGAAAACCTTCATGATGCATATCACCTTTGTTGGTGTCGAGAGACGCACTAGGGATAGTAATATTGTGCGTCGTGTACTTGCTACTAGTGTTGTAAGTGAATCAATAAAAAAACAACGTTTGATTATGCAAACAAGTCGAATGTTGCAAGTTAATCGAAAAACTCTAATGAAAGCAATTGAAAGGCGTAATATCCTTGATCACTCAATAATGTCGATTTTTGGGCATTTTACGCTAGAAACCGTAAGGACAAAAATAATTCGATCTTTATAAGAGAAGTTGTTATTAAATTTTGGCATGATAACACTAGAGTTTCACCTAATACTGAGAGATGTTATAAAGCGGAGAGTTGGTTCTACTAATCGTGAACCACATCAAAGCATTTCTTAGATATGACTCAAACTCAATTTTTCGTAAGTTTGAACAAGAGAATCGGAAATTAAAATTAGTCAACGTTTTTGAAATATTGAAACCATTCTATGTGAAAATCAACCATGCTCGCACCACTTGTTGTTGTAGGCAACATGTTGAATTTGCGATGCATTATGCTAAATTTTTACGTATTCGTTCTATTTTTCATTCTGAAACTATGTTATCTGAATGTGGTGTTCAAGTTCCACCAATATCTTCTAGGGATTTCATTCCTACTATATTTTGTGAAAAAGAAGTTGGACAATTTTTTTATAGTCAGGATTGTTTAGATGGAAGTTGTAGTACATGCGGCGGATTACCTAAATTGGAAAGTTGCATCCATGAACAAATTGAAGGTACAATAGGACATAATTTAGTTGAATTTGATAAATATAAATCAGTTGCATACCAGTTGAAAGATGGAAAAGAGTCGAAACGGTGTGAGCTAGTTACAGAACAAATGCCCATTTTTCAATTTATGACAAAATTTAAGGATGAAATTGTTTATGAGTATGCGAGGCATACACATAGAGCTCGATGGTTGGATGAACAATTCAAGCTATGCAAAGACACATTTCCTATTGGTACTATTGTTTCAGTGGTCGATTTTGCAGAGAATTACACATTGCAACCACAAATGGAGGTTCAATCGCAATATTACAACTCAGTACAAGTTGCCATTTTTGTGCATATAGCATTTCTACATTCTCTGACCAGTACAGAGAATGATCGAAAATTTTTAAGAGAGTACCACTTTTATATCAGTGATGATCGTACTCATTCTACTGAATTTGTGCAAGGGTGTTTCCAGTTATTTTATGGAAACTTGTGTGATAGGGACATCCACTTCAAACAACATTATATATGGTCAGATAATTGCACGTCTCAGTTTAAGAATGCACGAATGTTTTATTGGATGAGCAGAATGCATGTCAAGATGGGTGTGCAACATATTTGGAGTTTCATTTGAAATTTGGACATGGAAAAGGAGAGCATGACGGTGCAGGGGCATGTGTGAAAAGAGCTCTTGCAAGAGAAGAGTTGAAGTACAAAGATGGTGCTGAATTAAAAGATGCAAAAAGCATAGTGGAATGGTGTACTAACAACATGGCCCGAGGTTCTCAAGAAAATTCCACAGTTTGCAGATTTTTTTGGTTGATAGAGGAAAAACATATTGCTAACTACGAGGATTGTATGACACTCACTGGGTCCAGTGATATGCACTCATTTTGTAGCTCGGGCAGCTACTTCGTGGGCCGTATGGACAAGAAAGTTGACATGTTTTTGTGCATCTTGTATCGAATTTGTCACTGCTGAGTGTGATTCACAAGAATGGGTGGAAGGATGGATTTGTAGGCCTCTAACTCCGCTTCCTAGTTATCAACCTCCACAAGCATTACAACTTGTTTTACTGAGATGAAGATTCTGACATCCGAGGACTTTGTGAAATTTTGATTTTGGTGCGACAAGGTATTTATCCAGTTATTTATTTAATTTTTGTATTGAGTTATGTCCATTGAAATTTTAATATGTAATTTAAATTTGAGTTTTTCAACCTTGGTTTTTTTTTGTAGGACATGTGTTTGCAGTAATTGCGACAGAAGACAATGAAGAAGGAACAGACTATTTCTTATGTCGTTGCATCGAGGAAAGAAAGAAGTTGACTTCTCCTATTATAGATGGCGAAGAGATTGAGTATCCTACAGGGTCAGTGGTAGTTACTGGAACTTGGCTTCGACGGTATCCATTAAAAAACTCCTCTGTTTGGGTGTTTGAAGACTTTGAGACACACAGGAAAATACTCTTATATTCACATCTAGTTCTAGCGACAAATATTCAGTTGTATAGATATCGAGGAAGACCTAATAACAAGATTCTTTGGAAGGTTCGAGAGTCAGATCATGAAGCAATCTTGTCTGCTATTCAGAGTAGATCCGATCCTGATGGTTCATTGGAATGAATTTACAATGCTCATGTCTGGTATATATTTAATTTCAAGTTTCAATTTATATAGCGTATATATATATATATATATATATATATATATATATATATATATAATTTTTAGTTTAAAGATCTAGATTTAAGTTTGAATATATTTTATTTTAAATTTGTGTATTTTGTATGTCATGTATATAGATCTAGTATATGGTTTTGATTTGAAACTTAAATTTCTTTGACTAACAATTTTATGTTTAGGTTAGTGGTGCCAGAAAAGCTTCCACCTTCACGTGGTTGGTATCGTTAGTAGAGAATTTTAAATTCTCGAAGCTAAGAGAAGCTTGAACATTGTTTGAAAAATTTGTAAATTTTGAAAAGTCAAGTTTGTAAATTTTGAAAATATTGTAAATTTTGAAAATGTTGTAAATTTTGAAAAAGTTGTAAATTTTGAAAAAGTTGTAAATTTTGAAAACGACTCCTCTAGGTGCCACGGAGTCCGAGTAGTCACTCGTCGAATTTGAACGATATTTTGGTCTCAGGGCTCTTAAGGGACTAAGCCCGAACGAAGTAGCCCGGAAGCAACGACCCTTTCGCGCACCGAAACACCACCTCCTCTAGCGTTCACCTGGCCACCCGGACGTGCCGGCAGGCGGTTCGGTGCCACGGCCCACCGTTTGCAAAATACGGCGTTTGTGACCTTACTGTTTGGCTCCATTGCACTATTTCGCGCGTTTGCAAACATTAGGACAGCGAGAGCACCGAAATGAGAAGGAAAAAAATGAGAGAGGCTATTGTAGAGGGTCCGTATGCCGAGGTGTCGGATCAGACGAGGCCTCTCTAGGTGCCATGGAGTCCGAGTAGTCACTCGTCGAATTTGAACGATATTTTGGTCTCGGGGCTCTTAAGGGACTAAGCCGAACAGAAGTAGCCGGAAGTAACGACCCTTTTTGCACCGAAACACCACCTCCTCTAGCGTTCACACTGGCCACCCGGACGTGTGCCGGCACAGGCGGTTCGGTGCCACGGCCCACCGTTTGCAAATACGGCGTTTGGACAACCTTAACTTTGGCTCCAATTGCACTATTTCGCGCGTTTGCAAACATTAGGACAGCGAGAGCACGAAATGAGAAGGAAAAAAAAAAGAGAGGCTATTGTAGAGGGTCCGTATGCCGAGGTGTCGGATAGGCGAGGCCTCTCTAGGTGCCACGAGTCAGAGTAGTCACCGTCGAATTTGAGCGATATTTTGGTCTCGGGGCTCTTAAGGGACTAGCCGACGAAGTAGCCGGAAGCAACGACCCTTTCGCGCACCAAAACACCACCTCCTCTAGCGTCACACTGGCCACCGGACGTGCCGCGCGCGGCGGTTCGGTGCCACGGCCCACCGTTTGCAAAATACGGACGTTTAATGACCTTTTGGCTCCATTGCACTATTTCGCGCGTTTGCAAACATTAGGACAGCGAGAGCACCGAAATGAGAAGGAAAAAAATGAGAGAGGCTATTGTAGAGGGTCCGTATGCGAGGTGTCGGATCGAGACGAGGCCTCTCTAGGTGCCACGAGTCACGAGTAGTCACCGTCGAATTTGAGCGATATTTTGGTCTCAGGGCTCTTAAGGGACTAAGCCCGAACGAAGTAGCCCGGAAGCAACGACCCTTTCGCGCACCAAAACACCACCTCCTCTAGCGTTCACTAGCCACCGGACGGACGTGCGTGCGGCGTAGGCGGTTTGGTGCCACGGCCCACCGTTTGCAAAATACGGCGTTTGTGACCTTCTCTGCTGGCTCCATTGCACTATTTCGCGCGTTTGCAAACAGTAGGACAGCGAGAGCACCGAAATGAGAAGGAAAAAAATGAGAGAGGCTATTGTAGAGGGTCCGTATGCCGAGGTGTCGGATCAGACGAGGCCTCTCTAGGTGCCACGGAGTCTGAGTAGTCACCGTCGAATTTGAACGATATTTTGGTCTCGGGGCTCTTAAGGGACTAAGCCGAGCGAAGTAGCCGGAAGCAACGACCCTTTCGCGCGCCCAAAACACCACCTCCTCTAGCGTTCACAGCCACCGGACGTGCCTTGGCGTAGGCGGTTCGGTGCCACGGCCCACCGTTTGCAAAATACGACGTTTGTGACCTTCTGGCTGGCTCCATTGCACTATTTCGCGCGTTTGCAAACATTAGGGACGAGAGAGCACCGAAATGAGAAGGAAAAAAATGAGAGAGGCTATTGTAGAGGGTTTGTATGCCGAGGTGTTGGATCAGACGAGGCCTCTCTAGGTGCCCTTGAGTCGAGTAGTCACCGTCGAATTTGAGCGATATTTTGGTCTCGGGGCTCTTAAGGGACTAAGCCGAGCGAAGTAGCCGGAAGCAATGACCCTTTCGCGCACCGAAACACCACCTCCTCTAGCATTCACAGCCACCGGATGTTCCGCGCATAGGTGGTTTGGTGCCTGCCCACCGTTTGCAAAATACGGCGTTTGTGACCTTACTGTTTGGCTCATTTGCACTATTTCGCGCGTTTGCAAACATTAGGACAGCGAGAGCACCGAAATGAGAAGGAAAAAAATGAGAGAGGCTATTGTAGAGAGTATGCGAGGTTTCGGATCGAGGCGAGGCCTCTCTAGGTGCCACTGAGTCGAGTAGTCACCGTCGAATTTGAGCGATATTTTGGTCTCGGGGCTCTTAAGGGACTACGCCGAGCGAAGTAGCCGGAAGCAGCGACCCTTTCGCGCACCAAAACACCACCTCCTCTAGCGTTCACCTAGCCACCCGGGATGTGCAGCGTAGGCGGTTGGTGCCTGACCCACCGTTTGCAAAATACGACGTTTGTGACAACCTTCTGTTTGGCTCATTTGCACTATTTCGCGCGTTTGCAAACATTAGGACAGCGAGAGCACCGAAATGAGAAGGAAAAAAATGAGAGAGAGGCTATTGTAGAGGGTCCAGTATGCCGAGGTGTCGGATAGACGAGGCCTCTCTAGGTGCCACGGAGTCACGAGTAGTCACCGTCGAATTTGAGCGATATTTTGGTCTCGGGGCTCTTAAGGGACTAAGCCGAGCAGAAGTAGCCGGAAGCAACGACCCTTTCGCGCACCAAAACACCACCTCCTCTAGTGTTCACCTGGCCACCCGGACGTGCCGGCGCAGGCGGTTCGGTGCCACGACCCACCGTTTGCAAAATACAACGTTTCCTTATTTATTTAAATTAAATTACAATGACTTGGTTGTTATGTTATCTCTTGTTGTCATCTTGTCCTTGGTAGGATGATATACATCCAGGGCTATGAGTGTGATCTAGGATGTGGTTAGTTGTATTAGTATGACAAAAATTGGTTTTTATCTAGTGGATATACGGTGCGAGATAGATCAAGAAGGCGCCTATGGTTGTTAAAACAATGCATAAATGAAGTGTATATCAAAATAAGTACAAAATTCTATATTTCCAAGTTCCCAAACCAAATTTTGGGTACTAAACATTTATATCTTAATGAATTCAACACTACATGACACTTTTACTATTGCACATGTGCACCAATTAAATTACAACCCTTTTGATCAGAATATTTTAGTGAATTTTATATATTAAAGATATCCTAAAAATTGACACAAATACACATTATATCCAACATGGTGTTCTATATGGCATGGCATGGTGTTATATCCTAAGTAAATTGTTTCTCTCATATTTGTTTATCAGATCAAATTTATAGCCTTACATCAACACCACTTTTTTGTTAACATAGTAATATAATTGGTTTGAATTGAGCATCCAATATTATAAATAAGGTGTGGAAGTTATGGAATCAATATAATAATTCATATTTTTAGAAGTGACATGTAAACAAAATAAAAAACTAGAGAAAAATAATGAGAAAAATAAAAAGTAATCAACCTACAAAAAATATCCAACATGTAAAACTACAAATGATTGAAGAGAGGGAGAGAAGCAATATTTCTCACATTTAAAAAATATCCAACATGTAAAACTACACATTTATTGACTATGCTTAAAGCATCTTTCTCACTCCCAAATTCTAAGTCCGCCATTTCATTACTTTTTCTTCATGTAAATTGGTACCTCAAGAATCAATGCACGTTATACATAGCACATCTCTAGACTCTCAGCAATCCATCTCTTCTCTCATATTAATACTTAAGTGGATGGCTTGATATAGAGCTAAGTGAATATTGTTTTAGTTTGAAAAATAAAAATTCAAAATGCTAATACTTAAGTTGGCTTGAATATACCACAAATAATAATAAAAATTCAAAATGCCCTAGAAATATACCACAAATATATAACTAGAAGTATATACTAGAAGTAATACACTAAATCCCGAGCAGAGATCAAAACCCACTTTCTCGAGTTAGCAATAATACCAAAATAACCAAATTTATAGCCTTATTTAACCAACACACATGGATATATATATATATATATATATATATATATATATATATATATATATATATATATATATATATATATATATATAAGAATCAAATAAAGTGTGCTCAGACGCGTGCACGTCTACGAAAATATATATGTACATGTATAAGTTCATAATGTATGTATACATCTCGAACTAAGCACGTGTCATAATGTACATATGGGACCACATGCGGTCATGCAAAAGGCTATATATATCTGATGGGTGTGAATAGATGTACTCATGACCACATATATGTGGCATCAGTGGACTATAAATCTACTCATGAAACATCTTCCCTCTCTTCGCCTGCTTTAGAAGTAGCACGTCCACGACACAGGGATGTAGTGGAGGAGATGCCACTACGGATTTCATCCGTGTGGTCTAGGTGTCTCAAGCATGCATGACCTAACTGCACATTCATAAACAACAAGTTTTTAACACCCAAAATTTTAAAATACCTTCAAAATTTAGAAACTTGTACAATTTAGTTAAAATGCATGTGCGATCTTACCGCAATGTCATGATCCCTATCGATTTGTTGTTGACGCGTCGCAGGGACAACAATAGACTCACGAGGGGTAAGCTACATACAAATAATTAATTTTCAAATTAAATATTTCACACATATATATACCTACAAAATTTGATATTGTAGATTTAAGTTTAATAAGAAATAATGAACCTCCAAAATTTAACAAATTTAAAAAATTGTGTACCTCGGTTAGTGGATTTGCAGATGCTATGGCAGTATCTACAGCAGCCTCCACAGTCTGCATATGTGGAGGAGTCTCTGTAGCAGTCATAAGCTATACAAAAAACATGTACAAATCAATTTATTAAAATCTACTTAAGAGCTATACAAAAAACATGTACAAATCAATATTTAGTTACTCAAGAAAGAATAAAAATACATTATTAAATTTTATCTTCTATTTAGGCTAAATACATAGGATCTATAAATGTTAGCACGGAGGCCATCTATCTTCATAAGATTTTGACAAACTTTTGTATTTAATCTAGGTAACCCATAGTCATCTTCTATGACAATTAGAGCATCATTCAAATTTGAAGAACTTTTAAATCTAACATCACCAGACCAAACATATAGATCAGACGAAGAGTAGACTAGAGTTGTATATCCTTGGTGGGCAAGTGTGTTGCAAATATATAGATTATAATGCACTATTTATATGTATTTGTGTCCAAAGGTAGCTGAGTTTGAGTTTTGGTGCACGAGCCTAGAGGATCTTACTTGTGTGTTATCCCTTTGGAAATAAAGAACATAACCTCCTTCCACCTTGCTGGCTTAGAGATCTATGGGAAGAAACATGGATAACTAAACCCCACCTAGTTTGTTGTTGTATGGGTACTCTTAAGGAAGAAAATGGTGATGTTTCTTCTTAATTTTATTAGAGTGAGAATAGAGGATCCTTGAATTTTCCAAGGTCACCCTACTAGGTTTTAGTGAATGAATATTTATATATGACCAATCGTTAGATTTCTTACTCAACAAACCTAAAAGTACTACCTAGGTTGACTAAGCCAAGTAACCCTTTTGAAAAAGTTAATATTAGAAGTGTATGGGATAGGTTCGTAGGGGGTGGATAGGTTGGAGTTTAACTTATCCTAAACCTACAAACATGTCCATGATGTCTAATAAATTAGGTCTGAGACACATGGAGGATTATGCATATGTTCGATAACATGTGCAGTGATTTGTGAGGGGTTGGGATGGAGAATACTTGTTATCTAGTAGAAGCGAAGTGGATATAGAGTGAGACATTTCCTTAAGTTGTTCAAGTTATGTGTGAATGAGATATATATCATTATAGTTGTAACACACGTCATGTTTCCAAGTGTTGGGAATACATTTAGGTACTACAAATTACCCCCATTTCAATATAGTATTGATAAATGTTGGATTAATAGATAAGAAACAAGTAAATACAAACCTCACTTCTTGATCATACAATGATGTTGTAAATTCTTAAATCTCAGTACACCAATCCATATAAAACTTATAATCATATGGAAAGGACGCATAGATTTTTTTAGATAAAGGGTACAAGAGGATTTAATAACCTTTTTTACATTTCTTCATCACTCTTATCATTCATTTTGATTACGAGTTGATCGCTTCCACCTTGTCAAGTATCTTTTCCTTCGTGACTCATGGTGTTACATATCTAGAGGTAGTTATTGAGAATCAAGATATAGTCTAGGTAAATAAGTAGATATGGGAAGATATCATTTTACATTGGATTGAGAAGTTCATCATGTACAAATAATATACCTATGACATTGCAGTACGTGTCATTATTTTGGATGTTGGGAACATGTAGACCATGTGTATCCAGTTTAGTACTACAAACGAGACATAAGGGAATTTATCAACTGGCCCGAGAGGATCAAGAAGATCAAGAGGATTGGGTCAGTAACCACCTAGAAAAAATACTTATGAGATTTCTATTTCTGGATCTAGAGGATAGGGTCCACATCCATAATAATCACTTAATAATCCTCTTCACCTAAAGTAAGCACCTCAAGTCTATTATGACATGTATCTCCAATTACAAAAATTTTAGAGGTATTGAAAATGCAGCAGAGCATGTGTACAAGTGTGAGATACTATGGTATTCTAAGCAAATTACAACTTTATATATGGTAGTATTTGTTGTATGTATTTTATATACGTTGAGTATAAGAAAGTGAAATTCATGTACAGAGGTCAAGAATTAGAAACAAAGTGTTTAAAGAGATTTGTAACTAACCTGCGTAAAACTCATGCGAGGCATGCCAGTAGCTTCAGTTCCCTGAGCAGATGATGACCCGCCAGGCTCCTGTGTATAAAAGAGAAAAATATTAATACATGTACAACATACACGTGAAACAAATTATAATAATAATCTAGTGCGATTAAATGATTTATTAAAAATGTAAGTTTGTACAACTTGAAACTTACGTTTGAAACACGTGACCATGCGATAGCTAGCATGTCAACACAGGATGTTTCCTTCACCGGCTCTTGCTATTTAAAATAAAATAAAAAATTAGTTTTTTACATGTATGTACATGACGTACAATCATATATATATTAATATCTCAAACATGTGAATTAAACTATTGTACATATATATATTATTTAAATTTATTTAAAATTTACCTGTGAAAGACCAATATCAGTGGCTCCAGTTCCAAAAACATTCCCCAGCATCTCATCTATAGAAAAAAAATCCTGTGAACCAGCAAATGATGTCTCGCCTGCAGTGCATACGGCACCACATGATCCACAGTGGTGTGGTGCACTAGAACTGGCGCCTCCACCAACATCACCGGATGCAATCTGGGTGCTATGCTGGGTGAGAGTGTCAGTGAGCTCCCTCAATGCATGCAATGTATCAATCTCCACAACCTCCTTCACTGTAGGAGGGATAAGCGAAAAGCGTAGTGGGGTTTTGGGGCATGGGGATCCTAGGCTGACCTACGCGTGCACCAGGTCTGCTCTGTGCAGAGCCACCTCCTCGACCAAAAAAGTCTGAAAAGTCAAAATAATTCGGGACCTCATTGAGCACAAACTCACAATATAATTTCTTCAAAAAATAAAGAGGAACCTCATTGTTGTTGCATGGTGGATAATCAAAAACCATCCACCATCGGTCCCAAAAATTGTTTTTGATTCTATCATCATGGCACCAATGGATTGGGAACCGTTTGCAAGTAACTACAGGGGGGCATTGGTTCTAGGGTCGGTAAATAATGCACAAATGAGGTCTTTTCCAATTTTTTTGTCTTTGATGGCCGCATGAGATAGTTTATCGCATACCACCACCTACGAGTCACTTAAAGGTGTTCCATCTATGTATTTGGTTGGTTGCAGACTCGACTTCGCCAATCAATGTTTGCAATGTATTGGCTAAAGTCATGCGGGATGGATTTGTAGCATGATTTTGTCTTATAGTTTGAATTAGGTTCTCAATGACAATTTTATTTTCTTGGATTCTTCCAATGATATTATCTTGCGTTCTGTTGGCTCGGTGGGGACGAGGAAGGAGCCACGAGGTGGCGGATCTATGTTTGGAGGAGGGTTTTGAGGAATGTTCGGAGGGTTTTGAGGAATGTTCGGTGGGTTTTGAGGAATGTTTTGATGGTTTGCACGAGCCCGAGCTTGCCGACCAACTGATAAAACAATAAAATTGTATACATAAACAAACAATTCACAAAACCCATGAAAATGCCAAAAAAACCTAAAATGCAAAAAAACAACCTAAAATGCAAAAAAATGATTACAATCGGGGACTTACCTCCTCGTCTTGGCGGCATGGTTGAATCTATCGCTATCCAGAAGTCCGATGAGCAATTTTGAGATAGTATTGAAAGTGCGAGTGAAAAACGTTTAAGAAAAGTCGCGGTTCGAAATGAAAATTAGGAAAATAACGAGTCGCGGGACTGTTAAATTTTGTCTCAGAGTTCCGTGATCGCGGTTTATAACCGCGCTCGCGGTTATAAACCGCGATCGCGGAACTAGGTTCGGTAATTACCGAACCTAGAATTCAATAACCGCGATCGCGGTTTTAGGACTGCGCTCGTGGTTTTAAAACCGTGATCGCGGTACCTTTATTTCGGGTTTTTATGTCCACGGAATTGTCCACCAAATACATATATGTATTTTAATATTCCATAGGAAGCCAAAAAAATTTGTTTATTCAATGACTTTCAAAACAAGAGTTTTAAAAGGACTTATTTTCCAAATTTATTCCATATACATATACTTTAAAACCACAAGTGACTAGTTCATCCAATTTAGTCCATTTCTTTTCTTATCCAAAATAAATTTGAACCAAGGAGATAATTGTTTTTTCATTAATAAGAGAGGCCAAAAAAGTAAAAGATTTAATTTCTCTTACAAATATACTTGCATACAATGCATTGCATTTCAACTCAAAGGGTAACAAAATGAGTATATACATTTCTCTTTTATTTTCTAAAACTTATAAATAAGGAAATAATGGTTTATTTATATGAACTGAAATGAAAAAAATCCTCATTTCTTGAAACCAAGATTAATTATACAAGGATAAATGATACTTTGATAACCCTTAAAAATATCTTTCCAACACCCTTTATTAAATGATGTAAATCCATGACAAGTTTTCCACTAAACAAGAATACAACATACTAAAATGTGAGTATAAAGGCCTTCCAAAAAATGTGGGAACAAGTTTACATGATTATAAGAATTATTCTCAAGAGAGAATATACGATATTAATATATTACATAACCATTACAAAAAAACTAAAGGTCAAGTGCACAAGCCTCCCCAAAATGGGGAACAACATGTCCAAAATTTAAAATTTTTCCTCCATGCTCCAAGCATATTTTCCAAGCTTCCACACCATATGAAAGTCTTCAATGCACAAGAGAATAAGGTCCAATTTCCTCCAAACCAAATGTCATCATCACATACCATCTTCACAAATGGAGGACATTATAGCCTCCTATAAGCCCATAGAAGAGAGATAATGCATGCCTCAAGATTTCATAAGGGGAGACAAAGGGTGACACAACACACACACACACACACACACACACACACACACACACACACACACACACACACACACACAAAATTCCAAAACAAATCAACCAGAAGAACACAAAAATCATAAGAGGATAACTCCATGTTTTCCTCAAAGGGAAGAGATGAAAAGAGCCCATTATAAACCATATTTTGATTCAACTATAGGAACACTAAAAAAATGTCCATACCCCAAAACTCCTTATCATTCCATCATGAACATCGAGCCTCCTCATTTTAAGAATTTTAAAACTAAGAATGGTTTCCTTAACAAGGATGGAAGATGAGGTTAAAACCATATGAACAGTCCTCTTCCACATCAAACCATATGAGGGGAGGAAAATAATAGAAAGATAATCATGGCTTTCCCATCAAGACATGTGGTGTAAGAGGGGTTTCCTCCCTCTTCCCCTAAAATTCTAAAATCCACCAAAAATAGGATGGATGGAGAAAATAAAAAACAAAAAAGATTTACAAAGACACCCACAACAACATGCAAGAATTGAAGAATCCAAACAACCATTTTCATTTCACACATTATACCATAGAAACAAAAATAAGAGGTTCGAATTCCGACCTCAAAATAGTTATCAAACTTCAAGAACAACAAAGCTCTCCCAAGCTCTAAGATCCTAACTCCAAGGTATCTCTAACTCCAATTGTAAAAATGAGGAGAAAAATTCCCTACCCCTCTCCAAAAAGAAGTAAAAAAATAAGAAACAATAATAAAAATACTCACAAATGAGAGGGTGACATGTGTCACCCATCTCATTCTCCAAAAAAAGATTCCTAAAATCCCATTAAACATAAAACAAAACACATTTGGGAAGAAAACTCCCAAATTTCCTAAAATGCCAATAATCCAACTTACTTCAACTTTTGAGATAACACACAAATAAAAAATAATTACAAGATGGTGACAAGAGAGGGGTAAAATGGGAGGAAAATCCCATTTGACCAAAAGGACCCCCTACCAATAAGTAGGGTCCAAGGGGTCCATTTCAAAGTGTAAGGGAGACCCCAATGTGAAAAGACCCTTACAAATGCCACATTTAGTCCAAATTCGAGATTGGGTAAAGTGGCTCAAAGGAAGAGGTGGTGGGGCCCACCCAAATGATGATTATGTGGTCTAAAAACACTAACATAAAGATTACTAACATAATAACATTATTCTTGATGCATGTGGGGACTATTAGGTCATTAGATAAGTTTAGTATAAGGATTAACAAATTAAAATAACATAGCTAAATTCTGAATCAAAAATGGTGTCCGAAAATATATACACACACACACAAGGTCAAACAAGGGTCATGCATGGCTAAAGGACTTGGCCTAGTTAGCCGCTTGTGTAACTTGAGGTATAACTTTGAAACCCACATTCTCCTATGTGACCTGAAATCTGCACACTCAATTCACACATTAAATATACCTATTCGATATAATAAATCATAGAAATAATAAAAATTTATCGATAAAAAAATCAATCATGGATATTCATTCTAACTATACAACAATCGATATCAAAATGAGATGACTATATCCTAACAACATGCATCCACATTAAATCAAGATATAAGATTTATCTAGTTTATTTTATGATAACATCTAATTTACCATTTTAAACCAATGATATCAAAGTCTACAATAATATTAATGAGGGTCAAAGCATATAACTGTGTCCCACTTTTTTGTAGTTTTTGTACTTTCAGCAAACTATGTCTGATAACCAAAACATGACCAAACACATATAAAATGACAAAACATGCATTTTTAAGAGGCTATAAATACCAAGGTGCAGGGCATCCAAATTTTTATAATATTTTTTAATTATTTATTTACTAGTCAAATTTAAAAAAATTATGGCCATAAAGTGGGACACGCTTGTATGCTTTGACCCAACATCCATCCATCATATATGAGATAAAAATAAGCTGTACCATATCTTGCTGATATCCATAACCATATAAGTGAAAGAAACTAAAATAATGATCATAATGATAGTATGGACCTATGTGCCCTAATAAACACATGTGTCACCAAATGATCCAATATGAAACCACATAATATCTAAATAATGATAAATCCATGTCAAAAATCTAGTAAATAAAATGAGTCAACAAATGAAATGATGCAAGAAAGAAGTGGACACTACATCCCCCTCTCCTAAGATTAGACTTCTTGAAGTCACTAAAATAGATAGGGATATCGAGCCCTCATTGCTTTGCCGCATCCTCCCAGTAGCTACGTGTCATCGCATTACCACTCCCATTGTATTATAATCTGGTCCAAGTCTCTCCCCTAAAGGGCCAACATCATGTGATTCGGGATACACACAGGATCCGGTCCCCACCTTTCTTCATCCTCCACCTATAATGCTAACCAATCCAATACATGAGAAATATTTGGTACATATCTACATAAAATTGAAACATGAAATACATTATGGGATTGAGCTTGGTGTAGTGGCAAGGCTAAACGGTAGGTTTACAGGACCCATGACCTCTAAGATCTCAAATGGCCCCACAAATCAAGGTGAAAGCTTAGAACCCTTTCCATAATGGATTGGGATCTTATGTGGCAAAAATATCAAGATTAATTTGTCACAAATTGAAAAGTGTCATTCGGTCCTCTTGGTGTTTGCATACACCTTTTGGTGTGCCCTATCCTACTAAAGACGTTTCCTAATCAAAATAACTTGCTGCTCCAAGTATTGAAGGTAAGCTTGCCAAAGTATAATCATGTCATCTAATGTAACTGACTCAAAGGTGTCTTGTAAGGTCTCCCATACAAGGAAAGATAAGGATCCATACCAATGGGACTGTGGTAACATTTGTTGTAGGAATATTGGATCGGGAGAAATTAATCCTCCCACTTCTTTTGCTATTCCATCACATATTTACAAAACATGTCCTCAAGTACCTAATTAACTATATTTGTCGACCATCTATCTCTAGGTGGTAGGATGAACTGAAATTGATTTGAGTTCCCGAGTTGTCTGAAAATAAGTCTAGAAGTATGAAGTGTAGATGGTATCTTTTTCATTAATAATGGTCTTCGAAATCCCATGCAACCCGATAATATACTCCATAAATAATTTGGCAATGGTGATTGTATTAGATGTGACCTTGGTTAGCAAAAAGTGTGCAACCTTGGTTAACTTGTCTACTGTGACCATGATAGCGTCATGATGATAAGAAGACATGGGGATACCAAAAATGAAATCCATAGAAATGAAGTTCCATTTTCACTTGGGAATGTCATGGGGATATAAAATTCTTATGGGATGGGAATGTTCGGCCTTGACACTATGACACTTAAGGAAACAATATAAAAATTCTACTATATCCCAATGTAGATGTGACCAATTGTAGTCATTTTTTCACCCACCAAGAACAAGGGAACCTCATGCGCACTGACCTATCACCCAACGGGAACTAGGCGCTCACCTGAGGCACACGAGAGGGAGCCGAGTCTCTCTTTTATGTGAGTCTAGTGGAAGGCATAGTTCATGATTATGACTTAGTGATTTAACAGACATGAAGAAGCTATAGAGCTCAAGACGAATTCTACACCCCTTCAGTCATAATAGAAAAAAACGCACAATAGGAATAATAGAACCAAGAAGTTGTAAATCCACAAATATACTTAATCATTCAAGTAAGGTCCATGATTATACAAGATCAAAAGTAGAGTAAAAACATGTAGATAATACAAAAGGAGATCTTAATGTAAACATGGTGGTAACCTTATCATATTCATTCATAGTCTTGCTACAAAGTATCATAGAGAGGCTAGACCATAGTCATGCACCATATCTGGATCCATACATGTATTCTCACAAAAAAATTTTGCATTCCCCATTTCCCCATTACATCCTTACTGGAATCCTTTACCCATTTTCATCCCATAGTTCTCGCAGTAATTCTGTAGAGCTCCACTACCTCACTTCTGTCCCGTTCTTTGCCAAGGGCACGCGTATAAATAGGCATATGAGTTCTAACAAACTCCTCTGCAACCTTAGATCTGGCCCCAAGTGTCAAGGTGTGGGTCACCCCAGGTGCATGCCTCTCCATGTCATGATTAAATTTTTGGATCTTTCTATCACAAGGTATATTCCTTCTAGGACACCCTATTGCAGGCTGGAACCTTATCCAAATGGAACACGTTCTTCATGTGTTCTGTCCAAAAGGCCAAAAATTGCTAAGTCCTGAATTTTTCTTCATGGGTGCATGGCCTTGGTTCTCCAAGAACCCTTTTTGAATCCTTTCTTGCACGCCTTCACTTTTGCACTTCCTCTAGCCGTGTGTGCCTATGCACCTTTAAGATTTGGAAGCTATAATAGGGGCCCAACATTACCCCACACTTCACCTATTCTCCACCCTCGAGAACCTTCTCAAAGAATGCAGTACAAAAAGAATGCAAGGCCTTGCCTTGGAAAAGAATGGAGGGAAAGAATAAAGAATGGGGAGAGAAAGAATAGGGGAAAATTGCCTAAAGAAGAAGAAGGGGAAAATTTTGCCATAGGTCGGCCTCTCCAGTGTACTCCAAGTGCTAACTTCATCCTGCACTTTAGTGTAGATATCACCAACCAAGGTGCTCACCTCATCGAAGGTTAACCCTTCCCCTTGTGTGGTAATGGTTTCCACCACAGTCTCCAGTTCCTTAGCGTGATCTTCCAAGGCATCCATCTTCCTCGTGATGACCTTGTAGAGATCTTTTAGCTAAGTTTTGATTAAGACTCACTGGTTCTCAATAGCCTTGTATTTATTTTCCACTTTGGCTATGATCCTTTCTTGCTCGGCTCTATTGCCCTTATTATTTTCCCTAAAGTCCTTCAGCTCGGCCTCATTGCTGGCAAGCAGTATGCTTGTCACTTTGTCTTGATCCATGCAATGGTTGTAAGTGACCCCCGCGGTTTGTGCAGCTACTCTTATGTCAGCAAGCACCTTGTTGTATTTGGCCACGAGCATGATGACCTTCAACTTGTCTTCCTTCTCCAAGTGTGCCGCTACCTCCTCTGCCGACTCCAATGCCAAAGGCTGCCTTTCCATGGTGAGGATCCGAGTCAAGTCCTCTAGACACTCTAGGGAGGATCTATACTTTTACGTGGGAGGGTTAAGGTCCGGGTGCTTTGTGATAATCACTTGGGAGATGAGCTCCACCTTCTTAGAAACTTCACATACCCTAGCCTTTTCCTCCTAAAGCTCCCTCTGTAGTTGAGCGTTGATTAATTTCTCAAGGCTGAGGTCCTTCGTTAGCTTCACTACTTCTTCCTTCCTCTTCTCCAACAGGTCCTCCAAGACTTTAACCCTGTCATTCCTACCAAAGATCCTAGCCTCAATTTCCATGGAGACTTTTTGAGCACATTACACACTTTCTCATCCAATAGTTATTGCGTGTTTATAATGGGGTTGTCCCCCTTTCCTTCAGACAACATTAATACCACTCCTTGGTTAACCTTGAACTCAGGCTCATTGAGGTGGGAGTCGAATGCCCATGATAGCATCTTCCTTGTTCATAGGTATCCACCCTCAGGATCAAAGGAATCCATGGTGGTGAGCTCCTTGGTGGGCACGGTACTCTAGAAATGTGCACGTAAAAATTTGTTGGGGTCATCAATGTAACCCATTGTTGTTCTTCCCCCTTCCACACATTTACTTCCCATGCACATACCCTTGGGAATAGTTACCAAAAGAGTTGGGCCTTTTGTGCTACCCACACTCTTCTCCCTTTGCTCTTCTTTGAATTCACTGAGCACTAGCTCCGTACTATGCTCTAACTCCTCTTTGACCAGGGTATTAATTATCTTCTATACCTCCCTTTTTGCCTTCTCATTCACCTCCTCTTGAGTGAGCTTGGGCATATCTGGCTCCTTGGTACTAGCCCCTTCACTCCACACGCCTTCCTCCCTTTGGGTGCCCTTCCTCCTTACAAAGATGAAAGCATCATTTGTATCCTCTACTTCCTCTCCCTCCGAATCATGGACATCAATCAGCTCTTGATCCACCTCCAACTCTTCCCCTCCATCATCATCCTTTTTACCTATATAGGTGTTCGGGTCGTCTGTATCTTCAAACCCTTGTTCCTCCATCCCTTGTTCTTCTTCCCTTGCAGAAAACTCGGAGTCGAGGATGTTGTCTTCTCTTCATCTAAAGGTTCTTCAGGGGATGGTGGCTTCGCAGGCTCTGGGGTCTTTTCCCTGACCACCATTCTCCTCTTCTTCGGATGTAGGTACTTGGCCCTGCGGTATCTACATTCTGCCTCTCCACCGCTCTTTATTGTTGTTCTTCTTCTTCCCTCTCCTTTCTCTTTGGCACATGCTTCTTTATTTCCATGGGGTCATCGAAATGGATATCTCATTCTCCATGTATGTGCCCTTTTCAAATTTTGGCCTTATGCACAGGTAGATCCTAAGCGGCACTCTCAACAGTTGGTAAGGTCAATGGCATTATAATGTGCATGTCCTGCGACACATACCTTTCAACATATGTGCGCTTCCCCAAGTAGACCAACTTATTTCTCATCTCCCTATGCTCTCTGTCAAGGGTGGAAAACTCCAGATTTAATTTCTTCGATTCCTTGTATCTGTTTACCCCTACTTGGAAAAATTGGGTAGTAAATGAGAAGGGGAGTTTACACCAGGGACTCCAACTGCCGTCCACCAAGATGAATCTACCAATGCAGAAGTGTTGGTATACCGCAAACTCTGCTTCTCCTTCATTGCCGTAGAGGAGTTGCTCAGGAATCCACCATTCAGCCCCGAATGCGTTCCTAAGGCGTGTACCATTTGTCTAAGCACACCTTGTGCACCCCTGTCATTGACTCACATGTGTATTTCTAGAATCTATTCGCGGGCGAGGGATCTTTAGTGGGGTACTCCCATATGAATTTATTGGATGCATCTGGCACCCCAATTTCTGAGAACACAATTGTTAACAGAATGTTTCCAAACAAGATCTTTCCTCCATTCTCCACGCTGCTTATGATTTTGTCTACTATGTACTGGGAGATGTTGTACACGGTGCCTTCCGTGACCTTCTGTAGACATTCAACTAGGGATTGCTCACTTGGGTCCACCTCTCTTGTCCATTCAGCTTGGAGACAAGGTGCGCGGCCATCTTCATCACCGGATCACTGATATCCGAGATGTCATAGTATCTTGATCCCTTCTTATAATCCTAGGATGCAATGGTTTCTTTGATTTCCTCCTCATCCTAGAGGTCATCTATGAGCGCATCCCCTTTATAGCTTAGGCCTATAAAGTGTGAGATTAACTAGGGAGTTATGCACATTTTACACCCTGCGAAGCAGAAGAAATCTTCATGTACGCGTGTCATTAACTGTTGGTATAAGCGCTCAAGCTTCCTGAAGTATGGCAACTTGAAAAGATGGAGAAGCCCTGTCTTCTCCATTTTCACCTTGACTACGTTGCTGTAGATTGGCATCCTGTCAGGTGTTTGTTTATTTGTGGGGCACACCAGCTCCAACACCATTTCCTTTGTGATTATACTTGACCGGTGATTGTAGTCGATCATGGTCATCTGTCTTATGTGGGACTCCCACTCTTGCCCTAGCAAAACCCCATCTGGGTATTACATCTCTGAGTACCATTCCTCATTGGTATCTAAGGGGATTTCTTCTTCTTTCTTCTTTCCTTTTCCCTTACCCTTTCCCTTCTTGGATTGTACTGCAAGCTTATCAACTAGTTTTGTGGCTGTCATTTTACCCTTTGCTTTCATTCCCTGGTTACTTTCGAGTTGTCTGAGAGTTTTCTTCGTGCGCCCCGTGCCCTAGAGCACAAACCCTAATCTCTAATTTTCCTCCTTCAATCATGGTGCTCTTTCACAACATTCCTCACACCCGTGAATCACTTATACTCTAGTTTGTAGATCTAATAGACCAATTACACATAAGTTTTTGAGATTTTCCTTCACATGAGTCAGCTCTCAAAACCCTAGCTCTTGAAAGAAAATCATTCTCCTTGTTTTTGCAAAGTAAAATAATGAATTGCCCATCCTTGTATTTATAGCTTTTCCCACTTTTACGCATTAAAGGATAGGCTACCTACCACCGTATGACAATATTTAATGTGATGTTTTTCAAACAAACCTAACTTCAGCACTTTTCCTTACGCACCCAATCCTTGTGCAAAAACATTTTCACTGTGCCCAATCCTCGCGCGAAAAGGTTCTCACCCGTACCCAATCCTTGCACGAAAGGTTTTCACCCATGCCCAATCCTTGTGTGAAAAATTTTCCAACCTTCTGGTGTGTAAACAATCCATCTTGACAAAAGACTCTTGCACACATGTTACTAATGCCAAAGGCACCTCTTCCATCCTCATGATTCTTGCTTTCGCCTACCTCATGTTTTTGCACTTTTTCTCCTTGTACGTGGATTTCCAATGTAACCTTATTTTTCCACCCATCTGCCTTCTTTTCTCCTAATGCATCTTTTCAACAGGGCCAGTTCAAATGGTCTACCAACCCAATCCTCCTACAGAATAACTTCATGCCTCTCTTTATCACCTCACCCCACACTAAATTGATGCGTGGTCCTCTGCACATTCATAAGTTAAAAAGTAATAAGGTTACTAGCACCCAAGGTGCAAAACAAGACAACAACATGAAAGGGAAAAACAAGAAAGGAAAATCATAAAAGGAAATTCTAAACTAACTGGCAGAACTACCTTATTTACAAACACCAAGAAGCATTATTTATAGTAGGGCTTCAGCCTACTCCCATTGAAGTGTCTAGGTAATTTTGTTCCATCTAGTGCTTGTAACTGGCACGTGCCTGAATCAAGGATGTATGAAATTACATAAGGACCCAACCAATGCACTTTCAACTTTCCAGGATGGCGTAGGAATTTTGAATCATACAGTGAATACCATCGGCCAACCTCAAATTTTTTTCTCTTAATGTGGCGGTCATGCCATGCCTTTTGCTTATCTTTTTCAGTTGTTTGAATCCATCTTTCTAGCAAGCACCTTTCATCCAACTTCATCAATTCATCTATTCTCTCTTCCAGCGCTTATTCATCATCTAATCCTCTTGCACATACTTTACACAGTGATGGTAGCATAAATTCAACCGGCAAAATAGCCTCGCACCGAACACTAGTTGAAATGGTGTGGCCTTGTTCAACCTTTTATACATTGTTCTGTATGCCTAAAGAACTATTGATACCTTGTCATCCCAATCCTACCTACCCACATCACATATCTTAGTCAATGTGTGACTAAGGATTTTATTGAATGCCTCTATAGTCCCATTTGCCTAAGGGTGATAAGGGGTAGTCTTGTGATGGGATACCATGAATTCTACCAATAGAATCCTGATTGTTTCATTTAAGAAGTGAGTGCCCCTATCACTTGTTAAACTTAATGGGAACCCATACCTGTTGATAATGTTCTCCCATAAAAATCTAGCAGTTCTGGCTGTGGTGCAATCCTTAGTGGGCATGACCTCTGCCCACCGTTTCAGATAATTAGTATAGGTAATGATATACCACGAGTTAGTCCTTTGCGCAGCTAGTGAGATTGGTCCGATAAAATATATTTCCCATTTTTCAAAAGGTTCTGCACTGGTGATGGGGCACAAGGGCATCTCATCCCTTTTTCTAGGTTTTCCAAGGTGCTGGCAGTGGTCACAGGCCTTGCAAAACTCAATGCAATCCTGGTGAATTTTCTCCCACCATAGTCCAATGACTAGGATCTTGCATGTGGTTGCATTCCCTGCATAGTGTCCTCCAGCAATCCCACCATGGGCTTCTTCTATTATGGCCACGCGTTCATGTTCTAATACACACCAATGTAAAACCTCATCGTGGCCCATTTTATATACATCCCCATTGATCAACCTGAAGGGTGTGGTGTGTATGGCTAACCTTTTCCTCTCTAGAGCATTCATCCCTTCAGGTGCCACACCTTCCTTGAGAAAAACGACAATGTCTTCTAATTCTGAGGGCACGTGCTGCAACCTAAATAGTTGTGCATCCGGTATGGTTTCCTCAATACTTTACACGTCCTCTCCTGAATCAATCCTTGATAAATGATCTAGCCCACAATTGTTCTTTCCCAGGTTTACCACCACTTTGAACTCAAATTCCTAAAATAAAAGTACCCAATGACATATGCACCCTTGCAACACTGCTTTGTTTAATAGATAATTAGAGGCCATATGGTCAGTGTAGAATATGAAGGGAGTTACTAGTAGATATTGTCTAAATTTGTGGAGCGCATAGATCATTAACAATTCCTTGCGCTTAGTCGTTGTATAATTCTTTTCTACTGGTGTCAACTTTCTACTTGCAAAACACAAGGGATGATCAATAATCCCCTCTCCTGGTTGAGCAAGAATAGGTGCGGTGATAATCCTTTATTTTAGAGTGTCAAATGCCCTCTGTTGCGCATCTCCCCACCGAAAGGCACTCTTATGTCTGAGCAATATTTCTAAAGGTGTGGTGATCTTGGTGTAGCCCTTAATGAATTTTACGTAGTACCCAATGTGTCGAGAAATCGTGCATGGCGCTTTGGTGGTAAGCTCCCCTAACCCCACAATCAGCGTAACTTTCTCACAAGATCCACCAGTAAGCCCTCTTTACATATGATATGCCCCAACAACATTCCAAAAGGAGTTGCAAAGATACATTTCTTGATGTTGAGGGAGATCCTCAACTACCGACATCTTTCAAACATCAACCTCAAGTTATCACAATGGTCCCTGACCAATCCATACACTATCCAATCATCCAAATATACTTGAAGGAACTTGTGGATGAAGTCCTTAAATGCTTGTACCACTATGCGTGAAAATATAGCGGGTGCATTCTTCACCCAAAGGGCATGACCATGTATGTAAAGCTTCCCCACTCGGTGGAAAAATTTGTCTTTTCTTGGTCTTCCTTGGCAATCCTTACTTGGTGATATCTTGAGAATCCATCCAGTAAAGGAATAGACCTCGTGCTCAGAAACTCCTTCAAAAATTTTTTCAGTAAAGGGGGTGGGAAAAGGATCTATGATGCAAACAACATTCAATTCCCTGTAATCCACGCATATCCTAATCCACCCATCCTTCTTTATGCTGATCACCATTAGACTTATCCATTCTAATTCCTCCATAGCCTCAATGATATTGGATGCGATAATTTTTTCTAGCTCTTCTTTAACCCTTACGCGCATGTTGGGATTCATCCTGTAAGGCCTCTTCCTGTTCGGGTGTGCACCATCTTTCAAATTTATCCTCATTTCCCCAAATGAATGGTGGATTCCTTTCAACTCATGGTACGTGTGGGAATAAATCCTCAAATTCATACAAGAGATCAATGATCTTTGATACTTCTTTATTTGACCAGTAGTCCCCAATGATAGCTTCCTTGGACTCCCTCTTCAAGCCGATGTTAACTTTCTTGGTTTTGAGTGGTTCATGATACACGCGTGCATATGCATCCGCATAGTTAACCACTTCGCGCGTCCTAATCAAATGGTTGTCATTCAGGTTCTCCATATCCTCTCCATCAACAATGTATACCATCTTTCCTTTCCCATTTTTGGCACACGTGTGCTTGAATTGTATGTCTTACGGTTTCTCCTCTTGAACCATGCTTCAAGCTAGGTCCACCAAGTAAGTTTACTAATCTATCTTCATTGCCATGGTGCAATCCCTAGAGTGAGGTGTTTGATAGTCTATAACACCTCATCAATCGGTTACATGGTACTTGATGCGTGAATGTGTGAACCAAGTTAGTCACTAATTCCTACCAACTTCCCGTTTAGCGGCATGTTTCAGAATGGATGTACCAAGTGTGTGCGTAACCTTGTAGTGTCGAATAGAGCTTGTGCACCCAAAGAGAGGGTGGTAAAGCTTCTGTGCCTTCTCCCCAAGCACTCTCACATGCCTAGATGTGGGAAGAGGTGGGTCCATTGCCATTGTAATCCTTGATAGTGGTGGCAATGTTACTTTTCTAGAATCGGACGGTGTGCGCAATTCTAACTTCACACCATTCCAACAAGTTTTCAATATGCATGGCCCACCACCTTGTTGTTGTGCTTATCAAAACATAACCTAGCATCCCTCATCGCTCGTCCTCCCTCCATTGAGCTTCCATTTCTCTTAAAAAGACCTTAGGGTATGCATCCCCATAATACTTGGTTATTGCCTTTCCTCCCAAGCACCGAATTGTACACACCATGGTTACCTTGGTCACCGATCCTTTCAGATATCACCCAATCAATTCATAAGTCCCATGTGCCCAATTATCGCATGTTATATTGGTAGTATCACTGACAGATTGAGCATCATCAAACTGGATGACTCCTTCTATAGGGTGGATGGTCTCTGGATCTCTTATGGAGTGCACATATATTTTGTCCAAGACCTCCTCTCCAAGGGGTTCAGTATAGGGTGTGGAATTTCCATCATCAAGTGGTATAACCACCCTTTCTTCCTTGTTTTCAAATCTTATGTACCCCTTGTTAAACTGAAGATCTACCTTATTCTTATAGCACCAGGCACCCAAGTAACTTATTTGGGAAATTATCTACCTCGAAAGTGCCAAGACTTCGAAATCCCCAGTGAACTTATTCCCCTGAATGGTAATGGTCACATCCTTTAAGACACCTATGGGCATTGCCTTTGTCTTATTTTCCATATACAACACATTTGAAGATGGTTGTAATGCAGTCTTCCATTTGATGCCGGGAATCTAGAGTGAGAACATTAACCTCTGCGCCTATGTCAATGAGGATGTTGCTAATTAACCACCTTTCTACTACTACGTTCAAGGTAATCTCTTTGTCATAATAAGGGCTATGAGGTGGGAGGTTTGCATGCAGGATCTCGCCTTTCATGTTCTTCCCTGGCATGGTACATTTTCCCTCAACCATGCTCCTAGAAGGGGAATCGGTTTACAAACCTCCTTAACCTCATCCAAGTCATCCTTTGGTGCTTCTACGGTTCTTATTTTCTCATCCTTTCTAGTATGATATTTTAAGCATTAGATCTCCCCTTGTAAACTTTGAATTGCGTCCATGGTTTCTGGTAGACTTCTTTCTGGTGAGCCGAGTTTAGATACTTCTCATGTACTACTTCTTCCCTCAAAACAAGAGGTCTCTGCCTAGGTGCTTCCCTTATGCGTGCGAGACTCCACCCTTATTGTCACCATAATAGGCTTTAGTTCTAATTCATGTATTACTCACGGAATACTTTGTGCATCACCTTCTTAATACTCACCATGGCAGCACCCTTATCCTTGCAGTACTACCGCCGACTCATATGTTCATATAACTCTGGGAACTCTTCATACTTATGTTTTTTTCCACACCATGAGCATTGTAGAAGATTTGGACATTTGTGCTTATAATGGTTTGTGGCTCCACAATTAAAACATGTCCCACGCGGGAACTCACTTCTTCCTCCGCAGTTACCATGACCACGAAATCCTCCGCGAAACCCTCTTCCATGCGCATCTCCATCTCCTTGTTCTCCATACCCATGGTCATCTCCTTTGGAATTACTGGAAATGCTAGTCTATAACACACCGAGATCAATTGCCTTAAGAATCTGGTTAATCAATCTACAATCCTTGGTGTCATGTTTGGTTGAGGTACATATCTTACAATAAAAAGATACATTTTTATGGATTGCGTGCCGCAGTAAGGGGCACCTACTTGCATCATGGTCCTCATGACATATTTCACAATTTACCTCTCTACGGTGTGCACCGCCTTCTGAGTACATACTCCACCATTATCCTTTTTGTTCCCTTCTACGTTCAATCCATGTACCACATCCCACCATGAATCTACGGAATTGTGTTGTGAGATAATTTCTCCAATTGCTTAGCCATGACGGTGATCTCGAGCTTCCGAAAGGGGCTAACACCGGTGTCAACACTACCAACTACCTCGGTCGCTTAAAGCAACTTCCAACACTTCACACGGGTCTATGAATGTTTTATGAGATAAATCCCTCCTAAAGGGTGTGATCAATCCTCTAACAAACCATTGAGCATGTTGTGAAGGGTGGATATTATAAGATAGTTTAGATAAAAGAGTTTTAAATCACGCATCATATTCCCACATGCTCTCTGCCATGCCTTGCTAAATTTCTTTGAGAGAGCTGATGCTCTTTTGTTCAAACTCAGGTATGTGGAATTCTGCCAAGAATGCATTTCTCAGCACAGTATAATCCACAAAAGTCTAATGAGGGTCATACTTTCTATACACACTATGCATGCGTCCTTACAAGGTCATCAAAAATTGACTGGCATTTTGATCATGGGACATGATTCCCTTCGCGTGCCATAGCAGCTCGTACTTATGCACATGCTCGTGGCATATTCTATCCTTTATGTAACTGGTAAGTGTAGAGACATCTTGAAAAATACTTGAGGAGGTGGCTAAGGCCCTTGTCCTCCTGATCCAGTCCCTTGGTTTCCTCTAGTATTTCCTCCTCCACTAGACCCACTAGATCCTAAGCCACCAGCTCCACCACTTCCACCTCCAGATCCTCCTGTGTTAGGTATAGGGCTGTGTTTTTCATGTTGAACACTCCCATCGTCCCCCTTTGAATTACGCATTGACAGTTTGTGAAATAGTACCACTCCCAGTCATATTTCCTCCACCACTTCCTAATGCACTTCCAAAACTAGTTGTATACGTGCCTTTTCTAAACATTCCACCAAATACCGGAATAGTGTGTGAAGCCATAGAAGTCCCAAATGAGAAATTACATCTTCTAGGTGTCGATCGGTTGCTTCCACTAATATCAAATGAATCAACAATAATTTTACCTCATTCAAACAAACCAAGGACCAAGGTTTGGTCACTAGGTGGGGTCAGATGCATGCCAATGAATCTTCTTTCTCTACGTGACGAACTCTCATCAGAAGCCGCAAGGTTTTCTCTCCTGTGCTTACCAAGATGGGGTATCAAATATTGTTCGGGTTCCACATCCTCTGCGTGAACCTCAACTCCTTTCCACCATGTTTGGCTCCATAACCAACTTGTAATCCTATGCTATCTATCAATCTCCTTTTCATGTGCTTCGTTATACTTGAGCCATCTCTCTTTGCTTTCCTTTTTAGTCGTCGGATCAGCCATCCTTCCCAACCTCGGCTTCATCGCAAGTGCTCTGTGTGTGGTTTTAGCTGGCCATTGGAAATGCCTCTAAACCCATGGTTACCATCAAGATTTTGATTGTAATGGGAATATCATGCGAAATGATCCCCTGGGCTCTCGCAAGAACTCAAACTTAGCAACTTTTGGACAGGAATACGTGGAAATGGCATATTCCAGAGTGTAGCTAGTCAATACTCCCTTCCACTAATGATCTATAGCATGGGTCCACATTAGATCAGAATTTTGCAAGTTTTGATATGTTTCATGGGTCCAAGGGTGTGATTTATACCACCACCCTGATCTAGATGTATAAGTCGAGAGCCATTCGAATAACTCTACTGGGAAACAATAGAAGAAGGTTTCTTACAACTCATGATAAAGAGTGTCTTCCACCCATCTTCGCATATCAAACCTAGATTTGGTACTGAATATCTGAGTGAATTCATCCTCTATGCTTTTAAACCAATCTTCAACATCTTCAAGTGTTAAGAAATTCACCATCACTTTTACACGAGATCATGATGTATGCCATGTTCAACTACAACTTCGAAAAGAGGTCCTGCGTGGGCGAAGATGTAGTCATTCCCCATTTCTGCATTACATCCTTACTGGAATCCTTTACCCATTTTCATCCCATAGTTCTTGCAGTAATTATATAGAGCTCCGCTACCTCACTACTGTCCCTTTTCTTTGCGAGGGAACACGTATAAATAGGCATTTGAGTTCTAACAAACTCCTCTCGTAACCTCATATTTGGCCCCAAGTGTCAAGGTGTGGGTTGCCCTAGGCGTATGCCTCTCCATGTCATGATTAAATTTTTGGATCTTTCTATCGCAAGGTATATGCCTTCCAGGGACATCTCTGTCACCGAGGCTCGAACCTTATCCAAATGGAACAAGTTCTTCATGTGTTCTGTCCAAAAGGCCAAAAATGGCTAAGTCTCGAATTGTGCTTCGCGGGTGGGTGGCCTTGATTCTCCAAGAACCCTTTTTGAATCCTACCTTGCACACCTTCACTTGCATGCTTCATTTATCCATGCGGGCCTATGCGCCTTTAATATTTGGAAGTTATAATGGGGACCCAACACCGATAATATAACTCTCTCGAGATCAGCATGCATCTTCTTCACTCCTTGATGTGTTACATATGGGGCTTGATGACCCTATGAAAGAATAAAGATGCAAAGATCACCTTTCTTAGCACATAAATGTTCCTTTGAAAATGAATAAGATCATCTTCCTTTAAAACACATCTTGTATACCTATCCTAAAAAAAAAGCGAGACTCCAACATCTACTTTATACCCTCAAATAATTTGTCCCTAGAAAGTGATGAAGAATCCTACCCGAAGGTATGAATGAAGTGTCATAACATTAATCACATGTCATCATATACTCAAGGCATCTGTGATGACATTCTATTTTCCATTGATATATTGAACGTCCATATCTACATACACAAGAAATCCATCTAACACCATTAACGAGCATTGAGGTTTGGATGAGAAAAGACGTGATGAAGGCCCCAGATGATTGGTCCTCAAGATAAATTTCCTACACAAAAGGAAATGTCTCCAATGAACTAGAGCGTGAACTAGTGTTGTAAGCTCCAGGTCATGGGTAGGGTAGTTAAGCTCATAATCCTTGAGCTTACGTGACTTAAAAGTAATGACCTGATGCTCCTACATGAGAACTTCTCTAAGACCCTCTAATGAAGCATCATTGAAAAAAAAAAATCTCTAGTCGATTCGTAACTACTAAGATATGTTCTTTGGTCAACCTCTCTTTAAGTAACTGAAAATCCTACTCACATTTTTTGACCACACAAATTTCTTCCCTTTATGCTAAAGAGAAGTAATAGGATGAGAAATCCTAGAAAGGTCTGAAAAAACCTATGGTAATAGCCTACTAATCCCATGAAACTCCTCACCTCTGTCATTGATGTGGGTGTTGGAAAATCAAGGATGGATCATATCTTTGAGGGATATATTGAGATACCCTCACCTGATATGATGTGACCCAATCTTGAATTTCTGATTGAAAGAAACTACACTTCTCTAGGCTCCCAAAAATATTTTGATCTCTCAAATCTGTAGTACCTATCTCAAATGTTCC
Organism: Taxus wallichiana var. yunnanensis; assembly: GCA_018340775.1. NCBI lineage: Eukaryota > Viridiplantae > Streptophyta > Pinopsida > Cupressales > Taxaceae > Taxus > Taxus wallichiana. The sequence continues at coordinate 269,253,263 of CM031236.1, read as the reverse complement.
TCATGTTCCTCCTTAGAATGAGAATAAATCAATATATCATCTAGAAACACCAAGACAAAATGGTCCAAAAATTTCATGAAAACTCCATTAATGAGGCTCATGAAAACATATGTGGCATTGGTCAAACCAAAAGGTAAAAAAGTGAACTCATAATGCCCATAATGAGTAATGAAAATTATTTTGTGAATATTTGCATCTGCAATGCACAACTAGTGGTATCCTGACTTGAGATCAATCTTGGAGAATAGTCTAGCTCCCCTCATCTGATAAAGAAGTCATCAATCCTCGGAAGTGGATAACGGTTATTCACTGTGACCTTATTAAGTTATCTAAAATCAACACATAGTTTGAGAGAACCATCCTTGTTCACAAAAATAACTAGTGCCCCCAAAGGAGACACACTAGGACAAATGAGGCCCTTCTCCAATAACTACTATAGCTAAATCTTGAGCTCATGGAGATCTGGAGTCATCATGTGACAAGGTTCCATAGAAATTGGAGTTTCTATTGGTACTAGGTCTATAGTGAAATCCTCCTCTCCATGGGGTGGTAATCTAGGAATATCACTCAGAAACACATCACTAAACTCTCTCAATACAACATGCTCATCTAGAGGTGAATAATCTGGAGTACCCTTTGATTGATCAATAACCGTAATTGCAAAAATCGACAACCCTTATGCATAATCCACTTGAGTTGCTTAGCCAAGATCATACACAAGGAAATAGGCCTCTACATCCCAGAAATTTTAAGCGAAATCCCGAGGTCATCCGAACCTCAATGATCTTACTCCTACAATATAATTTGGTATGATGAGACTCAAGCCAATCCATTCCTAGAACAACCTCGTAGGATCCTAAAGGTAACACTCAAAGGTCCAAGGTAGTGGAGAATAATCCCAAATCGAGTACACAAATCTCACGTTGGTATCCACTATGAATTTGGCCCCGAGAGACCAACTCAACCTGCTAACTATCTAGCTACCTAGCCACCACTAGCCCATAATTGTCTACTCTAGATGGTGATATAAATGAATATGTTTCTCCTAAATCAAAAAGTATTAAGACAAAAATACCATTGATAGTACTTGTAGTCTTGGTAAATATGGATTGATGCCCAACCTAATAGTTATCCCTTTGCTATGTAGACATGGTGAGCATGTTCCATGTATGACACTATCTACTCTAACCTAGTGGCTCTCTGCCTATCAATGGTGGTGGGTTTTGCAGAAACAAACATATGTAGTGCTTAGGGGACCCACAAATAAAATAAAGCTGCTAGTATTCTCTGTGTAGGGATCCCACCTATGATCGGGTGTCTTGAAATGGCTGGCCTAAATTTTGTAGAATGTTATGTATGGGCTAGCTATATCTACCGACTTCCATGTCTTCTATCTCTACCCAAAAAAACCTCCTCAAACTCCACCCCTTGGCATACCTTGTGTTTACTTAGTCCTCGCCTACTTGATGTGCATGGTGCTACTGTTTGCACTCTTTGGATGTGTGGTGGAGGTCTCGGAACTTATTGTTGAGCATTGAATCATCCTCTAGGTGGTGGTATTCTACGCCATGTCCTCTAATCCTAGAATGACTGCATCCTCTCCTGAAACTTTCCCTTATTCATGTCTTTGTGATCTTGGGCCTTGCTCATGTTCTTCTCGGCTAATTAGGCATTATCCATGACCTTCTCAAGTGTCGGAGGAGATAACATCTCGACAGCCCCGACCAAGTCTAAATTTATCCTGTAATGAACTTTGTTGACTTGTAATTTCTCATCCTGAAGATAATCAACATACTGCAATAAATCCAGAAATCAGCTCTTGTACTATGCCACCATGCTTGAGCCCTGTTGGAGGTCATGAAACTCATCTATCCTCTTTTCAAAAAAGTATTTAGACATGTCTTGGGCCATAAAATTCTCCTCAAACAACTCCCAAGTCACTGATTCTCTAGTAAAATAGATATTTCACTCCTCATTCCTCCACCATACTCCTACTGCGTCATAAAGGAGGTGAATAACAAACATAGCCTTTATTTTTCTCTCACATGAGTGAATTCAAAAGAAACTATCAAGGCTTAAGAGCCATGGCTCGGCCCCAAATCCATCGTGCTTCCACTTTGTACATGGGTAGCTTTAGATGAAGAAGATCTCGATAACATTTCCCTTGTCTCACTCATGATGATGATGTCCAACCATCCCCACATATCATGAATGTGGCCATCCCTCATGTTATGAGAGTAGCTTCGATGAAGAACACTCTCTCAAAGTGAATGGAGGGGCTACAAGACCTAGCCCACCTTTGAGTGTCTTGCCAAAGTTTCTCCAAGTGTACGCCCTTGTCTGGTGGTGTATCCTCTCTTGGACAATAAACCTCCTCTCTTGACTCATACGTGCATGAATATGCTCTTGAAAAAACTCCCATCATCTACTCGAATGCCTCTAATATATGTGGTCCTAACTCAGGGGCACGCGGCTCGAGTGTAGGTGACCTACATCCCAAACCCCCAAATGATCGATGTCCCATAGCACATGTAGGCATCCTATGTAAGAAAGTAGAGGAAAGATTTATGATTTGAGTTAGGTAGCGGAAACAATTAAATGGGGTAAATTTATTAATTTTACCACTATTTATTTAATTAACAATCGCTAGAGCATCCATTTGTTGTAAACCCAAGCTCGATACTAGATTTAGTGCCCATATATTGACATGAACCAAACCATAACATATGATATGAAATCCCAATTTTTAAAAAATAGATTTATTATTATCATTTCTTAACTATGGTTGGAACTATAGCCATCAAATAATATTATTAATATTGTTTATTTTTCTTATTCATAATTGTGTCGATAAGGTCTTGCTACGGGTCTAATCCCAAACTTACAAGGTTAAATACCCCCTTTTGACTATAATAAATTAAATTAAGTTTGGATAAGGATTCCATTGGGCCAACCATACAAACCCATGCCTAAAGCTTATTTATTTATTTAAATATTTTCTTAAATTTTAATTTCATAGTTTACATTCACCATGTCCCATAAATAACGCTAATAGATCCATGCCAATATTTAGTATTTAACGCATTTCTTAAATCCCACACCTTATTAATTCATACCCACTATGGCCACAATTAAATCCCTAGGTTATAATTTATTTTTAAGAAAGGACACCCTTAAGTTCCCACTTATTGAACTTATCCAATTCCCATTAGATATTTTTATTCCCACAACCCTAAGCGATGAGGATTAATTTGAGCCCTTAAATTCTTTTAATCTACACCCTAAATTTTAGGTATTCTCTACAACCATAATCTATCAATATGGTTTCCTTATAACTTTTGTTTTGTTTTATTTTCCTCCATTTATACGGAGTTGTTTTTTTGTAGGGATAATTTGGAGGAAAAAATAATGTCATGGAGAAAATCTTAAGTTTCTCCACCAAACTAGTAGATATAGGTTTATCCTCACTTGAAATACATTCCATCTTGTTCTAAATGTTTTAAGGAGGGGAGAAACTCCTCATTATTTTTCGGTTTGTTTTCTAGCTAGGTTTTCAATATTTTTTCTCTACACCCCAATGATTTGGGTTATGTGTGTGTGTGTGTGTGTGGGTGTGCAGGTTTAAGGGAGCCACAACGGTTGTGGCCATGGTGTTTAGGTGCAAGGAAGAAAAGAGTGTGGGGCTGTGGCGTTGCACAACCACACCACATGGATTTGTGGTGTGTCTATACCACACCACAATCACAGAGATGAGGGGGAAGGGGTAGGTTGTGGCCTAGCCGTGGCCTATATCCCACCTCAATACATAATTTTTTTCTTTTACCTTAATCATTTCCCCAATACATATAACACACACACACACACACACACACACACACACACACACACACACACACACACACACACACACACACACACACACACACACACACACATGTATGTATATGTGTAGATACAAACACACATACAAAGATACAAATTTTAATAGATAGCCAATATTTTAAAATCTCATGATTATAAATTATTCACTTATATCAAAGTTATACATGAATATTTAAATATTTTGCAGGAAAGTACACACGTATTATTCTAGTCTTTGACTATATATGTTTACTCTCTATATATATATATATATATATATATATAATTTTATAAATGCATATATATAGGAGAGTAAATATATATAGTCAAAGAAGCGTGGAATAATACGTGTGTACTTTCCATAGATTTAAATATTCATGTCTAACTTTTGATCTAAGTGAATAATTTATAATCATGAGATTTTAAAATATTGGCTATCTATTTAAATTTGTATCTTTATATGTGTGTGTGTATCTACACATATATATTATATGTGTAGATACACACACACATACAAAGATACAAATTTAAATAGATAGCCAATATTTTAAAATCTCATGATTATAAATTATTCACTTAGATCAAAGTTAGACATGAATATTTAAATCTTTTGGGAAAGTACACAAGTATTATTCCATAGTCTTTGACTATATATGTTTAATTTCATATATATATATATATATATATATATATACATATTTTGAATTTTGTATATCAATTTTAGCACTATGATAAAAATGTGATTGTATGGAAGAGGAAATTTAAGTTTTATTTTCTTTCTTTTTTGTAAATTGGAGAACCTATTTCAAGGTGGATTCCTTCCTTTATCCATTAAAAACATGGAAACTAAAAACATGCAAGGAGGATACATATATGTATTTTAAAATTCAAGAGGAAGCCAACAACTTTAGTTTATTTACTAACTTTCAAAACTAGATTTTTAAAAGAACTTATTTTCCAAACTTATTCCATATACATATAATTCAAAACCACAAGTGACTAGTTCATTCAACTTAGTCCATTTCTTTTCTTATCCACAATAAATTTCAACTAAGGAGATTAAAAAAAAATCATTAATAAGAGAGGCCAAAAAAGTACAAGATTTAATTTCTCTTACAAATATACTTGCATATAATGCATTTCAACTCAAAGGGAAAAAAATGAGTATATACATTTCTCTTTTATTTTCCAAAACTTATAAAGAAGGAAACAATGTTTCATTTATATGAACTACAACAAAACACAATCCTCATTTCTCAAAACCAAGATTACTTATACAAGGATAAATGATACTTTCACAACCCCTAAAACAATCTTTCCAACACCTTTTATAACAAGATGTAAATGCATGCCAAGTTTTCCACTAAACAAGAATACAACATACTAAAATACAAGTATAAAGGCCTTCCACAAAAATGTGGGAACAAGTTTACAAGATTACAAGACTTCTTCTCAAGAGAGAATATAAGATACCAAGATATTACATAACCATTACAAAAACACTAAAATGCAAGTGTACAAGCCTCCCCAAAATGGGAAACAACATGTCAAAAATTTAAACTTTTTCCTCCATTCTCGAATATTATTTTCCAAGCTTCCACACCATATGAAATCCTTTAATGCACAAGAGAATAAGGCTCGGTTTCCTACCAACCAAATGACATAATCACATGCCATCTCCAAAAATGGAGGACATACTAGCCTCCCTCTAAGACCATAGGAGAGAGAGAATGAATGCCTCAAGATTTCATAAGTAAGGGGAGACAAAGGGTGACAACACACACAATTCCAATACAAACTAACCATAAGAACAAAAAAGTAACAACATGAGAAATCCATGTTTTTCTCAAAGGATAAGAGTTACAAGGATCCCATTATAAACCATATTATGATCCAAACATAGGAACACTACAAAAATATCCATAAACAAAAATCCTTATCACTCCATCCCAAAACCAAGCCTCCTCCTTGTAAGGATTTTCAAACCAATAATGGTTTCCTTAACAAGGATGGAAGAGGAGGTTCAAACCATATGAACAATCCTCTTCCACATCAAACCATATGAGGGGTGGAAAATAATAGAAAGACCATGAAGGATTTCAATAAATCCATGTTATGTAAGAGGGTTTTCCTCCCTCTTGCCCTACAATTCTAAAATCCACCAAAAAATAGGATGGATGGAAAAAATAAAAACAAATAAGATTCACAAATACACCCACAACAACATGCAAGCTTTCAAGAATCCAAACAATTTTTTTTTTTTTGCACATTTTACCATAAAAAAAAACAAGAGGTATGAAGGCCTACCTCAAAATAACTATCCAACTTCAATAATAACTAAGCTCTTCCAAGCTCTAAGCTCCAAGCTCCAAGCTCTCTCCAACTCCAATGAGAAGTAAAGTCCCTACCCCTCTCCAAGAGGAGGTATAAAAAGAAGAAACAATCAAAAATCCTCACAAATGAGAGGGTGACATGTATCACCCATCTCATTATCAAACACAAGATTCTTAAAATCAAATTAAACATAAAAAAACACATTTAGGAAGAAAACTCCCAAATTTCCTAAAATGCCAATAATCTAACTTACTTAAACTTTTGAGATAACACACAAATCAAACACACTTACAAGATTCTGAAAAGAGAGGGGTCAAATAGAAGGAAAATCCCATTTGACCTTGAAAAGAGACCCCCTACCCATAGGTAGGGTCAATTTAAGTGTAAGAGAGACCCCTAATGTGAAAAGAGACCCTTACAAATGCCACATTTAGTCCAAATTCAAGAATGAGTAAACTTTCTTAAAGGAAGAGGTGGTGGGGCCCACCAAAATGATGATTAGGTTGTCCTAAACTACAAAAACAAGATTACTAACATAATAACATTACTAATGCATGTGGGGACCATTAGGTCCTTAAACAAGTTTAGTACAAGGCTTAACAAATTAAAATAACATAGGTAAATTAGGAATCACCAATGGTGTCCAAATATATATACATCACACCGACAAGGTCAAACAAGGGTCATGCATGGCTAAAGGAATCGGCCCACTCAGCCGCTTGTGCAACTTGAGGTGCAACTCTGAAACCCATGTTCTGCCGTGTGACTTGAAATCTACAAACTCAATTCACATATTAAACATACCTAATTGATATAATAAATCAAAGAAATAATAACAATATATCGATAACCAAATCAATAATAGATATTCATTCTAACTATACAAAAATTGATATCAAAATGAGATGACTATATCCTAACAACATGCATCCATACTAAATCAAGATATAAGATCTATCTAGTTTATTGCATGATAACATCCAATTTACCATTTTAAACCAATGATATCAAAGTATACAATAATATTAACATCCATCCATCATATATGAGATAAACTAATTGTATCATATCTTTTAAGTATCCATAACCATATAAGTGCAATAAACTAAAATAACGATCATAATGCTCTTCACGGCACCATGTTCCTAATCAACACATGTGTCACCAAATGATCCAATATGAAACCACATAATATCTAAATAGTTCTAAATCCATGTTCAAAATTGAGTAAATGAAATGAGTTAGAAAATGAAATGATCCAAGAAATAGGTGGGCACTATAGTTATCTATGCAAAAGTTATAATGAGGCCTTACCATGGTTTTAAAATAGCCGGTTCAAGGTCCTTTGATCCTATTTACAAATTTTATCATTAATTATCCTTAAAGGTGAGTCAAACACATTTCAGGAGGGTCAATGACACTTTATTTTATGAAATTTTTGTAGATTGGAGTCCAATATTTATAAGAAAAGGGTCTCCGATGTTGCATGGAACATAGTATCGAAATTGGGTTGCATATTTTTGTAATTCAATAAATTCGCATATCTATGAGCCGCATGTGTTTGTGGATATCAATGTGTCTTCCTTGGTACCCAAGTGACAAATGAATACTCATGGAGTTGGTTAGGCAACTTCTGGATTTTTATAAATTTCAACAGAGCAAGCATAAGGCTATAGTTTCCTTCCCTATCTCTATTGGAAGCTATACTTATTCCTCCGTCATTAAAGCTAAGAATGTGGCTAGTGAAATGCAAGTAAAAATTTAGAATACCGTGCTTCAAGGCTAGTATTTGACTATTGAGGTGTAATAAAATCTCAAATAACCATGAAAATTCACGTTCGGACCTTGAGGATATATGGATTGACTGTAGGAATGAGGTGGCAATCAGATGAAAGGATAACAACCAATTGATCTTAGATGAGATAATAACGTTGGTTCTTTCTAATATTATTAAAGATGTCATTAATGATGAAAATATCAAGGAGGCCATGTATACACAAATGGATGGTGATAATGTGAGATTTACTCCCATTGACTATTTTGTCAAATAATCCTCATCTATTCAAGATAGAGCTGGTAAAATCCTCATTTGGGCTAAGGTGTGGTTGTATTCATGGGGCGTTCATCCCAAGGACCCAAAAAAATTAAAGTTACCTGCCACATCCACATTAGAAGCGGGCCTTTCCATGGGGAAAATAATAAAAGTGGAAATCCCTAAGAAGATAAAATTCAAGTTTGTGAGCAATGGAGTTAAGCCCCATCCTTCATCATCTGCCATCCCTACTTCATCTGTGGTGGTGATTGATTCTCCTTCTCCTTCACATGCCAAGGAAGCACTAGTGAGCACCGTAGTTACCCAACCCATTCCTTCTTCCTCTCTCGTCACTTCCTCTGTCCCTATTGTTACCTAATAATTTAAGGTGACCCGTTCTATTTTCTCTTCCCCTCATGTTCCTTTTTCTCCTCGACATCCTATTATCCAAAATAAACCCATGCATATTTTTGGCTAACTCCTCCTTTTCCTTTGCTGGTGCTTAAAATGATTTTTTCATGCTTCAGGGACTCAAAATTTTTGGGTATGTTTTCATCAGATAGAGGATTTTCTCACCTTTCCAGAAAGGTAAAAAATTCATCCTAACTCCTTGTATTTTTTGAGTTATGGCTCGGCTAGAGGTAACAGTTAAAATTTTTCCCTAGGTGGGTCCACAGAGCTAAGTTGGAAAATTTGCCAAGGAAATTGGCGGGTCGGTAGAGACAGGGAGAAAATTTGGGCACTTAGCCCTTTTTGCTAGAAAAGGGCGCAAAGGAAATATTTGGCCTGCGGGCCTGACAAAGGGAAGAAATGGACTCGCGGGGCCAGGGAGGAAATTGTGACACTTAGCCTTTTTGGCTAAAAACTCAAAGTCAAAAATCAGCCCACGAAGGAGAAGAGAAAAATTTGGGCCACACCTCTGCGCCGAATTAGAAGGCACCACGTGTCATTGGGAGAGCGGGGCATGGATTATTTTGGGAAAAAGATTTGGAGGAAAAAAAGATAGGTCTTCGGCCCATGAGATCATCCAGAGGGTGCCACATGTCATCGAGAGAGTGGGGTGTGGAGGTAAATTGGGAAATTTTCCCAATTTAAAATTTAAAAGGAAAAAGGTAAATATCAGCCCAAAAACGTGATTTTTCCCTAATTTTATCTATTTTCACCCAAATCTTCAGAGGGGCATATCTTTCGCACCAGAGCTCAGATTTTCATGATTTTGGCATCATTGGAAAGCTGTTGAAATTCTCTACATGATGGACTCTTGAATTTTGACTTTTTGGTCAATATTGGTGGGATAAAAACAACGAGACGTCTCTGGCATGCAAAAACACAAAAATGGTCTCCCAACCACCAAAATCAATTAAGTATGGGTCATTTTTTTTTCTTTGCGAAGCAATGTACCTTGGAGAGTTGGTTTGTCCATGAATCCCATCACTTTTAGGCCAATTTAATGGATCGATGGGTGTTTGAGCTCTCTAATCACCTATCATTCGTTTTCCTCTCCCTGTTTTCGCTTCATCGTTAAAGCCAGTTTTGGCTCATTTTGTAATGGTTGGATGTCCTTGCTCTTGTAAGCTCTTATTTTCTCCTTAGAAGATAGATTTGAAGGATTTTCAAACCTCCCATATGGTACTGCAACACGTTTTTTTCCTCCTTGCTATCATAATGTATCGTATTAAATTTGGGACTTACAATGCATGCTCTGTGAGCGAGTTTTTCAATCCTCTCTTGTGTTGGTTTCTTTCCTTCTGATATTTCATTTAATTTTGGTAATTTATGCATGTTTTGATGCTACATCCTCATGATCCATGTCTATTTTATGCAAAACAAGAAGTTTAACACTCCTTTGGTGTATCGTTGTTTTGTTTTAGCTCAATTTTATTTCCATTTCCGTGTTTTCTCTCAACCCCTGTCTCCTTGGTAGTTTAATAGTAGGAATTTTGAATTATAACCTCTACAAAAATTGCATGCATATACCTAAACAGAGGAGTAAGAACCAAATTCAATTTGGAGAGTTTTCCATAATTGCAAAGGTCCCACACTTTGGGAAAAATCCATGTTATGCATTCACACTGAATTGGCCATTTGTCTACAACAGATTTGAAGGTCAATTTGGGGGTCTTTGTGAATCGACACTAACACATCCTACCTTGCAGATCTCAATTCCCTTTTTATCTTTCACCATTTCTTCTCCATCTTAACCTCCATCGCCTTCATCCCTGTTTGTATCTTTCATGGAATTTTTTTTCTCATCCTTGTCCTCTCTTTTGAGTGGAATGGGAATGACTTTAGTATTTATAGAAGTCACTCATCTTTCATCTGCCCTTGAAACTTCATTTCACATCCATCCTCCTCCTCCACCATCTTCTACCATTGTCACCGCCATTCTTTCCACTCCCCCATCCTTGGTAACTACTTTTATCACTTCTCCAAGTTCCACTATGATTATCAATTCTTCTCCCTCAGAGACAAATTCTTCCTTAGTCCCCTCTTGGTTGGTTGGTAAAACTCCAAAGAAAATGTAGAAAATTTTTCCCCTGGAGGCCTTTAATTTTATATCTTTGAGGGAAACATCTTCCATATCTACCAAGAAACCTAAGACCATTTCACATATTAGTGTTGATGCATCCAGTCAAAGGTTTGAAGAGATTTCTTTACCCACTTCTTGAAAAAACCTAGGAGAACATTATCACCCTGATTATCATATCACAAAGGTAGATTTTGGGAAGTTCAATGCTTGATGGTGCTCGGGAGGATGCACAAGTTGTTATGGAAAACCATTATAGAAAAATCAAAGAAAGTAAATCCTCTAAGGACGAGATGAAAGAAAAGGTCGAACAATTGATAGATGTTCTGCTCAAGCTCTCTAAGCCTACACAGATCTAGATCCCATCTCCTGCTCCTACTCTAATCCATTTTGATTTTTGTCTGTATCCAAAATGGAGAAAATTAACCAGAAAGTTAGAGTGATGGATGATTGAATTCATTGTATCCTTGTATAAGTAAAAAGGATAATCAAGGACACTGTAGATACCTACAAAAATGTCAAGAATGTTAGAGTGGAGGTAGATAATTGAATTACAAAATGTTGGAAGAAAATGCTAACTGGGAACTAACTTTGGAAGCTCTTAGTGAGATCAAAAGGTTAAATTAGACATCTTGATTAAAGAAGGAATTATAGAGGATGCTAATAGGCATTTTGAATTCTTCAAAGCCATTGAATTATGAGTTAAAGTTATCCAAGATGTTTATGATAAAAACATCAATTTGGGGAAGAGGTTGTCAATGCCGCTAATTATTTGGAAGAAGAATTGTTCAAGGTTTTTAAGAAATTTTTAGATGGCAGTTTGAATATTTTACCTACTGATGTCTTGTTCAAAGAATTTGAAGGTTTGGTTGAAAAAGAGTCCTCTGCAAAGGAATATTTTGATTTGGGAACTATTGATAAGTTGATTTTATGTGAAAATGTCTTATGTAACTTGTCTAAATTGATCAAGAAGAATCAAAAGCTTCTAGGGAAAGTGGGTGATATCATTGAGACTTGTGAAGTGTTAAACCGATACTCTTGTGGGCTAGATGAAAAGGAAACTTAGGAGATGATCGAGAAATTCTAGGAATTTTGGTCGAAGCAAGTCGAAGTTGAAGAAGAAAAAGACAAGTTTGATTGAAATATAAATCATGTCATTTTTGTTTTACTTTCTACGTGTCTTTTCTAAAATTTTGTGACTTTTTCTAAATTTTCAAGGTTAATTGGTTCTTTGTGCAAGAACCAGTCAAATGAACTCTTAATTCATATTTACTATTTTTAGTATGTAGTTCAAATTGTTTCCTTATTTTTCTCCTCCCCTTCTCTATAAATGTAAAATTTTTTGGAATTATAAAGGGTTGGATATTTTTGCATGAATTAGATTTTGAAGTTGAAGAGACACAAAATCCTTTGTGTTTTCTATTTCATCGTTGAAGAATATTAAATATATTTTTTTATAGAATTTGAGTTGTGGATGTATATTTTTCATTTGAGGTATTGTTCTTAAGTTCAATGCACTAAATGATTCTTTGTTTTAATATCTAGTTTATTGAATCTACAACAAGTTATTACTATTTGATCACGTGTGATTATATTTTGATCTATATTTTCTTAAGTGAAAACACTTTCTTATGTATTCTCTTCTTTCTTCTTCTCTCTTTACACACATTCTTTTCTAATAAGAATAAATCTATTAGGATGAGATCCCAACCCCGAATGGTTAGATTAGTGTAGATATTGTAAATATTCTTTGGCATGTATTAGGTTAGTAATAAACAGGGCACCTCCCCTTTATTTGAGGAGGGAATTTGTCCCACATACTGTGGTTGAACCTCATATTTTGTATTTGAAAAAATATCCAACCAACACACTTGCACAAGAGGTTCCCTTGCATGATATTGAAACCCATAGTAAACACTCCTTTGAATACGATCGTATTCGGGACAATGATGTTGATCAAAACCAAGTAGCTATCCTACCTCAATTTTATGTTCAACTCCATCCTAACACACATCATATTGAGCCTATTATTTCTCATAATCAACAATATAATGACACACATCTTCCCACATCTACTATACCCACATCTATTGTGCCTACCTCCTTGGGGGCACCTCACATTCCTATGTAAAATATATCTATGCCTATTCTTGCAACCACTATTACTATTAAACATCCTATATATCATCATATTGGATCACATGAATATTCATCTAACACATAGGATCTTGAGACCTTTGTTCTTTCTTTGCAAGAAAAAAGATTACAATTACAATAAGGTGTCTCTCATAATTATAATGTTATGGAATCTTCTAAATTATTACATAATCCACTTACACCTGAAGTTGTTTCATATCCTTTTCCTATTGGTTTTGTTACACCTAAGCTTCCTATTTGTGATGGAAAGGGTGATCCCTAAGATCATATTATATTATTCCATATTTCTTTCTTTAACTATTCATCTAATGATATATTCCTTACTAAACTAAATCATAGGAGTCTTTAGGACTTTGCTTTGAAATAGTTTTATGATCTCCCCACACATTCTATATGGTCTTTTACTACATTGGAAAATCAAAATTTTGGCATGATTTTCAATTAACATTGGAGATAAGATATACTATGCACAAATTTCCAAACTCAAATAAGGATATTATGAACACATCAATGATTATGCCTTGTGTTATAGAACAATACTTACCATGATGAAAAACATATTAGCTAATAGTGTGTTGCTGAGACCTTTTTTTCAAAGTTTTCCTCCCCATTGTAATAATTAGTCATTTTTGATAAGTTTCAATATTTTGACCATTTATATCATCTGATGAAAGAGCATGAAGCTAAGCTATTGCACATGAAAAAAATTTAAGTATGTTGTTAGCTCCCTAATCCATCTAATGTAAAGTTTCAAATAAAATCTAATTTTAAAGGAAAATCTAATGACCCTAAGGGTTCTTCTAAAGAAAATGTCAATGCTATTGCTAAACCTACTAAGCTCCAATTATAGCCTACAAGATGGAAATTTACATGGTTACCTTGTCCTCTACTCGGGGTAGTAAAACAATTACTTGAGTGTAATCTCATGTCTCTCCCTCCACCACTTGAGGTCAATACAAGAAAGCATCAAAGTAAGATTTTTATGCTAATTATTATTTTTATTATCATAGATGTATTAAGTTATGACACATCATTCAAGATATTATTGAATCTAATGCAATTAAATGGGATGAGCCCACTAAATCTTATAATCCTACCAATAACAATTCTAAGTTGAAAATATTCAATGATCCACTTCCTAAGAATACTAATGAAACATATACTTTAGAGATTAATAACACTTATTGTCCGGTGCCACCAATGCCGTCTTATGATAATCCACTTGATGTTATAAGTAAGACTAATGCTAACACATAATCTTCTACACCAATCATTTCCTCTGATGATTTTGATATGGATGACTCACTTATATATGAATCATTATCTATTCCACTCTATATTCATCACATTCCTATCTAGGGTGTCCTGGTTACTCCACATAGAAAATATCATGTTTGTGTATGGAAATTACTTCAATATCTTGGAATTTATTTTGAGAGTATTACACTCGATTTCGATCCACACTTTTGATGCATTATACTACCAATCACAATTGGATCTATCACTACACAAAATTCATTTTCGTTTGCTAAATTTGTTGCTACTAATAGTATTGAATTTAGGTCTCCCTTGGATACGTGCTCTTAGGGACATTCCATTCATCGTTCATCGATTGCATCAAGTATATTAATCATTGATAGGTCTTCACTATTTGAGGTATCCCTTTTAGGGACTTATTTTCTTGCATACCAAGTTCTTACATTGTTTCTACTCCTCGTCAAATGAGTGCATCTACATATATACATATTATTTCATGCAATACTTCAAATATAACTATCCATCCTTAGTCTCATGATAGGCCTTTAGATACACATGTTACACCACATAGTTCTAGGGCCTCTAGTTCTTCTCCCAGGCCTTGTTTTATGCACATTATCTCTAGTGGTTCACACTCTCATAGGAATTTATGTAGATATTTTATATTTACAAATCAATCCATAATTTACCATAGGTCTTCTAAGATTCCTCATTATTCTAGTTTAGCCTACGGGTATAAAAAAATCACATCCTACTCAGATCTATGTTATTTATATTTCTCACCATATGACTTTTTGACACATATCACCAACATGGTTCCACTTGAACTTGAGTCACATTCTATAACAAATTTGAGAATTGAACCTCCGTCATCTTTGGAAATTTATTTACTTCCTTTTAGATTTATATTGGGCTAGATTTTATGTTATTCCACCCCTCATTTCTCAATGATGTACTTTGTTTATAGGTTCAACTTGACTCTTACGGGAATGGTTCCACACCGAACCTTAATTTACATGCACACATTGGGGGAAATATTTTTTCCCATATTTATTTTTGTAATCTATATCAACACTAAAATATTTTTAAAATAAAAAAAATTCAAATATTGGCTAAAATACAAAATTAGGACATGTTTTATGGTATATATTATTTGCACTTTACATTATACATGCACTTTACTCCTTTTGATTGATAGATAACCTTTTATTAGTTTCACACATACATTCAAGTAATATATTGAGTATGATGCCAGAAATACATAGAGATATATATGATGATAGGTGTTGGCCTATCCTTTCCCCAGACTACTAACCTCTGTGGGAATCTACTTTTCATACAATATCTAGGTGATATATTTCCATTATAGTTCATTCCTTTCCTCATTTTTCTTGGTTGCATATATCTTGTGTATTTGTCATCTTTTGGACTAATAGGTCTAACACATGTGTCTTGTGCGGTGCTTACGGTTAATTATAGCTCTTTTATATCATATACTATGTGCTTTTCATCACATTTGGACACGATTTCTCTTCATACATATTTTATAGTTATGTGTGTGCATGATTGTTTTATACTACGATTATGGCCTAAGGGTCTTGTTTGTCTTGAAAAACTACGGGTGTCCCACGTTTCCAGAATTATGATCTGTTTGTGGTTGTTCATATATTATTTGTAAGGTCACGGTCATTTATTATCCTATGACTTTGTGGGTGTCTAATGTTGTGATACATTTCACCTTTTGTGTGAAAGCTGTTTGATATTTTGCACTTGTTTCTATATTACATGTACTTTTTCCTACTAACACATTATTTTATATTTATTTTATGGTTTTGTTTCATTGAAAATGTTATTTTTATCACACTTCTTGTTATTTTTGATTTTGTTTTATACCATGATTTATACCGGGCACATCCCCTTTTAGGTACATTTTCTGGTAGCTACCATAAAAATGTTTGAGGTTATATTACTCCTATGAGTGTCAATATTTTATTTTGAGCTACATACTAAAATTATTCATCACACATGCCTCAAAGAGGGGGAAAACATTTTTTGTTTGACACATGTATTTTTGGGCACAAAAATATGTAGGGACATAAAAATGCTTGAATTGGACTCATGCACATGAATTAAGAAAAAATACGGGGGTCAAAATCATGCAGACCTATTTAGGATCGTATAGATGATTCTAACCATATTATACAATTTTTACTAGGGAATTTTCTCTAGATATTTAACCAACCTCAAATTTTCATCACTAATATAGCATTTTCATATGGTTTTATACTTAGTTTGACCTATTTTGGTACAAATTCAAGGGTTATAAATTATTTCGATCTCTTTTTCTATACATTACTCTATTTTATCTTGAATTTTGAGCACATTAGGGTACGTGTCTCCTTTCTATACTCACATTTTAGCATGCACGATAAGTTATATTTATGTTCTACTCGAGTTATGCATAAAATGGGAAGAGTATGGGGAAATTATTTTTATTTTCTAATGTGTGTCCTAATTTATACAATTGGGCTTATATATGTCTACAATGACATGCTCGGTGGGGTTATGGAAGCTATCAAAACAACTAAGCTCTTCGTAGGTAGACTTTCTGTTCTTTTTAACTTAAGGGGAAGATATAATAGTTGTTGAATCACTTTGACACATAGCCTTATTCCTTAGTGGGGAACTTGAATCCTCATCTTTTTAGTTTTTCTCTTTGAAATTCATGTGTTGGTTTTGTACGCCTAATACATTAACCTCTCCTAAAAAATTTGGGGAGTGATCAACCCCAATTATTCATTAGATTTCAATAAATATAAAATATCCAAATCATAAGAACATGAGCACATTCCCTTTGCAAAATACATAGGTGAATTCCTTCCATATTTTGCATTTATTTTATAATTTCTTGTTGCATATTTTTTACATTACTTTCACTAGAAATTGAGTTAAATTTTAATTTCATATCTTCAGCATTGATTACACTTTGTGTTACAAGTTTCATTTCGAGTGTGTTAACAATGCAATGAGCTACAAAAAAACAAAGTTTTTGAAAGAAAAGAAAAATGTGTCTATAAAATCAAGTATATTTTCCTTTAAGCATGTAATTTAATTTCATACTTAAAGGGAAAATGTAGACACTAAAATTTGGAAATATATCCTTTGACACTATTGATCTTGACATCGCACACTTTTATGTAAAAATATACTCTCCTCACTCTTTCTTAGTTATTTTAAAAAATTTAAATCCTTATTAGAGGACTGCGATCAAATGAATATAGCAGTAATAAATGATATCTAGCATGTAAATTAAAAAAAAGTGTGTAAAATAGGATATAAGAGTGATTTATCTTTTATTGGGATATATGGATTGATTATGGGATGGAAAACATGTTGGAAAGGATAGAATTAGGATGTGTAATATCTGTGTGAGAAAATTAAATAAGGAACCTCTTTGGATAGAGCCTCCCAAATGGGGACACAAATTCCATGGGTGTTAGTGTCTAATTTGGGTGTTAGGGTCTAAAATTAGATTCTTACTTTCATTGTTTATCACTTCATATTTTTATAGGGTTATTTGATCACTCATGTTCCCGATTCCTAAAAAACAAATCATAGCTACCTACATAAGGTTCAAGAAAACATTATATGAAATAAATAATGCATATGCTTGATTCAGAATAACATCGACGGTCACTCCAATGTGATTGCCACCAAGCACTGCAATACATTTCAACATCTATGTAGTCCTAGTGTGTGTGTGATCGTATTGTGTCCCATGAAGCTAGGTTTCCCTTGTGCTAGTCACACCAAGATAACAAAATATAATTAATTTCCCCCAAAATAAATGTGTAAGATGGAATTCAGAAATAAACCCTCCTATATAGTGAATAATGAAGAACAAATGTAGTGCTTAAATGTTTTTCTATTCCCATGTAGTACATAATAAGTATCAGCCCCAATTGTCCTACCCATAATAATATTGAGTAAGTAATGTATATGTATGATTCCCTTATTTGAATTTCTTCGTTAACAAAAAATAATGATGAACCAAAAGTGATAAAAGAGACTTTAGAAAAGATACCAAATGATGTGGTAATCCAAATTTTAAAAAGAGAGGGAAAAAGATAGAAGCACCCAAATGGGATAATAGTGCTTGGGTGCTCTTGTCCCTAATGGGCTTACTATTTGGGATTATTAAAGGATATAAAAAAATACATATCTAGGTCATGTGTTGTTTAATGTCCAAAAGTAAAGTGACCATTCAAAAAGAGTAAGTGTCAAGGGTATCAAAAGGGATAAAACAATGTAAAAGTAAAACAATTTTTGTTAATGTCTAGTTTTCTTGCTTAGGAATCATGCATATAATGAAATATTTAGAGGCATGATGTATGTAATAAGTACATGATTGAAAATAAATTTCCCACCAATTTATGTTGGTGAAATAATATTTAGTAGCATAAAGTAGATATCAAGAGTGTACATTATGGATATCCAAAGGGAGTTGTAACTAATGGCATGTTGAATGAGGATTGTACTTGATATCATACCAAATGGAGATTGTAGAATGTGTATCATGGAATATAAAAGAGGATAAGGATCCTAGGGGTGACCTCATGTGTGTAGTAGAAATGATTCCTATATTTAATCCTTGGACATTGAATTCTCTAGTGTGTCTTGTGTTTGAGATTGTTCCTTGTTCCATTTGTGAATTACCTTTCGTTGGAGTAAGGTTGGACCTATAAAATAAGATAAGTGTAGTCAATTCTCATGGTAAATGAAATTAAAATTTAACTTAGTAAATGTGAAAATAGAAATTTTGATTGAAAAATGAGTGAATCTAGGATAAAGTACCCCTGTGTTCCATGAGAGAAGAGATATAATTGTTCCTATATGTTTGCTTCCTTAGAGATGGTTGGAATAGTACTAAGGATTTAGGTGTATTATCACAAAATAGAGGATTCAAACGTCTCGTCGTTAAATTGAGTATTTGAGAATCTTGTTGCTAAATTGAGGATTTAGGCATCCTTTCACCAAGGGAAGAGTATTGGAAGAGCTATAGGATTTTACCTCCAAATGTTAATGCTTCCCCACAGATAAGTGCCACTGTAGATGGTCATAAATATAATATAAAATAGTCATAGATGATCCCAAGAAAATAGAGTAATTAATTCCCTTGCCCAAAGTATGTAACTTGCCACTGATTTTGTTCATGTTATTCTTGATAGTAACTTGAAACTGAGTATCTACTACTGGAAATTAAAAAATTCTATCACTGGAACCTATTGATTATATAATGTTCTTGTTTCTTCCGTTAAGAAAGAAACCCCTAAGTGGGACATTAGCGTTGATCATTCCTATTTGTATTAGGAACTTTTGTCCCTGCATTGATTTTGTACCAAGTCTGATTTGAAACCTATTTTACCTCTTTTTTATCTTGATTTTTATATGTAAAAATCTATGTCTTGTCTTTGAAATTCGAGAGGGTGAAATAATCACTCAATGATTTCCCAAAAGTTTTGGGGTGCGTGAAATGAACAAAGGTGAGTGCAGCCCAAAAGAGGAAATTTGAAACTGATGTGCACATAAGAAATAGAAATCTTATAGGGGAATAGGGAATGCACATGGTGATGACCATGACACATATAAAATAATGGGAAAGGCTATTCAAAATTGTTAGTCATAAGAAAACATGAAAAGATGCAATAGAAACTAGTCAAAAAAACACATTAACATGATAAAAGACATAATGAGTAGCTAGTTAAATACATGGGATGCCACTCACGATGTTGTAAGATGCTCAAAGCATTCAAGGATATATAAGTAAAACACATCATCAAGTATAGGGAATAGCTCATAAATAATTAAAATCAAGATATAAACATAAACAAGATAAAAGAAAATTAGATAACCATGGTTAGAAGTAGGTCTTTATAAAAAATGCTACACATGAAACACCCATTAACATGTTAGAAAATTTAATAGTATTCCAAAATGGATACAATTGAAAGTAGTAAATGTTGTAATGATAGAACCTGAATATAGAGAAATAGGAAATGGTAGATGCCACATAAGCCTTAGTGGAATAGGAAGCGAACATTATTGAGCATCATAAATTGTGTAAAAATCTATATGTAATCTACATGACTAACTAAAAAAATGAATAATGTGGATATATGATAGTTAATCGATATAGAATTACATGAAAATATAGTAAATAAATGTAGTAAATAAATACGAAAAATGACCCAAGAAAATATGAAAATGGAAATGTTAAACCCTAGAGTACTAAGGAGTTAGAATGAACTTAGATGATTAAAGGAGCTCGCTAGACTATGTCACAGTATGACTGGAGAAGTAGGAAGCCATAATAACTATGAATAGGCCATGAAAATAATGGATTTGAGCTATCTAACTAAACTGGAGCACCTAAAGAGGAAATGGGGTGCCTATAGGTGCTCTAGTTTGTGGAATGGGTGCCCTGGTTTGTGTAAAAGGTCCAAAACTAAATTTCACGAGAGTTTGGAAGGTGGTCGAAACCCTTGCTATTTATCACATTAACTTCATTGTACTACTCAAGTTGTTCTTTGATAATCTAAGATCATAGAAAGACACGAAAGAAACCTAAAGATGTTTCAAAACCCTAAAAATGAAGAATGCAAATGAATGGGTCGAGAATGACCTCGGTTGTCACAACAGTGGGCTTACTGGCCCGAGTGTTGCACTATAATTCAAACCCAAATGTAGTTATGGTGTTTATGTGTGAATCATGTGACCTAGGTTCTCTTGTGCTAGTTTCACTTTGTGAAGTAGCGAGTAATAAATAGGTGTAAAAATGTAGTAGAATGGTGTATGGTATAAAATAGAATTTTCTCTTATGCTTGTGTGATGCGAGATGAAGTAACCTTGTCCTTTGTGATGAAGATGAGTGAATGAAAATTATCTCCAAAATTCCTTAGATGAATGGAACCCTAGGTGGATGATAGTAGTGACTAATACTTGGTCCTTGATTATGGTCTCATAAATTTATATTTATAGGATTATCTTGATCTGATTTCATAATTAACCTTGAAATAGTTGACCACTAAAATGATAACAAGCTAAAACAAATATAAAGTTACCAAGAAGTTGTGGGAAGTTGAAAAGGATCGGGGCACCCTTGGTGGGACTAGGGCACCCGTGGACACCCTAATACTAGCGTGGGTGACCCAGTCAAAGATAAAATAATGCGTAATGAAAAAAGGTACTAGGTATACAAGTGCAAGATGTTAAGAATGATGAAAGAAAAAAAAAGTAAGATGGCCAAAAGACGGGGTTAATTAGTACTTTCTTCACTCAAAACCATTCTAAATAGTAGTATAAGATTGAGAGTAAATAGTTTCTAAAGTGCATGATTTTTGTCTACATTTTCATCTATTTATGTTGGTGAGTGGAAAGCTTGGTAACATAAAGTATATAGAGATGTGTACCTGATAATCCATGTAGAGTGATGTAGAAACACATTGAAGGACTAGAATAAGCGTGGAATGGAAAAAATATGGAGTGTGGAAACTAAATATGCAAAAGCACAAAAAGGTGATGAGAGTGAACCTAGGGTGGGTGTAGTTACCAATGTGTGTAATGTACCTACTTGGTTAGTATAATGTGTGTTAGCGCAAAATGTTGTTGTTGACATTATTGTTGCCCCCATTTGACTTCTTGTTTCTCATATGACCGGACCTACAAGGAAAATGATAAAGTATTCAAATATATATGTATGTATGTGTAAAAATTAAATGTAAAAGACACATGTATATAAATGTAAAAAGGTGTGTGAATGTAAAATACACAAAAGTGTAAATGGAACAGTTGCACCTAATCTATGTCAAGAAAGAGAGTGTAGAAGGATATCTTGTACTCTGGGGTTTTTGGGTGATCCGATACCATAGGCTAAAGAATTATAGTGAGGATTTTTGTTGTATCCTCTAACCTTTAACTGATTCCTTGAACATGTGTGAAGAGATATCTTTATGTACTAGTTTTTGGGAAATCCAAATGTCATTAAATGAAGAGGTATAGGGAGAAATTCTGATATATCCTCCAGCCTTTAACTACTTTCCAGAATGCTAAGGACAACCATGTCCTGTAAAATATTCTATACGGGGTTCGTAGACTATTTTGAACCCACTCACTATATGTAACCCACAATGAAAAGGGTGGAAAGTGAACTAAATTGAACTGGTGTATAAGAGCTATGTAGTATGTAAAACTCGAAATGATGCCCCACATATTTGGGGGTGTATGTGATGTCGCTAATAAGAGAATTCAACTGAAAAGAGTACCACCTGCATGTGCTCTATAACTCTACCCCTGTAGGGGAAGGGAGTGTGCTTGGTAAAAACCAAGGCATGCATAAACAAGAGGCTATCCAAAGACAAGTGTTCATTTGAATAAATATGCATATATAAAATAGTGTATAAGCTACGTAAACATTGTATAAGCTATTAAGAAAATTAGTAATGTAAACACACAAGAAGAAAAAGTAAGCCACACAAAGTGGGTTGCAAACATGGGACATCACTCATGATGTCATAAGACACATAAGGCCATCATGGCCACATAAAACAAACAAGTGTGCACACAAAACATAGGGAAAGGCCCACATACAAGAACAAACAAAAGAAGATAATATAACAATTAATTATGGAAGTAAATATCCATACATAACAAATTTTTCACATGAAGTACCCATTACCATGTTAGAAAGATAACTAGTATGTCAAAAAACATGTATAATCAAGTAATGTAAAGTGTTAAGTAAAAAATGAAACAATAACACCTGTAAGAGATGAATGTTAATGCCCTCAATGACCAATGTAGGATGAGTATAAGGTGAGAAATTGTGTTTTGTGTAAGAGACACGTATCTACGATCAAAAATAGAAAAATACATGAACACACATGTATGGATGATATTGATAAATGGCATACAAGTAATCTAATTAGCATGTGTAATAAAGTAACCATGAACAATAAAAAGTAAGTAAGAGTTAAAGGAGCCATAATATATAGTATTTTATGGAGATGGATGGAATGGAATGTAAAATTTAGTTATAGGATCATAATTTGTACATACCCATGACATATTCCTCATCAGTGAATGGAGGAAGTGGAAAACCATGCACATACCAATGAGTGATATTTTGTGAATAGCCAAGAAAAGAACTATTGCAAATAAAGACATGACCAAAGGGCATGGGGAAAGATATGTCTATATGATCAAGATCAAGAGTGCCCCTAATGTAATCAAGCCATGATTTCCCTAATGTGAGTGGATAACATCAAGGAGTGTTCGATAGATAGACTATAAGATGAAATACACGCAATCCATAAGTAGTAGTAATAGTGAAAAATCCATAGTATAGATGAGGAGCATGAGTAGGAGGATAAAGGTCCTCAAAAGTGAAACCAAGTTAAGATAGACCATCATGTGAGAAAATGGTTTCATCACAAGTAGGATCAAATGGAATATGTTCCCAATATGATTCATTCATGAAGAGTGTGCAAGTGAATGGTGGGCGTGCTAATATAGGTGGTACATGTGAAGGTGTAGGTGATAGAGCGATGTCCATAGACTGGATAAGCCCCTGATAAGGAATCATATCAGTAGTAGTAGCAGGTGGCATAGAAGAAACTACATCTATCAAACAAATGACACCATCAAGTGGTGGTAAGTGAGGTGGTTCTTTGATAGGTTGGGGATTTTTACGTAATATTTGTGCATGGAATAGGAAGACCAATATTAAGAGCCTGATCACAATACTTGAATGGATCGCAGTAAAGAAAAATTGTGTACTCAATGCTTTTATGTAATAATTTTACACAATTATGTATAGTAGAGGAAACAACTTAAACATGACATGAAGCCGTGGCCTACCAAGTGGATAGTTGTAAGAGAGTGGGAAATAAACAATGAAATAAATAGTGTGGATAGTATTTAGACAAACAATGATAGGAAATGTAACATGACCAAGACATGGATGGATAAAACCATCATAAGCATGTAATGAAATACTAGATGGAATAACATCATGAGTGGAAAGACCTAAAACTTCAAGGAATGACATAGGACATAAGTTAAGTTCAAATCCATTATCAATCAAAGTGCGCTTAACACCTACATTATGAATATGACATATGATATGCAGAGGTGGGTCATTATCAAAAGTATGAATATTAGCAAGAAGGTTAGACTTGAATACTATGTGTGAAGAGAATGCATTGAAAAATTATTGATAAAATGATTCGGATGCATGTAAGCACAAATACAAGTTTTACGACTCTATGTAGTAAATCAGGATTGGAAAGTAAATAATCATTGATCAAGATACTCATGATTAACTAAAAATAATGAACAATGTGGATATATGATAGTTAATATGATCTAGAGAGACATGAAAATATAGTAAATAAATATGGAAATGACCCAAGAAACTATGAAAATGTAAATGCTAAACCCTAAAGTATTAAGGGAGTTAGAATAAACTCAGCTAATTAGAGGAGCTCATTGTATTGTGTCATAGAAGTGACTGGAGAAGTAGGAAGCCAAAACGACTATACAGAGGCCCCAAAAAGGATGGATCCAAGCTATCTAGCTAGACTAGAGTGCTTGGAGAGAGACTGGGGTGCATGTGGGTGCTCTAGTCTACAAAATGGGTGTTGTGGTCTATGCAAAAGGTCTAAAACTGAATTTCATAGGTTTGGCAGGTGGTCCAAAACCCTCGTTGTTTATCGCATTAACTTCTCTGCACCTTTGCTCCAGGTGGTAAGAAGAACCTAATATGATAGAAAAACCTACAAAAAACCATAAGAAGTATCAAAACCATAAAAAGTAAGAATGCAAATGAATGGGTTGGAATGACCTCAGCTTCCACAACAATGGGCTTACTAATTGAGAGTTGCACTACATTTTAGACCCAAATGTAGCTATGATGTGTGTGTTTATCATGTGCCCTAGGTTCTCTTATTCCAGTTGTACTTTGTGAAGTAGCGAGAAATAACTAGATATAAAAATTAGTATAATGGTGGATGGAATAGAATAGAATCCCCTCCTATGCTTATGTGATGTAGATGAACCAACCTTGTCCTTTGTGATGGACCTAAGTGAATGCAAATGATTTCCAAAATTCCTTAGATGAATGCAACCCTAGGTAAATGATAGTAGTGACTAGTTCTTAGTCCCCATTATGGTCTCATAACTTTATATTTATAGGGTTCTCTTGATCTAATTTCATAATTAACCCGAAATGGCTGACCACCAAAAAGATAAGAAGTTGAAACAGATAGAAAGTCCTCAAGAAGTGATGGGAAAGTTAAAAAATGATTGGGGTACCCATGGGTGCCCATTCAAATCTAAAATAACTCAAAATGAAAAAAATATAACTAGGAAAATTGGTGCAAGAGGTTGGGAATGACAAAATAAAAAAGTAAGATGGCCAAAAGATGGGGGTTAATTAGTACTTTCTTCACTCAAAAACCTTCTAAATAATAATATGAGACTTGAACTAAAAAAATTCTAAAGTGCATGATTTTGTGTCTACACTACATTCACCTAAAGAGTACCATGTGAATGCACATGTGTGTACAAAAAAATTATAGGGCATACTATGAATCAAAGTAACATGGTAAATGATGTGTAATATATAATAATATACACAAGAAATGACATGTGTAACCAAGGTCTAAGGTAATGTTTTTGAATTTTTACATATATTAGTTCACATGAAATATAATGGATAGGATATGGGAGCAAGGTTTTCCACCGGTGTATGTGTGCAAAGTGAGTGTCATGTAGGTAAGTTCACCCTCAATAGTTTTGTTTAAACCTAGAACAAGATCACATCATTGGGTAGTAAGGGAGGATAAGTAATGTGCCCCCAAGTTTGAATGTCATGGTGATTTAAGTGATATCATTGAGAAATTCATCTAAATTTGAAATATAATTCACATGATTCGGATTAGAAGCATAGTATACAAAGGATTTTGGCCTATTTTTGAAGAAACTCATGATTCGTAAGTCATACATTCCCATGACATATTCTTCATCAATAAAATGTGTATTAGAGAACTTATGTGCATTCCATCATGACAAATTAGGAGTGTAATCAAGGAATGAATCATTACAAATAGCAATGGTCTTGGAGGCCATAGGATAAGTTAGAATATGATTATTTATATCAATAGTTCTACTAATGTAATTTATCCAAGATTACCCAAGTGTAAGAAGAAAAGGTCAGGGATCAAGTGTAACCCAAATTTGCATGTAAAATACATGTGTACCATAAGATGCTAGAAAAATATATAGCCTTGATATTCACTATGTGGTTTGAGAAAAGGTATGAGTGAGACCTAAGTGGGTTATATCCTCATAGGTATATATGGTTTAATATCATTGAGGATAATAAGGTAAGTGATGCCAATAGTCTTGATAAATGTATAATGTGCAAGTAAATCAATCAAAAGAGGAGGGTCACCTAGAAGAATAACCAAGGATAGAAAAAGGACCTTGGTCGTTAAACATAGGAGTTGGAATGGGTTCAAGGGTGTGCATAATATTATGATAAGGAACCATAGCAATAGTAGTAGCCGGTGGACTTGGAAATTTAACCTGATATTCACTAGGACCAGTAACAACGTAGTGGCTATGAAATAAGGATTCATCAAAGAAAATGTGGGTAAATTATAAAGAACAAAGAATGTCATAAATAATCTTAATAGTATTAAAAAATCATCATCAAAATCCTTAGTCTCAACATGGAATTATTTCCCGAGAATTTTCTAGGGGTTTGGTAGTAGATGTGGAAGGTATATGGGAGGATATGGTAGGAGAGATGATATTAAAAGTGTGAGTCTGAATGGAGGAAGCGATGGGAGGTAGTGATATAAGATTATAATTTTTGGGCTCCCCAATATCATATGTATAAAGATAATGTGATGGGATTGGTTGAGTTGGGGGAATAACCATGGAGGTGAAAAAGTACATGTAATTATATTTGAATGGTTCGGGATCACTTGATAGAATAATATGTTCGTTTCCATCAAAGATAAAATTGACACAATGATGGACTAGAAAAGGGATAGATCACATGTCATTAATATGAGGTTATGCGCAAGGAGGAGATTAAATTGCAATGGGGAATCCATGACATAGAAAGGAGTAATGAGATTGCGGGGGTCCCAATTGCGATTGTAATTTAATAGTACCTATGCATGCATGATTGGTAGTGTCATAGCCACGTATAAAAATAATATATTTTTCAATTGTAGTATGAAGAATATTAAGTGGGATAATAGGATAGAGGACAAATATTCAATGCAGAACCATTATCAATGAGTACATGCTTAATTTGGAAACCTTGGATCGAGCCATGATAAGGAGAGGAGGATAATTAGTAGATGAATCATGTGGGATATCCTCATCAGTAAATGTAATAGAATTGATAATGTGTTTAAAATATTCCATGAGATTGGAAAAGGTAATGGGAGGTCCATCACTTTGTATTTTTATATCTCACAATGCGGTTTTGAGAGTGAGACTAAAATTATGGACCTTTAGAGAGATATCTTAGTGGGGGTATTATTTAATTGATTAATTATATCACAATCTTTAGATGAAGTAAAGTTGAGGGAGGGATGCACTAAGAGGAGGGAGAGAAGTAGGGAGCTGCAAAGGTTGCTTATTTTGATGAGTGGTGATAACATTGAAAATGTGGTCTATAAAGTAGTTGTGAAGTGAGGTGGATGTTGAGTAATGATAGGGATATACTTAGCTTGGATGGCCTCTTGGGAATAGACACGAGTAGGGATGAAAGAGGAAGATTTATACATAAATTCAAAAGAGGAAGAGGTAAGGAAAGGGATCTGATGCATGATCACATTAGGGGTTCACAAAATGATTTAAAGAAATTTAAATCTTTATCAGAGGACTAATATCAAATGAATATAGTAGTAATAAAAATATATAGCATGTTAAATACAAAAAAGTGTGCAAGATAGGAGATAAGAGTGATTTAGCTTGTATTGGGAGGTATGGACTAATTTTGGGCTGGAAAACAATCTAGGAAGGTTGGAACAAGTCTATGCAAGCTCTTTACGAGAAACTGAAATATGAAACCTCTTTAGATAAAACCAACGAAACAATGACATGAATGCTCCGGGTGCTAGTGTCTGATTTGGGTACTAGTGACATGGCAAGTGCTCTATTTCTACTCTTTTCAAGGTATGAAATTAGCTTCTTCCTTTTTTTGTAATGTTAGATCTACTATATGATTCTGGGTCACACATGTTCTGAAAAACAAACCCTTGCTACTTGAAAAAGGATTAAGAAAATTTTATATGAAACAAATAGTGCATATTCTTGAGTCAAAATGACCTCAAAAATCACCCTTATGTGATTGCCATCGAGTGTTGCAATGCATTTCAGACTCTATACAGTTCTATTATGTATGTGATTAAATCATGTCCCTTAAAGATAGTTTTCCTTGTGTCGGGCATACCAATATAGTGGGATACAAATTATTTTCCCCTAAGATGAATGTGTGAGATGGAATTCAGAAATAGCCCCTCATATGCAGTGAATAATGAAGACAAAATGCAGTCCTTGAATGTTACTCTTTGACCAAGTATTAGATAGTAAGTATTATCTTGAATTGTACTACCAATAATAATAGTGAGTAAGTCATGTATATGTATGATTTCCTTGTTTGAATTTCATCATTAACAACTAAAAAGGCCGACCTAAAGTGATAAAAGAGAATTTATAAAAGATACCAAATGATGTGGCAATCTAAATTTGAAAAAGAGAGGGAGAAGAACATAAAAACCCAAAGGGGACAGTAGCACCTGAGTGATCTTCTCCCTAATGGGTGGTACTATTTGGGATGCTAAGAGGATATAATAGAAAATTTAGAGTTGGGTCATGTGTTGTTCAATGTCCAAAAGTAGAGTGACCATTTTAAAAGAGAAAGTTCCAAGAGTATCAAGAGGAATAAATAAGTGTTAAATCAAAACAAGTGTTGTTAATACATCATTTTATTTATTAGGAATCATTCATATAATGACATATTTAGAGGCGCGATGTACGTAGTAAGTGTGTGATTTCGTGACTACACTTAGCATACCCCGATAAATATTCAATTACTTGCTTATTTTCTCACATCTATCTTTCATCAGTTTTGAAGTTTAACTACACAAAACACACATAGAAACATTCATCCTTTGACCCATTAATTCAAAATATATTTTTCCTTCTTGGTCAAAAATGTCATTTTGGCCGGGTTGTACAAATCTACAAGCCACCTATACTACATAGTTTTGGACCGACATGTTTTGGGCTAATTGTTTTGATTATATCAAATTCTTATAAGAAAATATATCTCATTGGTTGGAATTTCATGAAATAATAACATTCACAAGAATATATAGGAAATCAAATCATACCTTATTTAAGAACCTGGCACTTTAAGATTTCATGTAAAAGTAACCAAAAAAAGAACCACAAGCTCCATAAACTACGAAATAAATCATGTGCATCCATTAGAGTAACACCCTATGTACGTTTGAATTATACTTCAAGGTATAGGAGTCTCCATCCTCATTCTAGAAGAAATAAATATGAACCTTCCAAAGTATTTGAGTGACCCTTTTCCAAGTATTTGAGAAAGTGTGAAACTCAAGAAAAACATTGTCAAAGCATGATTGTAAAGTTCTGATTCCACTATGGTAGACATCACATGCTAGGATAATGATGTGTAGTTTCATATCTATTCATAGTAGTGGCGATGTTAGAGGTACACAGGGGTTTCCATAACCCAAATAACACTATTTTGTATGAAATCCTTTCACTACAAGGGTTCTAGGTTTTGATAAAATTTTACTGAGATCCATTCTCAAAGAGAGTGAAGAATACCAACACACAGCGACATAAATTTCTAGGTAGGTGAAGCACTCAAGAAGTTATAACCCTAAATTATGAGTAGTTCTAAGACCATACATACACTTTTGACCTAGTTGTAAGGTTTTGACTAGGTTTAGTTTTAGGAGCCAATTTTAGTGATGAAGCATTTTCAATCTCAACTTAACTTGGTCCTACAATCAGATCACCTAGATTCTTCCATATCTACATAAAATTATCTATGTGCATTTTCCCCTTGTGTTTTAATAGTTTCTAGATCAATAGTCACTTTGAAAATCATTATTCGATTTGTGTAATTAATGTTAGAATTTAATTAAATCAGAATACACATTTGTAACATTATTTTATCCTTTTTATGTATATTAGTTAAACATTCTCAAAACTTAAAAATAAATGAAAATATTCACAATAAAAAGTGAAATCGAGTAATATATATAATCTTTTACATTGAAGGAGTGCATGAGAGCATTCTTGACACTAAGGTAGAGGAGATGCATGATGGATATCATGAAACCAATTGCAACAAACACAACCAATACATAATCTCAATCATGTATAATTCACATATGCATACACTGATTTATTACTTTAGTTGCTTTCATTCTTCACATGCATTGTTGGTGCATTCACGATGAACAAGAATGGTTACATGCATCCTTCATTGGTTTCATTGGGTTGGTTTCTTGGTGGTACTAATGTGAAATATTTTATGTTTAGCTTGATTATATCACACCTCACATGTTCTCACACATTTATAATAATATTTTATAACCTTCATATGACATCACCTAGCCATCCTCTTACAACCACATCCACTGATCGGTTTTAGCACACATAAGACTTTATCACTTCCCCTTTTAACACCTTTAAGTTCCCTCCATTAAGTTTGATTTTCTTGTTTGACCTCCACGTGATTATATTATTTTGTTTAATGACATCAATAATGATTAATGTTGTGGGAAAGTTGATTTCCTCAACCAATGGTATTGACCATGGTTGATATTGTCAGTGAACATTTTTTCATATATGATGAAATCAACCACACAAAATATTATTAAATAACATAAATTGTTAATGTTATCACATGGATATTTATACCAGTAGTTGCACGCTCATCCTACCAAGTTTTAGGTGTGAGTAATGATTTAACACATAGAAATATATTTAACATTTACCAAAACATTAAATAAATATATCAAACTTGATAAATTACACGAGAACATGGATTTAATGTGGAAAACACCTAAGGGGTAAAAAACCATGGAAATTAAGAATTTTCATTTATGAGAAATATATATACACGAGTCCATTAAAATCTCCAAACTCCTCACTTCTCTCCATCAAATTTACCCAAAGTGAATTGAACCAAATATGTCACACAA
Organism: Taxus wallichiana var. yunnanensis; assembly: GCA_018340775.1. Taxonomy (NCBI): domain Eukaryota; kingdom Viridiplantae; phylum Streptophyta; class Pinopsida; order Cupressales; family Taxaceae; genus Taxus; species Taxus wallichiana. Next base: position 269,221,762 of record CM031236.1, on the reverse strand, counting down.
CCACATTTAAATGACCTCAAGGGTCACGAACACATTAAGTGATGGGGTGTGAACCACGATTTATAAATAATTAGTTATTAAATAAATAATAAACATAATATAAAGTTTATATTAAATAATTAAGAATATTAAATATATTCTAAATTATTTAATTATAAACTAAACATTATAAGTACTTGATATTATGTTCTAACACTCCCCTTAATATTAAGTGGGAACCATATGCCTACATTACCTATTTGTACAACATGATTTACAAATCCATAAGACATTAGTGAAGGTTTAGCCTAACATATCACTTTTGAAGGATTTATAACAACATCATGCTCAACTTACCTTTTTGGTACAAAAGGATTTGGAATCCATAAATCAGAAGTTATGATTTAGGTTAAGCATGATTTGTGACACTACATCCCATAATTTCTCATTGAAATTTATTAAAAATGCATCTCTAGGAGCCTTTTATAACACAAGGATCTACTTTACAAATATATGAAACACACTTTGGACTACACACCATAAAATTAGAGTTATAAGTTTACAAAGATCATAAAGATCTATTTACAATGCTTTACTGATGGAGCGCGAAGTATAGATGAGAAGAAGATACCAACCAACCGACCATTAGGAGGTGACATTCCCATGCAAACTCCCCCTTAATTGAAACTCTGAAAGGCCAAACATTGCATAAAACTTGTAGTATTTTACAACACATAATGACCTGTAAACATATATGCAACTTGATCTTTAGTCGAGCAGTACTAAAGACCTATATTAGCATAAAGAACCTTCTCTTGGATAACATGCATATGAACCTTTATATGATTTGTTCTTTGATGCTGAACTAGATTCTTAGTAAGAGAAAAGAAAATTTTAGATCACATTAAAGAGGATTACTTCCTTTCGCTTCCATGTGCATCTCTTCCAACAACCACTTTATCCACAGATTCTTTCACTTCTTCCATTGCACTTTTATACTCTACATAAGTAGAAAATTTCAAGCTGTTGGTTTCCTTTTATTGCTCCAAGTAATGACACTGTACATAAAAACGTGAACAAAAATCTAGATGTATATTTTATATCCAACACAACATCAACATGGTTAGATTCATAATATCCATATAGACATCATAATAAGCATAATATAAATCATTTATTGATTTCACTTTTAACCATCTATAAAAGTTAAACACTAGTTGTATAACAACTTACATAACAATATGCTTAACAACTAACCATGTTATATTACAAATATGTTGAAAATTTCAACATATTAATCTTGTAAAATATATATTAGATGCAATCAATATTGGACATCTCTAATAAAAAAAAGACATCCCCAAGTGTCATTTGATATGCATATAATAATATTTTTAGTAATCAAATATTAATTTAATCAAATTAAAAAGAATATATAATTCATATATGTTTTCTATAAATACTTTTTGCCTCAAATGAACAATTCAATATAACATCATCCATTGATACTTCTTGCATACACAAAGGTGAGGTTTTGTTCACAGAATGTACAACATAGGATTAAGGAGTAGGGGTCTAGGGTGCAACCCCGAGCATGGTCGAAGGGCGGTGTCCTCATGGGGGTGGAGGTAGTGTCCATGGCACGCTCCTGTCGTGATATATGGCGGGGTCGAGGGCAATGCCCTCGATGCCAAGAGTAATTTATAATTACACCGAAGGCGTTCCCCCTATGGGAAAGGCCTCTGTGGATGTTCTTTGAGATTGTGTTAAATTTGACGGTTTGACGGTCGTCTAGACGTTTTTGCATTTTTAGCTATTTTTAACTATTTTTTTATTGTTGCATGCTCTACTTCATTCATGGTATGTTTGGCTTGGTTTTCTTATAAATCGGAGCTCCTATTGTGCTTTGAGATCCAACAAAATATGACAAGAAACAAAGATCGTCATTAGATTCGGAAAATAACTCTTCTTGACCCCAGTGCGAGGCTAGTTGTGACAGGGTTTCATTTCCCTCTGCTCTTTTCAAGAAATTCTCCGCCAAAATTTGTTAATAGGTGGATTTTCTGGTGATGCCTATTGAAGATTGAATTTCATGCCGCGAATCTAGATGCTGTAGAAAAAGGCCAAGAAATCGGTTAAGGAAGCCTCAGATTGCTTGACAGATACTCTGCGACGAGAACGATGCTTAAAGATTTTTTTCTCCACGAGAAAGTTAAATCCATCTGTTGCTCCTGTTTCGTCCACCGCGTTGGAGGAGGAAGAGATAAGTAGAGTTCGGAGGGAAGCATAGGAGACACGGTTTTGTAAGCTTCTATAGGGAGGGAAAAGATACACCTGATTTCATGCTTGGGATTATGTCACACAATGAAGAGATGGAGATACAGAAATAAGTCGTTAAATGAGTGGAAGATAGGTGGAGGAATCGAACCCGTGATTGCCTGCTTGTCTTAGACCCTGTGAGCTAGTATGAAATTACGAATATACAGTATAAGGAGGCGGAGACGTACGTGACCAAGGATTATAAAATACGTATTGAAAGAGTGATGGAGGAAAAAAAGATGAGATGGGAGTGCGCGTTGACGAGTTAGTGGTCCAAATGGAATGAAGGAATCGCCGACCAGGTGAAGTCTACCATGAGAAATGATATCTTTAATCTTATCAAAGAAGCGTTCAAGTTTAGTGAGTTGATGTCCCACATTTTCTTTGATTAAACTACTTTGTTATTAGCATTCACTGAATCACTCCTCTATCCCATTTGGTGTTTTTTTTGTTTGGACTTTTTTAATACTCTTATATGGGATATTTGTTTATAAAACACTATACATTAGATTATTTATTATTGTGTGTTTATTATAATAATGACTATTCAATAATGTATTTATATTTTTATTTATTTTTTTAATGACAAGGTAAATGAACCTATTTTAGTATATAACCACCTTAATTATTATTCACCGAATTTAGGGTTTCATCTTTAACTTTTTTTCTATTGGGTCAAGTATTTGAAGTATATATTGCCTAATAAATTATCCCTCACAATTATTATCAATATGGAATCAACCCAATTACAACCTAATCATGTAGTTTATGTTAAATTGTTGGCTTCCATAAGTAATTACTCCTCAACTATTACCAATGTGGAATTAACCCAACTATAACACAAGCAATGAATGGAAACATAGAGGATCCACACATGTCCATGGTTTATTATGGCTTGAGAATGCCCCTAAAGTTGATGCGAGGGACTATGAGGATACAACAGGTTATTGAGGCGAAAAAACAATACTTTAATAAGTTTGTGTCTACACGGAACCCCCTCGGCTTTGCAACTACTTGGATTTTTTTTTTTCGTGGGTCACTCCTTGAAGACCCTTGTTTGCTAGATAAAACACAAATTCTATCATCCTCCTCACATGTGGACCTTGAAGAATTGCTTAATCGTGTTCAGTGCCACACTAAATTTTCAAAGCGGACATGCTTGCGTTAAAAGCAATCACAATTGCAGTGCAGGTACAACACCCCCTGGGCTATGCAACCTACTTCATCCTTGTTCATTGAAAGTGATGGGAAAATTAAGTACCTCCCTTTGAGAAATGATGACAGATTGAACATCCACAATCAAACTATGATATCCATATGAAGAGCAAATGTTGATTGCCAACTGATACTTTCCCACCATGTAGTTCTTAAGTATATTGCAAAATTTGCTTCAAAAGTAGAGTAACGTTCAGAAACCTATCACCAAATGCTATTCATATTTTCAAGAGATGTTGTGGGATTCTCCATCACATATTGCAATCTATAAAATGCTCATAGAAAGTGTTGTTGAACATGACATAAGCGCACAAAGGTAGTGTGGAAGATGGTGGTGTGGCCTATATGTTGGTGTTAATTATGTTTGAATTTTCTCTCTCGATGAATGATGAACCAGTTATCTGCAAATGTACAAATAATGATATAAACTCTACAAATGTACAAATGTCTTCATGTATACATGTTTAGTTCAAATGTCGTGATATAAGATTTGCAACTGTACATGTACGAATTTGTAACAAATTTAAATGTACACATAGAACAAATCAATGTAATGTTTCATCTATATTCTTACACTACCACTATCAATCCCACCGTTATCGACTATACAAAAAAGGTTTTTTCAACAAAAGACCAAGCAAACAACTGATGCAACACTAGCATAATTACCCCAAAATAATTACAGACCACATCAACTATAAAATAATTAACTATCCAAAAAAATATCAAATGTATTCATGTTTAGTGCAAAACAAAATGGCCACAAAAGGCTACCACTCATGATATAAAATCTGCACATGTACGAAAGTCTTCATGTAACATTTTTAGTACAAATAAAATTGACAACAAAGTGCTACTACTCATGATATGAGATTTGTAAATGTATATGTCCAATTGGTAACAAGTTTGAAATGTAGAGATGAAACCTTTAAATTAAGTGGTTCATCTATTTTCCTACACTTAACAAATTCAATCACACCCATTATCAACATCAATTACACAAGTAATAACTATCCCTCTAAATCAAATAACATATACCACTTCGGCGTTCACATTGCATTGTACACATGCGATTGCTAGTTTACTCTTCTTCTAAAATTAACAAAAGTAACCTCTAAGTGAGAAAAAAACATTATTCCATTATTATATATATTGGTCAAGGAGACCTATCTTCTCATAGCTCCTTGTAAAATTCATACCAGTGAGCTTGGAGATCAAACTCCACACGAGCTAGATAAAGCTCAAAGTTGAGTTGAATCCTATTATCTCATCTACTTACATCATAGATCAACGTGTCCCACGGGCGAGTCAACATCGTATGGACCAAGGGCAAGTCATATGACGAGATTGACAAGTGGGATAGAAGGTTGGCTCACTTGCTAACAAAAACAACTAACCATGTGGTCGTAGCGACCTAGAAGAGTGTCCATTGCAGGGTATTTAAATCCTTAGATTCCCGTTGTGGCACCTATGTGGGATTAAGTTGAGAGAGTAAAGAAAAAATAAAATAAATAAATAAATACATACATATAAAAGCCTATACGCCCAAATCTTTGTAAAAGAAATGATTTGTTGCTATAGAATCAAAAAAATTCACCCATTAATTTAGCAACTCCTCCCAAGAAATTTTCTTCATATGTTCCAAAAATGGAAAGAAATATTCTTGAGTGATATTCACTCCCATTGACAACGATAGAATTAAAATGGGGAAGAAGAATTAGAGGAAACACAATCTGAAAGAAGTTTTATGAATTATCATCGCGATCCCGAATAATATAGAATAAGAATAATGGAGGAATAGGGCAGGGGCACGAATTCAACTGTGTATATGAGAAGATACATTAACAATGGCAAGACAGTTTCCATAAATTTTGTGGAATTCCTCCATAAAGAAGCCATTGATTATAATTATCTACAAAACGAATACCACACACTGATGCTTTAACTCTTCCATCCCTAACATTTTGAGTGTGCACTGCACTTTCATAGTCAGGGAATCAATTTTACATGTGATGCCCTTCATAACTGGTGGTTCCTTGAGAATACATCCCCCAACATTTTAGAATAACCCATTATTTCCAATGTTCTTGTGGCCATTCTCATTACATTGGGGTATCTTCACGGTTAAGGATGTATTCACAGAGATGTTAAGGCAAGCATTGGCCAGAAATAGAATTGTTTAGTTGCTCTCTTCAAGTATAGGAGCTATATGCCTGTAGATGGCCTGAAATGTTTGGACCTTTAGTCCTTCCTCGGTGGTAGTGGTCAAAAGCTTTACCAAAGGATCCATTTTCAGTTCCTCTTCAGTGAGTTTTTCGACATCAGTTATAGTCTAAAGAGTTCCTCCCACAGACATGACATATGCAAGCAAAGGAACAATAATAACTCTCCGGTGGCGGTTCTTCTCCTTGAGGTGTGGATCCGGGAAAAGGAAAAACATTTTCTGCAGCTTCCCTTTTTCAAAATAATTCGGCAAGAACTCCATGGAATTGGTTCTAAGCACAAATATGTTCTCATAATGCCTCACTCTCACTTTTCTCATATCTAAAATCGTTTCATTAAGATACTCGCTTACCTTATCCTGGATCTCCATGCCTATACAGGGAAACGCTCGTCCTATTCAAATTGGGCCGAACTAAGAGGTATAGGAAAGTGTGAATCACTAAGAGGAAATATACACAATGTGGAAGTAAATCCCATGTTGAGGGGTAAACCCATCATAAATATAATTGAGAATAACAATTACCAACAGGGGTGTTTAGAATATTTTTATTATTCTATGTTCAGTATAAATCAGGAAACCTGGAAGTAGTTTCACAAAAATGCAACCAGGTAAATATTTAGATTTTAAATGATTTAAAGTTTGCAATAAAAATTGGAAGGGTCCTACTCCTGGCAGTAAGGTAGGAGTAATTAAGAAAAACATAACACTATGTAAATATGGCCAATAGAAAAGGAGTTATATAAATAGTTTTAAACATAACATTGTTTTAAATGTGGCCGCATAGCTATAGATTTAAACAAAACTATAAATATTTTATAGAATTTGTTTAAATTTTTTTTTAATATATCCCTCTTATTTAAATGGGTACATGTACATTAAAAAATTGTTTTTGAATAACAAAGGTGAAAAAACAAATTTGAATTTTACTAGGGTTAGACCAAGACACCAAATAACTATAAACCAATAGGAAAAATTAATTTCCTTGGAATTGTGTCTCCCCAGTAACTTAGCATGAATTTAACCATTTGAAAATTATTGGAACATGTTGTGAGAGACCTCGAGTAACTTGTTTACCCGAATAATTACTTCCACTTGTTCACACATTTACCAAAAAATTAAATAAATATATTAAAAAATAAATTACTTGAGAACACAAATTTAATGTGGAAAACCCCAGGGGAAAAACCATGGAAAGTAAGAATTTCCATTTATGAGAAACATATATACACAGTAAAATCTTCATACTCCTCACTTCTCTCCATCAAATTCACGAGAAGTGAATTGAACCGAGAGTGTGAACCCGGTTTATAAATAATTATTTATTAAATAAGCGATAAACATAATATTAAATTTATATTAAATAATTAAGAATATTAAATATATTCTAAATTATTTAATTATAAACTAAACATTATAAGAACTTAATATTATTTTCTAATACATTCTACAACACATTCATAACTCATCCCGTTTGTTGGAATTCACAAATCTAACCTTTAAACCTTACAGTAATGAAGTTACTCTTATTTTTCTTCTTTGGACTTCACACTTGGAATATGGAGTACATAGGATCTTTAAGCATTGGAGCTACACTTACAAATGCATGGTCTTTTATAGTTTTCAACTAGAGGTTTTCTTGGATCTAATTTTATTCATGTTTTGTCTTATTGGAAAAATATTTTGTAATGCAAAAAATACAAGAATTTGGAAACAACATAAAAAAATCCCTAATCTATTCTATGGGGAGGCTCTCCTTATTGAAAAGTAAACTACATGAAAATAATATTTACAACATTTATACTAATCTTCCCATAAGTTTATAACTTGATATAAATGAATTATAAGTGAGAAAAGAGAAAAGATAAAAATTAGAATGAGAGAGAAGAACAAGACAAGCCTTGTAATTTCCAATTGTAAAACATAGATTCCTATATTGATCATACAATTATTAGTTGAAAATAGCGAGATTTTACCAATAAGTTTGTTTTGAAAAATATGGAGCTAACCATGTATTTGACACAAAAACTAAGAAATATGATACAATTAATGATTAACATGAAGTTTGAAAATATCTATCCTTATTTTATTATCGGGAATGCTGAATATAAAGCTTATACATTATACTTTTTCTAAAATTTATCAATTTCAAAGCATATATATATATATATATATATATATATATATATATATATATATATATATATATAAATAGTTCCTAAATCCCAACCACATGTGACTTTGACAAAATCATTTGTTATAAAAATAGTAATTGTAAAATTTACCAAGTTAGTTTACCACTTTTAGAATATGTAAATTTAGAATGCGGTTTGTACATGTAATTTTACAATGATAAAAATACAATATGTAAAAAATATACATTTGACATGGTCAAAATTACAAATTACGGATCTTCTTTTGCAATTCTTTTCAAAAACTTTTATGCAAATCAATAGGATTATCCTTGACTAGCTGAATTATTTCATAATATTCATCAAATATTGAGAAAAATCCTTAATTCAATATTTTTCTAGGCCATTTGTGTATATATCACTCACATGACATTCTATCTCGGTGTTGATCAACCATGCAAGCACCTTCTAAAATATATTCACCTCTTTAGCCAACTTAATGAAAATATTTCAATATTTGACAAAATGTTTGATCAAATCAAAATTGAATGTAGTACTTAGAGTTGAATATTTTTACTAACTACTTAAAGTACTCAATAATTTCAGTAGCTATATCAGAAAACCCATACATATCATAGAATAAGTAGGGAATCATTTTTACGGAATATAGGATATCATGGGAAAAATCGACTTCTTCACTCCTAGATTCTCTCGATCTCTTAACACTTTCCTATAGGATTTGAATTTGGAACCATGTGGCACCCATAATATCCATGTCACTCTTCACTCAATATTACTTCTACCAAAAGATGTTGAGCCATTATACTACCTCATGTTAACACAAAAATTTATTCCACTTTGATTTTTATACCTTATGACTAAAATTTGGAGTTTCAAAAATTCTCATGATGATTAATAAGCATTTATAAGTGACCTTATGATTTTAAAATCTTCAAAACACTTGCCCGTCATGGTGTGCATACGTACATTTTGGATATAAACAAATTGGAATATTTTTGGGTGTTTTTTAGATCTCGGATGTTCGATTGTTGTCAAACCCTTGTTTTTCTTCAATCAATGAGACCATCACATTTTATTGATTAGATCGGGGACACTTATCACCAAACTATTCTATCAAGCCTTTACATGGTGGTCACTTTGTTTGTGCACCTTAGGAATAAATTCCATATTCTCCATGGGAAGAATCGGGCTCAAGATTATAATACAAGTGACTTATTTTATTAAGTGGAGAAAAGACTCCATGTTTTTGTAGACACCAATTTTCGGTATCACTACCCCTCACCCCACATTCGTTCTTTGTCATCTTTTCTACATACATACCTCTCTTATGGGCTATTTGTCTCAAGCTTGTCACCATTCTACCCCAAATGGATGGATCCCGAAGCTCGCCGCAGTGACCCATCCAGTCATCGTCAATCCTATAAATCCACCCCTACCCCTCTTTTTCTCAAGATGCAATTTTGGAGTATTCGATCCTTTGTGTGATCTTTCTTTCAGTTTTTATTTTTCGCAATCTCTACAACCCTCTAGGATTTGTCTTAGAGAACTTGTGTCCATATTTAGGAGATTTGAAGCCTCTTTTTCTCCCTTGCATGCTTGGATCCATTATTACAATTTATTACCATATTCTTCGTCATATCTTGTGTATGTTCAACTATCATCGGGAGCCATGTTTCTACCTTCTCGAGGCCTTCATCTTTCATATGTAAGTCCTCATTCTCACCCATCCATTTTTGGCCATCCATAAATTAGTACCAATTTGTAAACTCAGATTCAATTTTTTTTTCTTTACGTCATACAGATCCCTAGTCATCTCTTCTATGACTCCACAATCACCTGGACCTCATATCCTATCATTCTTCCTTTATTCCATCTCAAATCTATTCTTCTAGTCCCCAATCACTGCTGACTTAGCCTAGTTGATGTTGATTGAATTTGTCTTTATTGCACTTTCCATCAACTTTCATAATTTACCTACATCATTTTCATAGATCTAGATCCGGACTATCCTACAATGTTCTACCTCTAGCTCAAATCCACTTCCAAGTCTAGATCAACTTTAGATCCAACCACAAGAGATCTTGCAGCTGTTTTTCGTAGTTTCTTATCATCCTTACCCAATCACCATCAATCATGCTTTATAGTCTCGGGTGGCCATCAAACCACCGGGTTTGATTTACTTTGCATATAATTAGATCAGATTTGAATTTTTATCTTATATCTAGAATTTCAATTTCTGTTTTGGTTCGGACTTTGCTATTTCCAATTTATCAATATTTTACTTATCCGATCAAAATGTGGGTTAGCATCCATCCTAGAAAAGTTTTCAATTCTTGAGTACTGATTTCGTCAAGCAACCCACCCATCAATATACTAACACATTTTCATGTTGAATTCTCTTGATTTATAGGTCACCTAGCTCGTTGAGGAGAAGGATCTCTCATTTTTCACCCATACACATCATCATCCCATATCGAGGTACCTTAAACCCTTGCATATTTGGACTTATTTTATTTAGTACTAGTTCACTAATCTAAAACAAAAACAAGGGAATTTTCTCAACATTTTGGCACGCCCAATGGGACCCACCCTTTCTTGGTGATTCTTATTTTTTTATTTCATTTTCATCTTCTTTGGTCCATTTTATATTAACCTTGTAGGTAGGAGTGTCATTTTTCTTTCTTGTGTTGGATCTCATTTCTTGGATTGGATTTTGATTTATTTCTTAAAAAATTAAAAATTTAAATAAAAAGGAAAAGCGTTATCCAGGTATTCCTTATTTTTATTCCCCATCTCTTTCTTTTATCACATTCCATCATTTTCATTCCATGTTCATCGAATATCACATTTCATTTTGGATCTAAACAGAACTCCTCATATATTCTTGGAAATCTAGTTTAACTAGGGGTTTAGCACATTGCATACACTCCATCACACACATCCAAACACATAAACCAATTTACACATCTAAACATCTCTATCGGTGGAACTATTAGAATTTCATAAACAATAGGAAAGCCCTTTGCAGATTGCAGGAGCATTACAAATTTTTTGTCTACTGGTATATTGGATAAGAAATTGACTCCATTATTATTGTGGGACTGTGAAGTGAGGGGGTAGGCCCCAATATAAGTCCCCATACCTATAGCCATTACAGATTCATGCCTCACATACCTTCGGGTATATCGAGGAATCTAACCAAAACTTGCTGAAACCATCCATAGATTATTGTTTCCTAGTTCCCTTCAAGCCCATTTTTCATTTCTTTTCACATATTTAATAATTAAGATCAAAATTATGATGCGTGACTTGTTTGTTCTAATTAAAAATCAACATAGTTTTGTTTATTGTTTGTTTCATGCCAGTTATTACAAGATCTCAAGCAAGACAAATGGAATAAAACATGTCATCAAACAACATTCCTATTTCCACTATTACCTCCCAAAAAAAAATTCTACACTTTCCATCCTTACCTCCATTCCTTTGGTCACTTCTTACGTAGTTAGCCAGCCTAATGGTTTCCATTCCTCCTCTTCAAGAGGTTTAATTGATCCAACCTAAAATTAATGTTTGACATACAAAATTACTAAGTATGGAGAGCATGCGGGGAATGTGGTGCACAAGGGAGGCACGTACTGTGTGTGTGTGGAAAAGATGAAGTGGAAAGAATTAGGCTCACGCCGAGATAGACCAAACTCAATACTTAACCAATTTTCTAGTTTACGGGCTAGAAATAGAAAAGCGAGGATGGAGTGTCGACCAAGTAAGGGGATAAAGCGTGATGAATTGGCAACCAAGTAAAGGATTATTTTGGAGAATGAACATGCGAGATCAAGTTCACGCATGAAGGCTATTATTAGGATTAAAGATGTCTTATTTATATGATGGTCTATTATTAGATGATGTATAAAAACATGCATGTAATATATATTTGGGCACACTTATTATCGGGGGAGAGTTCATGGGCGGTGATGGGCAAGTCCCCACCTCTATAAATATGTGGCATGCCATTGTTTTGGTATCATGACCATGTTTGAGTTTTGAGAGTCTATGCTATGCAATAGAGTTATAGTGTAGGATTTTGATGCTTTTACGCATGATTCAACACTCGATATAAGGATTACTATGTATTCATCTTCTATGATGTAATTATTTTGATGATTAATGGATAATTGTGGATGGATTATGATCATTAATGTAACTGAGTATGGGGATGTGTTTATGCAATTGATATTAGTTATGGTTCATCTATAATCATTGTTTCCTTATTACATGTGTTTCCAAAGTGATTTCATACGATGGTTTATACTTGAATGATTAATTGGTCAAATGGTTATTATGGATATATATGCTAACATCTTGATAAGAAAATACAAAGGAGGGACATGTAGCTACATGGTCTTCGAGTGAAGATTCAGATCTCTTTGAATGAGGTGCCAACATGCATAGCATTTGAGTGTATAAATAAGGAATAAAACTCATGTCAACACTAACCCCTTTATTTCTCATCAATCCATTCCATATAGATTAGCAACACCCCCTTCTGCCACCTATATCGATGCTTTAGGGCCTCCTCTCATACCTCGTGGGTGTGCGAGAATTCCAATATATTCTTGAATTTAATTCGGTTTCCCTTCATGAATATCTCCTTCACAAAACCAATAATCTCCCTATTGATGAAACACCTTTACAAAAAATTTACACCTACCATTCCAATCCTAAATCTACATAAGTCCTCACATCATAACTTTTCATTTTCTTTCCTAGAGCTATGAGTGAGCTCTCTAGGGCCCAACATGAGCTTGATCCTAATCAACCCTCTTCTTTTATTCCTCACAATCACCAAACTAATCAATTTTTGGTCCCCATCCCCCTAATTTACCTCATGTCAACACTACTATCACTTCTTCTATCCCCATCACCTCATCATCTACCACGATCACTTGTGCTCTATCTAATCATCTCAAGAATCTCACTTGCTTCCTCCTATATCTGAACAACATAACACAACTCTACCCCTTATTTCCACTTCCCATATCCATGCCAATGTGATCACTTCACAACCCCATCCTTCTGAATCAACCCAAACCCATTAAATTCCTTCTTGGGGTGTTTATCACTACATACTTCCCACTCAACCAACTCAAGTATCCTAACCACCCATTACTTACATCCCAAATCATCCCATAACAAACCAATCAAATGTCCCCATCTCTCAACAACCAACTCAATCTAACCAATCTTACCACATCCCCATTTCTCAACAACAACCTCTATCTCAACCCATTAAATCGTAACCCTTCAATTAAATCCCCATTATCAACCACTTCCACCAACACCCACACATCCTCAAACATATAAAACTTATCAACAACATAACCCATCCACCTCTTATGCATCACAATCTCATCCTTCAATTTCACAAATCCATCCATATAATGATCCCTTACAAGTTTCATTAAGTATAATGGTTTAAGTTTGAAGCTACTACCTTGGGATCCAAAACCATGTTCTCATATGAGGAAATCTATAGCAAACCTATCAATCCATCCTTCCTGTAAAATCCTTATCCTCCTCATTGGGAAATTTTGAAATTCTCTAAGTTCAATAGCAAGGAGGACCCACAACAACACCTTCGTGATTTTAGACATACATGTTACCTCATTTCCCACAATCAAGACCTCATGCTTCACACATTTCCCATGTCGTTAGTTGGAGTGCATTGGACTAGTATAAAGGCATCCCACAACATTCATTATTTTCCTTTACCCAACGTGCATAATTATTCTTAGAAAATTTCTCAATCAACATTGCGTGTACTATCACTATCACAAACCTCTACACCATTAGACAGTATGATGACAAATCCATCATAGATTTCATCACATGATGGTGTGGTATAATCAACCAACTATAATTTTCCCTTCCATAGACTGAATTAATTGGATTTTATTGTGTAAAGTATATCTCCTCCACTCTTCAAATTTAATCATCCTAAACCTTTCAAGAGGAATTTACCATGGCTTGCAAACTTGAACTCCGTGCCCTTGAGGAAGGCCATCTCAATATTCCATCAAATAAACCCAAGAATGAGTTCACGAAATCCTCCATGCATAGTGAAAAATCCAAGAATGCCACTAATTCCATCATGGTTAAATATTCCTCCGCATCCACCTATCACATAGAGCCTGCACAAAAATCTCCTAGAATGTCTCTTAACTATATCTCTCTTGGAGAATCTTGTAGTTTAATATTTGACAAGTAAATGGAGATAAATTTCATTTGACTTCCTCCCATCCGGCCTTATGACAAATCATGAACCAAACCAGCATGATATCATGAGGAACATTACTATAAATATCACCAAGTCCATGGCCATGACATTGAGAAGTGTCACACTTTTAAAGACCTCATTCAAAAACTTATAGACTCTGGAAACCTCCAAGTGGAAAATTTTAATACACCACCTAATCAGCCTCTTGACATCTTCAAACAACCCTTTTCTAATCATTTGCCCAATAATAAAACTCCACCCTTCACATAAAAAGAACCTAACTCTTGTACAATTAATGTTATTGATCAAAATCCAACACCATCACCTATACCCATCACCTCGTCACCTATTGCATCCACCCATATTTTAGATTCTTCCCCCATGATCTTAACAACATCAACTATGAATAAAATCACTACATCCCCATCAACCTCAATAATACCCACTTCTCCATCCTTGTCATCTACAACCTCATCTATAACATATCATCCTTCACCAATAAGTACCTTAACACCTACTTTAATAGCTTCATCTCAAACCCCTACACCTACTCCCGCATCAATTACATCTACATCTATGAAAATACCCACATCAACCTCTAAAGGTACAACCACATCCACACTACCACATCTTGAATCATGCACTATGCAAACCCCATACCCAATACATCTAAAAATGACATTCTCACCGCATCATCAACTCCAATCACACCAACACCAAAAAATCATAAACCTACACAATCTACAACCCCTTTGGATCTCATTAAGATCATCATACAAAATCCACTTCCACCTTCAATATCTACCTCTATAATGTAATATACATTACCAAGTTCTTCCTTCACAAAATCTCTAGTTGAAATTTTCATCATTCCTACCAAAGGTAAATCCTTGCAATCAAATTATAAGAATCTTGAAATTCCCATCAAAAATGCCTCATGCACCGACAAATTTTTTGAGCTTCCTCCTCCTATGACTAAACCTCCTTAACAATCTAGTGCCACATCATCACTCTTAAGAGCATCACCATCCATTTTAGGGCCACCCCTTCATCTAAGACCCCTATTATCAACAATTCAAATGAATCTAACCCTTATTCAAAACCATCTACCCAGCTGCGGTGGTAAAAAAATTCAAACCATCTAAGTCACAACCAATCAAAAATATAACCATCTTCCTCCTCTTTCAAGCCTAAGATAGAATCAAAAGCTCCTATGAAACCACCTCAAATAAATCCATCCCTCTTACCTTCATCTACCATCCTTAAGACCACCTCAAGCACAACTTATTCTCTAACCATACTCAATTGATCTTACATGGAAATATTTCAAAGTCTACTTCAAGTATCTACAATCACTCTCCCACGTATCAAACCATTCGATCCATGTGGTACAAGACCTTCATGGTTTGATTCAAACATTACATGTGCATACCATCATGCACCTAGACAAGACACCAAACATTGTAGGTTCCTTCAAAATATTATTCATAATCATATCGATTAGGATGACCTTATTATTGACATGAACCAAATTCCTCCATCTACCGAATAAGCTTCCTCATCACAACCCTCATCCACCAAGATTTCTTAATATCCTAATTCATCCAATAATTTCATTGTCATCCCCCTCCAACCTTGAACTCTCCAAAATAAGGTCCTCTTCTCTTTATCAATTCTATTCAGTCACAACCCATTCTCATCCACATGAATTCTAGTCACCCACTCAATCAAAATCCAAATTCATTATCACATCTCCTCCTAGTGATTCTACTCCACCCACTTCTTCATCAAAAATAAAGTGTCTCTCTTAGTTTCTCCTCGGCATGTTGCTATTAAATAGATTGTTATGAAATAAATCCATCAGGACCCAGTTAATATGTCACTTTATGATCTTATCCAAAGCTTTTTGGATCATAGAAAAGCTCTCATGGAAGCTCTAAAATGTATCCCTACTCCTAGCAATGAGACTCACCCCTTTTCATCTCTTATTGGATCACTTTTGACATCAGCCTTCATATCCTTTGATGATATTGAGATCCTTGATATATCACCTGAAGAACATGACCTTACCCTCTTTATCACTATGCGTATTAATGACACCATGCATCATTATATGATTGTCAATGTAGTTAGCATAAATATCATTTCATCCCACACCTTTGATTAGCTTAAAATCTCTAATTCCATTGTTTCCCAATCACTCATGGTTCTTCACACATTCAATAATGTTGTTTCCCCCACTTTAGGTAGGGTTATTCTTCCCATCCACATTGGTGAAAATATCCTCCATGAGATCTTTTAAATTGTAGATAGGGATTTTCCATATAATATCTTCCTTGGACAATGATGGATTTGTGCCATGTGTTGTGTTCCTTCCACCCTTCATCGATGCATCAAATACAAACATGAGGGGAACATATTAACTCTCCCCATAGACACTCCTCCATTTAAATTATGTCACATGAATAACCATACTAATGATGTGCTCATCCATACAAAATATCCTTCTCAAGAATCCACTAGCTCATATGTCTCTACATAAAAATTCTTAAAGATGACTCCTTAAAAAAGTGATGGATCAGCTCATGTTGGGGGAGTATTGTCTTCTCATTCTCAATTCTCTTCCCACAAATCATATAATTGGTAGACCTAAAAAATATCCAATGTATCAACCTAATGTCGGGGATGTCATTCCTTTTAGTCCATATCATATTCAAACCAATCTCATCTATGGTGGTATTGATCACCCTTCCTCCCACATTGACACTCAACCACACACTAAACCATAAACCAACGACTTTGAATTTCTTTACAATAAATCCTTTTCTCATAATCATGTACATCGCTGAACTTGGAAAGGATTTGGAATGAGGGGTTATGAAAAATGCATGTATGAGCTTGTCATTAATCACTATCGCAAACCCCATGAAAAATTTGGCCTAGGATTCCAAGAAAAATCTGCTAATCCTCTCCCACCATATTTATCCCTCATGGATGTTGACCCTCTGCCTTCTCCATCTCATGAGGTTATGGATACAGATGACACCATGTCTATCACCTATGATTTTTAAAAAATCTCCAACATTACATTGGGACCCATCACTTATCAGTGTGATGGAAAAGCTAGGTCCCTCTCTTTTCAATTTCTAGATATGATAGAGGAAGAATCCCCTACCATTGACATTCATCAATGTAATGACAGTGATTCCATCCTTTCTTTAATGGGGGTAGAAGATTCCTACCTTTATAAGGACTTACCGCAAGACACATCTACCCTTCCCAATGAAATAACAATTGACATCAACATAGGGACTCCTTAGGAGCCCTTTATCACGAAAGTGAGTCGGTCCCTTGATCCAAAAGAGCTTGAATCTATTTCCACTTTCCTTTATCGAAATAGGAAATCCTTCATATGTCATAAACTAACATGCTTGATCTTGATCCTTCTATAATTTTCCACAACATAGTTACCTTTCCTAATGCTAAGACGGTTAAGTAGAAGCTTCGTCACATGCACCCTTGATTTTCCCTCCTTGTTAAAGAGGAGCTGAAAATCCTCACTTCTACAAATTTCATCATCCCTATCAACTATCCATAATGGATTTGTAATATCATACTCGTTCGTTGCTAAGGATTAGGAAAGCTCTGCATCTACATTGAATTTTGAGATCTAAATCTCACTTTCCCTAAAGATGATTTTCCTCTTTTTAACATCGATCAACTCATAAACCTTACCACTGAGGCCATGAGATGATTTCTCTTATGGATGGTTTCTCTGGGTATAACTAGTTCTTTATTGCACTAGGAACCAACATAAGACCTTGTTCATCACTCCTTGGGGGACATTCTACGATCACATCATGCCCTTTGGTTTGAAAAATGTCAGATCCACATATTAGTGAGCCATGACTTATATCTTTCATGATCTTATCCATAAGACTATAGTGAACTACATTGATGACCTTTCAAGTAAATCCAAGCATAAAAAAAACCACCTTACCTTCCTTGAAGTCCTTTTCAAGTGTCTTATCTACTTCTTCCTCCATCTCAATCCAACCAAGTGCGTGTTTGGAGTGCTTACTAGTAAACTCTTTGGATTTATCATTTCCATTAGAGGTGATGAGATTGAACCCACCAAGATCAAGGCTATCCTCGAGATTACCCCTCTGTATAACTTAAAGAAACTTCACAGTCTTCAAAGAAGATTTCAATCGATCCACCATTTCATCTCACAAATTTCTAATTATTACCAACCCTTTCATCACCTTATTTGTAATGACATTGAATTTAAATGGGATGATAACTACCAAAATGAATTTGATGAACTTAAAAGTATCTCCTATCTCCCCTTTGCATGTACACCTCTATATGAGGAGAATTTATATATTTATGTATCTATCTCGATCATGATTTTGGATCCATGTTGGTACATCACGATGAGAAATATAGGGAGAAGGATATTTACTATATTAGCTAATCCCTTCATGATTATGAGACTCAATACACTAAAGTTAAAAAGTTGTGTTGCTCTATTTTCTTCACTACTTCCAAGTTTCATCGTTATCTCCTCAATCATAAGACTTATGTCATCACCATATTTCATCTTCTCAAAACCATGAATTCTAAACCTTATCATAGTGATCACATCACTTGATGACTCATGTTCATGATAGAGTTTGACCTTGATTTCATCTCACATTAATTATTCAAGGGCCAAGTTATTGTAGATCAAGTAGCTGACACCCCTCTTCCTAATAAATTTCTTTCTCATGAGTAATTTCCAGATGAGTTAATTAATAACTTTGAACATGATTTTTCTCCTCTCAAGATGAATCTCTTCTTTGATGGATCTAAGTGTCGACTTGGGGGAGGCATTGGTGTCATTATAATTCCTCCTTGGGGCACCCCTACTCCCCTTTCTTATAAGATTGATTTTGAATACACCAACAATATGGATGAGTATGAAGCTCTCATTTTAGGCCTCCAAACCATTGTCCTATTTGGTGTCCAAATCCTTGATATCTACAATGATTTTCAGCTCATCATCAATTAAGTCAAAGGCATCTATAAATGTAAGAATGAGGTCCTTCACAAGTACAAGGATATTGTCAAATTTTTGTTAGAGAATTTGATTTCTATAACATCAAAATTATCCCTTGGTCATCTACAACCACTTTACGGGCACTATGTATTCTCTTGCATATCTCATCCCTTGGTATTTAAAAGAATCTAAACTCTCTATCATCATTCACCAAATTGACAAACCAACTCATATTAATGAGTTGTTTGGCATCAACCTCATCGATTATAATCCTCATGATCTCTGTATTATCAAATCTTTGACTATATTTCTCAATCAATCATCCCCTTTGACCTATGTACAGATGGTAGGATGTATTTTCTTCAATGTGCTAACCGCTATTTCATCCTTGACATAAATATTTACAAGTATGCCTTCGATGAAATCTTTCTTTGTTTCATTAATTGTCATGAATCCACTAGAGCTATCCAATAAGTCCATGAAGGTATCTATGGTGGTCACTTTAATGATTTAGCTTTTGAAAAATGTGTCCTTCACATCGGTTATTATTGACCTTCTCTAAATCAATACTACTATGAGTACGTTAAGATATCGTCAAATTCCAAAGCAACATTCTAATCTCATCTCGTATTCCTATTCAGGCCCTCTGACCAGCTCAAGACCTTTGGCCTTTCTCACAATGGGGAAAATACCTCATTATCCTCATTAATCCACTTTCCTTTAAACACTATCATTCTATCATCACAGAATCTTGAGTACTTCACCAAAGAGTTGCAATAAATTCTACTCTCATTAATGAAATCTAATTAATTAATTAATTTCATCTATCAACATATCATTTTCATTTTTGGCATTCCTCTTTAAATCATCATATACAATAGGAAGTCCTTAAAAATAAATAACTCAAGAATATTTGTGATTCATTCAATAATAATCTTAACTTCTCTTCACCATAATATCCTGAAGCTAGGGCCAAACGAAGCCATTATAAAAAAATCTTTGCAACATCCTCACCAAGACTATTGATAAATCAAGTCACAATTGGCACCTTCATATCCCCTTCGCTCTTTGGGCTTATCAGACTAGCATCCGCACCTCTACAGTGCTACTCCTTTCTCTCTCATTTATGGTTTTGAGGCTATTCTTCCCCTTGAAGTCTAAATTCCATAATTTCACATTTATCTTCACAACTTTGTCTCTGACAAAGATTATCGTGAGGAGCATATAGCACAACTTGTATTGTTAGATGAATGTCACATTCTTACTCTTGAACATCATCATGTCTATGAAGAGAACATGAAGCCTTGTTATAGAAAACACCTCAAGAAATGTGACTTTAATATTGGTGACCTTGTTCTTAAATAAGATCAAAATGTCACTACTCTAGAAAGGAGCTAATTTGGAGAGTTTTCTCCCAATTTGGATTGGACCTTATATTATTACGCATAAACATGAGTCTGGAGCCTATTAGTTTTCCTCCCTTGATGGTAATATGAAACCTAACCTCTTAACACATTGCAATTGTGGCCTTTTTGTTGTTAACTTACCTATCATCATGAAATTATTCATCTTAGTTATCATCCATATATCATTAGCCTCTTACATATTTTATTGTAATGATTTTGAACTATGTTAGATACCGTCACTTTCATTCATATGACCTTGAATATGGGCACCATGGATTTGATCATAGCATATTCCTTATGAAAAGTTCCTCCTTATAGGTGAGAACTCCACAATCATAACATCCAGTTCCTTCTTATTTACCTATTGGAACCACGCTAAGGGTATGTAGGTTTCACTTGTGTATTCTTCATCCCCTCCTAAGTGGTTTACCTTCCTATCCCCAACTCTTCCATAAAAAAATTCAAAATTTTAGATGTTCATCTAAAAATCTATCATATCAAAAGAAAACAAATTGCTCCTTAAAGGACAATTATTCATAAGAAAAAGTATTAAAAATTATATACTGATCCCTCGAATAATATATATCATAAATATATAATCTTGACATTTATCTAAAAATGCAAAACTCAAAATCCAAAATCTAAATGTAGACCACTCCCTCAAAGGATAACTACCACCTTATGGTAGCGAAGGCTTCTGCATTGATCAGCCTTATCTCTACTAAAAATAAAAATCATTAAATTTAAAATAAATAATCCTAAGAAAGCTTCCCACATCGATCAAATTTTTCATCCATAGAAAAATTCCCACATTGATCAGTTTGCATCATATTTCTCAGAGTTGGGGCATAGACCTAGGAACACCCACCTATGGAGAACCTATATTCTTGCATACAAGTGTCATCCAAATCCCTTCTTTGTACAAGTTTCATATTCCTACGTACCATTTTCCATACTTTCCCTTGCCATCCTTGGGATTACTAACTATCGATGGTTATCTTTTAACACCTGCTATGGGATGCAAGTGCATTTCCTTGATGAGTATCCTTTTCTTGTTTATCTCAATCTAGTCTAAAGCATCATTTCTTCATATGCTCCATACTACAATCAAGTGTTGTTTTCCTCCTTTTGGTTACCTTATATCAAAGTCATGCAACCTTTCTCTTACCCATAACATGTTCTTATCATATTCTTCGTAATTTAACCCCTTTACCCATGCTTATGTGTATAATTTTAGGTATAACATCAACCATTCCATATCATCCATAATTAGCATATTTATAAATCCACCACATCATTTATCCATTATTTCATCATGTCTAAAAATTTATATCCATGTTAATCATATATCTATCATGGCATCTCACATCACATCCATATCATATTCTAATTTTCTAAACATAATCGAATCCATAACATCTTAATCCAATATCTATATCTCATTTACAACCACACAAACATCTAATCCATAATCCATAACATCATCCTCAAACATCCACATCTAATTCATAATCCATTAAATCTACACCTAATCCATAACATTGTCATCAAACATCTACATTTAAACCATAATCCATAATGTCTATATCTAATCTATAATATCATAATCAAACATTTTTATCTAAATCTAACATAGACATCATCAGATCCATAAATCATACACATAACACATGATAAATCACAAAAATTCATATCTCATCATTATCTAAGTACATATATACATATATCATACGCTACTAAGGTTCATGTATGAAAGCTAATATATCATCAAAATCAATTAACTCTACATCAGAAATTCTCAAATATTGCCCCATGCAGAAAGTTCTTGAATCTATCTCTAGGCCTCATCTCCTCCATCGTGGCCCACATCTAGCTATGGATGTGCCATACTTGTTGTTATTTCAGATGGTTTTGGCCATATTATGACCCTAATTCTCATTATTTGGCTGAGTATGTGGCATATCTCGGCGTCCATGAGAGCCTCAAACTCACTATATGCTCATAATAGTGCACCACTATAGTTAATGCCTTGTACTTCTATATGGGAACAATACACGGTGGTTTCATCTATTTAGCTCCTTGTGATTCCACTTTGGTGCACCACTCTCTAACTTTGTAGCCAATATTAGAATGAGGTCTCCATATCATGCTCTATAAGCCTCCCTTTGTCTTCTATATTTTTCATGTTGCTGCCTAGCATGGTCCCTCTCCTTGTGTAGGACTAAGGAATCCTTTCATGCAACCTACCTCTCTTGTTGTGTTGTGTCCCTATCCTACCGTGCTAAATCTGATTTTCCTATAGCCAAGAAATATTTGTGGAATCCTCTCCATCATCATCCTCATCACCCCTAGGTGACACATCCTCCTCCTTAGCTAGAACCTCATCCTCCTCCTCCTCATCATCCTTGTCATCTCCCTCCACTTGCCATCCATGCTACCTATGTCCTCTTCATCTAATATACAAATATAAATCTGAACCTAACATCATCATAATTATCCCATGGTTCCCCCACCTCCTCAATAGGTTTACCATATTGGGACTCGGGAAAGGTCCCTCTCGACTCGTATCACCTATATTTACTAGGCTCTCTAGGAACTATCTGTACTACCTCAAAACTATCATCTAAATTTATCAAACTGGATGGCCTCTATCATCTCGGGCCTTTGTCCCTACACCCACCTCATCTAATTCATCCATGTATACTCCATATCCAAGTTAGTCCATTTAGGAAAATCACAATATGGCTATCATTTCACTTGGTCCACATCAAGCTTTATCAGTCCATCTCTATACCACTTTGCTCCTCTCTCTCTCTCTCATATCACCATGATCTTGATCAAATCAGCATCAAGAACTAAACCACCACCTAAATATGATACCCTATCATGCATGGGAGGCTTGGTGGACTGATCACTTCAATATTCTCATATGCCCAACAATGGAGTAAGAATCCTACATCCATCTATGTCCTCCTCTCGACATACATTCACAACTCATGATATACATGCACCAACAATGTCATGGAAAAATAAAACACCATCCTGTGATCAATAATCTCTACAACTATACCCGTCAAAGCATCCATGGGAATCTCACACCCATTGAATTTGGTAGTACATAGCTAGAAATGACCATCATCACCAAGCATATCAATCTACTCCTAGCCACACTATGCTTGCATAATGCGTCTCTATTTTTAAATTCCCTAGACGTGAAGGTAATCTATGGAGCATCGGATCAAAACTACCATCTCAATACCCATAATATTCTATCTCTTTATAATGGGTTGTATGGGTTTCCCCTTGTATAGATGGCCCCAGGAATGTAGTATACATCCTCAGTGTCAAAGTCATCTCTCCCGTCATAAATGAAAATGTGCATGTACGCACATCCCATCTCTCCACCAATGCAATCATAAGAAAAACATCTTATGGAATCATCTAGTAATGATGGAATCGACCTAATCTACTTGTAGCCAAGTGGTCCCACTCAAAATATGTGACATTCCCTCTAACTTGATTATATAAGGCCGACACTTTGTCCCACATATATAAGGTCTCTCGGGCCTTCAAAACCAATCAAATGCATAAAAGTTAGCAAATCTTCATTGAAAAAATCCAAAATTAACCATTTTAGTTTGAGTCAAAGTTGACCCGGAGTTTGATGCGTCCTAGCATGAGTCAATACCCTTTTAGGCCCGATCGACATTGACTATACCTAGTTGTAGGTGAGATTGCCCTTTGTGCCAACCCTAAAATTTTAAAAATGAAAAAAAAACATAAAAACATAAAAATGCTTGAAATAAGGATAAGGTATAGGCACTTACCATCCTATGAGTCCTCTGGTGCTTCCTCACTACTCCTCCAACCTCCATTTCTCTCAACATCTCATGTTCTTTTTTACCTCGAGAGATTTTGATCGTCACTTCATACCATGTAAATGAGCCTAATCGGGTGACCCATGGGATTATATAGCATATCGAACCTAGTGTCCATCAACCCCCTTGGGTCACCACCACTTCATCCTTGGTCATCACCGACCCTAGCCGATTGTTGTCGACCCGACCATGCCTTTTTCTTGGCATCCCCTTGTCTCATTTTCAATCAATCCTTCCTTTCAAAATATCTTTTCTTCCACTTTTACCTTATGTTGTATTTATATCGCATCTCTATCTGTCCCCATGGGCTTTGTTATCAATCTCATCTTTATTTTGCATCATTTCACCTTTTATAAAAATCTTCGTGTTCCCTTTTGGGGCACAATTATTTACCTCCTTTTTGTCCCACCCTGGATGCATATTTTTGATTCCTCTTATATGGAGGACATCATATTGTCCTTTCCCCCTACAATTTTTATCCTGAATCTTGTCTCAGCCATTTTCTCCTTTGTTTTCACATATTTGATGTCTTCCTTTAACCCATTGGTCCCACGACTTGCAAAACCATTTGAGCAGACCCCCCTTGGATTCCCTCCATTTCACGAGTTGTTTTTGCCAACTCCCAAGTTTTTAGGTCATTGTTGTCATTGCCATTGAGGTTGTACTTTATTCCCTACCAAATTGATTCTGAAATCACCACCATATTTTTATTTACTTTTTACTTTTTGTTTATCCTTGTTTGGGATAGCTTATCTACCCATATTATTTTATAATCCTTTATATCCTTCTTCATCTATCTCTTTCAAACTCGTGATCAAATTCCTTCATGTCATCAACCCCTAGTTTGATGGGAAAACCTTATCAATCATATTTTCATATTTTGTTATTTTTGTCTCATGTCTTTCCCAATGAAAACCACTCGACATAAATGGGAAAATGTAGACACCAATTTTTGTATCGCTACCTCTCACCCCGTGTTCACTCTGTGTCATATTTTCTACATACATACCTCTCTTCCCTTTCTAATTCCTATTTTCCCTCATAAAATTCAATTTATCCCACCTATCATTATTCCCCACATTATTCATCCATTAGTCATCCCTAATCATGTTTAGTTAATTCTAAACACTCATTTAATTTATTTCCTCTTCTTAAATCTTCTATTTTATCCTTTATAGGCCACCATTTAATAATTTCACCTCCATGTCCTTTATTTAATGTTTTCCACCATCCACCTACCCATTTACTCATCCTAAGTAGCCCTAATTCATCTTTGTACTTCAAAACCCTAATCCCACCTCTTTTTATCTCTTTGTCTTGATTTGATCACCATTTCATTGCCCAAATGGGTAGATCCCCACAATCAATAGTGAACCATCTAGATCATTGTCAACCCTATAAATCTACCCCTACCCCTCCTTTTCTTAGGATGCAATTTTGGAGTCTTTAATCCTTCTTGTGATCTTGCTTTCATTTTTATTTCTCTGTAGCATGCTACAATCCTCTTGAAGTTCTATTGGAGATCTTGTGTCCCTCTTTAGGAGATTTGAAGCATTTTTTCTCCCTTACATGCTTGGATCCATTATTATAATTTATCACCATATTCTTCACAAAATTGTTAGGAATTAATAGAATCTAATGCGGAATAATTCCTCAAAATCGCAATAATAAGAAGTATGAATAGAAATTACAGAAATGAAATATGCAAAACACGAAGACAATATTTAATGTGGTTCACCCAATGTGGGCTACATCCACCAAGAACACTTGCTCAGATTTTATTACAAGCCAACAGTCTTCACAATTACAATAACCAGATCTTGTTTGGAGTTGTGCTCAACAAACCCTCCTAAATTCACACTTGAATTCACACACACTATTCACCTTCACAAAAACACTCATATCAATCATATTGTATGTCCATCTATATATAAGTACATCAATAGGTAGCTGAAGAGGCGAGTTTACAAAACAATGGGTACCAAAAACCCATGGGCCCAAAACCAGCCCATAACGGTTACCCATTACCCATGGGTTAATAAACCACCCATGAAAATTTGCTTCGGGGATTCATCCCCCTAAACCCCCTTGACCCACTCACCGGCGAGCGGGACCACCGTAAAAATATCCAAGTGTAACACATGGAAGGTGTACCAAACTCTAACATGAAAACAGGCTCCACAAACATAACAATCTCCCACTTGGAGACTGATTTCCACTAAGAAAGCTTCTCAACCCTTCACTGTCATCTACGAAGGCCAACCAAAGCTGAACATAGCTTTAGTTTATCCCTTGTGACCACCTTGGTCATCATGTCTATAGGATTCTGACTAGTATGAATCTTCTCCAACTTCAACTTATCTTCCTCCAAAGTTGTCTTGATGAAGTGATATCTCAACTGTATATGCTTTGTCCTAGAATGGAAAGAAGAGTTCTTAGCTAAGTGAATAGCACTTTGACTATCACTATATAGCTTTCAACTTCCTGCTTATGCCCCAACTCATCAAGAAATTGTTGTAGCCAAATCATCTCCTTGCTAGCTTCTGTAGCAGCAACATACTCAGCCTCAGTGGTTGACAAAGCCATAACCTTCTGTAACCATGAAATCTAGCTCACTGTTGTATCACCTATAGTAAATACATAACCTATTGTGCTCCTCCTATTGTCCAAATCTCCAGCCATATCTAAGTCAACATATCCACACAAAGTAGTGTCTGATCCACTGTAACACAAAATAGTACCCATGGTCCCTCTCAAATACCGAAGTATCCACTTTACTGCCTACCAGTGCTCATTTCTTGGATCACTCATAAACCTACTCACTACTCCCACTGCATGGGAAATATCTAGCCTAGTGCATACCATAGCATACATCAAACTGCCAACCGCTAATGAGTAAGGCACCTTGGACATCTAGTTTCTTTCCTGCTCTGTCTTGGGACACTGATCCTTTGATAACTTAAAATGGCCTGCCAAAGGATTCCAAACCGGTTTAGCATCCTGCATGTTAAACCTATCTAATACCTTCTTAATGTACTCTTCCTGAGATAAAGTCAACTTCCATTCCTTCCTATCCCGAGTTATCCTCATACCAAGGATTTTTCTAGCTGCCCCCAAATCCTTCATATCAAAGGATTCACTTAGTTGTTTCTTGAGTACTTTTATTTTCTGCATGTTTTTACCTGCAACCAACATGTCATCAACATACAAACACATGATAATATAACTTTCATCCTCAAATTTCTTTGTATACACAAAATGGTCGAATGACATGTAATATAACCTTGATCCATCATGAAGCTATCAAATTTCATATACCATTGACATGGAGCTTGTTTCGTGCCATACAAGCTCTTCTTCGGTTTGTACACCATCTCCTCTTTACCTTTGACTTCATATCCATCTGGTGCTGCTGCATATATAGCTCCTCCTCCAAATTACCATGGAGAAATGTAGTCTTTATATCTAAGCTGTTCTAAGTACAAGTCTTCTTCTCGCCACTATTCCAAGAATAGTTCGATAGAAGTCATTTTTACTACGGGAGAGAAAATCTCATCAAAATCTATACCTTGTTTACATGTACTGCAAACCCCTTGACCACCAACTAGGCCTTATATCTTATCTTTCCTCCTTCTTATTTAACTCTGTACACCCACTTGTTCCCGCAATGCTCTTTTTCCTTCCGATAGCTTCACCAAATCCCAAGTTTGGTTCTCCATGAGAGACTTATGTTCCTCATCCATGGCTTGCTCCCACTTCTTACTGGCATCTACCTACATTACTTTATCAAAGCTCTCTCGCTCTCCACTATCAGTGAGTAATAAATAATAAAGAGAAGGAGAAAAACGTTCAGGTTCTTTTCTTACCCTAGAAGACCTCCTCACTATAGGAGTTTGGGATTCTTGTTTAGTAGGTTCCTGAACTGATTCATGGGTCACTGTCCCATCTGGAAGATCCTCTACCACTACATATTCTTTCTTGGATTCTTCACTATTTTCCTGAAACTATTGCTTATACATGACTTTCTCATTAAAGACCACATCCCTAGATCGAATGATTTTCTTGTCCTTAATACTCCAACATTTAAATCCAAAGTCATCACCACCATAACCAATAAAAGTGCATTTTTCTAATTTAGCCTCTAGCTTGGTCCTATCATCCTTGTCAATATGAACAAACATCTCACATCCAAAGACTCTAAGAAATGAGTAATTGAATTTCTTACCATACCAAGCCTCCTCAAGTATCCCTCCATCTAAGGCACTTGAGGGTCCTCTGTTTATCAAGTACACAGTTGTGCTCACCGCTTGCCCAAAAATAAAGAGGTAGTCCTGCATGTATCCTCATGCTCTTAGCATGTTCCATTATTGTTTTGTTCATCCTTTCTAACACCCCATTCTCAACTGCGGGGTTCTAGAACTATCTTTTCCTCTGATTCCATTCTTAGAACAATAATCATCAAATTCATTGCTGCAATACTCCCCTCCATTATCTGACCTGAGACATTTTAACTTAAGACTTGTTTCATTCTCTACCAAGGCTTTCCATTTAACAAAAGTATCAAATACATCAGATTTTTTTCTAATACAATAAACCCAAAATTTCCTTGTTGCATCATCAATAAAAGTAACATAATAACTTGAACCCCCAAGAGATGATACTTGAGCTGGCCCCCACACATCAGAATGTACCAAATATAACTTACTCTCTTTCTTTGTTAGTACAACCTTGAGAAACCTTACTCGCTTCTATTTCCCATATATGCAATTCTCATAGAAATCCAAACATGTTTACGTATATCCGGGAAAATTATTCTTTATGATGTCCATGCCCTTATGGCTCATATGGTGAGCCTATAGTGCCATAATGTTGTATATGCATCGAAGCCAAAAGATTATAATCATTAGTACTATTAGTGGTTAAATACAAGGTTCCAACCTTCTTACCTCTTGCCACCATAAGAGCACCCTTGGTAACCTTCCAAGAGTCAGCTGTAAATATCACAATACAACCATCACTTCTAAATTGCCCGCTGATATCAAATTTCTCCTTAATGTAGGTACATGTCTGACATCCTTCAATAGCCATGTATTCCCATTCTACATCTTAACCTGAACAGAACCTTTTCCAACTATACTACAAGGCTCATCATCACCAAGAAAAACATGCCCAAAATCCCCTTGAACATAATCAACAAAATAATGCCTATGTGGAGTAGCATGAAAAGAAGCCCCTAAATCTAAAACCCAAGATTCAGTAATATTATGCAAAGAAAGAATCAAAGCATCCTAACATACATTACCCAATGCCACATTTGCCTCCTTGTTTTCGCCCCTATTGTTTCTTCTTATCTTGAAGCTCCCAATAGTCCTTCTTTGAATGCCCAGACTTTCCACAATTCCACCATACAATCTTGCTCTTGGATTTTGACCTTGCCTGATCTTTTGATTTTCCATGGTTTCCTCTATTCTTCTGTCTCCCTCTAGTTTCCACTGTCAAAGAATTCCTGAAGTAGAAGATTCCCAGAGATTTTTCTTCACATTTCCTCACTTAGAATCACTCGTATAACATCCTCAAACTTCAACTTCAAGTTAGTTAGAACCGAGTTGCTTACCACCATTACCAGGCTATTCCAACTCTTAGGTAAAGAGAACAGAATAAATAAAGCCCTAACTTCTTCATCAAATTCTATTGTAACCGAAGCTAGCATATTCACAACCATATTGAAATCATTTAAATGATCTGTTACTAAACTATTCTCAGACATCTTCATATTAAACAAATTTTTCATTAAAAATATCTTGTTAGAGGCAGAGGGTTTTTCATACAACTTCCCTAATGCATCTATTAGATTTTTTGTATTCTTTTCCTTTGAAACATTAAATAATACCTAAGATGAAAGACACATCCGGATCATTCCAAGTGCCTTCCGATCCAAAAAATCCCATTCCGCATCTGTCATACTCAAGGGTTTGTTCACCTTCTCAGACAACGGAGTATAAAGATCCTTTTGATAAAGGTAATCTTCCATCTGCATCTTCTAAAGACTAAAATTTTTCCCATTAAATTTATCAACCCTTGATCTTCCATCATCTACCATAGCTCCCACTCAAGCTAAAAATTTCCCTGCGATTCAACACTTTAGCAAACCAAACCAGGCTCTGATACCAATTGTTAGGAATTAATAGAATCTAATGTGGAATAATTCCTTAGAATCACAATAATAAGAAGTATGAATAGAAATTACAGAAATAAAATATGCAAAACATGAAGACAATATTTAACATGGTTCACCCAATGTGTGCAACATCCACCAAAAAAACTTGCTCAAATTTTATTACAAGACAACAATCTTCATAATTACAATAACCAGATCTTGTTTGGAGTTGTGCTCAACAAACCCTCCTGAATTCACACTTGAATTCACACACACTATTCACCTTCACAAAAACACTCATATCAATCCTATTGTATGTCCATCTATATATAAGTACATCAATAGGTAGCTAAAGAGGTGGTTTTGCAAAACAATGGGTACTGAAAAGCCATGGGCCCAAAACCATCCCATAACAGTTACCCATTACCCGTGGGTTAATAAACCACCCATAAAAATTTGCTTTGGGGAGGATTCTCCCGAGCCCCCATCAGGGGAGCTTCACCCCCAAACCCCCTTGACCCGCTCACCAGCGAGCGGGACCTCCAAAAAAATATCCGAGTGTAACACATGGAAGGTGTACCAAACTCTAACATGAAAATAGGATCCACAAACATAAAAAAAATATTTTGCAAGTTCATCTATCTTCAGGATCCTTGTCTCTTCCTTCTCGGGCCTTCATCTTTCATCTACGAGTCCTCATTCTCACCCATCCATTTTTCAGCCAAAACTAAATGTCATAGTTTCCATCGACCTAGATGCCATTTTTTTCCCTTCTGTCATTGAGATCCCTAGCAATCTCTTTTACGAATCCACATTCACCCTGACCCTCATATCTTTCCATTATGACTTTTATGCATCTTATATCTATTATGCTACCCTCGGTCATTATCAAATCATCCTAGTTGTCATCGACCGGATCTATCTTTTTTTTACTTGCCATTAGATTTCATAATTTTCCTACATCTTTTTTGTTAGATCTAGATCCAAACTGTTATGTAGTGCTTTTCCTCCAGTCGAGATCCACTTCAGATCCGAGATCAGATTTATATCCAACCATAATAGGTATTTAAGGCCTATTTTTACGTATTTTATTCTCATCTTGCCTCGGTCACCATAGACCATGCTCTATAGTCTCGGGTCACCTTTGACCCACCCGAGTTTGATCTACTTTTCATACAATTAGATCATATCTACATTTTTATATTATATCTAACATTCCATTTTCTATTTTTTTTAGGACTACGATACATCCAATTTATCAATATTTTACTTATCTTATCAAAATGTGGGTTGACATCCATCCTACGAATTTTTCACTTCTCGGGATTGACTTCTTTAGAAAACTCACCCATACATCTACTAATCCATTTTTATGTTGGGTTCTCTTAATTTTAAAGTCACCTAGCTCGATGTGGATAAGGATATCTCATTTTTCACCCATACACATTGCCATCTCATATCAAGGTACCTTAAATCCTTGCATATTTGGAGTTACTTATTTTCTTTAGTACTAGTTCACTAATATGAAACATGAACAAGGGAATTTGTTCAACATTTTCAAAAAAAAATTCCAAGTTTGAAAAGTGGCTATGGTATTAAAGGGTCTAAGTGAAATATTATTAGGAAGACATGTTCTATAGTCTCTAATGTTTTTGTCCGAGAAGATGGAAAAATAAATGAAGGAAAAATGTTCGAGAACCATGAGAAGATCCAAAGGCCTAAGATTATGAAAACATGACATTGGTATAGGTATAATAATGATAGTAGTCTATGATTAGTTGCAAGGATAAACAATTTGATCCTAATAATTGAGAAGTCCTAGGAGCATGAAAAGTTGTGATTGGTCCATGTGGACCATTAACAACATGCGTAGTCCCGAGAGATTAGGTCCGAATCCGAAATAGATGAAGGAATAAACATATGGAATATTGATATCCCGAAGGAATAAAGAGAGATATGAGATACCAAATTGAATCCCAAAAATATATGATTGGTCCACATGGATCAATCACGGGTCACACATGGACCAATCACGGGTCATTAAAACTCCTAGGAAGTTGAGATGTGAAGGTAAATGTAAATCTTATGAACGTGTGAACCTTAAATCCCAAAATAGATAGGATGTGGACATGTGGTTTTAACTTGATTAGAAATCATTTAAAAGGGTCATAAATGAGAATGAGACACATGGTAGAATCATATTTGAGGTTAAAATTGATGGTCATGTGGTTTTCAACCATGTTAAATGGATTGATAAACTTTAAATAGACATAACTTTTGAATGGGAGCTCTAAATCACATAAAAATGGCATTGTTGGGAATTTTATGAGGAGGGATATACATCAGCAAAAATTTGGGTTCATTTGGTTATATATTTATAGAATATTTTTAGTAGAAGTTTTGATATCAGTTTTTATCCTCCGTCGTCATTTATTAATCCAATTCTCCAAATTGATCGTGTATAGGGCCTCCTTTTTATTCTTAAGTTTGTTGTGCTTCCCAAACAATGTGAATGTGGACTTGAGATATTTAATTGAATTCCAATTGGTTCCATGTGTCATTTGGTCAATGGTGGAGCCACTTATCAATCTATGCATACTTTCTCCTCTCTTCTTATTAGCTCTCAAGCTATGAAATTCCCTCAATTTCATTCTTGAATGTTCTCTCAAATGGAATGAATAGATAAAAAATGCACTTCAATTGATCATATTTTATCTTTCCATTATTAAATTTGGGTCTCGAACCCTATTGACTTTCTTGTTTGTAAATGTTCATTTTTGGCTCTATTTTAGGTGTTAGAGTTAAGTTTAGTAGTAATTAGTTCAAATACATTGTAATGAAGGTTTGAGAGAGTAGCCATGTATGCATTTTTGAGACATAAATTAGATAGTGGATTTAGATGGAAGATATCACTTGGTTTAGGAGTGTATTTACAAAACTTATTGGAATTGTCATTTGGTAATTAGGTGTAGAGGTCAGATGTGTAATCACCAAAGCACTTAATTATAAAATCCTTGTGAAATTCTAGTTTCATTTTCTCTCAACAAGCTTATCTAATGCTATATTTTGGATTCTAAGTTACAATGATTTGATAATTAGGAAAATCTCAGTGTATGTGGTTTCTTAATTATCTAAATTATGTGGAATTGAATTAGTTATGTAAAATGAAGTGATTCTTGTGCTATTTTTGACTCCTTCATCTCAACTTTGTAGGATTAGCCCTGTAGACACTAAAATTAGGTCACACTTCCCTTTTGTCCCTCGACATATAGAAACCCTTTATTACATTTACCTAGCCATGAACCCCTTCACCCAACTAATATTAATTTAATTAATCTAATTAAATTAATGCATTATCCTCACTATATTCATTATTTAAATATATTATTTAAATAATATCTACACATCTGATTAACTTAGACACTTCACCAAGCTAGCTCAACCTAAGACCTATTCTTAGAAAGTTCCCATAACTAACTAAGACTTAGCCAAACCCTAAAAATCAATGCCTACATTCCCTCTAACCACATTCCCGCATGCTCACAAGTAGTTTTGAGTCTAATCTGTGGGATAACGACATGAGATCTAAGAAAATCAGAAGGATCTCCCTAAGTTTAGTAAACCTAGAAAATCCCGCCTTGACCAATGTCGGTTGCCACTAAGCATGTCACCGGTTAAGCCGGACCGCTATCGGTTTCCCCTTTTAACCCAAAACAACCTTATTTCTCAAGGTTAGGAGTGGGAACAAGAACCCTAAAGTTGGGAGAAAGAAAGTTGACGAGCAAGAACAAGATCTAAAAAAGATAACACATCTTCAGAGGGCCAACTCCAGCAAGAAATCACATCCAAGGAAGGAGATTGAGCATCTTCTCTTGCACAACCATCTCAGCCACATTCGGATCTATCTAAGAAAAAGAGGAGTGTGCATGCATCCCATGCAAAAAAATTTCTTCAGTTAGTGATGAATTATAGCCTTCAAACCCATCATCAACACCTCTATCCTTCACACACAGACTTTTAGAAAATAAATCTAAGTAAGTATAGCATCATAATTTCTGGTTATTTCATCTCATCATTATTTTATCACCCATTGTTTATCTTTCTCCTTATTAACCATCTCCAACACTTTTCAGCTCTGTAGATCCAACAAAACCTTGCCAAAACCTACTCCAGTCACCCATTACCTCATCCCGACCAACCAAAATCCTTTTTGAAATCACAAAGGGGACCAAAAACCCCATTCTATGACATTCATAGATCTCACAGTAACCAGACCTTGGTTATACCTAACATGTTAGTCACCCCTAACCGATGCCGTTTCTATGTGTTTGCCCACACTGCCTTAAATAGAGACTGTCCATTCCATTTTACTCGACCCTCACTCATCTGTGACCTACCCGAGACCTTTATCAAACCTGTAGAACCTAGAACCAACCATTTGACCTATGGATTCTATTCTAGCTTAGCCTGTTAGATTAGATTTATTTCTTATTGTGTTTTAATTGAGATACCTAAATCATTTTAAAATAACAATAGGATTTACTTTGTTTACAACATTAATTTGTTTAAAACAATGGACTGACATCCATCTAGGAAGTATCAGACTTCCTGGATCTAGCTTACGCTAGGTAGTTCATTGCCCATATTGTTTAATGCTTTCTAGTGGTCTTGTTTTCATTACAGGTAGTTCCTCCTAGCCAAAAGGAAGCTCTCACGGCCGCCTATGGATTCGAAGTCATACGTGCACAACAACCCATCAACTAACATTTGAATAGGTATTCCTCCTATGCCCATTACCGTATCTATTTCGTCAACTATTCAAAGAAACAATCTAAGAAAAAGGTGAAACATTTTGGCTTAGTGATTTGATTGATTAAGTAGGCTAAAATATGGGTTGTAATAAAAACGTGGGGGGAGGTTTTGAATTTTGGATTGGGAGGTAAATTAGATATAATTGGGGTGGGGGAGGTTGGAATGTAGGTCAATAGGAGTGGGAAGGGAAGTAGGGAAGGTTTAAGGAGGTTTGGTTGGGTAGTTAGGTTGATTTGGTCAAAATTGACAAAAATTGGGTGGGGGTTTTGGCACCGTTTGGCACCATAGTGACCGGCGTGATCACTATAGGTTAACATCATCAAGTAGAAGTAACATTGGTCATGACACAGGTGACTGATGGTAGTTAAAGGCTACCAGCGATGGTTATGGGTAACCGGAGTAGGTGTGAAAATAAGGAAATGGGGCTAGAAATGGGCAAAAATGGGTTAGGTAGTGGAAATGGATGGTCAATGGATAGGGTAAGATATGTAAAGGTGTGGGTTAAGAGAGAGGGGATGGTTTGTGGGTGGGTTGGTTAAGGATTAGGGTAGAGGGGTTTCGGGAAGAATAGGTGGTTTGGGGGTGAACACGGGGTAATTTGGAAAAAGGCATACTAATATATAGTGTTGGTTAGATGCAGGCCTGAGATGAGCTGCGGATGAGGGACCGAGAGCTACTAATATTGCTAGAGCTATATGGACAGGTGAATTTCAAGGAGTGGAGTCACATTGATGATGTTAGCCTGATTAGGATCCGTTGTTATGGATGGGTTGTGAGAGAGCAGAGTTTAATGGTCACACTCATCGAGAGATGGGATTTGGTGACTAACACCTTCCACTTACCGACAGGGGAGATGACCATCACCCTAGAGGATATATATAGGATATTGAGACTACCGATTAGTGGAGACCAGGTATAATAAATGACATCTGAGGTCGTGGAGAGGTGTATAGATGAGCTATTTGGGGAGAGAGCAAGTGATTTGTGTTATCACAGTGCTAGCCTGAGTTACAGAGAGGTTTATGCTACCCATCTTGAGGAGATGAGGTTGATAATGTTGATGATGGAGGTGATAGGGTGCTACACATTACCATATTTAGAGGGTGGGAGGTTCCCACGGTCACTGATGGGTGTCCTTCGGGACATGATGATTGATCATACCAATTTTGCATGGGCACCAACTTTCTTGGTGTAGTTATATAGAGAGTTGTGGGCCTACGGGTGATTACAGAGATATAGTCTATGTTGCATTTTCCTTCTACACTGTTGGGCTTATGAGAACATTATGTGTGTGCGAATGGCAAGTCTACCCGGGTAGATGCATTTGAGGAGGGATTCATTCGAGTAGGTTGTAGGCGATGGGTGTCGGAGGGAAGTGTACGGAGAGCCCGGGCTACATACGATGTAGCATATTATCGACAGTGACTGGAGAGCCTATTCAGTGGAAATATAGTCTAGAGACCCTATGTGACTTATCCCTCTTATAAAGGGATGTATGCGAGCTAGAGGGACTATAGTTACAGAGGTGGATAGAGGGATGCCGTGCCGGGGAGCACGAGATGATACCTATCGACCGAGTGAGGTGACAGTTTGGTTTAGTGTAGGATGTACCCCACCCTTCCCGCAGTATATGAGAGAGGAGGTGGAGAGACATTTGTCTCCACCCCATCTAGCAGAGTTGACGATGGGGAGGAGGGGGAACCCTTGGATTGCCACATAGATGATGCGAGGGTGACAGTGGTATATAGCTAGTGGTGGGCCGTACAGAGACAAGGTTAGGTAGGGACAACTGGCAGGTAGAGGTCAGTGCAGTGCACAGCTGAGAGGCCAAAGCTGCAGATATAGGTAGAGAGGCAAGAGCCTCAGGCACAAGTACAGGAGGAGGAGCCCGAGTTGAAGATACTAGTATATGGTGTGATGAGACCACCATAGACATTCTCAAGTGAGCAGACATAGTCTCACATGTATAGTCTTGTGCAGTGTAGGTGGCCGATGATCCCAAAGGAGAGAGCAGAGGTCATCTATCGAGTACACGGAGGTTAGCTTCGAGATGCTTAGGATGTCTAGTGGTAGATTGAGAGTAGCGAGCTGCCGCTCCGGGTCGAGGGGATCTTTGACATTACAGATGGGGCATAGATGATGTAGAAAATGTGAGACAATATATCACCTATTTTTGTATTGTT
Organism: Taxus wallichiana var. yunnanensis; assembly: GCA_018340775.1. Taxonomy (NCBI): domain Eukaryota; kingdom Viridiplantae; phylum Streptophyta; class Pinopsida; order Cupressales; family Taxaceae; genus Taxus; species Taxus wallichiana. The sequence goes on along the minus strand of CM031236.1, from coordinate 269,184,124 downwards.
GGATTTTGGATGTATACCAGCCTGCAAGTGAAGAGATATTGTATTTATTTTTTGTACATGATACCGGCCTATGAGCTAAAGACATTTTTGTATTGGATACCGGCCTACGAGCCGATGATGATTATTTATAGTATATCAGCCTACGTGCTAACATTTTTGAGATGATAGCCATGATGAGATAGGCATGTTTATTGAGATACACATTTATGTGATACGGGTGTAGATTGTATTGATATACACATGTATATATGAGGAGACAGATGATATGCAAGTGATGCTATTGTGATGTGTATGAGTTTTACTTTACTTACGATATGGATGGAAAATAGATGAGCTAGGCATGATAGAGTCAGGTCATTTTGGGCATGGATTGAGTCAGGTCGGTTTAGGCATGGATCGAGTCAGGTCGGTTTAGGTATGGATTGAGTCGGGTTATTAGGCATGGATTGAGTCGGGTTGTTAATCAAGGTTGAGTCGGGTTGTTGGGTATGTATTGAGTTAGGTTGGTTTAGGCATGGATTGAGTTAGGTTGTTAGGCATGGTTGAGTCAGGTTGTTAGGCATGGTTGAGTTAGGTTGTTTTAGTCATGGTTGAGTTAAGTTGTTAGGCATAGATCGAGTCAGGTTGTTAGGCATGGTTGAGTCGGGTTGTTAGGCATGGTTGAGTCAATTTGTTAGGCATGGTTGAGTCAAGTTTTTTAGGCATGGCTGAGTTAAGTTGTTAGGCATGGATCGAGTCAGGTTGGTTTAGGCATGGTTGAGTTAAGTTTTTAGGCATGGATCAAGTCAGGTTGTTTTAGGCATGGTTGAGTTAAGTTGTTAGGCATGGATTGAGTCAGGTTGTTAGGCATGGTTGAGTTATTTCAGTATTTTGATAAAAAATGGTAATATAAATGCATGAGATAGTGTAAAATGTGGAAAATGTTGGTTATGTATGAAAATGTGAAATAATATAAGTGGTAAAAGTTATGTGGTATATGGTTTAAATTTCGAGGTTTTTGAGATGAACAGGAAATCAGGTAAGGGTGAGGAAAATGGTTAGGGTAAAGAGTGGCTGAGCTAACCTTCCGGGGCCCATGTTTTTGAAGTGTTACCTACATAGTCCCAAAGAAAAAGGGACCTCGGGATGAATTAGTTCTCCCATAAGCTAGGGAAGAAGATGAAAATGAGTTGGTAGGTTTGTGGTCATGTTATGGGTTTGGGTTTAATAGGTGGAGGTGAATGATAGTAAAAAATGTTGCAGGTGAGGGTGACTATGGCAAAAGGGGAGGATGACCCCAAAAGTTAAGCGTCAAGGACTAAGTCATGTATAAGAAAATCAAAAGGTGATAAAGAAGAGAAAAGATAAGAGGGGGAAAGAAAGCCACCCAATTGGCAAGGATCAAAATGTATGAAACACATCTATAGATAAGCTAATGAACATAAGACCCTAAAGACATTACATGATTCATAATTCTAAGAGTGACGAAGAGTCACATGATCACAAAATGTCATAGGTTCAGCGGAGTCCCTTGAGGTATGAAGTGAAAAGCCAATGGGTAGAGAGGTGTAGGTAATTGGGTCATAAAATGGGAAGTAGAATGCCTTGGGCAATAGAGTCAAGATCACAATAGGAAAGTCCATGACAAAAATTTTTTTTTAGATAGGTGATTGATGCGGGAAGTCTACATGGGATGAGTATATGTCTCCTTGAGGTATTCGTGAAGGTGATCGATGCGAAGCTTACGAATGTTGATTTTGAGAAACAATAGTCTTCTTTTTGGAAAAATATGTAGAGAGTTGTGAGCTTTTATAAGCTGTCCTTCGAGGCACGATCTACTTATAGTGACAATCGAGGTGGAAGATGTCCTTTTGAGGGATTCATCTTTTATATTGGAAGTTTGACTCAAGGAGTTGATCCACATTTTGGAAGATGTCCTTATGAGGGATTCATCTTCTTTGTTTTTTTGCTTTTAAGTCATGGATGAGACTATAACGAAGCATTTGGATCTTGTTGAGAAGGTCGGGTGAATGACCATGGGATCTCATCTAAAAGAAGATGAAAATTATCCATGAGAATCATGCCATGCGTAGAGCCGTGGTGCACATATGTAAGATAAGGCAAAAGGGTGACGGGTAATCACATGATCCTTGTTTAGTCATTGGAGAGGAGGTGTGGAAAAGGTAAATGGTGCTCAAGGGACGAGCATGAACTAGATAAATAGTGATGTAGGACTAGAGGTCAATAGTATAATGATCAAAGATGTAATGCGTTAAGGGGCTCAGGTTCGGGTTTACCCTCAAGCGAGGACAAACGATAGGCACCCGATCCATAGGTATGAGTTACGATGTATGGTCCAAGCCAATTAGGAGAAAATTTTCCCGTTTTATTTTCTCTACTTTGGTTACGTGTTGATTTTCTTTCAAAACAAGGTCACCAACTTGGAAGGTTTGTTCATGAACACATTTTTTCATAAGCACGTTTGATATGTTGTTGATAAACTTGAAGGTGATCTAGAGCATTAAGACGATGTTCATCTAATAACTCTAGTTGTGCTAAGCGGTCTTGACAAAAGTCATCATCAGTAAGCATGTCATGGAGAGAAATGTAGAGTGAGGGGATCTGGACTTCAAGAGGAAAAACAACCTCTATACCGTAGACCAGAGAAAAGGGTGTGGCCACAGTGGAGGTGCAAATACTAGTGTGGTATGCCCATAGGGTGAAAGGAATGTGCGTATGCCAATCCTTCATAGCATCGTTAACCAATTTCATGAGAATTTTGTTGAGGGTTTTGTTAGTGGATTTGGTTTGGCCATTGGTTTGTGGGTAATAAGGTGAGGAGAAACTAAGTTGAATGCCAAAGTCATCGCAAAGTTTTTGCAGTGTTTTGTTTTTGAATTGTTTTCCATTGTCAGTGATGAGGCGATGAGGGACACCAAAGTGACAAATGATGTGATGGTTAATAAACTCACATATTTTCTCAGATTTCATGGAGATGAGTGGTATGGATTCTACCCATTTTGTGTAATATTTGGTAGCTGATTCGATCCATTGATGGCATTGGGAAGAATGAGGATTGATTTCTCTGACAAGATCTAAACCCCATTGATAGAAGGGCCAAAGGTCATGAGCGACCTATAAGGCATGATTGGGTGTATGATGAAGGTTGGAATGTTGTTGACATTTCATGTAGCATTTGACATAGTCACAATAATCATGATTAAGGGTCGGCCAGTAATAGCCTAGGTGAAGAATATGCTTAGCAATAACAAGGCCAAGTGACCTCCACATATGCCATCGTGAACTTATTTAATGGTATAGGGGATTTCAGAGCTGGTGAGGCATCGTAAGAGAATATTGTCAAAGCCTTGTTTATAGAGAAGGCCACCCATGATGACATAACAAGAGGCCTTTTTGAGAAAGGCGTGTTGTCCATTACATGTGAGATCATGAGGCAATATAGAAAGGGAAAGGTAGTCTGCAAGCTGCTTATACCAAAGATATTTTGTGTTCAGTGAGGTAGTTTGGAAAAGGTTAATATAACAAGATTTATAAGAATATCTTGATAAGCATTTTATGGTAACAAATATTTTTAAATCGTCAGGTGAAGCGGGTATTTGAGAAGCGAGGCAGGCCATGGTATCTGTAAATTTATTGGTGGATCGCAGAATGGTTTGAATTTTATATCGGTCAAAGGTAGTAAACATGATGACGACGTAACATTTGTATTTTTGAAGTATTTCATTATGACATTGATAAACACCATTGACTTAGTTTACTACCAGTTGAGAATCATCAAAGATATTAATCGACATAATGTCTAAGGTATAGGCAGTCATGAGACCCAATACGAGTGCTTCGTATTCAGTGATATTGTTGGTGCATTCAAAGTTGAGTTTAAATGATAAGGGCATGGATTCACCATCAAGAGGAATGAGGATAATTCATACACCACCCCCACGTTGACATTTGGAACCATCGAAGAATAATATCATTTGGTAAGGGTCATCATCCAAAGAGAGGTTAGCAATGGATTCATCGGGAAAATCAAATTTCAAGGGTTGGTCCACGGAAATAGGTGCGTCGGCTAGTTTGGCGGTGATAGCCTAGCATTTAATGGAATTTTGGTGAATGAATTTGAGGTTAAGATCAGCTAAAATCATAAGCCATCATGTGGTGTGCTGATTTTGATAAGGTTTAGCATACATGATGTGTAAAGGGTCGGTGTTGGTCACAACATAGGTTTTGTGGTTGAGTAGGTAATGGCGGAGTTTGGTGGCAACAAAAACTAAGGCTAAGCAAAGTTTTTCAAGGTGAGTGTATCAGGTTTCGTAGTCCAAAAGAGTACAACTTATATAATAAACCACCTGCTCCCTATGTTGTTCATCATGATGAGCGAGCATGGCTCCCAAGGAATGATCGGTAACTGATATGTATAGGTAAAAGGGTTGATCGTATTTAGGTGAAATGAGTACGGGTGGTTGGAGAAGGTATTATTTTAGGTCCTCAAAAGCTTTGTGATAGTAAACATCCCATTTGAAAGAGGTGTCCTTCCTAAGCAGATGATGAAATGGTTGACACCAATCTGAGTGTTGGGAAATAAATCGGTGAATGGATTGCAATTTACCTTGCAGGCTATGAATTTGTTTAAGGTTAATGGGCAGAGGCATTTCTAGAATGGCCTTGAGTTTAGCTGGGTCAACTTCTATACCATGTAAGGAAATGATAAATCCTAGGAGCTTTTATGAGAGAACCGCAAAGACACACTTTTTAGGCTGAAGGCGGATGCAATATTTAATGAGGTGGTCAAAGATGGTTTTAAGGATAACGAGGTACTTAGTGCAGCATTTATATTTAGCTAAGAGATCATCCACATAATCTTCCAATATGTGATGCATGATATCATGGAAGATGTAAGTCATAACACGCTGATATGTAGCACTAGAATTTTTAAGGCCAAAAGGCATGACTCGATAGTAGAAGGTCCCCCAAGGGGTAATGAATGCGGTCTTGTGCTGATCTTTTAGGGAAAGTAAAATTTGGTTATAACCCAAGAAACCATCCATGAGTGAGAGCATCTCGTGACCCATGGTAAGGTCCACAAGTCGATCAATACCCTGGGCAAGGGAAAGTCATCTTTCTGGAAGGTGAGGTTGAGGTCTCGGAAGTCTGTACAAATGCGGAGTCCCCCTATTTCTTTAGTGACAGGGACAATGTTAGAAATCTAATGAGGATAATCAATGGGTAAGATGAAGGAAATGGAAAGAAGATGGTGAATTTCTTGTTTGATGAGAAGGGAAATGCGAGGGTGAATTTTCCGCAACTTTTGTTTGATAAGTTTGGTATCAGGAATGGTTACGATATTGTGGACCACTATGGTGGGGTCAATACCAGGCATGTCTATGTAAGACCAAATGAAAGTGTGGTTATGATCTTGGAGAAAAGAAGTGATGGCTTCTTATTCAACAACATCTATAGATTGTATGATCTTTAGGATGTGTGGGTCATCACGAGTATGAATGTTGATCTCAATAGTCGATTGCGTTCAACATGGTTTGTGTCTCGAGAGGGTAACGAATGATGAATATATGAGTCTTCTGCACCAAGGTAGGTGAGTATGGATTCATCATCCTCACATTAAATGATGTTAATGGTTGGTGTGTCTTGGTCAATCATCTAAGGATACAGGAATGGAATAGTGGAAGGGGCCTTGCCTTTGCGTTGATAAGTCATAGGCCCCAAGAAAATGGTGTTTATGACAAAAAAATTTAGGAGGGATAGATTTAGGATCCATAGACTCTATCGGTGAGAGTGACAATGAAGGTGGAGAAGGGATAGGGTCTGCAATGAGTTCGACGTGGGCTGTTTGGCAGGAGGTTTGGGGAAGACAATACCACTACGGTCATTATGTTTGCGGGTGGTACATGGAATAACGCAGTATGGCAACCTTTCTCATAGAAGCCAAAACCAAAACCCTTCCACACACAACAGTGCAAGAAGGTGTGTTTGAAATGGTGATTAGTAAGTGATTGGAAGTCGGTGGAGAATGGGCGGGGCTATCATGGTGGTTCGGAGTGTGTGGGTGGTAGTATCAAGTCCCCATAGGTGAGACTAGTACAAAGATGAGGAGGGCCATAAAGGAGGCATTCTCTAATATGGTGATCATAGCGAGGTGTTGGTGAAGGCTTCCATACTAGTGTGGAGTAAGGAAGGTGTTGACACTATATAGGCAAAGTAATCCCAGTGAGGTGTTGAAAAACACCTTGCAAGGGATTAGAGGTTGGTATGTGGGAAGCTGGAATGGATGATGTGCCGAGGTCGATGTGGAGGTGGTGTTAACGTATTGGGAAGCTAATGGGTCAGCCATGGAGGCTATAACGGCGATGGCGTGGAGGAGGTATGTGTGGTAAAAGTAGCGAGTGGTGCTTGGTAGGTATTGGTGTAGGTGTAGGTGAAGTAATATTGGTTACGGAAGTAGACCTCTTTATTGGTATGAGTACATTGTTGGGTCGGTAAAGCATGTTGCATGTTTTGAAAGGTGATGGGTTATTTGGAATGGTATAAGTGTTTCCTTCATGTTCAAACTTTACACAATGATGCAAAGTGGAAGGAACACAACCCATGAAGCGGATCCGTGGTCTACCAAGCAACAAGTTATATTGGAATTCCCTCCAAAACATAAAACAATTGCAGAGCAGTGCGAGGGCCGAGGCATTTAATGTGAAGGATGATAGTGCCTATTATGGAGGTGATAGCATTGTTGAATGAATGCAACATGACCGGATGTTTGTGCATGTAATTGTCGTGTATGCGCATTTGAGAAAATGCATGGGATGAAATGATGTTAATACTAGTACCTCCATCAATCATCACACGGCGTACACGTATGTCATCCACGTGTATAGAGATGAAGAGGGGTGGGTCTGGGTCATCATTTTGGTATGGCATGATCTCCTCCTCTAAGAAGCTAAGGAAGGCCACTTGGTGAACAAGTTGAGGTGATGATGAAGGTGGTAGTTTGGTGAGAGAGGCTATATGATGCGGTGTGATGATGGAGGCTACGGGTGTAGGGTCATTGGGTAAAACCTCAATAGATTGAAGGACCTCCATGAGATCTTGATGATGGGATTCCGAGGTTTAGATGAGGTCATATAAGGACATTTTGAGGGGATATTGGTGTAATTTTTGAGCATGGTGTGATGTTTGACACCATTAGAAATGGTGTATGTGGGGCCGTAAATAGTTATCTTAGGTATGGGTTTAGATGGTATGTTGGGTATAGGATTGGTTAGTGGGTCAGTTGCCTTTTCTTTACCCTTCTATGCACATGTAGTAACGTGTACCATGTTGATTTGAGGGAATTTGTCAAATGGAGAGGGTGTAGGGTAAGTGGTATAATGACATGAAGGGTAAAAACCTACGGGAGGAGAAAAGCCTGTGAGGTTAGTTGGGCGTAGTGACATTTGTGTGGTGGTGTGGCAAGTTCTCTGATGTGAACCATGTTAATTTCAAATCTTGGGGGTGGCTCTAGGAGTTGTGAGGATGGAGGTTGTGGTTGTTGAGTGGGTAGTGTGGGAATGGGTGTAGGTGAAGTGAAGCAGGTCCTCATCCATAAGGTCATCGTTGTCAAAGTTGGTTTCCAGGTGGACACAATTGGATAAGGACAGTTTTCAAGGCCTTGCGAGTTCTCCACATCATGTCCTAGCACATGATGGTATGCACAAATTTTAGTATCATTAAACCCTTTTAGCTTGGGTTTGAGGGGGTCATAAGGTAGGAGTGGTGGTAATGTGATAATAGAAGTCTTGAGGAGGTTGGTTAAAATTTTGGCATAAGACCTTGCTAGTGGATCACAATGGGAAGTAAATGTGGGTTTGAGTGTAGGTGTGGTTGGTTATCGGGAATTGTTTGTGGAATTACAAGAACAGTCGAGTTTGTAGGTTTAGGCACCGGTGTGGTTTGAGGTATCAGTCGGGTTCGTTTGGGTAGGGGTATAGTAGATGGATGGGTTGGAGGGTGTGGTTTTGTTTTGACTACCTTGTTGTGGGGTAGCGGGGTTTTGTTTTTGGGGTGCACCTTCTTGGGTAAAGGTGATGTGGTTGTACAAGGTCTATAAGAGAAAGCAGATGGAGGAAGAGGGTGAGTTACCCATGGGGATAACGAAGGTGCTTATGAAGGTAGATGGCGTGGCTCGTGTTTGGGGTGTGAGGGATAATGATTGAAGTATAGTAGTTAGGAAGAAATGGTGAAGGTATCGAGAGATATTGGTGGTAAAATACCTTTGCAGACGTCGGTATGATTCGTGTTGTGTGCCCGGGTAGGATGACAATTTGTGAGGCATGAATGGATGGTTTTGTTATTGGGTTATGAATGGGTGAGGGGTGCTTGACCCTGTTGGGCAGCTGAGGTCTTAAGGTAGATGGGACAAGTGCGGGTGTGATTGGTGTGGTATGGGTATAAGGTTGATTAGTTTGTTTTGTGGGTTTGGGTGTTAGAGTGGGTGTGGTTTTAACATTGGAATATGTAGATAAATCTAGTTTAATAGTGGATGAGTAAGGTGGTGGTTGGGGTGACCCTAAAGTGATAATAGGTTTAATGGAGGTAAATATTGTGGGTATGGGTTTGGGTTTAGGCATAGGTCGGGTTATGGGTAAGGGTGTGGTGTGAGTGTTAACATATATCGTGAAAGGGCTTATGATAGCAAAGTGGTTGTATGTGGTTTTATGGGTGGAAATGTGCTTGGGTAGATAGTGGAGGTATCATCGAGGATCTCTCGCATCTGTGTTGAGACATGGAGTAAGAGGCGCCCCCATAACAAAGCTCTATCCACATACTCTAAGTGATCAACCAAACGTGAGAATGGCATGTCAGTGGGTGAAATTGGTGAGGACCTAATGGGAATTCCCATAAAATGCATCTTAGAGATGGGGAATTGGCCAGCTTCAGCTTCTGTGGGTAAGAGAGCTGAAAGTAGGTCTATTGGATGTTGGGTAGCTAATGGAGAATGCTCACCAAGAGGCAAAGGTATCTCCACCGGGTCTATGATGAGTGGAAGAGATGATGGGAGTTCCTCAATAAGCAAAGGAACAGATAGGTGCTCCTCTGTGGGTGGAGGAGGTAATGGGTGCTCCTCTATGGGTGGAGGAGGTACGGTAGGTAAAGGTTTACTAAGTGGAGAAGCTAGGGGTGAGATGGTCTCAATGTCCGTAAGAGACTCCTCTGTAGGTGATGCAGGAGATGAAGGGTGTTCTTCTATTGGTGAAGGAACAATGATGGTTGGTTCAGACGTGGAAGGAGGATTTCGGGCTAGGATTTCCTCTATGGAAGGGATGTGAGGTAATTGAGATGCAATAGGTACCTCATTAAAGATCACATGAACCTCACGAGTATGGGTATCGTGAGTGGATGTCTCACCTATTTGATTAGATGAAGGGGCATGATTGGGAAACAGTTTTTTAAATATTTTTAGATTTTGGTTGGGGGAGGCGTTGGGATTATCCACAGTTAGCTCACCTTTCTCGAGCATTTCCTGGACAATATTCTTGAAAGTGATGCAATTACCATCACTATGACCTTTCACTCGGTGATAGTTGTAGAAATCTTGTTCCTTATACCATGTGGGCATGGGGTGAGCAGGGTCAAAACTAGTGTGTGGTTTTATGGGTGGAAGGGTGATGGCGCTAGATTTGATCAGATTTTCTAAAATATAAGAGTAAGGTTCCCCAATTGGGGTATATTTTTGCTGCTCTTGTCTAAATCAAAAATCCTGAATAGGTGATAGATTAGATGAGGGTGTAGCTTGATTGGATGGATGAGCTAGGATGGCCTTGAGCACCACTACGTTAGCGGTACCTTTAGCCTTTGAATAATTGGTTGGTGGTTTAGAAGAAGAAGAGGTTTCATTTGACTTGAATGTCAAATTTTTATTTCGTAATTGGATTTTCTTCTCTTCGATAGCTTGAATCTCTAACTTTCGTGCCATAGTGAATGCCTCATCGAATGTTCTAAAATTTTGGACCTACAAGGTCAGGGAGATATGTCTAGCACAAACTCATGTGAAGATCTTGATGAATTCAATTTGTGTTAGTTGAAAGGTAAGTTGATTGATCAGGCTATACTAGTGAGTGAAAAAATCTGCGATAGATTCATCCTCGTACTGACGTGTGGAATATAGATCGGTCATGGTAACTTTCTTGGTGATGTTGATAGAAAAATGATCCAAGAAAGCCTGGGCTACCTGATTGAATGAAAATATGGAGTGTTTGGGTAACCCACTATACCAATCTAATGCTGGTCCAGTGAGGGACATGGGAAAAGTTCTCAAAAGTAAGGCATCATCATGAGCAATCAAATAACATCCATGTTTAAATGAGCACAAATGTTGTTGTGGGTCTTCCTTACTATTGAAGCGGTTGAATTTAGGCATTTCCCAATGCACAGGGTATGAATGGATGGGAATGGATGGGTGAATAGGCTTGTTGCAAATCTCATCATAAGTGAGAGTGTTGCGGGAGTCGGAAACCGATGCCTCTAGTGTTTGCATCTTATCCATCATCAATCTAATTAGGTCATTGGTGGGTTGTGATGATTAGATGCCTCCTATAGCATGAGGAGGTTGGTTTTGGGTGTATAATGGGTGTGACATTCTAATGTATGGGGCTGCCATGTAAGGTGGTGGAGAAGAAGGCAATGAAATAGGGGGTACGTACCCGAGAATGAACAATAGATGAAACAGTGGTTGTTGGTAGTATATATATGGGGGAGAAAGGGTTGTGGTAACCCTGGTGGTAATAGGGGTTAGTGATTGTGGAATGGAAAGAACTACATTCTAAAATGGGGTAGGGGTCACCGACACTGGAGGTGGGAACGTAGCTACGGGTATGTATGAGACATTAGGGGTAGATGAGGTCATGTTTGGGGTAGTCACCGAGGGTATGGTGGATGTAATGGGTGCTACAGGGGTAACAAATGCGGTAGTCATAGCAGGTATAGGACCTAACTGTGAAACGACTAGGGGTAAAGTGGAAGTGGGTAGCACAGAGCCAGATGGGGCTGAGGTGGAAGTGGGTGTGAATGTCGGGGGATAGATATGGGCATGTTGTATATCAACTGACCCGAGGCATCTTGAGTGGACGAATGGGAGAGGTAAAAATGCAAGGTAGCAGGGTTCTGGTCAAGGAGTCGTGTGAACTCCTCATCTTCGGTAGTGATATTGGTAGGATGGATGGGATCCATGGTTGGTGATAGAATATAGGGTGGTGAAGGACTAGGGGGGAGCGGTTGGCAACTGGTGTGGAACATGAGGGCATTCGTTTGTCTTTGGGTTAGTACCATGTGAACCAGGATCGATCGGGTGATCTTTCGCTTCTCTGTAAATAATACAAAGAATAGTAGGAACAGTGAATCGGTGATAAAAATGGATGAAGTAAAAATGGTGTGTGGAATGTGGAATAGGGTAAATAATTTCGATTAGGGACAATCGATGTCGATCGGGGTACCGTTGCGGTTCCTATGGAAAACAGGTAGTGAGTAATCAATGAGGTAGAAGGTAAAATCTGACAAGTATGCTAAATCTAAGGATGTGTAAAACGTCAATGGAAAAAGTGATAGAGACTATGGAAAGTGGAAGAAAGTGAAGTGAAACTATCCTTTTGAATAGGTTAGCAAAAGGACTCGAGGCCCTGATGGTGGTTGAGCTTAATCGATGGCGGACATAGGTAATCGATGATGGTCACCGTGGAAATTGATATAGTGATGAGAAAAAGTGGTTATAAATTAGAATTTGGTGTGGAATCAAACCGAAATATGAGAATGATGTAGATGTGGTCCAGAAACATTTAGACTCACGGTGTAATACTATGACTATGATTGGGAATGTGAAAGTAAAGAAAAAAATAATCATTGAAAGCTCTCACCTCAAAATGCAAATCAAACAAAACACTAAGAAATAACATTCTTAGAGTGCCTATTCTATTATGTTTTTTCAGCTTATGATATTTAGGATTGACACATGAATTGTGAAATATATTTTTGGTGAGGATGGCTTCCTACAAAGAAGGAGATCTAAAGGGTGAGGTTTTAGGTTTGTTATGGTGGGGCAGGCTACACTCTAAAGTATGACTTGTGACAGCAGCAGCAAGTTGGGTGCCCTTGTGCCAAGATTGTGTGATAACCTACGCCTTCTTCCGGGTAAGATGTTGTTTAAGAATGTATGTATTTTAAATTTTTGTGTGGTTTGGTAAGAGTCGGAGAAAGAGAAAAGGATAGAAGTTCTTTTCTATGATTCATTTGTCAACCATCGGCCGGTAATAACCTCCGGTGTAGATTGCCCTCAATTAATGTGAGCTAATGCAGAAAATCAGAATGAAATGTAATGATTTTAAAACCCAAATCAAAAATGTGAAATTGGATGACACAATAAGATGAATAGGAAGAGGGATTCTCTTTCACTAAAATGTAGAAAACATGAAGAAATGATTCTTTTTAAATACACCAAAAGAAAATTTTCCTTTAGAGCAAATAGAAAGAAGGAGTGGATTACTAGGGAAGAAAATTAGTGTGTATGCTTTAGAAGGGAAACAAACACACAATTTTTTTCCTAGGAATGAATGAAATGCAAGGAACCCCAAATGGGTCCCACTGGGTGTGCCAAAATGTTTCACCTTTTTCTTAGATTGTTTCTTTGAATGGTTGACGAAACAGATAGGGTAACGGGCATAAGAGGGATACCTGTTCAAATGTTGGTTGATTGTTTGTTGCATGTGTATGACTTCGAATCCATAGCTGACTATGAGAGCTTCCTTTTGGCTAAGAGGAACTACCTATAATGAAAATAAGACCACCAGAAAGCATTAAACAATATGGGTAGTGAACTTCCTAGCATAAGCTAGATGGGAAGTATGATACTTCCTAGATGGTTGTCAATCCACTGTTTTAAACAAATTAATGTTGTAAACAAAGTAAATCCTATTGTTATTTTAAAATGATTTAGGTATCTCACTTAAAACACAATAAGAAATAGATCTAATCTAATCAGGCTAAGCTAGAATAGAATCCACATGTCAAATGGTTGGTTACGGGGTTGAGTCGATAAAGGTCTCGGATAGGTCACAGGTGAGTGAGGGTGAGGTAAAATGGAGTGGATAGGTCTCTGTTCAAGGTTGTGTGGGAAAACACATGACCGACATCGATCGGGGGGTGATTGACCGTGGTTAGGTATAACTGGTGCTGGTTATTGTGAGATCTGGGAATGTCACAGAACGAGGTTTTGGTCCTCTTTGTGATTGTACAAAGGATTTCGGTTGGTCGGGACGAGGTAATGGGTGACTGGAGTAGGTTTTGGCAAGGTTTTGCTGGATCTACGAGAGGTGAAAAGTGTTGGAGATGGTCAATAAGGAGCAAGATAAACAATGGGTGATAAAATAATGATGAGATGAAATAACCAGGAAAGTATGATGTTATACTTACTTGGATTTTGTTTCTGAAAGTCTATGTGTGAAGGATGGAGGTGTTGATGATGGGTTTGAAGGCTGCAAGTGATCACCAACTGAAGAAAATTTTCTGTATGGGCTGCATGCACACTCCTCTTTTACTTAGATAGATCTGAATGTGGCTGAGATGGTTGTGTAGGAGAAGATACTTAATCTCCTTCCTTGGATGTGAGTTCATGCTAGAGTTGGCCCTCTAAAGATGCGTTATATTTTTGAGATCTCATTCTTGCTCATCAAATTTCTTTCTGCCAACTTCGAGGTTCTAGTTCTAATTCCCAACCTTGAGAAATAAGGTTGTTTTGGGTTAAAATGGGTAACTGTCGGTGGTCCAGCTTAACCGGTGACGGTTAGTTAGGGGCAATCGACGTACCAAGGTGAGATTTTCTAGGTTTACTAAACTTAGGAGATTCTTCCGATTTTCTTATATCTCGTGTCGTTATCCCATGGATTAGACTCAAAACTTCTTGTGAGCATGCGGGAATGTGGTTAGAGGGAATGTATGTATTGATTTTTAGGGTTTGGGTAAGTCTTAGTTAGTTATGGGAACTTGCTAAGAATAGGTATTAGGTTGAGTTAGTTTTGTGAGGTGTCTAAGTGAATCGTATGTGTATATATTATTTAAATAATAAATATAGTGAGGATAATGAATTAGTTTAATTAGATTAATTAAATTAATATTAGTGGGGTGAAGGGGGTCATGGGTGGGTAAATGTAATAAAAGGTTTCTATGTATGTGATCGACAAAAGGGAAGTGTGACCTAATTTTAGTGTCTACAAGCCCAATGGAAAAGGCACATTTGAAGTTAGATTGACCAAACCCCCTTTATTCTTTTTATCCTTCCATTGAGACATTTGTTTCATCTTGAGTATCTTTAGAAGTCTATTTTTTAAAAATGGCTTCACGTTTTCTTAGAGGTTCCTTAGATTTTTTTATAACACAAGAAAGTTATGTATATCCTCATACCTTTGCAATAGAAATTCAGGTCTTTTATTTCACTATAAATGTGTGGCTATGGAAAAATTGACACTCAATTAGGTGTTTAGTCATGAAGGTTGCATTTATAGCTAGATATATTGTGTGTTTACAATATTATTTTGATAAAAATTATGAAACTCTCTCCCCTTGGCCTTGTATAAATAGAAGTAAAGAAGTGACTTCCCTTCTCTCATTTGTTGGTCTTAAATCTACTCCCATATTATCAAATATAATCACCCTTTACTATAACTAACTCCTATTTCAGCTTCTCTTCATTAAATTTAAAGGTGGAACAAATTTTAGATCAAAAATTTGATGCCATTTCCATAGATGTGCCAATTTGGGTTTTAGTTGGTATGTCTTGGCTTCATTTTCAAATTACCAATATCTTTCTGTTTTAATTTTTCAAATTTTTCCAAAGTGTTATGATCTTGTTATTCCTTGTGTAGTGACGAATCCTTATTATTTTACAGATGACTGTTCTTTAAAATTTGTATATTTTTTAAAACAATTTGATGTTGGAGATTTGTGTTCTAAATTTGGGAAAAAGTGTTAAGAAATAGTGCTCTCATTTTACTTTATGACTCATATAACGGAAATGTACATTGATATTTGTCTTAGACAAGATCAATGATTCTTAGAGTGTGGATGTAGTGGGTGAGTAATATAACTATATATATTTTGGTAATAAAGAAATGGTTTCCATCATTTATCCTATTGGACATTTAGGTAAATATTGTGCTTATACAGATGTAAATAATTTTATGGAATTTTTGGATCATACTTGTACTATTGGTAGAATATCTCCTCATGTTAAAAATAGGCATTCACCTAAATATTCATTCATGGATCATAAATTTAAACTTGTTGATATGGATTGTTTCTTTGATTTTCATGCTCCTTTCCCTAAAGTGATTAGAGAAGTGCTACCCAAGTTTGATGGTAGCTATAGATAAAAAGGAAAAGACATTTAGAAATATTTATCATAATGAGGTTGATACTTGAAGGTTTTGTGAGATAATTCATTCAAAGTCTTAATGGTGATGCTCGGGAATTGTATTATGAGATTCCTAAAAAATAAGGATTCATGGGATAAATTTAGACATCTATTTGCTGAGAAATATGTTGATAAAGTTGATTATGCTTCTCTTGGAAATTATTTTTATCATATGGTCATGTGAAGTGTAAAAACATTTAGGATTTTAATCTCAGATTTAGGAAGGCATGGAATAGAACTCTTGAACACAATAGACCAAGTGAATATTATACTCGATATAAGTTATATTGAGGAATTCAATCATGAATTGAACTATTATCTAAGATACAAATGCCCAATAATAGTTGATCATGCTTACACATTGGATTTAAAGTTTGAAACTTTCTCTCATGCCTCTGACTTATATTTTGATGAGATTGAATTTGAGTTAAATTATTGTGAAGAGGGTTTAGATTAAGTATTCGTAAATATGTTTGAGGACTCTAAGGATTTGGAAAAGGAACATATAGTTGTAAAGTTTTATATAAATGATAGTGTTTTAGATTTCCTTGCTGATATACAACCTCATGACCATGATGTTGTAGACATTGAAATTAGGTATTGCTACCTTTGTTGCATGCGTTCACTTCTATCCCATCTATTATCCTATGTATTTTTAATCTATTATTAATTCCCATCAACTATTTCCTAAACCTCGTCTCATTATTGAAATTATTCCTAGTTTCCCTTCTCTGGGTTGTTTATCATCTCCAATTACCTAGATGATTATCCCTAGGTTATCCATAGCTTTTATTTAATCCCCTTTACCTCCCACTTACCATATCACTTCCCTAATAAACCCTAACCCACCTAAATGCTTTAAAGAACTTATCCCAATCCATAAAATTCACATATCTCAAATAAATCATCCTTTCATCACTGGATGGATGGTTCCCCATAGTTGGCAGTAACCCACTTAGGTATCTTTTGACCCTATAAGGTAACATTTACCTCTCCTCCAAAGATAGGCATAATTGGAGTTTTCTTATTTTTTACGACCCTATCTTTGAACCTGAGATTTCTTGTAGATGCTACAATCTTCTTAGAGTCCCTTGGAGTTTGTTTTCATCACTTGTGGAAAATTTGGGGAGTTTATTTTTGATCTCATATTAGTTTATGCTATCATTGCTTATCATTACCATTAGTTTCTAAGAACTAACATTTTGTAGGTCCATCTATCATCAATGTTTTAGATCCAAATTTTTCTTTTGGTCGTTTTGTTTGTATGTTGTTAGTCTAACCTATCCACAACCAACATTGCTTAGGAATTCCCATGTCTTTGCCAACCCAAACCGGTTCTATCACCTAATCTATTATGCAAGTCCACATTAATGGGTTTCCCTATTATGTTACTATTTCATTCTCATATCCATTATTATACTTCTCTATCATCAAAATTTGTTCTTCCTATCTCAGTGCCGGTGCCAACTCTGCCATGTCACCATTGACCCATATCCTGCTATCCATACAATCGATATAAATCCTCATTTTATCACATAATATTTGTTTCCCTACCTCATACCTTCCTCTGCGCAGTGTTTGTCAATGTTTTCAGGCCTATGTGATTGTCTTATCTCGCACTTATATCCTTATAGATCTCCATTTTCAGCTTGTTGTCCAGATCCATCCACTCAGTCACCATTGACTTGTCATATGCAACATGGGTTGTCATCATCCTAGCTAGGTAAATTTACTTTGTGATTGATTTAAATCAAATATGTACTTTCTATCCATTTATGTGATTTCCATATTCTGTTTTGTTTCGGTTTCGCATGTTATTTAGTTTCTTATCATTGCTTTTATCCTATTTTATCAAATAGAGGGGTTAACGTCTGCTAAGGAAGGTAACACTTCTTGGAACTGAATTTGTCAAATTACCCCTCATCTACCATCTAATCCATTTTCCTCTTAGTTACCTTTGTTTTGCAGGTTCATCATATTTGTAGTGAGGTTATCTACTTTGCACCCGTCCATTTGTCACCATCCATCATACATCAAGGTAAGTTAAACCCTTGCATTTTGGAGTTGTTTGATTTTATATAGTATTTAGTCCACTAATCTGAATAGGGAAGGATAAAATTTGGTCAACATCTCAGCACATCCGGTGGGACCACCCTTTTAGGTTAGTCTCTTGCACTTTATTTTGTTTAATTTTTTTCATATTTTTCTATTTTCCACTAACATTGTAGGTACATGATTTACTTTTGTTTGTTCATGTTGGGATTTTGGATTGCTTGGATTTTTATCTTCACTTGTTTCATCTTGAAGATCAGATAAAAAGGAAAAGTGCTCTACAATTATTCTCCTTTTGTCTTATTTTCTCCTTTTTACATCTCATTTTCCATTACTTGTGTGTTTTTCCTCATCAAAATTCCACATTTGGTTTTGGGATTGAAATAACCTCTTGCATCATTTCTTGTAAATCAAAGTAGAGGTTTAATCAGTTACATTTCACATGTTATCACACATAACCAAACTTAGACATAAATCTACACATTGAGACATTCCCTACTAGGTGGAACTGATTGGGATTTCATCACCCAACAGGTTATCCTCCATGGTGTTTTGGTTATGTTATAAATACTACACAGATTTGGGCCTCATGTACCTTTGGGTATATTAAGCACTCCCAAAACCAACCTTAGATTTCAATTTCTTAGGTACCTTCATTATCCATTTTCCCTTTTCTTTTTCACATATTTTAATTAATCGAAAAAAATAAAATTGCATGCTTGTCTTGTTTTCCTTAATTAGTGAAACAATCATTTTCTTGTTTTGTTTCATGCCCATTATCATATGCTCTTTAGCTAGAAAAATGGAAAAAAATCTTACATTAAACAATCCCACCATGTCATCCCAATCAACTTCCAAAGTGTTGTCATTGGCTCATCCATTCCTATGGTTACCTCTTCCATGATCAACTAACCTTTGATGATAAATACATCCCACCATGGTCCTCTTGTCCAAACCACCACCCATGAGGAGACCAATCCATTTCGACATCATCAATCCATTTCCTCTAGACCAACTACACCTCCATCTATTGATCCTTCAAGGAATTCCTGGGCCTTTTTCTAGCCCCATTTATGACTTCCTATTTTATAGATCTCCCATGATCTCTCAATTAGAGGATCCTATTGACCCCCATCACCTCATATCAACATTATTCCCTCTTCATCGATATTATCACCAGCATGTATGTCCAACCACCGAATTATATTGACATTCATGTTTTTACTTCTCATATGCCTCGACAATAAATTATTCCCATCCAATCCCATCCATCTTATTACGGTCTTACTTTCCAACATCGCACTTTCCCCCAACCAATACAATAATCACCCTCAACATCTTCAAACAACCCTTTCCTAATCCACCACCGAAAAATCGATTTCCACCTTCCACATCTTACAAATTTAATACTTAAGTAATCAATACTATACATATAACACCTCCATACATACTTATCTTATCTACCTCAACATCTACTCCTACCCTAGAAATTGCACCTACAACTTCTTCAATATCTATCCCCACATCCGTATCAACTATATCCATGGATACCACACCTATCACATTAAATTCTACCACTTTTCCTACATCTATATCTATTCCTACCTTTACCACATACACATCAACTTTGAATATATATACCACTTCATCCACATCTATCATGCCCCAACCTTCATATCTAACCTTATTCACACCTACATCAAATACATCTATCACTATATAACTTACATCAATAAACGTCCCAATTGTACTCATCTCTCCATCAATCCCAACTACCCCTATATATACCAAATCAGTAAATTCACTCACATCTACCTTGACATATTCATCACATATTCCTACACTATTTCCCATGGACACATCACCTATTTTACCCCAATATTCTACACTTAATCCTTCAACATCTACCATTTCCACATCTATACTCATTACCACACCAATCACATCTTCTCGATTTGTAAACATATCAATGATACCTATTTAAAAATTTATGAAAAAAGCACCCCCACCTAAGACAAACATAATGGGTATTCATGCCTCCTCTAAAAAACACATTATTTCTACATCAACCCATCCACAACATGCACCACACACATCTCACATACACCTTGTCAATCACATCATTCAAATGCCTCTTTCTTCATCAATATCACATTTACACCCACCATTTATCTTACACCTTCATCTAATCCACCACTTGTCATATCTACTCCATCAGATTTCAACACTACTTCACCCACATCTATTCCACCCTTACTTATTATACCATCCTTAAAATCAATCACAATTATCCTTTCTTCACTTTTACCCAAACTAACCATGTATAATATTGTGACCACATCTACACCATCTTCTCCTCCCACATCATTATCATCATTTGAATATTTTTAAAAGCACTCCAACTTGCAATAAATTCAAATTATGTCTATATATCATCCAAAAAATCATACATCCCCATATGAAGCCAATCTTCACCTTCCTTAGATCTCATCAAATATAAATTGTTTCCTCCACTAATACCAACCACATAACCTTCAGACCCTCTAGTTGAGATCATTTTCATTCCTCCCAAGGGTACTTCTTCACAAGAAAAATCTAAGACCCTTGGAACCTTTCCTCAAAGGTATCTTTCATATGCCCATAAAAATATAGACATTCCTCCAACGAAGATTAAAAATCCATTATCACATCATCTATCTTAGGATCACATCCATCTCTCCTAATACCAACTCCTTCGTCCAGAACATCACAATCAATCAATCAAACCAAACCAAAATCATCCAACACTTCTTCTTCTAGAACACCAACCATCACTAAACCAAAATCCAAGACATCAAAACCTCAAAATAATAGGAATCAACCTTCAACATCCAAGTCATCCCACATATCCATATCTAAAACATCCAATTTTAAATCCAAAAATGATCACAAAGATAAGGTTCCAAATACTTTGGTTGAATAATATGTGGAGATCCTTTAATAATTGCTTCAAATTTCCACCATCACACTTCCCCTTATCAAATCCTTTGATTCACATAGTAATAAACCATCATGGTTTGGACCCAATCTCATTTACTCCTATCATTGTACCGGGGTTATGACACTAAGAATTGTAAGGCCCTATAAAACCTCATTTGTGATCTTATTGAGGATAACTAATCTCTCATTCAAAAGGATATTCCTTCTCCATCCACCACATCCTAACCAATTTCTACATCTCCACCATCAAATTTTTGAAGTATCCTCCTTGATCCATATCCTTCATTATCATCTCTCCCTTGCATATCATTCCTCATAAAGAGGGTCCTCCCTTGTTCATCGATATTGTTTGTATTGTCAATCACCCTTATGACCCCTTACCATCTATTCAATCCAAGTACAAAATGTTCATCAACATTCCTTCTAATGGCTGCAACCAATCTCGTTCGACATCCACTAGCACATCTACATATAAGTTACACAATATAATAGTCTCTTTCATTAGGGAGCATATTCCCGTCATTCTTGATCATATTGCATATTTTTCCTCATCCACACATATTATCCACATCAATTAATCCCACTATCCATCCAAACAATTCCCTTGACATTGTGGGAATTCACTTTAGGATTGGTGTACCATCAAGTTAATTCCTCTTCATTCTTGACATTATCTTATTTACCTCATCCAATCTTATCAAACCCATCTCAGCCAATCTTATCCATTTTATTGTAGCCAAAGAATATATCTATCATTGTTTCACTCGGAAATGCTTCGTTCCTTGTAGAAACAGATAAGGTTAGGGTTAGGAGGAATACCTGTAGAATGTCGAGATGATGTGCGCGTACCGTAGAGAAAGATCAGGCTGACTGCGAAGAACTCCTTTTTGTCTTGGAAGGACTACCTGCAAATAAGAACACAAGACCACAAGATTTTGATTAGATAATAAATGAGGGAACTGCCTTGGGCCCAGGAAGTATGAAACTTCCTTTCGAAGGTGGTCAGTTCCCCTGCTAATATGAATTAACACAAAATACTGTAGAGTACTAATTAAATTGTTTCGTGGAACTAGGTAGGGAAAAGGCTGTTTTTCTTGGTTTTGATCAAAGGAACCGATGCCGGTTATCTATAACCGATGGCGGTCACTGATAACCGATACCGGTTGGTTCTAGGATCTTCTGGGCTGGTTGTGGTGTTTGTAATGGCTGGTTTTTGGATAGTATTGAGAAATGGGATGGTTAGAAGCTAAGGAATGATGGTTAGAGGCAATGGTTCGTTAGATAATGGGTTCAGGAACGGATTTGGGAAGATTACAATTCCAAAAGCACAAGAAATGTTATAATGGAGGACATGCAAGATATAACTTACTGTTTTTTTTTGATGAAGGTGCAAGTTGATCTCTTTCTTTCACGCCAACTCTTGTGGCTTCTTTACTCGTCTCCGCTTGGTTCGGTGAAGTTTCGGACTCTGCTGATCACTTTGGACTCTCCTTTGGTTAAAAATCCTTCGACTGATCTCCAAAATGAAATTCCGATCCGTTGTTTTGGTTTGGGAAGCCCATTTACAGGGAACCGATGGCGGTTGCGTAACCGACGGCGGTCGAGAGAGAACCGGCATCGGTTAGGAAAAAGTAGGCTATTTTTAGTAAAATAGCCCACCTTCCCCGCTTTTCCGAGAGATCGGTTGCGGGCTTGGTCGGTGGCTAGAAGGTCGGCTTTGGAGTGCGAGTAAGGAGGCATTAGTTATGGATGTGAGTCTAGACCAAGTCATGGGTCCTAATTAGGTTAGTTTTAGGGTTAGGGCTAGGTCATGATGAAGTGGCAAAGTGAGGTGGTAGGTAAGGTGGTGTAGATTTATCAATTACAAGGCAATTAATAAATACTTGTGTAAGGTTTAGGTAATGAGGTTAGGTTGAGAAAGATCATGCGGGTCACAAGGGGTCGTAAGACACAATTTTGGTGTCTACATTAGCCCCTTATTGTCGTGTAGCTTGTTCTGTAAAGCTGCGCGGACAATAATATGAAGTGGTTTCTCATGTTAAGGATATAGGTAATCCCCCTCAAATCTAGCACTGATTGAGCGAACGGGAAATCAGGGATAGGGTTGATAAAAGGTAAATGTTGTAGAGAGGATGGTAAGGTGGTGCGGTAGGTCCAAGGAAGCAGATGCATGTTGAAATGCAATAGTACGACTAGGGTACCCGATTTGACTAGCAAACCAATGAATGTATAGGCAAAGGTCGATAGTTTATCCAAACAAGGGTGATATAATCACGGTATCAAGGCATAGGAAGTAGCTCCGTGGTATATAATGTGTAAGGTACCGGAACGTTTAGGCATGTTCGGCGAAGCACCAAAAAGGTTGGTTTGGTTGAGATAAACGTCACGGTCTAGGTCTGGGCAAAGTTGGTCGACAGATCAAGTCAAGGACCCTAATCATGCTAAAACACGAACAGGTGAGCTCGAGTGAACAAAAGGCTACATGATGGGTGGATAAAATGTATGATGTTGATTGTGGGTAAGGTATGGAAGTGGTACGGTCGGGGGTCGGACCAAGTGGTTGGGTTGCGGCCTTGAGGTGTGCCGGATAGGTAGGTTGAGGCCTTGGGTCGGGCCGAATAGGTAGGTTGAGGCCTTGGGTCGGGCCGAATGGTAGGTTGAGGCCTTAGGTCGGGCCGAATGGTAGGTTGAGGCCTTAGGTCGGGCCAATTGGTAGGTTGAGGCCTTAGGTCGGGCCGATTGGTAGGTTGAGGCCTTAGGTCGGGCCAAATAGGTAGGTTGAGGCCTTAGGTCGGGCCAAATAGGTAGGTTGAGGCCTTAGGTCGGGCCAATTGGTAGGTGGAGGCCTTGGGTCGGGCCAAATGGTTGGGGTGAGGCCTTGGGTCGGGCCAAATAGGTTGGTTGCGGCCTCGGGTCGGGCCAAATGGTTGGGTGCGGCCTTGGGTCGGGCCAAATAGGTTGGTTGTGGCCTTGGGTCGGGCCAAGTGGTTGGGTGCGGCCTTGGGTCGGGCCAAGTGGTTGGGTGCGGCCTTGGGTCGGGCCAAATGGTTAACAAGGGTTGCAGCAAAGGTAGATATTTGCGATGTTTGTGAGTCACGAGCGGAGGGACTAGAGGCTAGATACCTCCATGCGAGAGAGCGTATTCACATGTTACAGGAGAGATTGGCAGATCAGTGGGTGGTACCAATAGCCGTGGTACCTTTGAGGACAGAGAGGCCTGGCGAGAGGGGTCGACGATCACGATCATCACCTAGTTTGGGATGAGGCGTGAGGGTCTAAATAAATGTTAGCAAGGTATAAGAATAAATAAGAGTACCGACCTGCGCGTCGATGATATAGAAGATGTATTTGTTTAACATCTAACTAAAACGAGATATGTATGTTGATTTGAGTGATGATAATAATAAGAATGGTTGTGTTTTGAATGTTTTGTTTTTGAAAAAGGATAAAGATGAATGTGAGCAAATAGAAATACACAAAAAGATTTATATTCACCATACAAGATAGGTTATGGTAGGGGATGGTCGAGCTAACCTTGGGAGACCCCATGTCTCCGAAGTGCTGCCTACATAGCCCATTGCACAAAGCAAGGAGGGGCCTCAGACCGATGTAGTTCTCCCTTAGGATCAGGGAGGGGTGAATTTAGGCAATTTGGTATGGTTTAGGCAATTTGTCGTTTGGTAAAAAAATTGATGTTGGTAGGGTAATGTTGTTGGTGCTGGTAGGATAATGTTGTTGGTGTAGGTATAGGTAAAGCAAAGGTTAGCATACCCAAGTAGTAGGGAATAGTGTCCTGATTAAGATCAACACACAATTCTAGATGCGAGGCAAAGCGGAAAGAGTGCTCCGTAGGTGAAAAGAGCTAAACAAACCACACAACGTAGAACGAGCCTGAAGCCCTAAGTGCCGTGTATAGACGAGAAGTCCATAGTTGAAAAGAGTTGTATGATCACAATATATCAGGTGTACGTTACGTCCCTTGAGTTGAAACAAATGGTGAGGTGATGTGGATGATATAGCTGAGGTACAAAGAACTTGTTACAACGAAAGAGAACCTACCCTAAATAGACAAGTCCATGACCCAAAAGTTCTTTTGTATGAGGCTTTTATTTCATTGAATGTAGGATCGATCGATGCGGGAAGTCTACAAGGGATATTGATTGTTTTATTCTTGAGGTCTTCACGAAGCTGATCAATGCGAGAAGCTTCGATAAAGGCGCGTGTATAGCTGTCCTTCGGGGAGCGATCTATTTATAGTAGCGAGAGATGATTTTAGTGCATATTTGTCCTTCGGGAGAGCATCTATTTATAGTAAAGCAATAGTTTGGCATATAGTTGTCCTTCGAGGGAGATCTATATTTAATTTTAGATGACTAGATGTTCTTTTGGCGTGAAGCATCTAGTTTAGTAGGAAGTTTGACTCAAGAAAATCCCATAAGAATACGGCTTATTTTAATACTTTGAAGTCATGGACTAGACTAAAAAAGGGGAAGGCATTATCAAGGGGAGGTGCGAAGTGATTTCGATTTTATTTAGAGATATAGAAAACAAGTGTATGTGGTGGTATGTGAGCTCAAGGGACGAGCAGTAGGCGGATAAGAAGTGATATAACACTAATTTCAACAGTAGAATGGTCGAAGATGCAAGGCATTAAGGGGCTCAGGCTCAGGTTTACCATTAAGCGAAGCTAAACGATAAGTACCCGATCCATAGATGTGAGTGATTATATAAGGCCCAATCCAATTGGGAGCAAATTTTCCACGTTTGCTCTTTTCTAGTTTGGTTACATGTTGATTCTCTTTGAGGACAAGATCACCAACCTTAAAGGTACGCTCATGAAGTCGCTTATCATAAGCACGTTTAATGCGTTTTTGATAGATTTGAAGATGATCAAGAGCTGTAAGACGACGTTCGTCAAGAAGCTCCAATTGGGCTAACCGCTCTTGGCGGAAATCATCGTTGGTGAGAAAAGTTAGGAGGGATAGATTCAGGATCCATCGACTCCGTGGGAGATGATGGCAAAGTGGGTGATGATGGTTCGGTAGGGGTGACGTCGTCCTCTTCCAGAAGGCAACTGTCACGAGGTTCTTTTGGGGTAAGCGTTCCTGGAAATCCAAGACCACTACGATCATTATGTTTGCGTGTGGTGATGGGGATGAGAGTATGTCGGCCTTGTTCGTAAAGGCCAAAACCAAAGCCTTTCCACGCACAGCGAGTCAAGAAGGTGAGGGCGAAACGACGATTTGTCAAGTATTGAAAATCAGATTGGAAGGGAACCACACCAAGAGGAGGTTCAGGGATAATGGAGGATGTGTCAACACCCCCATACGTTAGGTTAGTGCGGCAATGGGGTGGTCCGTAAGAGATTACCTCCCCCACGCGACAGTCGTAGGTGGGATGCGCATGTAATTGTCCGTACTCCTGCGGGGTAGGGAAAGAACTAACGTTATATAGGCGGTACTCCCCCAGCGTGAGGCGATGAAAAACATCTACTAAGGGGTCGGAGGTTGGGATGTTAGCTGCGGGAAGAGAAGTGGTTTGTGCGATGGTGGTTTCATCAGTTGAAGGCGTAGGTGCAGTTGAGGTGGATGGTTGAGGTACATTTGAAGAGGAAGGTTGGGTTGAATGTATGGGTGTCTTAATTGGTATAAGCACATCGTTTGGGCGGTATAACATATTGCAAGTTTTGAAGGGGGGAGGATCAGCTTTTACAGTGTAGGACTTCCCCTCGTACTCAAATTTTATACATCGATGTAATGTTGAGGGAACGCATCCCATGGCCCGGATCCAAGGACGACCTAGCAATATATTATATTGGAACTCTCCTTCAAGGACATAGAAGAGTTCGGGCAAAGTACGTGGGCCTACGCGAATGTTGAGGATCACGGTGCCTAAGGTAGAAGTAATAGCATCATTGAATGACCGCAACATGATGGGGTTGGCACACATGCAACTAGAAGGGATGTTCATTTGTTGGAAGGCTTTTGAAGAGATGATGTTTAGGCTAGCGCCCCCGTCAATCATAACCCGACGTACTCGAATGTCTCGGACGTAAGCGGAAATGAAAAGGGCAGGGTCAGGGTCTTTTGTACCAAAGTCGATAATTTCATCTTCCGAGAAACTAACCGCAGCGGCTTGTTGTTTTGAGACAGAAGTGGTGGGGGAGATGGATTGTTTGGTGAGAGAGGCAACGTGATTGGGTGTTAGAATGGAGGTAACAGGCAGGGTTTCGTTGGGTAAAACCTCTATCCCTTGAAGGATCTCAACGAGAGCTTGTCGATGAGATTCAGAGGTCTGAATGAGATCATATAGTGTCATTTTTACGGGCGATTGATGAAGCTGTTTGATCATGGTTCGGTGGGCAACTCCATTAGAGACGGGATAGGCGGGTCCGCGAATAACCACTTTAGGTGGTGGTGTAATCGGGATGGTTGAAGGAGAAAGAGATGTCGTAGGTGTGTTTTCTTTTGCTTTCCCATTGTTTTTCTGTCCTCGAGTAGCGACACTAATCATATTAATCTCGTAGACCTGAGATGAAGAAGATGGTTGGGATAATTCATGGTCTTCAAGAGGTGGGGTTGTAATAATGATCGATCTTGGTGAGGCGGGGACAGATGGTATAGTAGAGGGAATTGACGCTAGAGGTCTCTCCCTGCGTAAGTTGTTTTTCTTAATCTTTCGATCCGGAAGAGGTGACTGGCGAAGGATGGTTTTTAGAGCTTTGCATCCTTCTACATCATGTCCAGGTGTGCGGTGATAGGCGCAGATTTTAGACTCATCATAATCCACAGGTCGGGGCTTAGACGGGTCATAAGGTCGAAGTGGGGGTAGAGAGATGGTCGCATTCTCCACCAACATAGCAAGGATTTTGGCGTAGGATCCTTTGAGTGGGTCAAAATCAGAAGAAGATGAGGGTATTGATTGTGTGGGTTGTGGTAATGTTTGGGCGTGTTTAGTTCGTATGGGTGGTGGTTTAGTCGAGGGGTGCTGACACATGTTTTTCACTAAACGTGGTTTCTTGGACACAGAAGTTACGTTCAGCTGGTTAGATGATGAGGCTACAGATGGCATGGTAGCGGGAAACAACCACGGAGAAAGGGGAGTGACAGAAAATAAATCCTTTGATGATGGGATGGGTTTAGGGTTGATAGGTGGACCGGATACACGGGGTAACGATGTTGTGATACCCTTTGATCTCTGTATAGGTGTAAAAGGCGTAGGTTGTTTTGCAGAAAACAAAGGAGGTATGATATATTGATGTAAGGTGGAGGGATGAGGTCCCAATATGGAAGGTGGGTGTGAAGATGAGGGTTTTGATAGAGGCCCGGATTGCGTTTGTCTCCTAGGTGGCGGGGCGGGTTTATTTTGGGATAAATCGAGTCGCTTAGGCGGGTGTGTTAGACTGGGCATTGGTGAGGTCCCAAGCGTAGGGGAAGATCTGGTTAAGTTGATAGAAGTGGACGGGGAATTTGGTAGAGGTGAGGGGGGTGAAGGCGAGAACAGGGGCATTTTAAGCTTCTGTAAGCACTTCGGGTAGATGGTGGAGACATCGGGATCAGTCATTTGCATTTGAGTAGAAACAGGAGTACTCAAACGTTCCCATAGGGCTGTCATCTTCCGTGGAAATGACAGTCTCCAGGTGTAATTTGTAATTTTGGTACAGAGGAAAAGTGAGTTGTAATTCCAATCCATTGCGGGTGTGACACAGGAGGCGGATGAGGCACTGTATCAGTAGATGCTAAGAGGTCGACGGGTTGTTGAAAAGATTTAGGTGATGAGGGACTAATAGGCAGAAGGGCAGTTTGGAGGGGGTCTGTCATGGCTAAAGAATTTAACGATGTCGGTACGAGAGATTTCTCATCTAAGGATGTCAAAAGGAGTGGTGTACCTTCCTCTTGTGCGGCAAGAGTGGTAGAAGGAGACGTCTGGGAAATGGATAGATTAGACAACATCCGCTCGCAGTTTTGTAGGGATGTGGTGTAAGAAGACTCATTAATGGGAAGGGAAGCCTGGGCAGCTAACTCTTCTATGGGTAAAGGAATGATTTCGCTTTGGCTTGATGGTGGTAAAGGAGGTTCGGGCTCCTGTGTTAGTGAAGAGGCTTGATTCAAAATTTTCTCGATAGAGGCTTTTGGCTGGGTATCGAATACTGCATGGATCTCATGAACACTCTCCTCAGCTAAGATATCTTGGTTCACGTTACTGTTAGACGAGTGATTCGGGAATGGCTTGTTGAAAATTTTCAGATTTCGGTTAGCAGGGGCGTTAGGATTATCGAGTGTTATATCCCCTGCATCAACCATTTCCTGCACTATGTTTTTCAACATCTTGCAGTTTTCATGACTATGTCCTTTTACGCGGTGAAAGTTACAAAAGTCATTTTCTTTGTACCAGGAAGGTATTGCGCGGGTGGAGTCAAACCCAGAGTGAGGTTTAACAGGGGGCAAGGTGATAGCCCCAGCTTTGAGCAATTTCTCCAGGATGACGCCATAAGTTTCTCCCAAGGGAGTGTAATTGGTGGGCTCGGCTTTGTACTTATAAGTGGTTTTCGGCGGAGCATTGGACGGTGTTTGAGATTTGACCATTACCGCGTGGACAGCTCCTTTTGATTTAGAAGAAGTGGACGTGTGAGGAGTGGTGGTATTTGGTTTATTGGTAGAATCAGGAGTTCGGAAGGTGGAGTTCTTGTTGCGCAACCGCAATTTCTCTTCCTCTAAGGCTCGAATTTCTAATTTTCGAGCCATAGTAAAGGCCTCGTCGAATGTACGGAAAGTCTGAATTTGGAGGGTAGGGGAGATGTGCTTAGCACAAGCCCGCGTAAATAGTTCGATAAGTTTGGTTTGAGGCAAGGCATATGTAAGTTGGTTGATAAGGCCACGCCATCGTCCCACGAAATCTGCGATAGATTCGTCTTCGAATTGTCGGATGGCATAAAGGTCGGTGATAGATACTTTCTTAGCAATGTTAATGGAGAAATGATCCAAGAAAGATTGGGCTAGTTGGTTAAAAGAGAAGATTGAGTCTTTGGGTTAAAGCACTGTACCACTCCAAGGCAGGCCCTGATAAGGACATGGGAAAGGTGCGGAGTAACAAGGCATCATCATGGGCAATCAAATAACAAGCATGTCTAAATGATCGCAAGTGTTGTTGAGGATCCTCTTTACTGTTAAAACGAGTAAACTTTGGCAACTCCCATTGAGGAGGATATGAATGAAGGGGGACAGAAGGGTGAATGGGCTCCCGACAAACTTGCTCGTATGTCAAGGCGCTACGACTTCCTGAAACGGAAGCCTCCAGGTTTTGCATTTTGTCCATCATTTGCTTGATGAAATCTGTGGTTGGATGAGGTGATGGTGCCACAGAATAGGGATGTCCCATATAAGGTGTTGAGGTTACTGGATACGTGTATGGGAATGAAAAGGTAGGTGGAGCTTGAGAAGGAAAACTCGTTTGAATAGGTGGCAGAGAGTAAGTCATGAAAGGAGTGGTCTGAAAGAGAGACGAGATAGGGGCAGTTGGTGGTGGCGATACGTGGGGTCCAAGATTAACAAAAGGAAAGCTAATCGGGGTCGTATGAACCTCTGCCGCTGTCGGATTGGGAGACGGGGCTAGTGATGCGGGAAGTAAGGTATTGTTATCAGGAGGAGTAGGAGCTAAATGAGCAGCTATACTAATAGGCATGCCCATAAGGAGCTGACCATCAGGCGCACGGTCAGGGGTATGAGACAAATAGTATTGTACAGCGCTGGGATTAGCATCTAGAAATTTGGCAAAGTCCTTGTCTCCCACAGGAATTTGGGGGATCTCACTGGTGTCCGTAGGGTTTCCTATAGAATGTGAAGGGGGTGATTCAGGCAAAGAAACAGAGCAAGCGTGTGAAACCATGGCGGCGGCTTGCTTCCGAGTGATGACAACCATAGACCAGAACACACAGGAAAGTTTCAATCTATCAAGGACAAAAACAACCTCAGAATGGTGAATTTAGCAAGTTGCTGGTTTGTCAGGGGCTGAGAGAGACAGTAACCGATATCGGTTTGGTAACCGGTGTCGGTCACAGGGAAAACGACGTCGGTCCCTTAACCGATGCCGGTGTCAAAAATCTAGAATAAGAAAATACAAAGGGGTTGCTAATTTGATTTTTAGCAACGTTGAGTAGTTTAGCAACTTATTGATCACAGAAGACAAAGTATGACAGAGAAAACAGGATTTGAAAACAAGCAAGAGGCAAACGCAAATGCAGAGATTAACCTTAGGGTTAATTTTAATTATTGTGGGCTTATGCCTTTAGACGTAGAATGATGTCAGAATCCTAAACAACAAGACTTAGGGGAAATATCAAGTTTGTTTTGGCTTATAAGGTTACCTCAATCGGGCGGAGGAATACCGCGGAAAAGGGGGGATGTTTGAGATGTTGTGTTAATTGTGAAGTGATTCGGTATGTGTTGTGCAGTGAAACTAAGGTTAATTTCCTGTCAATACCGTGGATATCACCCCCACGTGTACGACCTGTTACTTAATCTATGTTCACTAGAATTGAAAAACAACAGGCAGGAATGTAATGCATGTGTTTTAAAACCCAAATCGAAAGTGATATTCGATGAAGCAAAAGAGATGACTTTTACTAATGCAAGATGCAAAAACAAAGCAAGTTCTTTTACCAGAATAATAAAATACCCTGTGAATATCTCTAGAAGAAGAAAACAGCAAGTATGCTCCCTATAATAACAGCAAGTATGAAATAAAGAAAAACCCAAAATGGGTCCCACCGGGCGTGCCAAAATGTTTCACTCGGAAATGCTTCGTTCCTTGTAGAAACAGATAAGGTTAGGGTTAGGAGGAATACCTGTAGAATGTCGAGATGATGTGCGCGTACCGTAGAGAAAGATCAGGCTGACTGCGAAGAACTCCTTTTTGTCTTGGAAGGACTACCTGCAAATAAGAACACAAGACCACAAGATTT
The DNA here is from genome assembly GCA_018340775.1 of Taxus wallichiana var. yunnanensis. Taxonomy (NCBI): domain Eukaryota; kingdom Viridiplantae; phylum Streptophyta; class Pinopsida; order Cupressales; family Taxaceae; genus Taxus; species Taxus wallichiana. Next base: position 269,152,691 of record CM031236.1, on the reverse strand, counting down.
TGATTAGATAATAAATGAGGAATCGCCTTGGGCCTGGAAGTATGAAACTTCCTTTCGAAGGTGGTCAGTTCCCCTGCTAATATGAATTAACACAAAATACTGTAGAGTACTAATTAAATTGTTTCGTGGAACTAGGTAGGGAAAAGGCTGTTTTTCTTGGTTTTGATCAAAGGAACCGATGCCGGTTATCTATAACCGATGGCGGTCACTGATAACCGATACCGGTTGGTTCTAGGATCTTCTGGGCTGGTTGTGGTGTTTGTAATGGCTGGTTTTGGATATTATTGAGAAATGGGATGGTTAGAAGCTAAGGAATGATGGTTAGAGGTAATGGTTCGTTAGATAATGGGTTCGAGAGCAGATTTGGGAGGATTACAATTCCAAAAGCACAAGAAATGTTATAATGGAGGACATGCAAGATATAACTTACTGGGTTTTTTTTTTGATGAAGGTGCAAGTTGATCTCCTTTGCTGCCAACTCTTCTGGCTTCTTTACTCGTCTCTGCTTGGTTCAGTGAAGTTCTGGACTCTGCTGATCGCTTTGGACTCTCCTTTGGTTAAAAATCCTTCGACTGATCTCCAAAATGAAATTCCGATCCGTTGTTTTGGTTTGGGAAGCCCATTTACAGGGAACCGATGGCGGTTGCGTAACCGACGGCGGTCGAGTAGGAACCGGCATCGGTTAGGAAAAAGTAGGCTATTTTTAGTAAAATAGCCCACCTTCCCTGCTTTTCTCCCGAGAGATCAGTTGCGGGCTTGGTCAGGTGGCTAGAAGGTCGGCTTTGGGTGCGAGTAAGGAGGCATTAGTTATGGATGTGAGTCTAGACCAAGTCATGGGTCCTAATTAGGTTAGTTTTAGGGTTAGGGCTAGGTCATGATGAAGTGGCAAAGTGAGGTGGTAGGTAAGGTGGTGTAGATTTATCAATTACAAGGCAATTAATAAATACTTGTGTAAGGTTTAGGTAATGAGGTTAGGTTGAGAAAGATCATGCGGGTCACAAGGGGTCGTAAGACACAATTTTGGTGTCTACATTCATCTTATCTCATCCTAAGTCCACCTTTGTGGCCATATTTATGCCTCTTTTGGGGCACCATCTTATATCATACCAAGTTCACCTTTATGGCCATATTTGTGCCACTTTTGGGGCACCATATATTTCATCAAATTCCATCTTTGTGGCCACATTTTTACCTCTTATGGAGAACCATCTCCTCATAAAATTTCACATTTGAGGCCATATTTGTGCCTCGTTAGGGTATAATCCTCTCATTCAAATTCCACTTTTGTGGCCATTGTTAATTTCATTAGGATGCATTTTTTTGCTCATCTCCTCACTATTAAAGGGTGGCACATCTATTTTACATTCCATTATTGCATCTATTACATCTCCTCTTATCATATCTATCTCATCCCATTCATCATCTCATCTTATCCAATCTTTTATTCTATTTCTCATCCTAAGTTCAATCTTGTGGCCATTTCTTCATCTTGTGTTGGATGCATATTTTATTCACTTCCTCAAGTTTAGTGCATAAATTTTATCTCTGCGTATATTTCTCATCATATCCCATCTTTTGTAAGTTGTAAATCTATCCTATCATAATTGATGTTGGTGACCTCATCCTTAAACAAAATTAGAATGTTACTACTATAGAAAGGAGCCAACATGGAAAGTTTTCTCTCATGTGGATTAAACCATATGTAATCATGCATAATTATGGGTTGGGAGACTATCGTCTAACTTCCCTAGATGGTAAAACATAAGCGAGCCACTTAACAAAGTGTAATTATGAGCATTATATTATTAGCACACTAGTAGTGAGAACTTAGTCATATCCTTAGATCATTCCTCCATCATTAGTCTCTTTCATGTATCATTGTAATGATTTAGAATTATGTGGTCTACCATCACTCTCCTTGACATGACCTTAAATGTGGGCACCACGAATCTATCCATAGCATTTTCCTTATGGATAGGTTCTCCCTTCTTGGTGAGAAATCCATGATCATTACGTTAATCACCCTCTTGTTTACCTCTTGGAACCACGCTGAGGGCCCAAAGGTGTCACTTATACATCTATTATCCCCTCTTAAGTGGTCTACCTAGCTATTCCCATCTTTTCCCCATGTACAAGTTAAAATTCATGTATTCCCCTATCAAAATTCAAAAATAGACTGCTCCCTTGAAGGAAAACTATTTATGTTAAAAAAGAGAAAAAACTAAAAGAAATTCAAATACATAGACTGATCCCTCAAAGGATGGATATCACGTAGATCAATCTTTCCATAAAAATCATAAATATATAAAGTATACCATATCCTCGAAGGATGTATACTCTCTTGTATCATGGGATTGAAGGCTTTCCACATTAATCAACCTTCTATCTTATTGGAATCCTAAGAAAGCTTCCCACATTGATCAAATTTCTCATGGCAAACTTCCCGCATTGATCAATTTTCTCTTTCCCCTACCCAAAGCTGGAGCATAGAAATATGGAGCACTATTTATGGAGAACCCTCTTCCGAGTACAATTTACATCCTAGACCCCTTTATCATGATGAAATTATGTTTATGAGATTCTTTTATCTATATTTTCATCATGGTATTTTTATATAACCATTGGTTATATGTTAACACCTATTTTGGTTGCATATGCCTTACATTACTTGGATCCCCTAATCATTCAAATCCAATGTAATTAGAGGCATCGTTTCCACACACGCTTCTTGATATGATGTAGAATGTTCCGTACCCATTGGTCACCAATCATCAAGTTACATCCTATTCTAATTTTTCCATGCCTATCCTTTATTCCTTTACAAAAACATCTACTCTATCTCAATCATTTGTGTACTATCCATCAACAAGAACACATCCAATTTACCTATTCTATCTATCATCATTTATCTTCATCATTTATCATCATTCATATTTATCATCTATCACATATTACATATGTAACATCCAACTATTGCATCTAAATTCACCATCATCAACAAATATAAAGAACACGTATAATCATCATCATCATCATCAAATATCCATGTCACCTCATCATGAATCAAATAATTAAAATTACACAAAACACACACGCTAAACCATGAAAAAATCATATATCATATATATCATCAAAAATAAAGGGTATCAATACATCATTGACCTCTAAGGATCTTCTCACAAAGCAAATATGATATCAAAATTAGTAAACATAACATTAGAAAGTATAAAATATTGTCCATATGAGGAAAGTCCCTTTGTCTGTCTCTCGCCTCATCGCCTCTACCCTTGGTGTTATCCAAATTTCCAAAAAAAAAGCAAAAATAAATAAAACATTAAAAATATTGAAAACAAGGTAGGTTTTCCGTTACTCACCATCCTACGAACCCTCTCGTTGTTTCTTGGATACTCCTCTAGCTTCCATCTCTCTCTCCTAATTGTGATCTATTTTTATATCCTTGAGATATTAAATTGTCGATCGTAGGTGTGAAAATGAGCTTTCTTGGCCATTTTTCAGCTTATATACTGTCGACCTAAGTCTCCATGAGACCCCCTTTAGTTTTTATCAGCTCACCTTGGGCGTCATTGATTTGGATTTCCCCTTTTCATTGACATGTCCTTCATTAGGGAACCATCTCATCATCCATGTCTTCTCTCAAAGCCCACATTTATGGCCATATTTATTTCCCCTTATGGAATTTTTCATCCTCTATTCTTCGTGTTTTTCCTTTTTGGGCATTTTTGTCTCCTTTACCAAGGCACCATTATTTCCATTCTCAACCTCCGTGAACACATACCTCCCATTAATTCCTCATGTTTGAAGGATTTCACATTACCTTCACATTAAGTTATGCATAACTTTGATGCGTGCCTATAACCCGTTGGTCTCCATGGCTGCATTCATATTGAGTGGTTTCTAATTTGATTCCCTCCATTTCATTGTGATTTTTTCGAATCATAGCCTGTAGGACATTGTTTTCATATCCCTAAAGAATATGACCTTTGTTTCCTACCGATGTGACTCCTAAGATCACCACCTTATTTTTTAATCTTTTTAAAAATAAATCCATCTCACTTTGGGTATCTCGTCTCAACTTATCATTTCATCCTTCTTTCTTTTCTCACACGCCCTTATTCATCTATATTTTTCAAACTTGTGATTGATTCCCTTTTGTATCATTGATCCCTCATTTGAGGGGGATCACATCATAAATCCTCCATCATCCTTCATCTTACCCTTTTGTCTCTCATTATTTTTGTCTCACGTCTTTCCCAACGCAAACCAATCAACAAAAAGGGGCAAATGTAGACACCAAAATTCAGTATTGCTACCCTTTTTACACACAGTCAATTATTTCCCATCTATTATCCTATCTATTTTTAATCTATTATTAATTCCCATCAATTATCTCCTAACCCTCATCTCATTATTTAATTATTCCTAGTTTCCCTTCTCTAGGTTGTTTATCATCTCTAACTACCTAGTTATTTATCCCTAGGTTATCCCTAGCTTTTATTTAATCCCCTTTACCTCCCACTTACCCATATCACTTCCCTAGGAAACCCTAACCTACCTAAATGCTTTAAAACACTCATCCTAATCCATAAAATCCCCATATCTCAAATAAATCATCCTTTCACCTGAATGGATGGTTCCCCATAGTTGACGGCGACCCACTTAGGTTGTCATCGACCCTATAAGGTAACATTTACCTCTCCTCAAAAAGATAGGTGTAATCATATTTTTCTGGCATCTTTATGACTCTATCTTCAAACTTGAGCTTTCTTGTAACTCCTATAGTCTTCTTAGAGTCCTTTGGAGTTTATTTACATCACTTGTGGAAACTTTGGGGAGTTCATTTTTGATCTTATATTGGTTTATGCTATTATTTTCTAGCCACTAAAATTTCATAGGTCCAACTGCCATCAAAGTTTCAAATCCAACTTCTTCTTTCAGTCGATTTGTTTGTAGGTTGTTCGTCCAACCACTCCATACTTGGTCTTGCTTGGGAATTCCCAAGTCACCATCATCCTAGCCCTATTCTTTCACCTAGTCTACTATGTAGGTCCTCATCGATGTGTTTCCTATTCTATTACTATTTATAGTTCTCATATCCATTACTTTTTTTCTCTATCGGTCCAAATATATTATGCTTGTCTCTAGTCACTACTAACTTAGTCATGTCACCATCGACCCATATCTTGCTAGCCATACAATCCATCCAAATCCTCATTTTTTGACATACTATCTATCTCCTTGTCTCGAAATTCCTCACTGGTGTTTATTAGTGTTTTCAGGCCTCTGTGATCATCTAATCTGCACTCAAATATTACTAGATATGCATTTTTGGATTGCTATCTAGATCCATCCACTAAGATCGTCATTGACTTTCCCTCTACAAATTGGGATACCATCAATTGACCTTTGTAAATTTACTTTGTGATTGATTTAGATCAAATTTACACTTTCTATCCATTTATGCAATTTCCAGATTCTATTCTATTTTAGTTTTTGTATGTTATTCCATTTCTTATCATTGATTTTATACTATTTTATCAAATACGGAGGTTGACATCCACTAAGGAAGTTAATACTTATTTGAACCGACTTTGTCAAAAACCCCTCATTTACCATCTAATCTAGTTTCCTCTTATTTACCTTTATTTTACAGTTCATCATATTTTTAGTGAGGTTTCGTACATTACACGTGTCCATTTATCACCATCTATCATACATCAAGGTACCTTAAACCCTTGAATTTTGGAGTTGTTTGATTTTTTTTTAGTGTCTATTCCACTAATCGATCGGGGAAGGAGAAAATTTGATAAACAAATCTATTTCTTGAGTTTTCTACCACGTATTCATTTTCTTTGGAGCCCAATGTTTACCATGATTGTGAAACTTTTTAGTTCCAAATGCATCTTTGAACACAAGTATTGTGAAACATACTTTGTTATATTTTTCATGATATGAGAAAAAATATTTTATGAAGATAATTCTAGAACATCTCCATGTGTATTTATGAATACTAATAATATTGTGGGTGGGGTTAATGAATCTACTATGTATGAAGATGAAAATAAATTGATTAAATATGATGATTATTTTATGGAAAAAATATTTTTGAATTATGTGCACTCTTATATTATAAAGGATCTAAAATAGAAGAAAATGAATTCTTTTTTTGTTTACTTCAAATGGCTAATGCTTTTATATATGGTAATCAGTTTGCTTATAATGGATTTTTAGTTAGAATAAGTCGATATGATTTTCTACATGCCCTTGAGTTAGAGAGGCAAAGAATCATCATGGAGATTAATTTATAAATAAACAAGGATGATTTTAAACAAGACATTATTGAGGAGATAATAAGTAATCAACCCCTTAAACTTACAAATTTATTTAAATAAGATCATGAGGAAAATGTTTCAAACTAGAATAAATTATATTTTAATGATCAAAATATATGTATTCCTAGCCAAGGAGTGTCCTATATTGATGATGATGATAAAAAATATGAAATTAGAGAGGATGTGTTCCTAGACATTATATGCAGAATAAAATGTGTCTTAATAACATGCACTCTTACTCATCGTTTCCACTAGGGTGTTCAAGGTAACAAGTAGGAGACACTCATGAACCGACATACAAAGGGGGTAGACTTAAAAGGGATACATGCTAGAAGAAAAATGAACTAAGAGGGGGTGAATTAATCCTTACAAAAAAATTTAATTTTAGATTGCTTATTCAAATCACAAACCTCTTATCCAACCATTTAATGTGTACAAGTCACCAAAGAACATGCATACAATTAACCATGAATAAGATAATCAACAAAATAACACAATATATAAGTAGGAAACCCTCATGGGAATAAAAACCACTATAAAATAATATTTATGTTGATATGTTTGAAATTTAGTGAGGCACAAACCACATAAGGATCACCAACCCCTAATTTAGTAGAGCGCTAACCATAATAGGAGAACAAACTCCACAAGGAGGATAAAACCCCCAATATGATAAATTACCCACTCAACCACCTTATTATGAAGATCTATAATTTTTTTTTCCATAACCAATGGAAATAAAAAATTCAACAAATACTCCTTCAAACCCTTGTTTAAATGGGCTAGGTATTCAAACTTGCACAAATTTGCACCTTCTTCACTTATGAATGTATAAAACCATTGCACACACTCTTGCTATAATTATTCAACCTATCAAAAAAATTTCATCTCTCAAAATATTCATTCAAACTTGCAATTCAATCACACCTAGGTTACACTTTTCATACTCTCTCAACTAGTGCAAAATAACACCCAAAACATCACTTTTATAGGCTCTCCTTGATTAAAATTCAAAATAGGTCAGTTTCCTAATTTTCTTCAACCATACCAAATTTCAAAAATCCCATATGAATCATTAAAACATTCAAATTTGAGCCATATAGATTGGTCATACCTAAAACCTATCACCTTGCACCAAAATGCCTCAAAACCCCATCACTAGGACGAGAACAATCCACTCATACAAAAACCATGATTATTAAAGCTTCCAGATTAACCAAACATGAGTGATGTAACATAACAAAAATCATACATTGTTGTAAATTTACTTTAATTAATGAAATATTTCATTAATTGAGCCCATTGGTGGCAACCTTCACCAAACAGTGCATCCAACATCGTTTCTTCATCTTTGGGCCTCAAGATCACCCAATATGATCTCAACTATGGAATGTGAAAAGTATATAGAAACCATATAACTTGTATACCTCTTGAAACATCCATATACTCAAACCATAACAACTTTACACTTCACCAAAATAAGCTGCCCAAAAATAAGTTTTGCAAACTCAGCTAGTTTGCACCCTTTCTATCACTTTCAAGACCTCAAAATGTCTTCAATATGAATAAAATTCATCCTGGTCACTTTCTAGGTTGTATAAAGCATCAACTACATCATCTCATCCATCAACCAACTCAATCCTTCAACAAAAACAATCATGTTATAAAAACTAAGAAACCTTCATCTCCACAAATTGACTTAGATTACCCATCAAATCTAATTGTTTCACTGGATTCTTAAAATTAATGAAATAGATAAGGGTAGTAGGCCAAGGAGGAATACCTGTTTGTAATGTCGATTCAAGGTTGTGTGCACGTTTTGATTTCCTAATGCAAGTGACTATGAGAGCCCCCTGTTGGCAGGAGGAACTACCTATAAATGAAAACAATACCACCACATAGAGTTAAACAAAACAATGATTGGCCTATGAGAAGATAGATTCGAGAAGCATGATGCTTCAAAAAAGCTTTCAATCCACTTTTTATAGAGCAATATTAATGTTATTTAAAATATTCATGAAATAATGATCCTATTGGAATTGAAATGATTTAGGTATCTCACACAAAAATAAGAAAGGTAAGGTAAAAAGTGATTGAGGTCAAAATGGGTCAAAGTTATTGGATGGTATTGCATTCGCAGTCTAGTACATGCTCTAGGTAAGGTCTGGTAAAGATTATAAATGGTTCTGGATTATTAGAATTGGGTATTAGCTCACGGTATGAGGTACATTGCAGGACACAAGTAATCGTCGGTTGTATGACCAATGCTAGTTAGGAAAAATGCGTGATGTCAATTGGCTAACCGACATTGATAGGGAAATTACATAAAATTCTTGGAGTTGGTTTTTAGACTCCTGTGATTGTACGAGAGGTTGGAAATGGTGAGGTTGTAAAATGGTTATGAAGACTCGAGAGATGATTAGAAGAGGGTGTTTCACCTGATTCTTAGACGTTTCTTTGAAATATTGATGAAACAGATAGGGTAACAGGTATAGGAGGAATACCTATTGAAATGTTTGTTGATGGGTTATTGTGTGCGTATGAATTTTGAATCCACAACTGATTATGAGAGCTTCCTTTTGGCTAGGAGGAACTACCTGTAATAGAAAGCAAGACCACCAAAAAGAGTTAAACAATATGTGTAGTGAACTTCCTAGCATGTGCTAGATCCAGGAAGTGTGATACTTCCTTGACGGATGTCATCCACTGTTTAAAACAATTTAATGTGAGTAGTAAAATAAATCCTATTGTAATTTGAAATGATTTAGGTATCTCACTTGAAACACAATAAGAAAGATCTAATCTAACATGCTAGGTTAAAATAAGATCCAAAGGTCAAGTAAGCGGTTCTAGATCTCTACAAGTCCGACGAGAGGTCTCAGGCAGATCACAGGTGAACAAGGGTGATGTGGAATTAGGTGGATAGGTCCCTATTCTGGGTTGTATGAGCACATATAGAGACTGATGCCAGTTAAGGGTGACCAATGAAAGTTGGTCAGAATCGTATTAGCTACTATGGAAGACTAGGAAAGCCACGAGAATGAGTTTTGGGTCTCCTTTGTGATTGCACAAAGGATTTTGGTTGGTTAGAATGAGGTATTAGGTGGTTTGGGTGGGATTTGATGAGGTTTTAATGGGTATATGGAGGGGTGAGTATTAACGGAGGTCTGTGGGTGGCCAAGAGAACAAAAGGGTGACAATATAATGACAAAATGAAATGAACCAGAGGAATACAATGTTCCACTTACTTGGATTCTGGTCCTGGATGCTTGTGAGTGAGGGATGAAGGTGCTAGTAAGAGATTGAAGGCTGTAGATAATCACTAATCTTAGGACAACTTCTGCATGGGCTGCATGTGCATTCCCTTTTTCTTGATTGGATCAAATCCTTGCTGGGGTGAGTGTTGGATGGCTGTGTAGGAGAAAATGCTTGATCTCCTTCCTTGCATGCATGTTCTTGCTGAAATTTGTTCTTGGAAGATGTGATGTCTCTCTAAAAATGTGCCAATGTCTGCCAATCTTGAAAATAAGGTTGTTTTGGGGGTTAAAAGATGACCGATGACGGTTCGACTTAACCGGTGATGGTTAAGGGTAACCAAAGATCGGTCAAGGTGGGAATTCCTAGGTTTACTAAACTAGGCAGATCCCCTTGATTTTATGGGATCTCATGTCATTAACTCGTAGATTAGAATGGATGCTTATTGTAAGCATGTGGGAATGTGTTTAGAGAGAATGTAGGCATTAATTTTTAGGGTTTGGGTAAGTCTTAGTTAGTTATGGCAACTTACTAAGAATAGGTCTTAGGGTGAGTTGGCTTGATGAGGTGTGATGATGGGGTGTATGTATAGATATTATTTAAATTAATATATTTAAATAATAAATATGGTGAGGATAATGAATTAATTTAATTAAATAAATTAAATTAATATTAGTGGGGTGAAGGGGGCCATGGTTAGTTTAATGCGATGAAGGATGTTTATTTTTCGAGAAACCAAAGGGGAGCGTGACCTAATTTTAGTGTCTACATTTTACCCCTTTTTGTTGCATAGCTTGTATTGGTAAGCGATGATAAGAAAAATAAGATGTGGTTTCCCCATGTGTGGTTTAAGGTGATCCCCTAAAACCAAGAACCGACGAGGCCAAAGGTATAATTGGCGAGTGGTTTGATAAAAGGGAAATGTGAGAAAGGGGAAGGTGGTGAATAGGGGAAAAATGGTTAAAGGTCTACTCGGGTAATCTAAGTAATGGGTCGGGGTCAAAGGTAGCAATAGTCAAACACATGCACACATATAAACTACAAAGACACACTACTGAGGATGAAGAGCAGGAAAAATCTACATCGTCTAAGATCGATAGGTTTATCCAAACAAGGGTGAAGTGATTACAGTATCCAAGGTATAGGATATGGTTTGGAAGCACAACGTAGGTTAGGTGTAGTAATGTTTAGGTATGTTCTGGTACACCAAAGGTAGGGTCAGGATAAAAAGTCATGGCAATAGGCTAGGTAAGGTCATTAGGTCAATCAACACAGTTAACAGTACCGTAAGGTGTAGTGAACACATGAGGTCAAAGGTCACTAGCGATGGTCTAGGTCCAAATATCTAGGTCATGACACGGGTAAGGCCGAGGGATGGGTAAAATAAGGAGTCCCCAAAGGAGGACAAAGGTAGGTAGTAAATGATGAGGTTAAGAGGGTGAGGTAAATAGTCAGGGTAAAGGGTAGGTGAGGTAAATGGTTAGGGTAAAGGGTAAAGGGTAAATGGTTAGGGTAAAGGAGGGATAGGTAGGGTAATAGGGTAAAATGTTGGGTTTTATACAAGATAGGGTGAGTGATGCTGGTCAAGGGTAACCGACGCCGGTATATAGGAAACAAACCACAAGAAGGGAGGGCATGAGACTATTACCGGTGAAGGTGAACTGACATCGATTAGGTTGGGTTTGTTATAAAAAATTTCTGTGTTTTTTGTTATTCATTTGTCATTTAGTGAATTGAGAAAATGACAAAAGAGAGAGAGAAAAGAGAGAAAAGTGTCCAGACGAAATGGAGCATTGAGTTGGTGGTGTGAACGATGGGTGATTGGTTGGTGAGAAGTGGGTCCACAGGATCAGTGCGAGTGATTTGATTGGGTAGAGGTTGTAGGTAGCAATTTGGTAATGGCAGAGGCTAGAGAGGGATCGGGCGGGCCACCAATGCATCGACGGATGTGCCACTTTGAGATGATAGTAGCACAATGAGGTAAGTGTCTAACTCTAGTTGTAGTTGGTTAGATAGATTAGATGATTGGTAAATGGTTTTTGTAGTTTTTGTTTGTTTTTTGTTTTTTATTTTATTTTTGTGGGTGGGGAAAAGATTAAATTTGGGAATGGGGGAAAAGTGGGTAAAAATAGGAATGGGGAGGGTAATAAATGGGAGAGGGGGATGGGTTGAGGTGCAAGGGTAGTTTAGGTAATTTTAGGTGGCTAAAAGGGGCAAGGGGGGAATTTTTTTGAGAAAGGGGGTTTTGGGGATCGTGGGTTTTTATTATTGTGACAAGTGATCGGCGTTGGTCAATTGTAGGCGGCATTGGTAGTGTGTAACCAGTATCGGTCAATAAACAGTCACTAACATCGGTAAAGGGGTGACTAGGGTTGGTTAGAGAGAACCGACACTGGTTGGTTTTTGGGGGATAAGGGGCCAAAAATGCCACAGGTTAGGTGATTAAGATGGGTAGGGGTAAAATAAGTTGTTGGGAAATGATAGGGGAAAGTATGGGTGTGAAAATGTAGATTAATGTGTTGTTTATATTGGATACAGGGGAGAGATCAGCTGCGTATGTGAGACATGGTTCCACCCCTATTAGTGATAGTGTGTGGCATAGTGACCCCTAAGGAGCGACAACACGTGGAGGCGGTGGGCTTGAGTGGAGTCCAATGATACCGGCATGTAGTCTGGTAGCCTAGTTTGATGGTTATGCTCATCGATAGATGGGATTCCATGACTAACACGTTCCACCTGGCGATGGGTGAGATCACTGTCACCTTGGAGGACATGTTTAGGATTCTACGACTACCCATATTGGGTACACAGGTCTACTCAATCTCCTCCAGGCCTCGAGAGAGATGATCGACGGTGTTTGGCGAGGGTATGGATGAGTGACATTCCACAGTGCTAGCATTTACTATGGAGAGATGTACCTAGCATGTTTGGAAGAGACAAGGCAGTGGTTCTTTTGATGGAGGCAGTGTGTTGTTTTACACTGCCATATGCAAAGGGTGGATGGTTTCCCTGATCTTTGATGGGGGTACTCCATGACATGATGATAGATGAGACCTAATTTTCCTAGGCTCCAACATTTTTGGTGTAACTGTATAGAGAGTTGTGGGCATATGGGTAGCTATGTAGGTTCAACCTATGTTGTACCTTCTTACTACATTGTTGGGCTTATGAGCACATAGTTTGTGTGTGGCTAGTAGGGATGCCCCGAGCAGATGCATTCCCACCGAGATTTGTGTAGGTGGGGTATAGGTGATGGGTGCTAGCTATTGGAGAGCGGAGATTAGACATGCCCACACATGATGTGGCCTATTTCTAGTGGTTATTGGAGGGGTTGTCTAGAGTGGACATTATATGGAGGCCGTATGTGGGATTCCCCTCATATAGGCATATGCATGAGGAGCTAGTTGAGATCCAAATTTTGAGATGGATATAGGGTCACCATGCTGGGGAGCATGAGATGATCCCGGTGGGATGAGTCAGTGGTAGTTCAAAGCTTTTACAAGACGTACCTTTACCCTTCTTGTAGTACGCAGAGACAACATGGAGAGGCCCTTACCTCTACCACAGCTGAAAGTGACCACATGGTAGGAGGAGTAGGAAATGGACTCAAATAGATGATGGTGGGGTCATAGATAGGTAAATATAGTGGTGGATGACTCACCTATGAGCCATACCACCTAGATCGGGGCAACCGGATCTAGCCACCATCACGGTGTAGAGAGATGCCCTACAGGGGCAAGTGGCTACTCTGATTACCCAGTTGGGTATATTGCAGACATAGATGGAGAACTTAGAGGTAGAGGTAAGAGAGATACAGATAGATACATGTATAGGTGGCCAAAGTGGGGGATGGAGATGGAGAGGAGGGTGATGGTAAGGTGGCGGCCTTACAGCACAGGTGGTAGGTTTGTAGGGCTAGTTGGCCATAACCTGATCATAGATTAGGGTCTTACATTCCCAGATACAAGCACAAGGGTAGAGGTACCACCACAAACACTAGGACTAGGTCCTAGTTCACAGTGTAGGATTCGGATAGGGTCTCACAGATACGTACAGGGCAAGACCTATGGGACCACCACAGACCATGCCTATATCCAAGTTACGGGATGCCCTAGGTGAGGCTAGATACTACCAGGACCAGCTAATGGTGGCTGGGATAGACTTTCTATCCTATGGAGAGTACCAGAACAACAGGTGTCGAGTGAGAGGACTAGATCCCGTAATCATAGTGTGGAGAGCACATGGGGCCAGTAAGCTCCGGCCAGATCAAGGAGAGGCCACTAGCGCATGAAGACCAGCTCCAGGTGAGGTGCCAGCAGGGACTCAACAACCACCTATGATGGGTGGGGAGATGCTAGCATGTCACTAGACAAGGGTAGAGGAGGTAGAGGGTACAAGTGATACAGAGATGGAGGACATCCGCTGAGATGCTTGATATGGGGTTTTTGACATTTGATGTATGATAGTCATTTTTGTGATATATACCAGCCTACATGCCGAGAGATAGTTGTATTTTTGATCATATACTAGCCTACATGCCAAAGATAGTGAGGATGTATGAGATTTTTTGTAGATTTTGAGCATATACCAGCCTGCGTGCCGAAGAGATTTTGTATTATTTCATTATTTTATTGTATATATGAGATCGGCCTATGTGCCGATGACATTTTATATTGCGTATCATCTTATGTGCTGATGATTTTGAGATGATGGACATGATGAGATAGCCATGTATATTGTATTGAGATACACATTTATTTATATGATGAGATACATGAGATTCTTGATTTGTTGATGTGTTGATGAGACTTTCGATTTATTGGTGTGTTAATGAGATTTTTGATTTGTTATTTTGATATGGAAGGAAATTAGGTGAGTTAGGAATTATGGAGTCATGTTGGTTTAGGCATGGATCAAATCAGGTCTAGTTTAGGCATGGATCGAGTCAGGTCATAACCATGGTTGAGTTAGGTTGGTTAGGCATGGTTGAGTCAGGTTTTAATAGGCATGGATCGAGTCAGGTTTGTGTAGGCATGGTTGAGTTAGGTTTGTGTAGGCATGGATCGAGTCAGGTCATAGGCATGGTTGAGTTCAAAGTAGGTGAAGTTGTGAGTTATTATTTTGTGCAATGAATGATAATATGGGTCATATGTGAGATGTGATATAATCTATGCATAATGATGATAGAGAAATGGTAGGCATAATAAATGTATGTTGTAATGAGGATTAAAATATGAAGCAATTTGTTATGTATGTGGTTTAATTTCCAATTTTGGGTATAAAAGGGAAACTAAGTGGGGTATGATGTAATGTTAGGAAGATAAAAGATGAATTATTTAGGGTAGAGAGTGATCGAGCTAACCTCCATGGGCCCCATGCCCTCAGAGTGCTGCCTACATAGTCTCAGAGAAAAAGGGCCTCAAGCCGATGTAGTTCTCCCATAAGCTAGGGAAGAATATAAGGATGTATGAAAATTATTTAGTAGGTATTAGGTATGGTGTGGGTTTAGGTATGTTAGGTGTGGGTGGGTTATAGGTAAAGTGATGTAGGTGAGGTCGATTGTGGCGAAAAGAAGAAGGAGATTACCCCAAAGGTAAGCATTGAGGACCAAGTCCTATATAAGGTAATCAAAACATAAATAAAAATGGCTAAAAGATAAGAGGGGGAAAGAAAGCCACCTGATTGGTTAGGATCATACCGAGTAGATCATACCTTGGAGGAGGTGATGAATGTAAGACCCTAAAGACACTACATGATTGATTGTTCTACGGTGAAAAGTAGTCACATGATCACCAAATGTCTTGGTTTCTGAGAGGTCCCTTGAGGAAGTAGGAAATGGGAGTGGGAATGGTGAGAAGGGTGAAAGGTGGTTGATTTGTTATATGGTATGAGGTAGCATGCTCTTCGGGCAAGAGATCCGAGGTCACAATGGGCAAGTCCATGACTATTTTTTTTTTTGTTTTGAATTGTACTTGAGATAGACTGATTGATCTGGGAAGTCTATATGGGATGAGGAAAATTTAACTCCTTGAGGTCTTCATGAAGCTGATCAATGCAGGAAGATTTGGTTACTCTCATTTTTTTGGAAGAGTTTTACATAGCTTTCCTTCAAGGGAAAAGACTATTTACAACAACAATTGTTGAGAGGAAGATGTACTTTTGAGGGAGTCATCTTTTTAGTAGAAGTTTGACTCAAGGAGTTATATCCCATGGGAGGGATTTGAAGTCATGGACAAGATCAAGGTGGAGAATAGGATTCTTGTTCAAAAGGAAAGGTGAAACGACCATGGGATCTCATCTAAAGGTAGACAAAAATTATCCATGAGAATCATGTTATGTGCAACGCCATGGTACACATATTCAAGAGAAGATAACAAGTGACAGGTACTCACATGATTCTTGTTTAATCATTGGTAAGGTGTATGGAGTGGATAGCACTCAAGGGATGAGCATGGAAAGAAACAAAAAGTGATGTAGGACTAAAATTCAACAATAGAATGGTCAAAGATGCAAGGTTGTAAGGGCCTCGGAGTTCGGGTTTACCATCAAGTGAAGATAAGTGATATGCACTGATCCATATGTATGAGTCATAATGTATGGTCCAAGCCAATTAGGAGAAAATTTTCCTCGTTTACTTTTTTTTGCTTTGGTTACATGTTGATTTTCTTTCAGGATGAGGTCACCAACTTGGAAGGTTCATTCATGGACACGCTTGTCATAGGCACATTTGATACATTTTTGGTAAACTTAAAGGTGATCCAGAGCATTAAGATGACGTTCGTCTAGTAACTCTAGCTGTGCTAAACAGTCTTGATGAAAGTCATCATCATTGAGCATGTCATAGAGAGAAATACGGAGTGAGGGAATCTAGACTTCGAGAGGTAGAATTTCCTTGGTACCGTAGACTAGAGAAAATGGTGTGGTGGTAGTGGAAGTGTGAATACTAGTGCAAGATGCCCCAGAGCAAAAGGAATATGCATATGCCAATCCTTCCCAAAGATATCATTAACCACTTTCATAAGAATTTTGTTTAGGGTTTTGTTAGTGGATTCAACTTGGCCATTAGTTTGTGGGTAATAAGGTGATGAGAAACGAGTTGAATGCCAAATGCGCATGAAAGTTTTTTCAATGTTTTATTTTTGAATTGTTTTCCATTGTCATTGATGAGGCAATGAGGAACACAAAGCAAAAATTATGTGATGATTGATGAAATCACATATTTTCTCAGCTTTTTGGAGATGAGTGGTATAGTTTCCACCCATTTTGTATAGTATTCGGTAGTAGTGATGATCCATTGATGGCGCTGGGAAGAATGGGGATTGATTTCTCCAACAAGATCCAAACCCCATTAAGAGAATGGCCAAAGGTCATGGGCGACCTATAAGGTGTGACTGGGTGTGTGATGAAGGTTTTCATGTTGTTGGAATTTTACAAAAATCTTGACTTAGTCACAACAATCACAGTTAAGTGTTAGTCAGTAATAGCCCAGGTGAAGAATACATTTAGCAACACCAAGGCCACTGAAGTGACCTCCACATATGCCATCATGAACTTCCTTAATGGTATAAGGAATTTCAGAACTTGTGAGGCATAATAAGATAATACCTTCAAAGCCACACTTATATAAGAGCCCCCCAAGATGACGTAACGAGAGATATTTTTAAGGAAGGCACGTTGTCCATTACTGGTGAGATCATGAGGTAAGATGGAGAGAGAGAGATAGTCAGAGTATTGTTTGTACAAAAGGTCACTCGGGTCCAGGGTAGAAGTTTTGATAGAGTAAACATCATGAGGTAGATAAGAAGGTGATTAGATTCATTGTATGGTGACAAATATTTTAGAATCGGCGGGCAAAGTGGGTATTTGGGAAGCTAAGCAGGCCATGGTATCTACAAATTTGTTGGTTAAACATGGGATGGTTTGAAGGGTGTAATGGTCAAAGGTGGTCAAAAGTATGTCTACATGATGTTTATACTTTTGAAGTATCTCGTTACGACATTGGTATATACCATTGACCTAGTTTACGACCAATTGAGAATCACCAAAGATGTTGATTGATTTGACATCTAGGGCATAGGCAGCTTGGAGACCTAATACGAGTGCTTTGTATTCAGTGATATTGTTTGTGCATTCAAAATCGAGTTTGAAAGATAAAGGCATGGGCTCACCATCAAGTGGAATGAGGATAATACCAGCCCCACCCCCACACTGACACTTGGAACCATCAAAGAAGAGTGTCATTTGGTAAGGGGTTCATCCAAGGAAAGGGTAGCAATTGACTCATCTAGAAAGTCAAAATTAGAGGGTTGATCCCTAGAAAGAGGTGCGTCGGCCAATTGGTTGGTGATATCCTGACCCTTGATGGAATTTTGATGAATGAATTCAAGGTCAAGGTTAGCTAAAAGCATAAGCCATCGTGCAGCACGCTGATTTTGATAAGGTTTGGTGTACATGAAGTGTAAGGGGTCGGTGTTGGTCATAACATAGGTTTTGTGGTTAAGTAGGTAATGACGGAGTTTTGTGGAAATGAAATCTAAGGCTAAGAAAAATTTTTCGGGATGGGTGTATCAGGTTTCATAGTCCAAAAGAGTATGACTTATGTAATAAACTACCTACTCCCTACATTGTTCCTCGTGATGAGAGAGCATGGCTCTTAAGGAGTGATCGTCATTGAGATGTATAGGTAAAAAGTTTGATCATCTTTAGGTGGAATGAGTATGGGTGGTTAGAGGAGGTATTGTTTTAGGTCCTAAAAAGATTTGTGACAGTCATCATCTAATTTAAAGGAGACATCCTTCTTGAGAAGATGATGAAATGGTTGACACTGATCAGATAATTGTGAAATGAAATGGTGAATAGATTGTAACTTACCTTGTGCTACGTGAGTTATCTAAGGTTAGTAGGTGGAGGCATTTTGAGAATGGCCTTGACCTTAGCAGGGTCGACTTTTATATGATGTAGGGAAATGATAAAGACCAATATTTTTCCTAAGAGGACTGCGAAGATGTAATTCTTAGGCTAAAAGTAGACGTAATATTTAATGAGATAGTCAAAGATGGTTTTGAGGATGGCAAGGTGCTCGAAGTGGTGTTTAGATTTGGTTAAGAGATTTTCCACATAATCTTCCAATATACGATGCATGATGTCATCGAAGATGTAAGTTATAGCCTCGTTGATACGTGGCACCAACATTTTTAAGGCCAAAATGCATGACTCGATAGCAGAAGGTCCCCCAAGGGGTGATGAACGAGGTCTTGTGTTGATCTTATGGGGCAAGCAAGATTTGGTTATAACCTGAGAAGCCATCCATGAGTGATAGCATCTCGTGACCAACGGTAACGTCAACCACCTGGTCAATACAAGATAAGGGAAAGTCATATTTTAGGCAAAGCTAGGTTGAGGTCACATAAATCCATGCAAATGTGGAGTCTCCCTGTCGCTTTAGTGATAGGGAAAATGTTAGAAATCCAACTAGGATAATCAATGGGTAAGATGAAGGAAACAGAAAGAAGGCACTGAAGTTCTTCTTTGATGAGAAGGGTAATGCGAGGGTGCATTTTCCTCATCTTTTGTTTGATGGGTTTGGCATCGGGAATAGTTACGATATTGTGGACCACTATGGTGGGGTCAATACCAAGCATGTCTACATAAGACCAAGAAAATGCATGGTTATGATCTTTGAGAAAAGAAGTGATGGCTTCCTATTTAGTAGCATCTAAAGATTGACCGATCTTTAGGATGTGCGGGTCATCCTGAGTATGAATGTTGATCTCGATAGTTGATTCATTCAACATGGTTTGTGTCTCAGAAGGTAACGATTGATGAATATATGAGTCTTCTGCACCAAGGTAGGTGAGTATAGATTCATCATCCTAACATTGAACGACATTAATTGAAGGTGTATCATCATCGATCATTTTAGGATATAGGAAGGGAAGAGAGGAAGGAGTCTCGCCATTGTGTTAATAAGTCAGAGGCCCCAAGGAAATGGTGTTTATGAATTTTTTTAGGAGGGATAGATTCTAGATCCATTGACTCCGTCAGTGAAGGTGGTGATGAAGGTGGAGCAAGTGAAGAAGGTGGATGAGGGCTAATGTCCTTAATGAGTTCAACGCGGGCTTGTTTGGTAGGTGGTTCAGAAAAGTTTATACCACGTCGTTATGTTTGTGGGTGGTACATGGAATAATGGTATGGTGGCCTTCTTCATAAAATCTGAAACCAAAACCCTTCCACGCACATAGTGCAAGAAGGTGGGAAAAACGGTGATTGGTGAGAGACTGGAAGTCAAATGAAAATGGGTGGGTTTGTGGTGGTGGTTTGGGTGTGTAAGTGGTAGTATAAAGTTCCCCATAGGTGAGATTGGTGCAAAGGTGAGGAGGACCATAAAGGAGGCATTCTCCTATGCGGTGATCATAAGCGAGGGTGTTGGTGAAGACTTACATACTGTTGTGGAGTATGAAATGTGTTGACGCTTATATAGGTGGTACTCCCTCAGAGTGAGGTGTTGAAAACTACCTTCCGAGGATCATTGGTTGGTATATAGGTAGCTAGAATGGATGATATGTCGGAGGTCAATGCGGAGGTAGAGTTAATAGATTGGGAAGATGATGGGTCAGTGTGGAGGTTATGGCAGTGGTAGGAATGGAGGATGTGTGTGTGGTTAAAGCAACAATCGATCTGTACTGGTAAGAGGATGTGTAGGTGAAGTGGTGGTGGTCAGGAGGTAGATTCCTTAATGGGTATGAGCACATCATTAGGTTGGTAAAGCATGTTGCATGTTTTAAAAGGTGATGGATCAGCTGGAATATTGTAGGTATATCCTTCATGCTCAAACTTCACACAATGATGAAAAGTGGAAGGAATGAAACCCATGACAGAATCCGTGGTCTACTAAGTAACAAGTTATATTGGAATTCCACCTCCAAGACATATAATAATTCTAGAACAGTGTGGGGGCCCACACAAATGTGGAGGATGATGGTGCCTAGTGTAGAGGTGATAACATCATTGAATGACCACAACATGATAGGATGTTTATGCATGTAATTATCAGGTATGCGCATTTGAGAAAATGCATGGGATGAAATGATGTTAATGCTAGAACCCCCATCAATCATCACGTGTTGTACCCGTATGTCATCGATGTGGACAAAGATGAAGAGGGCTGGGTCTAGGTCATCATTTTGGTGTGGCGCAATCTCTTCCTCTGAGAAGCTAAGGGAGGCTACTTGGTGAATAGGGTGGGGTGAAGATGAAGGTGGTAATTTGGTAAGAGAAGCTACATGATGAGGTGTGATGATGGAGGCTATGGGTGTAGGGTCATTGGGAAAAACCTCAATAGATTGAAGAACCTCCATAAGAGCTTGACGATGGGATTCTGAGGTTTGAATGAGGTCGTATAAGGACATATTGGGGGAGACTGGTGTAATTGTGTGATCATTGTGCGATGTGTGACTCCATTAGAAATTGGGTATGTGGGGCTGCGAGATAGTGATTTTAGGTATGGGTGCGAGATGGTATGTTGGGTATAGGATTGGTTGGTGGGTCATTGCCTTTTCTTTACCTTTATCCTTTGCGAATGGGTAGTGACATGTATCATGTTGATCTAAGGAGTTGGCAAATGGAGAAGGTGTAGGGTGAGTGTTATAATGACATGACAGTAAAAACCTACCAGAGAAGAAAAACCCTGTGAGGTGAGCTAGGTGGAATGACATTTAGGTGGTGGTGTGACAAGTTTTCTGATGCAAACCATGTTAATTTCAAATCTTGGAGGTGGTTCTAGGAGTTGTGTGGGTGAGGTTGTGGTTGTTGAGTGGACAGTGTGTGAATGGGTGTTGGTGAGGCAAATTCCTCATCAATAAGGTCATTGTCGTCAAAGTTGGCTTCGGAGGACATAATTGGATAAGGATAGTTTTTTAAGGCCTTGTAGTTCTCCACATTGTGCCCTAGCACATGATAGTAGGAATAAATTTTAGTATCATCAAACCCCTTTGGTTTGGGTTTAAAGGGGTCATAAGGTTTGAGCGGCGGTAATGTGATAATGAAGTCTCAAGGAGGTTGGTTAAGATTTTGGTATAGGACCATGCTAGTGGGTTGCAATGGGAAGTGAACGTGGGTTTAGGTGTAGGTGTAATTGATTCTTGAGGAATAGTCCTCGTAGGAGGGGAATAGGTCAAACTCGGTTTTGGGTGTTGGCGTGGTCTTGGATGTTGGTCAGGTTTGTAGGGGTATGGTAGTTGAATGGGCGGAGGGTATGTGGTTTTTGACTACCTTATTGTGGGGTAGAGAAGTTTTGTTTTGGGATGCACCTTCTTAGATAAAGGTGATATGGGTGTATGAGGTCTAGAAGGAAAAGAAGATGGGGAAGAGGGTGAGTTACCCACGGGGATAACTGGGGGTGTCATGAAGGTAGATGACACAGTCATGTAGGGGTAGTGAAGAAATAGCGAGGGTATTGGAGGTATGGGGGTAGAGATGTTGTAGGTGCGGGTGTAAGATATGTCAATGCACTGGGTAGGTTAGAGGTTTGTGAGGAAGGGATGGGATGTTTTGTTTTTGGTTTATTGACGGGTGGAGGTTTCTTAACTATGTTGGGAAGATGAGGTCCTAAGACGGACAGACAGGTGTAGGTGTGATTGGCATAGCCGAGGTATGAGTTCTATGGGTTTGGTTCTTTTGTTTGGGTGTCGAGTAGGTGTGGTGTTGACTTTGGAGGATGTAGCTAAATCTAGTTTGATAGGTGGATGAGTAAGGCTGGTGGTTGGGGTGACCCCTAAGGTAATGATAGGTTTTGGCGAGGAAGAGGATGTAGGTGTGGGTTTGGATTTAGAGATATGTTGGATTATGGGTAAGGGTGTCGTTGAGTTATGATGGGTGTCATGGAAGGAGTTGTGATAGAGGTGGTTGTGTTCGGTTTGATTGGTTGAAATATTTTTGGGTAGATAGTGGAAGTATCAACAAGTGACATCTGCATCTGTGTTGAGATAGGAAGAAAAAGGTGCCCCCATAGTAAGGCCCTATCCACATAATCTAAGCGATCAACCAAACGTGAGAACGGTACATCTATAGGTGGAATTGATGAGGACCTAATGGAGATTCCCGTAAAATGTGTCTTAGAGATGGGGAATTGGCTAGCTTCACTTCCGTGGGTAAGAGAGATGAAATTAGGTCTACAGGGTCTTGGGTAGCTGATGGAGATTGCTCACCAAGAGGTAAGGGTATCTCAACTAGGTCTGTGATAGGGGGAGGAGATGATGGGAGCTCCTCTATAGGGGGAGGAGATGATGGGTGCTCCTTTATGGGTGGAGGAGGTAAATAAGTATCCTCCATGGACTGAAGAAGTACTGTGGGTATTGGTTCTTGAGGTGGAGAAGCCAAAGGTGAAATGGTCTTGATGTTAGTGGAAGACTCCTCCATAGGTGAGGAAAGAGGTGAAAGGTGTTCCTCTATGGGTGAAGGAATAGGGGAGGTTGGTTCCGATGTGGAAGGAGGATTTCGGGCTAGAATCTCTTCTATGGATGGAATATGGGGTAATTGGGAAGCAATAGGTGCATCACTAAAAATAGCATGGACCTCGCAGGTATGGGTATCATGAGTTGAGGCCTCACCGGTTTGATCAGATGAAGGGGCATGATTAGGAAATGATTTCTTGAAGATGTGTAGGTTTTGGTTGGCAGGTGTGTTAGGATTATCCATGGTTAACTTGCCTTTCTCGAGCATCTCTTGGACAATATTTTTGAAAGTGATGCAATTGCCATCACTATGACCCTTTACTCGATGATAGTTACAGAAGTCATGTTCTTTATACCATCCGGGCATGGGATTTAGCAGATCAAAACCAGCAGTGTGTGGTTTTATAGGTGAAAGGGTGATGGCTCCGGCTTTGATAAGATTTTATAAGACAGAAGAGTAAGGCTCCCAATTGGGGTGGGGTGTATTTCTATTTTTCTCATTTAAATTGAAAAGTCCTGGATGGGTGAGAGATTAGATGAGGGGGTAGCCTAATTTGATGGATGAGATGGGGTGGCCTTGAGTACCATTGCGTTAGTAAAGTGCCCTTATCTTTTGATTAATTTTTTTGGTTTGGAATAAGAAGAGGTATCATTCGACTTAAATGTCAAATTATTATTGCGTAATTGAATTTTCTTCTCTTCAATGGTGCAAATCTCTAACTTTCGCTCGATAGTGAATGCTTTTCGAATGTTCGTAAAGGTTTGAACTTATAGGGTAGGTGAGATATGTCTAGCACAAGCTCACATAAAGAGTTCAATGAGTTTTGTTTGTGGTAGTTGGAAGGTGAGATGATTGATCAGGCTACGCCAGTGAGTGACAAAATCTATGATAGATTCGTCCTCATACTAACACATGGAGTATAGGTTAGTCATGATAACCTTCTTGACGATATTGATGGAGAAGTGATCTAAGAATGCTTGGGCTACCTGATTGAATGAGAATATAGAGTGTCTAGGTAACCCACTATACCAATCTAATGCAGGTCCTTTCAGAGACATGGGAAAGGTTCTCAGGAGCAAAGCATCATCGTGAGTGATTAGGTAGCACCCATGTTTGAACAACCACAAATGATGATGTGGGTCTTCTTTTCTATTGAAATGATTGAATTTAGGCATCTCCCAATGCACGAAGTATGGACGAATAGGAATGGATGGGTGGAGGGTTAATTACAAATCTCGTAGTAGGTGAGAGTGTTGTAGGAGCAGAAAAACCGATGCCTCTAATGTTTGCATCTTCTCCATCATTAATTTGATGAGGTCATTGGTAGGTTGTGACAATTGGGCTCCTCTGTTACGTGAGAGGGTTGGTTTTGGGCATATAATGGGGTGACACTCAGATATGGTGTTGTTGTGTAGGTTGATTGAGAAGAAGGTAGTGAAACAGGGGTACATACCCGAGTGAATGATAGATGAAACGGGGGTTCAATAATAGTACATATATGGAGGTGAAGGGTGTGGTAACCATAGTGGTAATGGGGACTAACGATTGTGGAATAGAAAGGACCATGTTCTAAAAATAGGTAGGGGTCACCGACACCGGAGGTGGTAATGTAGCTATAGGTATATGCAAGACATTAGGAGTGGAAGAGGTTGTGTTTTGGATAGTTGTTGAAGGTATGGTGGATGTGGCGAGTGCAACGAAGGTAACAAATGTGTCAGTCATAGTGGGTATAGGACCTAGCTGCGAAATGACTAGGGGTAAGGTGGAGGCAGGTTCTGTGGAACCAGATTGGGCTGATGCGGAAGTGGGAAGGAGAGCCGGGGGATAGATACGGGCATGTCATATATCAACTAACCCAAGGCATCTCGAGTGGATGAGTGGGAAAGGTAGAACTACAAGGAGACAGGGTTTTGATGAAGGATTCATGTGAACTCCTCATCTCTGTAGAATGATAGTGATAAAATGGAAGGTGGTGAAGGACTAGGTGGGAGTGGTTGACAACTAGTGTGGAATATAATTGCTTTTCTTTGGGTTAGCACCATGTGAACCAGGATCGATCGGGTGGGTGGTTCTTTGTAAATGACACAGTAAAAACTACGAGGACAGTGAAACAAGTGGTAAGAGGTGGATTAGGTGAAAAATGTTAGTTGGAAAATGACACAGCTAAGCGATGCTAGTTATAGGTAACCATGGCTGATCATTGTGGGAAATGGACAGTGAGTGAAAAATAAGGTATACGGTCAAATCTGGTAGGTATGCCAAATCTGATGAGTTTTACAAGGCCAATGGGAATGATAGTAGTGACAGGGACTCTGAAAAGTTGAAGAAGATGAATAAAATGTCCTTTTGGGTAGGTTAACAAAAGGACCTAGAACTCGACACTGGTTTGGTATAACCAATGACGGTGAGAGGGTAACCGACAATGGTCATTGGACTGACACCGGTCACTGTGAAATTGAAACAATGATGAAATAAAAGTGGTTGTGAATTAAAATCTGATGAGGAATCAAACCCAGAATTCTGAGAATGATGAGAATATGGTCTAGGCACACTCATAAAGAGTCAAAATACACCAACTATGATGGGGAGTGTGTGAGGAGAAACAAAAGTAAATGAAGAACATGACCTCTCACCTCAAAATGCAAGCCAAGCAGAAACACTA
This sequence comes from Taxus wallichiana var. yunnanensis, assembly GCA_018340775.1. Taxonomy (NCBI): domain Eukaryota; kingdom Viridiplantae; phylum Streptophyta; class Pinopsida; order Cupressales; family Taxaceae; genus Taxus; species Taxus wallichiana. The sequence goes on along the minus strand of CM031236.1, from coordinate 269,126,972 downwards.
AGAAAAATGCGATCCTAGGAGTGCCCTTTCTATTATGTTTTTTAGATTATGCTATTTAAGGACTAACTCATGAGCTGTAGAATATATTTTTTTGGTGAGGATGGCTTCTACAAAGGAGATCTAAAGGTGAGGCTTGTGGTATGTTATGGCGGGGCGGGCTTTGCTCTAAAGTATGACTCAACAGAGCGGTGAGTGGAGAGTACCATCAATCCTCATATTAGTGCGATCTTTGATAGGTGTTCCCAGGAAAGATGTTGTTTAAGAATATGTATTTTTTTAGAATTTGTGCAAATGTGGCAAGACTCAGAGAGAGAGAGAGAGATGTTATTTCTACAATTTGTTTTTCAACCATCAGTTGGGAATGACTTCCAGCGTATAGGTTGCCCTCAATTAATGTGAGCTAATGCAATAAATTAGAATGCAATGCACTTATTTTAAGCCCAAATCAAAATGTGAAGTTGGATGACACAAATAGATGAAGAGGAAGAGGGATGATCTTTCACTAAAATGTAGAAAAACACGAAGAAATGGTTCTTTTTAAGTACACTAAAAGTAAGATTTCTTTTAGAGAAAATAGAAAGAAAAGGTAGGTTACCAAGGAAGAAAATTAATGCGTATGATGTTTGTAAGGGAAATAAACACACAAGTTTTCCTAGGAATGAATAAAATGCAAGAAACCTGGATGGGTCCCACCACGGCGTCGTGCATAAAATGTTTCACCCGATTCTTAGACGTTTCTTTGAAATATTCGAAGCAGATAGGGTAATAGGCACAGGAAGAATACTTGTTGAAATGTTGGTTGATGGGTTGTTATGTGCGTATGACTTCTGAATCCACAACTAATTATGAGAGCTTCCTTTTGGCTAGGAGGAACTACCTGTAATAGAAATAAAGACCACCAAAAAGAGTTAAAAAATATGTGCAGTGAACTACCTAGCATGTGCTAGATCCGGGAAGTGTGATACTTCCTAGATGGTTGTCAGTCCACTATTTAAAACAATTTAATGCAAGTAGTAAAATAAATCCTATTATAATTTGAAATTATTTAGGTATCTCACTTGAATCACAATAAGAAAGATATAATCTAACAGGCTAGGTTAAAATAAGATCTAAAGGTCAAAAACTGGTTATGGGTCTCTGTAGGTCTGACAGAGGTCTTAAGTAGATCACAGGTGAACAAGAGTGATGTGGAATTAGGTGGATAGGTCCCTGTTTTGGGTTGTATGAGCACATACAGACCGATGCGATTAAGGGTGATTGACGACAGCGTTGGGTGTAATCTTGGTACTGATTCTTATGGAAGACCGAGAAAGCCACAAAATGAGTTTGGGTCTCCTTTATGATTGCACAAAGGACTTTGGTTGGTCAGAATGAGGTACTAGGTGGTTTGGGTGGGATTTGATGAGGTTTTAATGGGTATATGGAGGGGTGAGTATTAACAGAGGTCTATGGGTGGCCAAGAGAACAAAAGGGTGACAATATAATGACGAAATGAAATGAACCAGAGGAATACAACATTCCACTTACTTGGATTCTGGTCTTGGATGCTTTTGAGTGAGGGATGACAATGCTGGTAAGAGGTTGAAGGTTGTAGATAATCACCAATCATAGGATAGCTTCTATATGGGCTGCATGTGCATTCTCTTTTGCTTGATTAGATCAAATCCTTGCTAGGGTGAGTGCTTGATGGTTAGACAAGAGAAAATTTTTGATCTCCTTCCTTGCATGTGTGTTCTCGCTGAAATTCATTCTCAGAAGATGTGATGTATCTCGAAAATGTTCCAATGTCTCACAACCTTTAAAATAAGGTTTTTTTGGGGTTAAAAAGTGACCGACAATAGTTTTGGCTTAAGCGGCGATGGTTAGGGGTAACCAAAGATCGGACAAGGCAGATTTCCTAGGTTTACTAAACTATGGAGATGCTCTTTATTTTTTTGATCTCGTGTCATTAACCCATGAATTAGACTAGAAGCTTCTTGTAAGCATGCAGGAATGTGGTTAGAGAGAATGTAGGCATTGATTTTTAGGGTTTGGGTAATTCTTAGTTAGTTATGGCAAACTTACTAAGAACAGTCTTAGGAGGTGAGTTGGCTTGATGAGGTGTGATGATGGGGTGTATGTGTGGATATTATTTAAATTAAGATATTTAAATAATAAATATGGTGAGGGTAATGAATTAATTTAATCAAATAAATTAAATTAATATTAGTAAAGTGAAGGGGGCCATGGCTAGTTTAATGTGATGAAGGGTGTTAATTTGTCGAGGGACCAAAGGGGAGCATGACCTAATTTTAGTGTCTACAGAGAGGTGAAGACAAGTGAAAGGGATAGCTATAGTAAAGTGATAGGTTGGTGGGAGGAATAAATTTTATGGATGTGGAGAAAGATAAACTACGAGATGAATAATAAATATTACTGAAAGAAAATGGAGGTAAATGAAGAGGTGTTAGGTACTTATTGAACAATATATTTAGAGAACATAGGTGATGAAGATGGTGAGGGTAGAGATCTAAAGAGAAGATCCATTGTATTCATTCCATAGCGATTCAAACCTTCATACTTCTCTGTGTGAATCCATGATCATGGAGAAGATGATGAATGCCAAATGGCTGTCGGGTAATGCTCTCTGTGTGTTTTATTTTTCCTAAGTGATTCAAAATTTGATTACTCCAAGTCTCTATTTATATGAGATCTGAATCGAATGAAAAAACTAGGAAAAGGATTTTGGAAATGTATTTAACCTAATTGGCAATGGTTATGGGACCATTATCAGTTGAGATATAACCGGCACCATCAAGTCAGAATACCTAGGTTGGCCAAAAGTAGCACGATGATTGCTATTTTGGCATGATCTCCAACCTTCTTCTTAGTCTTGAGTGATGGATCATAGAAAGGTAGTAGGAGTCTTTTTAGTTTTGTTAATAGGAGTTAAGTCTAAGTTTAGACTAAGTCCTAGTTGGTTAGGATAAGCTTAGACTTGGTCTTAGGTCATTAATAAGGTTTGAGTGGGTCATTTGAGTGAGGTGGCTAGGTGAGTTGGTTGGGTGAGGTGATTAAGTGAGGATAATCTTTAATTTGATTAAGATAATTAATTAAATTAACATGTGCACCAAGGATATGAATGGGTAGGATATAGTTAATTTATTAAATGATGATTTAATGGAAGTATAGCCCAATTTTGGTGTTAACATTTTCTCCTTTTGTCACGTAGCTTGTATTGTTAAGTGACGATGAGAAAAAGAAGTGGTTCCACAAATATAAGTGGGAGTAAGGTTTCCCAAGTATGGGTAGAGGTGATCCCCCTCAAATGAGGAGCTGATGAGGTGTGAGATGGAATCGGTGAGTGGTTTGATAAATGGGTAAGTGATGAAAGTGAAGGTAGGTGAGTTGTAGGTAAGGGTATGGGCACTTTGGGTAATGGGTAAGGGTCAAATTGGGTAATGGGTAATGGGAAAGGTTCATATCGGGTAATGGGTAATGATAATCAAACACATGCACATGTATAGATTGTGACACGGTACTAGGTTAAAGAGCTTGCAAACTCTACATTATCCAAGGTTGATAGGTTTATCCAAATAAGGTTGAATTGATTCAGGTATCCATGGTATAGGATATGGTCTAGAAACACAACATAGGTTAGGTGCAGGAATGTTTAGGTATGCTCTAGTACACCAAAGGTTTGGTCGGGATAAACGTCAAGGCATTAGGCAAGGTAAGGTTGATAGGCTAAACAATACATGTAAAAATATCACAAGGTATAGCAAGTACACATGTTCAAAGGTCATAAAATGTTGTTCTGATCAGTGTATATAGGTCATGGCATGGGTAAGGCCAAGGTATAGGTAAATAACATGTCCCTAAACACAATTAAGGAAATGTATAGGTAGTTTAGGCTAGTGGGTAGGGTGTAATAGGTGTTGGTGAGGTTACGAGGTATTGGGGTAGTAACATTTGATGTAGGTGAAATGGTATTGGAAGGTGACTGATTCTAGTTATAACGTTACTAACATCAGTTTCGTATGAATGATGCGGGTCATATTGAGTTAGGGTTATAAAATAAAAATCCTTGTTTTAAAGTTTCATTAGGAGATTGTGGCGGTTTATTTTGTGTTGCACATTTCTATTACACTACTATGCATACAAGCATATTGTATGCATGTGGCCAGTTGGTTTGACCTGACATGATTGGTTCTGGGGGATCCGGGTAAGAGTTGGATACAAATGGTGGGTACCAGTTGGTGGGAAGCACAAAGTGGTTAGGGCCACACATGATGTTTTATATTATAGAGGCGATTCTTGGAGAGGATTTCAGAGTCGATATTATGTGGAGAACCTACATTGGATATCCCTCATAGAGGGGTATAATGGAGAATTTAGACAAGCTTCAGCCTCTTGAGGTGGATATAGGGGTAGCCCAAACTGTCACCTAACCTTGTCTACAAGGTTTGGGCTGCCACCGGATGTGCCTCCACCTTTCCCAAAGTACCAAAGAGATGACATGGAGAGACCCATGTCTCCACCATGTCCGAGTGTGCCGATAGGGTAGGAGGAGCAGCCAGTGGATAGGTAGATTGATGATGCTAGAGTCACTAATGGTTACAAGTAGTGGTGGGAGACATAATGATGAGTGACACCACTGAGACTTGGGTATCTTGATCTAGCTACCTTGATAGTATAAATAGATGTATTGCAGGGGAAGGTGGCCACTCTTTATACACAACTCATAGGTGTGTAAAGTCAGTTTACATCATCTCATGCATAGGTGGCCACCCTATAGGCCTAGGTAATAACCTTACAAGCTCCGCTAGCTGAGGTACAGGTACCCACACATGGAGGTCATAGTAATGGAGTATAGGTTGTCATCTTATAGGCACAGGTAGTAGGTTTACAAGGCCATCTGGCCACTATATAGTCATATATTATGGCCTTACAGACCAAGTTACAACACAAAGACCTCCACAGCTCACAAACAAGGTCCCATATTACAGGAAACAATGGCAGGATAGGGTCCCATGGTACAAGGAGGAGGATAGGGGTCATAGGGACATGGATCTAGGCCATGATTAATAGGGAAGAGCTCACAAGTTTTTGTGATACCTATGGCACCACCATAGATGGTGCCTATGGCGAGGTTCAAGGATGCCTTGAATGAGGCCCAATACTATCAAGATTACCTAATGATTGTCGAGATAGATGTCCCATCCTATGTGGAGTATAGGGAACAACAAGTAGCGAGTGAGAGCACTAGATCCCGCACTCATAGTCTTTGGGAGAACATGGGGCCTATGAGCCTAGAGTTAGGGTTAGGGTGATACTATGATTTCATGGAGGCTAGTCCCATGTTAGGGCCAGGAAGATATTAGACAGAGAGCCATGAATGGTGGAGAGATGTTGGCAGTGGTGCCATACTAGAGGAGGAGAGGAGGAGAGAGATGAGACAGTATGGATCAGGTGAGGTGATGATTAGTCACCAGATAGGATTCGAGTATTGATTTTTTATATATACTAGCCTGCGTGTTAATAATAGTGAGACTATACATAAGAGTATTGAGATCTTGATTTTTATACGAGCTGCAATGTGCGAAGAAGATAGTGAGGATGTATCCGATTGATTAAGATACTTGTATTTATTTCTATATGTGTACATATGTATTGATACACAGACTTTCTCATTTATATAGATGATGATACTTATTATATGGATGATGTATCTATGTTTTTAATTTCCATTGTCATTGTGTATTGATGGAAACTAGGTGAATTAGACATGATTGATTCAAGGTCATGTAGTCATGATAGAGTCTAGGTGGTTTAAGCATGATTGAGTCTAGGTTAGTTAGGCATGGTTGAGTTTAGGTCATTTAGGCATGATGGAGTCTAGTATAGGCATGGTGGAGTCAAGGTCATGTAGGCATGATCGAGTTAGGTCAGTTAGGCATGGTGGAGTCAGGTATAGGCATGCTTTGGTCATGTGAGTTAGGCATGATGGAGTCATGTTTTTGGTTTTGATTTAATTTCCAAGTTATTGGTAACATGGAAAAATAAATGATGATGAATTTGTATGTTATGGTGTAAATTTTGGAAATATTTGATATTATGGAAATGTGAAATGATTAATGTATGATATGATGATGTAAGAAATAGGTAGGTAGACATGTTTATATACGTGTATGTTTGTTAAATTTTCAAGTAGTATATAAGATGGAAACTAACTAAGGTAGAGTGTGAATATAAAAATGGGGGATTGGTTAGGGTAAAGAGTGGCCAATCTAACCTCTAAGGGCCCCATGCCCCGTACTTCTTCCTACATAGCCCCAAAAAAAGGGGCCTCAAGCCGATGTAGTTCTTGCATAAGCTAGGAAATAATATGATGAGGTAAAGGGACATGTTGGTAGGTTTTAGGCATAATGGAGTTTAGGTCAGTTAGGTATGGTTGAGTTTAGGTCAGTTAGGCATGGTTGAGTTTAGGTTAGTTAGGCATGGTTGAGTTTAGGTTAGTTAGGCATGGTTGATTTTAGGTCATTTAGGTATGGTTAAATTGAGGTGTTGAAGGCTTGGTCCTATATAGGATAATCAACAAGTAATGAAGAAGGTGAAGGGCGGTGGTGACCAAAAGAGCCACCTAATTGGTAAGAACCAAAACAAATCTACCATACCAAAGATGGTCTTATGAACATAAGACCCTAAAGGTGTTTACATGATTGACTATTCTAAGGGTGAAGAAAGTCACATGATTATGAAATTTCACATTTGTGGTACATCCCTTGAGTGGGCAGGAAATTAGGGTGAAAAAGGTGATGAGGTGAAAGTAGGTTGGTTTTAGCATAACCTAGTGTGAGACAACATGCCGAATTGGCAAGAGACCCAAGATCACAATAGGAAAGTCCATGACAAAAAGTTAATCTTTTTCTTTTTGCTTTTGCTTTTATTTTTGTTTTGATAGACTGATTGATGTGGGAAGTCTATATGGGATGAGTAGATTTTATCCTTGAGGTCTTCATGAAGCTGATTGATGTGGGAAGCTTCATAATATTTTATTTTATTTTATTTTAAAGAATATTCTTCTTATGATGATAGATTATGTATAATATGGCTAGCTTTGTATAGTTTTCCTTCGAGGGAGTAGTTTCTTTATAGAAAGATAGAAAGTGTAGATTTCATTTTTGAGGGAGTCATAATTTTTTTTGGAAGTTTTGACTCAAGAATTTGAATCCCATTTTATTTTTGAAATTGTTTTGTTATTGGAATTTTAAGTCATGGACAAGACTATAAATAAAGATAAGCTCTTGTTTCAAGGAAAAAATATAACACATAGAGGTTAACTATGAATGACAATGGGATTCCATCTTGAAAAAGATGAAAATATCTATGAGAATCATGTCATGAGTAGATCTGTGATACTCATATTGAATACAATTTTGAAAGGTAGTGGGTAATCACATGATCCTGGTTTAATCGTTGATCCTTAGAAAAGGTAAATGGAAGGTGAATGGTGTTCAAGGGATGATAATTAAATAGACAAAAGGAGATATAGGAATTAATTCAACATTAGAATGGTCTAAGATGCAAGGCATTGAAGGGATCAATTTGAGGTTTACCTTCAAGTGAATACAAATGATAAGCACCTGATCTATAGGTATGAATAATGATATAGGGTCCAATCCAATTAGGACCAATTTTCCCCGCTTACTTTTTTCCTCTTTTGTTACATGTTGACTTTCCTTCAGGATGAGGTCATCAACTTGGAAGGTTTGTTCATGGACACGTTTATCATAGGCACATTTAATACATGTTTGGTAGATTTGGGGATGGTCAAGATCATTAACATGACTCATCTAATAACTTGAGAGGTGCCAAATGGTCTTGGTGAAATTCATCATCGTTGAGCATCTCTTTAAGTGAGATATGAAGAGATAGAATCTGGACTTCAAGAGGTAGAACAACCTCTATATCGTAGACCAAAGAGAAAGGTGTGGCAGCAGTTGAAGTATGAATACTAGTGCGATAAGCCCATAAGGCAAAAGGAATGTGTGTATGTCAATCCTTTCCTATATCGTCAACAAATTTCATAAGAATTTTGTTTAAGGTTTTATTGGTTGATTCTGCTTGGCCATTTGTTTGAGGGTAGTAAGGTGAAGAAAAACTAAGTTAAATGCCAAAGGTGTCACAAAGTTTCCATAAGGTTTTGTTTTTGAACTGTTTTCTATTATCAGTGATGAGACGGTGAGGAACAACAAAGTGAGAAATGATGTGATGGTTGATGAATTGAAATATTTTCTCAGATTTTTTAGAAATAAGAGGTATAGCTTATACCCATTTAGTGTAGTATTCAATAGCATTAATAATCCGTTGATGACGTTAGGAAGAGTGATGATTAATCTCACCGACAAGATAAAAACCCCATTGAGAGAAAGGCTAAAGGTCTCGTGAGACCTGTAAGGCATGACTAGGTGTGTTATGAAGATTAGCATGTTCTTTGTCACTTCACATAACATTTGACATAATCAAAATAGTCATTGTTTAGGGTTAGCCGATAATACCCCTGTGTAGAGAATGTGTTTAGTGACAATTAAGCCATTGAAGTGACCTCCACAAATTCTCGTCATGAACTTCCTTGACATTGTAGGGAATTTCAAAACTTTTAAGGCATCGTAAGAGGATAATACGAATGCCATATTTATAAATAAGGTATCCTATGATGACATAATGAGAGACACCTTTGAGAAAGGTGCATTGTCCATTATGGGTAAGGTTTGGAGGTAGAATTGAAAGGGAAAGGTAGTCCACAAACTACTTATACCAAAGGTCACGTGGGTCAAAGTTGAATGGTTCTAACAAGGTTGATGTCTCATAATAGATATGAAGGTGATTGCAACCATTATACTGTGACAAATATTTTCAAATCAGAAGGTGAAGCCGATATTTAAGAAACAAGGCAGGCCATGGTATCCACAAATTTTTAGTGGAATGTGGAGTGGTTTGAAGTTCATAACGGTTAAAGGTAGTCAAAAGTATGTCTACATGATGCTTATACTTTTGAAGTATCTTGTTACGACACTGGTATATACCATTAACCTGGTTTACAACCAATTGGGAATCACCAAAGATATTAATCGATTTAACATCTAAGGTGATGGCGGCTTGAAGACCTAATACGAGTGCTTCATATTCGAGATATTGTTAGTACAATCAAAATCTAATTTGAAAGATAAAGGAAGAGGTTCACTATCAATAGGAATGATGATAACACCAACACTACCACAATGATGACATTTGGAACCATTAAATAGTAAGGTCATTTGGTAAATGGTATCGTCCAAAGAGAGGGTAGTGATGGATTCATCTAGGAAATCAAAGTTAGAGGGCTGATCTCCAGAGAGAGGTGCGTCTACAAGTTGGTCAGCAATAGTTTGGCCTTTGATAGATTTTTGATGAATGACTTTGAGGTCTAGGTCTGTAAGAATCATGAGAAAATGTGCACCACATTGATGTTGGTAGGGCTTGGCATACATGTAATGCAAAGGGTCCAGTATTGGTGACAACAAAAGTTTTTGGTTAAGTAGGTAATGAAAAAGTTTAGTGGAAACAATAACTAAGGCTAAGAGAAGTTTTTTGGTGTGGGTGTATTGGGTTTCATAGTCTAAAATAATATAGCTTATATAATAAACTGCTTGCTCCCGTGTTCTTGGTCATGATGAGTGAACATGACACCCAAGGAATGATCCATACCAGAAATGTAAAGGTAAAATGGTTGGTCATCCTTAGGAGGAATGAGTACATGTGGTTAGAGGATATATTGTTTTAAGGCCTCAAAGGATTTGTGTCATTCATCACCCCATTTGAAGGAGACATCCTTTTTGAGGAGACGATGAAATGGGTGGAAGTGGTTAGAAAGTTACAAAATAAAATGATGAATAGATTACAACTTGCCTTGTAAACTTCACATTTGGTGAAGGTTAGTAGGTGGAGAAATTTCTAGAATAGACTTGATTTTAGTAGGATTGAATTCTATTCCATGCAAAGAAACAATAAAACCAAAGATTTTTCCCGAGAGAAAACAAAGACACACACCGCTTAGGTTGAAGGTGAACACAATAATTGATGAGACAGTCAAAGATGACCTTAAGGATTGTAAGGTGTTCGACTCAATGTTTGAATTTGGAAAGAAGGTCTTCTATGTAATATTCCAATGAGAAATTCATGATATCATGAAATATATAAGTCATAGCCCACTAATATGTAGCACCAACATTTTAAAGGCCAAAGGGCATAAATCAATCATAGAAGGTCACCCAAGGAGTGATGAAGGTTATTGTGTGTTGATATTCTTGGGCAAGTAATATTTTGTTATAACCTGAGAAAACGTCCATGAGTGATAACATTTCATGGCCAAAGTGGCAAGATCAAATAATTGGTCTATACTAGGTAGAGGAAAGTTGTCTTTAGGGTAGGCTAGGTTAAGGTCATCAAAATCCATGCAAATGCAGAGTCCCCTGTCACTTTTGTGAAAAGAATGATGTTTGAGCTCCATTGGGGATACTTAATGGGTAGGATGAAGGAAATCAAGAGAAGGCACTGAATTTATTCTTTCATAAGAAGGGAAATGCAAGGATGTATGTTTTTCAGCTTCTGTTTTAAGGGTTTGGCTTTAGGAATAGTTAAGATATTGTAGACCACAATGTTTCGGTCAATACTAGGCATATCGGTGTAGGACTAAGAAACATCATTGCTATGATCTCGGAGGAATGATGTAAAAATTCATGTTCAAAAACATCTAAAGATTGTCCTATCTTTAGAATGCATGGAGTTTCCTTAGTGTGAATATTGATTTCATTGGTCGATTCGTTTAACATGGTTTATGTCTTAGATGGCAATGACTGGTGAATATAAGAATATTCCGCACCAAGATAAGTGAGAATAGACTCATTGTCCTAACATTGAACAATGTTAATGGATGGTGTATCATCCTCGATCATGTCAAGATACAGGAAGGGGAGAGAAGAGGGAGCCTTGCCATCACGTTGATAAGTCAGAGGTCCTAGGGAAATGGTGTTCAAAATTTTTTTTTAGGAGGAATGGATTCTAGATCCATAGAATCCATGGGTGAAGGTGGTGAATGGAGTGAAGAAGGTTTTTCATCCTAAATGAGGTCAATGTGGGATTTCATGGAAGATGGTTCAGAAAATCCAATACCACTATAGTCTTTGTGTTTATGTGTGGTACACATGATGAAAATATAGTGTCCCTATCCATAGAACCCAAAGCCAAATCCTTTCCATGCGTAGTAGTGGAGGAAAGTGTGGGCGAAGTGGCAACAAGCGAGAGATTGGAGGTTGGATGAAAATGGTCGTGTTTGGGAAGGTAGCTAAGGCGAGTAGGTGGAAGTATCAATTCCACCATATGTTAAGTTTGTATGAAGGTTGGAAGGACAATAAGGGAAACCTCTCTTATGAAGTGATCATAGAGAGGATGTTAGTGAAGGTTACCATACTCTTGAGGAGTAAGGAATGTGTCGATGTTGTATAGGCGATACTCCCCACAAAGTGAGATGTTGAAAAAGGGATCATTACTTGGCATATGGGTAGTGAGAATAGATTAATCACTAGGTGATTGGGAAGAAGAAGTATTGTTTGCTTGATAAGTATATGGGTTACCAGATGAGTCAACTTTAGAGGTTACAATGGCAAAGCGGTGGGAATAGAGGAATTAGGTGTGGGAGAGTTAGCAGTAGCATTGGTAGATGGGGTTGTGAGTGAAGGAGAAGTGGTAGCAATGGTATATTCCTTAACTAGTAAAAGGACATCATTAGGTCAGTATAACATGTTACAGGTTTTGAATGGAAAAGGGTCAATGGGGATGGTAAATTTATGTCCTTCATGTTCAAATTTTACACAACAATGTAAGGTTCAAGAAAAAAAAACTCATGACGCAAATCCAAGGTTGGCCAAGCAACAAGTTTTACTAGAATTCCCACTCTAAGACATAATTTTTTTGGAAAAGTATGGGGGCCCACGCAAATGTGGAGAATGATGGTGCAAAGGGTGGAAGTGATGGCATCATTGAATGAATGTAGCATAACTAGGTTATTATGCATGCAATTTGTAGGGATGTACATTTGGTTGTATTCATGGGAGGAGATGATGTTAATGATGGCACCACCATTAATCATAACACATCCAACACATATATTATTAATATAAATGGAGATGAAAAGGGTGGGATAAAGATCATCTGATTGGAGAGGTATAATCTCGTCATCAAGAGAAATCAAGGGAGGATATTTGGTGAGTAGTGGTATGTGTAGAGGAAGGGAATGAATTGGTGAGAGAAGCCACATGGTGAGGGGTGATAATGGTGGCTGCAGTGTTGGAGAATTAGGTAAAACCTTGATGGATTGTAGAACCTCCATGAGGGCCTATCGATGGGATTCAAAATTTTGGATGAGGTCATACAAATAAATTTTTAGAGGGGATTGGTGCAATTGTTTTATCATTGTACGATGGGAAACCCTGTCAAAAATAGGATATGTGGGTCCTCGGATGGTGATTTTGGTGCGGGTACGAATGGTATAATCGGGTACAGGATTAGTAGATGGGCTGGTTACTTTCTCCTTTCCTTTTTCTTTTTGGCATGAGTGGAAATGTTAACCATATTGATATGGGGTGAAGGAGAAGTTGAGTCATGATATGTGTAGCGACAGGATGGGCAATAGAAGGATGAGGGCATATATTGATGATGTGTAAAGAAAGAAACACATTGACATTTGGTTGGGGTTTGGCTAATTGTCTTATGCGGACCATGTTGATCTCAAATCTTAGAGGCAGATAAAAATTTTGGAGGTGGAGATGTGGATTGTTGAATAGGTAAGGGATGAGGGTATGTGGTGATTAGTGTGGGTGAAATAAGGTCCTCATCTAGAATATCATCATCATCAAAGTTTTCTTCAGGAGGACATAATTAGAGAAGAATGATTTTCAGATCCTTACAGTTTTCTACAACATGTCCTGGAACATGATGGTAAGTACAAATTTTAGTCTCGTCAAACACTTTTGGTTTGGGTTTGAGTGGGTTGTAAGGTCTAAGTGGTGGTAATGTGATGAAAATAGTCTCTAAAAGGTTGTATATAATATTAGTGTAAGATCCCGCGGTGGATCATAGTGTGAATTAAGTGTGGGTTTAGGTTGAAGTGTGGGTGATCATGGTGGGATAGGTACTACATGATGTGGAATTAGAGGTGGGATATTTTTACCACCGGTATGGTAGGTGGTATTTTTAGGCTTGGGTTGTACCTTCTTGGGTAAAGGAAAATGAACTAGCGATGGAAGGTGTTGTAGGATTAACTATCTCTTTGGAGGGTATTAGGTTTTTCAATTTTGGTTACACGCCCTAGTTAAAGGTGAAGGAGGCGTATATATGATGTAGAAGGGAAATCATATGGTGGAAAAGGATGAGTTAGCCAAGGTGATAAAGGAGGCACGGTGAAAGATGTAGGTAGAGGCAAGGTGGATCGTATGAGTTGAAGAGAAGGAAATATCATAGGTAGTGTTGAGGATATTTTTGGTGGTGGGGGTATAGATGGTAAGAAAGATGTAGATGATGGAGAAGGTGTATAATGTGTAGGTATGTTAGGTGTAATAAAGGACCACGATGAAGAAATGGGCTACTACGTTTTTTATTTCCTTGGGTAAGGGTTTCTTTACCAAGGTAAATGGGTGAGGTCCGATGATAGATGAAAGGGGTGAAGATGACAGAGGTGTAGTGGGTGAAACTGGTGTGTGTGGCTTAGAAGGTTGGGTCTTCCTTTTATATGGAGGAATGGTTTTTGCATGGGTTTAGGAAGATGTGGCTAAATCCAATTTTATGGGAGGATGGAATAGGATTGATGTTGGCATGACACCCAAGGTAGTGATGGGTTTAGATGTGGGGGAAGATGTAGGTGCAGGTAGGTTCTTAGGCATAGGAATGGGTTTGGTTATTGGTAAAGGTTTAGGTGTAGGTGAGGGTGATGAAGAAGAGGCCATTTCAACAGGCATGGTCATAGTTTATTGGGTTTCTTGAAATACCTTTGGATAGATCTCAAAGGTATCTGTAGGAGACATTTGCATTTGGGTTGAAAAGGGTAGCCGAAGGCATCCCCAAAGCATGGAATTATCAATGTAATCCAAGTGGTCATCCAAGCATGAAAATGGCACTATTGTAAGAGGACATAATGTTGGTGTATTAGAAATCCCTATAAAATATGTCTGTGAGACATGGAACTAGTTGGCTTTAGACTTCAAAGGTAAGAGAGCTGAGAGAAAATCAATAGGATCTTGGAAGGCTAATGGGGAATTTTCACCGATAGGAAGTGGCACGTTTAAAGGATCTCCTATGGGTAGGGGAGATGGCATGTTAGATGAGTTAGGTTCCTCTTTTGGTGGTGAGGAAGGAAAGGATGACTCTCCCATGGGTAAGAGAGTTACCACCACGGGTTTTCATTAGGTTGCAAGGTGGGTGGTGAAACTGCATCAGCAGAAATTGTGGACTCCTCCGCGGGTGAAGGGGGAGATGAAGGAGACTCCTCTGTGGGTGAAGGAGTAGATGAGGTAGGCTCCTTTGTGGGTAAAGGAGCTCATAATAGAATATCCTTGATAGATGGGATATGAGGAAATTGAGGAATGGTTGGTATGACTTTGAAAACATCATGGAATTCACAGACATTATTGTCATTGGTTGAAATTTCACCACTTTGGTTAGATGACGGGGTATGATTAGGGAATGGTTTCTTGAAGATATGCAAGTTTTTATTTTCAGGTGTGTTCAGGTTTTCTAGGATGAGATCTCTATTATCTAACATTTCTTGGACAATGTTCTTAAAGGTTATACAATTACCATTGCTATGGCCCTTTACACGATGATAGCTACATTAGTCATGTTCCTTTTACCATGTAGGCATAGGATGAGTAGGGTCAAAACCAATATGTGGTTTTATGGGTGGAAGAGTAATGGATCCAAACTTAAGAATTTTTTCTAATACTAAAGAATAAGGCTCCCCGATTGGCGTGCATTTTTCGTTGCTCTGTCCGAATTGAAAAGTTTGAATGCAAGAAAGGTTGGAGGTAGGTTTTGATTGATTAGAGGGGTGAGATGGGCCGCCCTTTAAAACTACTGTGTTGGTAGATACTTTGGATTTTGAATAATTATTTTGGGGTTTTGAAGAAGAGGAGGAGGTATCATTTTAAGGCAACAATTTTGTTTTGTAATTGCATTTTCTTCTCTTCAATGGCTCGAATTTCTAGTTTTTGCACCATGGTTAATGCCTCATCAAAGGTACAAAATGTTTGTACATGGAGAGTTGGTGAGATGTTCCTAGAACAATCTCTTACTCAATATGAAATTAGAGAGGATTTTTTTCTAGACATTATATGCAGAACAAAATGTGTCTCAATAACATGCATTATTAGTCATCTTTTCGACTAGGGTATTCAAGGTAACGAGTAGGAGAAACTCATGAACCAACATAAAAATGGGGGTATAATTAAAGGGGTACATGTTGGAAGCACAATGGATTGATAGGGGGTCTGAATTAGTCCTTACAAACCAAATTTAATTTCAAATTACTTATTAAATCACAAACCTCTTATACAACCATTTAATGTGTACACATCATTAAAGAACATACATACAATTAGCCAGAACAAGAGAATAAAAAAATAAAACAATATATAAGTGGGAAACACTCATGGGGAATAAAAACAACTAAAATATAATATTTATATTGATATGTTTGAAATTTAGTGAGACACAAACCCCATAAGGATCACCAACCCGTAGTTTAGTAGAGTAAAAAACCTACAAGGAGAACCAACCCCTAGTTTTGTGAAGAATAAAATTCATAAGGAGGATACAATCCCCAAGATTATAAATCACCCACTCAACCACCTTATGATGGATATCTATAAGTTTTTTTCTACCACAACTGATGGAGATCACAAATTCAACAAACACTTCTTAAAACCCTTGTTCAAACGGGTTAGGTATTCAAACTTGCACCTTCTTCACTTTTGAATGCATCAAACCATTGCACATACTCTTGCTATAATTATTCAACATTTTACAAACTTTCTTAGCTCTCAAAACATTCCTTCAAAGTTGCAATTCAATCAGACCTAGGCTGCACTTTTCATACTCTCTCAACTACTTCAAAATAACACTAAAACAATCACTTTTATAGGATCTCCTTGATTAAAATTAAAACTAGGTCAGTTTCCAAAATTTTATTCAACCACAACAACTTTCAAAAATCCCATATGAATCATTAAAACATTAAAATTTGACCCATGTAGGTTGGTCATGCCTAAAACCTACCACCTTGCACCAAAATGCCTCAAAACCCCGTCACTAGGACGAGAACAATCCACTTATACAAAAATAATGATTATTAAAGCTTCCAAATTAACCAAACATGAGTGATATATCAAAAAATCATTCATTTCTGTAAATTTAATTTAACTAATGAAATATTTCATTAATTGAGCCGACCGGCTCACAACCTTCACCAAACAGTGCATCCAACATCTTGTCTTCACCTTTGGGCCTCAAGATCACCCAAGATGATCTCAACTATGGAATGTGAAAATTATATGGAAACCCTATAACTTGTATAAAAATATAAGAAATTAATACCTCTTGAAACATCCATATAATCGAACAAAAACAACTTTACACTTCACTAAAACAAGGTTCCCAAAAATAGTCTTACAAACTCAGCTAGTTTACACCATTTCTATCAATTCCAAGACCTCCGAATGTATTCAATAGTAATAAAATTGATCCCAAGTCACTTTATAGGTGGTATAAATCATCAACTACATCATCTCACGCATCAACCAACTCAACATTTCAATTAAAAAGTCATGTTCTAAAAAAATAAAACCTTCATCTCTAAAAACTAACTTGGATTCCCATCAAATATAATTATTTCAAAGGATTCTTAGTAAATTAATGAAATAGATAAGGGTATTAGGCCAAGCAAGAATACTTGTTTGTAATGTTGATTTAAGGTTATGCATGCGTTCTAATTTCCTGATCCAAGTTGACTACGAGAGCTACCTTTTAGCTAGGAGGAACTACCTGTAAATGCAAAACAATACCACCACATAGAGTTAAACCATAAATGAGTGGATTTACTAGAGGAAGCTAGATCCAAGAAGTGTGATGCTTCTTGAATAGGATGTCAATCCCCTTTTTATATAACAATATTAATGTTATTTAAAATATACATGAAATAACGATCCTATTGGAATTGAAATGATTTAGGTATCTCATATAAAACAATAAGAAAGGTCAGGTAAAAGGTGATTGAGGTCAAAATGGGTCAGGTGATTGGTTAGTGTTGTGTTGTAGGTCTGGTACAAGCTCTGGGTAAGGTATGGTAAAGATTAGAAATGGTTATGGGTTATTAGGAAGTGGGTATTAGCTAGTTAGTCTGAGGTACATTACCAAACATAGTAACCGATGTCGGTTGTATGACCGATACATGTTAGGAAAAATGATCGACATCGATTGGCTAAGTGAAATCGATAGGGGAAATCATCATAAAATTATTTGAGTTGGTTTTTTAGACTCCCTCTGATTGCATAGAGGTTGGAAATGATGAGGGTGATGTCATAAAATGGTCTTGAAGAATTAAAGATGATTAGAATAAGGTGAAGACAGCTGAAATGGCCGGTATTGTAAAGTGATAGGTTGATGGGAGGAAGGAATTATACGAGTGTGGAGAAAGATAAACTACTAAGATGAATAATAAATCTTACTGAAAGAAAATGGAGGTAAATGAATAGGTGTTAGGTACTTACTAAATAGTATATTTAGAGAACATAGGTGATGAAGATGGTGAGGGTAGAGATCCAAAGACAAGAGTTGTTGTATTTGTGTTACATCAGTTCGAACCTATGTGCTTCTCTGTGTGAATATGTGATTGTGGAGAAGAAGATGAATGCCAAATGGTTGTTGGTAGTGCTCCCGTGTGTTTTCTTTTCCGAATGCTTCAGAAATTTGAGTGCTCCAAGTCTCTATTCGTATGAGATCTGAATCGAATGACCAACCTAAGAAAAGGATTTTAGAAATGTATTTAACCTAACTGGAAACTGTTAGGGGACTGACATTGGTTGAGATATAATCGGCGTCGGTCAAGGTAGGAATATCTAGGTTGGCCAAAAATAGCTAGATTGTTGCTATTTTTGCATGACCTCCAACCTTATTCCGAGTCTTGAGTGATGGATCATGGAAAGTGTTGGTACTCAAATTTGTTCTCCTTTTGATCCGATCAAGCATCGAGAGATATGGCATGAATATTGAATTCATATAGATCTTGATGTGTGTCATTTTGTAGCCGGGGATGTGATCTAATTGACACTCAGATTTGTGGGGAGATGGATAGCACCATGAAAGGATCTGTTCTGACCCTCACTATTCTAGGTTGTGCCTTTCAACCAAGGTAAGAGATCCTATATTGTAACCCCCAAATGGTGAAGGAGATGAAGATATCCCTCAATTTATGCAAGTAGTATGAAAATTCCTTGGGAAAATATGATCAACACTCCAAATATGACTTTCACAAGTTGTCACTCCCAGATTATGGAGATATTTTCAATGCAAGGCAAGGGTTACTAAAGACATTGTATAATCCTGATTTGCCTTATACATTTTTGTAAATGGATTGTATTCTTTTGTTGACACACAATGCAGATGCATGGGTAGTATGGGTAGGATGGGTTGTTTAGAATGGTTTTTTGGTGGGGTATTGATGAGACAAACTGGGATATATCAGATCTTTGAAAACCTCTACAATACTTGAATCAACTATTAAATAAAATGCTTCAAATAATCAAGACATTCTTTTAACCGAGAAGAGGCATAAATGAAAGCCTAGGTAGCACTCTTCTCACAATATTTGAGAACTCATGACAAAATATTAAAGTAAAGAACTCAATTAAACACAAAAATCCTTGATCAAACCACGCCTAAGGTGTCCCCAAAGGCTTACAAGAAATCTTTGTAGTCAAGGAAGGTAAAGTGATTTTAAATTTGTTTATCTCCTTATCGATGAAGGCTCTTGAATATGAGATTGCAAATGCCACTAAACTATCAATAAGAAATGGAGATCCTATGTGATTTCTATAGACTTTCAATGCAAGATTGCAACAAGAAAAATGAAAACTATTTGCAGGCATTTAAAAAAGTATAATGAGACACCATATTGCCCAAAAAAATACAAGATTAACTCAAAAGCTTGTTAGATTCATCAGCAATGGAGAGTTTCATGAACAATCTTAGGGCTTTGTGATGGCTATCAACTTCTAACCAACTCACATACATGAAGATCCAACACAGAAGAAATTATCCTAGTTCTTTGGTGGGTTTCTTCAAAGATGAGCTTTCTCTAAGAATTTGCTCGTGATTTTTAATTTTTTCCGACCTCTTAGAATTTCTCCAAAATTCATTATATACCTCATGCCACATTGGAGCCTTCTTTTCCAAGAAAATAATATGCCATGGGATCAAGTTTGTTACAAAACAATCATCATGATTCAATGAAAATGACATCAAATAGAAAAACACTCACAAGTTATCATGGGTGCCCAAAAAGATTAAATCATTACAAATATTTGGATCATTATCCATCCTAGAAGCATGTTTTTCATCATTGAGGCATGAAAACACCCTTTACTCATCATTTCACCTTTTCACCCTTTAAAATTACCTCTGCAACTTTTAATTTGACATTTCACGTGTTTGCTTGGGCTAGGGAAAAATTTATTTCAAAATCACCTCAGATCAAAGAATTAAGCCATGAAAGTGATGCCAATGATCCTAGAAGGCCAAGATGACACAAAATCACTATAAATTTGATGAATTTTGATGCAAAAATCATGATTCCAAGCTTCCTGGAGCTCCCATGGTGGTCAAAACAAATGGATGCACAACAACCATCGATCTTATCCATCTTTTAATCCTAGCCCTCCATGTGGAAGATGCGGACTTAGAAATAAGCTTGAGTTACCTTTTTAATTTTTTGGATAAGGCTAGACACGTGGCAAAAAATGATTGGAAATCAATTCGGGTTCATCCTTTGTCTTTTTGACATTTTTGAAAAAATGGAAAAATTTGACTTTTTTCTCGCCCCTCCGCCCTTGAAATTTGGACACGACACGTGAAACATGGTGGGTTCAATTCTGTGCATTTTGACCTTTTTTGAAAAATTGGAAAAGTTTCAATTTTTGCCCCACAGGCCTGTAGCTCCAATTTCTCCTTCACCACGTGTCGCTTTCTCTATCACTAGAATCCGCGGGTCCAATTTTCAATTTAATTCCCTTTTTTGCTAAGGTAAAAATTCAATTTTCCTTCCGCCCGGCTGCTTACTTGCTTTGCCTTCGCCACGTGTCTCTTTGTGATTTTTCATGGGACAGTCTCCAAATATTGATTTTAAGCCTTCTTTGCAAAAGGGAAAAATTCCCTCCGCCTCCACCGGCCCGCCAACCTGCCTTATCCTTTGCCACGCATCCATCTCTCGATTCGCCATAGGGGCATGCTAATTTTTTTTATTTTGAACTCTTTTGTGAAAAAGGGAAAAAATCCCCTTTACCTTTGTGGCCCACACTTCCCTCGACCTTGATGTTTGCCACATGTCATCCTCTGATTGGAGTGGGGGAAAAACTGATTTTGAAATTTTATAGAATTAGAGCCAAAAAACTCTAAGTCCCCCTCGGCCCTGCACTTCCATTTTGAAACTTTTAGGACACGTGTCCTCTCCCGATTGGATGCGGGGTTTTGTGCCAATTTTTGACTTTAAAATTTTTTTCAAAATAAATTCAAAATTTTTAAAGGATATCCGACTCCCCGCCTCTCCTCATCCAATAAGAAAATGCCATGTAGGTAACTTTGAAAAAGGTGGAGCTTCGAAGCCTAAATTTGCCACTTTTCCAAAAAAGCAAAAAATGACAAATTAGAAACATTTTCTACCACTCCTCGGCCTAATGAAAACCTGTCACATTGCCAATACCTCATGAGGATGAATTTGGCGGGAAAATGACACCCGTATGACCATCAAAATGCAAAAAATTCAAAGGATGCCCTAGAATTCAATTTTTTCACCAAGGATGGCAGATTTTTTCAAATTTTTATCAACTCGAACCATGTTTTTCAACATTTTCGACCTTGGGATTGGATTTTCAAATACAAAGAAGCATGAATTGATTAATTTTGATTTTTCCATGATCTAGCAAAGGGAAAAATGACACTACCCACAAAATTGGAAAAAATAGGGCACAGTAAAAGGGAAAACTTGGAATATTCCTTCAAATTAGGGCAAAACAACAAGTTGGAGGGGAAGAATTTTAGACCATCAATTCAAAGGGTAAAATGTTTTTGAGAAATTACTGATTTCAAAAATCAGGGCAACATGGTGCAAGCTCAAAAATGTCACCAACATCAGCTCTTGCTTGGGGATGGGAACTCCCAGTGAGTGCCATAAGGACAAAATGTAGACCAAGTGCCAAAATATCCATTGGGAAAAGGAGTCACGAGCCAAAATCACCAAAAACTAGTTGAGAACCCAAAAAATGCTGCCACATAGCAAGGAAAACCACAAACCGACAAAACACCAAAAACAGAGTGAAAAACCAAACACTATACACTGTACAAGTTGGTGCATACCTCAAATTTAGGGATTAATCCAAGAAATGCTTTAGATGTCTACCATTAATAGGTAGTTCAAGCAATTTCCCATCTAAATCTTTGAGAAAAAAGGTATTCTCTCCAATTATGATATCAATGGCATAAGGGCCCATCCATAATGCATCAAATTTGCCATGCTTACCCTTGTCTTCATGCCTACTATCCCACAACAAAACCAGATCTCCAACATTGAAGGCTCTAGGAGTGACCTTCTTATCAAACAATCTCTTCAAATTTTCCCTAAATCTAACATGCCTTTGATGGGATGCTCTTCTCTCCTCATCAAGCTCAATAATCTGATTGATCCTTGATTCATATGGGCCAAGCTCTTGATCTTCTAATTGTTGGGAAAACTAAAATGAAGATAATTGCAGTGCAAGGGCAATAAAGCCTGGTTTCCATACACCAATTCAAATGGGATTTTACTAGTATCTCTTTTAGGAGTTATCCTATCAGCCCAAACTACAAACTTCAATTGTTCACCCCATTTCTTCTTATTTTGCTCCAAGGTTCTTCTAATGATCTTCAACAAATTCTTATTACTAGACTCAGCTTTTCCATTCCCTTGGGGGTTATAGTTTGAAGAATAAGTCAGATTGATTCCATATTCATTACAAATTACCATTAAAGGTTTAGCTCTAAAGCACATGGCATTATCAGCTACAATCTTGACTGGGACTCCAAATCTACATATGATTTGATTCAACAAGAAGTCCATAATTATTTGGTGTGTTGCTTTCTTGGTGGGGATTGTCTCTACCCATTTTGTAAAATAATCAGTGACTACAAGGATCCACTTATGGCCAGCACTAGAAGGATCTGAAATCTCACCAACGAAGTCCATCCCCCATTGCTTGAAAGGAGCTTCAATTGATATAGGATACAAAGGAAGGGAGCTGAAGATTACAGTCTTCTAGAGAAACATTGGCCACTATCACATTTTCTAACCAGCTAGGTTACATATTTGAAGAGAGTAGGCCACCAATAACCATATCTCAAAATATTATGTGTTGTTACTCTTCCAGAAAAGTTTCCTCCACAAAATCCCCCATGGAAATCAAAAACTATCTTGGGAGCTTCATCTTCAGTTATGCATTTCAAGAGGACACCTTCAGGGTTCTTCCAAGCCAAACCAAGGTCTGTGATGATATACTTTTAAGAAGCCAACTTCAGGGATCTTTTCTAATTTTTATTTAAGTGACTAGGGCAGCACAGGTGTCTGAGGTAAAAGATCACATCTTTGTACCACTTAGAACTTACCAACTTTGCAAGCACATCTACCCTTTCTTCCTCTAGCTGATTCACTTCCACATTCTGCAAGTTGCTCTCAGCCATGAGCTTAGCAAGGCCCAAACTGCATACCAAATTTGTGGTTTGGATGTCCATATCATACTCTTGCAGGATTTTCACCCACCTAAATATTTTGCTTGAGATATCCTTCTCTGATAAGATGTCTTTCACCATGGTGTGGGGAACATAAGCAACAACTTTTGAACTCAATATATAAGGCTTGAAAACCTTTGTTGCTTTCACCAAGGAAAATGCTTGTTTCTCCATGATTGTATACTTCAACTGAGCTGCTTGTTAAGCCTTACTAAAGAAGGCAATAGGCCTCTCAGCCCCATTCTCATCCTTTTGTAGTAAAAAAAAAGCAATACTATACTCAGAGGAAAAGGAAAAGATTTGGAAAGGCCTCTTATAGTTTGGGGCTGCTAAAATAGGTGCATGTTTAAGTGCATCCTTAATTCCTTCAAAATATTGAATGACAACCTCCTCCCACCTGATAAATTTGTCCTTCTTTAGCATGCTTGTGATTGGAAAAGTCAACTCAGCAAAGTTGGAAACAAACCTTCTAATAAAATTAATTTGATCAAAGAAAGATTGGATGCCTTTCTTGGTTCTTGGGATAGGTACTTTGCTAATTACTTCCACTCTCTTAGGGTCTATCATAACACCATATTTTGACATAATGTGACCAAGTAGCTTGGAATTTTGCATGCCAAATTGACACTTCTTTGGATTAAGAGAAATTCCATACTCCCTACATCGATTAACATCTTCTCCAAGTTCTGCAAATGATCACCTCTCTAACTTGAAAACACAGTCACATAATCTTGGTAAACTGTAATGAACTCTTTGATGTAACCAAAAAAGCAACATCCATTGCTCTTTGAAAAGTGGCACCAACATTCATCAAACCAAAGGGCATCCTAATAAAAACATATGTTCCCTAAGGAGTAGAGAATGTTGTCTTAAGTCTTTTTGATTCTTTAACAACCACTTGATTGTATCCAGAGAAAACATCCAAGGTGGACAACAATTTAGATCTAGTTACTAACTCTGCAACATGTTCTCCATGTTTGGCAAAGGATAATTGTCTTTTAATGAAGCTCTATTTAGGTTTCTAAAGTCTACACAAAGTTTGATATCTCCATTCTTCTTTTGACTAACACAAGTTTCTGCAACCCACAATAAATACCTTGTGGGCTGAATGATCCCTCCATCTCTCAACTTCTTTAACTCCTCTTGAATTTTCATGGATAGGAGTGGATTAATTGGCCATTTATTTTTTTTTAATGGTTTGTCATTTGTTTCAAGAGGGATATCATGCTGAAATAAGTCTTCTCTATATGCTTTCAGCTCTAAATATGACCATGCAAGACAGTCCTGATATTTCTTTAATAGATGAACATAAGACTATTTCTCCTCTTTGTTTAGACTGCTACCCAACCAAAATTTTCTTGGTTTATCCTTTGTTCCCAAGTCATGCTCTTCCACATCCCTTGAGGTAGACATGTTTCTATTGATGATGCAATCAACATTGTTAAAATTAGACTCAAGAGCAATAAGGCCTCTAGGAATGGTGTTAGTTTTAAATTGAATAATATATTTTCCAAACAAAGTCTCTCTTCCTTCAGTCATACACACCATTGGTTCCCAATCAATATGCTGATCTACAAACTCACCTTGATTTTTCAAGAACCTTCGCACTTAAGAATCATCATCAAACACTTGCCAATGCTTGATGTTTTCAGGGACAACTAGCCTAGTCAACACTTCAACATTGTAATCACAATAAGGTGAAATGGTGAAAACTCCAAATCTTGACCCTAACATTGCTAACTTTTCAACAGTAGCATTCAAAATTTTGTTATGGTGCATAATATTGAAGGAATCAAACATCTCAACTAGATCCCAAATTGCATGCTTATACTACTTCATCCACTGATTTTTTGTAGCATACAGTTTTCTTATTTGTTTAAAAACTAACTCGAATCTCTCTTTGTAATGATGTCGTTGACACCATACTTCCATGCAATTCTCAGACCCAACAACAAGGCTTCATACTCAGCATTGTTGTTAGTACATTCAAAATTAATCTTGAAGGAAAAAATGAACTCTTCCAAGCTATGAGAAATATGAATTACACCAGCACCATTTCCAAATTTGGAGTAAGCTCAATCAAATAGCAAGGTCCAAGGAGAACATATATGTTCAAGGCACTTTGACTGATCCACTTTGTATTCTTTTCCATCAGCAAAACCAATAAAATTATCAGCATCAACATCAGCAAACAATACTTCATAAGTAGCATTGTTTGGATCCTCAATTAGATGTAACATTTTCTCTTCTCCATAGATCTTGAATAGGCTACCCTCAATGGGAATGGTGGAAAAAGATATATCCATTTGGACACTCCCTCCAACACTTGTAGCCCACTTTCTTGACAAAATCATACCGCATTTGGCAGGGAAATCAACAATCACAACATCTAATTTTAAATTCCTCCTAGGATAAGATGCAAGCTACACAACCAAATATCATCACTTCTCTTGAGTCCATGGTAGTACACTTTCCATAGGCTGTTGTCACTTTGATATCCAACTCATTCATGACTTATAGAGGCATGACATTACATGATGCACCAGAATCAAACATACAATTGTGAAGTAGCTTATCCTTTATGATCAAAGTTGTGAAGAATGGATCAAGATTCAATTGGGAATCAATAAAAGAAGTCCCCAAATATACCTCAGGTGTCTCTCCAAGATCTTCTACTACTGGTGGTGTTTCAAGGTCAGCAATTATTTGAGGAGGAGTCTCAACAACATTTACATTTCTGCCTGGAGTGATATTCTCTTCCTTCAACCCCAAGTACTCAAATGCTCTCTTCTTATGCTCAGGAATTCTAAGCAACTCAATGATTGGAGCACTCACTTTAATTTTGATCAATACTTGGGCTATGTCATAGGGGAAACTCTTTGGAAAAACAACATTGGAAGGGAGAAAAGAAGATTCATTAGATGGAAAGGGATTCTTGGCAGCTTGGGCATGAGGAGGACTGTAATTTTTGCTTGGGACAGTAGAGCTTTTAGCAAGTGTTTCTTTCCTAGGAGCTTCTTTTGGAATGTTTGTGAGAAAGGGTGTTTTAGGTTTGGCTTGAGGCCCACTTCCTTTAACAACTTTTCTTCTAGTGTTATAATATTTCTCTTGAGCTACAACAACATTCATCAACAATTGTCTATCTTCCTCCGAATGGA
The DNA here is from genome assembly GCA_018340775.1 of Taxus wallichiana var. yunnanensis. Lineage (NCBI taxonomy): Eukaryota > Viridiplantae > Streptophyta > Pinopsida > Cupressales > Taxaceae > Taxus > Taxus wallichiana. The sequence goes on along the minus strand of CM031236.1, from coordinate 269,100,714 downwards.
TACCACCATCATACTTATTAATCATCAAAGCTCTTAAGTATTCAAATTCATTGTTAGGAATTTCAAAATCTTGCACTACATCAACTTCAAGAGCATGAGGGGAAGAAATACTTGTACCTATTTGATGCAATCCCAAAAAGTTGTAGCTGTCCTAGTACTTATTACTTCAGTAGATGTTGCTCCTCCTTGTGAGCTTGAAGAACAACCCATCATGCAAATATCATCATTAGCACCATCCTCATTATCATCCTCACCAACTTGCTGGTCCACTTCACATGGAGGATGAGGAAGAAAACATCTATCACACCAATCCATATCAACAACTTCATCAACAAGCAGCAACCTTGACAGTTAGAGGGTTAGGAACCAATCTACTTTCACATGCTTGGGGTTATCTATTTCCTCCTCCCATAGGTCCTTTACCTCTATCATCATGTCTTTGATCACCCCTAGGAGGATTTCCAAATATATCATGGTTTTGTGCTCTTTGCTGATCTTGTGAATTTTGGCCAATTCCCTTCTCATCTCTTGCCAACTTGTATGACATTTCTTTGACAACCCCGCCAAAGTCTTCACAACCTCTTCTAAATCAGCACCTTTTCTAGCTTGAGGTTTTTTCAAGGTTTATCAATTTTACACCATCTCTCTTGAGAGGTTTCCAAACAATGTTGATATTATTTTAAACTTGAAGTGCCATGGTGAAAGCTTGTCTTAGATTGGTAGGGTTCTTGTCTCTTAGGTAATAGGCTACCTTTTTATCAAACACATCTACATATTTGATTATACAAGATTCATCACAAGGCCTCAAACCAATAGGAAACCCTTCTTAAAGTTTTGTTAAATCTTGTGTTGAAGTCATGGACTGATTCATTAGGGTTCTTATTGATATTCTCAAACTCAAACAAAAGAAATATAGGATCAGTCTTGTCACCATATTGCAACCTAAATGCATTTTTATTTCAGTCCATGAATCAATAGAATTATTAGGTAGAGCCTTGTACCAATCCCTAACATCTTATTCTAGTGTATGAATGAACAATTTGACATACACATCCTCAAACTCTATCTCAAAATATTCCATAATATTATCAAAAAGTTTGAGATGCTAATCTCTAGTCATAACATTGTTACCTTGAAACTTTGGTAACCTATTTCTCACATCTTGTGGGATAGAATTTGGATACCCAACCATTCCTCTACGAAATTTATGGGACCAAAAGTGTTAACAACAAATGGGATTTTAGGTGGATGATTATCCATGCTATTTTGTGGTGGTGATCTTGGAGGAGAAACAAAATAATGAGGAGTGAGAGGTCTTTGGGGAATGGGAATGAAATCTTCAAAACGTATCTCTCTTAAGGGCTCTCCTTCTTGATGATCTGGAAAATTTAGAAAATTTAGAAGAAAATTTAAGTGCAGGCCTTTTGAATGCACAAGAAGGTTCCTCACGTAATGGGGAATTCAAATTAGTAATAGGATTTTCTAAATCAGATCAACTTGAAGAGGAATTGTAGTCCTCAATAACAGGATGCTCACTTTCAAACTCAACAATAGGGATATCCTTTCTTGTAGCCAAGTATCCAACAACCTTCCACACTTTTCTTCCCTCTAATTATGAGTTTCTTGAATCTATAAACAACTTCTTAGCAGAGTCCTTGATGAAGAGATATCTTCTTCCTTCCAGTTTTGCAGATTTGAGCAACAAATTATAAATCATAGAAAGGTAATACAAATTGGTATTTCAAGATCAAATCAGCGTGGAGTCGCCACTAAGGAATTTCACCTTAATTGTGCAAGAATGTACTAAAATAATCATCAAATGTTTTCTAGTACTGAAACCTTTGCAAGGATTTATAAATCAGACCTTCTTCTTAATTCAATCAATCACAATGCACCCAAAGTGTATGAACTGTTAGGAAATGGAAAAAGGGCTGAGACAAAACTTGAAACCCTTGTTTTTTAACTTACATATCTAAAGTATAGAATGATATTTTAACAATGTAGCAGCTCAAATACTTGAATACACAAAAGCTCAAACTCTTCAAACACTCCACAAACACCAAGAAATTCCAAGAAGTCCCTAAAGAATAACGCTTAAAAATGTTGGTACCCAAATTTTTTCTCCTTTTCATTCTGAGCAGCACCAGAGATATGGCATGAAGCTTGAAGTTAGATAGATCTTGATGTGTGTCATTTTGTAGTCGGGGATGTGATCTAACTGACACTCATATTTTTGGAGAGATGGATAACATCTTGAAAGGATCTGATCTGACCCTCACTATTCTAGGTTGTGCCTTTCAACCAAGGTAAGAGAACCTATATTGTAACCCCTAAATGGTGAAGGAGATCAAGATATCCCTCAATTTATGCAAGTAGTATGAAAAGGCATTGGGAAAATATGATCAAGACTCCAAATATGACTTTCACTAGTTGTCACTCCCAAATTATGGAGATATTTTCAATGCAAGGCAAGGGTTACTAAAGACATTGTATAATCCGGATTTTCCTTATGCATTTTTGTAAATGGATTGTATTATTTTGTTGACACACAATGCGATGATGTAGGGTAGTATGGGCTGTTTAGAATGATTTTTGGTGGGGTATTGATGAGAAAAATGGGATATATTAGATCTTTGACAACCTCTACAATACTTGAAACAACTCTCGATAAAATGCTTCAAATAATCAATACATTCTTTCAGCCGAGAAGAGGCATAAATGAAAGCCCAGGTAGCACTCTTCACACAATCTTTGAGAACTCACCACAAAATATTAAACTAAAGAACTCAATTAAACACAAAAATCCTTGATCAAACCATGCCTAAGGTGCCCCCAAAGGCTTACAAGAAATCTCTATAGTCAAGGAAGGTAAAGTGATTTTAAATTTGTTTATCTCCTTATCAGATGAAGGCTCTTCTAAATATGAGATTGAAAATGCCACTAAAATATCAACTAGAAATGGAAGATTGGAACAAGAACAATGAAAAATATTTGCAGGCATTTAAAAATGATAATGAGACACCATATTGCCCAAAAAAACACAAATTAACTCAAAAGCTTGTTAGATTCATCAGCAAGGGAGATTTTCATGACCAATCTCGAGTTGTGTGATGGCTATACACTTCTAATGAACTCACACACATGAAGATCCAACACGTAAGAAATTATCCTAGTTCTTTGGTGGGTTTCTCAAAAGATGAGCTTTCTCCTAGAATTTTCTCATGATTTTCAATTTTTCTTGAACTCTTACAATTTCTCCAAAATGCATTATATACCTCATGCCACATTGGAGCCTTCTTTTCCAAGCAAAGAATATTCCATGGGATCAAGTTTGTTACAAAACAATCCTCATGATTCAATGAAAATTAAATCAAACAGAAAAACACTCGCAGTGCTAGATGTGCCCAAAACGATTAAATCATTACAAATATCTCTGGATCATTATCCATCCCGAAGCATGTTTTTCATCATTGAGTCATGCGAACACCTTTTACTTATCATTTCACCTTTTCACCCTTTAAAATTACCTCTGCAACTTTTAATTTGACATTTCACATGTTTACTTGGTCTAGGAAAAATTTACCTCAAAATCACCTCGATTAAAGAATTAAGCCATGAAAGTGATGCCAATGATCCTAGAAGGCCAAGATGACACAAAATCACTATAAATTTGATGAATTTTGATGCAAAAATCATGATTCCAAGCTTCTGGAGCTCCCATGGTGGTCGAACAAATGGATGCACAACAACCTGTTGATCTTATCCATCTTTTAATCTTGGACCTCCACATGGAAGATACGGACTTAGAAATAATCCTGAGTTACCTTTTTAATTTTTGGATAAGGCCATATACGTGGCAAAAAAAGATTGGAAATCAATTTGGGTTCATCCTTTGTCTTTTTGACATTTTTGAAAAAATAGAAAAAATTGACTTTTTCTCCGCCCCTTCGCCCTTGAAATTTGGAGTCGACACGTGGCACATGGTGGGTCCCATTGGGATCGTGCTTCAATTTTGTGCATTTTGACCTTTTTGAAAAATTGGAAATTTTTAAATTTTTTCCCCGTGGGCCCACACTGCGATTTCTCCTTCTCCACGTGTCGCTTTCTCTATCGCTAAAATCCACGGGCCCAATTTTCAATTTAACTCCCTTTTTTTCTAAAGGAAAAATTCAATTTTCCTTTTGCTAGGCCGCCTACCTGCTTTGCCTTCACCACATGTGTCGTTGTGATTTGTCGTGTGCCAAAGACTCTAAATTTTGATTTTAAGCCTTCTTTGCAAAAGGGAAAAAATTCCCTCTTGCCTCCATCGCCCACCGACCCGCCTTATCCTCTCCGCCACATGTGTCATCTCCGATTCTCCACGGGGTACTCTAAATATTTTTATTCTAAACTCTTTTATGAAAAAGGAAAAAATCCCCTTTTACCTCCACGGCCCACACTTCCCTCTAACCTTGATGTCCGCCACATGTCCTCCTCTAATTGGAGTGGGGGAAAAATTGATTTTGAATCTTTATAGAATTAGAGCCAAAAAACACTAAGTCCCCCCTCAGCTTGCACTTCCATTTTGAAACTTTTAGGACATGTGTCCTCTCCCAATTGGTTGTGAGGTTTCACCAATTTTTACTTTAAATTTTTACAAAATAATGTCAAAATTTTCAAAGGAGATCCGACCGCCCACATCTCCTTGGCCAATAAGAAAATGCCACGTAGGTAACTTTGAAAAAGGCGGAGCCACATGAGCCAAATTTGCCACTTTGCCAAAAAAAATCAAAAAAATGAAAAATTAGAAACATTTCTCGCCGCTCCTCGCCCAATGAAAACCCGCCACATTGCCAATACCTTCGAGGATTAATTTGATGGGAAAATGATGTTGTATGATTGTAAAAATGTAAAAAATTCAAAGGATGCCCTAGAATTCAATTTTTCACCAAGGATGGCAAATTTTTTGATTTTTTATCAATTGAACCATGTTTTCTAAAAATTTTTGACCTTGGGATTGGATTTTCAAATACAAACAAGCATGAACTGATCAATTTTGAGATTTCTATGATCGACAAAGGGAAAAAATGACACACCCACAAAATTAGGAAAACTAGGGCAGATTTGGAATATTCCTTCAAATTAGGGAAAAACAACAAGTTTGTGAGCATTTTAAAGCATTCAACTGGAGGGGAAGAATTTCAGACCATCAATTCAAAGGGTAAAACATTTTTGAGCAAATACAGATTTGGAAAATTAGGGCAACATGGTGCAAGCTCAAAAATGGCACCAACAGAAAGATAAGTAGGATTATTTTTAGGTTTGTTAATAGGAGTTAAGTCTAGGCTTAGACTTGGTCTTAGGTAATTAATGAGGTTTGAGTGGGTCATTTCATAAGGTGACTAGCTGAGTTGGCTAGGTGAGGTGGTTAAGTGAGGATATTAATTAATTTGATTAAGATAATTAATTCAATTAGCATGTGCACTAGGGGATATGAATGGGTAGGATATGGTTAATTTAATGAATGAGGTTTTAATGGAAGTATGATCCAATTTTTGTGTCTACACTAATCATAATGAGACAAAAAAATATACCATTGGAAATATATGTAAATCACCTTTTCATAACATATTATAAATTCTTCCAACTCCAAGTAGAAGGCCTTTAACCAATCTCTTCTCTCGAAAATTTCTTGAAACTACCCTAAAATGACCCTTTGACTAGCCTTTAGAACTAGGGCACACTTTTCTATTTTTATGAATCAAAATGATGCAAAACTACCTTATACATCAATAAAAACCCACATACTAAAAAAATGTCCATTTATTTTGTAACTCCTTTAGAGAACCTTGTTGAAACTCATCGAAACAAGCATATTTGAGTTTGGTGCACTCATCACCACAAGCACTAGCATACTTTTCTAGAAACTTGGAGGATTCCTCTACATCATAAAATCATAATCCACGTACTAGCAATAAAATTTTGGCACTTATTACCATTTTCTCTCCTATTTATTTTGAGATAGGGTTTAAAGCACATAAGAAGTTGTTTACCTTCTTAAAATTTGTTCATAAAAATGTGACGATGAAATGACCTCATTGTTTTTGGGAAGCCTTCTAGAAAAATGTAAAAACATGCTTGAAAGACACAAGAGTCTTGTCGACAAAAAATCAACATGTGACCTTCTTCACACCCGACCTCCCGAGGTCCTACCGAGATAGCCAAAGGTGTGGAATTGAAATGGTAGTGAAAGTGATGGAGATGACCAAGATAATTGGGTAACCTTATCTCTTCGACATACAATAATGAAATGTGAATCTAACACAAAGAATGCTCTCATAATCTTAAGGGGTGTGATGGTATGATCGATGTGATAACTACTCGGAGACTCCATTTGATGTCTATTTCAACTGAGATTCTATTGATTGGTTTTAGAATATGTGGAAAGTAACTGTAGGTGCCTCATATGGGCTTCCGGATAAGGTCATGGAAATGAGATGAGAGATGTAGTGGAGTTGTAGGTGTTGGTGCCATTTTTGAGCTTGCACCATTTTGCTCTAAATTTTTCCTTCAGTTTGCGTGCTCTGAAATGTTTTTCTCTTAAATTGGTGGTCTGCAACTTTTCCCTCCAATTGAATGCCTTGAAATTCTCACAAACTTGTTGTTTTTCCCCAATTTGAAATAAATCTACATGTGTGCCTGTTTTGTGCCCTAATTTTTCCAAAATCTGTGGGCTCTGTTTTTTTTCATTTTTGCCCGATCATGGAAGTTTAAAAGTGATTTATTTTCACGTATATGCCATTGAAAATCTAATTCCATGATAAAAAATTCTTTAAAAACATGTTTCAATTGGTTCAATTTCAAGAAATTTGTCGTCCTTAGCGAAAAAATTGAATTCTAAGGCATCCTTGGCATTTTTGTGTTTTGACAAAGAAGACGAGCATCATTTTCCTGTCAATTTCTTCTTTAGCATTCATCGGTTATGTGGCTTGTTCTAATTGGCCAAGGGATGGCGGAAAATTGTTTTAACTTATCGCTTTTTGCTTTTTTGGCAAAAGGGTGAATTTGGTCCCATGGCTTCGCTTTACTCTGATTGGTTCTAATGTTGCTTACATGGCATGTTTCTATTGGAGGAGGAGTGACGAGGTCATTTTGAGAACTTGTTCTTTTTTAGCTACTGGGTAAAAGTTTCAAATTGCCCTGTGGCCCTACTAAGTACTAATCTGCGTAATTCAAGCGCAGAGAAAATTTCTAATTTTTTTCTAAAAATGATGATGTGTCCTCTTTTTATTGGATGAGAAGTAGCGGGTATTTTTGTGCCATAAGGAATTTTGAAAAAATATTTAAAGTGCAAAGAAAATGCCTAGGGATCGCAACGAATCAAAAAGGAACACATGGCGACTTGAGATCCAGGACAAAATCGGAGGTGCGGGTCTGCGGCAGGATGAGGTGGAGGTGTCGGGCCCACTTTGGGACATGTGTCAGGCCCATTTTCATGAGGTGGAGGTGCGGGGAAAAATATCAAAATTTTCCAATTTTTCCCAAAAAGTTTAAAAGGTAAAATGAAGCTCCTAGGTCCACATCCAATGGAATGGTGCCACGTGGCCACTCAGAATAAAAAGGTCAAAAGGGTAAAAATGTGAAACCCATGCCCGTGTCGAATCAAATCTCGCCACGTGGCCATTTCTTTAAAAAATGCAAAGTGGAAAAAGGTACCTCCAAAGCCCGTCTCCAATGGTTTTTCTCCACGTGGAGGGCTCAGATTAAGAGTTGAAAGTTGAATCTATGGTAGTTGTGCATCATTTTTGCTCTGCCACCATTTTTTCCCTATAACACTCTAGGAAGTTTGGAGATGCAGTTTTGCATCAATTTCCATCAAATTTTTGACAAATTCATGTTGTTTGTGCCTGTAAGGACCAATGCAATTGGTTTTGAGGATCAAATATGTTTTTGAAGTGAAATTTTACCCTAGCCTATCCAAAACGTAAAATATCAAATCCAGAAGTTGCAGAGTCAAATTTTGGAGGGAAATGGATGAAATAATGAAGGGAAGGGGGTTTGCATGATTTAAAGATGAAAAAGTTTCATCAACAATAGATAATGATGTGAATTTTGCAATGATTCATATTTGTTTGAGACAATCAATAACTTTTTGACCTGCTCGTTAAACGTCCTTATTGTGAATCATGAGGAATTTTTGTAACAAATTTGATCCTTTAGCATATTATTTTCTTGGGAAAGAAAAATTGAAGGAGATTGAATTCTATATATTACATGAATTTATCATGGAAAGGGTTGGAAGAGTTTAAAGAAGCCTTGAAAACTAAAAATTTCATGGGAAAATCGGGAAGAAGCCCATTCTATGAGTGACCACATGAGAAACTCATATAACTCTCTCTATATTATATTATAAATCATGTTAAATTGGTTACATATGTATAGCCATTAACATGCTCGATATTGTTTTCAAAAAATTCCCTGCCGATAAATCTAATCAAGTTTGAGTTATTTACGTGTTATCTGTTTGAACAAAACTTTTGATTGCTTACATTTCAGAATGATTTTCAATTTGTGTTTCTTGTTTCCTATTGTAGTCTTGTGTTTAAGGTCTCTCTTGATCATACATGATCTCACTCTTGTGATAGTTTAGTGGCATTTGCAATCTCACATTCAGAAGAGCTTTCATCTGATAAAGAGATAAACAAATTTAAAATCACTTTACCTTCCTTGATTTCAGAGATTATTTATAAACCTTTGGGTTCACCTTAGGTCATGATCAAATAGTGATTGTTAAATGCTTCATTGGTTCATTCTAACTCAAGCTTTTTGATATATGATCAAAGATTGTGTGGAAAAGTATAGATCTGGGCCTCCATTTGATGCACATATCCTGGTTGAAGGAATGATTAACAATTTTGATACTTTCTACTATTAAGTTTCTCCATATTTTGTTGAAATCCTCAAAGAATTTGGCGGACCTTGGTTTGTCTTATCTAAAATCCCACCCAAAATAATTCAATACAACTAATCCTACCCTATTTTACCCCCATTTTTACTGTATACCTGAGAAGATCAAAATCCACTTGCTAAAGTATGCAAAACAAATCAGGATTTGAAATGTCTTTAGTAACCCTTGCATTGCATTGAAATTATCTCCATAATATGGAAGTGACAACTTGTGAAAGTCAAATTTGGATAGTTGATCATATTTTCCCATGGCCCCTTCATACTATTTGTACAAATTGAGGGGTATATTCATCTCCTTCACCATTTGAGGGTTACAAAATAGGTCCTCTTACCTTGGTTGAAAGGCACAACCTAAAACAATTAGGACAAGATCAAGTCCTATTTGAGTGCTATCCATCTCTCCACAAATCTGAGTTCTAGTTAGATCATATCCCTAGATATAAAACAACACACACCATGATCCATATATCTTCAAGCTTCATGCCATATCTTTGATGCTACTTAGACTGAAAAGGAGAAAAATTTGGGTACCAACACTAGTGGCGCCATTTCCGGGGACATTCTTAGTTCAATCTGATCCATGTGCATACATATTTGAAATATTTGAATGCATATCAAACCCTGGTAATGTCTCTTACAAGTTTTGTCTACAAATATATTGTTAAAACATCATTCTATACTCAGATTTGCAAGGTGTATGCAAAGGTTTCAAACTCTGTCTATAATTTTATCAGTTTCTAGCAGTAGTTGCACTTCATTTGCATTTGTGGTTGATAGATTCAAGAAAAGGAAGATATGATCTATAAAGTTTGGCAAGATTTTCAGTGTTGATAGGTATTTGATAGAGTATTTTAGTGCATTTACACAACTAGGGTGAAAGTCCTTAGTGGCGACTCCATGTTGTTTTGATCTTGATAAATACCAGTGTCTTAGCTTTCTGTCATTTGTTTTTTGGTGTTGCTAATCTCTGCAAAAATGGAAGGAAGAAGATCTCTCTTCATTAGAGACTCTGCTAAGAAGTTGTTTTCAGATTCAAGGAACTCAAAGTTAGAAGGGAGAAGAGTTTGGAAGGTGGTTGGAGAGCAGAGCTCAAGGAAGGAGGTTACCTTTGTTGAACTTGAGATTAATCAGCCTATCATTGAGGACTGTAGTTCTTCTTCAGTAAATCTAAATCAGATAGTCCTCTTGAAAATTTGCATTCTCCATCTAGAGAGGGACCTTCATTTGTCTTTGAAAATATTGCTCCTCATTTTGCCCCTATTTTTTCCAAATCTGCTAGAGTTTATCAAGAAGTTGATCCTATAGGGGATATCCATTTTGAAGATTACATTTCTATTCCCAAAGACCTCTCACTCCTCATCATTTTGTTTCTCCTCCAAGATCACCACCTCAGAATAATATGGCTCATCCTCCACCTAGACCTCCATTTGTTAAAATATTTGGTCCTATTAATTTTAGAGGAATGAATGGTTATCCAAATGATGTCCCTTAAGATGTCAGAAATAGATTGCCAAAATTCCAAGGTAACAATGCAATAACTGGTGATCAACACCTAAAACTTTTTGTTAACATGATGGAGGACTTTGAGATTGAGCATGAAGATGTGTATGTTAAATTTTTCATTCATACACTAGAAGAGGATGCAAGGGATTGGTACAAGGCTCTTCCTAATAATTTTATTGACTCTTGGACTGAAATGAACAATGCATTTAGGTTGCAATATGGTGATAAGACTGATCCTAGGTTTCTTTTGTCTGAGTTTGAAAATATCAAGAAGAACCCCAATGAATCAGTTCATGACTTCAACACAAGGTTTAACAAAAATTTGAGAAGGTTTCCTATTAATTTGAGGCCATGTGATGAGTCATGCTTGATCAAATATGCAGATGCATTTGATAAGAAGGCAGCCTACTACTTAAGAGACAAAAACCCTACTAATTTGAGGCAGGCCTTCACCATGGCACTGTAGATTGAAAACAATATCAAAGCAATTGGGAAACCTCTCAAGAGAGATGGTGTAAAGCTGATAAACCTTGAAAAACCTCAAGTTTGCAAGGGCGCTGATTTGGAGGAGGTTGTGAAAAATTTGGTAGGGGTTGTCAAAGAAATCTCATACAATCTAGCTCAAGTAGATAAGGGAATTGGTCAAAGCACACAAGGTCAACAAAAAACACAAAATCATTAAATATTTACCAATCATCCTAGAGGTGATAAAAGGGCAGATAATAGAGGGAAAGGACCCATGGGTCTACAAATAGACATCCTCAAGCACGTGAAGGAAGAGTGTTACATGATCCCTTAACTAGTAGGGTTGTTTCTATTAAGGAAGTTGCTAATACTGATTGGTGTGATAGGTGTTTTCTGCCCCATCCTCCATGTGAAGTGGACCAGAAATATGGTGAATCTAATAATGATGATGGTACCGATGATGATATCTCGCATGGTGAGCTTTTCTTTAGTCTCACAAGAAGGAGAAACATTAAGCGAGGCAATAAGTGTAAGGACGATTGCTGCAACCTTTTGGGATTACATCAAACAGTACAAGTCCTTCTTCCCTCTCATACTCTTGAGGTATATGTAGTGCAAGATTTTGAGATTCCTAACAATGACTTTGAATAGTTAAGATATTTTATGATTAAAAAGTATGATGGTGGTATCCCTTCGGAGGAAGATAGACAATTGTTAATGAATGTTGTTATGACTCAAGAGAAAGAGTATAACACTAAGGGCAAGGTTGTTAAGGGAGTTAGGCCTCAAGCCAAACCTAAAACACCCTTGCTTACAAGTATTCCCAAAGAAGCTCCTAGAAGAGAAACACCTACCAAAATCTCTATTGTCCCAGGAAAAAATTTCAGTCCTCCTCATGCCCAAGCTACCAAGAATCCCATGCCATCTAATGAATCTGCTTGTTTCCCTTCCAATGCTTCCTTGCCAAAGAGTGTTCCATATGACATAGCCTAGGTATTGAGCCAAATCAAAGTGATTGTTCCAATCATTGAGTTTCTTAGGATTCCTGAGCACAAGAAGAGAGCATTTGAGTACTTGGGATTGAAAGAGGAGAAGAGTACCCCAAGTAGAAATGTAAACATTGTTGAAACTCCTCCTCAGATCATTGCAGACCTTGAAACACCACCAATAGTAGAGGGTATTGGAGAAACACTTGAGGTATACTTGGGGACATCCTTGGTTGATTCCCAATTTAATGTTGATCCATTCTTTACAACTTTGATCATAAATGATAGACTACTTCACAATTGTATGTTTGATTCCGGTGCATCATGCAATGTCATGCCTCTAGAAGTCATGAATGAGTTGGATATCAAAGTGATAACAGCCTATGGAAAGTGTACTACCATGGACTCAAGAGAAGTGCCGGTAGTTGGTTGTGTGAAGGGTTTGGTGGTACAACTTGCAGCCTATCCGGGTAAGAATTTGAAACTTGATGTTGTGATTGTTGATTTCCTTGCCAAATGGGGTATGCTTTTGTCAAGAAAGTGGGCTGCAAGTGTTGGTGGGACTGTTCAAATGGACATGTCTTTTTCCACTATTCCCATTGAAGGCAGCCTTGTCAAGCTCTATGGAGAAAAGAAGATGTTACACCTTATTGAAGATCCCAACAATGCTTCCTATGAGGTGTTGTTTGCTGATGTTGATGCTGATAACTTTGTTGGGTTTGCTGATGGAAAAGAACACAAGATGGATCAGTCAAAGTTCCTTGAATAGGTAGGTTCCCCTTGGACCTTGCTATTTGATGGAGCTTGCTCCAAATTTGGAAATGGTGCTGGTATAATTCTGATTTCTCCTAGCTTGGAAGAGTTTGTTTTTTCCTTCAAGCTTAATTTTGAATGTACTAACAACATTGCTGAGTATGAAGCCTTGTTGTTGGGTATGAGAATTACATGGATGTATGGTGTTAGGGACATCATTGTAAAAGGATATTCAGAGCTAGTTGTCAAACAAATAAAAAACTATATTCTACAACAAATCAGTAGATAAAATAGTACAAACATTTAGTTTGGTATCTAACTAAGATGTTTGATTCCTTCAACATTGTGCATCATGACGAAGTTTTAATGTTGCTACTAAAAATTTGGCGTTGTTGGGGTCAATATTTGGAAACTACACCATTTCACCTTATTGTGAGTACAATATTGAAGTGTTAACTAGGCCAACTGTCCCTGACAACATCAAGCATTGGCAAGTGTTTAATGATGATGCTCAAGTACAAAGGTTCTTAAAAAATCAAGGTTTGTAAATTAGAATATTGATTGGGAACCAATGGTATGTGTGACTGAAGGAAGAGAGACTTTGTTTGGAAAGGATATCATCCAATTGAAAACTAACACCATTCCTAGAGGTCTTGTTGCACTTGAGTCAAATTTTGACAATGTTGATTGCATCATCAATAGAAACATGTCTTCCTCAAGGGATGTGGAAGAGAATAACTTGGGCACTAATGATAAACCAATAAAAGTTTGGTTAGGTAGAAATCTAAACAAAGAAGAAAAATAGTCCTATGTTTAACTATTGAAGAAATATCAGGACTGTCTTGCTTGGTCTTATTCAAAGATGAAATCATACAGAGAGGACTTGTTTCAGCATTAGATTCCTCTTGAAACAAATGCCAAGCCCTTGAGACAAAAGTAAAGGCAAATTAATCCACTTCTCAATGAATATGCAAGATGAATCAAGAAATCAAGGAGGAAGGGATATGCAAGTATTCATGAATTGCGATAAGAAAGAAAAATGGAGATATCAGAAGGAGGAAGGGATCATGAGGTTAGGGTTAAATCTTGTGCGAAGAAAAGAAAAATGGAGATATCAGACTTTGTGTAGACTTAAAAAAATACATGAAATAATTGAATGTCGAGATGGTGTGTTGCGTATCCTTTCATTCCTTTTAGAAACAGTAGAGAAAGATCGAGATGGTGTGTGCGTATTCATAGAGAAAGAGACTGCAGAGACCTTTTTGTCTTGGAAGGACTACTGCAAATAAGAACACAAGACCACAAGATTTTGATTAAACAATAAATGAGGAAACTGCCTTGGGCCCAGGAAATATAAAACTTCCTTTCGAAGGTGGTCAGTTCCCCTGCTAATATGAATTAACACAAAAGACTGCAAAATATTAATTAAATTATTTCGTTAAACTGGGTAGGGGAAAGGCTGGTTTTGGTTTTGATCAGAGGAACCGATGCGATTCTTGCGATAGCCGATGCGGTCGCGATAACGATGGCGGTTGCGATAACCGATAGCGGTGGGTTCTACGATCTTCTTGGCAGCTATGGTGTTTGTAATGGCTGGTTTTTGGATGGTATTAGGAAATGGGATGGTTAGAAGCAAAAGAATGACAGTTAGATCTGATAGCACGTTGGGTAGTGGATTGAAAGCGGATTTAGGAGCACCGAGATTCAAGAAGCATAAGAAATGTTATAACAAAGGACATGCAAGATGTGACTTCTTGGTTTTGCACGAGATGCAAGTTGATCTCCTTGGTTGTAAACACTTACGGTTTCTTTCACTCGTCTCTGCTCTGTAAGTGAAGATCTGGACTCTGTTCCTCGCTCATGATGCTCTCTGTTGATCGAGAAATCCTTTGGTGATCTCAAAATGAAATTCCGATCCGTTGTTTTGGTTTGGGAGCCCATTTACGAGGAACCGATGGCGGTTGCGTGTAACCGGCGGCGGTCGAGTAGGAACCGGCATCGGTAAGGAAAAAGTAGGCTATTTTTAGTAAAATAGCCCACCTTCCTGCTTTTCTCAGAGAGATCGATTGCGGGCTTGGTCAAGTGGCTAGAAGGTCGGCTTTGGGTGCGAGTAAGGAGGCATTAGTTATGGATGTGAGTCTAGACCAAGCCATAAGTCTTAATTAGGTTAGTTTAGGGTTAGGGCTAGGTCATGATGAGGTGGCAAAGTGAGGTGGCGGGTAAGGTATGTGGATTTATCAATTACAAGGTAATTAATAAATAATTGTGTAAAGTTTAGGTAATGAGGTTAGGTTGCGAAATGGGATGCGGGTCACAAGGGGTCGTAAGACACGAATTTGGTGTCTACATTAGCCCCTTATTGTCGTGTAGCTTGCTCTGTAAAGCTGCGCGGACAATAATATGAAGTGGTTTCTCATGTTAAGGATATAGGTAATCCCCCTCAAATCTATCACAGATTGAGTGAACGGGAAATCAGGGATAGGGTTGATACAGGGTATATGTTGTAGAGAGGATGGTAAGGTGGTGGGGTAGGTCGAGGAAGCGAGACGCATGTTGAAATGCAATAAATACGACTAGGGTACATGATTTGCAAGCAAACCAGCGATGTATAGGCAAAGGTCGATAGTTTATCCAAACAAGGGTGATATAATCACTGGTATCAAGGCATAGGAAGTAGCTCGGGGTATATATAACGGGTAAAGTCACGAGGAGCGTTTAGGCATGTTCGGCAGTACCAAAAGGTTGGTTTGGTTGAGATAAACGTCACGGTCTAGGTCTGGGCAAAGCTGGTCGACAGATCAAGTCAAGGACCCTAATCATGCTAAAACACGAACAGGTGAGCTCGATTGAACCAAAAACTACCGGATGGGTGGATAAAGTGTATGGTGTTGATTTTGGGTAAGGTATGGAAGTGGTACGGTCGTGGGTTGGGCCAAGTTGTTGGGTGGCGGCCTTGGGTCGGGCCAGAAGTGTAAAGGGAGGCCTTGGGTCGGGCCAAATAGTGAGGGCGAGGCCTTGGGTCGGGCCAAATGGGTAGGTTGAGGCCTTGGGTCGGGCCGAATAGGTAGGTTGAGGAGGCCTTGGGCCTTGGGTCGGGCCGAATAGGTAGGTTGAGGCCTTGGGTCGGGCCGAATAGGGTTGAGGCCTTGGGTCGGGCCGAATAGGTAGGTTGAGGCCTTGAGGTCGGTCGGCGAATAGGTAGGTTGAGGCCTTGGGTCGGGCCGAATAGGTAGGTTGCGGCCTTGGGTCGGGCCAAATGGGTAGGTTGAGGCCTTGGGTCGGGCCAAATAGGTAGGTTGAGGCCTTGGGTCGGGCCGAATGGTAGGTTGAGGCCTTGGGTCGGGCCGAATGGTAGGTTGAGGCCTTAGGTCGGGCCGAATGGTAGGTTGAGGCCTTAGGTCGGGCCGAATGGTAGGTTGAGGCCGTAGGTCAGGCTGGACAAGTGAACAAATGTTTGCACAGAAAGGTGGATAGAGGCGATATTGGTGAAAAAGCGAGGAGTAAATAAGGGCAAAGAATGGGGTGAAAGTTGGGTAGCGAACCGATGTCGATTCTACATGACCGACATCGGTTAAGAGACCGATACCGGTTCCTTAGGGTAAAATGAAACCGACATCGGTTAAGGTCGAAAAACCTATAAAAAGAAAAATACGGCTTGTCATTGTCACTTTTGTTATTTGCAAACCAAATCGACTTATCGAGCGTGGAGACTTGGGATTAGAGGTTTGATTGAGTGAGGTGGAGCTATTGTATTGGCGGAGAGAGTTGATAGTGGGCCCGATTGAGGAGGAGGCGCGGTGATTGGCGGGGACCCGGTAGATCGGGATTGGAGCCATGGCACAGCGAGGAGGAGGCTGGAGGCTGGACCAGGTGGACCGCCACCACCCATCCCACCACGGCGAGCGTGTCGTAAATCCGTAGGTTCTAAACTCGTGATTTTATGCATTGAAATGGTTATTAGGCTAAATGGGGGTTTGGGTAGGAATTTGTATTTTGTAGGAAATAATGAGTAAATGGAGGTAATTTGAGAAAAAGGGAGAGGGTAGATAGGTTAGATAGGCTAAGGTGGGTAGGTGGGTAAGTTTTAGGGTTTTGGGTGGGTAGATGGGTAGAAATAGGTAAAAAATGGGTTTTGGGGGCGCGCGGGGTTTCGCTCTCGGAGAAAAACGATGGCCGATGTCGGTCACTAAGCGACCGGCATCGGTCGCTCGCAATTTTAGGGAAAGGGAGGGTTGTTGGTGACCGGCGTCGGTCATGTATCGGCCGGCGTCGGTTGTGGGTTTATGTAGGGGTTGGGTTGGGTTGAGGTGGGTGTGGGGTTGGGTTGGTTGTTTTGGGTTGTGGGTGGGAGTGGGAGTGGGGTTGGGTTAGGGGTGGAGAAGGGTTAGGTGTGGGGTTAGGTTTTGGGTTTTTGGGTTTTGGGTTGGGTTTTTGGGGGTGGTGTTTAGGGTTGGGTGGGTGTTTGGGGGGTTGGGTTAGGGGTTGGGTTAGGTGTGGGGTTAGGGTTTGGGTTTTTGGGTTGGGTTTGGGTTGGGGGTTGGGTTGGGTGGGAAGGGTTAGGTGTGGGGTTAGGTTTTGGGTTTTTGGGGGGTGGAGTGGGTTGGGGGGTTGGGGTGGAGAAGGGTTAGGTGTGTGGGTTAGGTTTGGGTTTTGGTTTGGGTTGGTTTGGGTTTGGTGTGGGTGTGTGGGGGTTAGGTTAGGTTGTTAGAGGGGCGGTGGAAAGTCGGGGTATGGTCGGGGGATACAAAAAGGGGTTTAGATGGTAAAGTAGATGTTATAATAAAAAGTAGGTCTAAGAATGTGGGTTGGTTTTGCGAGGCACGTCGGCGGTTGACGATGCGTGATAGGATGCCTCCACTATTGAGTCGGATGAGGCCACACGTATCTGCGGCGCATTGGGCCATCATGCGCGAGAGTGGGACTCGGCGGGGTCGAGAGTACGGAAGCGATAGAGAGGATCACGGCGATGGTCGCCCTCATCGAGAGATGGGATCCGGCGGCCAATGTGTTCCATCTTCCGGCCAGGGAGATGGCCGTCACATTAGAGGATGTGTATCGCATCCTGCGGCTCTACCGATCGAGGAGAAGCGATCTTCGAGGTAGAGGTAGAAGCGCCATGGACGGCATCTCTGCGAGGTTTTGGGATGCGGCCGCGCTTCTTACGTATCATAAGCGTGAGCATTGGATATAGTGACATGTACGCGCACACGAGACATGAGAACACGGCTTGCCGTGTTGATGATGATAGGGATCACACGCCGCCCTCCGGATTGAGAGGAGGCCGCTTCCCACGAGCATTGATGGGGGTGCTGCTGGAGATGGTGGAGGAGCACACCTGTTTCGCATGGGCACCAGTGTATCTGGTGCAATTATACAGGGAGTTATGGGGCTATCGCCGGAGGAGGTGATTTGGTATTTGTTCTACATTTTTGTTGCACTGTTGGGCATACGAGCACATCGTATGCATCAGGCCAGTAGGGCTACCCCAGCAGCCAGGGCCACAGGTCGTATACCGATATGGCTTTCAGAGGTGGTTGGGAGTCGTGGGCAGCCGCGGCGGTTGTTGCGAGTCGGGATGTGGCCTATTATAGACACTGCTAGAGGGCCTTACAGCGATGTAGACATTGTATGGAGACCCTACGAGAGGTCACCGGCTGGCGAGAGAGCCGCGTGCAGTGCGCTGATCAGTATACATTACGGATAGCGGGACGGAGGGCGGGAGAATGCGGCGGATACCCCTAGAGAGGTGCGCGAGGCGAGATGGGGTTACGACGGGGCGAGCCACCTCCCTTCCCTCGGTACGGGAGGGATGATGTAGAGCCCCACTTGCCAGGCGCCACTGCCTTTGGATCCAGGCCCAGGTAGCGGAGAGACCGGCGGTGAGGGTGTGGATGATGCGGGTGGTGCAGGAGCATACGGGGTGTGGTGGTGGGCGAGAGAGCAGCGAGATAGTACGCTGCGTATGCCGAGACTTAGGCTGCGATTATAGAGAGAGGATCAGCTCGGGGTGAGTGCAGCTCTTACGAGGGCGGCTAGCTGCTGCTGCGCGAGCACGAATAGGGGCCTTACAGTGCATTGCTAGCCGAGCTCGAGCACGAGCACGAGTAGCACCACCTGCACCGGCACCACGGCCACGAGTGCGAGTACGAGCACGGCGGCACCACCACCACCACCACGGACCAGTGAGTGCAGTACGAGCGTGCACAGGCGGCACCACCACGGCACCACGGCCACGAGTGCGAGTACGAGGCGGCAGCAGGCGGCACCACCGCGGCCACGAGTGCGAGTACGAGCTCGAGGGGTATTGGTGTTAGGTGCGGGGACCCAGCCCAGCTCCTTGATGGCGCGAGATCGCTATATGGAGGTTAGAAGCGAGAGGCCCGATATTATCGGGATATTCTTGATAATCGGAGTCGAGTATCGGGCGTATACGGCGCATAGGGCGAGACCTCGCACATCCCAGAGATCTCGGGGGAGGGCAGCCACGGTGGCGTGTCCGTGGCAGGCGGAGGCGAGAGGCACCACGGGGACCAGCGGGGAGAGGTGTGAGGGCGGTGGGAGGCGATAGATCCCGACATGGTTTTGTATAGGGACACGGGCACCGGTCTGCGGCGGTTGTATTGATAGAGGCTGCGTGCGACACTTATTCATTGTATTGATTCATTTATTTATTATATACCGGCTGCTGCGAGCGAGCACGGGTTGTACATTTGATACCGGCTGCGAGCGAGTATATTTTGATATGAGAGACCGGCTGCGAGCGAGTCGAGATTTTAGTAGGTATTGCGGCTGCGTGCGGCTTTGGTATATTATGAGATCACGAGAGGCCCGATGTAGGGCACATTGTATTTTGAAAAGCTGGTATATATATATATATAGATGATGATTTTGATCCATATGTAGTGTTCAAAAATGTGTTTAAATATTTTGTTAATGGTTTGGTAATATATAATGTATGATAAGTTTAGTGGGCATGTTGATAGATGGATGATGTTGATGGTTTTTTTTTTTTTTTGTACGTATATATGAATGACATGTGATGTGATGAATTGTTGGTTTTGTGACATTGTGATATATGTAACTGATGAGTTGGATCCAAATGATGTAGAGATTGATAGTTTCTTGAAATTCGTAGTTGATGGTTGTGTATTTGTATAAAATAAATGATGTTTAATGAAATTGTAATGATATGATGTGTGGTGGATGAACAAATGTGGTAAATGGTGTGGTTATGCAGAAAAAAAGAGGCGGGCGCGACAAAAATTTATGAAAGAATGAAGAAAAGAAACCTGTTTCAAAAAGGTAGTGTGTAACCGGTATCGGTTAGGTAACCGATGTCGGTAGTTATATGACCGATATCGGTTATAGGACCGATACCGGTTATTTAGGTATGAGCTTTTCTAAAAATAGAAAAGCTAGGGTGGTGACTTGAGTTTTAATTTTAGAGCCATGCGAGAGGTTAAATACGTGACGCGCGCTTTTTGGCAGTGAGACAGGTATTTGCATGATGAGAGATTTGGGTGAGAAGGAGAAAATAGACAAGGAAAGTGAATGTGATCCGAGATTCGAGAAAGCGAGAAAGACAAAGTTGAAAAGGGTGGTGATCATGGCGAGAGCGAGGAGAAGCATCCAGCGAGGCGAGGGAGAGGAGGAAGACAAGGGCCACCTCAAGCTGCTATGACCCAAGAGGTATCATTTTGTTTGTGATTTAAATTTTTGCATGTGTTTTGGGAATAATTTGGAAAAGAATAAGGAAGTAGATATGAAGAAAGACAACATGATAGTAAGGGGTATAGATGAGGTGAGTGTTATGGGGTAGGTAATTCGGGGTTGTTGGTATATACTGTGTATATAGAAAGGAAGAAAGCGATCAATTTATTATCGTAGGTGGTTGTTTTAGGCAAGATGTATGTAATTGGCGGTGGCCCGGTGGCGGTTAGGAGAACCGGTATCGGTTACTCAACCGATCTCGGTTATGTATAACCGATACGATTCTTGGAGAATTTCGAGAATGTTTGAAAAAACCACAGCGGATTGAATGGTTGTTTGTTGTTTTGGTGTATGCGGCGAGGCGGGATTGAGGATGAATGATAGTGTGCAGTATTTGTTGTCACGAATCGGCGGATGTAACACCGGCTGAATGGACATTGATAAATCGTTTGGGGTTAAGTGGAATCCGCTATTATTCACGAATCGCACGTAATCATGCTATGTTGCAGGCATTGATTGAGAGATGGAATCCGAGACAAATACCTTTTATCTGCGCAGCGGGGAGATAGCGGTAACATTGGAAGATGTGTTTGATTTTGAGACTCCCTATTACAGGAGAACAGTATATCGAGGCACTACCTAGCGTGGCACGGGGGAGCGATACTTGGCGATATTTGGTCCATACGCACGAGATTTGACACAGCGAGGTTTATCTTTTACATATGGGGTAATGTATGCAGCACACCCTGAGGAGACAAGGTTAGCAGTGATATTAATGATAGCGGTAGGGTATTATGCGTTTACGAGGCGGAAGGGGAAGATTTCAAAGGCATTGATGTGTGTTATTTGGGAGATGATAGAAAGGAGGCGTGACTTTTGCATGGGCACTGCATATTTGGCGGAGCTATACGAGGGTTTATGGGCTTGTAGGTGAAATCACAGGACGACACTGGATAGTTCATACTTATTACACTGTTGGGCCTATGAGCACATTGTTTGTGTGCGACCAATAGGCCGACCCATCCAGTCGGGAGAAACCGGAGTGCAGAGGTTGGGATTGAGGCGATGGGTCGAGCAGAACAAGAGGCGAGATCCCGAGCCGTGACGGGTGATATTGAGTATTACAGGCGAGTATGGGAGAGAGTGCGGTTGCGGATATCATTGGAGGCCATACGGGAACTATATGGTGACAGAGAGCATAGCTGAGGAGTTGAGGGTGTAGAGCGATTGAGGTGGATCGCAGGGCACAGGCGGGTGAGTATGAGAGGATTCCTATAGATCGCGTGTGCGGTGACAATTTGGATTTGTGCAGGATATACCCCTGGCTTATAGACCATATATGAGGATCGCCGAGGCAGCATTCTCACCTCCCCGGCCAACACCTCCAGAAGGGCCTGAAGAGGTAGCAGCCGATCGCAGGGTAATGGATGCGGGAACGACAGAGGCCTATAGATTATGGTGGGTAGCAGAACTGCGAGGTGTACGTGAGCGTCCTGACATAGCGGTGATTACAGCAGAGAGGGATCGTCTGCAGCGTTTGGTTCAGCAGCTCCAAACGCAGGTGAATGAGACAAGAGGATTGTTAGTGGTTGCGGAGTCACGGGCGGGGAGACTAGAGGCTGGAGTCCTCCATGCGAGAGGGCGTATTCATATGTTACAGGAGAGATTAGCAGATCAGTGGGCGGTACCAATAGCCGTGGTACCCTTGAGGACGAGAGAGGCCGGCGAGAGGGTCGGCGATCACGATCATCACCTAGTTCGGGATGAGGCGTGAGGGTCTGAGTAAATGTTAGCAAGGTATAAGAATAAATAAGGATGCCGACCTGCGTGTCGATGATAGAGAAGATGTATTTGTTTAACATCTAAATAAAACTGAATATGTATGTTGATTTGAGTTACGATAATAATAAGATTGTTTGTGTTTTGATTTTCGGTGTTTTGAAAAAGGATAAAGAGGACTGTGATTAAATAGAAATACACAAAAATATTTATATTCACCACACAGGATAGGTTATGGTAGGGGATGGTCGAGCTAACCTTGGGAGACCCCATGTCTCCGAAGTGCTGCCTACATAGCCCATTGCACAAAGCAAGGAGGGGCCTCAGACCGATGTAGTTCTCCCTTAGGACCAGGGAGAGGTGAATTCAGGCAATTTGGGTATGGTTAGGCAATTTGTTGGTTGATAAGAATTTGATGTTGATAGGGTAATGTTGTTGGTGTTGGTAAGGTATGGGCGATGTTGATGTAGGTATAGGTAAAGCGAAAGTTAGCTTACCCAAATAGTAGGGAACCGTATCCTGATTAAGGTCAACACACAATCCTAGAGTCGAGAAAAAGAGGCAAAAGTGCTCCGTAGGTGAAAAGAGCTAAACAAACCACATATTAATGTAGGATGAGCTTGAATCCCTAGGTACCTTGCATAGGTGAGAAGTCGATAGGTGAAAAGAGTTGTATAATCACAATATATCGGATATACGTCACGTCCCTTGAGTTGAAACAAATGGTGAGGTGAGGTGGATGATATATGTTGAAGTACGGAGAACTTATTACAAAGTGAGTGTTACGGCGAAGAGAACCTACCCTAAATAGACAAGTCCATGACTCAAAAGTCCTTTTGAATGAGGCTTTTCTTTTATTGAATATAGGTGATCGATGCGGGAAGTCTACAAGGGATATTGATTGTATTATTCTTGAGGTCTTCACGAAAGCTGATCAATGCGAAGCTTCGATAAAAAGTTTGTGTATAGCTGTCCTTCGAGGAGCGATCTATTTATAGTAGCGAGATATGATTGTAATGCATAGTTGTCCTTGAGAGAAGCGATCTATATATAATAGCAGCAATAGTTCGGCATATATTTGTCCTTCGAGGAGCGATCTATATTTAATTTAGATGACTAGATGTTCATTTGGCGTGAAGCATCTAGTTTAGTAGGAAGTTTGACTCAAGAAAATCCCATAAGAATACGGCTTATTTTAATATTTTGAAGTCATGGACTAGACTAAAAAGGGAAGGCATCATCGAGGAGGTGAGGATCAAACTATGTGAGCTTGATTGTTATTATGAAGTGTAGGAAGCGAGTGTATGTAGTGGTAAGTGAGCTCAAGGGAGCGGAAGGTAGATAAGAAGTGATATAACACTAATTTCAACGGTAGAATGGTCGAAGATGCGAGGCATTAAGGGGTTGAGCTCGGGGTTTACCATTAAGCGAAGCTAAGCGATAAGTGCAGATCCATAGGTATGAGTGATTATATAAGGCCCAATCGATTGGGAGCAAATTTTCCACGTTTGCTCTTTTCTAGTTTGGTTACATGTTGATTCTCTTTGAGAACAAGATCACCAACCTTAAAGTACGCTCATGAAGTCGCTTATCATAAGCACGTTTAATGCGTTTTTGATAGATTTGAAGGTGATCAAGAGTGTAAGGCGGCGTTCGTCAAGAAGCTCAATTGGGCTAACCGCTCTTGGCGGAAATCATCGTTGGTGAGAATATCTGAAGAGATATTCTAAGGGAGGGTATTTGTATTTCGAGAGGCAAAACAGCCTCGGTACCGTATACCAAAGAAAAGGTGTGGCATTAGTAGAGTACGAATGCTAGTACGATAAGCCCAAAGGGCAAAGGGAATGTGATCGTGCCAATTTCTTCGGATTCATTGACAACTTTCATGAGGATTTTGGTTAGTGTTTTATTAGAGGACTCGGCTTGCCCATTGGCTTGTGGATAGTAAGGTGATGAGAAACTAAGTTTGATACCAAAGTTTGTCACAAAGGTCTTGCAACAACTTGTTTTTGAAAGATTTTCCATTATCATTATCGGGCGATGAGGAACACCAAAGCGGCAGATAATGTGGTGGTTAATGAACTCGACAATTTTTTCTTTTTGATTGAAATGAGTGGAATAGCCTCCACCCATTTTGTGTAATATTCGGTCATTGTGATTATCAACGGTGGCGTTGTGAAGAGGTTGGATGAATCTCACCAATAAGGTCTAAACCCCATTGTGAGAAGGGCCAAAGATCTCGAGCGATCTGGAGGCGGGTGGCTAGGAGTATGTTGAAGGTTGGCATGTTTTTGACACATAACACAACGCTTAACATATTCGTAGTGATCGTTATTGAAGTAGGCCAATAATAACCAAGGCGAAGGATTCGTTTGGCCACAGCGCAAAGCCGCTAAAATGTCCACCACAAATACCGTCATGGACTGTTGGATGGTATGAGTGGCCTCGCGCTTGATTAGGGCGAAGGAGGATGCCATCAAAGCCACGTTTATAGAGAGTCCCCCATGACAACATAACGTGAAACACTTTTAAGAAAAGCACGTTTGCCGTTACTAGTAAGGTCAGGTGGGAGGACAGAGATTGTAAGGTAGTCGTGAAATTGGTGGTACGGGTATCCTGTGAATTAGTAGACACGGTATTTATCATACAAACTACGGGGTTGAATAGGATGGGGCAAAAAGTTGTTGGACCACGGCGAATAATTGAGTCGATTGGCGCGGCGGGAATTTGCGAGGCTAAGCAAGCCATAGTATCCGCAAATTTGTTAGTGGAGCGGGGAATGGTTTGTATAGAATAGTGGGTAAATAAGGCTAGAAGTGAATCCACGTAGTGTTTGTATTTTTGAAGTTCCTCGTTTTTGCATTGGTAGACGCCCATAACTTGATTGACTACCGATTGAAGTCGCAAAAATGTTGATAGATTTGATACCTAAGTGTAATGCAACTTGGAGAACCAGAACAAGGGCCTCGTATTCCATTTGTATTATTAGTGCAAGGAAATCAAGTCGGAATGAAAGAGGCATAGGTTCAGCGTTGAGAGGAATGAGAACAACGCCGGCTCCTCCTCGCGTGGCTGGCATTTAGATCCATCGAAGAAGAGGGTCATTGGGTACGACTCCTCGTGAGGGAAAGAGTAGCGATGAGTTCGTCGGGAAATGTGAAATTGGTAAATTGTTCCCAGGTAAAGGAGCTTACGCAAGTTGGTGCTGCGATGGTTTGTCCTTTGATTGATTTACGTGGACAAACTCAAGGTCGAGTCGGCGAAGCATGAGCCATCTAGCAATGCGTTGGTTCGAGATGAGGTTTGGCATACATGTAATGGATGGGAGTGTATTGGTGATGCGAAAGTCTTGTGATTTAGAAGGTAGTGTCGGAGTTTGGTGGCCACGAATGATAGGGCAAGGCACAATTTTTCTACATGTGTGTACCTAGTCTCATAGTCCACCAAAGTACGACTTATATAATAAGCGGCTTGTTCGTGATTCTCGAGTCACGATGTGCAAGCATGGCTCCTCTGGCGTGGTCGGTGGCGGAAAGGTAAAGGTAGAAAGGGCGGTCGTCTTGGGGTGGGATAAGCACGGGTGGCTGCAAGAGATAGGATTTGAGAGCTTCGAAGGCTTGGTGACATTCTTCGCTCCATTGGAATGCAATATCCTTTTTAAGGAGGTGATGGAAAGGTTGACACCGATCTGAGAGTTGGGAGATGAAACGTCGGATAGATTGGAGCTTACCTTGTAAACTACGCAATTGTTTGAGATTTTTGGGTGGGGGCATTTCTAGGATAGCTTTGACTTTAGATGGATCGACCTCAATGCCACGCAAAGAGACGATAAAGCCAAGAAGTTTTCCCGAAAGAACACCAAAGACACATTTCTTCGGTTGAAGGCGGATGAGAATATTGTAACAGGTGATCAAAAATAATGGTTAAAACATCGAGATGTTCACTACGATGTTTAGACCGAGAAGATCGTCGACATAGTCTTGAGGATAGTGTGCATAATGTCATGAAAAATGTAGGTCATAGCCGGCGATAGAGTAGCCGAGCATTCTTAAGGCCAAATGGCATGACACGATAATGAGAAGGTTCCCGAGGAGTTATGAAGGCGAGTTTTGTGTTGATCGGCGGGGCGACCAAAATTTGGTTGTATCTGAAAAGCCATCCATGAGAAGAGCATCTCATGACCTGCGATTAGATCAACAAGTTGGTCAATGCTAGGTAAGGGAAGTCATCATCCTTAGGGCAAGCGAGGTTAAGATCCGGAAATCTGTGCATATCAGAAGTCCCCTGTCGCTTTAGTAGCAGTGCGATGTTAGAAATCCATTGAGGATAGTCAATAGGCAAGATGAATGAAAGAGAAAGGAGTCGTTGGAGCTCCTCTTTGACCAAGAGAGCAATGCGTGGATGCATTTTCTCAATTTTGTTTATTTGTAGTTTGGAATCGGGGTTTAGGGTGATGTTATGGACGGCGATGGTAGGATCAATTCTGGCATGTCGGCGTAAGACCATGCGAAAGCTTGGTTGCGAGCACGGAGAAAGGTAGTAAAGGCGGCTTGTTACGATGTGTTAAGGGATTGTCAATCTTCACAATGTGAGATCCTCCTCTCGTGTGGATATTGATTTCTATGGTAGATTCGTTCGGCATAGTTTGGGTTTGAGATGGTAAGGCTCGTTGAATATAAGAATCATCGCGCGAGGTAAGTGAGGATGGAGTCGTCATCGGCATTCAAAAACATTAATCAAAGGCGAATCCTCTTGATCATATGCGGATAAAGAAGGGGCAAAGAAGATGGAGTCGTCATTATCGCGTTGATACGTGAGAGGACCTATGAAGATAGCATTTATGAAAAAAAAAAAAAAAAAAAGTTAGGAGGGATGGATTCGGGGTCTATAGATTACTGCGGGTGATGATGGCAAAGTGGGTGATGATGATTTGGTAGGGCGGCGTCTTCTTCTTCGGGATACGGTGACGGGGAGGTGTCTCTGTGTAGGTGTTTGGGAAAACCGAGACCACTGCGATCATTATGTTTACGGGTAGTCACGGGAATGAGTGTATGTCGGCCTTGTTCGTAAAGGCCAAAACCAAAGCCTTTCCACGCGGTGAGTCAAGAAGGTGAGGCGAAAGCGACGATTTGTCAAGTATTGAAAATCGGATTGGAAAGGAACCACACCAAGAGGAGGTTCGGGGGTAATGGAGGATGCGTCAACACCCCCATACGTTAGGTTAGTGCGGTAATGGGGTGGTCGTAAGAGATTATCTCCCCCACGCGACGGTCGTAGGTGGGATGTGCATGTAATTGTCCGTACTCCTGCGGGGTAGGGAAAGAACTAACGTTATATAGGCGGTACTCCCCCAGCGTAAGGCGCTGAAAAACATCTACTAAGGGGTCGGAGGTTGGAATGTTAGCTGCGGGAAGGGAAGTGGTTTTTGCGATGGTGGTTTCATCAATTGAAGGCGTAGGCGCGGTTGAGGTGGATGGTTGAGGTACATTTGAGGAGGATGGTTGGGTTGAATGTATGGGTGTCTTGATTGGTATAAGCACATCGTTAGGGCGGTATAACATATTGCAGGTTTTAAAGGGGGGAGGGTCAGCTTTTACGGTGTAAGACTTCCCCTCGTACTCAAATTTTATGCATCTATGTAATGTTGAGGGAACGCATCCCATGGCTCGGATCCAAGGACGACCCAGCAATATATTATATTGGAACTCTCCCTCAAGGACATAGAAGAGTTCGGGTAAAGTACGTGGTCCTACGCGAATGTTGAGGATCACGGTGCCTAAGGTAGAAGTAATAGCATCATTGAATGACCCATGACATGATGGGGTTGGCACACATGCAACTAGAAGGGATGTTCATCTGTTGGAAGGCTTTTGAAGAGATGATGTTTAGGCTAGCGCCCCGTCAATCATAACCGGCGTACTCGAATGTCTCGGACGTAGCGGAAATGAAAAAAGCGAGGTCGGGGTCTTACGTACCAAAGTCAACAATTTCATCTTGAGCCAGCTGCAGCGGACTTGTGGTATAGAGGCGAAGTGATTGGAGTAGTGGGCTGTTTAGTGAGAGAAGCAACGTGATTGGGTGTTAGAATGGAGCGGCAGGCGGGGTTTCATTAGGTAAAACCTCTATCCCTTGAAGGATCTCAACGAGAGCTTGTCGATGAGATTGAAGTCGAATGAGATCATACGAGTGTCATTTTACGGGCGATTGGTGAAATTTGTTTAATCATATTTCGGTGGGCAATGCCATTAGAGGCGGGATAGGCGGGTCGCGAATGACCACTTTAGGTGGTGGTGCAATCGGGATGTTTGACGGAGAAAGAGATGCCGCAGGTGTGTTTTCTTTTGCTTTCCCATTGTTTTTCTGCCCTCGAGTAGCGACACTAATCATATTAATCTCGTAGACCTGAGATGAGGAAGATGGTTGGGATAACTCATGGTCTTCAAGAGGTGGGGTTGTAATAATGACAGATCTTGGTGAGGCGGGGACAGATGGTATAGGAGAGGGAATGGAAACTAAAGGTCTCTCCCTTCGTAAGTTGTCTTTCTTAACTTTCGTAGGCAGGAGAGGTATTTGCGAAGGATGGTTTTAAAGCTTGGCATCCCCCTCCACATCATGTCTGGTGTGCGGTGATAGCGCAGATTTTAGACTCATCATAACTTATCGGTCGAGGTTTAGACGGGTCATAAGGTCTAAGTGGGGGTAGGGAAATGGTCGCATTCTCCACCAACATAGCAAGGATTTTGGCGTAAGATCCTTTGAGTGGGTCAAAATCGGAAGAGGATGAGGGTATTGGTTGTGCGGGTTTTGGTAATGTTTGGGCATGATTGGATTGGTGGGTGGTGGTTTAGCGAGGGTGTTGATACATGGTTTTTACTAAACGTGATTTCTTTGGCGCGAAGCTATGTTGGATGATGAGGCGCGAGATGGCGTGGTATCGAAGAAAACAACCACGGGAAATAGGAGTAGTGAAAACAAATCTTTTGATGATGGAATTTGTTTAGGGTTGATAGGTGGACGAGGATACGCGGAGTAGCGGTGTTTTATACCACTGGAATTTACTGTATAGGTGCGGAAGGCGTAGGTTGTTTTGAAGAAAAGCGTAGGAGGTATGATATATTGATGTAAGGTAGAGGATGGGGTCCCAATATGGAAGGTAGGTATGCGATGATGGTTTTGATTGTGATAGGGGCACGGATTGAGTTTGTCTCTAGGTGGCGGGGATTTATTTTGGATAGATCGAGTCACTTAGGCGGGTGCGTTAGGCTGGGCATTATTGGTGAGGTCCCAGCGTAGGGGAAGATCTGGTTAAGTTGATAGAAGTGGACGGGGCATTTGGTAGAGGTGAGGGGGTGAAGGTGAGAGCAGGGGGCATTTTAAGCACGCATAAGCACTTCGGGTATATGGTGGAGACATCGGGATCAGTCATTTGCATTTGAGTAGAAAAGGGGTACTCAAGCGTTCCCATAGGGCACTGTCATCTTACGTGGAATGGCAGTCTCAGTGTGATTTGTAATTTTTGTACGGAAGAAAGGTGGGTTGTAATTCCGAGTCCCTGCGGGTGTGACACGGGGAGGTAGATGAGGCCTTTGTATCAATAGATGTTAAGAGGTCAACCGGTCGTTGAAAAGATTTAGGCGATGAGGGACTAATAGGTAGGAGGGCGTGTTCGAGGGGATCTATCACGTTTAAAGAATGTGGTGATGTTAGTGTAAGAGATTTCTCGGCTAAGGATGTCAAAAGGAGTGGCGAGCCTTCCTCTTGTGTAGCAAGAGTGGTAGAAGGGGACGTTTGGGAAATAGATAAATTAGATAGCATCCGCTCACAGTCTTGTAGGGATGTGGTGTAAGAAGACTCGTCGATGAGAAGAGAAGTCCGGGCAGTTAACTCTTCTATGGGTAAAGGAATGATTTCACTTTGGCTTGATGGTGGTGAAGGAGGTTCAAACTCCTGTGTTGGTGGAGAGGCTTGATTTAAAATTTTTTCAATAGAGGCTTTTGGCTGAGAATCGAAGACTGCATGGATCTCATGAACACTCTCCTCGGCTAAGATATCTTGGTTCACGTTACTGTTGGATGAGTGATTCGGGAATGGCTTGTTGAAAATTTTCAGATTTCGGTTAGCGAGGGCGTTAGGATTATCGAGGTTATATCCCTGCGTCGACCATTTCTGTACTATATTTTCAACATCTTGCAGTTTTCATGACTATGTCCTTTTACGCGGTGAAAGTTACAAAAGTCATTTTCTTTGTACCGGGGAAGGTATTGCGCGGGTGGAGTCAAACCCAGTGAGGTTTAACGAGGGGGCAAGGTGATAGCCCGGCTTTGAGCAATTTCTCGAGGATGACGCCATAAGTTTCTCCCAAGGAGTGTAAGTGGTGGGCTCGGCTTTGTACTTATAAGTGGTTTTCGGCGGAGTATTGGACGGTGTTTGAGATTTGACCATTACGCGTGGACAGCTCCTTTTGATTTAGAAGAAGTGGACGCGTGAGGAGTGGTGGTGTTTGGCTTGTTGGTAGAATCGGAGTTCGAAGTGGGGTTTTGTTCTGTGACCGCAATTTCTCTTCTTCTAAGGCTCGAATTTCAAGTTTAGAGCCATGGTAAAGGCCTCGTCGAATGTGCGGAAAGTTTGAATTTGGAGGGTAGGGGAGATGTGCTTAGCGCGAGGCCGCGTAAATAGTTCAATGAGTTCGGTTTGAAAGAGGCATACGTAAGTTGGTTGATAAGGCCCGCCATCGTCACGAAATCTGCGATAGATTCGTCTTCAAATTGTCGGATGGCATAGAGGTCGATGATAGATACTTTCTTGGCAATGTTAATGGAGAAATGATCAAGAAAGATTGGGCTAGTTGGTTAAAAGAGAAGATCGAATCTTTGGGTTAAAGCTTTGTACCACTCAGGCGGGTCTGATAAGGACATGGGGAAGGTGCGGAGTAACAAGGCGTCATCATGGGCAATCAAATAACAAGCATGTCTAAATGATCGCAAGTGTTGTTGAGGATCCTCTTTCTTGTTAAAAGCGAGTAAACTTTGGCAACTCCCATTGAGGAGGAGGTATGAATGAAGGGAGACGAGAAGGGTGAATGGGCTCTCGACAAACTTGCTCGTATGTCGAGGCGCTACGACTTCTGAAAGCGGAAGCCTCGGGTTTTGCATTTTGTCCATCATTTGTTTGATGAAATCGTGGTTGGATGAGATGATGATGCCACGAGAATAGGGATGTCCCATATAAGGTGTTGAGGTTCTTTGGATACGTGTATGGGAATGAAAAGGTAGGCGGAGCTTGAGAAGGAAAGCTCGTGTGAATAGGTGGCGAGAGAGTAAGTCATGAATGGAGTGGTGCGAAGAGAGATGAGATAGGGCGGTTGGTGGTAGCGATACGTGGGGTCGAGGTTAACAAAGGAAAGCTAATCGGGGTCGTATGAACCTCGAAGGCTGTCGGATTGGGAGACGGGGCTAGAGATGCGGGAAGTAAGGCATTGTTATCGGGAGGAGTGGGAGCTAAATGAGCAGCTATACTAATAGGCATGCCAATAAGGAGGTGACCATCGGGCGTACGGTCGGGGCATGAGACAAATAGTATTTATGCAGTGTTTGGGATTAGCATCGAGAAATTTGGCAAAGTCCTTGTCTCCTACGGGAATTTGGGGATCTCACTAGTGTCAGTAGGGTTCCCTATAGAATGTGAAGGGGTGATTCGAGGCAAAGACACGGAAGCGAGGCATGTGAAACCATGGCGGCGGCTTGCTCCAGTGATGACAACCATAGACAAGAACACACGGGAAAGTTTTAATCTATCAAGAACAAAAACAACCTCGAGAATGATGAATTTGGCAAGTTCTTTGGTTTGTCGGGGCTGATGAGACGATATACCGATATCGGTTTACTAACGGTGTCGGTCCACAGAGAAAAGACGTCGGTCCCTTAGCCGATGCGGTGTCAAAAGTCTAGGATAAGAAGATATAAAAGGCTGCTAATTTGATTTTTAGCAACGTTGAGTATATTTATCAACTTATTGATCACAGAAGACAAAGTATGACAGAGAAAATAGAATTTGGAAACAAGCAAGAGGCACACGCAAATCTAGAGATTAATCCTAGGGTTAATTTTAGTTATCGTGGGCTTATGCCTTTAGACGTAAGATGATGTCAGAATCCTAAACAACAAGACCAAGGGGAAATGTCAAGTTTGTTTTGGCTTATAAGGTTACCTCAATCGGGCGGAGGAATACCGCGGAAAAGGGGGGATGTTTGAGCTGTTGTGTTAATTGTGAAGTGATTCGGTATGTGTTGTGCAGTGAAACTAAGGTTAATTTCCTGTCAATACCGTGGATATCACCCCCACGTGTACGACCTGTTACTTAATCTATGTTCACTAGAATTGAAGAACAACAAGCAGGAATGCAATGCACGTGTTTTAAACCCAAATCGAAAATTATATTCGATGAAGCAAGAGAGATGACTTTCACTAATGCGAAACTAGGAAAGCAAGACAAATTCTTTACGAAATATATAACAAAAAAAAGCAACAGACAAATATGCTTCCTAAAATGAAAATAAGCAAGAGAAAGAAACCCAAAATGGGTCCCAGCAGTGCGTGCCAAAATGTTTCGCTCGGAATGTTTGAAAACACGGGAATAGAGTTGCTTTATCCTTTCATTCCTTTTAGAAAGCAGATGAGGTTAGGGTTAGGAGGAATACTGTTGAATGTCGAGATGGTGTGCGCGTACCGTAGAGAAAGATCGGTGCACTGCTGAGAGACTCCTTTTTGTCTTGGAAGGACTACTGCAAATAAGAACACAAGACCACAAGATTTTGATTAAACAATAAATGAGAAGCGCCTTGGGCCGGGAAATATAAAACTTCCTTTCGAAGGTGGTGAGTTCCCCTACTAATATGAATTAACACAAAAAGCTGCAAAATATTAATTAAATTATTTCGTTAAAGCTGGGTAGGGGAAAGGCTGGTTTTGGTTTTGATCGGAGGAACCGATGCGATTGCGATAACCGATGCGGTCGCGATAACCGATGGCGATTCGATAAGCGATAGCGGTGGGTTCTACGATCTTCTTGGCAGCTATGGTGTTTGTAATGGCTGGTTTTGGATGGTATTAGGAAATGGGATGGTTAGAAGCAAAAGAATGGCAGTTAGATCTGATGGCACGTTGGGTAGTGGATTGAAAGCGGATTTAGGAGCACTTTGAGATTCAAGAAGCATAAGAAATGTTATAACAAAGGACATGCAAGATGTGACTTACTTGGTTTTGCACGAGATGCAAGTTGATCTCCTTGGTTGTAAACACTTACTTGGTTTCTCCACTCGTCTCTGCTCTGTCAGTGAAGATCTGGACTCTGTTCCTCGCTCATGATGCTCTCTGTTGATCAGAAATCCTTTGGTGATCTCAAAATGAAATTCCGATCCGTTGTTTTGGTTTGGGAGCCCATTTACGAGGGCGATGGCGGTTGCGTAGCAAGCGGCGGTCGAGTAGAACCGGCATCGGTAAGGAAAAAGTAGGCTATTTTTAGTAAAATAGCCCACCTTCCCTACTTTTCTCCCGAGAGATCAGTTGCGGGCTTGGTCAAGTGGCTAGAAGGTCGGCTTTGGGTGCGAGTAAGGAGGCATTAGTTATGGATGTGAGTCTAGACCAAGCCATAAGTCTTAATTAGGTTAGTTTAGGGTTAGGGCTAGGTCATGATGAGGTGGCAAAGTGAGGTGGCGGGTAAGGTATGTGGATTTATCAATTACAAGGTAATTAATAAATAGCTACTTTCCAAAGAGCAAATGGATGTTACTTTTGCTAGTTACATAAATGACTTCATTGCAGTTTATTGTGTAAAGTTTAGGTAATGAGGTTAGGTTGCGAAATGGGATGCGGGTCACAAGAGGGTCGTAAGACACCAAAGGTTTTCAGGCCTTATATATTAAGTTCAAAAGTTGTTGCTTATGTTCCCCACACCATGGTAAAATACATCTTATCAGAGATGGAGATCTCAAGAAAAATATGTAGATGGGTGAACAAACTACAGGAATATGACATGGATATCCAAACTAAAAAGTTGGTGAGAGGTTTGGGTCTTACTAATCTCATGGCTGAGAGCAACTTGTAGACTATGGAAGTGAATGAAGTAGAGGAAGAAAGGGTATATGTTCTTGAGAAGTTGGTAAGTTTGAGTGGTACAAGGATGTAATATTTTACCTCAGACACTTATGCTTCCCTGATCATTTGAATAAAAATCATAAAAGAGCCCTCAAGCTGGCTTCTCAAAAATACATCATCACTAACTTTGGGCTGGCTTGGAAGAACCATGAAGGTGTCCTCTTGAAATGTATAAATGAAGATGAAGCTCCCAAAATAGTGACTGATTTCCATGGGGGAGTTTGTGGAGGACACTTTCTTTGGAAGGTTTACAACACACAAAATTTTGAGAGCTGGTTATTAGTGGCCTACTCTCTCAAAGATACAACCATGCTAGTTAGAAAATGTGAAAGCTATCAGCATTTCTCTGGAAGAATGAAAGCGTCTGGATCCCTTCCTTTGTAACCTATATCAATTGAGGCTCCTTTCAAACAATGGGGGATGGAATTCATTGGTGAGATTTCAAACCCTTCCGCTCGGCCATAAATGGATTCTTGTAGCTACATATACTTCACCAAGTGGGTAGAAGCAATACCCACCAAGAAAGAAACACACCAAGTTGTTATGGACTTCTTGTTGAATCACATCATATGCAGATTTAGTGTGCAGTAAATATTATTGTTGATAATGCCATGTGTTTCAAAGCTAAGCCCTTGATGGCAATGTGCAAGGAGTATGGAACCAATCTGAATTATGCTTCAAACTATAACCCTCAAGGGAATGGACAAGCTGAGTCCAACAATAAGAACTTGTTGAAGATCATTAGGAGAACCTTGGAGTTGAATAAGAGAAAATGGGGTGAACAACTGAAATTTGTAGTTTGGGTTGATAGAATCATTGCCAAAAGAGCTACTAGTAAGAGCCCATTTGAGTTGGTGTATGGAACTCAAGATCTATTTCCCTTACATCTGCAATTATCTTCATTTCAGTTTGTTCAACAACTTGAAGATCAAGAGGTCAGTCCATATGAAGCAAGGATTAATCAGATTGTTGAGATGGATGAAGAAAGAAGATCATCCCACCAAAGGCATGTCATATTTAGAGAGAATTTGAAGAGGTTGTTTGACAAGAAGTTCACTCTTAGGGCTTTCAATGTTGGAGATTTGGTTTTGTTTTGGGATAGCTAGGCATGAAGATAAGGGCAAACATGGTAAATTTGATGCATTGTGGATGGGCCCTTACTCCATTGATATCAAAATTGGTGAAAATACCTTTTTTCTTAAGGAATTAGATGGGGAATTGCTTGAACTACCTATTAATGGCAGGCATCTGAAGCATTTCTTGGATTAATCCCCAAATTTGAGGTATGCACCACTTGTATAGTGTATAGTCTTTGTTTTTGGCTCTTTTTTTTGCTATTTTTGTCGGTTTGTGGTTTGCCCTATTCTTGGAAACCATTTTTTGTCGATTGGGTCTAGTTTTTCTACCCTACATTTTTTACTCTATTTCCCAATGGTTATTTTTGATACTTGGTCTGCTTCTTTTGTTCTTGTGGCACTCATTGGGAGTGCCCATCCCCAGTAGAGCTGATGTTGGTGCCATTTTTGAGCTTGCACCATTTTGCCCTAAATTTTTCCTTCATTTTGCGTGCTCTAAAACATTTTTCTCTCAAATTGGTGGTCTGCAACTTTTCCCTCCATTCGAATGCCTTGAAATGCTCACAAACTTGTTTTTCCCCTAATTTGAAAGAAATCTACATGTGATCCCTAATTTTTCCAAAATTTGTGGGCTCTGTTGTTTTTCCTTTTTCCCAATCGTGGAAGTTTAAAATTGATCGATTTGCACTTATATGCCATTGAAAATCCAATTCCATGATAAAAAATTCTTTGAAAACATGTTTTAGTTGGTTCAATTTTGAGAAATTTTTCGTCCTTAGTGAAAAAATCAAATTCTAAGGCATCCCTGGCATTTTATGTGTTTTGACGGTTAGAAAAACGTCATTTTCCTGTAAATTTCTTCTTCAGTATTCATTCGCAATGTGGCTTTTTCTAATTGGCTGAGGGATGATGGATTTTCTTTAACTTATCACTTTTTGCTTTTTTGGCAAAAGGGTGAATTTGGTCTCATGGCTCCGCTTTACTTTGATTGGTTCTAATGTTGCTTACGTGGCATGTTTTGATTAGAGGAGTGGCGGGTAATTTTGAGAACTTGTTCTTTTTTAGCTACTTTGGCTAAAAGTTTCAAATTTCCCGTGGCCCCGCCAAGTGCTAATCTACCTGAATTCAAGTGGCAGAGAAAATTTCTAAATTTTTCCTGAAAATGATGACATGTCCTCTTTTGATTGGATGAGAAGTAGCGGGTCTTTTTGTGCCTTAAGGAATTTTGGAAAAAGAGTTAAAGTGCAAAGAAAATGCCTAGGGCCCACAACGAATCAAAATGGAACACGTGGCGGCTTTAGAGCCACGGACAAAATCAAAGGTGTGGGTCCATGGGGATAATTTGGAAAAATTTCCTTTTTCCAAAAAAGGTGGAAATGTGTAGAATCAGTTCACGATTCCAATGGGGCCCACTTTGGGACACATGTCAGGCCCGTTTTCATGAGGTGGAGGTGCGGGAAAAATATCAAAATTTTCCAATTTTTCCTGAAAATTTTAAAAGGTAAAATGAAGCTCCTAGGTCCGCATCCAATGGAATGGTGCCACGTGGCCGCTCAGAATAAAAAGGTCAAAAGGGTAAAAATGTGAAACCCATGCTCGTGCCGAATCAAATCTCGCCACGTGGCCGTTTCTTTTAAAAATGAAAAGTGGAAAAAGGTGCCTCCAAATCCCATCTCCAATGGTTTTTCTCCATGTGGAGGGCTTAGATTAAGAGTTGAAAGTTGAATCTACGGTAGTTGTGCATTGTTTTACTATGTCGCCATTTTTGCCCTATAACGCTCCAGGAAGTTTGGAGATGTGGTTTTTGCATCAATTTCCATCAATTTTTTGACAAATTCATGTCATTTGTGCCTGCAAGGACCAATGCAATTTGTTTTGAGGATCAATTTGAGGATCAGATATGTTTTTGAAGTGAAATTTTACCGTAGCCTGTCTAAAACGTAAAATATCAAATCCAAAAGTTGTTGAGTCAAATTTTGGAGGGAAATGAATGAAATAATGAAGGGAAGGGGGTTTTCATGCTTTGAAGATGAAAACATACCTCCATAATAGATAATGATGTGAATTTTGCAATGATTCATCTCTTTTTGAGACAACTAGAAACTTTTTGGATGTGTTCGTTAAACGTCGTTGTCTACAAATCATGAGGAATTTTTGTATTAAATTTTATCCTTGGCATATTATTTTCTTGGGAAATAAGGATCGAAGGATATTGAATGCTATATATTGCATGAATTTTTCATGTAAAGGGTTGGAAGATTTTAAAGAAGCACGAAAAACTAAAATTTTCATGGGAAAATCGAGAAGAAGCCAATTCTCACGAGTGACCACCCGAGAAACTAATATAAGTCTCTCTGTATCATATTTCAAATCATGTTAAGTTGGTTGCATATGTATAGCCATTAACAAGCTCTGAGATTGTTTTCAAAACATTCCCCTGCTGATAAATCTGATCAAGTTTGAGTTATTCTATGTTATCTTTTTGAACAAAACTTGTGAATGCTTACATTTCAGAATGCTTTTCAATTTGTGTTTTTGTTTCTTGTTGCAGTCTTGTGTTTAAGGTCTCTCTTGATCATACATGATCTCACTCTTGTGATAGTTTAGTGGCATTTTCAATCTCACATTCAAAAGAGCTTTCATCTGATAAAGAGATAAACAAATTTAAAATCACTTTACCTTCCTTGATTTCAGAGATTGTTTGTAAACCTTTGGGTGCACCTTAGGTCATGATCAAATAGTGATTGCTAAATGCTTCATTGGTTCATTATAACTCAAGATTTTGTGATAGATGATAAAATATTGTGTGGAAAAGTGTAGATCTGGGCCTCCATTTGATGCACATATCTGGTTGAAGGAATTTTTAACTATTTTGATACTTTTTGCTATTAAGTTTCTCCATATTTTGTTGAAATCCTTAAAGAGTCCGGCAAACCTTGGTTTGTCTTATCTAAACTCCCACCCAAAATCATTAAAAATAACTAATCCTACCCTGTTTTACCCTA
The DNA here is from genome assembly GCA_018340775.1 of Taxus wallichiana var. yunnanensis. Classification (NCBI taxonomy): domain Eukaryota; kingdom Viridiplantae; phylum Streptophyta; class Pinopsida; order Cupressales; family Taxaceae; genus Taxus; species Taxus wallichiana. The sequence goes on along the minus strand of CM031236.1, from coordinate 269,062,339 downwards.
TTATGAGTTGTATATCCATAAAAGATCAAAATCCATTTTCTAAAGTATGCAAAATAGATCGGGATTGCAAATGTCTTTAGTAACCCTTGCCTTGCATTGAAATTATCTCCATAATCTGGAAGTGATAACTTGTGAAAGTCAGATTTGGAGGGTTGATCATATTTTCCCAAAGGCCCCTTCATACTATTTGTAAAAATTGAGGGATATCTTCATCTCCTTCACCATTTGAGAGTTACATTATAGGTCCTCTTACCTTGGTTGAAAAGCACAACCTAAAACAGTTAAGACAAGATCAAGTCCTATTTGAGTGCTATCCATCTCTCCACAAATTTGAGTGCTAGTTAGATCATATCCCCTTTCTACAAAATGAAACACACCATGGTCCATCTACCATCAAGCTTCATGCCATATCTTTGATGTTGCTCGAGACAGAAAAGGAGAACAAATTTGGGTACCAACAATAGGAACTAAGGGAAATTTTCTAGTCTTGTCCAAAAAGTCTTAGGTCGATCGATCGCTATATTCAACAATGAAAGCTATGTAATAATATCAAGTTGAAGTGGTGAAGTTATGAATACCAGTGTGTGTAAGCTAGTGTAGATATCAAATTGACTAGCAGGCTCATTGGGTTGCGGGACCTGTGGGTCACAACCAAAGACTCGTTGAGGTTGAGGCCCTTGTATGGTCATGCATGCAATCAAATCATATTTCCAGGAGCAGTCCAAAAGTCATAAGCATGGTTAGCAGCTATGTTCAATGTCTCTATTTGTCTTTATCTATGTATGTGTTAGGTGTGTGTAAGATCGTTAAGTGCAAACTTGTGTCAATGTCAGTTATTAGCTCTGGCCCATTGGGTTGTGGGACCAGGGGATCATAGTTGTAGGTATTTTCTTGTTGTGGATTGTTGATGGTCATGTAAGATGAATTGATTTTTTTCAGTAAATAAACTATCTATCAAAAAAATCTAAGCTATATTTTTGGTGTTTTCTTAATATATCATAACAAAGCAATAAAAACAACTAATCTATGGAAATAAACATTTTTGTGCTTTTCTAACTTTTCAGACAATGCATCTAATCTAATAAGAAAATTTAAAATAAATAACTAGTTGGATGTAGCTAGCTATCTATGTAGATGTGTGAATCTAAATCTAAGATCTACTCTAATTTAAATGAAATCATTCCAACCCTACCCGAGAAGTGAAGAACAAATCATGGCTCTAATGAGAGATATTATTCATCTATAACTTCCCTGGTAATATTGGAGAGAAAACTTCCTATTGATTTTATCTACATTCAACTATCTAGTTAATTTAAACGAATTGTTTCTCTACTCTATTTGATATGCAATTGACAATTTGACAAAACAAAGAAAACAAATACACAACTCCAACCTGGAAGAGCAAGAGCTTTGGAAAATCTAGTAGTATCAGTATCTGTCCCCTCAATTATTTCCTTTCTTTCTCTAAGTGTTCATGTGAGTCCAAAGGATTGGGAATGTAAAGAACAAAAACAAGAGGATGGAAATTGAGCGATGGTAGCTTGGAAGCAATCTAGATGTAATGCAGGTAGAAGAAATATAACACAAGAGATTTTAACTTGACTATTTAATTCCTAGCAAGATTATGACAGAAAAACAATGCAAGATACACAAAATTATTCGGCCCTTTTACTTGAATACAAGAATGGAATATATAGGAATGGAGGATAGAAGGTTAATTCATGCACAAGGTAATGAAGAGGTAGTTCCACTCATTAAATCTATTTAAAAATAGAAGGAACAAGGAGAACCAAGCAAACGAAGCTATTTTTAGCAAATTTGGCTCATGGATGTGCTCAAAAAGCAAACTTAAGTGAATCATTGCATGTAATTTTATGCATGAAGATTCTGGAAAAATCGAATGGGACCGCCACCAGTGCAGGGCGGTGGTTTTAGGACCGCCGCCACGAGATATGGCGATGGTTTGCGAACGGCTGCCTAGGAAAGATGGTAGTTCAAGATGACGGTCCCAAATCGAAGGCCAAAACAAGCACAATGAGTAATGGGGAGATGGAAAATGCAAATAAAACTAAAGTAAGGCTATCTAGGCTACAAATATATAATGGGTTTTGGATCTCGAACATTGTCTTGAAAGTATTTTGAATCATCACTAAGGACTTTTATAATAGTTATCCCGATAATGTAGCACATTAAATTTTGGGTGCGTACATATTGCCCCCTCGGAGAAGCATCTTAGCCATTAAAGAGGTGTAAAACTTAGAGTCTGAGTATGGAATTCCCAAAATGAGGAGTTAGAAGCTATACCTAACATGCCCGTGTGTCGAATCTCGCCATCCAAAATCTGACGATACTGCAAAAGAAAACAAAGACTCAAGTGCGAGATAGAAAAAACATCAAAAAATAAACATTAAATTAAAATGACAAGAGGACTTACTATTTGTGCAGGGATGTAGAAATATACTTGTGTCAATGCTCCAACCCCGTAGAGAAACACACTCAAAAAAAAAAAGTTAGAAATATCATATATATATATCAAACAAACACATTTCTCAATTCATTTGTGCATTGTTGATTTGGATTGTTTGATTGATTTGGAGCTTTAGATTTCAAAGTGACTATTCTTGATGAGAATACGGTTGATATGTTTGTGTCGAGATCATGATCATGCCTCTATGAGTGGGAGATCGACTAGCGTGCTCTCGAGTTAGTTATTTCCTTCTTTATCTTTTTGTACCCTAAAAGTTTAAATGTTGAAAACTTCACCTAGGGGGAGAGATTTTCAAAATTTCTTGTCTTGAATGGGTATTTAGGGGGGCACCCATAGGGCATGCTTTTATTTTATCAAAAAATGGCCAATTTTAACATTTTTGGTCCTTTCTAGGGTTAAGGGGGGTTTTGAAAACAGTTTAGGACTGCCACCCAAAGTAGGGTAGCGGTCACAGGACCGCCACCAGATCAGGTGGCGGTTCTTGATAGAGTGTCAAAACATGGTTGAAACTTAATTTTTTTTGGATTTTTGAGAGTTTACCATGTTTTTGATGAGCTTATTATGTGATGTACTGTAGTAACTTTCTCTTTTCTCATGTTTATGTGGATGCGAGAACAAAGTGGAGTATATATACCTGGAGTAGAGAGAGAGGGTGTGATTGGATCCCTAGTATTTTGCATCAGTTGACCCAGCTGAGATGGATCATTTATAGTGGTTAGGTATCTAACGGATAGCTCTAGTGCCCCATGTTACTCTTGCCAGTCACATTCTGTGTGACTTATTCTCTTACTGGGATGTGGACCGGAACACTTTCTAGTTCCCAAGTGTCGGGGGGAGTGGACCATCACTCTGGAGGATGTTTACCACATTCTTGGACTCTTGGTACTTGGTCGAGAGACTAACATTGGTGACAACAGAGGTCCCAGATATGTGATGACACGAGAAGGCTACATACATGGGAGACACTTTTGTCTCTTTTGGCTTGAAGAATGGAATGAAGGTTTGGTCTATTACTACTGCTCCCATTCCTATCCTTCGGAGAGCCATCATGGGTATCATATCCTCAAGACTAATCAAGGACAAGGGAGGAGATACACTTTTGTACTATTGGGCCCCCATCATTGCACATATCAAGGATCATGGCTATAAGTATGCCTAAGGAGCATATATTCTAGGGACTACATACCATGATTTATACAGAGTTGTCAAATTGCAGGGAAAGTCCTTGAGCCACCCCACTCCGGTCATGAGTAGGGTCTATAAGCATTTCATTCCATGTGGTAGGGAGTGTAGGTATCAGATCTAGAAGCTTTCTAGGAAGCTAGATGGATAGGAATGTCAGTGCTCCAGACTCCACATCAGTTAGTGGCCTCTCTGAATATGGCTAACATGACCCCCACACCCTATCGGGATATGGGAGAAATATGGGGTGAGGATAATACAATGATGCTAGTTTGCTCTTCCACAAGCTAGCTAGTTGACAGAGCCGAGAGACTAGAGATTCACCCCTTTGACCGGGTACCCCAATAGTTTGGTCTTCCATACCATGTCATGCTTCCTCCAATGATGCCTGTTTACAGGACTATTCAGGAGGCATAGAGAGGTCCTAGAGGGGATCTTGGTTGGAAATTTATTACCCCTAGTGTGTATATCATGGTTAGGCATGTAGTCTAGGCTTGGTGGGTAGTTGGTGCTCCTTAAGCACCCTTACTTTAGATTGGGGAAGGCTCCTACTCACGGTGGGGAGGAAGATGAGCCAATCAATTTGGACTCGAATCTAAGGAGGATGTGGGAGATGATATGGAGGGGGAGTTAGTCGGAGAGGAGGATGAGGGGGTAGGACCTTTGGAGGAAGCTGACAAAGTGACCTTGAGTGGCATGATACTCAGGAGATCCTCATAGTAGTGCATGAGGAGGTGAGCATGGAGAGAGAGAATCTAGTCTCGGAGGAGACACTTGGAGGGGACGATGAGTCTGTGATGGGACAACACCATGCCTTTTCATTTTGGGAGGCTCCATAGCCACCAAGTAACATGTACCACATCAACCACTGATCTCGCATAGATGCTCGGAGACCCGAGTATGTTCAATACTCCTTTCTCTATTTTTTCTATTGATTTTCACATGTTTAGTTTATCATTCTCTTTTGATTTACATTCATGATTATCTCTTAGCTCTCTATCTCTTATTTTCTTCCTTTATAGTATCTCGCACATGAGTGGTGAGAGCTCATTCATTGGGTATGTGTAGATACCTTGTTGATCCCTTTGGGGAAGACCCGGGCTGAGTTTACTGCTGATTTAGGGTAGCCCTTAGCCATCGGCCGACATACCGATGTGTTTTCTCCCATCTGGAAGTTCATGGATATGGTGACCTCCCTTCGTACCATATTATTTGGATACAAGACCCCGAACACCGATGAGGTAAAGCCATTCTCATAGTGAGGCTATAGGTAGTGGGTACCACCATGAGCACTCACACCATTCGAGATCACACTCAGTGCTGCCGCATGAAACAAGAGAGCCCTAGATGAAGTCACACACCATCGATGGATCCCATAGGGATTGAGACCATTGAACCTTTATTTCTTGGATACCATTTTTTTGACATTATATGATTTTTTTGTATGTTTAAGGCTTGTTGCAAGCATTTTTGACCATTCCTAATACATGATGACATTGTATGCAAACTTGATCCACTATGATATATATAGACTCTATTTTTGGTTTAGCATTCTATTGTATCCGAGTTGACTCTCTTTGGCTTATCTCTCATGTGTACTCTAGATGTTTAGAATTTTTACTTTTCTATGCTTTTTAGGATGTATGCAATGGATGTGAAATGATAACAAAATGATTCTTTTTGTATTTCATAATGTTGATATATGATGATGTAAACATAATGTGATCTTATATTTTCTTGTGCAATATTCGCTACTTCGTATTTGTCTTGAAAAAATGTGATGATATAATGATATGATGAATAGATATGCTTGCCCCACTCCTAACCCCAAACAACTAGTAAGATGTGAGGGCTCAAAACCGAGAGTGAGAAAGGGCACAAGCCATGAAATTTGTTGAATGACAGTGATGAGAGAAAGAAAGAGGTTTAACAGAACCAAATTGGGATGTTACAACCTTACCCTACTCATGTTACCTCATAATTTAGAATGTGAATTGCTCTACGAGTTCATCTAGACTTGGATCCGTAGATGACCACTTGGTTAAGAAAATATACTTTTAGGGTTTTGAATTCTTCTTTGAATTTTGAACATCTAACTCACTTTGTTTTGAATTAAGATTTCATAGTAATCAATTTAATTGTTTATGACTTTTAGGTTTTTCAAAGAGACCCCTACACCTTGAACCATGCTACCAAGTAGGAAGAACGGGATTATCACCATGGATAAAGCATATGTGAGTAAGGGCATTTCCTTCCTTTCCCAACCCTATGTCACTAGTAAGAGATGCAAGCTCAACTTTGAAGGTTCTAGGGAAAAGAAATGTGTAAAATAAAATTTTCTACATTGATTTGCATTTGATTTACTTATTTTGGAAAAATGTCTAGAATGTTCTTATTTCCAAGGAGACATATGTGGGATATATGTGACACCACGAAGCTTCTAGACTAGACCATGAACAAAAGACACCTATCCTAAGAAGAGACTAAAAGTAGAACTAAGTATGTAGGCCTTGGTATGGTTATTGTCAAAACTTTCTATTGTCTTGTTTGGATTGATAAGCGATACATAAATAGTTGATGATACAATGAAGATTTGAAGAGACATGATTTGAATGTTTTTCTAGTATTTTCAGAAGTTTTTAGGAATTTCTATAAGAATAAGCTCCTTGATCACACTTTTTACAAAATGAGTGGACAGATGAAAATGTAATGCAGATGCAATAATGTACATATGAGAATGTTGATGGATCATGCGTAGTATCTCTTTAGGTGAAGAGATTTCACAGATTCACTAAACTCCTCACCTTCTAGAGTACACAAGTAGAATGTGCCATTTTTATAGTCTTCCACCACTCGATATGGACCTAACCACCTAGGTATGAACTTTCTTCCCTCACCGGTCTTCTTGTCTATTTAGCTATCGAGTCTTAATACCAAATCTCCTTCATAGATCTCATGTTCGTACACCTTTTTATTGTATTTCGAGCCATGTGGTCAGCGTACACAATTTACCATTGCTCAATGTTGGTCTAGCTTCATCAAGGCTTTCTAATTGGAAGAGACGAGATTTTCAAAAACCCTCCTCTCCCAAGATCCCATGTAGTGAAATGTGGAGGTTGGGTATTTTGACTTTGAGTGGCAAAACTACCTCAACACCGACTACTACAGAAAAGGGGTTACCCACATTGGTGTTCTAACCGATGTTTAGTAGGCCCACAAGGCTAGAAAAATCTTTAGATTCCAATCTCGTTTATTCTCCTTAATAGTTTTTAGAAGAATGGACTTTAAAGTCTTATTGGTAGCCTCAGTTTTCCATTATCCTAAGGGTAGTAGAGAGAAGCCATGTGATGACTTATTTTGAACTTTGTACACAACTCACGTACCTCTTCATTTTTGAAATACATAACATTATCAGAAATAATGACCTGTGGCACCCCATACCTATAAATGATCTGGTTCAGGATGAACTTAATGATTATAGATTTAGGGACAAAGTGGTAAGGGCATGGCCTCTACCCACTTTGTAAAGTACTTTGTCACCATGATTGTGAAATTATGGCCATCTATTGACGTGGGAGAGAATTTCCCTATCAGATCTAGGCCCCACATGGAGAAGGGCCATGGAGTTACGATTGGTTGTAAATGTTGTGTCGGTATGTGGATCTCATGGGGAAAATCTTGACACTTGTGGCATCTTCACACAAAATCTACTGTGTCATGCTCTAGGGTGGGCCGAAATAACCGATCCGATGTATCTTCTAGGTAGTGGAATGGCCACCAAAGTGGCCACCACATACCCACTACGTGGCTCATAAAGAATCGTTTTAGAATCTTCAATGTTAATACATCTCAATAGCATTTTGTCAAAGGCTCTATGATAAATCACCTATTCTAGGATAATGTACTTAGCGAAAATTACATGTAACCACCTTCTTTTTTACGATGCTTCCCCTTCTGGGTATGTGTGGTCCATGATGAAAATGATAATATCAGTGTACCAAGGGCATACAGAGATAGGGGGCTTGGTTTCAATGAAATATACGCACTCATCGGGAAAGTCCAAATCTACCAAATCACCCCCATTTAATGAATTATCTCACAACCAATCTACAATGATTTGACCCTTAACAAATTTTTGATTTACAAACATTAACTCGAACTCACCCATTAATGTAATGAAATGCCCAACCTTTTTAGACAAGGATCCCTGCATGAGGAATGTCCGTAAGTGGTCTAACTTAACAATGACCCTTATCTCTTCATTGAGCATATAATGTCTTAAGTGCTTGGTTGCAAAAACTATGGCAAGGCATTCTTTTTCTACCTACATGTAACATGTCTCATAATCAAGTAATGTTTGATTGATAAAGTAAACATCCCATTCTTGCTTATTTTTTTCCTCTTGAGCCAACATAAAGCCAACGAAATGTCTCGTATCCCATTAATGTAAGATCAAAGGGTGATCTCGACCTAGGTGGCATTAGCATGGGAGGGGATAAAAAAATATTTTAACTACATCGAAGGCCTCATTGCACTCCTCTGTCCAATTAATGCTATAATATTTCTTCAAAAAAAATTTGATTGGATGAACAACGAAGGTCAAGTTAGGGATGAACCGTCAGATTACACCGAGTTTCCTAAGAAAAGACTAATACCAGACTCATCGGATGGTGGAACCATTTCTAACACAACCCAGATTTTGGTGGGTCAAAATCAATCCCTCGTGAAGATATAATGTAACCCAAGAGATTACCACATGTTATACCAAATATGCATTTTTTTGGATTCAATCTGACACCATTCTCAATCAAGCACGAGAGAATGATATGAAGCACCTCTGGGTGATCGCAGTGCTTCCTAGCTTTGGCCAGCAAGTCATCTACATAGGATTCAAAAATTTTATGAATAAGATCATGGAATATGTAGGTCATTGCTTTTTTGATATGTAGTGCCAGCATTCTTAAGACCAAATGGCATGATGACATAACAATAGGTTCCCCAAGGAGTTATAAATGTATTTTTAGCTTGATCCTTGGTAGAGATTTTGATTTGATTATATCGTGAAAACCCATCCATAAGAGAAAACAACTCAAATCCAATTGTTGCATCAACGATAACATCAATGGATGGTATCAAAAAATCATCCTTGGGACAAGCCTTGTTATTGTCTCATAAGTCTATGAAAATATGGATCTTTTCATTATTTTTTAGGATAGGAAAATGTTAGATACCCATTGTGAATAATCAATGGGCTTGATAAATCCTACCTGGAGAAGCTTCTTTACCTCTTCTTTTACCATAAGGGCCACCTTTGGCTTCATAGGTCTTGATTTCTGCTTAATTAGTTTGGCGTCGACTTAGTGATGAGATTGTGAACTGCGATGTGTGGTGTAATTGCCATCATTTATTTGTAACTAAATATAAAGGCTTTTTGATGTTCCTTAAGGATTTGGGTATGAATATCTATTTCCTCCAGAGTTAGAGAGGACCCTAGTTTTAAGATTTTTGGTTCCTCCTCCATTCGATGTTTATATCAATCGTTCCCTTGATTAAGGAGGCATTACCCTCCTCAAACTCAAGTGGGGCTAGAGGAAAATCCAAATCCCCTTCTTCTTCTACATCATAAATCTCAAGATCTTTTCCTGGAGAGGACTCAATCATTGGATTTCCAAAATAAGAGGAGGAATGTGGAATTAGGGAAAAGTCTACCTCTTGACAAGTAAGATGCAACTCCGCCAGAGCGTTTAAGTAACTTAAGGTTGACTCGTCCCTATCAATAGGGTCTGAAGAGTCAAGCTAGTATTTATCTTCCACATATGTCAACATTGATGTTACTGGCACTTTACGAATCAATGATTAAGTGTGGAGTGAAATTGTGAAATTGGTGTCCTATAAATTTCTACTCGGGGTGAAGCGTTAGGCAGAAGTCACTATAGAGTCTGCAAAAAGGTTTTATTCATGTGGAACTTCCTTGATTGATATAAAATCAAACCCCTTAGTTAGGCCCAACATAGCAGTTTTGTAGAGTTGTAAGTGTTCAACCCTAGTCTCGTATACCTCATATACCTGATTTATGACTAGCTGTGAATCACCCAACACCCTAATATTGAGGATTCCCATTCTCTTAGCTATAATGAGACCTAGTAGGAGAGCCTCATATTCAGCCCCATTGTTTGTGCATTCAAAATTCAATTTGAAATCAAAAGGTAAAACCCTTCCTTCGGGTGAAGTAAGGATTGCACCTTCCCGATGCCAAAGTGACACTTGGCCCCATCAAAATGGAGGGTCCAACAATTACTTGGAAAGACAGATGTTGAGTCATCCTTTGTGAGTTCTCCTTTTATCTCGGTTACATCTACAAAACTCATCTGCTGGAATGGAACCAAGCCCCAAAGCATGTCCCATACCCATGGAATCAAAGGGGATAATAGGGAAATCCTTCTCTAATAGTTCAACAATATTTTCTGTAGTTCCTAACGATACCATCTCTAAAACAACACTTTCATCCTTGACTTAGGAATACCCTTGGTCGACACTGTAACCTCTAATTCCATTGGGAACCATCTTTTCTTACGGTAATGTGCTTTCCAGTTTGTTTAACTAGTTAGTGGGAAGCTCGAATTCAGAGTGGACCCTTGGCTTTTTCCTCAAGTTGGCTAGATGTATATCAAAGGGCTTTGGATCACCTTGGGTGATAAAGACCTTCCCTAAATGCAAGAATCTGACCTCTTGGAATAGGGTGGAGGGGATTGCTTTCATGCGGTGGATCCAAGGGAGACCAAGGATCATATTATAGTTGGTTTCCCGATCTATAATATAAAACTCAGTAAACACCATCTTTGGTCTTAGAGTGACTGGTAATACTATGGTTCCGATTGAGGTTTCCTTGAGACTATCATAGCCCCTTAATGTGTTTTGTGTTGAGGAGTAATTAGTCTCCCCATATCCTAACTTCTAAAGAAAAGAGAAGGGGACTATATTAATTACTTAATACCTATGGAACAAATGGGAAGTTAGTTACCCCTACTCAAAGCACTCCTGGTTACTACAAAAATATAAATAATAATCATGGATTCATGACCGACGGTGTAACTAACCAACCCAAAAGTCTAACATTGTCAATCCCACCGGTATAGGTGCTACGAATAACAAAAGCAATGGTAATAATCAGAGAAACAAAAATTTCTCACCCTCGGTAAATGCTATGGATTTTAATCATCCTCAACAAAGAACAACAACCTCACTATAAATAAAAATGCCAACCCCAAGCCCTAGGCAATACCCCAATCAATTCCGAGAACTAGGGCAAGGGTTCCAAAGTGTTAATTATAACATCAACAACTAAAAAAACAAGGGAAAAAATTAAAGGCCTCAATATTATGATCTTGACCTATATTATGGTTTCCATAGGGTCCACAGGAATGATGAAAGAAGCTGTCGTGATTGTAATAAGTTTTTGTAGTGTTTTCCTAGAAGACCAAAGATAGTTGTTTGTCAACATGTTTCTGGCCAACCCAACTGCACCTAGTCAAAACACCTATATGGGACCGGTGTCTCCACAGAACACACCATTGGTAATCTTCAGCAATCCTCTCCCCATGCGTCCAAAGGATGGTAGACTAGATCCTAATGGTTCGAATAAAGGCATTGTAATAGGGAATCATGATCATGAAGCCTCAACTTTTTCAAACCCGTAGGTGGCACCTCCTTTGGATGGTCGTCAACAAACGAAGATTGTAGGTTTGGTTGAGTTAGATGTTGAACCCCAAATTAACGCTGCAATAAGACATAGAGACTATTCATCACATCCAATCCCAATCTATCCGGTTGTGTCAGATAGTGTTCATGACACGCTAAGAAATCTAGTAGGGGCTTATGACTTGATCAGTGATCTAACCAAGACCTTTTCACACATTTCCTTTTAGATCTACTAAAGAATTCCCCTACTCATCGAGCCACTCTCTTGGAAGTGCTTGGTCTCGGCCATTTGACTAACATTACCCCTCCACCAAAGGCATAGATAAACCATATAGACTTCAAAATTTTCCCTTTAAGGCAGCCCTAAAAGGATATTCGGTTTGTATTTGACATAATAAAGATGCCTATGGATGTTGAAATAGATCGTAGAGGAAATCCACCTTATTTTTACTGGGTTTGGATCTACAACAACTATGTGAAGTGCATAATGATTGTTGATGGGGAACCACTATCGATGGCCACTTGGTTGATCTGAAGAGCACCCTCTAACACCTCTTCATAGATCCTTAACGAGAAATTTTGAACCTATTCCTTTGTATCCCTATTAAGGGAGTGAAGGAAAAAATCACAAAGTTCCATTTGATCCATGTTTGGAGCACTTGCGGAAGAGTAGAGAACATGTTGCCACCTCTGAATGAAATGGGCTGCAGATTCATTATGTTCTTGTTTGATATGAAGATATTCTCGATTCCTATTCGCACATGACTTGTTCATATCAAAAGATTTGATAAATTATGACACGAGTTGTTTGAATGAGTGTATTGAAGCCTACGGTATCCTATAATACCAGTCGAGAGAAATACCTTCAAGTGTCTTATGGAAAATATTTGCAACAACTACATCCCATGGGAGTAGCTCTCGAATGGCCATCACATAAGCATTGACATGGGCATTTGGATCACCCTCCCCTTTGAACTTTGGGAGATCGGGAAAGGGTTTTGGGAGCATGACTTCTTGAATGGAGAAATATAGGGGTTCTATTAGATATTGAGAATAAGTCACCATTGCATATGTTTTCACCATTAAAGACCTTTATTGGGAGGTAGGGGCTGCATTGGCTACTAAAACGGGACAACATAGACATTTGGTAGGGCATATGACATCCCATAAAATTTTCCATATGGACTTGGGTAGGATTACATGTCCCCTGTGGAGATTTAGAATACATATGTATGTAAGGGATTGATTACCTTGATATGGAGCAGAATGCGCGAAGCTAGGGAATGTCACATTTTCGGCTGGTATAGCGTTTGAGAACACACTTCTAGTTGGAACTTGTTGTAGATATCCATATGTGGCTTAAGGAGGCATACCCAAGGTACTTTCCTAGTTAACAAATCCCCATGATTTGGAGTATTCATGTAGATTGTTGGATTCTATGCAATCAACACTTGCCCATAGTTCTGTGGGTAGGAAAGAGCCCATGCTTTCCCGGCATATGAATTCTATGTATTTTGGGCAAGCTCTAACTCCTTGAATTTATACACCAAAAATGAAATGACATCACCCATTGATGGGCAGATACCTTTCTTAGCTACCTTTGGTTGAACCCTTGGAGGTTGTTGAGGATTATGGTATCCCGCTATGAATTTTTCACAATTTTTTCTCCCCTCATTGATTATATTGTTAGTTGGTGGAGGGGTAGCATTATTGTTTTGAAGCAGGACATCACCTTATCCTTGCAACCTCTCAAAATATTGGTTCATTTGTTGGAATTTTTGCTCACTTCTAGCATACCGTGATAAATACTCCTCATCGAGATGGGGAGTTGATCGGATTCTGAGTGGTAATGAGTCACAAACAATACCGAGGAGATAAACTTGCTTCACTAGTGAATTTCATGTTATTTGAACTTGATTATTCAAGGGGATAACTCTAAGTGACTTGATCCAACTCTTTGATGCATACATAAGAACCAACATCGTTTCCTTGAAGGAAAGGGTTTTGAGTGGATGAGCCAGATTGTCTTCCCCTGTTGAAAGTGAAAGTGATTGTTGTGGTATATTTTATTTGTATTGGTACATGTCCAAACCCTAGATGGGATGACCGTACTCATTATATCCTGACATATTTGGGGGTATAAGAACACCCATAGAATAAAGGATGGATGAAAGAGGAAATGCTTAGAGACTAGCTCTTCACGTCGGGTTCACCAATTTATACGACATAAAATCAACACATGACCTTCTTCACACCCAACCTCCCGAGGTCATGCCGAGACAACCGATGTGGAATTGAAATGGGAGTGAAAGTGATGGTGATGACCAAACTAATTGGGAAACCTTATTTATTCTACACACAATAAAGGAATATACGAATCTAAGGAAAAAAATGCTCTCCTAACCTAAAGGGGTGTGATGGTATGGTCGATATGATAGCTACTCGGAGACTCTAATCGATGTCTAGTTCAGGTCGAGATTCTATTGATTGGTTTTGGAATACATGGAAAGTAACCTGCAGGTGCCTTGTATGGGTTTCTAGACAAGGTCATGGAAATGAGACAAGAGATGTAGTGGAGCTACAGGAACTAAGGGTGATTTTCTGGTCTTGTCTAGAAATTCTTAGCCTGATCGGTTGCTATATTCAACAATGAAAGTTGTGTAATAATATCAGGTGGAAGTAGTGAAGATATGAATACCAATGTGTGTAAGCTAGTGTCAATATCTAATTGACTAGCAGGCCCGTTGGGTTATGGGACCTATGGGTCACAACCAAAGACTCATTGAGGTTGAGGCCCTTGTATGGTCATGCATGAAATCAAATCCTATTTCCAGGAGTAGTCCAAAATTCATAGGCACACTAGCAGCTATGTTCAATGTCTCTAACTGTCTTACTTTCTCTGTGTATGTGGTAGGTGTGCATAAGATTGTTAAGCATAAACTTGTGTCAATGTCAGTTATTAGCTCTAGGGCCAGCCAACCGTAGGTCTTTTCTTGTTATAGACTATTGATGGTCATGCAAGATGAATTGATTTGTTTTCAGTAAATAAACTATCTATCAAAGGAAATATAAGCTATATTTTTGGTGTTTTCTCAATATATCATAACAAAGCAATAAAACAAACTAATCTATGGAAATAAATATTGTTTTGCTTTTCTAACTATTCGAGACAATGCATCTAATCTAATAAGCAAATTTAAAACAATAACTAGCCGGATGTAGCTAGCTATACGTGTAGATGTGTGAATCTAAATATAAGATCTACTCTAATTCAAATGAAATATTTCAAACCTTACCTCTGCAAGTGAAGAACAAATCATAGCTCTAATAGAGCTATTACTCCTCCACATCTTCCTTGGAAATATTGGAGAGAACACTTCTATTGATTTGATCTACTTGAAACTATCTAGTTAATTGAAATGAATTGTTTCTCTAGTCTATTTGATATGTAATTGGCAATTTGAAAAAACAAATCAAACAAATATACAACTCCAATATGGAAGAGCAAGAGCTTTGGAAAATCCAATAGTATTAGTATATGTCCCCTCGTTCTTTCCTTTCTTTCTATGAGTGTTCATGTGATTCTAAAGGATTGGGAATGCAAAGAACGAGAAACAAGAGGATGGCACTTGAGTGATGGTATCTTGGAAGCAATCTAGATGTAATGTAGGTAGAAGAAATTATGGCAGCACAATAATGCAAGATACACAAAATTCTCAGGCCATTTTTCTTAAATACAAGCATGGAATACATAGGAATGGAGGATAGAAGGTTAATTCATGCATAAGGTAATGAAGAGCGCAAGAACACTCATTAAATATTTTTAAAAATAGAAGGAACAAGGATAACCCAAAGCAAAGGAAGCTATTTTTAGCAAATAGAAACTTGCAGACGTGCTCAAAAGAAAACTTAAGTGAATCGTTGCAAGCAATTTTACATATGAATATTTTGGAAAAATCACGGGACCACCGCCCTACGAAGGGCAGCAGTTTGAGATGGCGGTCCCGGCACTAAAGGCCAAAACAAGCACAACAAGCAATGGGGAGATGGAAAAATGTAAATAAAAGTTAAGTAAGGCTATCTAAGCTACAAATATATATCTAAAATGGGTTTTTGAAGCTCGAACACCATCTTGAAAGTATTTTGAATCATCACTAGGGACTTTTATAACCATTCTCCTAAAAATGTAGCACGTGTAATTTAGGGTGCGTATAGAGTACTGTGAAAAGTGAACAATTCAAAGTAAACATAAAAGGTCCAATTGGACCTATAAATGACCTTCTTCTTGACTTTGTTTCACCAAAATGGACATAACTTGCAAAATATAGTTTAGAATGAATTCAAATTTTTCTCACACCTCTAGGAAACCTCTGTTCATCATCTCCAATCATTTTCATAGCTCAAATATCTCTCCATATTACTATCCCATCTCATTTTAATAGCTATCCCTTAGGTTTTTGCACTATCTAGGTGAGGGCTGAATGAAATAACATCATAACTAATCATTAAAACTCTCCAAAAGGTTCTAACATACCTATTACATCATGAAACAACTTCCTACATACATCCATGAGATCACATGGCTCCAAAACTCATCTTCATACCTACTAGCACCCATACCTAGTCTATATGAACACTTGGAACTTGGTCATCCACTGTATCTACACCTTGAAGCTCATGTGAGTGCATAGAAAATATCCAATTATGCTCTCTATGATATCGATATGATTCTAAACCACCAAGAAAATCCAACCTCCATGACTTTGTCACCTAAAGGCTATCTAGGTCACCCGATTAGGATTCTTAGAACAAGCCATTCTAAATTTATCAAATTATGTAGCCAAGAACATACTTGAATCTCCATGATATCATCAATCTAAGCATCATCTAAATCCACTCCATCTCGTAGACACTAAAATTAGGTCACCCTCCCTTTGGTCCCTCGACAAATAAACACCCTTCATCACATTAACCTAGTCATGGCCCCCTTCACTCCACTAATATTAATTTAATTAATTAAATTAAATTAATTCATTATCCTCACTATATATATTATTTAAATATCTTAATTTAAATAACATCCACTTACACTTCACTTAGACACCTCATCAAGCTAACTCAACCTAAAGCCTATTCTTAGTAAGCTACCACAACTAACTAAGACTTACCCAAACCCTAAAAATCAATGCCTACATTACCTCTAACCACATTCCCGCATGCTTACAAGAATATCTTAGTCTAATCCATGGGATAATGGCACAAGATCTAAGGAAATCAAGAGGATATCCCTAGTTTAGTAAACCTAGGAAATCCCACTTGACCCGACACCGGTTACCCCTAACCGTCACTTTGGTTATCCCTAACCGCAATCAGCGGTTATCCCTAACCGTCACCGGTTATATCGGAACCACCGTCGGTTACCCTTTTAACCCCCAAAAAACCTTATTCTCAAGGTTGGCAGAAGGTTGGGAAAATATTGGAAAATTTGGTGAACATTAGCACATTCTAACGAGAACACGAATGCAAGGAAGGAGATCAAACATCTTTTCCGTACATCCATCCCAACAATGATTTGATCTAACCAAGCAAAGAGGAATGCACATACAACCCATGCATAAGTTTTCCTTTAGTTGGTGATCACCTGTAGCCTTCAAAACCTCTCATCAGCACCTCCATCCCTCACTCACAAGCATCTAGGACCAGAATCCAAGTAATTAAATGATATATTTTCTACGGTTTATTACATTTCATCATTATGTTATCATCTTTTGTTTACCTAGCCACCCATTGACCTCCTTCAACACTCACCCCTCCATATACCCATTAAAACCTCACCAAATCCCACCTAAATCACCCAATACCTCATCCCGACCAACCAAAGTCTTTTGTGCAATCACAAAAGAGACCTAAATCTCATTCTGTGGCATTCCCAAAACTCCACAAGATCGCAAAGCAATTACACCTAACCACCGTCGGTCACCCTTAATCGACATGGGTCTCTGTATTTTCCCATACAACCCAGAACAATGACCTACCCACATAATTCCCTCTCACCCTCATTCACCTGTGATCTACTTGAGATCTTTGTCAGACCTGCAGAGACCCAAAACTAGTTACTTGACCTTTAGATCCTATTCTAACCTATCCTGTTAGATTAGATCTATTTCTTATTGTGTTTTAAGTGAGATACCTAAATCATTTCAAATTACAATAGGATTTACTTTATTTACCACATTAAATTGTTTAAAACAATGGAATGACAGCCATCTAGGAAGTATCAAACTTCCGGATCTAGCATACGCTAGGTAGTTCACTGCATATATTATTTAACTTTTTTTGGTGGTCTTGCTTTGTATTACATGTAGTTCCTCCTAGCCAAAAGGAATCTCTCACAATCAGTTGTGGATTCAGAAGTCATATGCACACAACAACCCATTAACCAACATTTGAACAAGTATTCCTCCTATGCCCGTTACCCTATTTGTTTCATCAATACTTCAAAGAAATGATCTAGAATCAGGTGAAACATTTTGGCACGCCCGGTGGGACCCATCCAGGGTTCCTTGCATTTCATTCATTCCTAGGAAAAATTGTGTTTTTGTTTCCCTTTTGAAAAGCATACACATTAATTTTCTTCCTTTGTAACCCACCTTTCCTTTCTATTTTCTCTAAAGGAAAATTTTCTTTTGGTGTAGTTAAAAAGAACCATTTCTTCATGTTTTCTATATTGTAGTGAAAGAGCATCCCTCTTCCTCTTCATCTTATTGTGTCATCCAACTTCACACTTTGATTTGGGCTTAAAAATAAGTGCATTGCATTCTGATTTATCACATTAGCTCACATTAATTGAGGGCAACCTATATGCTGGAATTCATGACCAGCTGATGGTTGACAAATGAATCGTAGAAAGCACATCTCTCTCTCTCTCTCTCTCGAGTCTTGCCAAATTGCACAAATTCAAAACAAACACATATTCTTAAACAACATCTTTCCTGGGAATGCCTGTCAACTATCACACTGATATGAGGATTGGCAAGTACTCCGTAGGTCATTGCTCTATCGAGTCATACTTTAGAGAGAATCCCACCCCCACCATAACATACCTAAAACCTCACCTTTTAGATATCCTTCTTCATAGGAAGCCATCCTCACCAAAAATTCTATTTCACAGTTCATGTGTCAGTCCTTAAATAACATAAGCTAAACAAACATAATAGAAAAGGCACTCCTAGGATCACATTTTTCTTAGTGTTTCTGCTTGGCTTGTGTTTTGAGGTGAGAGATCATGTTCTTCATTTTTATTATTCATACTTTCATGCTCCCCATCACAGGTTGGTGTATTCCACTTCACCCGAGTGTTCTGGGCCATATCATCATCATTCTCAAAATTTGGGTCTAATTATACATCATATTTTAATTCAAAACCACTTTTCTTTCATCATTATTTCAATTTCACAGAATCTGTCATCGGTTACCCTCTAACCATCCTTAGTTATACCCAACCGATGTCGGTTCTAGGTCCTTTTGTTAACCTACCCAAAAGGGATTATATTCATTTTCTTCCACTTTTCGAGTCCCTATCATTTCCATCATTTTCATTGACATTGTAAACATCATCATATTTGGCATCCCTATCAGATTTGACCTTCTACTTGGTTTTTCACTCACTGACCATTTTCTATAGTGACTAGCAGTGGTTACCCCTAACCAGCATTAGTTTTCCTTAACTGGCATTGGTTAGCTTGTTTCACTTTCCAACCACCATTTGGTACCAAATCCACTTTTTACCATCAGATTCACCTGTTCCTATTGTTTTATGTGTCATTCAAAGAGAAAAATCCCTACTTGATTAGAAATCTTGGTGCACATGGTGTTGACCTAAAGACAAGCAAGTGCACTCGTATTTCACACCAATTTTCAACCACTCCCACCTAGTCCTTCACCACCTTCCATTTTATCACCAGCCATGGATCCCATCTAACCTATCACTATCGCTACCAGAGATGAGGAGTTCACATGACTCCTTGACCAAAACCTTGCTGCCTTATAGTTTTACCTTTCCCACTCATCCACTTGAGATGCCTCGGGTTAGTTGATATATGGCATGCATGTATCTATCCCCTCGACTCTCACTCCCACTCCTGCATCGGCCCCATCTAGCTCTATGTTGCCCGCATCTACCTTACCCCCAGTCATTTCATAGCTAGGTCCTATACCCGCTATGAATGCCGCATCTTCCACCTCCGTTACACCCGCCACATCCACCATACCTCGCCAACTATCTAAAATGCAACCTCATGTACCCCTAATGTCTCACACATACCCGTAGATACACTACCACCTCCGGTGTTGGTGACCCCTACCCCTTTTCAGAATGTGGTACTTTCCATTCCATAATCATTAGCCCCATTGCCACTAGGGTTATCATGACCCTTCCACCTCCATATACATACTATCAGCCGCCTCCCATTTCCTCCATTATTCACTCAGGGTATGTACCCCCTATTTCATTGCCTTTTTCCAAATCAACCTACATTGCAGCACCATACACTAGAGTGCCACCCCCATTATATGCCCAAAACCAACCCTCTCATGCTACAGGAGGCACCCAATCATCACAACCTACCAATGACCTAATCAAATTGATGTTAGACAAGATGCAGACATTAGAGGCATCAATTTCTGGATCCCACAACACTCTCACCTACGATGAGATTTGCAACAAGCCCATCCACCCATCTATTCATATCCACCCATACCCCGTGCATTGGGAAATGCCTAAATTTAATCATTTCAATAGCAAAGAATACTTGTAGCAACATTTGTAGTCGTTCAAACATGGGTTTTATCTGATCACTCATGATGATGCCTTTCTCTTGAGAACCTTTCCCATGTCTCTGACTGGACCTGCATTAGATTGGTATAGTGGGTTACCTAGACACTCCATATTCTCATTCAATCAGGTATCCCAAGCCTTCTTGGATAATTTCTCTATCAATATCATCAAGAAGGTTACCATGACCGACCTATACTCCATGCGTCAGTATGAGGATGAATCTATCGCAGATTTTTTCGCTCGTTGGCGTAGCTTGATCAACCAACTCACCTTCCAACTACCACAAACAAAACTCATTGAGCTCTTCACATGGGCTTGTGCTAGACATATCTCACCAACCTTGCAGGTCCAAACCTTCCGAACATTCGATGAAGCATTCACTATGGCACAAAAGTTAGAGATTTGGGCCATCGAAGAGAAGAAAATCCAATTATGCAATAAGAATTTGGCATTCAAGTCGAATGATACCTCTTCTTCTTCCAAACAACAAAACAATTATTCAAAGGCTAAGGGAACCACTAACATAGTGGTACTAAAGGCCGGCCTAGCTCATCCATCAAATCAAGCTACCCCCTCATCTAATCTCTCACCTGTCCAAACTTTTCAATTCAGACGAGATTAGCAGAAATATAACCCAATTGGGAAACCTTACTCTTCTGTTTTAGAAAATCTTATCAAAGATGGAGCCATCAATCTTCCACCCATAAAACCACACACTGTTTTTGAACCTACTCGCCCCATGCCCACATGTTATAAATAACATGACTTCTATAACTATCATCGAGTAAATGGTCATAGTGATGGCAATTGCATCACTTTCAAAAATATTGTCCAAGAAATGCTCGAGAAAAGTGAGTTAACAAAGTGGATAATCCTAATGCACCCACCAACCAAAACCTACACATCTTTAAGAAACCATTTCCCAACCATGCCCCTTCGTTTGATCAAATCGGTGAGACATCAACTCATGATAACCATACCCGTGAGGTCCATACTATCTTTAATGACATACTCGTTGCCTCCCAATTACCTCACATTACTTCTATAGAGGAAATCCTAACCCAAAATTTTTCTTTCACATCAGAACCAACCTCTCCTATTCCTTCACCAACAGAGGAACATCTTTCATCTCCTTCATCACCTATGGAGGAGTCTTCTGCTAACATTGAGACCATATCACCCCCGGCTTCTCAACTTAGAGAACCTTTACCCACAGTGCCTCCTCTACCCATAGAGGAGAACCCATTACCTCCTCCACCCACAGAGGAGCACCTATCCATTCCTCCACTCCCTTTGGAGCTTCCATCACCTTCTACACGTACCTTAGACCTAGTTGAGATACATTTACCTCTTGGTGAGCATTCTCCATCCGCTACCCAAAATCTCGAGACCTACTTTCGGCTCTCTTAACCACGAAGCTTAAGCAAGCCGATTTCCTGTCTCTAAGAAATTTTTACGAGAATTTCCATTAGGTCCTCATCAACTCCACCTATAGACATGTCATTCTCGTGTTTGGTTGATCACTTAAATTATTTGGATAGAGCCTTATTATGGGGACTCCTTTTTCTTCCCGTATCAATGTAGATGCAGAGGTCACTTGCTTTGATACTTCCACTATCTACCCAAAAATTTTCTACCAATCAAACCAAACAAAAATACCTCTATCACAAATCCTTCCATAACACCTATCATAGCTCAAACCATATCCTTACCTATAGCCCAATCTATAACTAAACCCAAACCCACACCTATGACATCATCCTCGACTAAAGCTATTAAGACTTTAGGGGTCACCCTTACCACTAGCCTCACTCATCTACCTATCAAACTAGATTTAGCTACATCCTCTAAAGACAACACCACACCTACTCGAAACCTAAACAAAAGCACCAAACCCATAGACCTCATACCCTAGCTATGCCAATCACACCTACACTGTCCCGTCCATCTTAGGATCTCGGCTTCCCAACATGGCCAAGAAACCTCTACCCACCAATAAACCAAAAGCACAAAATCCCATTCCTTCCTCAAAAACCTCTAACCTACCTAGACACCCAACACAACTTACACCCATACCTCCAATACACTCGTTATTTCTTCACTACCCACTACACTTGATCACTTTGTCTCTCACACCATAAGCACGACCCGCATCATCTACCTTCACAAAGCACCCTTGTTATCCCCATTGGTAACTTTCCCTCTTCCCCCATCTGGTTTTCCTTCTAGACCTCGTACACCCATATCACCTTTACCCAAGAAGGTGCAATCCAAAAAAAAAATTCCACTACCCCACGATAAGGTAGTCAAAACAACCACACACCCTCCTACCCATTCACCTATTATACCCCTACCTAAACCAACATGACTAACACCTAAAACCACGCCTACACCTAAAATCATAGCTCGATGCGCGCTCCTCTCTTCCAAAGACCATCCCTCGACAATCAACTGCACCTATACCCAAACCCACGTTCACTTCCCATTGCGATCCACTAGCGAGGTTCTATGCCAAAATTTTAACCAACCTCTTTGAGAATTCTGTCATCACATTACCTCCACTCAGACCTTACAACCCCCTCAAACCCAAGCCAAAATGGTTTGATGTTACTAAAATTTGTGCCTACCATTATGTGTCAAGGAATGATGTGGAAAAGCGTAAGGCCTTGAAAACCGTCCTTATCCGGTTGTGTGTTCCAAAATCCAACTTTAACGATGGCAACCTTCTTGACAAGGATCCTACTTCACCGAAACCCATTCCCACACTTCCCATTCAACAACCACAACCTCCACTCTCACATCTCCTAGAGCCACCCCAAGATTCAAAATTGATATGGTTTGCATAAGAGAACTTTCCACACCACCACCCAAATTTCGTTGCGCCCTACTCACCTCATAGGGTTTTCCTCCTCCGGTAGGTTTTTTCCTATCATGTCATTATACCACTCACCCTACACCTTCTCCATTTACAAAATCCCCTCAAATCAACATGATACACATCACTACATGTGCTCATAAGGATAAGGGTAAAGAAAAGGAGAACTGACCCACCAACCAATCCTATACCCAATATACCATCTACACCCATACCTAAAATCACTATCCACAGCCCCACATACCCCATTTCTAATGGCGTCACACATCACACTATGCTCAAACAATTACACCAGCCTCTCCCTTAAAATTTCCCTATATGACGTAATCCAAACCTCGGAATCCCATCGTCAAGCTCTCATGGAGGTTCTTCAATCTATTGAGGTTTTACCCAATGACCCTACACCCGTGGCCTCCATTATCACACCCCATCATGTAGCCTCTCTCACCAAATTACCATCTTCATCTTCACCCCACCTTATTCACCAAGTGGCCTCCCTTAGCTTCTCAGAGGAAGAGATCGCACCACACCAAAATGATGACCTAGACCCAGCCCTCTTCATCTCTATCCACATCGATGACATATGGGTACGCCGTGTGATGATTGATGGGGGTGCTAGCATTAACATCATTTCATCCCATGCATTTGCTCAAATGTGCATACCTGAAAATTACATGCATAAACATTTGGTCATGTTGCGTTCATTCAATGATGCTATCACCTCTACACTAGGCACCATCATCCTCCACATTCGCGTGGGCCCCCGCACTATTCTAGAATTGTTTTATGTTTTGGAAGGGAATTCCAATATAACCTATTGCTTGGCAGACCCTAGATTTGTGTCATGGGTTGCATTCCTTCCACTTTGCATTGTTGTGTAAAGTTTGAACACAAAGGACACACTTATACCATTCTAGCTGACCCTCACCTTTGAAAACATACAACATGATTTACCGAGCCAATAATGTGGTCATACCTATTAAGCCGTCTAACTCCATAACCACCACTTCTTCACCTACACCTCCACTTACCAAAGTATAGCCGCTTCTACTACACATACCTCCTCTATTCCTACTACTTCCATAATCTCCACACCTGACCCATCACCTTCCCAATATGTTAACTCCACCTCCACATTGAACGCTAACACATTATCTACTCTAGCTACTTACATACCAACCATGATCCTTGGAAGGTGTTTTCAACACCTCACTCTGGGGAGTACCGCTATATATAGTGTCAACAAAATCCTTACTCCACAAGAGTATGGAAGCCTTCACCAACACCCTCGTTATGATCACCACATAGGAGAATTCCTCCTTTATGGTCCTCTCATCATCTCTGTTCTAGTCTCACCTATAGGAAACTTGATACTACCACTTGCACACCCAACCACCGCCACAAACTCACCCCTTTTCCACTAACTTCCAATCACTTACCAATTACCATTTCACCCACACCTTCTGCACTGATGTACATGGAAGGGTTTTGGTTTTGGCTTTTAAGAGAAAGGATGCCATACCATTATTCCATGTACCACCCACAAACATAATGATGTAGTGGTATCGATTTTCTTGAACCACCCACCAAACAAGCCCGCATTGAACTCATCAAGGACATCAGCCATTCTCCACCTTCTTCACCCTCTCTGCCTTCATCACCACCTTCGATGACAGAGTCAATGGATCTTAAATATATCCCTCCTAAAAAAATTTTCATAAAAACAATTTCATTGGGGCCTTTGACTTATCAACGTGAGGGTGAGGCCCCTTCCTCTCTTCCCTTCCTGTATCCTGAAATGATCGATGACGATACACATTCAATTAACATTGTTCGATATCAGGATCATGAATCCATACTCACCTACCTTGGTGTATAAGACTCATATATTCATCGGTCATTACCTTCTCGCGACACAAACCATGTTAAATGAATCAACTGTCGAGATCAACATTCATACTCGGGATGACCCACACATCCTAAAGATCGGATAATCTCTAGATGCTACTGAACAGGAAGCCATCACTTCTTTTCTTAGAGACCATAACCACACTTTCACTTGGTCTTACATAGACATGCTTGGTATCGACCCCACCATAGTGGTCCATAATATAATAACCATTCCCGATGCCAAACCCATCAAAAAAAATCTAAGGAAAATGTACCCTCGCATTGCTCTTCTCATCAAAGAAGAACTTCAATGCCTTATTTCTGTTTCCTTTATCTTACCCATTGATTATATTCATTGGATTTCTAACATTGTCCCTATCACTAAGGCAACAGGGGGACTCCGCATTTGCATAGACTTCCGTGACCTCAACCTAGCATGCCCGAAAGACGCATTTCCCTTACGTGGTATTGATTAACTAGTTGACCTTACCGCTGGTCATGAGATGCTATCACTCATGGATGGCTTCTTGGGTTATAACCAAATTTTGTTAGCCCCAGAAGATCAACACAAGACGGTTTTCATCACCCCTTGGGGGAACTTCTGTTATTGAGTCATGCCTTTTAGCCTTAAAAATGTTAGTGCCACGTATCGAAGAGGCTATGACTTACTTCTTCCATGACATCATGCATCACATATTGGAAGATTATGTGGATGATCTCGTGGCCAAATCTAAATACCACTTTGAGCACCTAACCATTCTCAAAACCATCTTTTATTGTCTCATTAAATATTGTGTCTGACTTTAGCCTAAGAAGTGTGTCTTCGCGGTTCTCTCAGGAAATATCCTAGGATTTATTGTTTCCCTACATGTTATAGAAGTTTACCCTGCTAAAGTCAAGGCCATTCTTGAAATTCCTCTGCTTACTAACCTTTGAAAACTCCGTAGCCTGTAAGGCAAGTTATATTCTATTCACCATTTCATTTCACAATTATCAGATCGTGTGAACCATTTCATCATTTGCTCAAGAAGGATGTATCCTTTAAATGGGCTGATGATTACCACAAGGCTTTTGAGGCCCTAAAATAATACCTTCTCTAACCACCCGTACTCATTCCACCTAAAGATGATCAAAATTTCTACCTATACATATCAGCTACTGATCATTCCTTAGGAGCCATGCTCGCTCATCGTAATGAACAACACATGGAGCATGTATTTTATTACATAAGCCGTACTCTTTTGGTCTACGAAACCCGATACAACCATCCTAAAAACTTTTCTTAGCCTTAGTTTTCGTTGCCACCAAACTCCATCATTACGTACTCAACCACAAAACCTATGTTGTGACCAACACCGACCCCTTACACTTCATGTATGCCAAAACTTATAAAAATCAAGATGCCGCATGATGGCTTATGCTTTTAGCTGATCTTGACCTTGAATTCATTCATCAAAAGTCCATCAAGGGCCAAGATATCACTAACCGATTGGCAGACGCACCTATTTCCAGGGATAAACCCTCTAATTTTGACTTTCCTAATGAGTCAATTACTACCCTTTCCCTGGATAAACCTCCTTACCAATTGACACTCTTCTTCGATGGTTCCAAGTGTCCGTGTGGGGGTGGGGCTGGTATTATCCTCATTTTTATTAATGGTGAACCCATGCCTTTGTTATTCAAATTAGATTTTGAATGTACCAACAATATTGCTGAATACAAAGTGCTCGTACTAGGTCTCCAAGCCACCTATGCCCTTGATGTCAAATCAATCAACATCTTTGGAGATTCTCAATTGGTCATAAATCAAGTAAATGGTATGTACCAATATTATAATGAGATACTTGAAAAGTATAAACATCATGTAGACATACTTTTACCACCTTTGATCATTACAACCTTCAAACCATCCCACGTTTAACCAACAAATTTGTAGATACCATGGCCTCGCTTAGCTTCCCAAATACCCGCTTTTCCCGCCAATTATAAAATTTTTGTCACCGCACAATTCCTCTAATCACCTTCTTATTTACCTCACAATGTTTACTCAATCAAGACCACTACCCCGACCGAGTGACCTTTGGTATAAACAATACTCGACTACCTTTCTCTCTCCATCTTACCTCCCGATCTCTTATGTAATGACAACACGCCTTCCTTAAAAATGTATCTCGTTATGTCATTCTAGAAGGCCTCCTATAAGTGTGGATTTGACAAGTATTCTCTTATGATGCCTCACAAGTTCTAAAATTCCTTATACCATTAAGGAAGTTCATGACAACATATGTGGAGGTCCCTTCAGTGGCCTTGTTGTTGCTAAGCGTATTCTTCACCTGGGATATTACTAGCCGAACCTTAACCATGATTGTTGCGATTACATAAAACGTTGTGTAAAATGCCAATAAAATTCCAATCTTCATCATACACCCAGTCATGCCTTACAGGTCACTCAAGACCTTTGGCCCTTCTCTCAATGGGGTTTGGATCTTGTCGGAGAAATCAATCCTCATTCTTCCCAGTGCCATCAATGGATCATCACTACTATTAAATACTATACAAAATGGGTGGAATCCATCCCACTCATCTCCATAAAAGCTGAGAAAATATGTGAGTTCATTAACCACCATATCATTTGTCACTTTGGTGTTCCTCATTGCCTCATCACTGACAATGGAAAACAATTCAAAAACAAAACATTGCAAAAACTTTTGCAACGCCTTCGGCATTTAGCTTAGTTTCTCATCACCTTATTACCCACAAACCAACAACCAAGCCAAGTCCACTAACAAAATCCTCAAAAAAATTCTTATGAAAGTGGTTGACGATATTGGGAAGGATTGGCATATGCACATTCCTTTTTCCGTATGGGAATACCACACTAGTATTCACACTTCCACCGAGGCTACACCATTTTCTTTGATTTATGATACGAGGTAGTTTTTCCTTTCAAAGTCAAGATCCCCTCACTTTGCATATATCTCCATGACATGCTCAATGATGATGACTTTTTCAAGACCATTTAGCAAAGCTAGAGTTATTAGATGATCGTTGTCTTGACGCTCGGATCACCTTTAAGTTTACCAAAAACGTATCAAATGTGCCTACAAAAACGTGTCCATGAATTAACCTTCCAGTCGGTGACCTTGTCCTAAAAGAAAATCAACATGTAACCAAAGCAGAAACAAGTAAACGAGGCAAATTTGCTCCTAATTGGTTTGGACCATACATCGTGACTCATACCTATGGATCACATGCTTATCATTTATCTTCACTTGATGGTAAACCCGAACCAATTAGGAGATAGATGCAGGAAGCCTTGCATCTTCAACCATTTTATTGTTGACTTGTAGTCCTCC
Organism: Taxus wallichiana var. yunnanensis; assembly: GCA_018340775.1. Classification (NCBI taxonomy): domain Eukaryota; kingdom Viridiplantae; phylum Streptophyta; class Pinopsida; order Cupressales; family Taxaceae; genus Taxus; species Taxus wallichiana. Next base: position 269,034,014 of record CM031236.1, on the reverse strand, counting down.
CTCACCTTTTGTCTCTTTCCATGCTCATCCCTTGAGTGTTATTCACTTCATTCATCTCACTAACGATTAAACAAGAATCATGTGAGTACCTGTCACTTGTTATCTTTTCTTGAATATGTGTACCATGGCGCTACACATAGCATGATTCTCATGGATAATTTTCATCTAGCTTTAGATTAGATCCAATGGTATTTTCACTTTGCCTTTTGAACAAGAGTCTTATTCTCAACCTTGGTCTTGTCCATGAATTCAAAGACCTCACATGGGATAAAATCCTTGAGTCACACTTCTACTAAAAAGATGATGACTCCCTAAAGAGGACATATTCCTCTCAAAAATTGCTACTATAAATAGGCTACCCCCTAGAAGGACAGCTATGTAAAGCTCTTAAAAAAAATGACAGCAACCGAAGCTTCCGCATTGATTAGATTCACAAAGACCTCAAGGAGTTAAATTCTATTCATCCCATATAGACTTCCTGCATCAATCATTCTATCTCAACTATAAGTCACAACACTCAACCTTTTTGTCATGGACTTGCCCATTGTGATCTAGGTTCTCTTTCTCAAAATGCATGCTACCTATACCATCTACAAATTACCCACTTTTCACCCTTCAAACCATACCCACTCAAATTTCCAACCGCCTCAAGGGACTTCTTGGAACTTAGACATTTGGTGATCATGTGACTAATTTTCATCATAGAATAGTCAATCATGTAATGTCTTTAGGGTATTATGTTCATCACCTCCTCTAAGGTCTGATCTACTTGGTATGATCCTACCCAATCAGGTGGCTTTATTGCCCCCTCTTATCTTTTGAACCATCTTTGTTTACGTTTTATTACCTTATACAGGACTTGGTCCTCGATGATTACTTTTGTAGTAATCTCCTTCTTTGTCACAATTTCCCTCAGCTACATCATTTTACCTATAATATACCCACACCTAACAAACCTAAACCCACAACATGCCCAAAAACCTTCCAACGCATTATCATACCCTCCTCACATTCTTCCCTAGCTCATGAGATAACTACATCGGCTTGAGGTCCCTTTTTCCAGGACTATGTAGGAAACACTTTGAGGGCATGGGGCCCTTGGAAGTTAGCTCGGTCATCCTATACCCTAAAAATTCATCTTCCATGTACCTCACATTACATCATACCTAACTTCGTCTCCCTTTTATGCCAAAAATTGGAAATTAAACCACATACATAACAAGTTGTTCCATATTTTAAACATTATCACATCATACATTTATTGCACCTACCATTTCTCTTTCATCACTATGCATAGATTATACCACATCTCACATAGGACCCATATTATCATTCATTGCATGAAATACTAACTCATAATTTCACCTACTTTCGACTCAACCATGCCTAAATTGACCCGACTCGATCCATGCCCAAACCAACCCGACTCAATCCATGCCTATAACTTGACTAAACCATGCCTAAACTGACTTGACTCCAAACCAACCTAACTCCATGCCTAACTCACCTACTTTCCATCCATATCAAAATAATAAATCAATAAATTCATATCTCATAAACACATCAAAAAATCAAATCATAACATGTATCTCATCATATATCAATCAATGTGTATCTCAAATATACATGGCTATCTCATCATGTCCATCATTTGAAACTCATTGGCATACAGGACAATATACAACACAAAATGTCATCGACATGCAGGCCGGTCTCATATATACAATAAAACAATGAATCAATACAAAATATCTTCAGCACACAGGCTGGTATATGCTCGGAATATAAAAAAATATCTCATACATCCTCACTATCATCAACACGCAGACGGTTTGTGATCAAAACTAAAAATATCTCTCGGTACATAGGCTAGTATATATCACACAAAAATATCATACATAAAAAACTAGGCACCATATCAAACATCTTGGTGGATGTCCTCCATCTTGTTATTATTTGTACCCTCGGCCTCCTACATCCCTGTTGGCACCTCAACTAGAGCTAGTCTCCTTGTTACGGTAGCCTCTACTTGATCGAGTCTCAAAGATCACCGACCCCCTATGCTCTCCACACTATGAGTGCAAGATCTCATCCTCTCACTAGACACTTGTTGTTCTCGGTACTTGGCATAGGATATGAAGTCTATCTTGACCTCCATTAGTTAGTCCTGATAGTACCTAGCCTCACCTAGGACATCTTGTAACCTATATATAGGCATGGTATGTGGTGGTTCCATAGGTCTTGTCCCTCTACCTACCCTGCGGGACCCGCCCCACATCTACCTGTGAAGCTGGGACCTACTCCTGGTGCGAGTGGTGGTGCCCCTACCCCTATTCCTATAAGACCTCGATCTATGCAGGCTATGGCCAACTAGCTCTCTAAACCTTCCACTTCAGCCTATAAAGGCTACCACGACTATCCCCCTCCTCTCCATCTCCATCTCCTCCACCAGCCATCTGGGCCTATGGTGGCCACCTATACGCATAGCTCTGCTACCTCCACCTCTGAGCCCTCCAGTTGTGTCTGTAGTATACCCAACTGGGTAATGAGCATAACTACCTACCCCTGTAGGGCATCTCTCTGCATTGTAATGGTTGCTTAGATTTGGCTTCCCCGGGTCCGGATGGTATGGCTTGTAACTAATCCTCCCACCAAAGTGCAGTACCTATCTATACACCTAGCATCATCTATCCGTTGGTCCACTAACTGCTCCTCCTGCCTTGTGGGCACTGTAGGCTATGGTAGAGGTAAGGGCCTCTCCACATCATCTCTCTGATACCTTATGAAGGGAAGAGGTATGTCATGTACTAACCTGAACTACCATCAAAATCATTCTACCATGATCGTCTCCTCCTCCCCGACATGGTGACCTTGTATCCATCTCTCTAGCTAGAGCTCAGCTAGCTCATCATACATATGCCTATATGAGGGGAATCCCACATATGGCCTCCATATAATTTCCACTCTAGAAAATCCCTCCAATAGCTGCCGAAAATGGGCCACATCATGTGTTGGCTTATCAAATCTCCACTCTCCTATCACTGGCACCCATCTCTTGTATCCCACCCACAAAAATCTCGATGGGAATGCATATTCTCAGGGCGTCCCTATAGGATGGACACAAACTATGTGCTCATAGGCCCAATAGTGCAGTATAAATGTACAACACAGGCTAAACCTACGCAACTACCCATATGCCCACAACTCCCTATATAACTACACCAAGAATGTTGGTGCCTAGGTAAGCGGGTCTCATGCACCATCATGTCATGAAGTACCCCCATCAGTGATCAGGGAAAGCGTCAACCCTCTGCATCTAGTAGTGCATAGCAGCACACTACCTCCATCAACATAACCACTAGCCTCATCTCCTCGGATGGGCTAGGTACATCTCTCCATAGCTCAAACTAGTGCTATGGAATCTTAGATCGGCCATCCCCTCTCCAAAAATAGTCACAATCAACTCCTTTGAGGCCTCGAAGGAGATAGAATAAACATGGGCACCCAATATGGGTAGCCGAAGAATCAGAACACATCCTCCAGGGTGATAGTCATCTCACCCATCGGCAGGTGGAACATGTTGGTCACGGAGTCCCATTTATCGATGAGCGCAACCATCAAACTAGGCTACCAGACTACATGTCTATAGTGATGAACCCCACTAAATACCACTACCTCCACATGGTGCAGCTCCTCTGGGGTCATTACATCATGCACTATCACCAGTAGAGGTAGAACCCTATCTCACATATGTAACTGCACTCTCCCCTACATCCAATATAAACAAAACATTAATTTACATATATCAATCCATATTCAACCATTATCATTCCCCTATACCTTATTTTCATCCTACCCATCTCAACTACTTAGCCCACATCACTTTTGGATCTTTGTGCCCACTAATCGATCGGTATCGGTTCATCCTAACTAACCCCGATCACCCTTTAATCGACATCACCACCTGTTTGATGACGGATGCGGTTCACCCTTACTAACCCTAGTTACTCCTTAACCAACATTGGTCACCTATTTGGTGACTAATACTGATTCTACCTAAGCGACGTCGGCCACATGTGATGGATGCGGTCTTTGTCATGTAAAATCCCATGATTTCCCAAAATCTCCTTCCCAAAAAAATTCCCCCCGCCCTTTTACCCACCTACAATGATCTAAAATACCCTTGGACCTCCACCCACCACCCCCATCCCATTTATTACCCTCCCCATTCCTCCTTTTACCCAATATTTCCCCCATTCCCAAATTTAATTTGTTCCCACCCACCAAACTAAAAAACAAACAAAGCCCTAAACCAACACTAAAATAATCCTCTAATCTATCAAATCAACAACATAGATTAGGACACTTACCTCGTCATGTTCTCACCGTCTCGGTAACACATTTTAGCAGCTATACTAGTGGCCCGCCCAATCCCTCTCCAACCTCTACCATCACTTTGAATAGCTACCTGCAACATCCACCCAATCGAATCCTCGTAATGATCCTATGGACCCACTCTTCACCAACCAATCACTCGTCAATCACACTTTCGCCCACTCACTATTCCATTTTATCCAGACACTTTTCTCACTTTTCTGTCTTTTTTCATTTTCTCACTTCAAATAATAATAAATGAACACTAAAACCACATGGTTTTTTTATAACAAACCCAACCTAAGCGCGTCGGTTACCCTTGGTGGCATTAGTCGCATGCCCTACCTAACCATCGTTGGTTTCCCTCATGACGTCCGTTATCCTTAACCCGCATCGGTCACCATCAACTACACATTGCCCTACATTTTAACTTTTACCCTACCCCTACCTCCCTTTTTGCCCCACCCAACCTTCACCCTGATCATTTTCCCTACCCCTCCTTTATCCTACCCATTTACCTCATCATTTAATCCCTCCCTTTGTCCTCCTTTGGCAACTCGTTATTCTACCCCTACCTTGGCCTTACCCGTGTCGTGACCTAGATATTTGGACTTGGACCATTGCTAGTGAACTTTGATCTCATTTGTTCACCATACCTTTGCAACCTTTATTACTTGTGTTTTTGACCTAATGACCTTACCCAACCTATTTCCATGTTATTTATCGACCTTACCTTTGGTGTATCGGAAGATACCTAAATGTTCCCGTGCCTAACCTACATTGTGTTTCTGACCATATCCTATACCTTGGATCTGGAATCACATCAGCCTTGTTTGGATGAACCTATCGACCTTAGATGATGTATATTTTTCCTACTCTTCAACCTCGGTAGCATGTTACGGTTTATACGTGTGCATGCGTTTGAATATTGCTACCTTTGACCTGAACCATTACTTAGACCTTCTACCCCTTTTCCCCCATTAACCACCTTCCCCTTTCTCACATTTACCCTTTTATCAAACCACTCACCGATTCCACCTTCTACCTCATCGGTTCTGGTTTGAGGGGGATCACCTTCACCCAAATATGGGGCAACCACATCGTATTTTTGTCGGCATCGCTTACCAATACAAGCTACGCAACAAAAAAGGAAAAATGTAGACACTAAAATTAGGTCACCCTCCCCTTTGGTCCCTCGACAAATAAACACCCTTCATCACATTAACCTAGCCATGGCCCCCTCACTCCACTAATGTTAATTTAATTAATTAAATTAAATTAATTCAATATCCTCACTATATTTATTATTTAAATATCTTAATTTAAATAATATCCACATACACTTCACTTAGACACCTCATCAAGCTAACTTAACCTAAAACCTATTCTTAGTAATTTGCCATTTCCCTCTAACCACATTCCGCATGCTTACAAGAAGCTCCCAGTCTAATCCGTGGGTTAACGACATGAGATCTAAGGAAATCAAGAGGATCTCCCTAGTTTAGTAAACCTAGGAAATCCTACCTGACCGATGCCGATGCGGTTACCCCTAACCTTCATTGGTTATGCCAGGAACTGTCGTTGATTACCCTTTTAACCCCAAAAAACCTTATTCTCAAGGTTGGCAGAAGGTTGGGAAAATATTGGAAAATTTGGCAAACATTAGCACATTCCAGCGAGAACACGCATGCAAGGAAGGAGATCAAGCAAATTTTCCTACATAGCCATCCCAACAATGATCTGATCTAACCAAGCAAAGAGGAATGCACATGCAACCCTTGTAGAAGCTTTCCTTCAATTGGTGATCACATGCAACCTTCAAAACCTCTCATCATCACCTCCGGCCCTCACTCACTCCACGGGAATCTAGGACCAAAATCCAAGTAAGTAAATGTTATACTTCTCTGGTTTATTCCTTTTCATCATTATATTATCATCTTTTGTTTACCTAGCCACCCATTGACCTCATCCAACACTCACCCCTCCATATACCCATTAAAACCTCGCCAAATCCCACCTAAATCATACAATACCTCATCCCGACCAACCAAAGTCTTTTATGCAATCACAAAGGAGACCTAAATCTTGTTCTTTGGCATTCCCAGAACTCCATAGTAACTGGCACCGATTACACCTAACTGCCGTTGGTCACCCTTAACCAACATCGGTCTCTGTATTTTCCCATACAACCCAAAATAGTGACCTACCCACCTAATTCCCTCTCACCCTCATTCAACTGTGTTCTACCTGAGATCTTTGTCAGACCTGCAGAGACCCAAAACCAGTTACTTGACCTTCGGATCCTATACTAACCTAGCCTGTTAGATTAGATCTATTTATTATTATGTTTTAAGTCATATACCTAAATCATTTCAAATTACAATAGGATTTACTTTATTTACCACATTAAATTGTTTAAAATAATGGACTGACAACCATCTAGGAAGTATCACACTTCCCATTCTTCAAGCATGGAAACATTGTGCCCCCTAGGAAAAGAACATACACCTCCTAATCATGCCAAGAATCATGAAGAAAGTAACATTTTAAATATTCCTTGAGCTATAACACCATCATCCACCTTTTAATCATGAAAATTTTGACATTGTAAATGTACACCCAATACTTTGTTTTTACCTTCAAGACACCACTATATCAGACCTAAGACTGATGGAAACATCTGATGAACATGCTAACAATACTATACGAGAACCAAAATCACTATTATTATCTTCATTCTTGGGATTACTCATCTTTTCAAGGCACAAAATCGGCTTGTCTCTTACCATTTTTGACCTCAAACCATCTCAAGGGCTGAGATACCTCTTCTAATTCCTCAGTGCTATTTTAACCAACTTTGATGAGCTCTAGACCACTATATACACCATGAAAGTGCATTTAAAACCCCCTAGAAAAATACCAACTCAATTTGATAGAAAGTTTCAAAAACACACTTTTCACCTTTATTTCTTGACTAGAAGAGTAGACAAACACTTGAGCACATACCTAAAGCACTCTTTTAGTCTTTTACAGTCTCCTTTGATTGATATGATGCAAATAACTTGAAACAGAACTTCCCTTATAAGCGGTATAGAATTTCATCAACTAACATACTTGACATACCTTGTAAACACCCAAAGGCCCTTCAAGAAGTGAAGAATATGCCCCCCGACTGATTAGCTTCTTCAATACCTATGGCTTCATTTTTGTTCATCATGCACTCTGTAACACTACATTAGACTAATTGAGGTATTTGAGCCATCTTTTTGATCCAATCATGGTGATAGACCAAGTCAAGAAATTCTTTATTTTCATACTCATTCAATAAACCTTAGAAATCAATCAATAGACTATGTTACCTTCAAGAGTGACTTCCACCATACTCTTTCATCATCTACAAGCTTTGTAGGATGTAATTTTTAAGCAAAATGTGTTAGCATAATTTAGCATAGGCATATTTATTACATTTTATTGCATTGTATTTTATTTAATAATGTGCAACATGTGCACTCTAGTCTAGTGACTTGCATTTAAAATTGTTATGTTGGATAACATTCAATATTGGTATTAGTAGTAATTACATGTGCATGTGAGATGGGTCTTATCATCTTGTAGTTGGTGCCTGATAGGGTGTCATGTCTATCCATATGAGGTTGTCTAATATCTATAAATATTACAACTCTTGCATTGTTATGTAATCGATTTCATGATCAATAATATTTGTGAGGCTTAGTCCCTCTTTGGTCATTGCAATCTTATTCTATTATATCATTTGGTATCAAAGCTATACCATTATTATCATTTGGTATCAGAGCAGGTTCTATCCAAGCAAGGTTGAAGAGAAGCACTATTGGAGAGGATCCATTGGAGAAGAATATCGCATTAAAGGAGAACCATTGAAGCATCCCGCAGCCTCCATTCCTTCCAAGCATCCCTCAACTAAAATTTGACCTATCCACTTATTTGGAAGGTAAATTTTTTTTTTATTAGTCATTGGCATAGCCAATTGATCCAACATATTGGCGGAATATTTTAGATTTGGAGATCTTTAAAAAAAAAAAAAAAAAAAAGGAGAAAGATCTTGAAAAAAATTGCAGATCTAAAAAAGAAAAGATTTGTGAAAAAAAAGAGATCTTAAAAAAAAGGAGAGAGATCTTGAAAAAAAAATTGTAGATCTAAAAAAAAAAAAAATCATATCTGAAAAAAAAAAAAATCATATCTGAAAGTGGGGGTGTGAAGAATTTGGGAGCAAAGGTTGAAGCAGTCCTGTCAACAAAATTCCAGCAAATAGCTCTTAGAAAAAGGGACATAAATTTTTCATACAATATTGGATTGATGTACCATTTTTTTCTAGAAAGATAAGGAGGAGGCGCACAACTTTGCAGTTTACATCATCTTCAAATTCGGCCTCTATATATGACGAAAAGTCTATACAAGTCACATCATTTTTCTTTAAAAAATCAGATCTAGCTAGTAAATTGGTAAGATCTCAAAAATTAAGATTCTCGATTCTTCTGAAATTTTGTGGGTTTCAAAAAAATATTGTATGATGCTGCTACAAAAGTTTTAGAAAACATAGATCACGGTTTGTGAGAAAAGGTGAAAACAATATTCAGATTGTTTGTTTGGATCTTGGGAACAAACAGGTCAGCGGTTCGATTCCCACTCTCTCCATATTTTTTATTAAATTATTTTTTTATAGAAAATTTGGAGGAATTAATAAATTTTGGGAGATTTCCAAATTTAGAAGCTCACTAAACACATTTAGAGCCACTTCTAAATTTAGCAGAAAAACACCTATTGGGGGTAAAAATATATTTTTGGCCTAAATTATGTATTTTGTAATTCTAGACCTTTATTCTAAAGAGGGGGGACACAAAAAATTCATTTTGATGTAATTTTAGAGCATGTTGTACTAATCTTGGTGCATAAAGTGAAAAGAAAAAAAAAAAAAAAAGTGCAAATTTTTTATTTTATGTTTGGTTCTATCACACGAGATCTTTGATCTCATAGCAGCATTCGGTATATACGGTGCCTCTCGGAAGTGCTTACAGGTGATGCTGTCACGACTACTACTGCACTTAATGCCTAACACAACTGCCTAAACGTCGTCTAGGCATTGACCCTATAAAATTGACGAGGAGTAATAAGGACACAATACACACACATTTGAGCCCTCCCATCCGTTTGTGCTTGCACAAACCCCTCTCCATATTGTCTAAGTACCACGTACTAAATTATTTCATGTGCACTAACACCTCTTTCCATACTGAAGGGTATATTGAAAGGGTGATCTTCTTCCACGTACCGATGGGTATATTAGAAGGGAGCGTATATAGAAAGGTTTGGTATATCAGCCAGACGGTATATTGAGAGGAGACCAAAACACGGAGTGATAAGAGCCTTACCCTTTGTCGAGAAATTCAAAGTTTGAAATTCAGAATGTAAAAATGGGTGCACAAGCACCAAATTTGTTCTTGCTAGATTCACAACTACTTAGAGGAGACAACTATGCTGCATGGAAACTGAAGATCAAGGTGTTACTTGAGTTTGAAGACCTATGGACAATTGTAGATAGAAAAAAACAAGATCACTTGATGATGGAAGACAACAAGTTCAATTTGATAGGGCCAATCAAAAGGCTAAGTTGATCATCTTGTTTAGCGTAACAGATGATGTGTAACCCCACATTAGAGATGCCACATCGGCCAAGGATGCATGGGATAAGTTGAGCACAGTCTATGAGGCAAAGAACAAGAATGCCATCCTCAACCTACTATCACAACTGCATACTCTCAAGTTCAAGCACAATGAGAAGGTTGAAGTTTTTTTGAGACAAGTTGCTACTTTGAGGGCATCTCTATTGGCATTGGGAAAAGAGATAAGTGATGAAGACCTCATACCAATTGTGTTGCGAGCACTTCCTCCTTCCTACAGAATCTTTGTGACAACTATCAATATGAGTGAACACATAGTCACCTTTGAGAAGTTGGTCAATCTACTTCAATAAGAAGAGGCAATGAACAACAAAGATCATGAAGATGAGCAAGCACTATCTTCCAATCATAAAGGAAAGGGAAATTTCAGTCCAATCACAAGAAGTCCCAACAAAATCAAAGTCAACAAAGGTACCAAAGTCAATGAGACAACACCAAGAAGTGCCACATTAACAATAGAGGGGGACATGACATCAAAGATTGTTGGTACAATTCCTATAAAAGGGTTCATCAAGCAATTCAAAACCCAATAACCAACAAGGTAACAATAATTCAAATAAAGGGAAGTCCAACAACAACAACAATCAAGGGCAGAAAAATGGTAATTGGCAAAGAAAACCCAAACAACAAGGGTACATTGCCGAACATGAGGATGATTTAGATGAAGGACACCACATGTATTCTACTCAATTTGATGAAGAAACCAAGTCCACACAAGATATCTGGTATGTTGACTCGGGTGCAACTTGACACATGACTAGACGCAAGGATTGGTTCTACACACTATGTGAATCACCTAATAAGAACCATGTGTCATTAGGTGATGACTCATCATATAGTGTCAAGGGGATTGGAAACATTTCACTACCTCTTGGAAAGCATGACTGCAAAATCACAGATGTATTGTATGTACCTGGGTTGACCAAGAATTTTCTATCAGTTAGTCAACTCCTTGATCACAACTTGAAGTTAGATTTTGATAGTAATAATGGAGAAAAAGTGTGCTTGATAAGAGATAAGTCAAGAGGTTCCAAGATTGTAGCAAGAGCCTCCAATGTGGGATGTATGTTCCAACTTGATTTTGTCCACAAGGATGATCAAGCTCTAGTGGCCAAAGACACACAATCTGCAGAACTATGGCATCGCAGATATGGTCACATCAATTTTGGCTATCTCCAAATACTTCAAAAGGTAAACATGGTGAAAGGATTACCTATACTCAAGCACAACACGTGACAAGTGTCACAATTGCCTAGCTGAAAGCAACACATAGTACCCTTCCGAGAAGAACACATATAGAGCTAAGGAAAGCTTGATTTGGTGCACACCGATCTTTGTGGGCCCATGCAACCAAGTCATTCTGGATGTCAATACTTCATGCTTTGTGTTGATGACTACTCAAGAAAGATGTGGATATATTGTCTAAGAAACAAGAGTCAAGCCTTTGAGACATTTCCAAAGTTCAAAGCACTTGTTGAGAATGAAGTTTGTCGCAAGATCAAAAATCTCCACTCAGATCGAGGGGGTAATTCACAAGAAATGAGTTCAAAACTTACCTAGAAGCTCATGGGATTCATCGACAAATGCCTCCTACTCACACACCACAGCAGAATGGTATAGTTGAGAGAAGGAATCGTACTATCATGGAAATGGTGCGATGTATGATTGACGACTCAGGTTTAACAAAGACATTTTGGGCAGAAGTTGCAAGAACTGCAGTCTATTTTTTGAACAGAGTGCCCACAGTAGCTCTTGAAGGAGTGACACCTCAAGAAGCATGGTCAAATCAGAAACCATCAATTGCACACCTAAGAGTATTTGGGTGTAAAGCTAGCATGCACATACCCAAGAAGAATAGGAACAAGTTGGATCCGAAAGTTTGAGACACGATATTCATTGGATATAGTGAAGAAGCACTTGGGTACAGATTATGGGATCCAAAAGCAAAGAAAGTATACACAAGTAGGGATGTTGAGTTGTTTTGCGAAGAAACACGCGAGATGCTCCACTCAACGACTCAACAAACATGCAGAATACACCTCTTGTGAAGACAGAATTTGATGTTCCCACTGAAGATGATAGTGATGAATTGGATGATAGTGAAAACTTGGATCCACCACAAGCCAATGGAACAACTAAGAAGTTACCTAAATGGTATAATCAATTAATAAGAGATGCGAATTTGGATGAAGCACCTAGCACATCATCCAATCCTGGACCTAGAACTCGCAGTCAAGCTCGTGAAGAGGTCAATTATGCCCTAATGAGTAGAGTTGTTGAAATAGTTGAGCCATCTATAGTTTAGGAAGCCCTACAATCAAAATATTGTAAATATGCCATGGATTCAGAGTATCAGTTAGTGATGAAGAACAACACATGGAAACTTGTCGACCTTCCACTGGGAATAAACCCATTGGATAAAGATGGATATTCAAGACTAAGTACAAATCAGATGGGACTATTGACAAGTATAAAGCAAGGTTTGTAGCAAAGTGGTATTCACAACAAGAAGACATTGATTATGACGAGACATTTTCTCCCCACGGCCAAGATCAAGACAATCAGGATGATCTTTGCTCTAGCTGCACAATTTGATTGGAAAGTCCACCAAATGGATGTGAAAAGTGCCTTTCTTAATGGATATTTGCAAGAAGAAGTCTATATGACTCAGCCAGAGGGTTATGTAATACCGGGAAAAAGAGAAGATGGTATGCAAACTCATAAAATCTCTATATGGCCTAAAACAGGCACCCCGGGCATGGTACATCAAAATTGATGAGCATCTCATAAGTCATGGATTCTAAAGGAATCCTTATGACCCCAATATCTACCTCAAAAAAAGGGGGAGATTGTCATTGTGGTTGTTTATGTCGATGATCTAGTTATTACAGGAAGTTATGTGAATATGATCGATGCAACAAAGAAGGATTTTAATCGATCGTTCGACATGACAGATCTTGGGCTCATGCACTATTATCTTGGGTTGGAAGTATGGCAAAAAGAGAATCATATCTTTGTGTCACAGTTGAAATACACCAAGAAAATGCTCAAGAAATTCAGGATGATGGACTGCACTCCTATTGCTACACCTATGGAAGTGAGACTTCAGTTATCTTGTTCCGATCCATCACCACCGGTGAATGCAACTCTCTATCGGTAGTTGATCGGGAGTCTCATTTACCTGACATATACTAGACCAGATATCAGCTTTGCAGTCAGCTATTTATCATGCTTCATGCAAGAACTGAAAATATGTCATTGGAAAGCAGCAAAGAGAATATTGAGATATCTAAAGGGTACAATTGACCTTGGTCTAGAGTACAAGAAGAATGACAAATTCTTCTTGACAGGATATTCAGATTCAGATCATGCAGGAAACATGGATGATAGGAAGTCAACATCAGGATTCGTCTTCTTTATGGGATCTAGACTGATATTATGGGGAAGCAAGAAACAAAAATTTATTTCCTGATCTTCTACAGAAGCAGAGTATCAAGCTGCAAGTGAAGCTATTTGTGAAGCAATATGGCTACGCCGAATACTGGAAGGAATTGGTATACCACAATAGAAATCTACTCCAGTATATGTTGATAATGAAGGAGTTCTAAAAATTGTTCGCAATCTAGTATTTCATGAGAGAACCAAGCATATTGAAGTACAGGTTCATTTCATACTCGAGCATGTCTTGAAGCACAACATACAGCTCTAGTTCTGTCCTACAGCTGAACAAAAGGTAGATGTTTTCACTAAGTCACTTACACGTGACAAATTCACACTATTCAGAGAGTTCCTCTCCACTTCATTGGAAACTATGCAAAATTAAGGGGGGGAATGTTAGCATAATTTAGCATAGGCATATTTATTGCATTGTCTTTTATTTAATAATGTGCAACATGTGCACTCTAGTCTAGTGACTTGCATTCAATATTGTTATGTTAGATAACATTCAATATTGGTATTAGTAGTAATTACATGTACATGTGAGATGAGTCTTATCATCTCGTAGTTGGTGCCTGATAGGGTGTCATGTCTATCCATATGAGGCTGTCTAATATCTATAAATATTATAGCTCTTGCATTGTTATGTAATCTAATTTCATGATCAATAATATTTTTGAGGCTTCTGTCCCTCTTTGGTCATTGCAATCTTATTCTATTCTATCATTTGGTATCTAAGCTATACCATTATTATCAAAATGACCATTCATAGTCATAAAATAGTGAAATAGTCACACCATTTGATTTTTATTAGATGATGGACACTTCCTATATCACATAGATAGCTCTAAAATATTCTTAGCTCATCATTATGTATATTTTACAAGAATTCCCTTCCTATATCATCTTCATTACCGCCTCTTGCATACATACAATACTTGTAGCAAGTTATCTTTCCTATGGAGTAACGAGTGAACCAAACTAGACTTCTCATCCCTGAGATAATCTTATTTACATAATTTTAAGGCCTATATACATCTCCAATTAGACATACACAAGATCCCTAAGGTTAAAACCTATCAAGAAGGGTTAGTGCAAAATCACAGCACCCCGATGGCCAAAGATGTGAAGTGGTTAAAATGGGGCATTCGGTGTGATTGCATAACATTAAATCATCTCTCAAGTTGTGGGACTTGCAAACCTGAGATGATACTTAAGAGAAAGTTGGTTCTTATTCCTAAACTACCTACCATGAGCTACTCTAATGCAGGTACAAAATAAACTATCTTAATCTAACCATTCCAAGGAACTAGAGAGAAAGAAAGGGTGAAAGAAAAGCCTACACTAAAGTGGTGATACACTAGAGAATGAAAGGGGTGCGATGCTCTGTTGAGGGAGGATAAAACATGGGACAAAGGAAGATGGGAAGGTCAAATAGAAGTGACACAAATGCAAACCTTAATCCATGATCAAAAATCTATGAAACACAATTCCCTGCACCTACAAATGTGAAATACATGCAAAGGAAATAGATTTGAAAGGGAGAGGCACAGAGAGACAACAAAACAATGCAAAGGGTTGAAGAAACACCATAAAAACATGTTTTATTTCTCTATATGGGTGCACAAACCATTACGTTTCTACTTAGAGGCAAAAAAATTATTGCCAAGAATAGGAGAAGGTTTTCAACTCAAAATGGATTTGGGAAAAAATTTGACAGACTTTCCCTATGCCTAGAATAATCTGTCTTCTCAAATGAGAAGTGTTACAATATATAGAAAGAATAACAGAGAGAAGAGGGAAAATTTGAATCCTGTTTCAACTACCATGGGATATGCATTGAATCCTACCTTGAAGACTCAACTAATATCAATCAATTCCTTTCTCAAATCTTCCCCAAATCTGCTGATTCGCTCTCTCTATCTGTCCGATTGTATCGAAGAAGAATAACATATCGAATTAAATCAGATCTAGTAGTTACATAAATCGGGCTCTGGATTAATGTCTGGAAGAATTTTTCCCATTTTTACCCACTAAAAGCTGTAAAAAATGATATTTTATGTTTCAAGGTATAGAGGGCATCGAGACGTTTCCAAAAAATCTTCTCATACCCAAATCTGAGTTCTCAATCAAAATATATGGTCATTTGAATTTTTGGGTCATAGGTGCGTAGTATTTAAATGAGTATATTTGTACTAGGTCCACATGGCAGATCTGTGCTCATTTGAGATTTGAATCCTTCCTTCACTCTTGGAATAGCACCCATGTGACACATGGTAGCATCCACAGGTTTCCCTATTTCCTTTGTATTCTTCCTGAGTCTTTTTCGTGGGTGGAGGCACTGTATCTGACCCAAGACACGTGGAGGCTTTGCGCATGTTTAAAAACTACCCCAAGAATTTACCTTTAGAGTAGCAGGATACATCACCTATAGACCTCAATAGGCCTTTGGAATTTTCAATGGTTGCCCTCACCTTTTCGCTCTGGGACATGTGGCGAGTTGGTGCTCATTTGAGATTTTATTTTGGACTGTGCCTTTGAAATGGCACCATGTTGACACTTGGCACCCTTCACTACCTTGGTCCACCTCTTCTTTGACTATTTAAACCGTGACTCTATCCCCCTTTTTTAAATCTTGGGACATGCGATGAACTGCGCTTGTTTGATTCTCTGCCTAGGGTCCCACTTTTGAATGTGCGTTGTTTGGACACTTGGTGCCTTCCGCTGCATTCATTACTTAGCCATTTTGGGCCCATTCTCCTTTTGACCTTTGTTGACCATTGGCTACATGGAGGGCTGGCGCAAGTTTGAGCCTCCACCTTGGGCTCCCATTTTAGAATTATGTTGAGCTGACACTTGGCACCTTCCACCTAGTCGAAGACTTTTCAATGGCCGATACAACTTTTGGAGCTCTGGATGTGTGGAGGCTTGGCACTTGTTTGAGCCTACCACTTTGGTTTTAATCTTTGAAGGTGTGTCATTTGGAAACTTGGAAACTTCCACTTTCTCCTCCATAATTAATTTGTTTTGGGGTCCATCCTAAACTATTTCAGAGCCCAAAGACTTTGAATCTTTAACTTTTCTTTTCCTTTCTTCTCATGGCTCTTTTGACACTATTCCTCCTTCCTCTACCTTACTGTTTCTATTTCTGATCCTTCCTATAATTTGTTTAATGGATTTAAGGCACATATTCACTCGATAGAGCCGTTTTTTGAATTTCTCCTATGCAGGGTCATTTGATCTTTCACAAGCCCTACCACTTCCATTGTAGAGTCTCCCTATAACCTGTTTGTAGGATTCAAATGTGATTTCTCTAGTTCTTTCTGTGTGGGGTCATGGCTGATCCAATATTTTTCCGGGGGTGGAAAATATGGATAACATTTTTGGTAACTCATAGGGGTATTTACCTGCTAAATGAAGAGACCATTAGCCTTGAAGCGTCCATTGGGAATGAAGTCATAATTAATGGTTTCGTATTGACCCTTCCTTCAAAATGGATTCCCCAAATGTACGTAAATTCTATGTTTTTCCTATCCTTAAGCCTTCCCGCATGTCTGCTCTCTCAATTTTTGTAAGAAAATATTTAAATAAGAGTTTCTAAGAGTAGAAAATTGTATTGACTTAGGGCTTTCATTTGTCCCTGAATGGACTAACTTAAAAACGTCCTTTGGTTTCTCTATATTTGTTTCATTTTTTGAAACTAGCAACTGCTACAGATAGCTATGGATCTTTCTGTCGTGAATACTGAAGAGCCTGGCCTTGGTCTATACCAAGATTGGGATCTACAATGTTTACCCGGGGCACATTGAACTTCAAAATGACATAACCTTGGAGAAACAAAACACAATAAAAACACTATGTACAAAGAATAAAATCATACATGCCTCGAATGAGACATACATAGTGTGCAAAAGCACTTTTCTACTGAAAACAAAGTCTACTCCTACTTCTATACTAACCAGTAAAGAAAGAAAAGCTTAAACAAATCCCACCATAGGAAGTGAGAAACAACATTCCTTTCTCAAAAGGGAGCAGCATGCAAATGATTTGACACTGAATATGGCTACCTGGATGAATAAAAAATTGATTTTAAGCCTATCCTCCACCCAAATCATCAAGGTATTTACATTAACCAAAAATAACTCCTCAAGCAGGGTGGCATTAGACTCATGGAGGTGTTGATGATGACCCTTGGTACTTTTATGCTCATCCTCATGCCCTAAAGTAGGCATGACTAGTTTTGGCATCTCACTTGGCTCTAATGAATCCAAATATCTAATTGGGAAAGGTATGGTCCCTTGAATATGCCCATGGTTCTAAACTCTAACTCCAAAAATGGAGTCTTTTTGTGGACCTTCTTGGATGGATGGTGAGAGAGAGATGATGACATCTCCTTGATTTTCTCTTCCTTATCTTGTGAAGAAAATGGAAGAGTATGATCTTCCAATCCCGGTTCCAAAGGGATGCTATGAGACATAGGTTGTTGTCCTTAAGTTCCCTCCTTTATAGCAGAAGAATCATGTGCTTGGAAGATGGATGATGGAAGAGAAAATGATGTGATCTCCATGAGATTTTCTCCATCAAAGAAATCTTCCAAGTTAGATAGATAATATGCCTCGTTGTTTCCCTGTTGCATGTACTCAACCTCCTCCATGGTGTCCTTCTGATCTGTAACTTGATCACCATGGCTCCCTTCATCCTAAAACATGAAGTTTATAAGATCAAACTCTTCTTCAACATCATAGCTTGAAGGGGATGAAGTGGAAGGAAGAACTGAAGGTTCTCTTGTAGCCTTCTCCACACTTGGAACCTCTAAAACTGTATGGTCCTCCTCCATCATGGGTTCATCAATCAAATCAGGCCCTTGAAATGAAAGCAAAAATCTTCAATGATGCCTTCTTCATTGAGTGGCCTCAAATCTGATTCAATCTCTCCCAGCTACTCCTCTTCAATGGGACTTGGATCTGGTTGTTCTTCCTCTTCAACTAGTTGTGCAGCTTGGATCAGCTCAAAGCATCCTCTTTAGACAAAGTGCCATCATGGAAACTACATCTGGAGTAGCTGCATCGCTGATCTTCTTCTTCTTTTATATTCCTTCTCTGCTACAAACTCACTCGTAGACACCACTTTGGCTCTTCAAATTTGACCTCGTCTATTGGCTTGACCATCAAGGGGATATTTATAAACCCAAATTTGGCAAAAGCATAACTCTTCATATTTTCTATCATTTCTTATCTATTGGGATCCCCTTCTTTTTTTTTTTTTGACTGGATCCTTGAGTCTATTCCCAACATGGACTTGGGAAAGCAAGAGGAGTGACGAGGTTGAGGTTCAACCAACTTTGTAATTTTTGTGGTGGGGAGGGAGGTGGAACTTTTTGTTTGTTTAGAGGGGATGAATGTTTGGAAGGGAAAGGGGAGAGGAAATGAAATGGGGTGGAAGAATAGGGAATGGAGAAATGGAATCAACACTTGGGGAAGCAATTGGGAAGCTTGGAAATTGGAGCTTGGGTTTAGATGGTGCTGCTTGAGAAAGAGAAAAAGAAAATCTATGAGATGGTGGAATTACCCATTGACAAGGATGTCTTGACTCCAAATCATAAGGATCGATCTCCTCAGTCCATTGTGCAAGTTTGGGCAGCATTTCAACCATGAAGTATAGCTTCTCTTGAGGGTTGTAATGTCTTGGAAAAGGGCCTTCCCATGGACAAGGTGCCCTGTAACCAATCTTGAATGCATTCATTTGTACCATGCCCCTTGACTAAACCATGTCAGCCTCCATTTTTTTAATTTTCCCCAATAAACCAGCATTCTCCAAATAGTTGTCACCATTGTATGTGTCCCCTTATTCTTGATAAGCTCCATGGCCAAACTGACTTTGACCTTGCTCATACGGGTAAGCATAATGGTACTGAATCTAATTATAATGCTGATTTGGAGGAGTTGGGAAATGTGTTGGAGATGGAATGCATTACTACTGTCAGAATTATGAGTTCCATAAAAGGAATGAATTCATGCTTACACAACCTCATGGAATGGGAGAAAATGAAAGAGATGGAAGAATAAAATGGATGAACATGAGTGGAAATGGATGGAAAAGGTCTGTAAATCAGAGAATGGGTTTTTGACCAGATGGAGTCACCATATGTGGTTACATGTGCCTCAAAAGGATGAATCCCACCAAGAACACATCTACTTGATGAACTGATGTGGTAAGGTACATCATACATGTCCCACTAGGCATGCCAAAAATTTAGTGTAAAATCATAGCACCCCTGAATGGCCAAAGATGTGAAGTGGTTAAAATGGGGCGTTTGGTGTGATTACATAACATTGGATCATCTCTCAAGCTATGGTACTTATAAAACTAAGATGATTCTCCAGAGAAAGTTGGTTCTTGTTCCTAAACTACCTGCCACAAGCTACTCTAATGCAGGCAAAAACTAAAATATCCTAATCTAACCATTCCAAGGAACTAGAGAGAAAGAGAGGGTGAAAGAAAATCCTACACTAAAGTGGTGATACACCAGAGAAGGAAAGGGGTGAGATGCTCTATTGAGGAAGGATGAAACAGGGGAGAAAGGAATATGAGAAGGTTAGACAGTGACATAAACCTAGACCCTAATCTATGATCAAACCTCCATGAAACATAACGCCTTGCACCTACAAATGTGAAATACATGCACAAAATAAATATTTGAAAGGAGAGGCATGGAGAGACAACAAAACAATGTAAAGGGTTGAAGAAACACCACACAAACATGTTTTATTACTCTATATGGGTGCATGAGATAATTATGTTTCTTTACAGAGGCACAAAAATTATTTTCGGGCATAGGAGAAGGTTTTCAACTCAAAATGTAGTAAGGAAACACATTTGACAAGAGTTTCTCGATGCCCACAATAATCTCTCTTCGCAAATGATAAGTGTTACAATATATAGAAAAAATAAGAGAGAAAAGAGGGAAAATTTGAATCCTATTTCAACTACCATGGGATATGCATTAAATCCTACGTTGAAGACTCAGCCACTATCAATCAATTCCTTTCTCAAATCCTCCCCAAATATGTTGATTATGGATCCCTTTATGTATTGTATGGCATATTGAAGAATAACAACGGCTTGAATCGAATCAGATCTAGTAGGTGGAGAAATAGGCTCTGTTTTAATGGCCTGGAAGATGCTTTCCCATTTTTTAACCACCAACACCTGCAAAAAATGATATTTTATGTTTTCAAGGCATATAGGGCATTGAGGCATTTCCAAAAAATCTTCTCCCACCCAAATCTGAGTTCTCCATCAAAATATATGGTCATTTGAATTTTTGGGTCACAAGCACGTAATATTTAAATGAGTCTATCTGTACCAGGTCCACGTGGTAGCTCTACACTCATTTGAGATTTGAATCCTTCCTTCACTCTTGGAATAACACCCATGTGACACATGGTGGTGTCCTGATGTGTTTCCCTATTTCCTTTGTATTCTTCCTGAGTATTTTCCGTAGGTGGAGGCATTGTATCCGACCCAAGACACATGGAGGATTTGCACATGTTTAGAAACTACCCCTAGACTTTACCTTTGGATTAGCGTAGATATGACACATGGAGACCTCTATGGGTCTTTGGACATTTCAACGGTCACCCTCACCTTTTTGGATCTAGGACACATGGAAAGTGGCACTTGTTTGAGGTTTTCTTTTAGATCGCACCTTTGAAATGGAGTTGTGTTGACACTCGGCACCCTCCTCTACTGGCCCACATCTTCTTTGACTATTCAAACCATGAATCTATCCCCCCTTTTTATAAATCCTGGGACACACAAGAAGCCACGCTCATTTGATTCTCTTCCTAGGGTCCCTCTTTTGAATGTGTGCTTGTTTGGACACTTGACACCTTCTGCTTGCATTCATTACTTAGCCATTTTGGACCCGTTCTCCTTTTTACCTCTCTTGACCATTGACTACATGGAGGGATGGTGCAAGTTTGAGCCTTTGCCTTTGGCTCCCATTTTAGAATTTTGATGAGCGGACACTTGGCACCTTCTGCCTAGTTGAAGACTTTTCAACGACCGGTGCAAATTATGGAGCTCTGGACATATGGAGGCTTGGTGCTTGTTTAAGCCTACCCCTTTGGTTTTGATCTTTGGAGGTGCTTCATTTGGACACTTGACATATTTCGCAGTATCCTCCATACTTAGTCAATTTTGGGGTCCATCCTGAACTATTTTAGAGCCCGAAGACTTTGAATCTTCTTCATTTATTTTCCTTTTTGCTCATATCTCTTTTGACACTGCTCCTCCTTCCCTGACCTTGTTCAATTTACAAGCCTTCCTATAATATGTTTAATGGATTTAAGGCATGGATTCACTCGATAGAGCCATTTTTTTGAATTTCTCCTATGCAGGGTAATTTGATCTTTCACAGGCCCTGCCACTTCCATCAGAGTAAGTCTAACCTAACTTTGTTTACGAGGATTTGAATGTGATTTTTTTGGTTCTTTCTGTGCGGGGTCGTGGCTGATCCAATATTTTTCTAGGGGGAATATGTATAACAAGAATATTTCAGACCCATCCTTATACCCGTGGAAGCTCATATCAAAATCTCGAGTTCACTCTATTTTTAATCTCACAACCTTGAGAAAATGTTATAGGACCAATTAAATTTGATGCACTATTAACACTCTTTTAGAGAAATTCCACACCTTTTAGACCATCCAAGACTTGTCAAAATATCTTGAGAACACATTAGGAGCATTTCATACATGTAGCATTCACTTTCTTTGTGGCTCATTCATGAAGTAACTCATGCCCATCTTCACTGTAAACCTACATTTTGATGAGATAAAACATGAAGACCACTCAAACCCTTAATAAGAACACACTCTCAGATCTATTATACACATGTAAATACATTGGGAAGTATTAGAACACACCAAAGAATGACATATAGGCCTATGATAGGTCATACATCTTCAAACATTGTCTTGAAGCTCCAAGAGCACATAAGATAAAACCACCACACATTTTGATTGTATACCATTTCTCTAAGATCTTGTAACATTTTAAAACCTTATGCATGTTTAAAATCTCTAAGAATCATAAAAATTTCACTACTTCATCTTTCTACCAATTTACACATATGTAACCTACTAGCCTTGACTTAATGAAAATCACACCTAGTTTTCAATGCATTCATTTTCATAAGACAACCATACCTTGAACCTTAAAGTGAATCAATATGACTCAAAACCCCATCAATAGGATGAGAATAATCCACTCATATAAAAACATGCTTAGTAAAGCTTCCAAATTCACCAAACATGAGTAATATAGCATAAAAACATCATACATTGTTATAAATTTACTTTAACCAATAAAACATTTCATTATATGAGTCCACTTTGGCTCATAACCTTCACTAAATAGCTACATCCAACATTTTGTCTGCATCTTTGGGCCCCAATATCATCCAAGATGATCTCAAATATGGAATGTTACCATTATATGGAAACCTAAAAACATTTATAAAAAATATACGTAAGTTATACCTCTTAAAACATCCATATACTCAAACCACAAAAACTTTACACTTCACCAAAAAAACTTCCCAAAAACCATTTTTGTAAAATCAGCTAGTTTACACCATTTATATCACTTTAAAGACCTCAAAATATATTAAATAGGAGAAAAAATCACCCCTCTTCACTTTATAGGTGGTAGAAATCATCAACTCAATCATCTCATGCATCAACCAACTCAATCTTTCAGTAAAAACAGACCTATCCTGAAAAACAAAGAAACCTTCATATCCACAAAATGACATAGATGACCCATAAAATATCATCATAATGAGACAAAACTTATACCATTAGAAATTTATCTGAATCACCTTTCCAGAAAATATTATAATCCTTTCCAAATCCAAGTGGAAGGCTTTCAACCAAGTTCTTCTTTGAAAACTACTTGAAAATGCCCCAAAATTGTCCTTTGACTAGCCTTCACAAATAAGGAACACTTTTCTATTTTTATGCATAAACATAACTTGAAACCACCTTGGACATAAAGAAAAACTTACATAGTAAAAAAAACTTCCATTTAATTTGCAACTCATTTGGACAACCTTGTCCCAAACTCAACTTCTTTGAAAACATGCCTATTTGAGTGTGGTCCATTCATCACCACAAGAACTAACATGCATTTTGGAAACTTGGAGGAGTCCTATAAATCTTCCAATGATCATTAACACACTTGAAATAAAATCTGAGTACTTGTCATCATTTTCCCTCCTACCACTCTTGAACTAGGGTTTCAAGCACATAAAACATTGTTTATCTTCTTAATATTTGTTCATAAAAATGTGACAATGAAATGACTTCATTATTTTTGTGGAACATTATATAATAAATGTATAATATTCCCTAAAATCCACAAGGTACTATCTAAAGCACATAATTCGGGGTAAAAATCAGGTGTAATTCGAGCTAGAAATGACCTTCTTCTTGAACCCATTTCACTAAAACTGACATAACTTGCAACATCTTATCCAGAATGAATTAAAAAGTTCTAACACCTCTTGGAAACGTCTTTGCATCATATAAAATCATGATAATATACAAAATATCTCTCCATATCTCTATCTCATCTCATTTGTATAGTTATCCCTTCACATTTTATATTGTCTAGGCTAGGGTAAACTGAAACAACATCATAACTAATCATAGAAACTCTCCAAAAGTTCATAACATACCTATTACATCATGAAACAATCACCTACATGAATCCATGAGTGCAAATGGTTCCACAACTCATCCTCATACCTCCTAGCACCCATACCGGTCCAGATGAGCACACGAAACTTAGCCATCCACTTCTATTTGCACCCTGAAGCTTATTTGAGTTCCTAGAAACTCTCCAATCATGATTTTCATGATTTCCATATTCTCCTCAAACCACAAATAATATCCAACCTTCCTACACTTCAAGAGCCAACTTTGACATTCGAAAACTCTGGATATGTTCCATATCCCTTACTTGCACAATCATGAATTGTTTTGATGATATTGAGGTTAGGGAAAGGGATAATATGCCGATGAAATCTAGAAAAATGATAAATTTTTATTTTTATTTATTTTATGTAGTCACCTTGACATTAAACAACCATAAAAAGTTAGAACAATCAATCATTCAAAATCCTTTAAAATTTTGACTTTTCCTCAAAGCTCAAAACAAGTATTTTTCATCAAATTCTATATATAAATTTATGAAAAACTTGAAATCACTTTACACCATCTATATTTTATCTATAAATACTTTTCAAATGCTTGAAAATATTCTATCACTTCATCTTTCTTCTAACATTCTTTACACCATCATCTATGCTTCTCAACCATGTACTCTGCTCCAACCATGCATCCACATTTCCTAAAGAACACAAAAGTTTTTAAAAATTTAATAGTTAACATATACCTATACCAACATTATCCTAAAATTTCATGGTTCAATTACACATACAACTCCCTACACTTCACTTTTAGTATTCTTGCTTCCTAGACCCTTACTAGGTCAATCTAGCACACCGACAACTATATATTTTTATATGAGAAGTTTTAGTGCACAATAAATATGGTTTTGGACCCCCATTAAATCCTTTAATATTTCCCTAAAATTTCACTACACAGCTCCAAGTATTTAACCTACCCCATTACAAATTTACCCTTCCAAGAAGCTCTTTCACTATGTTATCTAAACTTGTCATTGATTATCATGAACTCAAATAGTTTGGTAGTTATTTAGGTCTCAAAATTTTTAAATTCTATGAAAATTTATCTCAGATGATCTATTGAAAATTTCAGCCCCAAAATTCTTCGTATTGAAAATTTGTGGTGGTTTTTGTGACTCTATACCTTAAAATCGGGGTATCTCCATCTTGGCTGATTGTTATTTTTGCAATTTGACACCCTTAATCAAATCCAATCAGATTGAAATTTTAACCACATATATGTACCAAACGTTTACTCATTCTCACCAATTTTTATAATTTTTTTCATGGCTATAAGTTGAGTTATACTTGATTTACTAACTATGCAAACTCAAGGCAGCAAGTAACAAATTTTTGAAGTTTAATTTTGTTGTTTAACCTTCAGGAGAAATAGAAACCTATAAAAAAATTCATACGCCCTTGTTCACCCTCTTAAATTAATTTATATCATTCCCATATCCTTATTTAATTTTTTATTTAGAATTTAATCACTTGCCTGATGATTTACTAAATGGTAAGTTTATGACCAACTATACACTCCTTCAATTTAATGATTTATCCAAAGGTATTGGCTCCATAGACTGTAAAATCCTTCCTCACACCTGTAAAACACATTTTTAATCCATTTAATAACACTTATAACATCTACAATTCTTTCCCAATCTATCATCAACTCCACTAAGTGTTTTTCATGAAGCTTGTTTTTTGATCCTCTAAAGCGTGCATGATCCTTGTCACTCTAATTTTGAAACTTTTTTTTTCAAAATATTAATCTTCAAAGTCATTATTCTTCTTAAATTCCAGCGTTTACAACTTAATCCATTTGGAAACCTTATAAAATAAGGAAAATTATTCTTTTTAGACAAACCCTCTTGATCAAAACCTCTAAAAGACCGAGACAAAAACTTACATCTCAGAATTGGAGAGATTTAGAAATTTTCTTTTCTTGAGTTAGTTCTCAATGCAATGACACTTCTAAAATATATTTACAATTATATTATTCCAATGCACATGTAAAATACTCCTTGTTATGGGGAAAATTTTTCAATTCATACATGATAAGATGTGTGACACAGAGATCTAATTTTCAACAAAGTCTTGATCTTCCAAACATATACAACTTTTCCTAGACTAGGAAAAACACAAAACCATAACCACTCATCATACCGGTCCTATATTAGATCCCTTTCCAATGATTTAAAAATTTTAAGCCTTAAACATGTTCCTTGATAAGTATACAATGTCAAGAAAAGAATGAACTTACTAGTCTTGAAATATTGTTTCTCAAATTTGAGTGAATCACCACTATGTAGTGTAACCTTATCACAATATAAAACTTCATAGATACATATATTTGTCAGGTTTTCCATGCATCCTTCCTCTTCCATACCAATTTGACAACATTTGTATTAGATTTTTTTATGAAACTACAAGCTCCAATAGCCTTCAGGGCTCAAAAACGAGATTCTATTCTTTTCTCCACCTCCTAATCCCTAATATTCAAACTTACATTTGAATACATCTCTTGCAATCATAAGGAATATGAGTTAGTTAGGGTTCTAACTCTTTCTCTAACCCATGGAATAACCACTCATGTTGAGTTAGGACTTAGGTAGGTTGATGAGATCATGTTAGGATAGGAATTAGGTCTCTAGACCCTACTAACATTATATAACACACTTTTCCAACTCCTAAGCCTAATAACCACTAAATAGGAATTTGAAAATTCAAATATGAGGTTTTGGAGGGAAACCTCTTATTACACACAAGATGAGTCCAAATGGACTAAATACATTAAAAAACCTCCAAATGAACTCTTGACACATCTAGTAACTAATACAAAACAAAATTTAACTAACTAAAATCAAGCTACTGTATCATTCTCCCCAAGAGGAGAGATTTGAGATCCATTTAGTTTTCTTTATCTTATTTTAATTCTTTTGCTTATTTGAATTTCTTCCTCTTCTACTACTCTTTAGTTCATCTTCATGTTTCTTCTCTTTCTTTTGTCTTCTTGCTTGTTTGGTCCTTTTCTTTATTTTTTTATAGTCTTCATGCTTCATTATTTCTCTTTCTTCTTCCTTGTCTTCATCTTCTTCATGGTTCACTTTCTTTTCCTCATCCATATCATGCTTTTCTTCATTTTTCTCATTCATGTATTGGTCCATACTTGCACAAACAAAGCTAAAATACACCTTAGAATTCAAAAATAGTGGACAAATAGTCCTTTCCTTATCTTCTCTCTTCACCATCTTGACTTATTCATTTATTTTTTTCTCTTCCTTTGCTAAGAGAACTATATTTTTCTGCAACTCATCATGTTCTTTCTTGCTTTCTTCACCTTGCATCTCCATCTCACTTTCATCTTCATTGTTTTCTTCACTTGCCAAGGTTTCTCTATATTTTTATTTGATTTTCACTTCATCTTCACAACTTATCCATCTCCACATGCTTTTATAGCTCTCCATGATCCTTTCATTACATTCACTGCTGCACTTTCACTCTTAACTGGTCCATAGTGAGCTTGCACTTGCTCAAAATTTCCTCTTCTTTCTTCTCTCAATTCTTGTTCTCTATTTATTAATTCAAGGAATGATTTATTTCCTTTTCTTATTCACTTTTTATACCTACATTCACACATTCAAAGACAATATTATATTTTAAAGTTGGAGACCTTGAGCCTCTTGAAAAGATCCATCATTAAACTCTTTTCCTTCTTCAACATGACACTCCTCTTTTTCACTTTCTTGTTCTTCTTCAAGACAAGCTACAAAGCTTTTGATTATTTCTTCTTCATCCAAACTTTGAACCACTTAGCTAGCTACTTATTTATCTTGTTTTCTCATCCTCTTTTCCATCTTATTCAACTCTCTTTCTTATCTTTTGATCATATTTTTAGCCTCTCTTTTTGTCTCTCCTCCATAAGTAACTTTAGAGGCCACTTAATACCATTATCTCAAAAAAAATCATAATACCTTATTCCTCCATTCTTTTAGATTCTACTAACTCTGATAAATTCTTCACATCCTCATTCAATTCCTTGAGTTTCTGTTCAAACCAAAATCATACTTTCTTTCCATCTCTATCATTTTCTTCTTTTCTCTTCTTCTATTTTCCCTTTCTAATATTATTTAAAAAAATTCCTATTTCTTCCATATTATTCTCCACTCTTATACCAAAATTATGTAGTCACCTTCACATACAACAACCATAACAAGTTAAAACAATCATTCATTCAAAATCCATTAAAATTTTAACTTTTCCTCAAAGCTCAAAACAAGTATTTTTCATCAAATTTTCTATATACAGTTATTGAAAACTTGAAATCACTTTACACCAAATATAATTCATATATAAATATTTTTCAAATTCTTGAAAATATTCTATCACTTCATCTTTCTTCTAACTCTCTTTAGACCATCATTTATGCTTCTCAACCATGTACTCTGCTCCAATCATGCATCCACAATTCCCAATTCACCCATAAGGTTTTACAATATTTAATAGTTAACCTATACCTATACAAACTTGCTCCTAAAATTTCATGGTTCAATTCCACATACAACTCCCTACACTTCACTTTTAGTATTCTTGCTTCCTAGACCCTTACTAAGTCAATCTAGGAACATTGTCATATATATATTTTTCTATGATAAGTTTAAATGAAAAATAAAGATGGTTTTGACCCCAATGAATTCCTTTAATATCCCCATAAATTATCACTACAAATCTCCAAGTATTTCACCTACCTCCTTTGCAAATTCACCCTTCTAAGAAGCTCTTTCACTATGTTATCTAACCCTCGTAAATCATGAATTCCAAGAGTTTGGGAGTGATTTAGTTCTCAAAAATTTTTAATATACATGAAAAGGTATAATATTATATCTTTAAATTTTCAGCCCTAAAATCCTTTGTATGGAAAAGTTGTGGTTATGTTACAGTGACTTTATACCTTAAAATCTCAAAGTATCTCTATCTTGATCGACTTGTATTTTTGCATTTTGACCCCCTTAATGAAATCCAATCATCTTGAAATTTTAACCACATCTCTATAAAAACATTTTTATTATTCTCACAAATTTATATAATTTTTACATGGTTATAAGTTGATTTATACTTTATTTACTAACTATGCAAACTTAAGGAAGCAAGTAAAAAAGTTTTGAAGTTTAATTTTTTTGTTGAACCTTCAGGAGAAATAAACACCTATAAAACATTAATAAACCCTTGTTCACCATCTTAAATTCATTTATCTCATTCCCATAACTTAATTTAACTATTTTTTTGGAAGTTAATCACTTTCTTGATGAGTTCTTGAATGCGACTATACATTCCAATTATATAATGATTTCTCCAAAGGTCTTGGCTCCATTAATTGTAAAATTCTTCCTCAAAAATATAGAACACATTATTAATAAATTTCATAACAATTATAAAACCTAAAATTCTTCCCAATCTATCATAAACTCCACTAAGCTTGTTTTCAAGAAGCTTGTCTTTTAATCATCTAAATTGTGCACGATCCCTACCACTCTAATTTTTGTAACTTTTTATTCAAAAAATTAATCTTCAAAGTCTTAATTATTCTTAAATACCTAAGTTTACACATTAATAAATTTGGAAACCTTATAAAATAATGAAAATTATTCTTTCTAGAAAATCCCATGTGATCAAAACCTATAAAACACTGAGACAAAAATTACATCTTGGAATTGGAGGGAAATAGAAATTTACTTTTCTTGAGTTGGTTCTCAATTTACTAAAATTTCTAAAATATATTTAAAATCCTATTATTCTGTTCCACATGTAAAATATTACTTGTTATAGGAAAAATTTTCAATTCATACATGAATAAACTGTGTAACACAGAGATCTAATTTTAAACATAGTCTTGATCTTCGAAACATATAATGCTCTGCCTAGATCGGGAACAACACAAAACCAGAAAAACTCATTATAACATTCATATATTATATCCCTTTCCAATGATTAAAACTCTCAAATCCTTAAACATGTTCCAAGATAAGTATACAATGTGAAGAAAATAATGAACTTACTAGTCTTGAAATATTGTTTCTCAAATTCGAGTGAATTACCACTATGTAGTGTAACCTTCTCACAATATAAAACTTCATAGATACATATATTTTTCAGGTTTTCCATGCATCCTTCCCTGCCATACCAATTTGACAAAATTTTTAAAAATATTCATGCATTATAATTAATCGAACTATAGCAATCATAATACATAGTTTTGTTAGACATATAAAAGCTTTTATTATATTTTTCCTTGAAAATAAAAGCTCCAAGATTCTTTAAGGATCAAAATAGAGATTATCTCCTTTTCTCCACCTTCTAATCCATCATATCCACACTTACATTCAAATACATCTCTGGCACTCATAATAAATATGAGTTAGAACTAGGGTTCTAAGTCTTTCTCTAACCCGTGGAATAACCACTCATGTTGAGTAAGGACTTAGGTAGGTTAATGAGATCATGTTAGGATAGAAATTAGGTCTCTACACCCTACTAACATTATATAACACACTTTTCCAACTCCTAAGCCTAATAACCACTAACTCGTAATTTGAAAATTAAAATGTAAGGAAACCTCTTATTTTGAGTCAAAATTGGGAACACCTCTTATTAACTCACACAAATGTCAAAAATTGCTTAGCTCTTTCTCGGCTTTCCAGAGAAGGTAAAGTTTTCCTCCTAACTCCATGTATTTTTGAAGTTATGGCCCGGCGGAGTTTTTGTGGAAATTTTCCCTGAAAGGCCTGCAGCTAATAAAATGGCGCCATGTGTCCAAGGAAGTGGTGGGGGTCGGAGGAAAACTTGGTTTTTTTACCAAGTGTTTGGCAAAGTTTTCAAAAGGGATATTTTTCCCTGCAGGCCCGCGGTGAATCAGATTATGCCACGTGTCGGGGGAAAAAATTGAAAAATCGACTAAGTGTTAGTGCCATGGAAAATTTCAAAAGGAAGGCCTACAAACCAATCATATTATGCCATGTGTCCATGGGCACGTCGGGGTAGCGGAGCGCGGGGGGAGATTGGGATTTTTTCCCAAAAGCTAAAATGAAAAGGAAAAATTTTCCAGGCCCCGCGTCCAGTAAGACGCCGCCACGTGTCCTGGACCGGTGGGAGATGGGGGAAATTTAGGAAATTTTCCCAAAGGAAAAAGGAAGGAAATTTCAAAGGAAAAATCACCCCCCCCGAATGCGAACCAATCACATCTTGCCACATGTCGGTGGTGGGCAAAAAACTCAAGACAAGCCCGCATGGAAAATTCGAAGGGAAAGGCCCGCAATGAATGAGGTTTTTCCACATGTCGAGTCAAGAAATAGGATCAAACAGTGATGGAAAATTTAGGAGGATAGGCCCGTGCCCAATCAGCACATGCCACGTGTCCTCAGATCATCGGCCCGGTGGGGAATTTTGGAAAATTTTCCAAAGGGAAAAACAATGGAAAATGAAGCATTAAAGGCTGCGTGCCCAATCAAAACATGCCACATGGCACCCAGAGAAATGGTGGAGCGGGGAATTTTGGAAAATTTTCCAAATGACCAAAAAGTGGAAAATTTAAAAAAATTTGCCCGCCAATCCGATTTGGCCCTGTTTTGCCCTAAAATTTCAAATGGCCATATCTTTCGATCCAGAGCTCGGTTTTCACGTTCTTTATATCAATGGAAAGTTGGTGAAATTATCTACAAGATTTTGGGGTCATTTTTGCATTTTGATGGATTTTGGAGAGAAAATTGAAAAACACCTCTGGCACGTGGTCATGGACAGAAATGACGTTTCAACCACCATTTTTAATGAAGAATGGCTCGCATTCTCTCCCAGCATGGTGAAAAATGTCAGGGGATGGGCCTATAAGGATGCCCATGTTATTTTACTATGCATTTTGGGTTGGTGGTTGAAGCTCTCCCATGTTTTCCCATTTCTCTCTCCTGGGGTCGTGGCTTGCACTGTAAAAGCCAGAATGGGTTCATTTTAAAAAGGGAGACACTTTTTCAGCTCTGTAACTTCCCTTTTCTTCCTTTTTGGTAGAATTTGTGGAAATTTTACCTTTCCATGCAATCTGACACCCCTTTTTTCCTCTTGATCATTGTAATAATGCATTGTATTGGATCTGGAATGTTAATATATGCTCTGTGATTAAAATCCCTCAATCCTTTCATATATCTACCATTGTTTTCCTGATCTTTCATTACATTTTGAGCAATTTGTGCATGCTTTGTGTTATGTTTTCTTATGGATTGTGTATGTATTGTAGTATCAGGTGTCTGCAACTCCTTTGGTGCATCACCTCATTAGCATTAGCTTCATTTTCTTGCATTCCCTATCTTTGTCCCCTTGGAATTTAGGTAGGAACTAGGAATTCAAACCTCTGCAACTTGTAAGTGATATATCTGATCAGAGGAGTTGAGGAACCTAGCCTCTAATCTAGAGATTCCTCTCCCATTTTACAAGTCCCACACTTGGGGAGAGGATTCAATGTTGTGCAATCACACTGGATGTCCAAGATGTCAAACTAGAAGTCTGATCAACATCCGAGGAGTCTTTGCTTGATTTACAACAACAATAGTTTTGGCATGCCGGTGGGACCTTAGAGGTCTTCATCTTCTTTGCAACAAAATTGATGTGCATTTGTTGCAAGTTTCTTACTTAAAAGAGCCCTAAATTACACATCTAGTGACTCGAGGAAGAAGAATCAGCTGGTTTTAGCAGTGCAGGACTGAAAACTCATGAGAAGAATCACCACAAGGTCAAGAGTTGGAGAAGAAGAGGTGTTGTTTGAGTATCTGTAGTTATCTCCAAGAAGAAGGAAAAGGGAGGAGAATTCAAAGGTCTCCATCTCCACCAAACAGAACTCTATCAACTCCTCCACCTGGTAGGCCTTTCATTCAATCAACAAGGGTTCTAAGGCCAATCAGAATGGCACAAAACAACCCCTATGTCAATTTCATTGGCAGCAGCCCACTTGCTCTCAATGCACAAAATCCAATCCCAGTTGCAGCATTGAAGAACATCCCATACTTTACTGGAGAGAATCAGACCACTCCTGGTGATCATGTTAAGGATATTGCTAATATTTGTGCAATCCATGAGATCAATGAGATGAAGATTTGTTGTCAAACTACTTTGGCATCTTCATTCAAAGGGAAAGCTTTGCAATGGTTCAGGAGTCTTGCCTCAGGTTCTATCCAAAATTGGAACCAGCTATGTATAGCCCTCCATGAGTAGTTTGGAGAAAAGGGAGACAACTTGTCCCTTTTGGAGCAGCTGACAACCATCAAGAGAGCTCCCAATGAGCAGCTGACTGACTTCAACTTCAGATTTCAAATGACTTGGGAGAGAATTCAGTGGCAGTAAGGCCAGCAGCAGAAGGTGCTTTTCTATATTACCTTAAAGCTTTAAATTCTGATATTTCTATGTTAATTCAATCCATGGGAGGCACAACTATCCCTGTTGCTTATAGCATTGCCATTAGAGCTGAAAATTGTTTGATTCAAGTCTGGCAAGCTAGCTCTTAGGCCTCCAATGCCATTGTTTCCAAGTTTAGAGAGCCCAAGTACTAATCAAGTGCCTATTTTAGCCCTATTCCCACTCCTAGAAATCAGAATTCAAGTGAAGCTTCTACTTCATCTTCTAGTGCCTCAAATGAACTTCAAGAAGTCATGAAGCAATTGCAAAATCTAGGTAATGAGCTGGTTACACTCAAGAGGCAGCAAGCCCAAGGTTTTAGGCCTTCTTTCCAGCCTCAAGCTCAGCCTAACAGGCAGCCATACCAACCTCAAAGACCACCCAATCTAGCTGCAAATTTAAACCAAGCAAGACCTCCTGCCAACAGACCATTTCAGCCCTATAATCCCAATGTTATATCTGCCTCTAAGGCATTAGTGCCAGTGCAAAACAACATAGCTCAAGAGTATGATTGGTGTTTCCCATGCAATGAACCTCACAACCAGTCTATGTGTTTCAATGGTGCCTTAAATCAAGCATTAATGGTGACAACTACTGGTGTGGAGGGTGAAGGTAGTCAAGGAAATAACCAACAACAAGAAACATTCCAGCAGCAATCAGCTCCAAATGATACTACACTTGTAAAGCGTAGGAGAAGATTTTTGTGGCATGAATCAAATAGTTTCCCAAAGTGTTGCAGCCAACACAAGGTCAAAAAGGAGGAATTTGGGTGAAGAACAGCCATTGGCTCCAAATAATCCACAACCTCCTACTACTCCACAAATTATTGGCAAACAAAATTTAGTTCCAAACACACAAGGGCTGCCTAAAACAGCTCCTAGGCCAACTCAAATGCCAGTTGTTGCTGCCCATATGCAAGGAATGAATGTGCAGGCCAAGGGACAAGCAAAGAGATGCTTCATCTCCATTCAACATCATTGATCAGATGAAGAAGACAAATGTAAACATATCAATGTGGGAATCACTATCTATCCCAGGCCAAAGAGATTTGCTACAAGCTGCCATGAAGGACTGGTCAACTTCAAATCAGCAAGTCCAAATGCAAGAAAAGGTGCTCACAAATGCTGCCCAGCCTGAAGGGAATCATGGAGGATAGCAAGGTAAAATGTTGAAGCCCCCTCCATTCTATGTTTCATTGATCATTGGAAACCAATTAGTACACAATTGCATGATTGATTCGGGGCAAGTAGTTCAGTAATGCCCAAGAAAATAGCTGATCAGTTGGGAATTCAGTATGAAGTCATATCCAAAGGGGTAGTGCAATTGGATGGGACAGTAGTAACAATAGTTGGAGTGATAAAAAACTTGAGTCTTACTTTGCATGCATGCCCCAACGTTGTTGTTTTACAAGATGTCTCAGTAATAGATCTTCCACCACTCTTTGCCCTATGTTTGTCAAGGGATTTCACAGCCAAGATTGGAGGTTACTTATCTGCTGATTGGTCACACATGTTGTTTAGAACAAGATATGGAACCAAGGCCACAATCAGATCTGAACCTATTGCAAACTTTCACATTGAGCCTTACACTCCAAGTCAGATCAATACCAATTGTTCAGCGTTTGATCAAGAGGATTATCCAAGCACTGATGAAACTGACACCAAGGTAGGAAGCATCCCAGATCTAACTCTTGATGAATGGGAAAATAAGGTGCATGCTTTTGATCCTTATCAAGAAATAGAAGAATCTGAGCTAGGAGTCTATTGCATGCATGAAGAAAATCAGCCTATTCCTAGCATCACCAAGCCAAACCACAAGGATGACAATGAGGTATGGCAGTTGTTTTTGATGGATCAAGGAGTAGACAAGGTGCAGGAGGGGAGCTATGCTTGTTTCACCTCAAGGAGTTAAGTATTATTCAGCTTTTAGATTTCAGTTTGCATGCTCTAATAACACTGTTGAATATGAAGCTTTGATACAAGGATTGCATTGGTCAATCAAGAGAGGAATAAAGAACTTGCAAGTCTTTGGTGATAGTGAGTTGATTGTCAACCAAGTTAAGGGGCAGCATGTTGTCAAGAATGATCTACTCAAGTGCTACAAAAATAGGGTGTGGGACCTCATTGAAGATTTTGAGGGCTTTGGCATAAAATCCATTCCTAGAAAAGAGAACCAAGCTGCTGACAGGCTTGCAGCAGTTGGGGCAGCCTTTGACGTTGTTGAAAGCATTCAAAAAGACAAGGTACAGCCAAACATCCATGTGATTGTGAGGCCTTCAGTGCCAGACAACAATGTAAGTTGGCAAGTGTTTGAAAATGATCAGCAAATCATCCATTTCTTGTAAGAAGAGGCTGAGTTCTCAGCTAAAAATAGGAAAAGTTGGAGCAGCAGTATGGTGACCAAGTGGTACAGCTGAGAACCAACAAACTACCAAAGGGACTTATTACTTTGGAGTCCATTTTCAATCCTAATGATCAGTTTAGGAAGGAGAAAGCAAACATTCAAGTCAAGGGAGAAGATTCAGTGTCCATCTTGGTGGAAGAAGGCAAATCACTCCGAGTTGGTAAGGTGACAATTGAGCGAGAAAGGTATGAGTTCATACAACTTTGTCAAGAATTCCCTGATGTGTTTTCTTGGAGCTATGAAGATTTGAAAGGTTTCAATCCCAAGTTAGCTCAACACACCATTGAATTGGATCCAAGTACTAAACCCATCAGACAAAAAAAAAGGCCAGTCAATCCACACATGGAGCCTCTCATGAGAAAGGAATTGAATAAGTTGATAGAATCAAGAATCATATTCCCTATCAAGCATTCTAGTTGGGTGGCCAACTTGGTTCCAGTTAGAAAGAAGAGTGGGGAAATCAGATTGTGTGTTGACTTGAGAGATTTGAATAGAGCATCTCTTAAGGATCATTATCCACTTCCTTCTATGGAGCAGATTTTACAAGTTGTTGCTTTGGCTCGAGAGGTTTTCATTACTTGATGGCTATTAGGGTATAATCAGATTATGGTGAAAGAAGAGGATCAGTTCAAGATAGCCTTTACTGACCAAATGGGAACTTATGCATATAGGAAAATGCCATTTGGGTTGTCCAATGTTGGAGCTACTTTCAAAGAGCAATGGACATGGCGTTTTAAGGGTTTGATTAACAACATTGTGCTGATATATCTTGATGATATCACTATTTTTCAAAAATGCAGCGAGACCACCTCTTTCATTTGAGACAAGTGTTCCCAAAGGTGCGAGAAGATTTGGAGTATCCTTGAATCCTAAAAGTGTATTTTCTAGCCCATGAAGGAAAACTCCTTGGCCACATTGTCTCCAAAGAAGGATTAGCAATTGATCAGAAAGAGTTGAAGCCATAAGAGCACTACCATTTCCAAGCCACAAGAAGGCCCTTCAAAGTTTCTTGGGGAGAATAAATTTTGTTTGGAGGTTTGTCCCAAATTTTGCAGCCCTTGTCAAGCCTATCACCAAGATGTTAAAGAAAAGCATGGCTTTCAAATGGATAGTAGAAGGGAAAGGAAAGTTTTGAAGCAATCAAAGAAGCCATCTCTCAAGCCCTGACTCTCATCAACCCGGATTTTCTCAAGGATTTCATCCTCTATGCATTTGGGGGTGATGATACTATTTCTGCAATTTTGGTACAATGAGAACAAAGACAATGATGAGCAGCCAATTGCTTTCTTCAGCCAAAGCCTGGAGGATTATGAGGTGAGATATTCTTTCATTGAAAAGCATGTTCTTGCAGTAATCAGAAGCTTGAAGAAATTCAAGCATCTAGTTTCAAACAACAAGGTTCAGTTGTTGGTTTCTCATGTGGGAGTTAAAGACTTCCTCCTCAACAAAGACTTGAATGAAAAGAGAGCAGGTTGGATTACTCGTGTCATGGAGTATGACATTGAGATCAAAGTCACCAAGTTGGTGAGAGGAAAAGGATTGTGTGAGCAGCTGATTTTGAGAAAACAAAAGGAAGCATGCAATGAGAAGGAGGTTGTTTTGGCGTTGCAAGACAGCCATGAGCAAGGAAGCACTCAAGAGGAGAATGATGGTGTCCTCACTCCTTGCTGGACCCAAGACATAATGCACTTCCTAAACATAGGTCTATGCCCTCTAGAGATGAACAAGACCAAAAGAAGACACTTCAGATTGCAGGCTGTCCCATATGCCCTTGTTGATGGTGTTTTGTTCAAAAAGGATGTGAATGGAGTGTTCTTTGAGATGCATTAGTACAAATCAGATTCATAGGGTGTTGGAAGAGTTCCATGGTGGATCAGCTGGTGGTCATTTTGCACCAAGAGTGACAAGCTCTAAAGATCATGAGGGCTGGCTATTATTGGCCCAAGATTTTTAGTGATTGTTATGCATGGATCAAGAGGTGCAAGAATTGTGCATTCTTCACGGGTAAAGAGAGGCTAGCTGCCCTTCCATTGCATCCAATTTCAGTTGACCAGCCATTCATGCAATGGGGTTTGGACTTCATTGGAGTCATTAATCCCAATTCAAGCCAAGGGCACAAATGGATTTTAACAGCCACAGATTACTTCACCAAGTGGACTGAAGCAGTAGCACTCAAGGAAGCAAATGAATCTAGCATCCTAGACTTTTATGAGGGAATAGCAACCAGATTTGGCATACCTACTACAATAATATTAGATAATGCATTGGCATTCATTGGGTCCAAGGTGACTGAATGGGCTGTCAAGAATGGGATCTACCTAAGCACTTCATCAAACTATTACCCTCAGGGTAATGGCCAGGCTGAATCTACAAATAAGAACTTGTTAAGAATCATTAGGAGGACCCTTGATGAAAATCAGAGATCTTGGCATACTAAGTTGAAATCAGCCTTATGGGCTGATAGGATAACTCCTAAAAGATCTACAGGTAACTCCCCATTCAAGCTTGTTTATGGAAGAGAGGAAATTTTGCCCATGTCACTTGAGTTGCCAACATTGGAACTCATGAAATAGTTGGAGTTGTTGGAGTTTGAGCCCATGGAGGTTAGATATGTAGAATTGATGGAGCTCAAGAAATCAGAAATCAGGCATCCCAAGCAATGGAGAAGGATCAAGCTTTGATAAAGAAGACCTTTGATAGAAGGCCAAGAATAGATCTTTCCAAGTTGGAGATCTAGTGTTAAAATGGGATGCAGATAGAGAAAAATGGGAAGGCATTCAAAATTTGATGCCATTTGGAGTGGCCCATACATGGTCACAAAGTGTAAGGACAACAATGCTTTCCAATTGTCTTCATTGGATGGTGAAGAACTATAGATTCCAGTCAATGGGATCTATCTAAAGCATTGCTACTGAAGGAATTCTCC
This sequence comes from Taxus wallichiana var. yunnanensis, assembly GCA_018340775.1. Taxonomy (NCBI): domain Eukaryota; kingdom Viridiplantae; phylum Streptophyta; class Pinopsida; order Cupressales; family Taxaceae; genus Taxus; species Taxus wallichiana. The sequence continues at coordinate 268,994,968 of CM031236.1, read as the reverse complement.
ACCTTGTACATATTAGCTTAGGTTTTCATTCCTCCAAGTGCTTATGCACATTGTTTTTGTAGATTAGTTTTCTTTCCCTAAGTGCTTTGGCACAAGCTTGTTGTTCTGGAAATGTGTTTGCAGGCCTTGCTCCAATCAGATGATGTTCCACCCTCCATCTTCCTCCTTGCAGTGTTCTAGTCAGTTGGGGTACCAAAAGAGAATTTGATGACTCCATGCCCAATGGATTGCTTCAGGAAACTAGTAACTTCATCCAGCAGGCAGATGACCCCTCTGAGTCACCAAAATTGTTATCCAAAATGTACCCCTTGCTCATTTTGTGGCTAACTCCTTTCATTCTTCCCTCTCTTGTGCCTCAGTCATAATTTTTTGCTTTTTAGGCACTCAAAACTTTTGGAAATGGCACCATTGGATAGAGCTCTTTCTCAACTTTCCAGAAAGGTAAAGTTTTCCTCCTAACTCCATGTATTTTTGAAGTTATGGCTCGGTGGAGTTTTTGTGGGAAATTTTCCCTGAAAGGCCCACAACCAATGAAATGGTGCCACGTGTCCAAGGAAGTGGCGGGGTCGGAGGAAAACTTGTTTTTTTACCAAGTGTTTGGAAAAGTTTTCAAAAGGGATATTTTCCCCATGAGGCCCGGTGAATCAGATTATGCCACGTGTCAGGGGGAAAAAATTGAAAAATTGACTAAGTGTTAGTGCCATGGAAAATTTTTTGGATCAAAAGTGTCTATGGCATCGGAATTTCGGAGCACGAGGAGGTGAAGTTAAATTTTGGTGAAGTGTTTTGGAAAATGGAAAAGGGAAAAATTTTGGCCCATGCCATGATCATATTCCATGGGCCACGTGTCCCATGGGCACGCGAAGGTAGGAGCACGGGGAGATTGGGATTTTTTCCCAAAAGCTAAAATGAAAAGGAAAAATGTTTGCCCGGGCCCGCGTCTAGTAAGATGCCACGTGTCCCAGATCGGCGGAAGATGGGGAAATTTGGGAAATTTTCCCAAAGGGAAAAAGAAGGAAATTTCAAAGGAAAAATCGCCCCCCGAACATGAACCAATCACATCTTGCCACGTGTCGGTGGCGGCAAAAGATACAAGACAAGCCCGCATGGAAAATTTGAAGGGAAAGGCCCACAACGAATGAGGTTTTGCCACGTGTCCGAGTCAAGAAATAGGATCAAATAGTGATGGAAAATTTAGGAGGATAGGCCCGCCCAATCAGCACGTGCCACGTGTCCTCAGATCATCGGCCCGGCGGGGGAATTTTGGAAAATTTTCCAAAGGGAAAAACAATGGAAAATGAAGCATTAAAGGCCCACGCCCAATCAAAACATGCCACATGGCACCTAGAATGGTGGAGCAGTGGGAATTTTGGAAAATTTTCCAAATGACCAAAAAGTGGAAAATTTAAAAAAATTTGCCCCTGCCAATCGATTTGGCCCTGTTTTGCCCTAAAATTTCAAACGGCCATATCTTTCGATCCAGAGCTCGGTTTTTCACGTTCTTTATATCAATGGAAAGATGGTGAAATTATCTACAAGATTCTAGGGTCATTTTTGCATTTTGATGGATTTTGGAGAGAAAATTGAAAAATTCCTCTAGCACGTGGTCATGGATAGAAATGACGTTTCAACCACCATTTTTAATGAAGAATGGCTCGCATTCTCTCCCAGCATGGTGAAAAATGTAGGGGATGGGCCTGTAAGGATGCCCATGCTATTTTACTATACATTTTGGGTTGGTGGTTGAAGCTCTCCCATGTTTTCCCATGTTTCTCTCTCCTGGGGTCATGGCTTGCACTGTAAAAGCCAGAATGGGTTCATTTTTGAAAGGGGGAGACACTTTTCAGCTCTGTAACTTCCCTTTTCTTCCTTTTTGGTAGAATTTGTGGAAATTTTACCTTTCCATGTAATACAACACCCCTTTTTCCTCTTGATCACTGTAATGCATTGTATTGGATCTGGAATGTTAATATATGCTCTGTGATTAAAATCCCTCAATCCTTTCATATATCTACCATTGTTTTCTGATCTTTCATTACATTTTGAGCAATTTGTGCATGCTTTGTGCTGTGTTTTCTTATGGATTGTGTATGTATTGTAGTATTAGGTGTCTACTGTAACTCCTTTGGTGCATCACCTCATTAGCATTAGCTTCATTTTTTTGCATTCCCTATCTTGTCCCCTTGGAATTTAGGGTAGGAACTAGGAATTCCAAATATCTCCCTCTCCTCTTCAAAGGAAGATAATAAAGCTTTAAGTTCCACCCACTCTGAAAGGCTCACAAAATAAAATAAATGGAATATGAGCCAAATTATTACAAGAGGAAAAAAAAGGCAAGAGAAGATAAAGAGCATATATAAGGTATGAAATAGGGTGAAATTGACCTACCTCAGCCAACAACCCTTCAAATAACTCAGAGCATTTCTTCTTCTACAACTTCACCTATTCGAGAAAGCCTATGGTTTTCCTTCTCAACCAGAGAAAGAAACTACCATCATGCCCAACATTGAACCTGAAGAAAATGAAACATTCTCATGGGTATAGGATATGATTGGAGGAGAGGCTGAATGGTCTAAATTAGTGGTGATCCCATATTTCCAGGCTATATTCACAATGGTGAAAGTAAAGAAAGGGAATAAAGCTCAAATTACCTCTCACTTTTTCAATGAAACTTCGGGGAATCAAGTACATAGATGTAGATCAACCTAAAATCATCAAATCTATCGAGTGAGATGGTTATATGCTTGAAAATTGACATGTTCTTTCAAATGCATGCAACCTCCCAAGGTTGTGCGGTAGATGGATAAAGTATAGATGGGAAAAATGAGAATGGAAAAAGAAGTCAAGACACCTAATGTTCTCAACTGAAAAATGGGAATTTTTTTGTTGAGGGAAATGAATGCTTGTCTAAATTTTTTAGGGGTGCTCTTATTATTAAGGATGATGGTTGTATGTAAATAACTTTTAATATTGATAGAACCAAATGTGACTCTACTTGGTTGTGGAACACGGGAATTTTACTTATTTTTCTATGAATTCCTCTTCAAAGAGGGTCATGAAAATATGAGGAAATATGGAATAAAGAAAAATCAAGAGTCTTAAAATATAATCTCTATCTAGGTGGTTCTACCAGAACTCTTCGGAAGTATCTCCTTTTCATTCAAAGAAATGAGAAAGTTAATAATATCATATGGGATTGGTGTAGTCCCTAAGATAAGATGATGTGGGCCTTGGTCAATATTTTTCAAGCATGTATCAATGTTTGGTTATGGTACAATTAGATCAAAAACTCTAAGTCTTGGTTTTCATGCACCCTAAATGGTCATGTGGGCACAAATCAAGTAACTACAGAAATAAACAAACAAATAGGAAACCAAAGGGAGTTGAAGCTAAGATCTGGTACCCTAGGATACTATGGGCTAGAATGTTTTGGTTCATTCCAAATCTAAATCAATATAAGTTACTACCTTTTAATAAACAAAGCAAACAAATCTGAATTATATAAAATTTGATTTACTTCCCCTTTTAATTAAATTAAATATGATTGCAAGTATTTAATCAAAGAAACATAAAACAAACTATGATTTAATTGAGTTGAGCTAGTGATTAAATTTTTTATGCCTTAAAACTAAAATTTTCAAGAGAAATGAATTAACACACACACATACACCAAGGATTTTTATCTTGTAAACCTCCAGGGGAGGAAAACTAGTTGGGAAGAGAAAACAACTCTTTCTTCCCTTTTTGCTTTATTGGTTAATTCAAAATATGAGAGATAAAAAATCTACAATTCAAAATATGGCTCATATAGGTACAAGTTATTATAGTTTACTACGAAGTACATCCTCATAAATGGTGGAAAATCAAGTCAAAAGTTTTGACAACTCATACATATTTGTAGCATCCCTACACCCATTCAACAGTATGTGAGGGTGTCATGTTGATCCTACTTCTTCGGGTTTCATGACCTTGCCTTGTTACCTTGGCTTTTCTTGGATCATGAAACTCTAGATTTTGTGTCCTTACCTTGTTACTTTGGTTATTGATCTTGGATCGTGGCACACCTATTTGCAGTAGTTGATCAAATTATGTTTGGTGTTTCTTTTTTTGTACTTTCGACATCACTCCATTGACAGTCTCCTTGTATGGAGCTATTCGGTGAAACCCAGTGTTAGTTGTTTTTGAGTTTTGTGATTGAGCAATGGATTCAAACCATAGTGCACACCAAACTTCTTCAACATTGTACAAGTATTTTGAGCCAATCTTCTTGGGATGCCTTGGAGCGGGTTTTTACTCTCTTTACTTTGTTGTTACTAGTTTTGGGTACCTTGTGCTGTCCCTTTTTGCTAGTTATTGTACATGAGTACCTCATCAGGCCTAGTTTCGGTACTCATACTATGTACATGCCACTTATTTTGGCCCCTAACTTCACTTGAGGGGGTGTTAGAGTAGGTATTTACCTTAGCTCATGTTCACTAGGTACTTTATTTACCTTTATTGTATTTATCCCCACCCACTTATGTGTGTGGATATTTATTTTATCTTATTTAGATATTAGGAGATATTATCTAGTTGTTAGGTATAGTTCTTTCCTTTATTTATGTTTGGATCTACAACCTTGGTCGGTTCTTAGATTGTTATTCCTTGCCTATTTAAGCAAGGCCCATTCTCAATGTATTGCATTGAGTTTCATAATAATATATGATATTGCTTCTCATTTATTTGCAAAGGTTTTATGTAAAGTTATTCGAGAATTACTTTCATCTTATAGATCGTGGTTTTTGATTAGCATTTGTGTTCTTGGCTTGGTATGATCTCAAGTTATCATTCCTTTCAACTAAGTACATCCTCATAAATGGTGGAAAATCAAGTCAAAATTCATTTTCTCCAACCTGTTCCATTATGGTGAAGGGTCCATATCGTAGTGGCTTAAGATTCTGTGCTTGACCTTGTATTCTATCCTTGCTCAAGTAAAGCTAAACCCTGTCTCTAACATGAATATTATGCTATCTCTTGTGCTGATCATGCCTAGCCTTGTACTTGGCTTGATATTTCTCTAACTATTCTTTGACTTTGAGATGGATTTTCCAAATCCTATAAATGAATTTATTTTCTCTAGTCACCTCTATGTCTCATGTCTCCTCCTCATCCTACTGCCCAATTGCTATGTACAATGGATTTGTAGGTAGATATACCAAACATGTTTCAAATGGTGACTTCATTATGGGTGTGTGTACTAATTGGTTATAGGAATGTTGAATGTAGGTTAAGGAAGAATCCCAAGTCTTTAGGTATTTCCTATTATACCTTTTGATCAACTATACCAAAGACATGTTCACCATCTCTATCTGTCCATCTTTCTATGGATGGAAATCCATGGTACTTTGTAACCTGGTATCCATCTTGTCCTAAAAAGTAGTCCAAAATTCCCTAAGAACCTATAATCCCTCTTAGCAACAATAGACTTAGGCAATCCAAAATTCACCCATACATTAGCAAAGAAAATATCTCGATGCCTCATGTTCTTTTATTGTGTTTTTAGATACCATAAGAGTATACATATTGTTGAATCTGTAAAAAAAACATAGAGATAGTTATGGCCATGTTTAGACATAGGTAATCCTCTTACAAAGTCCATAGAAATGTCCTCCCATGGATGAATAGGTACAGAAAAAGGCATATACAAACCCTCCTTCCTAGTCTTAGGATTTCTAGTACAACAAAGTTTAATTCCATGTATAAATTTTGATACTTCTTCATACATATTAGACCAATAAACGTAGCTTTGCAAGTGGGCAGGTCTTACCAACTCCAAAATGTCCCACTACTTTAGAGGTATGTGTTTTCCTCATCAATATAAGTCTATATTCTTTAGGCACATAAAGATTCCCCCATTGGTAGAGTAACCCATCCTTGAGATAACAATCTTCAATCCCTATCTCGCTCACCCCCTTGGGACTATAATTGCTGAAATTTCACCCCAAATTTTCAAAGTCTTGGGCATATGCCTCTCCGTAAGCTTCCTTCATGAAGGGATTGATCCGAGAGATAATGGAAAAGTAGGATAACTTATCTTGTGTAGGTGTCCTAGACAAAATTTATGCCGCTAGGTTTGTACTACCCTTCTTGTATTTGATCACCAGATGGAACTACTGAAGGAACCCCATCCATTTGTAGTGCCTTTCCTTCTACAATTTAGACTATGCTTGCAAATATTGGAGAGGGTTTTGGTCAGTGTGCAGAATAGTTTCTTTACCCAATAAATAATGATTCCATTTTTTATTTCCTGAATTAGTGCATATATTTCCTTATCATATCTTAGATATCCTTTAACTACTGAAGTAAAAGTTTTAGAATGATAGAATACGGGTTTACCTCCCTGAAGCAACACTACGCCCATAGCATAATCACTTGAAGCTATCTCTACTTCAAAGGGATGCTACAAATTAGGAAGAGCAAGTACTAGAGCATGACATTATTTTATTTTAATAACTCAAAGGATTTGTCTTGTTCCTTACCCCAAAGTAAAAACCCTTACTCTTTGTATCCCTTTGTGTGTAGAGGTGCTGCAATCATGGAGAAGCCCAAAATGAACTTCCACATGTATTGTACTACTCCCACAAAATTCCTAGTATGTGTGGCTCCTATTTGTATTTTCCAATTGTTGATGAATTTCACCTTATTTAGAAACACTCATAGCTATCCTCCTCCAACCATGTGCCTAAGATAGATAAGTGACTGTTTGGAAAATTCATATTTCTTCATATTAAAAAGAAGTTGTTTCTCCTTGAGAGCTTGCAAGACTTGTTGTAAATGAGTTAGATATCCTTCCCATGTGGCACTAAAATTCAAGATAGCATCTACATAAATAATAACACATAAATATATAAAAGCCTACAATACATCATTCATCAATATCATAAATGTAGCGGATTCATTGCATAAATAAAATGGAAGTACTAACCACTCATACAAATCCAATTTTGTCTTGGAGCAAATCTTCCATATATCCTCCTCCTTCATTCTAACTTGGTGATAACCTGACTTGAGATCCAATTTTGTGAAAAAATTGGCATGCTAAAGTTGGTCCAAGAGATCATATATGTAGGGAAGTGGATATTTGTTCTTTATGGTGACCTTATTCAAAGTGCGGTAGTTGATGCACATTCTCCAAGATCCTTCTTTGGCACCATCACAATAGGTAAACCACATGGTGATGTTCACAAACATATCACACCCTAGTCTAGTAGTTCGTAGAGTTATTTCCTTACTTGAGTACTCTCAAAGCAAGGATCTCATATATAACCTGATGTTCAGTAGAGGGGAATCTGACAATGGATCAATATCATGCTCTACTCCCCATTTTTGTGGTAAACCACTAGGAGCCTGAAAAATTTCCTAAAAATACTAAATAATACTATCCAAATCTTGTTTCTGTGGTTATAAATATTTGAAACTTATACCCCATCTCGTTTATCCTTTAACAAAAGTAAACAAAACTGATTGTGATTTTCCTGAATAAGTCATTTTTCTTAGTTAGCACTCACCATAGTAACTTGTGTCTTACTGTGGTGTACTTGGATGTTATAGTCGATCCCATCCTTGACCCATCGTATCATTTTTCCCTTCTCACAAATATAACATCCCGATATAAAAGTAATGACTCTAAAAACAAACATCAAAAGCATCAAGTGGAATAACATCAACTTCTAATACATCAATATACTAGGAATTTATCCCAAAATTGACCTTACATATTTTTGTTACTTGAATTTCAACACCCTTATTCACCCAACCCAAAGGATAAGGGTGTGGATGCTCGTAAGTCTCAAGACCAAACCTATTTAGAACTACTTCATAAATGAAGTTAATATGAGAACTAATATCAACCAAAGCATTTAACTTAGTTCTCTTGATCTAGAATAGTCTACTCATCTCCTCTTCTTGGTTATTCATATTGGTGGTCATACATCAAAGCCTCTCATCTACATCAAATTCATCTTAAATTTTAACCTCCCCTTCTATCTTTACAACTTTCATAGAACTTCTTTGAGTCTTTAGTTTGGTTCTTTGAATGTAAGCTGTTAGTGGGGAATCACAAAACCCCAAATGGCATGAGTTTGAAGTGGGGAATTCGGTGTGATTACACAACATGGAGCATCTCTCAAGGTGTGGGACCTTGCGAGTTGAGAGATCTCTCCGGATTGAGGCGATTCCTATCCCTCTATTCAGGTGTACACAAAAAAATTACAAAGGATCTATTCTAAGTCTATTCTATCTACCAAGGAGATAGGGTTAGAGAGATGCAAGAAAATAAACCTAAGCTAACGAGGTGATACACCAAAGGAATGTTAGACACTCATTTTTAGTTTAACATAGACCACATGAATGTAATACAAAAAAATGCACATATGACCAAATCGTAATAAGAGATTAGAGAGACAATAACGAATACGTGAGAGGGTTGAGAAATCAACAAACATATATATTATTACTCAGGAGTTGATACAATATACTGCAAAATCTAAGAGGAAAAACTTACATTACAACCCAAAGGAGAGATTAGAAAAGCTCCGCAAATCCTTCTATGAACAAAATAAGAAGGGAGGGCACAAAACAAAAATGTCCAACCTTTTACAATGAGCCCCTGACCCTTCCTTTTATAGATTCAGCATAGAGGGAAGATGGAGAGAGAAGTAGGAAAACTAGTTCTAAGATCAACCACAGTCATCAATGCCTCCTAAAAAAATCCACCCTTAATTTGTCGTGCCTACATAAATTACTTGTTTGGTGCCTCGAAAGAGGAGGAAACAGTGGATCAAATTGAATCTGATCTAGTTGTTGGGGAAAATAGATCCTGTATTAATGGCCCAAATAAATTTCTCCATTTTTCACCACCTAACCTATATAAACTTAAAGTTTCAGATTTCCATGACTTAGACGAGGCTGAGATATTTCCAATGGTGCCATATTTATTGGATTTTGAGCCTCGAGTTGAAATATATGCCCATTTGAAATTTGAATCAGGTCCATACAAAATGGTAGGAACCAGCTACCCAAACGGCCCCCCTTTTGAAACCAGATACGTGGATGGCTGGTGCATGTTTGAGGGTAGCCTATATATTTTGATTTTGGAGTTATGTCACGCTGACATGTGGCTTCTTCCACAGCTTTCTTAGTCTCTTCATGTGGGTCATATATCTCACTAGGGACATGCAGAGGCTTGGCACTTGTTTGGAGACCTTCCCTTAATTTTTCTCCTAAATTAGCACCGTGCTGACACTTGGCACCCTTTGCTAGCCTGTCTTAAAGCTTTGACTATTCAACCCAACCCTATCCCTTTACGAAATCAGATGCGTGGAGGCTCTGTTCTCACTTAAAAATTGGCTCAGAGTTTTCCTTGAAGGAGAGTCGGGTTGACACGTGGAGGCCTCCACAAACTTTTGGAATTTTCAATGGCCTCTCTTATCTATTTGGACCCTAAATACATGGTGAGCTAGCACTCCTCCATACTTAGTCAATTTTTAGGTTGGCTCTATCCCATTTTACAACTTGGACTATGTGGTGAGCCCGCATTCATTTGGGCTGCACTTTTAGATTTACCTTTGGGGATTCACCAAGTTGACACATGGCAACTTTCACTAGCACTTCTATACTTAGTCTTTTTTAGGCCCACCCTATATGACTTTTAACTTTTAACTATTTACTCTGTCTCCTCTTTGGAGTCCGAGACACATGGGAACCTAACACTTTTTCGAGTCTCCCTTTTAGATTTACCTTTGGAGGTGCGCCTCTTGAATGTTTGGAAGTGTTTGATGTCTCTTCCATACTTAGTTAATTTTGGGCTTATTCTCAACTAATTTAGAGCCCAAAACTTTGAACTTTCACCGCTCCTTTTCTTTTGAGCCTCTAGCTTCTTTGACACTATTTCCTCCTTCCCCAACCCTACTATTCCATTTTTAATCCCACCTATAACTGTTTCCTAGATTCGAGGCACGATTCATTTGTGAGCTATTTTTTGAATTTCTTATTGCACGGGGTCGTTTGATCAATCGCATGCCCTACCACTCCATTATAGAGTTCCTATGTTTTTCGATTATAGGATTTGAATGTGAATTCTCGGCTTATTCTTGTACAGATTGTGTTTGATCAATTTTTCCAAGGGGAAAAATATGGATAACAATTTGGCAACTCATAGGGCTATCTACCTGCTAGACTGCAGAGGACCGATTACCTTGAAGCACGCATTTGGCATGGAGTCACAATTAATGGCACTGTTACTAACCCTTCTTTTAAAATGGACTCTCGATTACTCAATTTTCACTCTTTCCTAACCCCGAGCCTACCCACGCTTCGTACTCTCAATTTTCATAAGAGATCTTGAAACAAGGCTTCTGAGAGTAGAAAATTGTTTTGACCTAGGGATTTTGTCTGTCCCTGAATGGGCTATCTTGAAAACATTCTTTAGTTTCTCTACATTTGTTTTATTTTGAAATTTGTAACTATTACAGGAAACTATGAGTCTTCTGCCATGAATAGTGAAGGGCCTAGCCTCAGTAGCTCTGGAGCAATATGAACAAAACTTATGTACAAAGACAAAATCATACATGCCTTAAATGAGACATGTAGAGTGTGCACAAGCACTTCTTTCGCTGGAAATAAAGTCCACTCCTACTCCTAAACTAACCAAAGAGAAAAGGGGCTAAATAAATCTTGCTATAGGAAGGGAGAAGTAGCTTCCCTTTCTCAAGAGAGGCATCCATGCAAATTATTTGACACTAAATATGGCTTCCTTTATGAGTGAAAAATTACTTTAAACCGATCCTCCACCCATATCAGCAAGGTATCAACATTAATGGAAAATACCTCCTCAAGCTAATTTTCATTGGACTCTTGGAGGTGTTGATGGTGACCCTTGGTGCTTTGATACTCATCCTCATATCTTGAAGTAGGCATGACTAGTTTTGGCTTCTCCCTTAGCTCCAATGAAGCCAAATATCTGATTGGGAAAGGTATGGTCCTCTCGCCCATGGTTCTACACTCTAACTCTAAGAATGGAGCCTTCTTAGTAACCGTCATGGATGGATGGTGTGGGAGGAATGATAGCCTCATACTATTTCTCTTCCTCTGCAGCAGTGTGACTTTTGGAAGATCAAAATCTTCCAAATTCAATTCATGAGGCAAGTTCATGAAACCGCAGTTGTGTCTTGCATACTCTCTTCCATGGCAGCAGCAGTGCTCTTGTGATTGAAGAATGAATGATGGGGGAGAAAATATTGTAATTTCAAATGTATCCCTCTTATCAAAACATTATTTTGAGTCTAGTAGGATATCAAAATCTTTACTATCCTGCTATAACAAGGTCTCTCCCTTTTTCATGGTGATCTTAAAATATTTGTTATCTTCACCATATGAAGCTTCATCTTCAAACATGAAGCTAATGAGTTCAGGATCCTCTAAAGATCAAACTTTTGGAGAGGTTGAATGGGAGAGGGGATGTATTTTCTTGTGTAACTAGCTCATGATTCAATGCCTCTAAATTTTTCTTGGTCACCTCCATATGCTCCTTTTTAACTGGGCTTGGAGCTGGTTATTCTTCTTCCTTCTCTTGTGAAGAACATGGAAGACTCATATCTTCCAACCTTGGTTCCAGAGATATGTTATGAGACATAGGTTTCTACTCTTAAATTCCCTCCTTAATGGCAGTAGGTTCCTATGCTTGGAAGATGGATGATGGAAGAGAAAATGACATGATCTCCATGGGCTTTTCTCCATCAAATAAATCCTCCAAGTCAGATAGATAATATACCTCATTGTTTTCCTAATATATGTCCTCAACCTCCTCCATGGTGTCCTCCTCATCTAAAACTTGCTCACCATGGTTTCCCTCTTCCTCAAACATGAAGTTTGAAAGATAAAACTCTTCTTCAACATCAGAGCTCGAAGGGGATAAAGTGGGAAGAAGAACTAAAGGTTTTTCTATAGCCTGCTCCATATTTGGAGCCTCTAAAACTACATGGTCCTCCTCCTCTCATCTGTAAATTCAACCTCAGCCACCATTGGTTCTTCAACCTTGACTTCCTCTATTTGCTTGACCATAAAGGGGATCTTTGTAAACCAAAATTTAGCATCCCAAATCATCGATTGTTCCTTATTTATTTTTGTTGATCTCCTCTTCTTGCTTTATCCTTGACTGGATTCTTGAGTATCTTCCCAACATGTATTTGGGAAAGCAAGAGGAGTGGTGGTCGGTTGGAGTTCAAAAAAATTTGCAATTGTTTTTTGGTGGGGAGGGAGGTGGAAATTCTTGTCTATTTAGGGGGATGACTGTTTTGAATGGAAAAGGGGAGAAGAATTGAGATGGGATGGAAGACTAGGAGATGGAGAAATGAAATCAACACTTGAGGCAGAAAGTGAGGGGCTTGACTCTTGATCATACTGAAATGATAAAGATTGAGAAAAAGAAAATGAAGGATAGGGAGTTGGTGATTGACTTACCCATTGACAAGGTTGTCTTGTGTCTAGCTCATAAGCCTCAATATCTTCAATCCACTGTGTAAGCTGAGGCATCATTTCAACCATGAAGTCAAGCTTCTCCTGAGGGTTGTAATGTCTTGGAAAAGGGCCTTCCCATGGACAAGGTTCCTTGCAACCAATCTTGAATGCCTTCATTTGTGCAATGGCCCTTGACTGAACCATGCCAGCCTCCATTTTTTGAATCTTCTCCAACAAACTAGCATTCTCCACATAGTTATCACCATTGTATGCGCCCCCTTGTTCTTGATAAGCTCTATGGCCAAACTCACTTTGAATTTGCTCATATGGGTAAGCATAAATGGTCCTATATTTATTATAATGCTGATTTTGAGTTGGGAAATGCATTGGAGGTGAATTGCATTATTGTTGTAAGTGTGAGTTTCATGAATGGAATGAAGTCATGATTGCACAACTTCATGGAATGGGAGAAAATGAAAGAGATGGAAGAAGAAAATGGATGAAAATGAGTGGAAATGGATGGAAAAAGTCTGCAACTCATAGGATGAGTTATTGACCGGTTGGAGTCTCCAAAGTGCTTTGAACATGCCTCTAAAGAATGAATCTCACCAAGAACACATCAACTTGATGAAATGAAGTGGTAAGGTACCTCAAACCTGTCCCAAAGGGCATGCCAAAAATGTTAGTGTGAAATCATAGTACCCTTGAATGTCCTAGGTTTTAAGTGGGGAATTCGGTATGATTACACAACATGGATCATATTTCAAGGTGTGGGACCTTGTGAGTTAAGAGATCTCTCTAGATTAAGGCCAGTTCATATCCCTCTATTCATGCATACACAAAAAAATTGCAGAGGATCTATTATAATTCTATTCTATCTACTAAGGAGATAGGGTTAGAGAGATGCAAGAAAATAAACCTAAGCTAATGAGGTGATACACCAAAGGAATGTTAGACACTCATTTTGTAGTTTAACACAGACCATAGGAATGTAATACAAACAACATGCATAGATGACCAAATTGCAATAAGAGATCAGGGAGACAATAACAAATACATGAGAGGGTCAAGAAACATCCACAGACATATATATTATTTCTCAAGAGTTGATATAGTATACTGCAGTAGCCAAGAGGAAAAAATTGCATTACAACCTGAAGGAGAGGTTAGAAAAGCTCCACAAATCCTTCTATGAACAAAAGAAGAAGGGAGGGCACAAAATAGAAATGTCCAACCTTTTACAATGAGCCCCGACCCTTCCTTTTATAGATTCAGCACAGAGGAAGAAGGAGAGAGAAGTGGGAAAACTAGTTTAAAGCTCAACCACTGTCATCAATGCCTCCTGTAAAAATCTGCCCCAAATCTGTCATGCCTACATCAATTACTTTTTCGACACCTTGAAGGAGGAGGAACGGTGGATCAGATTGAATCCAATCTAGTTGTTAGGGAAAATAGATCTTGTATTAATGGCCCAAATAAATTTCTTCATTTTTCACCACCTAACTTATATAAACTTAAAGTTTTCAAATCTCCATGGCATAGACGAGGCTGAGATCTTTCCAATGGTGCTAGATTTGCTAGATTTTGATCCCCGAGTTGAAAGATATGCCCATTTGAAATTTGAATCAGGTTCGTAAAAATGGCGGGAACCAACTACCAAAATGGGGCCTCTTTTGAAACCTTACATGTGGAGGGATGGTATATGTCGAGGGAAGCATGTGTATTTCATTTTTGGAGTTGTTATAGGATGACACGTGGCTTCTTCCATGGCTTTCTTAGTCTCTTCATGTTTTTGGCTAAGACGTTCTACTCAGCGGGGTCATATATCTAACCAAGGACACATGGAGGCTTGGCACTTGTTTGAATACTTCCCTTAATTTTTCTCCTGAATTAGCTTCATTGTGACAATTGACATTTAAATCCTCTTCACATTTATATCTCATCATTGTCATACAAATCCAAGAATTAATACTACAATCCCGGATACTTGTTAGCTACGATACGAAAATGATCTATAAACTATATAATTTGTAATTCCTTCATAAAACCACAATTATACTACTATTCTACTTTCAGATAGAAAATAAAATTTGAGCTAGTGATTGAATTTTTATGCCTTAGAACTGAAATTTGCAAGAGAAATGAATTAACACACACACACATATGCCAAGGATTTTTATCCTAGAAACCTCTAGAGGAGGAAAACCAGTCGGGAAGGGCAAACAACTCTTTCTTCCCTTTTTTCTTTATTGGCCAATTCAAAATATGAGAGATACAAACTCTACAAAAAGTGAGAAAGGAAATTGACAATGTCTCACACTTCCTCCCAACTACTTGATCTGCTCTATTCTCAAACTCTTTCTTCTACAAACTCAATTCCAGCACTTTAGAACTCTTACACTTACTCCCATGAATTTTGTCTCTTTCGATGATCAAAACTCTCCTTTCTACATGTATTTATAGCCTTTCTCATGTCCTCCTATGCATTGGAGGATGGGAAAGGTCATGGAGGAGAAGAGACATGGAAAACCTTTCCAATTTTGGGACTATTCATTTTAAATTTTATTTTCTATCTAAAAGTGACAAGACCACCGCCCGAGTGGAGACCGGAGGTCACAAGACCGCTGCCCTAGCTAGGTGGCGGTTACATGAATGCGACCCTAGTTAGGCAACGGTTTCAGTAACTACCACTCTGTAAAGAGTGGAAGTTCTCTTAACATATAGATAGAACATATGTTTCTTCATTTTTCTTCTTTGTTTCTTGTTGATCTGATGATGTAGAGTCATTTTAGATCCCTATGGATCAGCAAACCATTGGAGACACCTCAACAATTGTTAGAGCTAAGGAAGATGTAGAGGAGGAGATAATAATTAAAAAGGTGATTGAGGAGACATATTTACATCCAAAAATGGTGGAGGTTAGGTTTGAGGAGGAGGAGGAGGATGTACCAACTCTTGCAATGACACCAGTTGTTGATGTGAGCTAGATGCCTAGGGACCCAAGTGAGTGAAACACTATTTTCCTACATTTAATTTTCTAGATTAGATGTTAGTACGCTATATTTTGTTACTATTTCTAACTTTCCATTATTTATTTGCACTTTCTAGCCACTTTTGATGGATGGAAAGACCTAATTCAGTGCACACTCCTCAACATGTTTGTGATCCCCACAAAAATGACTCGAGAGTAGTTGCTTACATCGATACATAGAATATGGTGTTGGCTGAACTCCACACTAACATGTGTGTGCCATCCTAGCATGCTGCGAAGGTGATGAATCAGATGATGAATAATATCACTTTGGATGAGGATTGAGAGAGATGGTAGTGAGCATACTCACGTAGTAGAGCTACCACTACCTTTGGTTTCTCACCTAGGTAGCCATATAGATCAACACATGGAGGCTCTCATGCTACATCTATATGATCCCATCACATGAGTTGCAACAGGAGCCTTTACCATGCCCATTCACAAGGATCTAGGAGGGAGGGATATGCCTAGGGCCTTTACTGCTTTGATGAAAGTTTTGACATGTATATCTATATATTTTTTATTTTGGACTCACGATTGAGAATTTTTACCACACTTAGTATATGGTGTAATGAAATTATACACGAGAAACTTGACATTATATATATATATACATGTTTTGGTTTGACATTCCTTGTAAGAGTTGACTTCATTATGGTTTATTTCATCTGTGTACTCTTAGATGGTTTGGAATTTCTGATGTTTTTATGTTTTAAATGTATGTTATGGATGATGATGTAATGTGATAAACAAAATGATTTTATATGATTATGCATATGATTTTTTTAATTATGATACTTCAATTTTCAAGTAATACTTAGCATTTCTATTTCATTTTCAAAATGTGTTGAATGTGGTATGATGAAAAGATGAACTCACTCCAATCTTAACTCCACACAAATAGTAGGATGTGAGGGCTCATCACCAAAAGATAAGAAGGATGTGAGTTATATAACTTGAAGAATTTGAATGTGAATGATGACCAAGAGACAAGACTTTGACAAAGATCCAATTAGAAACTTGTAACCCAACCCTAATAAATATCAGCTAACCAATTCAGAATGAATTTTTCTTGTAAGATTTTCATTGACTAGAATTAGATCCATGGATGGCTTATTGATTGAAAAAATCTAGTTTTTAGGAATGAATCTCTTCTAACATACACATCTAATTAATCTCCATAGGAATTTTTAGAAGCAATTTTATTTATTTGTTTATTTGTAATTCATGATTCATTAATGAGACCCCCTACATATTTCCCCATGCCACTAGTAAGATGAATAGTCTCATCACCGAGGACATGACATAGGTGAGTAGGGGTATTTCCTCCTTTCCTATTCTCATGTTAACATTAAGAAGCATGGGCTCATCACCGAAGGTTGGTAGGGACAAGAAGTGTAGTTTATTTGCAAATGAAATAATTTTGTGATTATTGTTTATTTATCTTTTTTTAATTGAATTTTAATTGTGATTTTAGGATGGAACACTTTCCCCTAGTCTCAACTCCACAAAACCAATAAGATGTGAGGTATCACCATCAAATGTTGAGATAGATGAACAAATATTCCGTGTAAAATGTTTAGAATGTTTTTTTCATAAAGATATATTTTTAGGGGAAGATTTATCATTAATAATATTTTAGAGAAAACTATGGGCAATAAACACCCAAATTGAGAGAAGCATGGGCTCATCACCTAAGGTTGGTAGGGACGAGAAGTGTAGTTTATTTGCAAATGAAATAATTTTGTGATTATTGTTTATTTATCTTTTTTAATTGAATTTGAATTGTGATTTTAGGATGTAACACTTTCCCTAGTCTCAACTCCACACAACCAATAAGATGTGTGGTATCACCATCAAATGTTGAGATAGATGAATAAATATTCCGTGTAAAATGTTTAGAACGTTTTTTTCATAGAGAGATATTTTTAGGGGAAGATTTATCATCAAGAATATTCTAGAGAAAACTATGGGCAAGAAACACCTGAATTGGGAGAAACCATGAAGAATACTAAGCATACAAGTATTTTTACTATCAATGTAAATATTTTGTCTTATGAACAAAAGTGATGGTAAATACTTGGTTAACTTGAGAATGTGTAATGAATGTTGAAGAAGTATGATTAATATATTTTCTAATGTTTGAAATTTTAAATTCCACTTAAAAACAAAGTTTCCATTTTACAATTTTAACAAGATGATAATGCAGATAACAAAATGGTATGAATGCAATGATGTAAAGTTTGGAGACATAAGTGAGTATATATAGAAATTCTTAAGGTGAAGTGAGTTTACGGACTCACCAAAATCCCCACCCTCTAAGGTACATAAATGATACATACCATTCTTATACCCTTCCTTTACTTGATAAGGCCCTAACCATTTTGGTCAAAATTTTCTTCCCTCACTAACATTTTTGTCTATTCGACTATCAAGTATTAAAATGAGGTATCCTAAGTGGATTTCTCATTCATATAATTTGTTGTTTTTGTGGTGACACAATATGTCTACATAGACCAGATGATGTTGTTCAGATTTGAGCCACCTACCATCTAGGATTTTTAAATCATCCAATCACATTTCATGGTATTCATATTCATCGATGATGCCTTGTAAAGACACGTGAAGACTTATTAATTATACCTCTAGTGGTAAAACCATTTCGGCTCCAAAAACTAAAGAGAAAGGGGTTACCCCATCGGAATCCGTATTGATTTTTGTAAGCCCACAAGGATGGAATTAACTTGAATTTCCAATATCTCTTGTTCTCCTTAATTGTCTTAAGGAGAATGGAATTCAAAGTCTTATTTGTAGCCTCAACCTATCCATTTTCTTGAGGGTAATACAAAGAGGCTATGTGATGAGATATTTTAAATTGACCACACAACTCATGTACCTCTTCATTCTTAAAGTGAGTGTCATTATTTGAGATAATGACCTATGAGACATTATACCTAAAAATTATTTGGTTAAGGATGAACTTAGCAATTATTGATCTAGGTACTGTATTCAGAGGCATGGGATCAACCCATTTTGTGAAATATTTTGTGGCTATGATGATGAATTTATTTCCATTTGATGAGGAGGGAGAGAATTTCCCTATTAGATTAATACCCTAAGTATAGAAGGGATAGGGTGTAATAATTGGCTATAAAGGTTGGGTTGGGATGTGTATAGCATGTGATAATTCTTAACATTTCGGAATTTGCGCACATACTATACAACATCATGTTCTAATGTGGGCCAAAATTATCCTATTCAGTGAATCTTGCAAGTGGTAAAAATCCATCCAAATTGTCCACCACAAACTTCTCTATGGGATTCAAAGATAATATTTTCCACTTCTTCATCAATGCATCTTAACAAAATTCCATCGAAGGATTTGTGCTATAGAACTTTCTCTATAATTACATACTTTGTGGCTATGATATGTAACCATTGCATTTGTTGCAAATTGTATCCTTCAGGATTGGTTTGATCTATTATGTGAATTGTAATGTCTGTATACCACGAACAAGAGGCAATGGAAGATATTTCCTCTATATAGAAAATAAATTCTTCGGGGATGTCTAGATCGACTATCTATCTGCAATCTATAGGATTATCCACCAACCAATCTACAATGATTTATCCCTCGATAGACTTTTGATTGATGAAGGTGAGTTCAAATTATCCCATTAACATGATTAATCTACTAGCCTTCTTGGACAACGTTGCTTGAGTCAAGAACGTATGCAATAGTTTCAATTTAACAATAAATCTCATCAATTGGTTAAGCATGTAATGCCTCAACCTCTTAGTTGTGAATAAAATGACCAGACACTCTTTCTTCACTTGAGTGTACCTTGTTTTATAGTCAAACAACATATGACTAATGAAATAGATGGTATGTTTACAATAATCATCATCCTCATGTGCTAACATTTAAGAAATAAGAACATTTGTGTCTCAAGAGTATAGAATTAGAGGATGGTCAGATTTAGGTGGCACGAGCATCTCGGGGACATGTGAAAGTGCCTAAATGACTAAAATGTGTTGTGACATTCATTGATCCATTCCTTAGAAAAATATTTCTTTAACAAGCCATTAATATGGTGAATGTCATATGTCAAATCAGGGACGAATCTACTAATTTTCCCAAGCTCATTCGTGGTGAGAAAATTTTTCAGTTGGGAAAATTAGGTGTCTCCACCAATGTTCACTAGGATATGACCTTCTAAATTAAATGGTGAATCTCCCATTATTGAATTTAACTAATCTAATCATAAACTAAATGTTGTGGTTTAGCCAAATAGGCTAGGGATCACACATGGACACTCCATTGAACTTGTGGAAAAGTTCTTGTACATGGTACAAGGGAGGAAATCACATAAATGAGGGGGAAGGAGATAAATAGGGAAAGGAATTTTACTGCCACCGGTAGGCCAATTGCAGATTTCACACCCAATAATTAGAGTAGTTCAAAATTCAATATAGAAGAAAGAAAAAATGAAGCTCCAGTTCGAAAAACAAAACCCACATAGACACACAATTCTTTAAGGCCCATTCATCAAAGATAAAAATATCTCTTTAATCACCATGCTTACAAAGTGCATATAAGAGGGAAAAGAGGAAACATGAGAAAGGGAAAATGGAAGAAAATTAGCTTTCATTTCATGTGTAGTGATGAGTACAAAGCTTCAATCAAGCTACAACAATTCACAATTGCTACCAAGAATTTCTAACTTTCAGGATCCTTTGGAATGGAGAAGCCATCCCAATTTATAACAATGTGAATTGACTCTTTTCCTACCCCCACATGAATCTTCATTGTCTCATTCAACTTGTGACTTTTCACCTTCCTAGGAAGTGATAAATAATTTCCTTTTATAAATTAAAGGGAATTTTACAATGTTACTTTATAAATTCACTTAAGTGAATGAGACAAAATAAAATGATTATGCCCAACGAAGAATTAGAAATGGGAGAGAAAGAAGAAGAAGAAGGAGAAGGGATATATTGTTATATTTGATGAAGAAGCTCCTTGCTATGATGAACCTTACTAAAACATGCCTCTTGATGGTGGATCTCTCGGGAGCAGTTCCTTTTCGTTGAATTCCTTGATGAATTGAGTTATCTTAGCTATCATCTTATCTTCCCTAGAATGCAAATGTACCCCAACACCTTGTTCCATGTCTCAAGGAAACCACTAATAATTTTACATTGACGATTGCATTATTTTTGATCCATTGTAATTATGGAAACAAAAATTATTATTCCAACTAGGGACTCTAAATTGTCTATTATTCCAACAATGATGAGTTCTTTTGATAACGAGTCGTTAGTGAGGGAGAGAACTAAAAGCTTTGAATATAATGGTAGACTTCATTAAATATTCTAGAAACAGGATGTTCGTAGGAGTCCAATTCAGATATGGTATTCTTGAGCATTTCATACCATGCATCCATGATGTAGATTCAAACCTGAAATAAGTCTCCAAAAATTGATGCAAACACTTCCTTTCTCACAAGGATGTGAGAATTGAAAGAGCTCATTTTAGATACTAGTGGGAGTACCTCCTCCAAATGAATGACCTCTTTTACAAACTTATCCTTTACCTTGTTTACTCAGACGGTGTTGCCTGCACAAACATACTCAATGATAGAAATGATGTTTGGACATAATTCCTTTCCTTGCTTGATGATTTCCTCAATCCAATTCTCATTGGATTTCCACCACATCATGTATTCATTTTATTTCTTGATTTCCTTGTGTTCAATACTACTGATTGGAAGGATATCTTCGATCGGAAGGGGATATTTTTATTTCTCTCATGAGAAGGTTTGAATGTATGCAATGAGTGATTTTACATGTCCTCCCAATTGTGTAATGGTTCATTTTTATTCCTCGATATGAGAAAGAATATTGGAAGATAATTATTTGAAAAAGTTAGTGTCGTCCTTACAAGAAGCTTTGGCACAATGAGATTTAGGTCAAATTATAGTTATATGGGGTCATTTTAACCATGCGCTTATCAGTATTAGGTTTAAAAATTCAACATACTGGTTACCTAAGGTACCACTGAAGAAGCGGGAAGTTATTTGGGCCTTATTTCTTCGCTTGGTATTCAAATTTGTAAATAATTTTGTGAGACTAGGAATGAAAATGATATTCATTATTCTTGGCCCACTTTTGAGTATTTCTTGAATCCATGGAAACGGTTCTTCAAGAGTTACCATGATGTCGGTCATTGGAGTACTTGTACTTGTAAAATATTTTCGTGGAGTCAACTCTTGATAACCATGAGGGATTTATAACCCTTGTGAAGACATATCCCAATGCTTGTGCAGAGAAATATGTTGTTATGGATTATCTCTTCTTGTGTTAAGAAGCTCAATCTAACGAACTCTCCTTGGCTCACTTAACTAGCTCTTCCATCTCACCGGGATCACTAGCTTAGGTTGTTTTGAATCAATTCACAAAGGGAGAGAAGATTCTTTAACCCATAAAAATATTTACAAATGATAATATTTGGAGACTTGACCCCTTTTTCATACTCATTAGATTGCACAATGTCCCCGGGTTTTACTGTTACATCATGTGGTATTTTGTCTTGCTCTTGTGCACACATTTGATGTCTCAAGACCTTTTTGAAGGATGAAATAAATTATTTTACCTATAAAACCATGTCTAAACCATGTGAAGATGACCAAAAGTAGTGAGATATTTGAAAATGGACTCTACTACAACTTTCTAATTTTACACTCTGGGTCTCAATGATTGCTTTATTTTAGGCGGTGGTTGTTATTTTGTCTTGATATTAGCACATAAAGGTTCTCGCTATGTTTAGATAATTCCATAGATGTTTTACAACCAAATTCAAACACTTTCTATTTTTTGAAAGTTTTTTTTTTCACTTTTTTGATTTTTTGATGAATGTGTTATAGTTTATTTTTTTTATTTTTAGTGTTCACTCTTAGAAGGTTTTCACCATTTAAGGAAAATTACTAAAAATAGTAATTAGGAAGTAGTGACACTTACTATTTTTGGAATCTATTCTTATCCTTCTTAGTTTGATGAAAAAACTCTATCTTCATTCTAGGTTTTTCTTCCGGATGTTCTTTGTAAAATTTCAGATCAACCTTCCTTTCGGATTAACTAAAAATGACAGAATAAGATTTTAGGGAACAAAAATTAAAATGAATACCAAAAAAATGAGATGCTTCCATAAATTTTGGTTTTTAGCATCAAGGAACCTGGGAAAGGAAGTGATGATCCAAGTTTCATTGAAATTTACTTTGGGGTTTAAGATATGAACATTTTTTCATTTTGACTTACAAGGGTTTCTGGTAAAAAATGAGCATGGTAACAACTGTAAAAGCAAGAATTTTTGTGTGGTAGTAGAAATGGAGGATTGAAAATGGATGAGGGAGGAAATGGTGAATGAATGAAATGTTGAACACTATTATATTGGTTGGTGTTGTCATTAATGTTACATGGCATTGATGGCAAAGAAGGAGTGAAATGCCATGTAGATGAGTGTATGACAACACCCTAAAGACTATTTCAAGCTTATAAAGGATAGAGAATAAGTGTTCCAGATAGATCTTAATGTCTCTTATGTGCTCCATGAATTGTTTTGAGCAAGATTGTGTAAATTTTTGAATATCTCGGGATTGAAGAAATGAGATTAACATATATTGAAGGTTTGAAAAGATTATATCTATTTTGTACAATAGGTTTTTGTAATGGTGAATGTATTGGTTGTTTAGAAATCAAGGAGACCTTTCAAAAGAGTCACACTTTGAGAAATTTAGAGCTCTCTGAAGAAATTTATTTCCATTCAAAGTTTTGTAGGTTGTGACAATAAGAAGAAACAATCGAAAACAAGGACACACAACCGAGGATGGATGGTACACACAAAGTGAGGAAGATTAAAATTAGGTTAGCATACATAAAATCTTGAAAACTAAAAGACATGTGCAATAAACATGGTTAGATAAAGTTTTGGTTCGCCAAAAAGTTGCAAAGAAAAAAAACTAAGATACATGGAGCCTCTTGATTGGATTACTTTTTGAGATCTAAGATAGATCTAAAAATATGACAAGTCTAACACCACAAAGGTAGTTGAAGCTATCTTATTGGTCTAAGGTTCACAATCTAACAATTCTAACACCATAAAGGTACTTAGAGCTATCTGATTGGTTCAAGGTTCACATTCTGACAAGTCTTATATCACAAATGTACGTGGAGCTTATCTAGTAGTATTTGTGTCACATTGTTAAGATATAAGTTATCAAGAGCCTAACAAAGTGTGAAGGAACATGGGTATTCCCTATTGGAGCAAGTGTCACAATGGCCAGTGGAGGTTAATAAAATCTTGATAATTGTGAAGGCATGGAGACTTATTATATATTTAATCTTTGCACTTAGAAAATACTAACATCAAATGGCACATGGATATGTTTGACTTGTTTAGGCTTATGTAGTCTTAACTTTACCCTTAATACTTTTTCTAACCCCAAGTGCACCGGTGGCGCTCACCCAAGGTGCTCGTAGGTGCTAAGCCCCTCCTTTATGTGACCTTTGAAAGAGATTTCTGTCATTAATGGAGGATTATTTACAGAAATAGAAGTACATTCATGTACTTTAAAAGGAAGAGTATATAACCAACCGATCTACACATTAATGCATCAAAAAAAAGATAAATAGCATTGTAAGAAGTGCAAGAAACTAGATTTGAGTCATGATAAGCTAAATAACATAAGGTTTTACACCCATAAGAAATTTGTACATAATAGATCCATGTATATTGATTTAACAAAGTTCTGGTAGCCATATTACATTCAAAAGGGTCATCTCAAACCATATACATCAAATGAAAGAGACTCAACTCCTGCAAACCTATCTGATCAAAGATCCTAACTATGATTTTCCCCATTATATCCCTTGTTATAGATCCCAGTACCCATACATATGCTTAATGGTATCCCTTACAACCCTTTAGCACTAAGTACTCTAAACCCTAACACTATGAACTCTAAACCCTTAGCATTTCTTAAAATTTTGGAGCACTTCATTACTCTCTTTCTCTTTATTTTTACCCTTTTGCACTATGCACCCGTATATCTCTCTATGTGTTTTTATGTTCTTGTCCCAATAACTTCTTTAAATAGGACCATAGACCACTACCATGACTTCTCTCCTGAGCATATTGCATGAAATTTTTTGATGTGGTCATCCATTGGTGAATGCTTATCCTCTTTGCAATAACTATAATGATGCTTCCGGGAATATTCCCTATATGGAATACTATTTTCTTGACCTCTAAGGTTCGAGGTTGGCTCCTTATCCACCTATCACACCTAGTCAAGTCCCCACATTTTTCCTCAAGTGACTCCATGTTACCAACTATGGTTAAGTCTTTTAAACCCTTGTTGTGCCTCCCGGGTGTTCCCCGGTTTCAATTAAACCCTTCGTAAACCCCTTTTTCTTGCATGCTTTTCCTTAAGTGCCCTTCTATCTACTTATCATGTTCGTGCGTCTCTTAGTACTTAGCTAGTATTTTAGGGTCCAACATCACCCCACACTACGCATTTTCTCTGTCCTCAAGAACATTTTGCTTCCTTCAAGAATAAATAATAGAGGTATTGAAATAATTAAAGAATGAAAGGATGGAAGAATAGAAGAATATGTTACTACTACATGAGGAGTGGGAACTCCTTCTTTATGGATGCCTCAATATTCTCTCAAGCATCTTCTCCCTGTGCCTACTAAAGTAGGTCACCCACTAATGCACTTACTTAATCAAAACTAAGTTCCTCACTCTTAGCTTTTAGCATATCTACAATGCTTTCAGTTACTTTCTAATATTGCCTAACATATCCATCCTACGAGTGACTTAGGGTTATAGTTCCTTTAGCTTATTCTTAATCCAACCCCACAAGGTTTTGATTGCTTATAGTTTATCCTCAACTTTGGCTAGGATCTTGTCACACTCCATCCTATTTCCTTTGTGCTTTTCTGAAATTATTTTAGATTCACCTCATACATAGAAACCAATAGGCTTACTACCATGTCTATGTTAGCACATTTGTCATACATGGCTTTGATCATCTGTGCAGAGGTCTTTAGTGTGGCAAGGAGCTTAGAGTACCAAGTCACTGTCTCCCCAATCTTCTACTTTTCCTCCTCCTCCTGGTGTGCCATCACCTCCTCTATTGACTCTAATGCGAGTGGTTGCCTTACCATGGTAAGGATGTGAGTTAAGTTTTCCAAGAAGTCCATGGTTTACTCATATTTTTCTCAAGCAGGCCATGTTTGTGTGCTTCAAGATAATGGCATCCGAAATTGCCTCTATCTTCTTGTGGAATTCAAACACCTTTCCATTTTCATCCCTCAACTCACGCCTTAACTACGCACCGATCAAATTCCTTCTATTTTATTTATTTGTCCCTCTCAATGATCTCCTCATCGCTTTTCACAAGATCTTCCTCTAAGACCCTTATTCTATTGTTTACTGCTAAAGAGTCTTGCCTCCACCTCGGTGATGATTTTTGAGTGCATTTCAAACTTTCTCATCGAGATAGTTTTGGGAATTTACCAAAGGGATTACTCCCTTGCCATCCGGTATCTTCATCAATGCATCTCGATTTAATCGAAACTCGGGTTCATCAACCTAAGACTTAAAATCCTAAGATATAATTTTCCTTATGTGTGGGTACACACCTTATTCATTGAAAGAAGACCAAGCAAGGATTAGGTTTGTGGGAAAAATAATTTGGAATCATGCACACAGTACCTATTGTCAAAATTTCACCCCCTTGGTAAATTTTGATAACATGCATCAGAATAAAAATCCCAGGCAGATTGATTGATTCAGAGCAAGCATCATGTTTCTGAGGTTCCCTCAGATATTTTTCTAACTCACCTGTCCAGGCTGAAAAGAGCAAGCTCGAGAAAACGCAGAAAAAAGTTACAGAAAGGCAAGTAGGTTGATCCAGGAAAAAGTGTGAAAATTGGCTAAGTCCTGCTCAAGGGAGCAACTGGGACAGCGGGCCAAAAATGCGCGGATCGGCCGAAAAGCCTCCATGCGGCCCAAGGAGCAATCGGGACATTTGGGACAGAAATGCGCGGATCGGCCGAAAAGCCTCCAGGCGGCCCAAAGAGCAATCGGGACATTTTGGGAGAACGCGTGGGCGCGAAATGCCGGTTCGGCCAGAAAAATTGAATAAGCTCTTTGAGAGGGAGTCAGGACGTTTGGGTCAAAAGGCGTGAACCGGCCGGATCGGCCGATGTCAGTCAAGATAGTCCAAAGCAATTGGGACAAGCGGGCCAAAAATGCGCGAACCGGCCGAGCCGGGTGAAATGGGAACAAGCAGTCCGAAGACAAGTGGGACAAGCGGGCCAAATGGACGCGAACCGGCCGGTTCACCCGAAATCAGCACAAGGAGCACTGTGCCAATTGGGACAGAGGGACGCGCGGGACGCGGATTGCCAAAAAAGCCGAGAGCCAATCAAATCTTGCCACGTGTCCAACGCAAAATGGGACAAGGAAGCCCATTTCGGGCGAATCGGAAGTTTTTGTCCCAAATGGTTTGGGACATCCGGGACAAAAAGGCGCGAAGGACGCGGGAGAGCCGGCAGGCCCGTCAACCAACCGAGATCATGACATGTGTCCTCACAAGAGAAAAGTCAAAAAGTCAAAGGGGTGATTTTTCGAGCACCGATCCGAACCAATGAAATAGCGCCACGTGTCCCAACTAGGCCCACAAGGAAATTTCAAAAGACAACCCACCGAAAAGGTAGAGGAGAGAGAATCGCACGACCAATCGAGCATGCCACGTGTCATCCAAGTGGCGGAGCGCGGAAATATTTCAAAATCCGTTTTGGTGCACTCCGTGCCCTAAATCTTCGAGATCGCCATATCTTTTGATCCAGAGCTCGGATTTCCACGTTCTTTATATCAACGGAAAGCTGTCAAGATGCTCTACATGATTAGGATCAATCTTGAGTTTTGGTGCAATATAAAGAGAGAAAATCAAGAAACAGCTCGACATGTGGTAATGGCGAAGTGACATTTCAACAACCAGCTTTAATGCACATGGGTCACATTCTTCTTTAGCTTGGCGAAGTGATGTCTCAACCACCGATTTTAATGAAGAATACGTTTTGGTCAATGGTTAGGCTTCCTACATGTTTTCCTATGTTTTCTCGTCTTCAGGCTCGACCGATGCAATGTAAAAGCCAGATTTGGCTCATTAGAAAAAAAAAGTTGTTCATTCTTTCGGCTCGGCCCTCCCTTCTTTTCTTCTCTAGGGTTGAAAATGGAGTTCGAGCCTCCTCCCTTGCTCTGTAATGGCGTTTTTCCTTTTACTAATGGAATGATGTTCTGTGCAAACTTCTGGAGCAACAAAACGTGTTTTGTGATGCATCTGTCCATCCTTCCTCGTTTTTGCTTGTTCTCTCCTTGCCTCTCTTCATTTGCAGGTATCTGTGCATGTCTAAATGTTCATTGCAGGTTTGGAGCTGTGTTCATGGAGTTTTGGGACATTTTCTGTGTGAAATCTATCCTTGGGCCTGTGATGCATCTGTCCATCCTTCCCATTGCTCACCTCTCTTTGTCCCATGGCAGTTTTGATAGATGTTCAACATCCTCCTTCTCAGTGTATCACCGCTTTAGTGTAGGCTTTTTTTGCTGTTTTTCCCTCTCTCTCTCTCTCTGTCTCCTTGGCATGGTTAGATTAGGATTAGATTAGCTTCCTACCTTTGGAATAGCTTGTGGCGGTGTAGTTTAGGAGCAGGAACCAGCCTTCTCTGGAGATTCCTCTCTCGGTTTCACAAGTCCCCATGCTTGGAGAGAGGTTTCCATGTTGTGCAATCACACTGGATGCCTAAACATCAACCTAGAAGCCTGATGTGCGTCGGGGGTCTTTGTGATTTTGCATCAGCAGTTTTGGCACGACCGGTGGGACCTTAGAGGTCTTTCACTTCATCTTTTACGAGGTTGATGTGTTCTTGTGAATATTTCAGCCTTTGGAGGCACTTGCAAACACATCTGGCAACTCCATCTGGTCAACAACCATCTCTAAAGTTGCAGACCTTCCTTTCCATTCATTTTCATTCATTTTCCATTCATCCTTCTTTCCATCTCTTTCATTCTTCCTCATTCTTTGAAGTTGTGCAATCATGACTTCATTTCCATCATGGATCTCACATTTACAACAACAACAAAGTATTTTCCACTTCCAACATGTTTTACAAATCCTCGAGATCAGCATGCATACTCATATGAACAAGCAGTGCAAAGTCGGTTTGGTAATGAAGCTTCCCAAGAGCAAGAGTATGCATATAATGAAGACCATCAGATCCAAGATGTTGTTACGTTGGAGAAAATCCAAAAGATGGAGGTGGGGATGGTGCATTCCAGGCTCAAGCACAAATGAAATCTTTTGGAATCGGTTATGGAGCACCCTTGTCCATGGGTGGGACCTTTTCAAGGCACTACAACCCTCGGGAGAAGCTAGACTTCATGATAAAGATGCTGCCCGGCTTGCACAATGGACGGCGAGAGATAGAGGTCTCTGAGACTTGTTGTTGAACAACCTTGTCAATGGGTAAGTTCTACACCATCATCTGGTTTTTCTCTTTCCATTACTCAAGCAGCACCATCTCATTTAAACTCCCCATCTGCTGTCCCATGTGTTGAATCCATCCCTCCATCCCCTAGTCTTCCACCCCATCTCGATTCTTCTTTCCTTTTCCCTTCCAAACAGTCATCCCCTCCACAAGAGCTAACAGAAATACCCCCTCCTCCAAAGAAACAAGAGGTTTCACCGCCTCCACCACCACACAAAATTGTCAAATCAGTTGAGTTTCAACCTATCCCTCCTCTTGCATCCCCAATTCCATGTGGGAAAGAAGAAATTGAAAAAATCAGTCATCAAGGACAACAAGAGGAAGAGCCAAAAAGAAAAGAAGTGACAGACAGTCTGAAGAGTTGGGCTCTTAGATTTGGGATGACAAAGATCCCCTTGATGGTTAAGCCTACAGAAGAGGCTGAGGTTGAACAAATGGTGGTGAGGACTGATTTTGTTGGAGAAGAAGATCTTGCAGTCCCAACTTGTCCTCTAGAGCAACAAATTGAAGAGTTTGACTTGACAAACTTCATGCTGGAGGAAGAGTTCAACCAAGAGCAAGATTGCCTTCAAACATTGGAGGAAGGAGAAGCTGCTCCAAATCCAAAAGAAGAGGAGCACATTCTAGCTGTGGAGGAGAAAAGTGCAGATCCAAGGGCTTTGAGCACAAAGCGAAGCGGGAGAACCTCGGTTCTTCTCTCCACTTCATCTCTCTCAAGTTCTAGTACTTGAAAAGGAGTTTGATCTCTTAAACTCAATATTGGAGAGTGAAGGAAACCATGGTGATCAAGTTGTAGATTAAGAGGACACCATGGAGGAGGATGAAAAAACGCAGCGGGACAGGACAGCAATAAGGCGGTTTACAGCCGATTTGGAGGAATTTGTTTTGATGAAGAAGAGCCGGTTGAGTTTTCACCATTCTCTCTTTCATCATCCACATCCCAAACACCAGAGCCTGCTGCCATGAAGGAGAGCATTCATTTGCAATAGCCTGCATCTTATAGCAGCCCTTTGGAATCAAAATTGGAAGATTCTAATCTTCCCTGTTCTTCATTGGAGGAAGAGAAAGGACAGAAGAATTTCACCATTTCTTCCACATCATCCATTCAGGTGGGTCTACAAGAAGACTCCATTCTTGGAGTTGAAAATCAGAGCTACGGGCATATCAAACTGATCAGACCTTGCCCAATCAGATATTTGGCTTCATTGGAGCCAAAGGAGAAGCCACAACCAGTCATGCTTGCTCCTGAGCATGAGGATGAGCTACAAAGTACCAAGGATCAGCTGCCATACCTCTCCAATCCAAATGCAGAGCAACTAAAAGAGGTATTAGATTTTTCAGTTGACACCTTGATGATTTGGATAGAAGACCAACTTCTTGTTGATTTTCCATCCATCCAAACAGCCATGATCAGTGCCAAATCAACTGCATGGATGCCAATTTTGAAGAAGGGAAGCTATTTCTCACAACAACGATTGCGCAGGTTTGTTTAGCTTGCCTTTGCTTCCAGCTAGAGTAGAGTAGGTAGATTTGCTTTCAGCAGAAAAAGTGCTTGTGCACACTCTGCATGTTCCATTTGGGGCATGTATGAATTTTAGTTTTGTACATAGTTTTTGGTGTTGCTGGTTTTGCTCTTGCACTGATTCGTTCTAGCAGTTTTGGTGAGAAAACTCCGAGTTCAATGGGTTTCCAAGTGGCTCGGAGGAGGTTTTCAAAGTTCGATCAGTTGTGGGTTACAACTTATGACTCCATGCCCAATGGATTGCTTGAGTGCTGATCATACATCTAGCGAGGCGAGATGACCTGTTGAGTCGCAAAGCTGTTGTCAAAATTTCACCCCCTTGGTAAATTTTGATAACATGCATCGAGAATAAAAATCCTAGGAAGATTGATTGATTGAGCAAGCATCATGTTTCGAGGTTCCCTTAGATATTTTTCTAACTCACTTGTCTGGGCTTAAAAGAGCAAGCTCGAGAAAACACGAGAAAAAGTTACGAGAAAGGCAAGTAGGTTGATCCGGGAAAAAGTGTGAAAATTGGCTAAGTCTGCTCAAGGGAGCAATCTGGGACAGCGGGCCAAAAATGTGCGGATCGGCCAAAAGCCTCAGGTGGCCCAAGGAGCAATCGGGACATTTGGGACAGAAATGCGCGGATCGGGTGAAAAGCCTCC
Source organism: Taxus wallichiana var. yunnanensis (assembly GCA_018340775.1). Lineage (NCBI taxonomy): Eukaryota > Viridiplantae > Streptophyta > Pinopsida > Cupressales > Taxaceae > Taxus > Taxus wallichiana. The sequence goes on along the minus strand of CM031236.1, from coordinate 268,963,656 downwards.
AGCGGCCCAAAGAGCAATCGGGACATTTGGGACTGAAGTACGCGACGGGCGCGAAATGCCGGTTCGACCGAGAAAAAATTGACTAACTGCTGAGAGGGAGTCTGGGACATTTGGGTCAAAAAGTCACGAACCGGCCGGATCGGCCGAAGTTAGTCAAGACAGTCCAAAGCAATTGGGACAAGCGGGCCAAAAATGCGCGAACCGGCCGAGCCGGGTGAAATGGGAACAAGCGATCCAAGACAAGTGGGACAAGTGGGCCAAATGGACCCGAACCAGCCGGTTCGCCGAAAATACAAGGACCTTTGTGCCTGTGGGACAGGAGAGGGACGCGCGGACGCTGGATCGCCAAAAAAGCCGAGAGCCAATCAAATCTTGCCACGTGTCCAACGCAAAATGGGACAAGGAAGCCCATTTCGGGAGAATCGGAAGTTTTATCCCAAGCATGGTTTGGGACATCCGGGACAAAAAAGCGCGAAGGACGCGGGAGAGCGGCGAGGCCGTCGACTAACCAGATCATGACACGTGTCCTCACAAGAGAAAAGTCAAAAAGTCAAAGGGGCGAGTTTTCGAGCACCGATCCGAACCAATGAAATAGCGCCACGTGTCCCAACTGGGCCCACAAGGAAATTTCAAAAGATAGCCCACCAAAAAGGTAGAGGAGAGAGAATCGCACGACCAATCAGAGCATGCCACGTGTCATCCAAGTGGCAGAGCGCGGGAAATATTTCAAAATCCGTTTTGGTCTGCTCCGTGCCCTAAATCTTCAGATCGCCATATCTTTTGATCCAGAGCTCGGATTTCCACGTTCTTTATATCAACGGAAAGCTGTCAAGATGCTCTACATGATTCTGGGATCAATCTCGAGTTTTGGTGTAGTATGAAGAGAGAAAATCAAGAAACAGATCTGACGTGTGGTAATGGCCAGAAGTGACATTTCAACAACCAGTTTTAATGCACATGGGTCGATCTTCTTGACTTGGCCAAAAGTGATGTCTCAACCACCGATTTTAATGAAGAATATGTTTTGGTCAATGGTTAGGCTTCCTACATGTTTTCCTATGTTTTCTGTCTTCGGGCTCGGCTCGACTGATGCAATGTAAAAGCTAGATTTGGCTCATTAGAAAAAAAAAAAAGTTGTTCATTCTTTCGGCTCGGCCCTCCCTTCTTTTCTTCTCTAGGGTTGAAAATGGAGTTCGAGCCTCCTCCCTTGCTCTGTAATGGTGTTTTTTCCTTTTACTAATGGAATGATGTTCGTGCAAAACGGAGCAACAAAACGTGTTTTGTGATGCATCCTGTCCATCCTTCCTCGTTTTTGCTTGTTCTCTCCTTGCCTCTCTTCATTTGCAGGTATGTGCATGTCTAAATGTTCATTGCAGGTTTGGAGCTGTGTTCATGGAGTTTTGGGACATTTTCTGTGTGAAATCTATCCTTGGGCCTGTGATGCATCTGTCCATCCTTCCCATTGCTCACCTCTCTTTGTCCCATGGCAGTTTTGATAGATGTTCAACATCCTCCTTCTCTGGTGTATCACCGTTTTAGTGTAGGCTTTTGCTATTTTTTCCTTCTCTCTCTCTCTCTCTCTGTCTCCTTGGCATGGTTAGATTAGGATTAGATTAGCTTGCCTGCACTGGAATAGCTTGTGGCAGGTAGTTTAGGAGCAGGAACCAGCCTTCTCTGGAGATTCCTCTCTCGGTTTCACAAGTCCCCACGCTTGGAGAGAGGTTTCCATGTTGTGCAATCACACTGGATGCCTGAACATCAACCTAGAAGCCTGATGTGCGTCCAGGGGTGCTGTGATTTTGCATCAATAGTTTTGGCACGCCCGGTGGGACCTTAGAGGTCTTTCACTTCATCTTTTGTAGGTTGATGTGTTCCTGTGAAGATTTCAGCCTTTGGAGGCACTTGCAAACACATCTGGCGACTCCATCGGTCAACAACCATCTCACGAAGTTGCGAGACCTTCCTTTCCTTTCCATTCATTTTCATTCATTTTCCATTCATCCTTCTTTCCATCTCTTTCATTCTTCCTCATTCTTTGAAGTTGTGCAATCATGACTTCATTTCCATCATGGATCTCACATTACAACAACAACAGTATTTTCCACTTCCAACATGTTTTACAAATCCTCCAGATCAGCATGCATACTCATATGAACAGCAGTGCCAAAGTCAGTTTGGCAATGAAGCTTCCCAAGAGCAAGAGTATGCATACAATGAAGACCATCAGATCCAAGATGTTGTTCTGTTGGAGAAAATCCAAAAGATGGAGGTGGGGATGGTGCAGTCCAGGGCTCAAGCACAAATGAAATCTTTTGGAATCGGTTATGGAGCACCCTGTCCATGGGTGGGACCTTTTCCAAGGCACTACAACCCTCAGGAGAAGCTAGACTTCATGATAAAGATGATGCTGCCCCACTTGCACAATGGACGGCAGAGATAGAGGCCTACAGACTTGTTGTTGAACAACCTTGTCAATGGGTAAGTTCTACACCATCATCTAGTTTTTCTCTTTCCATTACTCAAGCAGCACCATCTCATTTAAACTCCCCATCTGCTGTCCCATGTGTTGAATCCATCCCTCCATTCCCTAGTCTTCCACCCCATCTCGATTCTTCTTTCCTTTTCCCTTCCAAATAGTCATCCCCTCCACAAGAGATAACATAAATACCCCTCCTCCAAAGAAACAAGAGGTTTCACCACCTCCACCACCACACAAAATTGTCAAATCAGTTGAGTTTCAACCTATCCCTCCTCTTGCATCCCCAATTCCATGTGGGAAAGAAGAAATTGAAAAAATCAGTCATCAAGGACAACAAGAGGAAGAGCCAAAAAGAAAAGAAGTGACAGACAGTCTGAAGAGTTGGGCTCTTAGATTTGGGATGACAAAGATCCCCTTGATGGTTAAGCCTACAGAAGAGGCTAAGGTTGAACAAATGGTGGTGAGGACTGATTTTGTTGGAGAAGAAGATCTTACAATCCCAACTTGTCCTCTAGAGCAACAAATTGAAGAGTTTGACTTGACAAACTTCATGCTGGAGGAAGAGTTCATCCAAGAGCAAGATTGCCTTCAATCATTGGAGGAAGGAGAAGCTGCTCCAAATCCAAAAGAAGAGGAGCACATTCTAGCTGTGGAGGAGAAAAGTGCAGATCCAAGGGCTTTGAGCACAAAGCAGGCTACAGGAGAACCTTCAGTTCTTCTCTCCACTTCATCTCTCTCAAGTTCTAGTACTGAAAAGGAGTTTGATCTCTCAAACTCAATATTGGAGAGTGAAGGAAACCATGGTGGTCAAGTTGTAGATCAAGAGGACACCATGGAGGAGGATGAAAACAAGCAGCAGGACAGCAATAAGGCAGTTTACCATCGATTTGGAGGACTGTTTTGATGAAGAAGAGCCGGTTGAGTTTTCACCATTCTCTCTTTCATCATCCACATCCCAAACACGAGAACATGCTACCATGAAGGAGAGCATTCATTTGCAATGGTGTAACACCCTGAACTGTTGTTACTTTCTCCTAAGCATTCAAGTGTTGATATGTGATTTCTAGTAAAAGGATGTGTTCCTCGATTCAGAAATCATGCTTGATATGTACTGAATTTCTTGCAGATTGCAGATCTTGACTGAGTCAAAATATAAATAGACTCTTTTATTTATTTCATTTTGTGTCTGAATATTAATCTGATCACGGGATGAATTATAGAGATATTCATCTATAATATCTAGACTTGGATCAGTGGAATTGATCCAAGTAATGCTTTAAACCTGTTTGTGATAAAATTATATCACAGACCTTGAGCAGTTCACGTAAGGTATGGAAGCATTTAATAAGCTGGTCAGGAGTATGACTCAGGCTGATCTTGAGAAATGAAACGGTTCCCGATATCAAAGTATATCTGGAAGGTCTCGATTGTAGACCAGGTAATAATTCGTGGACATACAATTCTGCAATGAGAACAGGAGCTAACTCTGTTCTAGAAGTATGGTACAGGTCTTTCCGAGTTTCAGGGCAAGGACCAAACTGAATTATTAAGGGTTAGTAACCTGAAACTAAAACCTAACCTAGGGGTTAGATTATTGATTAGTCTAACCTAGACCTAGGCTATTTGTTAATATCCTAAGTTAGTATCTTTGTGTAAATTTGTTAGTGTGGGTATAACCCTAAACTCTAACCTAAGATACTAACCTAACTTGGAGGAGATTATGAAGGGGACTATGAAGGGTGGCGGACCATGGCGGTGTTTTCCATGGCATTAAATGTAAGGGATAAGGATGAGGACGGAGTCATGGCGGAGGCTTAAGCGGGCTAATTTGTGCGAGACTTGGCAATTGCTAAGTTTGGAAATGGACTTGAGTTTTTAGTTGGGTATCGCGGTCGGCGGTCGGTGGGGAGTAGAGTTCAAGCGGGAAAATTGGTTTAATGGCATTAATACTCTCGGAAGTCGAGCTCGGAACTCGCGAGAAGGCATGCAAGCGGAAATTTGGTGGTTTGTTTGGCTTGTCGCGATTTTCGGTCTTCTCTCTCTCTCTGCTTGTTTCTTGGTTCTTCGCACTTTTGATTTTCTTTGAGTTGCATGGCAAGTATGAACTGCCATGGCTCTTTTCTCTGTCATGGAAGATATATATGCGATGAAGACAGCGAAATTTGGTTGGTCGCTTTATCGTGGAAAAAGAAAAGGAAACTTGAGCTCTTCCTGTGTTCTGCTTCGGAAGTTTGATCCAAATACAGGCATGCTAGGCCCTAACCTTTAAATATCTTGCTGTCTTTCAAGTGCTTTCATTAAAACAACTCTGTTCAAATGTTCTGTGAAGATTGGATGAATTTTCTATGAGATCTAGTTTGATTTTTAGCACTGTATCTCGTCTGGTTCGATTTTTCAATTTCTTCTTGATGGGTGTTTGTTTAAATCGAACTTCGACTCTATTTATTTGAGTATTCATTCTGGCTTATACATGTGTGGTTTTTATTCTAAAGTTTGAATGTTCGGCCTGTTTGGCGTGAGCCCTTAGAATATACCTGTGTGTAGTATAAGACCACTGTATGTCTTGATTCGTGGTCGCTGTTTCTTGATATAGAAACTGTATTAATGATTTGAAGGAATACTGTAAGAATGATTAGTATTATCGCTTCTTTGGGTGCTCGGTCGTGGGATTTGTTGACAACGACTAGTGATACTTTCGGGTTTCATTTTGTTTTCAATTTTTGGCTTGGAACAGGTAACTGTAGTGTTACCATAGTCTTTTCGACCTAGCGGAAGTTGTTTTCCCTGTTATTAGGTTAGCGGGATTACTTGTGCACTGTGTATAATATAAATACACCTGTACTTTGTTGTATCGACTCAGTGGAGTCGATGATTGAATCGTATTGCTTTCTATTGCTGGGAATGTAGATTCATCCGCAAGTTTTGTGATTGGATTTTTGTAAAAGCCTGATAAGATGAAACAGGGCTTTTGTCTACTGTTATTTGAAGTAATTAAAGGATAAAGACTTCCTGTATATGCATTTTCCTTTCTATGTGAAAGCTGTTAGAAAGTTCGAAGCGGCTCAGTTGCTTTCCTTGCTAGAAATGGATATTCGATTTGCTTCGCTTGTTCTCATTCTGAATGTTAGCCATGAATAGCATATATGGATTTATCAATGAATGTCATTGTACGTTGCTGTAGGGTTCAGTGGTTATGCGTGCAAAACCTTTACTTGATCCTTTGTGTGAATATATAGATTTATGCTATTACGACTTGGACGACTCTGAGGAGTCGATTGAATGATTCATTTTATTCATGAGCCGATTAAAGTTAAGTTGTTGGTATTTTAAGTGCCGGCGACTTAATGGAATAACATGTACTTCGATCTTGTTATTGAGATTGGAATTCCTTCGTGTTTTGGGATTCTGAGGTACAGATTCATAGGTAGGCATGTACGTCTTCGACCTGTGCAAATTAGTGTAAAATGATTGACAGAGAGTAATTTGTTGTCTGATTCTTGTTATGCTTCGTTGATAAATGTCAGCATGAATTCATATGCATTTGCTTGAATTGTTACCTCCGTTTGAATCCTTGGAATTCTGGAAAGGTAACTTATACTTCTGTCTCTTTCTGAGCTTGACCTTGGACACTGTCTTGTCACTTTTTGAGGTCCTTGTGTATGGATGACCGTTTCGTGTTCTGACCTTGTTTGGGTAAGTCGCGAACATCACTCCAAGACTTGCATGCGGCAAGGTAAGGATCGTTTGGTTGAATTCCTTTCTTTTACTTCAGTCCGATTTTGGACTGAGCAAGAATATGTATGCTATGTTCTTCTTCCAATTAATCTGTCCGATTTGACTGTGCGTGATTTGGAAATATCGTGTGGGCAACATAGCATAGTCCATTGGAAACCTTCGATTGCTTGATGCAATAAGGTTGTTGTTTTTAGCGATACGCTTGTAGTTTCTTGTTTTCTACTTGTGTCAAAGCCTTACTGTGTAAAAGGAACTAGCATTGGGCTTAGGATTGATACATGATTTGTTGATGTGTTAGTTGCTGTACAAGAGTTTGCTGTGTTTCTGTTCTTAGTTAAACAGTGATCTTGCTTGCGGCTTGTCTAACTTGTTCATTTATATACTGGTTGACTGTTTTCATATGTGAAGGCAGTACAGTGATGAACTTATGTGAAAGGAAGTATGAATGGTTTGGTTCTTTCTCTTCCTTTATTTAATATTATTGATAATGGACTATCAGTGGGAAATTGTTTGTAACATATTGGTGGAATCCCGAATTGTTATGTTATTTCCTTTTTGGAGAATGAAACAATCTGACCAATGTTGTGATTTTGGGTTTAATGATTGTTGTGTGCATTCGTTCCTTGTTTCTTAATATTTGATGAAATATTAGAAAATGATTAAGACTATTTGTAACAATGATAGAGTTACATATTTGTAATCATTCTGTATTACAAGGGCATAGTCTGATTATGTTTACTTATGTGAATATCTGATCTCATTTAAACAGGGTGTTTAATGAAAACAATTGATGGATTGCAATTGTTTTAAAAGTTAGTGCTTATCATGCTCAGTTCATTGAACTGACTCATGTTGACTATTTTTGCAGATGGTTGCCGTATGAGGTAAAAGCAATGCAGATCTGATAGGCTGATCAGATTGTTTATTTGATTTATAAGGAATTACAGCTTGATTTTATGGATGTACTATATGAGAAAAGATGTTTCTTTTCCGTTAGCATTATATCAAGTATGCTGTTGCATAAAATGTAATTGTATAAGTTTTGAAAGGAATGAAAATAAGTGTTTGATACTTATGTGTTGTATTCTATTCTGAAAGATGACCTTCTTCGGTATATGTAACGAAGGGGCATTGTTATCTTGTATAATATGGATGCTTTTGTGATTGACAATGAAAGCTTGTAAGTAAATTAGACTAAATTCTTATGAGTGTTTAGTAGATCTAATTTATTCTAACAAAAGCAATAGTGGAATTAATTTATTGTCTCTCTAGAAGATAGGTTAAAAATTGAGCCTAAAAGAGAGAACGCTAAACAAATTGGATTGAATTACTAATCCCTAGTCCTAAGTATAACAAGACAATAGTAAATTGGATTCTAAATCATTTATATCTTTAAACTATAAAGTATGATATAAATTCGATTAAGAGAAGCTGTTAGGCAATCAAATGGAGTTCGGAGAAGGAAATCTCAAGCATAGGTTATGAGATAATGTCCCATTCATTGTTTTAGAATCGGTGTATTCTAATGACTCCTCGATGAGAGCTTGACCGTAATACCTCTACCAAGTAATGAATCCTTTAGAGGAGGGTCGTCTTAAGACGAAGAATCCAGGGATCGGAAAGGCTAACCTTAGGGTAAACGTCTTTTAAGTAATTTGTACTCTAGTGCTTAACGCATATTGACGAGTAGATCTTTTCGAGGCGGATTTAAAGGATGACGGCACAAGACAACTGCAGGGTTGTACCTCCGAGAAGATTAGGATCTTCTCGAAGTTACAACAATGCAGGTGACTTATGACGACACCCTTTGCATTGATCGCTAAGATTTACATTCGTGACTGGATTAGTTACTCAGGGATTGATTAGGAATGTGGTCAGGTTGTAAGGCTGCCTAGGAGGTTCGGGGTATCTTGACACATTGGTCTAACTGTAAGGTTAAACCAGTATGTCACCGTATCCCTAATCCTCTGGATATCCATATAACGTTATCACCTTGTTAATCTATCTCCGAGTGATTAAATTTTGAAAGGAAGGGTGACGGTAGTCAAGTATAAGACATTCTATATAACATATGAATGGGGTGAAGGGCGTATTCAGTTGACAAGTATGCCGTTAAGGAATACGAGACATGAAGCAGATATGTTTCAAATCTTTGGCCAAAGTATCGCAAGCTGCTGATTGCGTTGTCCTAATTCACCTAGTCTAAGGGATGAGATGCCGATGAATAATGGTAACAATTATTCAGTTAGGTTCCTTGGACTGAGCATTCTGAATCCCAGATTAGGGAAGAGAACCGCAAGAGTGTTGTGTTAAACAAAAACACTAACTCTTTTTACTCATGAATAGATCGGTAGATTACCGAGTCATGGAATGAATAGATCGGAGGTATTCCGAGTCATTGCAGCTGCATATGGTTGTCTGTTATATAAATGGTTATTTGAATTGTGAGTTCTAAATTATGTATTTAGAACCAGTATGCAATTATAAAAAAATAAAAATAAAATTTGACTTGTTCTATTGTCTAAAATGAGGATGTTACATCTTGGTATCAGAGCTGAAGGTTGCAGCTCTTGGACCTATTGAGTCCATAATCTGATAAAAACCTGAATTTTCTTGTAACAGAAAATGGTTAGAACAAGGGGGAAATGTTGCGAGTAATGCTCCACGAAGGAGGAGCGCAACAACCGTAAATGGATGAGATCCTTGCTGCCTGTTGGACACAAGAGATCGCTTGGTCCTGCATGTACTTGAATAGCAGGTGACGGGGAATGAGGAGGATGAAGAAGCTGATAATAATAATCAGCAACCTCCCTGAGGACAACCCCGACACGGGTGTTGATGTTAATACTGTGAATGCACCTGTGCAACCAGAAAATAAAAAGGCCAGATTGGCAGCAGAACTCACTAATGATATCAAAAGGATAAGTCCACCTAAGTATGATGGCACCACATTAGGAGATGGAGCTGAGAACTGGCTCAGCGAAATGGAGAAGTACTTTGCTATAAGGAACTTCTCAGAAGAAACCAAGGCTATATGGGGAGCCTATCAGCTTTCTCACGAAGCGTCTTCGTGGTGGGATAGCCGAAAAGCTGAGCTAAACATTGATGAGACCAATATTACTTGGGATCAATTTAAAGGCTATTTTAGGCAACGGTGGTTGCCACAACTTTTCTATGATCAGAAAATGACAGAATTCCAGAACTTGGTCCAAGGGAAGTTAACAGTAACTGAATTCTGGGAGCGGTTTACAAAACTCCTTAAGTATGTACCGCAATATCAAACTGACGAAAAGTTCAGGATACGGAAATTTATCATGGGATTGAACCCTGTGATAGGGGGAGAGGTCGATGTTCACAGTCCAACCACTATGGAAGGAGTTGTTGAAAAGGCCATAAGGCAAGAACAGAAATTAAAGGCTATTTCTGCTCATAAGGAGGAAGTGCGGAAGAAGACTGCAAACCCTTCTTCAACCTCTCTTGCACCCAGAAAAGGACCGTGGAAAAAGTTTGGAAACAGGAGTAAGTTTCCAGGAGATAACAATAAGAAAGCAGCAGTAAATAAGCCTGCTGGAAATATAAGGGATAATTTTGTTAAAAATTATAATAATGGACATGTAAGTCCTATGGAGGACAAAGCGTGACAATTTCAAGGTGGAGGTAATGCTGAGCCTAAGAAGGGACCTGTAGGAGGCTGCTACACTTGTGGTAAAGATCATTACGCAAATCAATGTCCTTTGAAAAAGGATGATCGTAATCAGTAGCATAAGATACATGCTGCAAAGAGTAGCAGACAAGCAAGCTGAAAAGCAAGCAACACCTATAGAAGTTAGGGTAAGTTATTTGGCATACTGTCACTATTCTTTTTGATACTGGGGAGCTACTTGAATGTTTTATTTCTAATAAACTTGCTTCTAAACTTAAAAGAAAAGCTGGGAAAATGGATAAATCTTGGACTGTAGAGTATGGTAATAATTCTGTTCATACAGTGAGTATGTGTCTCTTTGGAGCAGTCCTTGATTTACCTAATTTCTCCACGGAAGTTGATCTCTATGTTGCACCTTTAGGATCTTATGACATTATTATTGGTGTCAATTGGTTATCTGACCATAAAGCAAAGGTAGATTGCTATGAAAAGAACATAAAATGTTTAGATGATCAGCTGGAATCAGCAGAGATTCAAGGTGTGAAACGAGAAATTTCAGTTAGAAAGCTGTCAGCTATGCAGCTTAAAAAGGCTAAGAATAAAGGATGTACCCTTTATGCAGTAAAGATATCTGAATCTTCAGAAGAAGATAGTGATTTCATGAAGCAAATTCCACTGTTACAAAGTTTCAGGGATGTTTTTCCTGAGGAATTACCAGGGTTACCACCCAAGAGAGAATTTGATTTTACTATTGAAATCAAGCCTGGAACTGAACCTATTTCCAAGGCGCCTTATCGGATGACTACTACTGAGTTAGTCGAGCTTAAGGCACAATTACAAGAGCTTTTGTCTAAAGGATTGATTAGACCAAGTGTTTCACCTTGGGGAGCACCTGTGATATTTGTGAAGAAGAAGGATGGAACACTGAGGCTGTGTATTGATTATCGGATGTTGAACAAAGCAACGATCAAGAACCGATATCCACTTCCTAGGATCGATGATCTGTTTGATCAGATGCATGGAGCAGCGGTTTATTCTAAGATAGACCTTCGATCTGGTTATCATCAGCTGAGAATTAAAGAGGAAGATATTCATAAAACAGCTTTCCGAACAAGGTACGGACATTATGAATTCACAGTTCTAGCCTTTGGGTTAACTAATGCACCTGCAGCCTTTATGAATTTAATGAACAATATTTTTCAAGAATACCTGGACAAGTTTGTACTTGTATTCTTGGACGATATTCTCATTTATTCTAAGAGCGTTGAGGAGCACAATGAGCATTTGAAGATAGTATTGGGAATTCTGAGAAAGAGAAAGCTGTATGGTAAGTTATCCAAATGTTCTTTCTATGATTCTGAAGTTCGCTATTTGGGTCATGTCATAAGCAAGGAAGGAATCGCTGTAGATCCTTCAAAAATAGTGGCAATAACTGAGTGGCCTGCACCCAAGAATGTGCATGAAGTAAGAAGCTTCATGGGTCTTGCTGGTTACTATAGAAAATTTGTAAAGGATTTTTCTAAGGTAGCTGCACCAATAACTTCATTGCAGAAGAAGGATAAGAAATTCATGTGGAATGACAAGTGCGAAGTTGCTTTCAAAAATCTGAAAGACCGGTTGACTACGCACCTATTTTTGGCATGCATGCAGACCTAATGGGAATTTTCTTGTTATGGCGATGCTTCACGGGGAAGGTCTTGGAGGTGTTTTGCTACAAAATGATCAAGTCATTGCTTATGAGAGTAGAAAACTTAAGATTCATGAGCTGAATTATGCCCCTCATGATTTGGAACTTGCTGCCATTGTTCATGCGCTTCAAGTCTGGAGACACTACTTACTAGGGAAACCTTTTGAGTTGAAAACTGATCACTTGGGTCTGAAATATATATTTACTCAGCCCAATCTGAATGCCAGACAAAGAAGGTGGTTAGAATTTTTATCACAATATGACTTTGATATTAGCTATATCAAAGGGAAGGAGAATAGAGTAGCTGATGCTCTAAGTCGTAGGAGGCACATTTCTGCTCTTATAACGTTGAGAACTCAGTTTAAAGACGAGGTAAAAAGTGCCTCAGAATCAGATGCATATTTTCAGCAAGTGAAAGCAGCGCTTGCTGCAGAACCTAAAGATAAAAGGTATGAAGGTTTTCATCTGGATAATGAAGGAATCTTGCGTTATGAAAATAGGGTATATGTACCTGTGCTGAATGAATTGAGAAAGAAGTTGTTAGTTGAATTTCATAATTCACCTTTCTCTGGGCACCCGGGTATCACAAAAATGCTAGCTGATTTGAAACAACAATACTTCTGGAAAGGTATGAAAAAGGATGTGATAAATTTTGTGACTCATTGCCTGGAATGTCAGCGGGTGAAGGCAGAGCATATGCACCCTGCTGGACTGTTATATCCTCATAGCATACCGCAGTACAAATGGCAAGTAATAACCATGGATTTTGTACAAGGACTACCTATGTCCAGGAATAAACATGATGTTATCCTGGTAGTTGTAGATAAACTGACAAAGGTAGCTCATTTCATCGCTGGAAATCTAAAGGATGATTCACCAGTGCTGGCCAAGAGGTTCGTACGAAATTTTCAGATTGCATGGTGTACGAGTAACCGATTATTTTGAGGATCCTAGAATGACGTCAAGGTTTTCGCATGGCGCTTAACGCAGCCTTAGGAACAAAACTAAACTTGATTCGCTTATCATCCGAGAAACGGACGGGGCAGATCGAGAGGGTAAATCAAGTGTTGGAGGACATGTTGCGAATGTATTGCATGGATCAACAGTATAAATGGGAAGAGTATCTCCCATTAGTTGAGTTCGCATACAACAACACTTATCACTCATCTCTTAAGATGGCACCTTTTGAAGCACTTTATGGAAGAAAGTGCAGAACCCCTGTAAGTTGGGACAGTGTAGAGGATAGAGTGGTAATTGGACCAGAGATTCTCACAGAGATGGAACAGCAAGTTAAGCTGATTCGTGAACGATTAAAGGAAGCAGCGGATAGACAGAAGAGCTATGCTGACCTTAAGCGGGTTGATAGAAAGTTTGAGCTTGGTGATAAGGTTTTTCTGCGTGTTAAACCCAGAAAGAGTTCTATAACTTTTGGCAAGGCTGCCAAGTTGTCACCACGATATGTGGGACCTTTGAAATTGTCGAAATAATCAATCCCGTAGCTTATCATTTAGCATTGCCACTGCTTTATCCCGTATGCATGATGTTTTCCATATTTCTTTGCTTAAGAAATACGTTTCAGATCTGTCACATGTTTTAAATTGGAATTCCTTGCAGGTCCAAGACCCAGGAATAATCGTGGTTAAACCCACAAGAGTACTGGAAACTCGCCAATTGCATTTGAGGAATCGTGATATTCAGCAATGTAAGGTCCAGTGGGACCAGTTTAGCGAAGAAAGTGCAACTTGGGAAAACCTGGAAGAGATGAAAATTGCTTTTCCTTCTCTTTTTGCAACAGAATGAAATCTGTTGATAAAATACTGTTATGAACTTATTGTTTTTAAGTATTTATGAAAGCCAGTTGAAGGCAGACTTTATTCAGGTTGAATAAAAGTGTTGTGACATTGATTTCTGAAACTATTTAATATGGAAGTGGACACATTGTTTGTGTACTAATAAATTGATTGCCCTAAAGGTTAAATTTAATATGTAATTCATCGGGACGATGAATCTTTTTAGGAGGGAAGCATGTAACACCCTGAACTGTTGTTACTTTCTCCTAAGCATTCAAGTGTTGATATGTGATTTCTAGTAAAAGGATGTGTTCCTCGATTCAGAAATCATGCTTGATATGTACTGAATTTCTTGCAGATTGCAGATCTTGACTGAGTCAAAATATAAATAGACTCTTTTATTTATTTCATTTTGTGTCTGAATATTAATCTGATCACGGAATGAATTATAGAGATATTCATCTATAATATCTAGACTTGGATCAGTGGAATTGATCCAAGTAATGCTTTAAATCTGTTTGTGATAAAATTATATCACAGACCTTGAACAGGTTGCAAGGTATGGAAGCATTTAATAAGCTGGTCAGGAGTATGACTCAGGCTGATCTTGAGAAATGAAACGGTTCCCGATATCAAAGTATATCTGGAAGGTCTCGATTGTAGACCAGGTAATAATTCGTTGACATACATTCGCGCAATGAGAACAGGAGCTAACTCATTTCTAGAAGTATGGTACAGGTCTTTCCGAGTTTCAGGGCAAGGACCAAACTGAATTATTAAGGGTTAGTAACCTGAAACTAAAACCTAACCTAGGGGTTAGATTATTGATTAGTCTAACCTAGACCTAGGCTATTTGTTAATATCCTAAGTTAGTATCTTTGTGTAAATTTGTTAGTGTGGGTATAACCCTAAACTCTAACCTAAGATACTAACCTAACTTGGAGGAGATTATGAAGGGGACTATGAAGGGTGGCGGACCATGGGCGGTGTTTTCCATGGCAATAAATGTAAGGGATAAGGATGAGGGACAGGTCATGGCGGAGGCTTAAGCGGCGGCTAATCTGTGCAGACTTGGCAATTGCTAAGTTTGGAAATGGACTTGAGTTTTTAGTTGGACTGTCGCCAATTCTGGCGGTCGGTGGGAGTAGAGTTCAAGCGGGAAAATTGGTTTAATGGCATTCAATACTCTCGGAAGTCGAGCTCGGAACTCGCGAGAAGGCATGCAAGCGGAAATTTGGGGGTTTGTTTGGCTTGTCGCGATTTTCGGTCTTCTCTCTCTCTCTGCTTGTTTACTGGTTCTTCGCACCAGTTCTCTTTGAGTTGCATGGCAAGTATGAACTGCCATATCTCTTTCTCTGTCATGGAAGATATATTTGCGATGAAGACAGCGAAATTTTGTTGGTCGCTTCATCGTGGAAAAAGAAAAGGAAGTTTGAGCTCTTCCTGTGGTCTGCTTCGGAAGTTTGATCAAAATACAGGCATGCTAGGCCCTAACCTTTAAATATCTTGCTGTTTTTCAAGTGCTTTCATTAAAACAACTCTGTTCAAATGTTCTGTGAAGATTGGATGAATTTTCTATGAGATCTAGTTTGATTTTTAGCACTGTATCTCGTCTGGTTCGATTTTTCAATTTCTTCTTGATGGGTGTTTGTTTAAATCGAACTTCGACTCTATTTATTTGAGTATTCAATCTGGCTTATACATGTGTGGTATTTATTCTAAAGTTTGAATGTTCGGCCTGTTTGGCGTGAGCCCTTAGAAAATACCTGTGTGTAGTATAAGACCACTGTATGTCTTGATTCGTGGTCGCTGTTTCTTGTTATAGAAACTGTATGAATGATTTGAAAGAATACTGTAAGAATGTTTAGTATTATCGCTTCTTTGGGTACTCGGTCGTGGGATTTGTTGACAACGACTAATGATACTTTCGGGTTTCATTTTGTTTTCAATTTTTGGCTTGGAACAGGTAACTGTAGTGTTACCATAGTCTTTTCGACCTAGCGGAAGTTGTTTTCCTTGTTATTAGGTTAGCGGGATTACTTGTGCACTGTGTATAATATAAATACACCTGTACTTTGTTGTATCGACTCAGTGGAGTCGATGATTGAATCGTATTGCTATCTTTTGCTGGAAATGTAGATTTATCCATAAGTTTTGTGCTTGGATTTTTGTAAAAGCCTGATAAGATGAAACAGGGCTTTTGGCTACTGTTATTTGAAGTAATTAAAGGATAAAGACTTCCTGTATATGCATTTTCCTTTCTATGTGAAAGCTGTTAGAAAGTTCGAAGCGGCTCAGTTGCTTTCCTTGCTAGAAATGGATATTCGATTTGCTTCGCTTGTTTCTTTCTGAATGTTAGCCATGAATAGCATATATGGATTTATCAATGAATGTCATTGTACGTTGCTGTAGGGTTCAGTGGTTATGCGTGCAAACCTTTAACAGTCACTGTGTGAATATATAGATTTATGCTATTACGACTTGGACGACTCTGAGGAGTCGATTGAATGATTCATTTTATTCATGAGCCGATTAAAGTTAAGTTGTTGGTATTTTAAGTGCCGGCGACTTAATGGAATAACATGTACTTCGATCTTGTTATTGAGATTGGAATTCCTTCGTGTTTTGGGATTCTGAGGTACAGATTCATAGGTAGGCATGTACGTCTTCGACCTGTGCAAATTAGTGTAAAATGATTGACAGAGAGTAATTTGTTGTCTGATTCTTGTTATGCTTCGTTGATAAATGTCAGCATGAATTCATATGCATTTGCTTGAATTGTTACCTCCGTTTGAATTATTGGAATTCTGGAAAGGTAATTTATACTTCTGTCTCTTTCTGAGCTTGACCTTGGACACTGTCTTGTCACTTTTTGAGGTCCTTGGGTATGGATGACCGTTTCGTGTTCTGACCTTGTTTGGGTAAATCGCGAACATCACTCCAAGACTTGCATGCGGCAAGGTAAGGATCGTTTGGTTGAATTCCTTTCTTTTACTTCAGTCCGATTTTGACCGAGCAAGAATATGTATGCTATGTTCTTCTTCCAATCATTCTGTCCGATTTGACTGTGCGTGATTTGGAAATATCGTGTGGGCAACATAGCATAGTCCATTGGAAACCTTCGATTGCTTGATGCAATAAGGTTGTTGTTTTTAGCGATACGCTTGTAGTTTCTTGTTTTCAACTTGTGTCAAAGCCTTACATTGTGTAAAAGGAACTAGCATTGGGCTTAGGATTGATACATGATTTGTTGATGTGTTAGTTGCTGTACAAGAGTTTGCTGTGTTTCTGTTTCTTGATTAAACAGTGATCTTGCTTGCGGCTTGTCTAACTTGTTCATTTATATACTGGTTGAATGTTTTCATATGTGAAGGCAGTGCAGTGATGAACTTATGTGAAAGGAAGTATGAATGGTTTGGTTCTTTCTCTTCCTTTATTTAATATTATTGATAATTGACTATCAGTGGGAAATTGTTTGTAACATATTGGTGGAATCCCGAATTGTTATGTTATTTCCTTTTTGGAGAATGAAACAATCTGACCAATGTTGTGATTTTGGATTTAATGATTGTTGTGTGCATTCGTTCCTTGTTTCTTAATATTTGATGAAATATTAGAAAATGATTAAGACTATTTGTAACAATGATAGAGTTACATATTTGTAATCATTCTGTATTACAAGGGCATAGTCTGATTATGTTTACTTATGTGAATATCTGATCTCATTTAAACAGGGTGTTTAATGAAAACAATTGATGGATTGCAATTGTTTTAAAAGTTAGTGCTTATCATGCTCAGTTCATTGAACTGACTCATGTTGACTATTTTTGCAGATGGTTGCCGTATGAGGTAAAAGCAATGCAGATCTGATAGGCTGATCAGATTGTTTATTTGATTTATAAGGAATTACAGCTTGATTTTATGGATGTACTATATGAGAAAAGATGTTTCTTTTCCGTTAGCATTATATCAAGTATGCTGTTGCATAAAATGTAATTGTATAAGTTTTGAAAGGAATGAAAATAAGTGTTTGATACTTATGTGTTGTATTCTATTCTGAAAGATGACCTTCTTCGGTATATGTAACGAAGGGGCATTGTTATCTTGTATAATATGGATGCTTTTGTGATTGACAATGAAAGCTTGTAAGTAAATTAGACTAAATTCTTATGAGTGTTTAGTAGATCTAATTTATTCTAACAAAAGCAATAGTGGAATTAATTTATTGTCTCTCTAGAAGATAGGTTAAAAATTGAGCCTAAAAGAGAGAACGCTAAACAAATTGGATTGAATTACTAATCCCTAGTCCTAAGTATAACAGGACATTAGTAAATTGGATTCTTAATCATTTATATCTTTAAACTATAAAGTATGATATAAATTCAGTTAAGAGAACTGTTAGGCAATCAAATGGAGTTCAGAAGGCAATCTCAAGCATAGGTTATGAGATAATGTCCCATTCTGTTGTTTTAGAATCTGGTGTATTCTAATGACTCCTCGATGAGAGCTTGACCGTAATACCTCTACCAAGTAATGAATCCTTTAGAGGAGGGTCGTCTTAAGACGAAGAATCCAGGGATCGGAAAGGCTAACCTTAGGGTAAACGTCTTTTAAGTAATTTGTACTCTAGTGCTTAACGCATATTGACGAGTAGATCTTTTCGAGGCGGATTTAAAGGATGACGGCACAAGACAACTGCAGGGTTGTACCTCCGAGAAGATTAGGATCTTCTCGAAGTTACAACAATGCAGGTGACTTATGACGACACCCTTTGCATTGATCGCTAAGATTTACATTCGTGACTGGATTAGTTACTCAGGGATTGATTAGGAATGTGGTCAGGTTGTAAGGCTGCCTAGGAGGTTCGGGGTATCTTGACACATTGGTCTAACTGTAAGGTTAAACCAGTATGTCACCGTATCCCTAATCCTCTGGATATCCATATAACGTTATCACCTTGTTAATCTATCTCCGAGTGATTAAGTTTTGAAAGGAAGGACTGACGGTAGTCAGTATAAGACATTCTATATAACATATGAATGGGGTGAAGGACGTATTCCAGATTGACGAGTATGCCGTTAAGGAATACGAGACATGAACAGTATGTTTCAAATCTTTGGCCAAAGTATCGCAAGCTGCTGATTGCGTTGTCCTAATTCACCTAGTCTAAGGGATGAGATGCCGATGAATAATGGTAACAATTATTCAGTTAGGTTCCTTGGACAGAGCATTCTGAATCCCAGATTAGGGAAGAGAACCGCAAGAGTGTTGTGTTAAACAAAAACACTAACTCTTTTTACTCATGAATAGATCGGTAGATTACCGAGTCATGGAATGAATAGATCGGAGGTATTCCGAGTCATTGCACTTTGCATATGGTTGTCTGCATTATATAAATGGTTATTTGAATTGTGAGTTCTAAATTATGTATTTAGAACCAAGTATGTAATTATAAAAAAAAAAAAATAAATAAATTTGACTTGTTCTATTGTCTAAAATGAGGATGTTACAAAACAGCCTACATCTTATAGCACCCTTTGGAATCAAAATTGGAAGATTCTAATCTTCCCTGTTCTTCATTGGAGGAAGAGAAAGGACAGAATAATTTCACCATTTCTTCCACATCATCCATTCGGGTGGGTCTACAAGAAGACTCCATTCTTGGAGTTGAAAATCGAGCTACGGGCATATCAAACCGATCGGACCTTGCCTAATCAGATATTTGGCTTCATTGGAGCCAAAGGAGAAGCCACTGACAGTCATGCTTGCTCCCGAGCATGAGGATGAGCTACAAAGTACCAAGGATCAGCTGCCATACCTCTCCAATCCAAATGCAGAGCAACTAAAAGAGGTATTATATTTTTGATTGACACCTTGATGATTTGGATAGAAGACCACTTCTTGTTGATTTTCCATCCATCCAAACAGCCATGATTAGTGCAAATCAAGCTGCATGGATGCCAATTTTGAAGAAGGGAAGCTATTTCTCACAACCAGTTGCAGGGTTTGTTTAGCTTGCCTTTGCTTCCAGCTAGAGTAGAGTAGGTAGATTTGCTTTCAGCAGAAGAAGTGCTTGTGCACACTCTGCATGTTCCATTTGGGGCATGTATGATTTTCAGTTTTGTACATAGTTTTTGGTGTTGCTGGTTTTGCTCTTGCACAGTTCGTTCTAGCAGTTTTGGTGAGAACACTCCAGGTTCAATGGGTTTCCAAGTGGCTCAGAGGGAGGTTTTCAAAGTTCAGATCAGTTGTGGGTTACAACTTATGACTCCATGCCCAATGGATTGCTTCAGGCTACTGATCATACATCTAGCAGGCAGATGACCCTGTTGAGTCGCCAAACTGTTGTCAAAATTTCACCCCCTTGGTAAATTTTGATAACATGCATCAGAATAAAAATCCTAGGAAGATTGATTGATTCAGAGCAAGCATCATGTTTCTAAGGTTCCCTTAGATATTTTTCTAACTCACTTGTCCAGTTGAAAAGAGCAAGCTCGAGAAAACGCAGAAAAATTTAGAAAGGCAAGTAGGTTGATCCGGGAAAAAGTGTGAAAATTGGCTAAGTCTGCTCAAGGGAGCAAATGGGACGCGGGCCAAAAATGTGCGGATCGGCCAAAAAGCCTCCGGGTGGCCCAAGGAGCAATCGGGACATTTGGGGCCAATGCGCGGATCGGCCGAAAAGCCTCAGGGCCCAAAGAGCAATCGGGATATTTGGGACGAAACGCGACAGGCGCGAAATGCCGTTCGACTGAGAGAAAAAATTGACTAAGCTGCCGAGAGGGAGTGCGGGACATTTGGGTCAAAAGTCACGAACCGCCGGATCGGCCGAAGTTAGTCAAAGGCAGATCCAAAGCAATGGGACAAGCGGGCCAAAAAAATGCTGAAGCCGCCGAGCCGGGTGAAATGGGAACAAGCGATCAAGACAAGTGGGACAAGCGGGCCAAATGGACCCGAACCAGCCGGTTCGCCGAAATCAGCACAAGGAGCCTTTGTGCCGGTGGGACAGAGGGACGCGCGGGGACTTGGATCGCCAAAAAAGCCGAGAGCCAATCAAATCTTGCCACGTGTCCAACGCAAAATGGGACAAGGAAGCCCATTTCGGGAGAATCGGAAGTTTTTGTCCCAAACAGTTTGGGACATCCGGGACAAAAAAGGCGCGAAGGACGCGGGAGAGCCGGCAGGCCCGTCGACTAACCAGATCATGACACGTGTCCTCACAAGAGAAAAGTCAAAAAGTCAAAGGGGCGAGTTTTCGAGCACCGATCCGAACCAATGAAATAGCGCCATGTGTCCCAACTGGGCCCACAAGGAAATTTCAAAAGACAGCCCACCAAAAAGGTAGAGGAGAGAGAATCGCACGACCAATCGAGCATGCCACGTGTCATCCAAGTGGCAGAGCGGAAATATTTCAAAATCCGTTTTGGTCCGCGCTCCGTGCCCTAAATCTTCGATCGCCATATCTTTTGATCCAGAGCTCGGATTTCCACGTTCTTTATATCAACGGAAAGCTGTCAAGATGCTCTACATGATTCTGGGATCAATCTCGAGTTTTGGTGTAGTATGAAGAGAGAAAATCAAGAAACAGCTCTGACGTGTGGTAATGGCCAGAAGTGACATTTCAACAACCAGTTTTAATGCACATGGGTCGCATTCTTCTTCAGCTTGGCCAGAAGTGATGTCTCAACCACCGATTTTAATGAAGAATGCGTTTTGGTCAATGGTTGGGCTGCCTACATGTTTTCCTATGTTTTCTGTCTTCTGGGCTCGACCGATGCAATGTAAAAGCCAGATTTGGCTCATTAGAAAAAAAAGTTGTTCATTCTTTCGGCTCGACCCTCCCTTCCTTTCTTCTCTAGGGTTGAAAATGGAGTTCGAGCCTCCTCCCTTGCTCTATAATGGCGTTTTTGCCTTTTACTAATGGAATGATGTTCTCTGCAAACTTCTGGAGCAACAAAACGTGTTTTGTGATGCATCTGTCCATCCTTCCTCGTTTTTGCTTGTTCTCTCCTTACCTCTCTTCATTTGCAGGTATCTGTGCATGTCTAAATGTTCATTGCAGGTTTGGAGCTGTGTTCATGGAGTTTTGGGACATTTTCTGTGTGAAATCTATCCTTGGGCTTGTGATGCATCTGTCCATCCTTCCCATTGCTCACCTCTCTTTGTCCCATGGCAGTTTTGATAGATGTTCAACATCCTCCTTCTCTGGTGTATCACCGTTTTAGTGTAGGCTTTTGTTGTTTTTCCCTTCTCTCTCTCTCTGTCTCCTTGGCATGGTTAGATTAGGATTAGATTAGCTTGCCTGCACTAGCATAGCTTGTGGCGGAGTAGTTTAGGAGTAGGAACCACCTTCTCTGGAGATTCCTCTCTCGAGTTCACAAGTCCCCATGCTTGGAGAGAGGTTTCCATGTTGTGCAATCACACTGATGCCCGAACATCAACCTAGAAGCTGATGATGTGCGTCCATGGGTGCTTTGTGATTTTGCATCAACAAAGTACCTTCTTTGGATCATTAATTTAAGTTATTTCTTGTTCTGTGCCGCTACTATACCCTTTCCACTGTGTGCACCTTGCCTTAGGGAAGCTTCCTACCAAGTTGGGGTATCTACCCATGCTTTTATAATCATTTCTCACACTCACACTTTCCACGTTTCCTTCAACACTTCATCATTTTACTCGAATTCATTCTCCACCAACTATTTGATAATTCTGCCACTTCCCATTCTATAGTGTTATCCATTTTCTCCTTGATTGGGGTCAAGGTTTTTAACCCTTCATGTTTACCTCCTCACTCCCCCTTTGTAATGAGTGCTTTCCTCATTCTCATCCTTCTCTAAATTTCCTTCTTCATCTAACTCATGTACATCATACATATAGATGGTTTTAAGCCTTGTCATACTCTTCATTGTCTTCATCACCCTTTTTGGCCTCCATAATTTCTGTTTCACCTGAGTGTGACCATTTTGTAACCCTCTTCTTCTTCCTTATTGGTGACTCTAATTTAGGGGACTTCTATTTTTCTTCTTTCTTAGGCGACTCTACCCTTACCGAAGACTCTTCCTTCTATGGCGATTCCTGCTTCTGCGGTGACTCTTTTCTCATGGGAGACCTCTTCTGGCAGACGTAATTACTTGTGATTACACCTAACTCATGTGCCCCTACTATCTATATTGTCTTTGCACTTGGTACCTTTTTCTCAGGAGCCTCTCCTATTTCTCTTTTCCTTATCACAATATTTTTCCATGTGGTGGGGTCCTCAAAAATAGAGAGATCATCTTCAACATAAGAACCCTTTTCATACTTAGGCATTATGCATAAATACACCCTCATTGCTTTCCTCCCTATAACAAGTAATGTTACTTGTTTTAACATGTGCATGTCATGGGAGACATACTTCTCCACATATGCACGCTTCTTGGGGTATATTAGTTTCCTACGAATCTTGTGGTAGTCTTTATCTACTACAATTAGATAAAATTAGAGTTTCTTCACCTCTTTGAATCAATTAAACCTAGCCTAGAAGTACTACACTGTGAAGGAGAAAAGTAATTTACACCAATGAATCTTGGTGCTATCTACCAAAGTAAATCTACCGATACAAAAATTCTGATATATGGAGAACTCAACCTCTCCTTGTACTAATGAGGGTAACTACTCGGGTATTCTCCATTCAGCCCCAAATTCATCATGCATCTAGTTATACCACTTTTCCAAGTGTGCATTATGACCAGCCACCATGGTGTCACAAGTATAATGTTCAAACCTCTTGGTGGGGGAGGGGTTCTCATCTGGGTATTCCCAAACAAACTTATCCGCCCATTAGGCACTCCAATATTTGAAAAGATAATGGTGAGGAGGACATTACCAAACATGATCTTATCTCTATCACATTTCGTATTTATAATCTCCTCTTTAATAAAATTTGATAGGTTATAGATGGTTCCCTTCGAGATCTTGTTGCACACATTCAACTAGGCCTTGCACGACATGTGTCCATCTCTCTTTCCCATTCAAATTTTTAACCAAGTGCATGGACATCCTCATCATCGGGTCAGTAATTGCAGAAATTTTGAAGTAGCATGAACCCTTCTTGTAGTCATAAGCCTCAATGGTATTCTTAATGACTTCCTTATCTTCCAAATCATCATATAATGAATCTCCTTCAAATATAAGGCCAGTAAAGTTAGAAATTATCTAGGGGGTTATGCAAATCCTCTGACCTATGAAATAGAAGTGGTATTTATGCATGTGCGACATCAACCATTAGTATAGTCACTAAGGATTTCCAAAATAGGGAAAATCATAGAGTTACAACAACCCAGCCTTCTCCATTTTCACCTTTACCTCGTCGTCATAGATGGGCATTCCATCTAGTGTCCTTTTCTACATAGGGCGAACCATTTCTTGTGTCATTTCATTTTATGTGGTGCTCATTCAATGGTTGTAATAACTTATAACCATCTTCTTGATGCGAGACACCTATTCTTTACCAAGTAATATGTCATCCGGCCATCTTTGCATTTCCATGTACCATTATTTATCAAAACTAGTAAAAATGGTTTGTTTTCCCTTTCCCTTACCCTTCTTCGGTGAAACATTTTCTACTTTCGTTGGTGACATTCTTTCGTCGGGTCCTTAAAAATTCTTCCTCTCTCTTGGTCCTAGCTCTGCTCAAATTTATGGCTCTACTAATTCACAAATATTCCTTCAAACTCCATGCCATAGCTATGCAACCCTAACCTAAAAACCTTTTTTCCACAAGAAAACATAACACCCATATCATTCTTCCACACAACCTTCTCCACTTACGCCCATGTACTTATTTCCACTCTGGTTAGCTGATCAAACTAGATATGCACACAAATATTCACAAATCTTATTAAACTTTATTCACAAGGATGACCTATTTCATGAGATCTCTTTGATAACTTAAAACACAAGGTAGGAAATAACACACCCCCAATATTCTATTTCTAACTTTTGGTCTTATCCATAGTAAATACCATGCAAGCATCTAACGTAATTTCACAATAAAGGTGGATTTTTAATAATGCCACCTTCGGCACTTTTCCTCTTTGCTCAATCCTACACAAACACTTTCATAACATTCGGCACACAAATACCTTGACCATATAATTCTTCGTGCTTTCTCCCATGCCAAAGTTAATTCTTCCTCTATGTCTTGGAAAATTTTCTTTCCACTCCCTACCTCATGTTGCTCATATGCTTTTTACGCTTTTACATGGTTTCTCAAAGTCTTTTGACACCATCCTTCCTTTATGTTCACCTTTTCCATGTGTGATCTTCAAATCCACGTGTTTTTGTTTTTTCAACTGGGTCATCCACAACCATAGCTTCCAGAACTTTCCATATTACTCCACCCCACACAAAAATAGATGTGGTCCTCTAGGCATAGATTTTTTTTGAAAATAATAAGTGGCTACTAGTGCAAAAAAATGCAAAAATAAAGAAACAAGAAAGGGAAATAAAAAGAAAGGAAATTACATCAAATAAAAACCTAGGCTAACTTGCAATATTGCCTTATTTAAAAACACAAAGAAGATTTATTTATAGGAGGGCTTCAGCGTACTCCCATTGAAATTTCCTAACAATTGTGTTCCATCTAGTACTTGTAACTAGAAAGTGCCTAAATAAAGTATATAGGATACAATGTATGAGCCCATCCAATGGAATTTGAATTTTCTAGGTGTTGTCATTAAGGAAATTAACAATTTCTTAATATGAAAACTATACCCAAGTGTTATTTTTTTCAAGACTCATCATTCCAAGACACACCGAGTCTTTCCGGTCAGTCCAAGTGACCTCTTGATTAAAGTTATCTTATCCCCCTAGGTGATTTAGGAAAGTCCATTCATCCCTCCTAGGTGATTTTAGGATTTCATTTGCAAGCTATAGGCAGTTGTGGGAAGGGCTATCATTGGCATTCCTAGGGTTGGAACAGAGCGAGATCATAAGAACCTAAATAGACATGGAGGTGATTCAAAGGTCTTGGGACATCATAGAACTGATTCAATAATATTTTGGAAGGGCTTAGAGAAGTTGGAGCTATTTCACCAGAATTAGGGTTCACAGGCCTAGCTAGTGCATAGGCCAAAATAGCTGCTGAGCTTCGGAAGGTGATTTTGGGACTCTAGTATGGATTTAGAGAAAAAAATAAGAATCTATAGAAAAATAATTTCAAGCCCTACATTATGGTAAAATAATATTTTTCACGACACTTTGGTGCATCAAGTCTAAGGGAAAGTTTTCTCAGGCACAAGTGGAGTACTAAATAAAAAATATGATTTTTAGAGATCAAATTGAAGAATGAAAAAAATTATACCCCCACCATTGGATTAAAAAGTCCATTTAAAATCATTATCATATAGTATTTTTCCAAAAAATTCCATTGGGATCTCAAGTTATCATCGTCGCAAGTTGTCCTCTTGGAGCAAGTTCAAGACTTAGACAAATTTTGGGAGGACACATGTTAGCTCAGGAGCTGGGACTGGTGGGATTTTATGTCCTTGATGTGCCTAAGGATCAGGTACATCAACCTTGGGAAAATTCACCAATCCCCCATGTGACCTATGGAACCCCATACGACCATCAGGATTACTAGTTCAACCCTCGAGTGTAATTTGGAGCTCAAATCCCCTGCCATCAGATCTCCACCACGTGTCAGCTCTAGGACCACCATGGAATTTTATGTCCCTCACATCCCTAACATGTCAAGGACAAAGAAATTTAAAATTTTGCCCAACCCTCTAGGAGAGAGTTTTTGTCACCCATGTTACCTGCTTTCAGCCTCTTAGTGCTTTAAAGATGATTTTTGAGAAATCACTCCATGTCATCGGATCAAAGCCACTTTTCATCTTCTTGCTTACCATGGAAATTGATGTCCTCATGTCCCTTTGGGGTGAGGGATGTTAGGGAAAATAAAATGCAACCAACCCTCTCTTGAACATGATTTTAAAATTTCAAATATTTACTTTTTCCCTGCTTCTAACTACTTTTACTCCTATGCACAACCATATCTCCATTATTCCTCTGCAACCTCCTTGCCATCAATCCACCATTGCTGAACCTTGAAATATACCTATCACAACAATACTATCCTTCACTCCATGAAATAATATAGGTATTAGAAGGAATTTTGAGCAAACGAAGAAGGAGAAACAAAGAACAACGAAGAGAACAATAGAAAATCTCCATAGCCAAAAAATAGAGATTCATAAAAATATTGCAAACTAGTGCACAAATCAATGAACCATTTTTTTATGTTTTTTCCTATATCCAAGACCATAAAAAAATAATTTAAAACTCTCCTCTCATGCAATAGAGCATTCACAATGAAGAAATTTCCTTTTGGTTGAATGAAGAAAGAAGTGGGATTTTCACGTTGAAGTAAAATTTAGATGAAGCAAAAAAAAAACCACATCAAAAATATAATTTTTTTACAAATGAGAGGAGAAAACTAGACCTGCAATTTTGAGGTCCATTAATGGTTGCCACATCTAGAAGCACTACCAGGTCCAAAATTTGAAAGTTTAAAATCTCTGGACTATTAAGCGGATAGTTCTAAAATTTAGAGGGGTGATATTGGGAAAAAATACATATCAAAAACTTCATTCCACGTCAATCCGACCTCTAGAAGCCCACTTTCTAAAAATAGCAGGTCTTCATCATAGGGGACTGTTATTTTGGGAAATTCAACAATGAGAAGAACTTACGAAGGAGATGAAGACATTGGAGGTGCACTATAGCTGAGAACTCATCGGAACAGACATTTTTGACACTTACTAAAAATAGTAAGTGGTCCCATGGACACCTGCTAAAAATAGAAAGTTGATCTAGAAAGAGTGAGGAACGTAGGGAGAAAGGGGAATCAGGGTCACAACATCAATTGAGGTTCGAGGAAGTTGCTTTTTCATACTTACTAAAAATAGTAAGTTACTATTCTAGGAAAACATGAAGTAGAAGTGGATGGGATAGAAGATGGCTTAGCCCTTCACCTATGAGTATGAGATAGAAGATAATGATGTCTTTTACATGGACCTGAATGACTTAAGAACTCACATGACATCCAAAGACCGAAAGAAGATTGAAGATAAGATATTCACCAATGGCTTGTTTGATGCCATAGGACACTCAATGTCTATCTAAACTCATGAGTTAGTCATATCTGGTAATCACCACTATGAACATGAAACACAAACCATTCAAGCCAATAATGGTACAACAATGTGGTCATCATCCCTAGAACCATCTCTCTCTCTACATATACCGACATCACCCAACATGGTTGTCATCTCAAAATACGGGGCCTTGTGTGATTGGGAAACAATGGATGCATACGTGCAAGGGATTACGCTAGGTTTATGGTTGAAAATAGGGAGAAACCCTCAAGGATTCCTAAGAATCTTCCAAGGTGTGAGTTCCGAGAAGGATATTTGGATATCATCACTCTCCTCAGTAGAGTAATGGGTGAAGTAAACAAGATACTTCCAAGACTAGATGGGATCCTTTTCATCTTGACATTGATAGAAGGAAAGCACAAAATTTACTAGGGGTAGATCATTAGCAAAAATCTCCATCTATAACTTCTCTAAGTACCCATGAAAAATAAGTTCCACATGACTTCTTACTTGGTCTACCTCCTCACTAGCTCAAGATCATTCAAGGATTGGATCTCATGTAAAACATTTCCATCAAGGTGCCTGCATTTGAGAAACTTCCACAAGTGGTGATGGAGGAAATCCATAGGCATTTTCACTCATGAATGATGCATTCATGATGTACATAGTCTGAAACTTGGAAGGAGATTTGGAAGATAGGATTTCATCACAAGCGGTGTCCTTGATCAAGAAGTATGTATCCTATTTCATACAATTATCAACATTCTCCTACTGTGAGTTGTTGGCTTTGATCAAGCACCGCTAAGGCTACCCAAGTACCTTAGTGACCAAATTTATTGTTTGAGCTCTCTGAGACAGATCATTTAGGTGAATAACAGGCTCATAAGTAGGAGGAAGAAGTTGATTCCATTTCCTATCTCTCTCGGGGTATTCATGTGCAAGAGCTCAAATGACACATCTCATCTGGAGGTTGCTTTCACTCATTTGACTTTGCATTCCTACATTTCTAGGCCTAATTTTGACATCCGAGAAGATCTCGACTCTTTCTATGTCCCATAATTGTAACATGAGCCACAAAGTCAAGGATTACTAGGCCAATTACATGGATGAATTTGAAGTGCGTGAAAAGGATCATATGAGGATGACAATTAGTGAAATGAAGAAATTCAAGTTCTCTTGGTATGAAGATATTTTATAAGATGATGGGACAAAGATGTATGATCTTGAGTATGTAGTCAAGATGTCCCATGTACCTACAATCAAATTGGTATTTTTATGAATACGGGGATATATTGGAGTGGACTGAGAAGGTGGTGAGGAGAATGATAAATTGGTTTCAGAAGAAGAGAACCATGACCATCAGTCATGACAAGTAATTCCTCGAGTAGAAGCAAGACTCACATCAGTCATCTTCAAAAGTCATAGAGGTGACTTCCAATTCTAAACACTGGAGCGAGTTTGAAAAGGAAGGCCACAAAGTTGGAAGCTTCTCCTCACGAAGAAGATGCCAAAGAAACTCAGAGTAGAAGAAGGCTCATTTGCATCACTATTAGAGGAATATTTGATAATAGTAGAAATGTAGAAAAGAAAACCCATGACAAAGGCACAAGTGGATGAAGAACACATGGTTCAAGATTTAGTCTTCAAGCCACCATAGGAGGTTTCCCCTCTTGATGACACCCATGCCTCTCTCATTTAGGATTTTCCTCCTCCTTCAGAATAGGGTACCATTGGTGCACCTATCATTGAGCTTGAGTCTGATGAGATGTTTCCTTGGATGCAAGAAACAATTGTCCTGATACCCACACTATGTAGCAAGTGGCAACTCCTGATCTATTAGTGATTATCTCATTGGCCAAAGAAAAATATCAAGAAATATCACACATATAGCCTCACATTTCTACAATGGGGAAATGGGTAATCAATACATCAAAGTAGCTGGCCCAAAGTAATCAAGCTAGTGGATGAGATGACACCAACTGACTATGAAATGAGCACAATTCAACTGGGACCGAAAACTCATGAAGGGGATTTTACATGTATCAGCAATCTTCCACTCACATGGTGGTAAGGAATAAGAGTATAAGAAGAAGAAATTGATGAATTAAAGGAGAAAGTGCAAACTCTATCATTCTATGTGAAACATCTAGTTGATCCTAATGCCATGAAATTCCCACTGAGGAAGTTGCACCCATCAGTAGCTTCAATCCAGAATCCATTAGGAAGACACACGAGTTCACAATACAAGGGTGAGAGAATAATGAATGGATCAACTAAATTTATGAAAAAGGAAATTCAGTGCTCCAAGAAGTGGTCAAACTCTTCACCTATATGTGTGAAACATAAAATAGGACATGAACACTCAAGGAGGACTTGGAGAAAGAAAGGGACTATTGGGAACCTTTGGGCCCAATAGTAGATGAAATGAGACAACACATCTTCCAGGAGTTGATTAACAAGAATATTTTTGAAACTCCCTCATAAGACTTGTCACATGTATGGGTGAGGGCCTTGGTAATCAGGTTTGAGGAAATCAATCGGGCCATCACGAGAGCTGGGAAAAAAAGAAGAACAAGCATACAAATTGCGGATAGTATAAATGGAAAATTAGAAGCTTGGAGTGCTACAATGGTTGAAGATACAACTACCTGATGAGTTGATTGGTCCATTTGAAGAATATTTCAAGAAAGAGGTAGAAACCCATCATCCTTCACTAAGGATACCCTTAACTTCCTCTCAGAGATTTAGGCCTCTATTGCACTTATCACTAGAGAAACATTCATCATGGTTTGGGAAGTGTAAAAACATCAATATGTGGCTGATGGATGGACAAAAAACCTTGAGTTGCAGTTTTCATTCCTCATGTTGACAAAGTGGAACCTGTAGCATCTCATTTTAGCAAAGATCTTGGAGGAATAAAGGCCTTCTCAGGAGTGTGAAGTGGAAGCTAGTAAGGAGTGAGATCAAATCCACTGCAGTGGCTCATCCTTCTACATAATTCTTCTTCTTTCTTCTTCTTCTTCTCTTCTCTCTCTCTCTTCTCTTCTCACCCAATGCTCTCTCTCATCAATGTTATATTTTTGCGTTGAGGTTTGCACTTTTTAATATAACTTTAAGTGACTTTAGAAACATAATGTAAACTTTAAGTCACCTTGATTTTATAAAAGGGACTTAAATATTTAAGTGGAATATGAATAGTCTAAAGTCACATTAAAGTATTTGAAAAGTCATTGGGAAGATGAAGAGTTTCCTTCTCTTCTATAAATTGTAACAAGCTCCTCATTTGAGTTTCTTCTAAAACTTCTTATTCTTCTTAGACAAACTTCTGAAACTTCTTAGATGTTGGAGCTATTTTTTTGTGAATTCATGAGAGAGATATCCTTGTGAAGAGAGCAAAGAGATAGAAAATTTCTTCCATTTCCCTACTCAAAAATGTCTTCTACTTCTATGTTATGTACAATTTTTCTTGAGCTTCAATAAAGGAAGAAGGAATTTTCCTTTTTGAATGAGGATTTTAGTGGTACTTTGTGCTCATTAAATAGTTATTTGGTCTTGTTGTTATTATGCAAGATTTGTTTTCTTCTAAATTCAAGTGCATGTAATGAAACTTCTGGTTGGTGTATGCAAGTCTCTGATTTTCTACTTGTAGCATTAGTTTCTCTTTTCTAAATTTCTCACTCCCTTTCCCTTGTTTTCTAGAAAATTCCTCTCTTGCAGATATATGCAAGATTTTTCCATGCAGGGTCAGTGGAGTGCCCCTGTTGGATCCCTACCAAAAGGCCACCAGGATAAAACTCATTTTTACTCATGCATGCACATATAATAAGCTGCACTAGTTAAGTAGAGGGACTTAGACTCCCATAGAGCATTGGAAAGATAACCACCAATTTTTCCCGAAAATTTTCTTGCCAACCATTTTTGGTGCCCATTGTGGGGTAGA
The DNA here is from genome assembly GCA_018340775.1 of Taxus wallichiana var. yunnanensis. NCBI lineage: Eukaryota > Viridiplantae > Streptophyta > Pinopsida > Cupressales > Taxaceae > Taxus > Taxus wallichiana. The sequence goes on along the minus strand of CM031236.1, from coordinate 268,932,247 downwards.
TTTAACATCATATGCACTTGAATATGACAAGAAGGTCGAAAAAAAAAAAAAAAATAGAAAATTCAAAATTCAAAAAAAAATTTCTAGAATTTGAATAGCTATATGAGCCTCATGTCTACAAACCATGGCTATTCTAGAAATCCTCCTATTGAAAGACTGAATTTCTCTTCCACATCAAGAGGATATTGCTTCAGATTTGAGAGAAGCTATCTGGCATAACATGAAAAGTGTCAACCACTACTTCATTGCCACAAGAATTCTTGACCTTGAAGAGGAACACATTGCTGTTGAATTGGAAAGGAAAAGAAAAATTCCAGCACCACAAAGAAGAGCATAGATTTCCAAGATGACGGATAGAAGATACACTGAAAATAAGAGACAAGGAGGAAAATGACCCCACTTTTGAAGAGCTTCAAAGAAGACAAGAGCTACTCAAAATTCAGAGGTCTCCCTTTCATCAAGAAACTAGTCATGTTGGGAACCTAAGTGTTTCAATCCTTTGGATGGTGAATTTCCATACATCAATGAGAACCTTGAATATTTCATTGATGTAGAGACCGAAGAAGAAGCTAGAGAAAGAGAAGCAAGAGTGAAAGAGGAAATAAGAGCTCAGACTTGAAGAAATTGAAAGACTTCAAGCCGGTAGAACAAGATAGAAAAAAAAATTCAAACCTTAGAGAGGTTGGAAGCTAGAAATAGAAATAGAATGGGGATCATGATCATGAGGTCCATAGGCCTAATGTACCATGGGGTGGAAACACGGCCCACTCACCCTTGCTCAACCACTTCATGAGCTACCAAAGGCTCAAGAAAAACTTTCCAAAATTTAGAGGGGATGGTTCTCAACTCCTCAAAGAACATGTAAGCAACATTTATCACCACTTGTGGTGTATTGGGAATTGAGGATGAAGATGTGTTAGTCTAGCTCTTTGTGGAGTCACTCAAGAAAAAGTTTATCGAATGGTTCTACATGCTACCCTCGAGGTCTATCACCTATTTGGGAAGATATAAGAAGTGCATTCAAACATAGGTTCAAGACCATGGAAGATTATCAGGATCTCTTGGTCCAATTGGTACAAATGAAGAAAAAAACCTTGAATCAATGAGAGACTTCATAGAAAGATATAATAGAGTGATAAGAAGAATCCCTAAAGATGTGGTGCCTCCTGAAAATAATTTGAAGAGATTCTTCATCAGTGCCTTTCCATCAGAAGTAGGTTTCTTCCTTAGAAGAACCCAACCAAGAACATTGAGGGAAGCTCAGGACCACACGATAGAAACCAATGATGATCTAATCTTATCTGGTAAAGTGAAAGGCCCAAATGGAAAGAAAAAAGGCTAGAATTCAAGCTCAGTCACCATAGACCCAATGTTCCAAAAATGGAAAATGACTTGGTTTCCTTGAAGAAACAACTCTCCCAGATCACAATGTGGAATACTCAAGGAAACCAAATCCTCCCAATAGACCAAGGATTTCTCCACCTCCTCGCTGGCTCACTCTCAAAGCACCACCATTCAATGCCACTCTGTGACACCAAAGAACTAGAGGAGGAAGTGGAAATTGAAGAACTAAAGAAGAAGATGTGGGGGATGATGAAAACTATCTTGAGGTCGAGGAAGTTGATGGTGATACACACAATGACCTAATTGAGTACGTTGATGATGAAGATGATGATGATGAAGAAGCTCCAAGTTTCTCATGCACAATTTTCACTCTGCACACAATCCAAGAAAGGTGCTCCATCCTCAATGGATGTGGTAAAGGACAAGAAGAAGAAATAATATTCTCTGTAGAGGTTCCACAAAATAAAATCATCAATAGAGGATCACCACTACCACCTTTGATGGAGTTGGCTAAAGAAAAATTAGACCCACTGGTTAGTAAGGATCATGCTACCACACCAAGTAAGTCTTCTAGTCCTTCTCCCACTCAAAAATTACTAAAAATAATTCTCCTTCAAATGTTGTTTCCACAAAAACATCTAAGGTTTCATCAAAACCTACATCCCCATCTCCTTCCAAGCTAGTTATTATGCACCCGTGAAGGAAAATTCAACCCCAAAAGTAGAAAAACCTTCACCATGTAAATATTTTTTCATTCCTGGAACCTCTACCTTTCCCACCATAACCCATTTGACTTTGTGGAACATGCAAAAAAACTAAAGTCTAGCTCTCAAGAAATAGAATACCTACAAAATGCATCCTGCCCAATTTGATAGGTTCATTGATGTAGTCTGTGGTGGTAATCCTATAACCTCAGGTCCAAATTCCAAAGGCTTACTCCCCACACCATCCACACCACCTTCTCAAAACATGCTAGCCCTTAGTGCCTCCAAAACCAACAAGGTTGAACCTTTCTACCTATCACTCCTCATTAAAGGCTTCCAGCTAAATAATTGCATCATAGATTCTAGAGCCTCAGATAATGTGATGCCCATCAAAGTTACAAATTCTCTAGGCCTCACCTTGACCCAGGAAAATGGCACATGCTATTCAATGGAATCCAAACAAGTTCATTGGTAGGAAGAATCAAAGATGCACATGTAGCATTAGCTGATTTTCTAGATAAGAAGGTGCTTCTAACCATCCTAGTGGTGGACATCCCAACATCCTTTGGCATGCTATTGAGCCAAAAGCTTTTGCATAGAGACTTGGGTGGAGAAATAAAAATGGATTGGTCATCTGTCAACTATTCTAGTGAAAGGAGAGATGAAGAAGTTGCTAGTAAGAAAGATGAAGTTCATAGTATGAAAGTTTGATGATCCAAAGGAAAACATTCTTTTTCAAGATAGTGGGCTAGGAAACTACTTCCTCACATCAGAAAAAGATGAGAACTTTCCACTTCTTATGGAAGAGGAAGAAGATCAAGTTTGGATGATGGAATTTGATGGTAGTCATTCTAGTGTAGGTTCGGGAGTAGGCGTGGTGTTGTACTCTCCTTCGATGAATTGTACCCATTTTCCTACAAGTTGTAATTTGATAATACAAATAACACGATGGAATATGAAGCTCTCCTCTTAGGCATGGGTGTGGTAGAAGACATGGGAATCAAGAAATGAGATGTCATGTCGGGGTGATGAGAAGGTGATAGTAAAGAAATTTTGAAACAATATCAGGTGAAAAATCCAAGACTCGGCATTATAGAAACAAAGTATGGGATTGCATTGAATCTTTTGATGCATTTTCCATGAATCTATCCCAAGAGAAAAGAATGAAAAGGATTGATTCTCTTATAGTTTCAGCTTCCCTAGTGACACCTCATCCTTCTTTTGGTAAAGACAAGGTGACCATTGAAATGGTATTTAGGCCTAGTGTACTAGATAATGCAAATCATTGGCAAGTCTTTAATGATGATAACCAGATTCTAGCATTTTTGGAACAAAGGGATAATTTCAATAATCTCTTCTTTGAAGGAAGTGAAAATCCACACCGAGAAGTGGTAGCGAAGAAGAGAAAGAAGGAATTGAAGGGATTGATGAAGAAGGAGTGATCAAATTGAAAGGAAACAAGATTCCCAAAGGCCTAGTTTCTTTGGAAGACCTCTTTGACAAACACGATAGATTCATTCAAGAGAAAGAAAAACAATCTTCTCGGTGCCCAGCTGATTTTGATAAGGAAAACATTGGCACCCTGGAGGAGCCAAGGATGGTCAATATTGGAAAATGTTTCTCACCCAAGGAGAAGAGAAGGTTTGTTGCATTACTCAAGAAATATTCAGATGTTTTGGCCTACTCTTATGATGAACTCAAATCCTTCCAACCAAAGGAAATGCATCACTCAATCCCTTGAAGTAAGGATGCCAAGCCATTCAGAAAAAACAAAGGCCATATAACCCAAAGATTGTTGATACCATCAAAGAGGAGGTAATGAAGATGCTTAATGCAAGGATTATCTTTCCCATCCATCATTCAACATGGGTGGCCAACATTGTGTCGGTGTGGAAGAAGAATGGTGAAATAAGAATATGTGTAGATTTCCACAACTTGAACAGGCATCACTGAAAGACAATTATCCTCTCCCTATCATGGACCACATTTTGCAAGTAGTCACTAGATCTGAAATGCTTTCATTTCTTGATGGATTCTCAGGGTATAATCAAATCAAAGTGGTAGAGGAGGATCACACCAAGATACCTTCACAATGCCTTGGGGCACTTTTTCCTACAACTAGAATGCCTTTTGGCCTAATCAATGCGGGAGCTACATTTCAAAGGGTGATGGATTTGGCATTCAAATATTTAAAACATTGCATTTCATATATCTTGATGATCTCATGGTGTTTTCAAAGAAGAGGGGAGATCATATCCATCACTTAGAACAAGTACTTGCAAGGTGTAGAAAACATGGCATATCACTAAATCAAAAAAGTGCATTTTTGGAGTTATGGAAGGAAAGTTATTGGGGCACATTGTGAATAAACATGGAGCACACATTGATCTTGAGAGAGTATGATCCATTCAAGCACTATCTCTACCCATAAGCAAGAAAGGAGTTCATTCATTCTTTGGAAAGGTGAATTTTCTTCATGTCGCTTTGTTCCTGAGTTTTTGAATTGACAAAGCACATCACCACCATGATGAAACCACATGAAAAATTCAAATGGAACAATGAAGGGAAGGAAACATTTGAAGAGATCAAAAAATCCATCCATTGCCAAGGCTCGACTCTTGTGTCTCCAGATTTTAACAAAGAGTTCATCATGTATTGTTATGCATCAGAACATACCCTCTCTTGTCATTCTTGTTTAGAAGAATGATGAAGGTGTGGAAGCACCTATTGCTTTCATGAGTTTTCCATTGAAAAATCATGAACTAAACTACAACCAATTGGAGAAGCATGCCTATGCAGTGGTTAAGGCTATAAAAAAATTTCAGGTTTTACATCCTCAACTCTCATACGGTGGTGATGGTCCCCAAAAAGTGCAATCAAGTCCATCTTGACACAACAAGGATCCCGGAGCTAAAAGAGGAAATTGGATTACAAAGACTCAAGAATATGACTTGGAGATTTGACCCTCCAATATAGTAAGGGGAAATGGCTTGTGTAGGTTGATTGTTGAAGATGAAACACTCAAAGCTCAACATGGTGAAGAAAATTGTGCTTGCTCAACTTTTTCAAAAACAATCCACAAGTTCTCTTTGTAACCACTACTGATGAGTGGTATGTTGATATTACCTATTACTTAACTTATGGAGAATCCCTCCTCATCTTGATTACAAAAAAAGGAGAAACACTCAAGATGAAGGAAAAAAGTTTGTAATCTGGAATCACACACTTTACAAGAGAGGTCTGGATGGATGCTTCCTCAAGTGTGTAGATAAAGAGAAACAAGAAAAATTCTTAAAGCATACCATGACCAAGCATGTGGTGGACATTTTTCAGTGATGGTCACTGCACACAAGATCCTCTGAGGAAGGTATTATTGGCCCACCCTCTTTGTAGACACTCAAGAATGGGTTTCCAAATGTGAAGCATGCCAAAATTCATTGGGAGACCACAACTTTTACTGCACTACCACTCAGGCCAGTTGTTATTGAAGAACCATTTCAGTAGTGGGGACTAGATTTCATCGGTGTTTTGAATCCTCACTCAAGTGCATGGGGCACACCTATGTGCTCACCATGACAGACTACTTCACAAAATGGGTGGAAGCCATTTTGGCCAAGCAAGCCAACACCAAAATAATATGTAACTTCATCAAGGAGAATATCATAGTATGTTTGAGTACCACAAAAGATTATAGTAGAGATAATGCTACCTATTTCTCTTCAAGGGAGTTGAATGATTTTTTCTATGGCTATGAAATCTCTTTATCTCATTCATCGGACTACTATCCATAGGGAAATGGATAGGATGAATCAAGAAACAAGAACATTGTGACCATCATCTGCAAACTCATAGATGAAAACCAAAGGAATTGGCACAAAAATTTGTATGATGCATTGTGGGTGGACAAGATCACTCCCAAGAAGGAAATAGGTATGTCACCATTCCAACTATTGTATGGGGTCAAAGAAGAAATTCCCATCATGATTGAGAGATTCCAGCTCTCAAGTTACTACAGGGAATAGAAGATGGAGTAGTACAAGGATTCCATTGACAAGAGGATCCTCTTTCTTGAGAAGCTAGAAGAAAATAGACTCGAGTGGTGGACCGTATTAAAGAGCACTAGTTGAAAGTAAAGAAGATTTTTGATAAGAAGGCCAAAGTGAGAGAATTCAAAGTTGGAGACTTCATCCTACTATGGGACAAGAGAAGGGAACCAAAAGGAAGCCATGGAAATTTTGATTCATTATGGCTTGGCCCATTCAGATTCGTGAAGCTTGCAGTGAGAATGTTTTTCTACTCTCATATTTGGATGGAACACCATTGGAATTGCCTCATAGTGGGAAATACCTAAAATTGTATCATCAGTGAAAGTGGGTTGTCCCCCTGCCTTGTACCATAGGTGATTGCTAGGTGTTTCCCTTTTTTTTTTGTGTCATGTGTGTTTCCTTTCATCATTTTGTTTGTGTGTGTGTGTGTGTTTCCTTCTTCTTCATTCCTTCTCTCTTGTAAATTGTACATGACTCTGCAAGGCCCAATGGATAAGGCACTGGTCAATGGATCATATGGTCTAAAATTGAGATTTAGATTCCTCATGTCATGTCTTCACTACACTCAGTCCATGTCATGTCCCCAAGCTAGAGCCATTTTTTTCATGCAAAATGTGCAACAAGGAAATTAACAATTTCTAAGCATGACAACTATACCCCATGTGTTAAATTTTTCAAGTCCTATCATTCCAAGACACCCCGGGTCTATCCAGTCAGTCCAAGTGACCTCCCAATTAATGTTATCTCATCCCCCTAGGTGATTTAGGAAATTCCATTCATTCCCCTAGGTGATTTTAGGAGTTCATTTTTGCAAGCTACAGAGCAAGTTGTGGGAAGGGCTATCACTGGCCTTCCTAGGGATGGAGCAACCCCATGGAGTGGAGAAGAAGAGCCTAAAGTGGATGTGGAGGTGATTCAAAGGTCTTGGGACATCATGGAAATGATTTAGGAATATTTTGGAAGGGCTCGCTTGGAGAAGTTGGGGTAGTTTCACCAAAATTAGGGTTCACAGGCCTAGTCAGTGCACACAAGGCCAAAAAAACCACTGAGCTTGGAAGGTGATTCCGGGAGCTCGGATGGAGTTAGGAAAAAAAAACATTTACCAGGAAATATAATTCCAATCCCTACATGATGGTGAAATCATATTTTTCACAACACTTTGGTGCATTAGGTCTGTAGGTAGTTTTTCTCAGGCACAAGTGGAGTACCAAATCAAAAAAATCCGATTTTTAGGGATCAAATGGAAGAATAAAGACATGATACCCCCACCATTGGATTCAAAATTCCATTTCAATTAGGATCATATAAATTTTTTCCAAAAATTCCATCGGGAGCTCAAGTTATCATCATCATTGCAAGTTGTCCTCTTGGAGCAAGTTCGGGACTTAGCCAAATTTTGGGAGGACACGTGTCAGCTCCAGGAGCTGGTGGGATTTTATGTCCCCAAAGTCCCTAAGGGTTAGGTACATCAACCTTGGAAAAAATTTCCCAGCCCCCATGTGACCTCTGGAACCCCATACGACCATCAGGATTGTCAGTTCAGCCCCGGGTGTAATTTGGAGCTCAAATCCCCTGTCGTCGGATCTCGCCATGTCAGCTCAGGACCACCATGGAATTTGATGTCCCTCATGTCCCTCATAGGTTAGGGACATAAAACCTTGAAAAATTCCCATCCCTCTAGGAGATATTTTTGGTCACCCATGTGACCCGTTTCATCCCTCTAGTGCTTTAAAGCTGATTTTTGAGCACTCACTCCATGTTGTCGGATCGATCGCCACATGTGTCAGCTTCTTGCTTACCATGGAAATTGATGTCCCTCATCCCTTTGAGGTGAGGATCAAGGAAAATAAAATTCACCCATCCCTCTCTCAACATGATTTTAAAAATTCAAATATTTACTTCTTCCCTGCTTCTACTTCCACTCTCATGCACAACCATATCTCCATTCTTCCTCTGCAACCTCCTTGCCATCAATCCACCATTTTGAACCTCAAACTAGACCTATCAACCAATCAATAATCTCCTTCATCCATGAAATATATAGTCTCTTAGAATTTTTTGAAGAAGGAAGAAGAAAGAAGAAGAAGAAAAACAATAGAAAATCTCCATAGCCAAAAAACGGAGATTCATAAAAAATCTTGCAAACTGCATGCACAAAGAAATGAAAATTTTTTTTGTTTGTTCCTCTATCCAAGACCATCAAAAAAATACTTTCAAACTCTCTCTCATGTGCAATAGATCATTCACAATGAAGAAATCTCCTTTCGGCTCAACAAAGAAAAAGTGGGATTTCTCGTCAAACCGGTTGTCGGATTGAAGTAAAATTTCACGTGAAGCACCAGAAGAAAAAAACCCATATCAGAAATAAATATTTTTTTTTTCAAAAATGGAGGAGAAAACCAGACCTGTAATTTTGAGGTCCATTAATGGTTGCCATGTCCAGAAGCACTGCTAGGTCAAAATTTGAAAGTTTAAAATCTCTGGACTATTAAGTGGATAGTTCTAAAATTTTAGAGGGGTGATATTGGAAAAAAAACATATAAAAAAATTCATTCCACATGTCATCCAACCTCCAGAATCCCACTTTCTAAAAATAGCAGGTCTTTTGCATAGGGGACTGCTATTTTGGGAAAGTCAACAATAGAAGAACTTGCGAAGGAGATGAAGACATTGGAGGTGCACTGCATGGTTGAGAACTCATCGAATGGGACATTTTTGGCACTTACTAAAAATAGTAAGTGGTCCATGACACCTGCTAAAAATAGAAAGTTGATAGAAAAGAGAAAGAGAGAGGAACACAGGGAGAAAGGGGAATCAAGGTTGCAACATCAGTTGAGGTTTGAGGAGTTTCCTTTTTCATACTTACAAAAAATAGTAAGTTGTTATTCTAGGAAAAACATGAAGTAGAAGTGGATGGGATAGAAGATGGCTCACCCTTCACCTGTGAGTATGAGATAGAAGACAATGATGTCTTGTACATGGACCTGAATGACTTAAGAACTCACATGAAAGACCTAGAGACCAAAAGAAGATTGAAGATCAGATATTCACTAGTGGCTTGTTTTTGCCACAGGACACCCAATGTGTGTTCAAAGTCATGAGTTGGTCCTAGCCTGCTCTCACCACTATGAGCCTGAAACATGAACCATCCGAGCTGAAAATGGTACAACAATGGTGGTCATCAGCCCTAGAACCATCTTTCTCTGATATACCGACATCACCCAACATGGTCATCATCTCAAAAGACAGGGCCTTGCATGATTGGGAAATGATGGATGCATACGTGCAAGGGGGTTGCTTTGGGTCATGGTTGAAAATAGGGAGAAATCCCTCAAGGATGCCTAAGAATCTTCCAAGGTGTGAGTTTTCGAGAAGGATATTGGATGTCATCACTCTCCTCAGTAGAGTAATGGGCAAAGCAAGCACAAGAGACTTCAAGATTGGATGGGCCTTTTCATCTTGACATTGATAGAAGGAAAAAGAAAGAATTGACTGGGGGAAGATCATCAGTGAAAATCTCCATCTACAACTACTCCAAGTACCCATGATGAAAGAAGTTCCACATGACTTCTTACTTGGTCTACCTCCTGCTAGCTCAAGATCATTCAAGGGATTGGCTCTCATGCAAAACATTTCCACCAAGGTGCCTGCGTTTGAGAAACTTCCATAGGTGGTGATGGAGGAAATCCATAGGCATTTTCATGTGAATGATGCATTCATGATGTATGTAGTCAAAACTTGGAAGGAGATCTGGAAGCTAGGATGTCATCACAAGTGGCATCCTTGATCAAGAAGTATGGCTCTCTATTTCATACAATTCTTGACATTCTCCTACCTATGAGTTGTTGGCTTTGACCAAGCACCACTAAGGCTGCCCAAGTACCTTAGTGACCAAATTGTATTGTTTGAGCTCTATAGATAGATCATTCAAGTGAATAACAAGCTTAGAAGTAGGAGGAAGAAGTTGATTCCATTTCCTATCTCTCTTGGGGTATTCACATGTGCAAGAGCTCAAATGACACATCTCATCTGGAGGCTTCTTTTCACTCATTTGACTTTGCATTCCTACATTGCTAGGCCTAATTTTGACATTCGAGAAGATCTTGACTCTTTCTATGTCCCAGAATTGCAACATGAGCCACAAGTGAGGATTACTTGGGCCAATTGCATGGATGAATTTGAAGTGCATGAAAAGGATCATATGAGGATGACAATTAGTGAAATGAAGAAATTCAAGTTCTCCTGGTATGAAGATATTTTTCAAGATGATGATGGGAGAGATGTATGATCTTGAGTATGTGGCAGTCAAGATGTCCCCTATACCTCCAATCAACTGGTATGTTCATGAATCAGGGGATATATTAGAGTGGATTGAGAAGGTGGTGAGGAGAATGAGAAATTGGTTTTAGAAGAAGAGAACCATGATCATCCTAGTCACGAGGAATTCCTCCAAGTAGAAGCAAGCCTCACATTAGTCATCTTCAAAAGTCATAGAGGTGACTTCTAGTTCTAAACACTCTGGAGTGAGTTTGAAAAGGAAGGCCAGAATTGGAAGCTTCTCCTCATGAGAAGATGCCAAAGAAACTCAAAGTAGAAGAAGGCTCATTTGCATCACTATTAGAGGAATATTTGATCACAAAAATGCAGGAAGAACACCCCATGACAAAGGCACAAGTGGATGAAGAACACATGGTTCAAGATTCAGTCTTTGAGCCACCACAAGAGGTTTCCCCTCTTGATGACACTCATGCCTCTCTCATTTAGGATTTTCCTCCTCCTTCAGAATAGGGTACCATTGGTGCACCTATCATTGAACCTGAGAGTCGATGAGATGTTTCCTTGGATGCAAGAAACAATTTTCCCTGACACCCACACTATGTAGCAAGTGGAAACCCCGATCTATCAATGATTGTCTCATTGGCCAAAGAAAAAAGATCAAGAAAGCTCACACATACAACCTCACATTTCTATAGTGGGGAAATGGGTAATCAATACATCGAAGTAGCTCTTGGCCCAAAGTAATCAAGCTAGTGGATGAGATGACACCAAATGACTATGAAATGAGCACAATTCAACTAGGATGAAACTCATGAAGGGGATTTGCACATGTATCAACAATCTTTTCCACTCACATGGTGGCAAGGAATAAGGAGTATAAGAAGAAGATTGATGAACTGAAAGAGAAAGTGTGAACTCTATCATTCTATGTGCAACATCTAGTTGATCCTAATGCCATGACAATTCCCACTAAGGAAGTTTACACCCATAGTAGCTTCAATCTAGAATCCATCAGGAAGACACATGAGTTCACAATATAAGGGTGAGAAAATAATGAATGGATCAACTCAATTTTTAAAAAAGGAAAGTCAGTGCTCCAAGAAGTGGTCAAACTCTTTGCTATATATGTGTGTGCAAAAAAAATAGGACACGAACACTCAAGGAGGACTTGGAGAAAGAAAGGGACTATTGGGAACCTTTGGGCTAGTAGTAGATGAAATGAGAAACACTCATCACCAGGAGTTGATCGATAGGAATATTTTGAAACTCCCTCAAGAAGACTTATCACATGTGTGGGTGAGGGCCTTGATCAATCAAGGTTTGAGGAAATCAATCGGGCCATCACAAAGCTAAGGGAAAAGAGGAACAAGCATACAAATTATAGGATAGTATAAATTAGAAAAATCTTAGAAGCTTGGAGTACTGCAATGGTTGAAGATACAACTCGATGAGTTGATTGGTCCATTTGAAGAGTATGTCAAGAAAGAGGTAGACAACCCATCATCCTTCACTAAGGATACCCTTGACTTCCTCTCAGAGATTGGGCCTCTATTGCACTTATCACAGAGAAACATTCATCATGGTTTGGGAAGTGTAAAGACATCAACAAGTGTGGCTGATGGATGGACAGAAACCTTGAGTTGTGTTCACATTCCTCATGCCAAAAAGTGGAACCATGACAACTCTTTTTAGTAAAGATCTTGGAGGAACAGAGGCCTTCTTAGGAGTGTGAAGTGGAAGCTAGTCAGGGAGCGAGATCAAATCCACTGCAATGGCTCATCCTTCTACATAATTCTTCTTCTTCTTCTTCTTCTTCTCTTCTTTCTCTCTCTTCTCTTCTCTTCTCACCCAATGCTCTCTCTCATCAATGTTATATTTTTGCGTTGAGGTTTGCACTTTTTAATATAACTTTAAGTGACTTTAGAAATATAATGTAAACTTTAAGTCACCTTTTTTTATAAAAGGGACTTAAATATTTAAGTGGAATATGAATAGTCTAAAGTCACATTAAAGTATTTGAAAAGTCACGGGAAGATGAAGAGTTTCCTTCTCTTCTATAAATTGTAACAAGCTCCTCATTTGAGCTTCTTTAAAACTTCTTATTCTTCTTAGAAAATTTTTAAACTTCTTAGATGTTGGATTTTTTTTGTGAATTCATGAGAGAGATATCCTTGTGAAGAGAGAAAAGAGATAGAAAATTTCTTCCATTTCCCTACTCAAAAATGTCTTCTACTTCTATGTTATGTACAATTTCTGCTTGAGCTTCAATAAAGGAAGAAGGAATTTTAGCCTTTTTTTATTGAGGATTTTAGTGGTACTTTGTGCTCATTAAATGCTATTTGGTCTTGTTGTTATTACACATATTTGTTTTCTTCTAAATTTAAGTGCATGTAATGAAAATTTTTTGGTGTATACAAGTCTCTGATTTTCTACTTGTAGCATTAGTTTTCTCTTTTCTAAATTTCATCCTAGTCCTTTCTTCCCACATCACAAATCTTAGTTAACATGTGATTCAAAACTTTTTAAATACATCAGCAGTCCCATTATCTTGTGGGTGATAAGTGGTAGTATTTTGATGGGCTTCCATGAATTTTTCCAATAAGATTTTGATTCTCTCATTTAAGAAATGAGTACCCCTATCACTTGTCAATATTAGAGGGCATCCATATCTAATGATTATATTTTCCCACAAAAACCTATCTTTTGTTACCACTATGCAATCCCTTGTAGTCAATGCTTCGCTACCTTATAAGGTAATCTGTGTATGTAATGATATAGTGCAAACATTTCCTTTATGTGGCCGTGAGAAATAGGGCCTATGAAGTTAATATCCCATTTATAAAATGGTTTTGCATTGGAAAATGGTCTTAATGGAATTTCATCCCTTTTCCCTGGTTTACAAGTGCGCTGCATTAGTCGCATGCCTGGAATACTCGATACAAACTTTGTAAACCATTTCCCACCAAAATATTATTAGAAGGATCTTTCACGGAATTACATTCCCTACATAGTGTCCTCCTGCAATTCTAGCATGTGCTTCCTCTATGATTTAAATACACTCATGCTCTAACACGCATCATTACAAAACCTCATCGCGACATAGCTTGTATAAGTCTCCACTAATTAGCATGTAGTGCATGATGTATATGGATAATCGCTTCCTTTCCAAATTCTTCATTCCTTTCGGTGCCACACATATTTTGAGAAACAAAACAATATATTCAAAGTCGAGGGTACCTAATATAATCTAAATATTTGTGTATCTGTCATTATATCCTCATTGTTTCGCGTATCTTATCTTGAGTTAATCCTTAATAGATGGTCGGCCCTAAATTACTCTTACCCAATTTTACAACAACCATAAACTCAAACTCTTGAAATAGTATGACCCACCGACATATGCACCCTTGTAGAATGATATTGTTTACCAAGTACTTCAACGCCATGTGGTCCATGTAGAATATAAAGGGTGCTGTGAAAAAATACTACTTAAATTTGTGTAGCACGTAGATCATTGAAAATGCCTTGTGCTCAGTAGTATTATAGTTATGTTCTACTAGGGTTAGCTTCCTACTAGCAAAACACAAGGGATGGTCAACAATTCCCTCTCTAGGTTATGCTAAGATTTCTCCAATCACCATCCATGAAGCATCAACATGTATGTGGAACAGATTATCCCAAGAGGAAAAACATAATGTGGGAGTGGTGATAAGCATATTATTAAATGTGTCAAATTCCATTTGTTGTGCCTCTCCCTAATGAAATTTACTTTTGCACTTCGGAAACTTTTCCAATGGCACAACGATCTTGGCAAGCCCCTTAAAAATTTATACAATAAACCATATGCCTAAGGAATCCACACACCTTGCTCTAGTTGGTAGGTTGCGATAATCCCACAATAATGACAACTTTGGCAATATCCACCAACAAGTATTCCTTACATATGATATGCCCCAACAGGGTGCCAAATGGAGTAGAAAAAACACATTTCTTAATGTTGAGGGAAATACTTAATTTCCGGCACCTCTCAAACATTAGCCTTAGATTTTCACAATGGTCCCTCATTAATCCATATACTATCTAGTCATCTAGGTAGACTTGTACAAAAATTTGAATGAAGTCTTGAAACACATGAACCACAATGTGTGAAAACACAACAAGCATGTTATTCAATAAAAAGGCATGACCATGTAGGGAAAAGTTCCCCATTTAGTGGTGAAATTTTTCTTTTCTTGGTCCTCCTTTACAATTCTAACTGGACGATACCCTAATAATCCATCTATGAAAGAATAGATCTTGAGCCCGACCACTCCTTCTAGGATGTCCTCGGTGAAGGGGGTTGAAAAATTATTAATGAAAGATATCACATTCAAAGATCGGTAATCAAAACAAATCCTTATCCTTCCATCCTTCTTAATGTTGATGACCATAAAAATTATCCATTTTGATTCTTCAATAGCCTTAATGATGCATGATGTGATCATCTTGTGAATCTCATCATTGAATTTAACTCACAGATTTAGATTCAATTGATAAGATCTCTTCCGAATTAGATGAGAAACTTCCTTTAACTTGATCTTCATTTCTCCCAAGGATTGGTGAACTCCTTTAATCTCATGTTACCCAAGGAAATAATTCCTGAAATTCACACAATAGATCGATGATCTTCAAAACCTCCTTTTCTTTCTAGTAATCTCCAATAGTAGCCTCATTAGGTTCCACCTCTGAACCAATGTTAAACTTATTGGTTTTCAGGGGTTCATGGTAGGTGCACTCTTTCTCATCAACAATATCCATAACCTCACATTTACCAACAATATGGTTAACATATAAGTTATCTACTTCTTCACGATCTATTATGTAGACAATTTTCCTTTCTCTTTTTCCATATGTGTGCTCATGTTGTACCTCTCTCGATTCCTCATCAAAGCAAGTTTTAAAGCCAAGTTATCCCAAAAATTCCAAGATAATATCCTCCACCATGACAAGATATCCCTTATTTAGGTGCTTAACAACCTGTAGCGCCTCATTCACCAATGGTCTAATACTCGGCACTCAAAATTTTGAAGGAGGTTAGCCATCAACTCCTACCTATTTCCTGTCCAGGTGGAATAACTCGAGTGAATGTACCATGTGAACGCACAACCTTGTAAGGTGGAAAAAAACTTATGCACCCATAAAGGAGGAAAGGCTTCCATGCCTTCCATCTAGGCCTTTTCACATGCTTGGATGTGAAACAAGGAAGGTTCCTTCCCATGATAATCTTGTATAATAGTAGGTGCATTGGTTCATACAACCCTAACAGAGAACATGATTCTCACCTCAAGTAACTCTACAAGGTTATCGTGATGGGTTTACCACTAACGTGTTGTGGTCCTGAGAAAGGTATAGCTAAGCATCCTTCTCCTTTCAATCTCACATATCCATTGGATTTCCATTTCTCACGGGAAAACATTAGAGTCGATGCCCAAGTATAACTTAGTAACTTCTTTCCTCCCAAGAACTTTATTGAGCACCCCTTTTTACTCTCACCATAGAGCCTCTTAACTACCATCTTACTACCTCACATGTCACATGTGCCCAATTTTCACATGACACACTAGTTTTATCACTTATAGATTGAGCATATTCCCACCGAATAATGGCTTATGTTGTTGGTTTCATAACCTCGTGGTCCTTGATAGTGCACACAAAGATTCTATCTATGTCTTATTCTCCCAAGAGCTCAATATAGGACATTGACTTTCCATCCATAAAAGGAATGATAACACGTTCCTCCTTGTTCTAAAAAATTATATAGCCCTTATTGAAACGTAAGTCAACATTGTTCTTATAGCACTAGGGGCACCCAAGTAATGCCTAAAAGTTTTCTCCCTCAACAAAAACTAAGAATTCAAAGTATCTAGTGAATTTCAACCCTTGGATGGTGATAGAAGCATCATTTACAACACCAATGGGAATTGCCTTTGTCTTATTAGCCATCTACAACACATTTGAGGATGGATGTAATGGGGGGCTTCCCATTTTATTCCATGCATCCGAATGAGAGCATTAACTTCTATGCCCATGTCAATTAGAGTATTACTCAAGAGCCATACATCAATTACTATATTTAAGGTAATCTCCTTATCATAGTTAATGTTGTGGGGAGGAAGGTTAGCATGTAAGACCTACCTCTCACACTCTCCTCTAGCACTTGGTATTTTATCTCTCAACCATTCTCCTAACATATCATTAATGTTCTCTTGTGTATAATCTTACACACCTCTCGAAATCATCTATATCCGACTAAGGGACCTCAATGCTCTTCTCTTGCTCTAACTTCTTGGATTGCTCTTTTAGACACTATATTTCTCCTTAAAGACTTCTAATTACATCTGTGGTCTCTTGATAGGATTCCTTCTAATGCATAGGGTCTGGATACTTCCCAGGTACCACCTCTTATCTTGTAATGAGCAACCTTTAATTTGGTATCTCCCTAGTACGTGTAAACTCGGTGCATGTCATAACCATTACATGTTCTAACTCGATCGACACATCATTCTAGGCATTCACTATTGATCAACATGATTTACACTCACCATCCCAATTCTCTTATCCTTCGTTGTTTCGTCTCATGTGTTAAAATAATTCTGGGAACTCCTCATACTTTTGCTTCTTTCCACACTAAGAGCACTATATCGATCGAGTATTCATGCTTATAGTGTTCTGTAGACCCATAGTTGTAGAAATTTCCATGTGGGAACTCACTTCTTTTGCCTATGTGGTTTCCATAGCCTCTAAATCCTTTGTGAAATCCTCTTTTGTGACTCCCTTTGTATGTGCACCCTTCATCATGATGACCCTCATCCTTGGAACTACTTGCAATACTAGCTCGACACACACTAGTATCTATGGCACGATGTATTTGGTCAATCAATCTACAATCCTTGGTGTCATGAGTAGTAGAGGTGAAAATTTTCAATAAAAAGACATATTCTTACAGATCACATGGTGTAGTAGTAGACACCAACTTACATCATGATATCGGTGGAAAATATCATAGTCCACCATCATTGTGAGTATCGATCTCCGAGGAAAACTATCCTTTGTATGCCATTCTACCTCAGAATCTATACACCATGACCCATTGTGAATCTCATTAGCTAGGTTCATAGAAAATTTATCCATTTGCTTTTCCATTACAACATTTTGGTCTTCTATTAAACAGACTAACTCTTGTATCAACACTTCCTACCGCCTCAATGTGAAAGGTAGCCTCCAATACCTCTTGTGGATCTCGTGAAAGAATTATGTGAAAGTGCCCTCCTAAATGGTGTGATAAATCCTCTAAAGAACCATTGAGCAAGCTGCAAAGGATGAATTTCATAAGATAACTTTTATAGAAGAGTCTTGAAATGCACGTCATACTCCCACACACTCTCTTCATTTCCTTGTTGAATCTCCTTCAACGCGCTAATGATTTTCTATTCAAACTTAGGTATGTGGAACTCTACCAAAAATTCATTACACAATGCAATGTAATCCACCACTATCTAATGTGGGTCATACTTCCTGTACCAGTTATGTGCACATCCTTGTAATGTGGTTACAAATTGACTTGCTTTCCGCTCTAGGGTAGTGACCCTCTTCACATGCCATAGTAACTCAGACTTGTGTACATGTTACGCAAAATCCTCAAATCCCATGTAATCAAGTAAGTGGATTGAAATCTCATAAAACACCTATTGATGGTGTTGTGGAACTTGTCTGCCAGATCCAAGACCTTGATTCCCTCTTGTAGACACTTGTAGTTTGGTCAAAGCACTATTATTCCTAATATTGCACTAACTATTCTCCTTCTTACAAATTTATGATACCTCGTCAACTTGACTCCTCTAAATCATCATTTACGACAGTATTTTGGTCGTATTTATCCTATAAACCAAGTAATGGGGTTAATATAGTCACTTATTAGCTAAACCATATTCTCATCCTTTCCTATACCACTTTTACTAACTTCCTAGATTATCAATCCATTTCATTAGATTGAGCAAACCTCTCAAAACTCTCTCAAAACCCTAACTCCTCTCTAAATAGGATTAACTAGCCTAACCTAATTTAACTAATCCTAACCATGATTAACCTCTTCTAAATTTAGTCAAATCTTACTTTGACTTATTAATCAACTTGTTGACTCCTTTTAGTCCCATATGCACCAAAATTCCCCACTTTCTCAAATGGAAAACTATAAATAGCCCACTACCCCTAGACTATTTCTAAGAACTCTCCCTCTTTCTAACATAAACTATAGCATTTTTCTTAGGGTTTGGAGCTTATTTCATTTATTTTATTGAGCTATTAATTTTTCCATTGCACTACACACATAAGAATTATGTAAATGGGAAGAACCATTATCCTTGAAGCCATTAATGGTGAGCTCTCATTCTCATAATCACAAACTGATTTCTTAGAATCCTTACTAGGTTCATTTGTTAAAGATTTTAAGAATAGATGATTACTAGATATGTTAGGTTGCTTGATTATTTCATGTTTAATGCATATATAAGTGATGAATCCTTGTTTATTTTTTTATCGATGGTCCATCGACAAGTTTGTTAAAAGCCTTTGGGGTTTCTTTAGAGATTCTTACCCCATCTCCATGGATTTTGTAACTTTTCATTGAACACACCTCGATGTTACCTCCACCATCAGACCCACTAGATCCACTAGTGCCAATGCCACCAGATCCACCAAATCCTCCTCCTGTCGTAGGAAAGGGGCCTAACGTAGTTGTGCCATGCAAACCCACTTTCACACTAAATTGTGTACGAGATAGTTGTTGATACCAAACAACTCCTAGATTTGTTTCTGCACCGATCTTAGATGTGATACTCAAACCTTTTGATCCCACACCTTTCCCAAATTTTGTACCAAAAAAAATACCCCCAAACATGGGAAATGACTATGTAACCATAAATGTACCAAATGAAAAATTATACCTCCTAGGTGTCTCTCAACTACGAATACCAATACCAACTGGATTATCAACACTTATCTCAGGAATAGGAAAGCTAAGTGCAAGGGTTTGGTCACTACATAGGTTAATATTTATGTGTACAGTTCTTATCCTTTCTTCATATTATGAGCTCTCTCTAGAAGCGGAGGGGTTTCTCTTTCACACTTGCTAAGAAGGCATAGCTCAAATTGCTCGGAGTTTGATGTCCTCTACTCGAATCTCAAATCCTTCTTCCAATGTCCGCCTCCATAAGTTCATTACTCTTGTATCTTCATGTTTTATTTCCAACTCCCTCTCTTGAGCTTCATATACTTGAGTTTCCTCTCCTCACTCTCCATTTCCATTACAAGGTCTTCCATTCTCTACCATGCTAGCTTCCACACCCTATGCCTAGCATGAGTTTAACTAGCCATGGTAAAGGATTCCAAACTCAAAGTAATGTCCAGGATATTTATATCCAGTGGAATATCACATAAGAACAATACTCTAGGATCCCTCAAGAACTCGAACTCGGGAATCTCTAGGCAAGAATACGTAGAAATAATGTATTCGAGGTATAACTAGTCAACATTCTACACCACCGGTGATCAACAACACGGGTCCATGTTAGATTGACATCATGCAACCACAGATATTCCTCCCGGATCCAAACATGAGGTCTATAGTACAAACTCATCCTTAATGCATATGTTGATAACCATTCATACGACTATACTGGGAAACAATAGAAGAATGTATCATAGAGTTCATGATACAGGTTATCCTCCACCCATTTTCATGCATCAAACTCAGATCCAGTATTAAACCTTTGAGAAAACTCATCCTCCATTATTTTAAGTTACGTATCAACACTTTCAAAGGTCAAGTTATCCGTCATTATAAATTTCTCTCACAATATCTTCAAAATAGGTCCCAACAATGGAACCAAGCTATAGTCATTATTTTACCCTCATTACTTATTTCTAACCCCAAGCGTGTTGACCTATCATCTATCATATGTTGGGTGCTCACATAAGGTGTGCAAAGACATCAAACCCCTCCATTATGTGAGATTTGCAAGAGAGTTCTACCATTAATGGAGGATTATTTGTAGAAATAAAAGTACATTCATCTACTTTAAAAGACATAAGATATAACTAACAAATCTACACATTAATGCATCACAAAAGCTAAATAACATTGTAAGAAGTATAAGAAACTAGATCTAAGTCATGATAAGCCAAATAACATAAGGGTTTACACCCATAAGAAAGTTATAAATAATAGATATATGTATATTGATTTAACATAGTTATGGTAGCCATATTACATTCGGAGAAGGGCCATCTCAAACCATATACATCAAATGATAGAGACTCAACTCCCGCAAACCTATCTCGATCGAGATCCCGACTACGATTTTCCCCATTATATCCCTTGTTACTAATCCCAATACCCATACATATGCTTAATGGTATCCCTTACAACCATCTAGCACTAAGTACTCTAAAACCTATAACTATGAACTCTAAACCCTTAGCATTTCCTAACATTTCTATAGCACTTCATTACTCTCCTTATCTTTCTTTACTCCCCTTTGCACTCTACACTGTATATCTCTTTATGTGTGTCTATGTTCATGTCCTAAGCACTTATTTAAACAGGACCATCGACCAATGCCATGAATTCTCTTTAGAGCAAATCACGTGCCAAGTGTTAATGTGCTCCTCCATTGGTGAATCCTTATCCTCTTTACAAACCTTCTAATAATTGTAATGATTCCTCTAGGAATATTCCCTGCGTGGAATATCCTTTTCTTGACCTCCAAGGTTTTAAGCTGGTACTTTATCCACTTATCATGCCTAGTCGAGTCCTCACATTTTTCTTAAGTGACTCCATGATGCCAAATATGCTAAGTCCTTTAAACTCGTGTTCTACCTCCCACGTGCATCCTAGTTTCACTTAAACCCTTCTTAAACGCCTTTTTCATGTGAAATTTTCCCTGATCTCCCTTCTATCTACCAATCATGTGTGCGCCTCTTCATACTTAGCTGATATTTTAGGGTCCAACAACTTTTCATTGTTAACAAGGTGCTTGTAAAGTAAAGGGAATTGCGAAGTAAACGTGGAGCCTTCTCATTGGGTCAAGTTTCATGGTAGATAGAGTCAACACGGTGAAAAAAGAAACATGGTGGAAGAAGGGGATAATAGTTGGTGCAATATTAATGGATAAGAAGGGAAAAACAAGTCAGAGTGTTTTAAAGTATGGAAAGCTCATTTGTGACCATGGTGGTGACTGTGAAATTTTTAAAATCATCAAAAAATAAGTTTTAGCTAATGAAAAATTCTAAAATTTGTAGATAATGTCTGTAAGGAGGATGGAAATGTGTTGCAAAAGAAATTATATTGGTTCATCCCAAATCAAAGTAGAATTTCATGAATTTTTTTATCTCGAGTTAAGAAATTTTGTGAAGAACATTTAGTGATAGAATTCAAATTGAAGGAGCTCATACAAAAGATTAAATTTCAGTTGCATTAGGTAGTTAAAGAGATACCATATGTAAACTTAAAAACAATGAGTTCCTTTAGAATTATTGTATGAAGGAAGAATGGTCATGTGAAGAGTCATGTTTCAAAAAGCTTGCTAGTTTATTTAAGCTTAATTATTGAGTATGTAAATATTGTTGTCAAATAGAGAAATGTTGTTGAAAGAGTGTAGAATCGAGGAAACTTATTGAGAAGCAAGTTCATGTTTTGAAGCCATGAAAAAATGAGATTAATAGTGATAAAAATAATAATGATAAAATATAGAGGTCACCATCGGTTGTAGAAGAAAACAAACTAAGTGTGATCAGAATTATGTAAAAATATAAGTTAAAGCTTACCATGTGGGGAGTTATTACTTCCTTGTAAGTTTTAGCTTACTAAAGGTCAGTTGTATCTATACCAAATTTGGGAGTTGAAGCTTACTGACAACTTGAAGCTTTTCAAAGACTAAGTAACAACTTAGTTCAATTTTGGAGTTGTAGCTACAGGTTGAGTTGAAGCTCAACCATGAAATCATGTAATATTTGTAGTACATTTCTTTCCTAATCCTAGTTCATGGTTTTAATGGGTTTTTGTCCCTTACGGGTTTTTCACATTAAATCTATTCTCTACATGTATTCATGAATGCTTTCTCCTCTCTCCTAGTTAAATATGCATCCACATCACAATTAAGATAAGTTGTATGATTGGATAATTGACCAACCCTGAATTGAATTTTTTTAATAAGAAATTATTCTTCCCCCTCTTAGATATATATTTCTAACATGAAAGTGGAAGAAATGGAAGAGATGAATAAAATAAGGCAGCAAGGTTTTCTTGTGTGTGCTTGCAAGAAGAAATGGAAACAACAATAAGTAACAACAAAAATAAATAATGTGTAAATTTTACCAACTTGAGAATGGGTGCACTTTTTGTCCTAACGGTCCCAAATTTTTGGGATGATTGGTGCAAAAATTACACCCCCTACCCATTGGTCCACTTGTTGTTTTATAATTTTCTAAGGCGAGAGAGAGGGGGATGGAAAGATGACTAATAGTCACCTTCCCGAGTCATGTAGGTGATCACTTTGGATAAAAAGGGAGGGGATTATTTTTTTCCTAACAATCCCAAAATTTTGGGATGGTTGGTTCACAAAAGTACATTCGTCTTTGATTTTTCCATGTGGGCTCTATGGTTGAGTGAGGCTAGGGGTTGAAAACAATGCACGTGGGCTTAAGCTGGTCATTTTGAGCTACAAGATAGTCACATCAAGGACCATAGGGCTACATGGGAGGGGGAATAATTTTATGTCCCAAACATCACAAAACCCTAGGATAGCTGGTGCAAAAAAATTTCACCACTCTCTAATTGGCCCATTTTTCTAGCTTAAAAGCTGGTTAACTCCTAAACCATACCTTAGGGAGTAACTTGACATAGGCATAAATTGAGCTCTTGGTTGACGTTTCCCATGCTTATTTATATTAAATTTACTTGGAAAATAAATTTTTAACACAATGGTTAGGGTATCATACCTCAATTATTTATGAAACCTCTTGAAAATAGGCTTTTTATTCTAGCTCATAGGTTGTGCATGCAAAAACATGATGTAGGTATGCTTTCACGAGTCTTTTGAAAAATGTGATCTTGCCATACTATACTGAGATATGAATTAAATTTTTGATTATATTTAGTTTGTCCTCCAACTCTTAGGGATCTCCCAAAATCACTTCTCGAAGCACATGGGTTGTTTTTGCACTGCACACTTGCTTCACCCTCCAAGACCCACTTTTGTTGAATCTACTCCAAAACCTCTATAACATCCCGATTCTCCCAAAACAAGTTGTAAATAATTATTATCTATCTGGTACACCTCCTTTGTAATTTTGATTCATTCATTATACTCTAGGTGGTGTGTGTAGACACCAAAATTGTGTCTTACGACCCTTGTGACCCGCATCTCATTTCGCAACCTAACCTCATTACCTAAACCTTACACAAGTATTTATTAATTGCCTTGTAATTGATAAATCTACACCACCTTACCTACCACCTCACTTTGCCACTTCATCATGACCTAGCCCTAACCCTAAAACTAACCTAATTAGGACCCATGACTTGGTCTAGACTCACATCCATAACTAATGCCTCCTTACTCGCACCCAAAGCCGACCTTCTAGCCACTTGACCAAGCCCGCAACTGATCTCTCGGGAGAAAAGCAGGGAAGGTGGGCTATTTTACTAAAAATAGCCTACTTTTTCCTAACCGATGCCGGTTCCTACTCGACCGCCGTCGGTTACGCAACCGCCATCGGTTCCCTGTAAATGGGCTTCCCAAACCAAAACAACGGATCGGAATTTCATTTTGGAGATCAGTCGAAGGATTTTTGAATCAAAGGAGAGTCCAAAGCGATTAGCAGAGTCCAGAACTTCACTTGACCAAGCAGAGACGAGTGAAGAAACCAGAAGAGTTGGCAGCCAAGGAGATCAACTTGCATCTTCGTCAAAAAAACCAGTAAGTTATATCTTGCATGTCCTCCATTATAACATTTCTTGTGCTTTTGGAATTGTAATCTTCCCAAATCCGTTCCTGAACCCATTATCTAACGTACCATTGCCTCTAACCCTCATTCCTTAGCTTCTAACCATCCCATTTCTCAATACTATCCAAAAACCAGCCATTACAAATACCACAACCAGCCCAGAAAATCCTAGAACCAACCGGTATCGGTTATCAGTGACCGCCATCGGTTATAGATAACCGGCATCGGTTCCTTTGATCAAAACCAAGAAAAACAGCCTTTCCCCTACCTCAGTTCCACGAAACAATTTAATTGGTACTCTACAGTATTTTGTGTTAATTCATATTAGCAGGGGAACTGACCACCTTCGAAAGGAAGTTTCATACTTCCCTGGGCCCAAGGCGGTTCCCTCATTTATTATCTAATCAAAATCTTGTGGTCTTGTGTTCTTATTTGCAGTAGTCCTTCCAAGACAAAAAGGAGTTCTTCGCAGTCAGCCTGATCTTTCTCTACGGTACGCGCACATCATCTCGACATTCTACAGGTATTCCTCCTAACCCTAACCTTATCTGTTTCTATAAGGAACGAAGCATTTCCGAGTGAAACATTTTGGCACGCCTTAGTGGTGACCTCTGTAGGGTCTCCATATAATGTCTACTGCGGTAAGGCCCTCTAGCATATGTCTATAGTAGGCCACATCCCGACCTGCAACAACTGCTCGTGGCTGGCCCACAACCCCCAACCACCTCTGAAAGCCATATCGGTATACGATCTGTGGCCCTGGCTGCTGGGGTAGCCCTACTGGCCTGATGCATACGATGTGCTCGTATGCCCAACAGTGCAACAAAAAGGTCGAACAAATACCAAATCGCCTCCTCCGGCGATAGCCCCATAACTCCCTGTATAATTGCACCAGATATACTGGTGCCCATGCAAAACAGGTGTGCTCCTCCACCATCTCCAGTAGCACCCCCATCAATGCCCGTGGGAAGCGGCCTCCCTCTGAATCCGGGAGGGCGAAGCAGGTGACCCCTATCATCATCAACACGGCAAGCCGTGTCTCATGTCTGTGTGCGCGGTACATGTCCCCATATCCAATGCTCGCGCTATGATATGTAAGAAGCGCGGCTGCATCCCCAAAAACCTGCAGTATGCTATCCATGGCAGTCTCTGAATCCACCTGGAAAACGGCCTCTCCCTCGATCGGTAGCCGCAGGATGCGATACACATCCTCTAATGTGACGGTCATCTCCCCGGTCGGCAGATGGAACACATTGGCCGCCGGATCCCATCTCTCGATGAGGGCGACCATCAGGCTGTGATCTCTGTCGATCGCTCTGTACCTCTGGACCCCGCCAAGCCCCACCTCGCGCATGATGGCCCAATGCGCCGCAGATATGTGTGGCCTCATCCGACTCAATAGTGGAGGCATCCTATCACGCATCGTCAACTGCTGACGTGCCTGCAAAATCAACCCACATTCTTAGACCCACTCGTTCTAATAACATCTACTTTACCATCTACCCCCTTTTTTTGTAACACCCAAAATCTAACCCCACCCCAACACGCTACCTTACCCACCCGAAACCCAACCTAAAAACCCTAAACCCCATCCTAAACCCAACCCATACCCCGCTCTCTACCTACCCAACCCAACTCAACCCAACCCAACACAACCCACCCCACCAAGTCACCCTACCCACCTTCAAACCCTATCAACCCAACACCCTAAACCCCACCCATACCCCGACTCTCTACCTACCCAACCCAACACAACCCACCCCACCAAGTCACCCTATCCACCTTCAAACCAACACCATACACCCTAAAAACCACTCCCAACCCAACCCAACACCCCAACACCATACACCCCAAAACCCAACCCAAAACCCACCCACAACCCAAAACAAACAAACCATCCCCAACCCAACCCCACACCCACCCCCAACCCAACCCAACCCCTACATAAACCCACAACCGGCGCCGGTCGATACATCACCGACGCCGGTCACCAACAACTGTACCCTTTCCTAAACTTTAGCGACCGATGCCGGTCGCTTAGTGACCGACATCGGTCACTGTTCTCTCCCGGAGCCGAACCCCCGCGCGGCCCCCAAACTCATTTTTTTACCTATTTCTACCCATTCACCCACCCAAAAACCCTAAAATTTTACACACCTAGCCGCCTTAGCCTATCTAACCTATCTACCCTCTCCCTTTCTCAAATTACCTCCATTTACCCATTATTTCCTACAAAATACAAATTCCTACCCAAATCCCAAAAACACCATAAATCAACCAAATCACCAAATTAAAGAGTTTAGAACCTACCGGTACGACGACACGTCGTCGTGGTGGGATGGGTGGTGGCGGTCCAGCTGGTCCAGCCCCTCCAGCTCCTCCTGCCTGTGCCATGGCTCCAATCCTGATCTGCTGGGTCCCCGGTCAATCACCTGCTGCCTCCTCAACTATTCGGGCCCACTATCAACTCTCTCCGCCAATCAAATAGCTCCACCTCACTCAATACCCCTCCAAATCAACTCTCCACGTCAGACAAGTCAATTTTGGATTACAAATAACAAAAGTGACAATGACAGGCCGTATGTTTCTTTTTATAGGTATTTCGACCTACACCGATGTCGGTTTCCTTTCTGCCCTAGGAAACCGGTATCGGTCCCTTAACCGATATCGGTCATGATGAATCGACGTCGGTCTGATACCCCTTTTACCCCATTCTTTGCCGTTCCTTATTCCTTGCCTCTTTTTCACCAATATCGCCTCTGTCCGGCCCAACCCAAGGCCTCGCCCTACCAATTGGCCCGACCTAAGGCCTCAACCTACCATTTGGCCCGACCCAAGGCCTCGCCCCACTTATTTGGCCCGACCCAAGGCCTCGCCCCACTTATTTGGCCCGACCCAAGGCCTCAACCTACCTATTTGGCCCGACCCAAGGCCTCGCCCCACTTATTTGGCCCGACCCAAGGCCTCGCCCTACCAATTGGCCCGACCCAAGGCCTCAACCTACCTATTTGGCCCGACCCAAGGCCTCGCCCTACCAATTGGCCCGACCCAAGGCCTCAACCTACCTATTTGGCCCGACCCAAGGCCTCGCCCTACCAATTGGCCCGACCCAAGGCCTCGCCCTACCAATTGGCCCGACCCAAGGCCTCAACCTACCTATTGGCCCGACCCAAGGCCTCGCCCTACCAATTGGCCCGACCCAAGGCCTCAACCTACCTAATTGGCCCGACCCAAGGCCTCGCCCTACCAATTGGCCCGACCCAAGGCCTCGCCCTACCAATTGGCCCGACCCAAGGCCTCAACCTACCTATTTGGCCCGACCCAAGGCCTCGCCCTACCAATTGGCCCGACCCAAGGCCTCAACCTACCTAATTGGCCCGACCCAAGGCCTCGCCCTACCAATTGGCCCGACCCAAGGCCTCAACCTACCTATTTGGCCCGACCCAAGGCCTCGCCCTACCAATTGGCCCGACCCAAGGCCTCGCCTACCAATTGGCCCGACCCAAGGCCTCAACCTACCTATTTGGCCCGACCCAAGGCCTCGCCCTACCAATTGGCCCGACCCAAGGCCTCAACCTACCTAATTGGCCCGACCCAAGGCCTCGCCCTACCAATTGGCCCGACCCAAGGCCTCAACCTACCTATTTGGCCCGACCCAAGGCCTCGCCTTAACCATTTGGCCCGACCCAAGGCCTCAACCTACCTAATTGGCCCGACCCAAGGCCTCGCCCTACCAATTGGCCCGACCCAAGGCCTCAACCTACCTATTTGGCCCGACCCAAGGCCTCGCCCTACCAATTGGCCCGACCCAAGGCCTCAACCTACCTATTTGGCCCGACCCAAGGCCTCGCCCCACTTATTTGGCCCGACCCAAGGCCTCGCCCTACCAATTGGCCCGACCCAAGGCCTCAACCTACCTAATTGGCCCGACCCAAGGCCTCGCCCTACCAATTGGCCCGACCCAAGGCCTCAACCCACTTATTTGGGCTGACCCATGGCCACCACCCAACAACTTGGCCCGACCCAAGGCCGCATCACTTCCATACTATACCCACAATCACCGTTTTATTTTATCCATCCATCCTGTACCTTGTGTTTCATCGAGCTCACTTGTTCGTGTTTTAGCATGATTAGGGTCCTTGACTTGATCTGTCGACCAACTTTGCCTAGACCTAGACCGTGACGTTTATCTCAACCAAACCAACCATTTGGTACTGCCGAACATGCCTAAACGTTCCTGTACCTTACCTGTTATATACCCTGGAGCTACTTCCTATGCCTTGGATACCAGGATTATATCACCCTTGTTTGGATAAACTATCGACCTTTGCCTATACATTGCTGGTTTGCTAGTCAAATCATGTACCCTAGTCGTACTATTGCATTTCAACATGCGTCTGCTTCCTTGGACCTACCGCACCACCTTACCATCCTCTCTACAACATTTACCTTTTATCAACCCTATCCCTGATTTCCCGTTCGCTCAATCTGTGCTAGATTTGAGGGGGATTACCTATATCCTTAACATGAGAAACCACTTCATATTATTGTCCGCGCAGCTTTACAGAACAAGCTACACGACAATAAGGGGCTAATGTAGACACCAAAATTGTGTCTTACGACCCCTTGTGACCCGCATCTCATTTCGCAACCTAACCTCATTACCTAAACCTTACACAAGTATTTATTAATTGCCTTGTAATTGATAAATCTACACCACCTTACCTACCACCTCACTTTGCCACTTCATCATGACCTAGCCCTAACCCTAAAACTAACCTAATTAGGACCCATGACTTGGTCTAGACTCACATCCATAACTAATGCCTCCTTACTCGCACCCAAAGCCGACATTCTAGCCACCTGACCAAGCCCGCAACTGATCTCTCGGGAGAAAAGCAGGGAAGGTGGGCTATTTTACTAAAAATAGCCTACTTTTTCCTAACCGATGCCGGTTCCTACTCGACCGCCGTCGGTTACGCAACCGCCATCGGTTCCCTGTAAATGGGCTTCCCAAACCAAAACAACGGATCGGAATTTCATTTTGGAGATCAGTCGAAGGATTTTTAATCAAAGGAGAGTCCAAAGCGATTAGCAGAGTCCAGAACTTCACTTGACCAAGCAGAGACGAGTGAAGAAACCAGAAGAGTTGGCAGCCAAGGAGATCAACTTGCATCTTCATCAAAAAAACCAGTAAGTTATATCTTGCATGTCCTCCATTATAACATTTCTTGTGCTTTTGGAATTGTAATCTTCCCAAATCCGTTCCAGAACCCATTATCTAACGTACCATTGCCTCTAACCCTCATTCCTTAGCTTCTAACCATCCCATTTCTCAATACTATTCAAAAACCAGCCATTACAAATACCACAACCAGCCCGAGAAAATCCTAGAACTAACCGGTATCGGTTATCAAGTGACCGCCATCGGTTATAGATAACCGCATCGGTTCCTTTGATCAAAACCAAGAAAAACAGCCTTTCCCTACCCGGTTCCACGAAACAATTTAATTGGTACTCTACAAAGTATTTTGTGTTAATTCATATTAGCAGGGGAATCGACCACCTTTGAAAGGAAGTTTCATACTTCCTGGCCCAAGGCGTTCCCTCATTTATTATCTAATCAAAATCTTGTGGTCTTGTGTTCTTATTTGCAGTAGTCCTTCCAAGACAAAAAGGAGTTCTTCTTGATCATCACTTGATCTTTCTCTACTGATGCGCACATCATCTCGACATTCTATAGGTATTCCTCCTAACCCTAACCTTATCTCTGTTTCTATAAGGAACGAAGCATTTCCGAGTGAAACAAAGGTGTGCACTAACCATAGGAAGACAAGAGAAAAGTATTATCTAAAGCTTCTTAGAGATCCTATCTTGGAAGATCTTATCTAGAAGTGATTAAATGTACTTTATATCCATAAATAACATATGGGAATGATGACACAACACATTGGACCACTTTGAATTATAGAAAAAGATAGCTACATGGGTACGATGATCTAGAGAAGGGCTTGGGATAAAATTTAAGTGAAAATTTTCATTCTGAGTACGATTGTCCACGCTTTCAAGCTTGAATTTTTCCCTTGAAAATTATCCACGATAATAGTTGGATATAAATTTGGGACATGTTGTGGATAAATAAAAATGAGGATATAACATGAGAACTCTAGAATCTTAATTTCAATTCTTGGGCCAATGCCTTATCCATTGGGATTAAGGGATCGTTTCTTCCAAACACACACACAAACATGTGGAAGGTAAACACACAAAAGGATGCTAACAACACATGATGGAAAAAGGGAAATTATATTACAAGGGTGGGATATTTACAGAGGTGGGGAAAGAATATACACATACCCAACAATGGGTTGGGAAAATTACATGCCATCATGGAACAATGGACTAAAATATGACCTTTGAGGCACAAAAATCATTATCTGATCATACCATGCTCCTATGATGGATTTTCATGGTTTAAGAATAAGTATACCAATCATGATTCCATCTTCATACTCATACTCCATAGAGAACATTATTACATCTAATGAAAACGTCGTTATCTTCTCAAAAATATTGCATCTTGATGCTTTATTTTGATGTCCTACGATCATGAGACACCATTTCTCCATGTCCTCAGGAGTGGGAAAATTTATCTTGTCATGAAAACATCCTTCATAATTTAGTTGCAGTATGAAAAAATCTATTAAATTAGTGAGGAACTTTGAGGAAGTGAGAAAAAATGATTTTCTTCCCCTTTACTAGCTTCCTTGTACATCTCACTCCGCTGCTATGAGCAAGTAGCTTCAAAGATAGAGGTTATATCATTGAGATAGAGGCCTTCATCATTCTCAGGAAAATTTTGCAATATAGGAACATGTTCAAGACACATTGGGGCTTTGGGAATGGTGAGTGTAATCTGATTTTTAACTTTCTCACAAGATTCATGCGCATCCTTTATTTGTTACTTAGAACAAATTTTATCTATATCCATTCACTCAACATTGGTTTTGGCATAATTCTCACAATTGTAATCCTTGATTTGATCATAGAGGATTCTTCCTTCTTGAGTGAACTATGCAACATGATTTATTTTCCTATATTGGTGGAACATCCAATAGTGGTGAGTTTCTCTTGAATGAATTCACAAATTAGATCCACATTTTCCCCACAATATCCCTTCATTTCACAGATGTCATCTTCAAAATGGGGAGTATTCATATGAAATTCAAGAAGCTTCCTTCTCTTGCACTTATGATAGTCTTCACACTCCCTCTCATCAACCAAGGAATTAGGGATTTCATCAATCTCATCCATATGTTCCATCTCAAGTATCAAACATTGGCATATAGAAGTGAGCAACATAAGTTAATTCATGCATGTATTGAATTTCCATGACCCAAGTTAGGAACTTGAGACTGAGTTGAGCGTCTTTAATATCTTCCACAACCTTCAAGATGTTTTATATAGGTAAATATTTTGAGATTTCCATATACTCATCTTTATCCTTATCGGAAGAATATATGCATTGTGTCTCCATGAGGGGGTTAAGAATATGTTCCATACATGTCCATGCTTCATTTTAAACATCCTCATTTATTTCCTCTATGTTTCTTGTCATCCAAGGCTCTCCCTCTTGTAAGTATGGGCATGTGTGATTCTCAAAATTTTATTACAACGATTAGAGATCCATGTTTTGTGGGAAGGGCACTCCTTCGAGATTGAAATCCATTTCATAATCATCTTGATGGGAAGCATAGGAAAATGTTGGGGAAGTAATAAGGGAAAGGTTTTCAACTCTATCTTGACCTTCCATTATTATATCCTCTTTCTCATATGGGAAATTTGAGACTTCACATTTACTGAGATGATAATTTTTCTCCTTGGGTTAGAAGAGGTTGTGTTCTAATTATTCATTATCCTTGGCTTTAACAAGGAAGTGGAACTATTCCATTCAATCATATGTGATTGAATCAAGAATAGAATTTGATTCTTCAATTGCCTCTATCTCATTATTCAACATCTCATCATTTGAAAAGTCAAAATTGGAAAGAAAATTATCCATGAATACCTTGCATTCATCATCTTGAGTCCAAAGTGAAGGATGGATTTCTTTCACTTATTCACATATCTCCATTCCATCATTAATTGAAAGATCAAAATTTGAAAGGAGATTATCCATGATTACCTTGAACTCATCATCTGGTACTTCTTCATTGTTGGTGGAGTATTTGAAAATAATTGATTCTTCCTCTCTTGAATCCATTATTCCAAGAATATTCTAGGTATGAATAATTCATAATGAAAAAATTCATTAGGATCCTCATTCATAGGAAATGTCTCCTCTTCTTCCTCCACTCGATGAAGTTATTCAAGATGTTCATATCTTCTTTGTAATGCCAATGCATATTTCCAAACTTCATGATAGGCCTCAGGATGAGAATTTCCTTCTTTTTCACTCAAAAGTCTTTCACGCAAATTCTATTCTCAAAATATCCATTTCTTCATCACCATATGCAAGAAAATCATCTAGAGGGAGGGAGATGAAGGAAAATGTTCTGAGATTGATAATGAGTTATGTAAATTTGAAAATTTTACCTTCAATGTATTCTACACCATCGTGTCATTCATACAAAATTTTATATCTCTTATGTATCTTTTTCATCCATCTCTTGGATTCTTGATTGTCGGCAGTGGTGATTACCTTTTTCTTTCCTTTAACAATAATTTTCTTGAATCGAAGCCACCATGACTTGATGATGGGATCTTCACAAAAATTAATTTTTGCATTATAGAAAGTATTTTTTGGCTACTACAGAGATGTTATGAACCTTCTTTCCTTAAAATTTCTTTGATTTACAAGAGATGTTCTAGAATGATGGCTAATAAAAAATTTACAATTCTCGGCAATCCTCTTCTTCTTCTTCTTCATTGTCACTCATTGATACTTCAATCTAGTCTTGAAATTTCCTTATTGTGTTTGAGAAAAAGATGTGACAGGGGTTTTTTCCTTTATGGATTCACCTTAAAAATGATTCTTATTTGAAATATGATTTCTATTTTTGAATATATAATTTTTTTATGTTTTTGGGTAGAGATAATTTTGGGTTCACTTGGGAAAATCTCTCCTCAACTAAGTCACAAAAACTATTTGTAATAAAAATTTCAGTTGGGAGGTGTCTCCACGAACATTCATGGGGCTACACCCCTCTGCATTGAATGATTCATCTCTAATTATTGAATATAACTAATCTAATCCTAAACTAAATGTTTTGGGCTAGCCAAATTGGCCAATGATCTTATAGAGGCACTCCATTAAACCTATGGAAAAGTTCTTATATGGGGTATAAGGGAGGAAATCACATAAATTAGGGGGAGGAGAGAAATCGGGAAAGGAAGGTTATTTCCATGAGTAGGCCAATCTTTGAGTTCACACCTAGTAACCAGAGTAGTTCAACATTCAATATAGAAGAAAGAAATAATGAAGCTACCCGGTGAGACAAAAAAAAACCCACATAGAAAAATAATTCTTTGAGGCACATTCATTGAATATATAAATCTATATTTAATAACCATGCTTACAATGTGCATATAAGAGGAAGATAAGAAACATGAGAAATGGAAGAAAAGTAAAATTTTTATTAGTGGTAAAAAGAGGGTTAAGGGGACCCTACCCCGTACATCAAGAAAGCTCCATGAGAGTAGATAAAGCCAATTATAATAACATAAAAAAACCATATTATAAAATTTCATAGTAATAAGGGCACTTAGGAGCCCATATAGTGATACTAACAACAACAAAAACCATAGTGAAACTAACAACATCGAAGGAACTAATAGCCATAGACAGAGATAGTTAAAAAAAAAAATCACCCCACACCAAATTCATTTGTAGGATTTTTCAAGCCCCTCCAAAGCACCTTAGCCCATTATTTTGCAAGAGCATCAATATTAACAGCCAAAGATCCTAGGTCTAAACCATCCGGGGTTGCCTTCCATTTCCTTCCTTGACTATCCATAGCACAATAAGAATTGGCAAGATGCCCTAGAGTTTGAAGGTGTAGCAGGTCGACTTAACAGTCATGATGCTCCATTCCATATAGCTATGGAGGATAGCTTTAACCTGATCCATATCCCTGGTTATGGCCCCAAAGTTGGCCTTTAGGATCTCAATCTCGCCACCCTACCCATTGCTAACAGCTTCCTACACCTGCTCCTTCATCTTGTGCCAATCATTAAAAAGAAACTAGACCAAGCTCTTAGTGAGCCACATGTCCCCCTTGAGCTCATCGATATCAACCACCATCCTGGCCAAGTGATTTTCCCCTTTGATCGAGCTGACATGACCCATAGCCTCATAGTGTTGTTCTAATTGAGCATTTATAGGAGTTAGGGCACCCTGTTTGCTAGACTCACCCTTAGTGTTTGGCTCAGTGCTCGGGTCTGCTTAGATTTTAGATCCTTTAGGTTTTGGGCTATGACCACCTCCACCTCATCCTCTTTCATGTTGCCATCTAGAGAATATTCATCATCACTTGAATCCTCCTCCTCCGAATCAGACCCCGAACCATCCGCATAAGCTTCCAAAGCCAGCTTGAGAGAACCATTTTTTCAATTTCTAGGGCTACCCTTTTGACAAGGGCAAGGATAAATCCCTGGTGGAGAGGGACAGAGATCCTATGTGATTTAAAATACAAAATAGAGGCACACAAAGAATGATATAAGAAATAGGGAAAATAAAAGCCTGTCCCCATCTAAAATGGTTTAGCATTGGGAGGTGGTAAGCATAAATACATTTGTGGTAGCCTTCTAGGGTTAAGAATTGAATTAAGGTGAGAGCCACCTCATCAAATGGTTTAGGTAAATACATTCTAAGGTAGCCAGCAAAATGGGAGGTGAGATTCTCATTACCTTTAAGAAACAAATTTAGTTCTTCAGAGGCTTCCTTCTTCGGTTTGTAGACCTCCCTCCCCACTACTGAGAATGCCCATAAATTTAGCCACTAAATCCACAGTGATCTCTAGACTGATCCCTTTCATCTCAACAACAACACCTTTTTGTTCACTTTCCATGTGCTAGCAAAGTATTTGTTGAGATTCTTGTAGTGCCCTTCAAAGATTTTCAGAAAGGGGGTAAAACCCTTGCTATCAAATAGGGACATAACATTGGGAGTGACCCCAGCGAGGTCATCAGGTTCAGTCGTTATGAGATCCCCACCCATTCCACTAAACAATAAATGCCTCTTCACAAAATGACTCAGAAACCAGAGAGCCGAGAGCTTACTCACACACCACAAAATGATCCTACAGTAGCGGTTACCATATAGAGTTCTCAAAAAATACATGAAAATCACAACCCAGATCTTCTCATAATTAAGAAATAAATGTAAATTCATCATACATTAAAAAATCATGACAGGAGAGACACCGCATGAAGAGACCTTATACGTGAGCATTAGTGTCTTTTAATAAGTGTGCCCACACCTTGGGATTGAGAATTTCCACCTACCTCAAAATTTTAAAATCATTCCCATTAACCCCCATATTAGAAAGGAAATCCACCATGACATTTTCTTTCCTATACTCATGTTTGAAGGAGATAAAATTAAAATAATGGGCCATTTTATTAATACTCTTAATAGAGTTAAAATTGGCAATAGAGATGGGACCTTTCTTATTTATGTTGTTAATTATGTTCAGGGAGTCACCTTCCACTTCCAGATTAACAAATTTGTGTTGAAGAGCTATAGATAGACCCCAAAAGACCCCAACAGCTTCAACAACATTATTAGTTTGAGTGCCCAAATTGTAGAAGTATCCAAGAATAAAACTTCCTTCAAAATCATGAAAGACCCCACCACAGCCAACACGACCAGGATTTCCTTTGGAGGTGCCATCAAAGTTTAATTTTAAACAATCCTTGCTAGGTTTGACCCATCCATTTAGTCTAGGGTTCAGACCAGGGGGCCTAAGGGTAGAAGGTCCCAAACCCCACTTTAAGGAGAAACAAGATTCATGCTGAGAGAAAGACTTCTTTTGGGAGTTCAAGATAGAGAAGTTAGCAAGGATGGATCTCACAGGGCTCCAATTTTAACATGGGATTATTTTTTTCCTTTAAAGATTATTCTATTTCTTTCCTTCCATATTTCCCAAGCCAAATGTATTATAGAGAAAATCCATAAGAACTTCAGACCTTGGCTCTTAAAAGGACTAGTCCATTAGATCCACAACAATTTTATGGAGTCCGGGAAGACCTAGTTGACATCAAAGATGTTAAGGATGGTTTCCCTAACTGAAACAAGGAAGGGACAGTTAAGGAACAAGTGTGAGGCATCTTCACAATCAAATTCACACAAAACACATCTATTAACCATGTGGAAATTTCTCTTGTTCAAATTTCCAACAGTTAGAATCTTATCATGGATAACCAACCACCAAAACATATTAATCTTGGGGATTAATTATTTGATCCATATGCTTCCCCAATTAAAATTATCACCTATCTCCTCCTCATGAAAGAAAGAGTGGTAGGCACTTTTGACCGAGAAAATACCATTTTCTTCCTTAGACTAGTATAAGCTATCTTCAACAGGATTCTCTCTATTAATAATAACTCCTCTTAATTTGTTGTTAATAGAAGAGATCTCTAAGCTGTTAGAATGATCCAAAGATATGGTTTTCCACTATCCCAAAGGATCGTCCAAATTGAAGTAATCTCTAACCTTAGTCCCATATTTGGACACAAAGTCTTTGTAGATAGTAGGGAAAATAGTCTTGAGAGGAAAATTCTCAGCCAGTTGTCCTCCCAGAAGTTAATGGTGTGACCATTTCCAACAAGCCATTTACATCCTTCATATAACACATGTTTAGCCCAATTTAAGGACTTCCAGAAGCATGAAGAAGCATTAGAGTTTTGGGTAAAAAAGCACCATTCATTAGCAGGCAGGTTAGGCCATTATTTGCATCTTATGATATCGGTCTAGACACTATCTTCCTTTAATAGTCTCCAACTCATTTTGGCTAGCATATCTTTATTCATTTTAGTCCAATATCTGATACCAAGGCCACCAAATTTTTGGGGAAAAAAACCTTATCCCAAGAAATTAGAGGAATTATGTCTTTTGATTCAACTCCACTCCATAGAAATATTTTTTGTATGCTCTCCATCTTGCATGCAATATTAGAGGGTAATCTATAGATAGACATCATATAAACTGGTAAATTCTATATAGAGCATTTAAGGACAACTTTTCCCACTTGAGATAGAAGCTAACCTTTCCACCCTTTAAGTTTCTTCATAAATCTATCGATTAAGAAATTCCATTCAACATTATTTGGTTTTTCCATCCCATTAAGCATACCAAGGTATGTGGTTAGGATGGTTTTTGAGGGAAACCAAGAATACCAGAAATTTTGATGCTTGTTCTTTCAATGTTATTGATAAAGAAGAAAAATCTTTTCATATAGTTTATCAATTGATTCAAAGCTTCTTAATAATCCATCATTAACTTCTTGAATTCTCTAGCCTCAGGGATAGAAGGAACTCCTATCAACATGGTATCATCCAAAAAATGTTGATGATAAAACCTTGACAGATTTACCACATGAGAGATGCCTCTTATTCTACTCTCCATGGTAGCCTTATTAAGAGTTCTACTTAGGGTTTCGGCCAAAATAATGAAGAGAAAGGGTGAGATAGGATCACCTTATCTTAAACCACATGTGCTGTTAAAATAACCATAAGGAGTCCCATTAACCAGGAATGAGAACTTGGTAGTGGAAATACAAGATAGAATCATCTCCTTAAAATCCTCACCAAAGCCAAATCTTGAGAGAATCTTCAGAAGGAAAGACCAAGAGACTCTGTCATAGGGTTTTTCCATATCTAGCTTCTTGAGCACATGACTTCTTTCTTGTTAGTTTTCATAGAGTGGAGGGTCTCCTGTATGGTGATAATTCCATCTTGAATATGTCTACCCATAACAAAACCTCCCTACTGATCAGAGATAATTGAAGGTAGCATAACTTGGATTCTTAAGGCCAAATTTTTTAGCACATTTTATAAACACAGTTGCAAAGACTTATGGGCCTAAAATTTTTTAACTCTGTAGGATCATGATTCTTAGGAACCAAAGTCAGAAAAGTGCTATTTAGCTCATGTAGCATATTTTTGTTCTTGAAAAATCCTGGATAGCACTACAAATATCATCTCTCACAATATCCAAAAAAATTGAAAGAAGAAATCTGAGAAACCATCAGGTCCCGAAGCTTTATCAGGGTTTAGATATTTGACCATGAATTCATTTTCTTCCATCGAATGTATTTTAGTGAGCATGAGGTTGTCATCATCATTTATCAGACGGAGATCACGTCAAGAAACTACTCTTCCTTAGTGTTGTTAGGAACCCGAGAAGAGGTCGAAGCTTTCGAAGAAAGAACACGCCTCTTGTTGAATTTTCTCAGAGTCATTGAGCATAACTCCCTCTCTATTTTTTATGCTTATAATTATATTAGAGATCCTCCTTTTGAGAGTAGAGATATGAAATAAATTTGTGTTATTGTCACCCTCTTTAAGCTAAAGGGCTCTAGATTTCTGTTTCCAAAAAAATTCCTCCTTCCGGAGGATGTTATGATACTCAACTAGTAAATCCTTCTCATTATTTTGGGTAAATATAGAATTGCAAACCTCCGGTGACTCCAAATATTTTTGGAGCGAAGAAATCTCCTTATCCAGGGATTGCTTTTTTTGAAAATGTTGCCAAAATATTTTTTATTCCATTCTTTCAGTTTTTTTAACATGAGCAAGATTTTTAACAATTCTGAATAAATTTGTACCTTTTATTTTTATATTCCACCACCCCTTCACCAGCTCAGTAATATCCTCATCAAGTAGCCACATCTTTTCAAATTTGAAAGGGACTCTCCTCCTATCATTAGCCTTGATCTGGAATAGGATAGGATTATGATCAGATCCTATGTGAGGAAGGGAAAACATCTTGGCTTCTTTGTTCAACCAACCCCAAGAGATTAGCGCTCTGTCAAGTTTAACTCGAATCAACTAGTTACCCTTCCTTCTATTAGTTAAAGTAAATCTACTTCCTCTAAGCTCAAAATCCATAAGATTATTGAGGGAAATAAAATCTTTAAGGTCTTCCATACTTTCGGTGAGATTTTGAAGAAAAGTAACTTTCATTTCATGTGTATAGAGGAGTAAAAAGCTTCAATCAAGCTACCACGATTCACAATTACTACAAAGAATTTATAAATTTCAAGATCCTTTGGAATGGAGAAGCCATACCAATTTATAGCAATGTGAATTGAATCTTTGCCTACCCCCACATGACTCTTCATTTTCTCATTCAACTTGTGACTTTTCACCTTCCTAGGAAGTGAGAAATAAGTTCCCTTTTTTATAAATTAAAGGGAATTTTACAATGTTAATTTATAAAGTCACTTAAGTGAATGAGACAAAATACAATGATTACACCCAACAAAGAATTAAAAAGGAGAGAGAAATAAGAGGGGGAAAGAGGGAAGAAGGGATAGATTGTCATATTTGATGAATAAGCTCCTCGCTATGATGAACCTTATCTTGAAACATTCCTCCTGATGGTGGATCTTTGGAGCAGGTTCCTTTTCCTTGAATTCCTTAATGAATTGAGCTATCACAGTTGTAATGTTATCTTCCTCTAGAATTAAAACACAAACTAATACCTCTGTCCATGTCTCAGGGAAACTAATGATCCTTTTACATTGATGAAGCCATTATTTTTGATCCATTGTAATTATAACAACACAAATTTTGATACCAAATAGGGACTCTAAATTTTCTTTATTGAAGGAAAGAGAGTCACCTACCTCCTTCTTGACCATCTCTTGAAATGCAATGATGAGTTCTTCTGATGATGATTCCTCAATGAGTGGAGGGAACTCAAATCTTTGAACACAATGGTAGACTTCATTCAAGATTCCGAGAAACATTGCATCTGCAAGAGTCTAATTTAGATATGGAATTCTTGAGCATTGCATATAGTGTATCTATGATGCAGATCCAAACATGAGAAAAGTATTTGGTAATTGATGCAAACACTTCCTTTCTCACAAGGATGTGAGAATCAAAATAAATCATTTCAAAAACTAGTGGGAGTACCTCCTCCAAATGATTGACCTCTTTTACAAACATTTCCTTTGTCTCATTTACTCTAGGCAATGTTGCATGAGAATACTTGGATGAGAGAAACAATTTTTGAACACAATGCTTTGCCTTTCTCAATGATTTCCTCAATCCACTTCTCATTGGATTTCCCCACATAATGTATTCATGTGCTTTATTTATTTCCTTGGGGTTAATACTTTGGTGATTTGAGGGACATCTTGGATTACATGGGGAGATGTTGATTTAGCCCCTAAGAAGAGTTGAATGTATGCTTTGAAGAATTTTACATGACATTCCAATTGCACAATGGTTCACTTGTTTTCTCCAGTTTGAGAAAGAATATGAGAATATGAATCTTTGAATAGGTGAGTTGCACCCTTGTGAGAATATTGACCCAATGAGATACGGGTCAACTCATAGTCGATTGGTATCATTTCCTCCATGGGCTTATCAGTCTTAGGCCTAACAATCTCAACATACTAGTTACTTGAGGTGCCATTGAAGAAGTGGGAAGTTATATAGAAATTATTTATTCACTTGGTCTTAAAAATTCTATAGATTTCTGTGAGACATGGAATGGAAACGAGTTGTGTTTTTATTTTCCCAATTTTGAGTATTTCTTAAATCCATGGAAACAGATCGTCATGATTTTCCACAATGTCAGTCACCAGAGTACTTATAGAATCTTTTCATAGAGTCAAATATTGATCACCTTGAGGGAGATATTACCCTTGAGAAAACATATCGTGCTGCTTGTGCAGAGAAATATATTTCTATGGATTACCTCTTCTTATCTTGATAAGCTCAATCGAATAACTCTCCTTCGCTCACTTAACCATATCTTCTAGCTCATTGGGCTCACTAGCTTAGCTTGTTTTGAATCAATTAACTAAGGGAGAGCATATTATTTAACCTCACCTAATATTTACAAATTATAACCTCGTGGATATTTTGATTTTGTTTGATAATCATTAGATTACACGATGTCCATGGGTTTCACTTGTTGCACCTTGTGGTGTTTTGTCTTGCTCCTGTGCACAAATTGGATGCCTCAATACCTTTATGAAGGATGAAATGATTTTTTTGAGAAATGAAACCATCTAGAAACCCTATGAAGATGACCAAAATTAGTGAGATATCCGAGAATGAGTCTACTATAACTTTTGCACCTAAAACTAGAACTTTCTATTTTTAGGCTTTGGTCTCAGGAGATACTATTTTAGGTAGTGTTGCTCTTTTATACGTATATTAGCACAAAGAGGTTCTCATTATGTTTAGATAATTCCTAGAAATGTTTTATGACTAACTTCAATAAATTTCTATTTTTGAAATTTTATTTTTACTTTTTTATTATTACTTTTTTATTTCAACCAATGTGCCCTATTTTTCCATTTCGTGATTTTTCAAGGTGTTTTATCTTATGGAAGTTTTCACTTTGTTTAGGAAAATTGATTAAAATAGTAAGTGAAAACCAAAAAAACTTAATTTTTTAGAATATCGTCTTCTACTCCCAAGTTTGATGAAAAACATTGTCTTCGTTTTGGGTTTTTCTTCCTCGGATGCTCTCTATAAAATTTAGATTAACCTACTATCCAGATCAAAGAAAATGACGAGAAGAATAGTTTAGGAAATAAAAATTCAAATGGATTCCATAAAAAATCTTATATTTTTCCATAAATTTATTTTTTTCATCATTAAGGCACCTAGGACAATAATTTTAGTTGAAATCTAGCTTGGGGTTTGTAAGATATGAGTGTTTCTTCATTTTGGCTCATAAGGGTTTTTGGAAAAAATGAGCAAGGTAACAACTACAAAAGCAAGGTTTTTGAGTGGTAGAAAAATGGAGGATTTAAAATAGATGAGGTAGGAAATGTAAAAGGAAGGAAAGTTTTAGTAATGGAAGAGATGAATATAATCTAGTAGTAAGGGTTTTTTGTGCGTGTGTGCAAGAAGAAATGGAAGCAACAACAAAACTAAAAATTTACAAATTTTACCAAATTGAGAATGTGCACACTTTTTTGTCCCAAAAATCCCAAAAATTTGTGATATTTGGTGTAAAAATTTCAACCCCTTCCCATTGTTCCACTTGTCATTTCTTGATTCGTCGAGGCGGGACAAAGGAGTAGAAAAAAAGACCGATAGACACCTTCCCAGGGTCATATGGGTTTTGAGGGGATAAAAAGGGAGGGGTTTCATTTTTGTGTCCCAAAAATCCTAAATGTTTAGGATGGTTTGTGCACAAAAGTGTAACCCTCTTTTATAGGTCCATGTGGCACTTTGTGGTTGAGTGAGGCTTGGGGTTAGAAATTAGTACATAGTGGCTAAAATGACCATTTTGAGCTCAAAAATGGTTGTATCAAGATCCACAGGGCCACATGGGAGGGGGGCACACTTTTTTTGTCCCAAATATATTAAAAATTTGGGATGGTTGGTGCACAAAATTTTTCCACTCTCTGATTGAACCATTTTTCTAACTTGAAAATTGGCTCAC
Organism: Taxus wallichiana var. yunnanensis; assembly: GCA_018340775.1. Classification (NCBI taxonomy): domain Eukaryota; kingdom Viridiplantae; phylum Streptophyta; class Pinopsida; order Cupressales; family Taxaceae; genus Taxus; species Taxus wallichiana. The sequence continues at coordinate 268,889,189 of CM031236.1, read as the reverse complement.
TCCTAAACCATACCTTGGGAGAAACTTAGAGAGACATAACATGAGCTCTGAAGGATTTTTCCCACACTTATTTATATTAAATTAATTATAAAAGGATTTTTGAACATTATGGTGGGGGTATCATACCTTTATTCTTCGTGCAACCTCCTAAAACATTTTTTTTAATTATGACTCATAGGTTGTGCATGAGGAAAACAAGATGTGGGTAGAATTGCTCGAGTCTTGTGAAAAATTTGAGACCACCATCCTATAGGTATATGAATTAAATTTATGATGATATTTATTTTCCCTCTAACTCTTTAGGGACCTCCCAAAATCACTTCTCAAATCTTAATGGTTGTTTTTGCATTGCACCCTCCTTCACCCTCCAAGACCAAATTTTGCTGAATCTACTCAAAAACCTCGGAACTTCTAAGATTCTCCCAAAACCAGTTTCAAAAATTATTATCTCTATCATACACCTCATTGATGAGTTTGAGTATTTCATTCCTCTCTATGCAGTGAGCATCAACCTTAGGAAAACTAGAGAAAATCCTTTTTGAAGCTTCTCAAATAGTATTTCTAGGAAGATTTTATCTTATAAGTACTTGAATGTAATTGATATCCCTAAATAACCTATGGACATGATGAAACAACACATTCAACCACTTGTAAGTATATAAAAGGACCTGGTATGGGAGTAGGATGATTTGGAGAAGCTCTCGGGATGAATTTTAAGAGAAAATTTTCATGGTAGGGTATGATTGTCATGCTTTCAAGATTTAATTTTTCCCTTGGAAAAGATCATGAAAACAATTACATAGAAAGTATATATGATTTATTCATCCTTCGGTGGGGTAATTTATAAGATTTCTCAAATATTTTTTGTATCTACTTTAATGTCTTGGGATGAAATGAAATAACCCAACAATTTACCTCCTATGACTCGAACACATATTTTGATGGATTTAGAGTTATGTCGTATTCAATTAAACATGAAAGAATAATCCAAAAACTTTAGGCTGATCACCCCACTTTTTAATATTTTTCTAGGATATCATCAACATATGTCTCCAGAATCTTGTCAATGAGATCGTGGAAAATATATATCATGGCCTATTGATACGTGGCTCCAACATTCTTCAAACCAAATGACATAACGACATAAAAAAATTTCCCCAAGGAGTAGTAAAGGTAGTCTTAGTTTGATCCTCCTTAGATATTTTTATTTAGTTATACCTAGAAAATCCATCCATGAAAGACAATAACTCATACCCATTTATTGCATTAACAATGATGTCAATAGAAGGCAATGTGAAATCATTCTTGGGGAAGGCTTTATTGATGTCTCTCAAGTCAATGAAATTCCATATTTTCCCGTTATTTTTAAGGATGCGACAATTTTGGACAACCACATGGAGTAATCCACTTGCTTCATATAAAATACCTGAAGAAGCTTCATCACTTCCTCTTTGACCATTAAAGCAACCTTAGGTTTTATAGGTCTTAACTTCTATTTTTTAGGTTTTACATCAAGCTTAGTGACTAAGTTGTGAACCACTACATTTGGAGTGACACCTATAATATCCTTATAACTAAATGAAAATGTATTGGAATTTTCTTTAACCACCTTGGTGTGGGCTTCTATTTCTTTAGGTGACAATGAAGAACCAAGATTTAAAATTCTAAGTTCCTCCTCCATCCCAATGTTAATGTCAACAGTTCCTTATATTAAGGAAGAATTACCCTCTTTGAATTCAGAAGGAGCTAGAGGTATCTCCAATTCTTCTTCCTCAACTTCATATATTTCAAATTCTTATGATGATGAAAGATTCATCAGTTTATCTCGAAAATAATAATAATGGTGAGGGGTAAGGGAAAATATTTTCTTATGATGTGTGGGATGAAGGCCAACATATGCATGGAGGTATCCTAATATTGCCTTTTCATTATCCATAAAATCTAACATAATAGGCTCATCTTCAGTCTTTTAATATGTCAAAATTACATTTCTAGGAATCTTACAAACCAAGGGTTCAAATCAAACTAAGACAATGAACACCGTTTCCTTTAAATATTTTCTTAGACAAAACCGAGATGAAGAAGTGCCCATAGTATCGGTGAGCTGATTCTTCTCTCGGAATAGCTTGTATGGAAATAAAGTCAAAATCTTTACATATTTTGCACACAATAGACTTGTAAAGTTGAAGGTGTTATTATCTAATCTCATAAACTTATGAGACTTGGTTTGTAATAAGTTATGAGTCACCTATGACTCTAATATTATGTACACCCATATTTTTGATATAATGAGACCAAAAAGTATAGATTCATATTCCGCTTCATTATTTATACATTCAAAATTAAATTTTAAGGAAAAGGTCATGAATCTCCCCTCTAGATAAGTAAGAGTCACCCCACCCTTGTGGCATAGCATCATTTCACTCTCTCATAGTTCAGGGGTCCAATAGTTATCAAGAAAGATATATGTTTCATCATTCTTTAATTATTCCTCCTGAAGCTTAGAAACCTTGACCATGTAATCATATCTAAGGCCATCTACTGAAAGAAAGGCTATCCCAAGAGCATGCCATATGCCCAAATAATATAATGAGAGAATAAAAAAAATTATCCAAGATCTTTACTATCTATAAAGAGGATTTTTTTAAAATAATCACTACTATGGAAGCCTTGTTCTTATTAATATCCACCCCTTTAATTGCCATGGGTGGCTCTTACTCAGTTGTTGGAAAAATATTTGATTTGGGAACTGGTCCCCTAGAATAAAGAGGCTTGTTCAATCTGGTTAGCTAGGAGATCAAATTTAGAATAGACCCCATGCTTCTTCTTAAGGTTTTCTAGGTGAATGTCGAATGGTTTGGGATCACCTTGAGCCACAAATATCTTCCCTAGATGAAGGAATCTAAATTCTTAAAAAATGGTAGAGGGAATGACCCTCATCCTCCGAATTGATGGCCTACCAAGGATCATGTTATAGTTGGTTTCCCTATCTATAGTATAGAACATATTCAAAATAGTATCGGGCCCAAGAGTGACCACGAGAACTACATTTCTAATAGAAGTAGCCTTAATAATGTCATAGCCTTTTAACGTGTTTCGAGTTGAAGAATAAATTTTTCTCCATATCCCAAATTATGTAAGAAAGAAAAGGGGAAAATGTTAACAACAAATCCATCATCGATCATAGCTCTCTTGACATAATTGTTGTAGATCCATAATTGTAAATACAATGCAGGATCACCTCTCCATGCTAGTTTGGTGTATGTGGGCATTTTAGTGATATTGAAAATAAACCTAGTGTCTCTCTCATGTTGGCATGAAGGATAGAATTCAAAATCTATATGGATAATTAAGACCTCTCGGAAGAGGTGTAACGTCAACTAAGTGACTAAGACCTAATGCTTATAAAAAGAAGATCGATGTACTAGGGAGTTCTTAAACAAATCTAAAAGGGAGATGTGAGAAAAGGTTGTGGTTAGGTTTGTAATAAAATCATTGACCCCCACTAGCTTAGGGACTATCAATACATTTTTCACTAAACATGAACATGGAGAGGCTCTAATGTGTAGTCACAAGTATGGTTAGCTGCATGGATTTTCGGTTCAGTCTCAAACTTAAATAGCCCTATGATCTTAGTCCGATCCCGTTGGTATAAGTTACCTATAAGAATTCCTTTATATGCACCTTGTGGATTATATTTTTCATTTTCAGGGTGCTTTAGGAAAATATCTCTATAAATCTCAAGGCTAGCATTATGTGGAGTAACAGGTCTCGTATGGGCACCTTGTGAAGTTTTTTGGGTTTAGCTAATAAAATATCAATAATGATTTATTTTTGGTCCTCCAAGAGATGTTGTATGAACTTGTTATAGTCCCTACAAGTTCGGGTGTCATGGTCTATCACTCTATGAAACCCACAATATAAGTTATTATCATAATCCCTAGATATTTGGTTCTAGTTTTGTTTTGGTCCATAATTCTTATTATTGTTCTAATATTAGTTATTTTACTTATAGTTCATAGTTATTTGGCCTTGGTTCGTATTGATTCGGGCCTTGGACCTAAACTCGCCGAGTAAGAGGACAACTAGAGTCGAGCATGTTAATATAAGGAGTAATATTATTTTTCCTTTGATTTTTCATATTGGTGTTATTAATATTTACATTTTTGGTGATCGTAACATTTTGCTTCTTTGGTTGGTTAGCTATGCCATCTATTGTGACACCATGGTTCCGATTGATTACCTTGGGTCCTTGAATATTGTTTGACCCATTTTGATATTTAGAATTGTTTTGAGTGGAAGTAACCAACCTCCGTTATGACCATACAATTTGTGTCCACTTTCTAATTCAACTTGGTCAATGTGAAGTGCACCCTATAAGACTTCCTTGTAGCTCCAAAGAGGAAAATTTTGGACCTCATAATTAGTCTCTCTATTAAGTGAATGGAGGAACAAATCAATAGTTCCATATGATCAATTTTAGGATCACTAGCATAAGAGTAAAGGAATTTATTACACCTTTGAATGAAGTGGGAAGTGGATTAATTGTTCTCTTGTTTGATATGCAGGAATTCTATAATCCCTGTTCTCAACAACTTGTTCATGTAAAAATCCTTAATGAACTTAGATATGAGTTGCTTAAAGGAATGGATAGAGGATTCTAGGATTCTGTAATACTAATCGAGGGAAATCCCTTCAAGATTATTAGGAAATTATTTTATGACAACCATATCCCAAGGGAGTAGCTCTCTAATGGTAGTAGCATATGCCTTAATATGGGAATTTGGATCTCCCTCCCCCTTAAACTTGGGAAGGTTTGGAAATGGCCATGGGAGCATGACACCTCATATAGTGAAGTCTAGAGGTTATTTTAGGTATTCAGAGTATGTTCCCACTACATATGACTCAACCATTGATGATCCTTGATGGGGAGGTGGAGGTGGGACTAGAGTTTGATATGACATAATGTAGGAATTGGTTAGGGCATAAAAAACCCCTTGTTTCTAAGTGTAAGGACTAGGGAAAGAGTACATATCCATATGAGGAGATTTGGAATACATGTGTATGTAAGGGGATATCACTCAGATATGGGTTTGTGGGAATTAAACTAGGAACATTACATTACCTAAAGGAGTAGACTTCGAGAATGCACTTCCAGCCATCCCTTATCTAGGCTACATATATAAAGGATGAGAGGCCATCCCTAGTGTTCCCGACCATGTAAGGACATCACCGGAGCTAGGAACACCCAAGTAGACCTGTGATGGTGGTGGTTGCATTGATGGGTGTTTGTGAAAGAAGAAAATTTATGGTTTTTAACGTAGTTAGAATAATTTCCTTTCCTCACAAATTATGTGGGTTTTAAATATTGAACAAGTTCTAATTCTCTAATCATATCTACCAACATCGAAATTAGATCACCTAGTGAAGGTTGTGAGTTATGTTTAGGTGTATGTTTGGAATTATTTGGTTACAAAGGCACATGATACCTTTTATAAATTGATCATTTGTAGACAACCCCTTTTTAGGTGTGATTTCTATTTAGGGGGTGGTGGTATTTTTTTGAAGAAGAGCATATATATACCATTGCATCATTTCTAAGGATCTTTTTATAACATTAAGATGTTAGCCACTTCGGGTGAAGCGTGCTAAAATTTTGTCATTTTTGGGAGATAGGAGGAAAAATAATCATAATGCATGCTGATCTCGAGGCATGGACAAGACTCGTGGATAAAAACCATGTTCTCCCATGAACATCATATTAGTAGAATTGGAGAACTCTAGTTGTGCACTATGCTTATGTTGATCTTTCTCCTCAATCCTAAATTTTGTGTTGGTACTAAATACTTGAGGAGGGGGTATGTGAGGGGATACTAAATTATGTAACTATCAACCCACCTAGACAATGAGGGTGACTATTGCATACCCACTTGGTTGTAATAGGATTCAAGACCCAATATGTTTTTTCAGAGTCCGACCCATTTTTGAGGGGTGTATAAACACCCACAAAATAATGGGAGAAGTGGAGGATGGATGAAAGAAAATAAGAAATATGGAAACAAACAAAGAATTATTCCTTCATGTCACCCTCACCAATTGTGTACGCCTGAAAATCAAAACGTGATTTAAAACACACGCGACCTCCCGAGGTCATGTTGGGACAACTACAATGAAATGAATGGGATGGTAGAGAGGAAGATGGATACATTATATATGGGATAAACATGAATGAAAACAAGAAGTCAAGGAAACCTAATGTTCTATGCTACAAAAATGGGAATTTATTTGTTGAGGGAAAGAAATACTTTTCTAACTTGTTCGGGGGTGATGCTACGATAAAAGATGATTGATGTATGAAAATCATGGTTAATATCAATAGAACCAAATAAAACTCTACTTATTTATTGAACACGGGGAAATTTTCCTAGTCATCTATGAATTCCTCTCTAAAGAGGGTCATGAAGATATGAGGAAATATGGAATAAGAAAAAACAAAGAGTCATAAAATCTAATCTCTACCTGGTTGGTTTTCCCATAACTCTTTGGGATTATTTACCTCTTTATTCAAAGTAATGAGTTGGTGAATAATATTAGGTGGGATCATGATAGTCCTATAGATAAGCCAATGTAATCCTTGGTCAATGTCTATCAAGCATGTATCAATGTTTGGTTGTGGCACAATGGGATTGAAAAATCTAATTTTTGGTTGTCATGGACCCTAAATGGTCATGTGGGAAAAAACTAAGTAACTATGGAAATAAACAAACAAGCAGGAAACTAAAGGGAACTAAATCTAAGATTTGGTAACCTAGGTCATTATAGGAATGAGGATGTTTTGGTTCATTCCAAATCTAAAGTAATCTAAGTTCCTACCTTTAAATAAAAAAGAAAACAAATCTAAATTAAATAAAAGTTGATTAATTTCCCCTTTTAATTCAATTAAATCTAATTGCAAGTATTTAATTAAAGAAATGTAAAACAAACTATCTACTTATTTTTGATATTTTCAGATAAGATTTTAAATGCAATAAATAAAATAAATCTAATTAATATTATAATATATGTTTTTGTGTTTTTGTTTACTAGAAATAAAATAAAACTAAATCTACAAACAAAATAAATTTCTTCTAAATTAAATAAATCCTACTTCTACACTAAAATAAAATAAACAGGAATAACCACATATGGATAGTCCTTTATCAGTAAGAAATTGAAATTGAATCTACCTTAAATAATAGCTATTATAATTTGTAAATATGAATATCTACTTCTTGATTGTTTTACCTCGAATCATAGAACAAAGAAACTTCTTAGAGGAAATTTCTTATTTCCTTTAGACTTCCTAAGTAAAACAAATGAATTGCACAGGTAATTAATAATGAAGAAATATAATGAAAATTATAGACAAAGAAGCTTCATCAATATTCTTACCCTCATAGACCCATAAGGATAAGCACGGAAGAAGTTATCAATAGAAGTTTTCTCATATGCACCTTAATCTAATATTGAAGAAATTAAAATCTATGGGTACTCTGAAACAAAGAAGTGAAGAAATTGATACACATGAACCTTATCCAAATTATTTCCTAGGAACCTCCACAGGGATAAGCCATGAATAAAATATCAACGAGAATATTGTTACGAGATAAACAAAAAAACTATGAATTCTAGATCTTTAAAAAATTATTGTTTCCTTTGATTTAATGACAATATTATATATTAAAATCTTTGAAGAAATTGAAAGTACACGCTAACCTATTTATTGTAGAACTGTGACAAATTATAAGTGTGGTGATAGTTTTCTATCTCCTTAGCTTCCTTTCCGAGAGATGATTTCAAGTGATCTAAGGAAAAATGTTGGTTGTAGAAGAAATAAAGAATCAAGAGAATGTTAGAATAGACTTGTTGCAAGTAGAATGGAAAAAATGCAAGCAAGAAGAAAAAGTTAATAAATTGAGTTGTTTGTGTACTTCTTATAAGGATTTTAGTAGAGTAATGATGCAATAGAAATAAAAATTTCCAGCCAATGATTTGGGAAAAAAATATTGGTTTTAATTAGAAAAATAAAAGGGAAGAAGTCCAATGAGACTTAGAAATAAAAAAACTCCGGATCATCCACAATAGAGGTAGTCAACATTCTAATAATAGTAAATGGAGAGGAGTTAAATATGTATCCAAAAACTTGAAATAAGTGGAAATGGTTAAGATACTTATGAGAAAGAAACTCGAGAATATTACAACTTACGTTTAGAACATGTAGTTTTGAGTCTCGATTAATGTGCATGGGACCATCGATCCGTGTAGACTAGTGGTTACTATTATCCAAATAAATTTCTTAGTTATCTAGATAACTTATATTTTCATTCGACTCTCATGGTTCACATTTTATGTTTCACACACTCAAGATTGTTCTTTTGACACCTTAGCACGATTCTGAGTTCTTGTGCATGCCCTTACATGCATTCTTGCTTCCCCTTCCCTCTATATTCTTCTATCTCCTCTCATTTTACCTTTTTTGATTTCACCTCCGTACATCTATGTTCATTCTTATTCTATCGTGCAATCCTTGTGTTCACCTTCTGAGACTTAACTTTCAATTGGCTAAGTCCCTGTCATGTCCTTTGCACACTTACATACACTTTTCTCCCTTGCAGCACAAGCACTTTTCTTTCTGCTTCCATTCACCCTCCCTCATTTTAATGCTCGTACCCTTACCCATAATTTTCCCCTACAAGTATTCTCTTATTCCTTCTATGTGTGTACCTTTGTGCGCGCCTTCCATCTATTTCCATTTCTTGCCTTCAAATTCCGTGTGCATGCCTTTGTGCCTTATTTTGCGCCATTTCGTGCCATATCATCATATGTTAAACTTGAGTGTGCTACATGTAACCTATTAAAGTGCGTCAATAGGATGCTAGATCTTGAAAATCAACCAATGCGTGACACATGGCAGAAATGAAAAAACAGATGAATAGTTGGCTTATTTCCTTGGTAAATTGGTGTGCACTTGGGATTTTTAGAGATTTGATAACACAAGATACACATTAGACTATTCAAATTTAAATTTTGATGGGATTTTGTAGGTAGAAAATAGGTAAATGTCTTTCTGATCATCAATGTAGATATCTAATCAACCTTAATAACAATATTTCAATTAGATCTTTTTTCTTCCTTCTTCCACATGCTAAACAGACATGGGGAAGTGCATCCAACAACCTTACAGGTGGATTTGCAAGCATTTATCACTTGTTGTTGGTGGTTACAGATTTGAATCTAAGTTTCCCTCCTTTTCTCCTTCTTTTCTCTCCTTCTATAAATAGTAGAGTTGTGCTTTATAAAAAGGATCCCTCTCTATTGTAATGACACCATGCCAAAATGGTGGCCAACTTCTCATGGGTTTCAAACCAAAGCATGGTCTATGTAATATTATCACCTCCCGCTATGATTATAAATGAACCCTAAACCCTAAACCCTAAACCCTAAACCCTAAACCTAAGAAATAAAATCATGTTTGGTGGAACTCTTTTCTTCCCTTTCTCGTTTTCATTACATCTCACCTCTCTGTTTGCATTTTCTAGCATGTTGTGTGTATTCCCTTAGTCCCCATGTTCATGTGTTGTGCACACTAGAAGGTCAATCATGTGTGTTGATCTATGGCACAAGATGTCTAACCTCTTGTCCGTGCCATATCTATTTCCTTCACTACTTGTTGAGAGAGATCGACCCTTTCCTTGGTGTTATCGCCTTCCTTAGCTTAGGATTTTCCCTTCCTGCACATCCTTCTATCCCTGGTCCCTTGGCATGTTTAGTCTATATTTTCTTTTAGCATTAGGAGTATAAGTAGCATTAGAGGTAAGTAGAGGAACAAGCCTTCTCTGCAATCTATATCAAGTGCACAAGGTCCCAAAACTTGGAGATAGTTCCATTATTGTCTCAAATAACTCGGTTCTCCCTAATTTGAGATGCGGGTGCAAGTTTGACCACCAATAGTTTCTGGAATTCCCAGTTGGACAAGAGTGAAGAGCTTTACATCTTCATCTCAACAAGTTTGATGTGTTTTGCTGAGATATATCCTTTGGAGGCATATTTCAACACATCTGGTGACTCCACTAATCCAAACACACCCATTATTTCATTCGCAAACTAGTCTCCCTCCTTTCATTCATTTCTCCCTTTTTCCATCATTTTAACTTCATATTTTGAAGTTATATAGTCATGACTTATTTCCCTTCATGGAATTCTCATTTTCAACAACAGAGTTATTTTTCTCCATCCAAACAGTTTAAAAATCCTCCTCCAAATCAGTTTTATAAGCCCCATTATCCTGAAAATGCATACAACCCACTTTTTCTAACCAATTTTTTTATGAAGAACAATTTTATGCAGATGATGGTGGAAAATCCATAGTACAAGATGATTTTGAGAGGTAGATTCAAAAGATGGAGATGGACATGATGCATCTCAGAGTCAAGTGATCCATAAAGGTAGCTAAAGTTGGCTCCAAGGTCCCTTGTCCATGGGTCGGCCCTGTGCCAGGATGGTTTAGCACCCAACAGAAACTACACTTTATTACTGAGATGGTGCCCCAGATTAAAAATTGGGAGGATTAAATGGAGGCTTAAAAATCTAGCACGTAGCAACCCTGTCAACGAGGAAACCCTACATTACCATCTTACAGCCCTCCTCCTCCTCCACGCCAACTTATGTCATCTCAACTCACTACGCGTGTTCTCATATTATTGTGCACTATCCCTATTGAGAATTCCCCTTCATCATCTCACCTTTATTTCACTACCATCATCCCTCCCATGCATGTTTCTACTGCTCTTGTGTGTGCACCTTCTATGACTTCCATGCCCATCCTCCCATATCCTTCCAAGTCCCCTCTGTCTAAATTTACCATAGATGAATAGCCCCCTACCAACGCTCCTTTCCAAACCAACTTCATCATGTTTAATGACTGCAAAATAGCTGGATAATGGCATGAATCATACAATTCTGATTGGGAAGAGGAAATCATACAAGTTCCTATTTCAGAAGAAATTGATTAGTTCTTAAGGCGCTCTCCTAAAGGAGACCGAGTTGCTTATAGAGGAAGAACCTCACGTTCCCCAGATTTACTTGACCCAACCTACAAGAAGAACCTACGAAGGAGATTCAGTAAGAAAATACCATCGTGGGATTAAACTTAAAATTAATGGGTAGATCACAAGGATTAGTCTATTCCTAATCTTATATTTGGCTAATCTAGAGCCAAAGATAGAGTTTCCACCGGTCATGTTCACTCCAGAACATGAGGTTGAGATTCGGCGCCAAAGGTCAATAACAACACCTCTTGGATTTGAGTGCGAGAACAACTTGAGGAGGTATATATTATTTTTATTTCTACTTTGAGGAGGGTGAGACACCATCTTCAAGGTGGTTTTTAGTATTGTTTTTATCATGTTCAAGTGCCAAATCAATTACATTGTAGCAATTTGTGAGAAAGGGAAAGTAATTCTCCATGCCTATTGTAGGTTTTACTTGAGAGCCCTCTTCCTCTAGTTAGTTTAGGTTAGAATATGTTTTTTTCGTAACATAAGTGCTTTTTCACACTTTGCATGTTCCCTTTGGAACATGTATGAATTTTAGATTTTGTACATAGTGTTGTGCTTATGTTTTGGTGCATTCCCTCATGAACCTTTCCTTTCTGTTGCACCGCACACCTCTTTTGTTACTTCCTAGGATGGTAGTTCAATTTTGGAAGAGATGGTTCCAGAAAGTCCACACATAAATTTTCACTCTCATAAATCCAAGTTAGAACATCTTCACATGAAAGCAACAATAGATTTTAGAGTTCAAAAAGTTTTGTAAGTGACTTTAAGGATGTTCTTTAAGTTATAGATCATATATATTCAATTTTAGCACTTGAATCCATGCACGATGGACTTATAAGGCTACTAGTCTCTTCATCTAGCAGGAAGATGGACCCCAAAATTCACCAAAACTATTATCCAAATAACTCTCCCATTTATCTAGATAACTTATATTTTCATTCTAACTCGACGGCTCACATTTTAGGTAAAGTGCACTCAAGATTGTTATTTTGACACATTGGCATAGTTGCATTTCCTCTGCATGCCCTTACATGCCTTCTTTCTTCCCCTTCCCTCTATATTCTTCTATCTCTTCCCATTTTTTTTTTTTTGCTTTCCCCTACGTGCATCCATGTTCATTCTTATTCTGTCATGCACTCCTTGTGCACACCTCTGTAGACTTACCTTTTAATTAGCTAAGTCCCCTGTCATTTACTCTATGTGCACCAATTTTATTTTTGTTACCAAATTCCCTCCCTTAGTTAAATGCTTACGCCCCTTCCCCATACTTTTCCCTTGCAATTATTCTCCTATTCCTCCTACGCGCACCTCCATGCATTCCTTCCCTATGCTTCCATTTCACTCCTTCACTTCTATGCACACGAATTTATGCTTTTATTTTCACCTTTTTGTGCCATGTCATCATATTTCAGACCGAGTGCGCTAAACACCACCTATAAAAGTGCACCAACAGGCACCAAGTCTTGACAATCAACAAAGTGTGTGACACATGGTAAAAATAATAAAATAGATGAATAGTTGGAATATTTCCTTAGTCAATCGGTGTGTTTCTGGGCTTGTCGAGAGATTTTCGACAAAAGCTACATGTTGGACTATTCAAATTCAAATTTAGGTGGGATTTGGTAGGCGGAAAATAAGGAAATGTCTTTCTAATCATTAATGCACACATCTAATCGACCTCAACCACCAAATTTCAATCAGATATTACTTTCTTCCTTCTTCCAGATGCTAAATAAACATGGGGAAGTGCATCTGATATCCTTATATGTGGATTTACTGGAAATTTTCACCTTTTATTGGTGGTTGTAGATTTCAATTCGAGTTTCCCTCCTTTTATCTTTCTTTTCTCTCTTTCTTCTATAAAAATAGAGCTATACTTTGTAAAAATAATCCCTCTCTATTGTAATGACACCATGTAAAAATGGTGGCCAACTTCCCATGGGTTTCAGACCTTGGAATGGTCTATGTAATGTATTTTCTCCTCCATCCATGAATGTAAATGACTCAGTGTGCATCCCTTCAAACAATAAAATCATGTTTTGTAGAACTCTTATCTTCCCTTTCTCATTTTAATTACATCTCACCTCTTTGTTTGCATTTTCTTTTATGTTGTGCATATTACTACTTGCATTCCCGTGTTCATGTGTTGTGTGCACCGGAGGTGAGCCCGCATGTTGATCGTGGCATGAACCATCCGCCATCTTCTCCCACGCACTCTCTTTTTCCTTTGCCACTTGTGGAGAGAGATTGACACTTTCCCTAACATTATCACCTTAGCTTAGGATTTTCCCTTCCTACATATCTTTCTATCCTGGTCCCTTCGCATGTTTATTCTATGATTTGCTTTCAGCATTAAGAGCAGAGTAGCATTAGAGGTAGGTAGAGGAATTGGCCTTCTTCATAGATCCATCTCAAGCGCAAAAGGTCCCACAACTTGGAGACGGTTCCAATATTGTCTCAAATAACTTGGTTCTCCCAGATCGAGAGACGGGTGTAAATTTGACTACCAACAGTTATGAAACCACCACGAGGGTTATGGAACTGTCATTGTAGTTATGGAACCGATAGTCTAGAGATCAGTGGTTGTGTAACCACCGTGGTGATTACATAACTATCGCAGTTGATTGTGTAACTTAAATTCATGACATTAAAAGAATGAGCACAAAAAGGATTGAAAAGATAAGAAACTTTGTAAAAAGGATAAATAAATCAAAATAGGCATGTTAAAAGACAATGGAAAGGATATAGACATCATCATTTTTCGGAAAGAAATTCATCATCATAGGAGATATTTCTCGTGTCACAATATAACACCATGAAAAATTAGGTGTGCAGAATGGCCCCATCTCGATTATGATATCATCACCATTTCTCTAGGATTATAAACACATAAGGGATATTATCACCTATTCAAGGAATATTCTACTCACCTTCTTGTGAGAAATCAAGAGTATAAGGATAAAATTGATCAATTCTAAGACCATATAAGGACCCTCACCTTATATTTGCAAAAATTCATTGACTTGAATGTAATTCCTTCTCTCTCGCCAAGGAAGTTACTCCCATTAGTATCTTTGACCTAAAATAGATTAGAAAAACACAATTTTTCACCATGAAGGGAAAATTAAATGATAAATGGGTGAGAAAGTTTAAATAAAAAGGTAAAATGTTTCTTCCTAATATCCTTTCATTGTTCAATTACATGAGTGTAATGAACACAAAAGTAAACATGAATAGAGAAGAAATTGAAAACTAAAAGGAGCATTGGGACCAAGTGTTTCCACTAGTTATCGATATGGTAAAATTCAACTCTTCCCGGTGAGAAATAAGGTATTAAATTATACATCTAAAGAATTATGTCAAGTTTGGGATATAACTCTTGTTACACGGTACAAAATTCTAAAACATGCCCTTGGAAAATTGGATTCGTACAAGGAACATACTTCAAAGATACAAGAGGATGTCAATATTGAGATACATAAACTTTGAGTGCCAGCAGTGGATGAGAACACTTCGGTGGATGATCTGCTGAAGCCATTCAAAGATTTTTTCAAGAAAGAGATCATAGATCCGTTTTCCTTCAATGAATACACACTAGAGTCACTTGCTAAGATAAGGGCCATCATATCAAACACCACAAAGGAACATCAATCATGGTTTAGGTAATGTAAGAACATCAATACTCTATTTGAAAATTGGGTCAAGTCCTTGAGATTTGTCCACATACCAAAAGTATGAGAAGGTTGTGCAAGAATGACTCAATATAGAAAGGAATTCAAAGGGACCGATATCTCTACGAAAAAATTTCCAAGAATCCATCATCATAGGAATATTTTTCTGAAAATGTAACATTTTCTTCATCCAAGTAACTATTTTCTCTCCTTTCTCACTTTCCCACCCCCGCTTCTCTTCTTTCATGTTCTATTTTTTCATTAGGTGGTTGCACTTTACAGTTTTGTGTTATTCACTTTTATATTTTTCATTAAGATGTGATTATGGTTTAAAATTTTAATAAGTTTCCCTCAATTAATAAAAATGGGACTTAATTTATTTCCTAGGAATGTATAGGGTCACAAGTTGTAAAATACAAGTGAAAAAAATATGTGGGGGTGGGTGAAGAGTCTTTATGAAAACTATATATTGTAATGAATTGCTCACTTCACAGATTATTAATTGTGTGAGTTCAAGAGTGGATAACTTCAAAGAAAAAAAAAAAGATATTACTTCTTATATATTCCTTCCCATATGTTTCCTCTCTCTCTCTCATTCATGTTGCATGACTTAATAAACATAATAATAAAGAAATATTTTTCAACTTTTCTATATGAATGAATGAATGAGATTTTATGCTCATATTTTATGTTTTATTAATATAATTATTAGATTTTATTATTATGTCTTATTGTGTGTTGATATATCTCTAGTTAATAATTGAAATAATTTGATTTATCATACTTTCAACATTAATCTCCTCTCTAAATTCCCAGTCCCAAAATATCACCTTCCTTGTAAATTCCTCCCTTCCAAAAAATTACAACCATTTTCTATAGGTGTAGTGGAGTGTTCTTGTAGGATACCTAGCATATTGTCCAAAAATAGAGTTTATTTTTATTCACATATAATAAGGGAGCCTCCCATTTCAAGTAGGAGGGAAATTTTCCTAGAGCGTTGGTGAAAATAAACTTTTTTTTTTCCTAACAACAAATTATTTCACTGATAATATGAAACATGGAAAATATCATTTTATTCACCTTGTCCACTTCAGGATTCATAATCCATTATCATGTTTATAGCCCCTCATATTGATAAAATTGAACACTGAAAGGTTGAAGTCCATTAAAAATGTTTCCATTTTGAACAAAACTAGCCATATGATGAAGAAAAATTTCCTTTCTCCATTTTTCATTGAGAATGTTTCCATCCTCATGAAAAGGGAATGAGAAAAACACTAGAGCTGAAATTTTTTCATTATCATTTTCCCATTCTTGATCACTAAGAACCAAGAAATCCATTTCCATGATGAAATCATCATCTCCTTGAATAGGTTCATGTTCAAGAGGAAGAAACATGTTTTCATTCTTATATTTCTTGTCATCTTCTTCCAATGAGAAAGAGAAGTCTTCATATTCACAAGCATACTCATCACATGGAACCTCATACTGAGCATCAAGAACGTGATTGGAAACATTGAAGTTACTTGTCAATAAGTTTTGAGCATCAATCCTTCTTTTCCACATTATTCATCTCTTCAATATTTCCTTGTTCCAAGTCAATAT
This sequence comes from Taxus wallichiana var. yunnanensis, assembly GCA_018340775.1. Lineage (NCBI taxonomy): Eukaryota > Viridiplantae > Streptophyta > Pinopsida > Cupressales > Taxaceae > Taxus > Taxus wallichiana. The sequence goes on along the minus strand of CM031236.1, from coordinate 268,872,817 downwards.
TTTCATGATCATTATCGATATCTAATGAAACAAATTTATTTATGCTCTCATTCCATGGGAAGTACATAATATCAAACTATGATTTCATCAAAACATCATTATGTCCTTTGATTGGCTTTGTGATGTTTTCACACTCCTCCACCAACATGGGAAAATTAAGATCATCCTCGAAGGTCATGAAAAAGTTGTAAGATTTTAAATTTTGACATGAGATGTTTTGCATTGGATCATCTGGTGTTTGAACAATATACATCACTTTCCTAATGGGAAGAAGTTTATTTGTTTTATTGTTGATCCGACCAATCAAGCGCATATCTCCACCAACATATCGATAGAAATTTTTTCCTAACAACATACCATATGAGGCAGGCATGTATGCTACAAGTATTCTCATTATGATTTTCTTTTCAGGGAAGTCTGCCAATGCTACCTCAACATATTTGATCTATCCCATAAGGGGAAATTATTTAATTTCCATGGAGAGGAAATGGCCAGAGGTAGGAAAAAGGGAGAGGCCAAGAGCTATAAAAAAATTTCAAGCATGAAATTTTCCAAACCACTAGATTCAATGATACAATTATTCATTTTGTACCCATTGACCAACAAGGTTATCTTAAAGGTTCTAACTTTATAGATGTGAAGGATGTGGAAGTTAGGTCGTGTAGAGATTAAATATATTGAAATGTATGGGGTATTTCTTTGGTGGTGGCGTTGATAGGACATGAAACAGAAATAATTCCTCCGATATGATGAACTAGTTTCTCAAATTTCCTTGGATGAGATCTCAAGTAATCATATTAAAAATTTGGAATTTTTTTTTCAAAATGGTCCGTGATATCAAAAGATGAGAAAGTGGTAGGAATATCAAGGATTGCGGCATCCTTAACATGAATGTTCTTAGGATCAACGAAACTAATTTTTCAAAGGAATTTGAAGGAGACTTACTTAAAGAGGTAGAAGGATTTTTTATTAGAGTGGTCTCATGATTCTTCTCAGTTGACCCTGTGGAAGTGTAATTTTATGATCCTTCTCTCATGGTTGAACTATACGTAGAAAGAAACTTACTTTACAAAATTGATAATTCATGAATAACATCTTCAAAGTATCTATAGCAGGAAGGAAAATGATGGGAATCTTGTTGATTAGTTTGTTGAATTTTTCCATAAATCCTCTCATGCAATATTACATATCTTTCTTCATCTAAGTAATTTGAGTGAAGAGGGCATGAGCATATTTGAAGGTCTTGAACTTTTCTTCAAACTTATTTTTCATACCAACCTAATAAGAGATTGAGCGTGAAAGAAAATATTAGAACAATTTTTGTGGCATCTCACAATGTTTCCAAAAGCTGTCACACACCAAAATATTCATGTTTCACTCTAAGATGCCACATAATCTGATGAAGGCTCGATATGATCATCATGACATTGATTTCCATCTCCATAGAACTTTGTAAGGTTATTTCTTGATCCTTGTGGAATTTCATGGAGTGGTGGAGCCAAAGCTAATGGACTAGTGTTCGACCCCATGAAACATGTATTTATGTTGCCATATCAATTTATCATAGTTTTTCTTCTCTTTCTCCTTCAAGAGGAATGAGGAATCATGATTCATCAAATGAATCTTTAATATGACCTTCAAGAAGTTTTTGTGTGGCTTGTCTGTTTACTGCTACAATTCAGATTCTGAAATCATCTTGCAATTGTTCTTCAAATGTTAGATCAACAATGCCACTTGCATGATCAACCTAAGTGTACCTTATTTCTACTAGCTTTTATCAAGATCTTAGGAAGTAAGGAAACTCAAAAGTGTAGATTTCTCAAAATGATTGTAAAGAGGATTTTGAGCACTATTAGTATTTTAGGTATTTTTCATTTTTTTAATATTTTACGAGAGATCTTTATGGGTACACGAGGCCAGATCTCTCCCCAATAGAGTCACTAGAAAGTGTTGGTGAAATAATTTGTCCTATGGATAATTATGTGTTTCCACCAATGTTCATAGGGATATGACCCTCCTTTTGTATGGGGAGGCTCCCATTATTGAATGTAAACTATCTTACTTATATCTACTCTTGTATGATAAAGAAGTAGGCCAGGGATAATGTAGGAACACTTCATTGAACCTGTGGAAAATTTCTTGTATAGGGTACAAGAGAGGAAATTGCAGTGACGAGGGGTTAAGGAGAGAAGTTAAGAAAGGGAAGGTTATTTTTGTGAGTAGGAAAATTCATATTTCACACCCAATAACCAGATTAGTCAAACATTCTATTAGAGGTAATAAACAATGAAACATATAACAAAAATAACAGACTAGAGACACAACTCTATAGGTTCATTTATCAAGGACACCAAGTTCCTTCTTGATCACCATACTTGAAAAGTTGCAAAAGAGAGAGAGTAGAGGAAAAACATGAACAAAGAACATGGAAGAATGTAGCTTTTATTTATTGTGTTGGTGATACAAAGCTCAACACCCAAACCACAATCCACAATTGCTACCAAGAACTAAAATTTAGGCTCTCAGGATCCTTTGGAATGGAGAATCCATCCCAATTTATAACATTGTGAATTGACCTTTCACCTACCTCCCACATGACTCTTCATGTTCCTATTCCACTTGTGACCTTTCATTTCTCTTAGAAGAGACAAATTAAGTATCTCTCTTATAATTTTGAGAGAATAATTTTATAATTTACAAATATTTTCACTTAAGAAAATAGGACAAAAAACCATGATTATGTAAAATGAAGAATTAGAAAAAATTGAAATAAGAGGAGAAGTGATAGGGATTGACTGATATGTTGAAGAAGATCCTTTTGATATATTAATTTCTAATTTGAGGCATAATGATCATAATATCCTCCTTCTTTAAGATGCACATACATTAAAGAGTGCAAAATGAGTGTTTAGAAACACTTTTCTAAGACGTTATGATGTGATCTTGAGATGAAACAAGGAATTATTCATGATGATGCATTCGTGTCATTCATGATGAATGAACCTCCTAATGCTTACATTAATTCCCCACACACGACACTATAACATTGTAAAAATTATTTACTACCCCGTGAGTTGTGAGATCCGAAATAAGAAATATGATCTCCTTCATATCTCACTTGGCTTGACTAGATTAATCAACTCACCAAGATCATTTGGATAATCTCAACCAAATCAAACATCTCACCCCAACTAGCTTAGTCACCCAACTCACTTGCAAAAATGGTGATGGTTCCCATTAATTATCTTAGATTTTAATGGAGCCTTAAGTGAAAATAAATTATCTAATGTTCTTATATAAATAGTATATCTGATGTTTTAATACTTGAATCTTCATGTTCCCATTATAGGAAAGGATGGGATATTGAATAAATCACTTGACTCACCTAACTCTCCCACTCATCAAGCTCATTTTAACCAAACTCATTGATCTTATCTCAACTAGCTCACCTATCTCACCAAGATAACCTTGATGGGATATCGATGAATTCAGATGACAAACATGACCTATTTAGATGAATAAACATATTCTTTGACACCTTTTGAATCATTCTAATTGTTCAATGTCTCTGGATCTCACATGTTGTTCCTTGAGATGTTCTCGCCTTGATTTTGGACACAATTGAGATCAAAATGATGCTTTGGGATTCCTATAAAGAGTGAGTTTCCTAGTTTGATCCATGCAACCATGTTACAACCATGTGATGATGTTGAAAATAAATGAGATGAGAGAAAATAAATCCAAATGTAACTTTTTACATCTAAAATGAAGAATTTTTATTTTTAGCAGGTAGGACCAAGACCTACTATTTTTTGACATATATCCTATTTTTATCAAATTTTATCCTAAAAAAAATCTATAACATTTCATCATCCTTCTTTGATAATTCCTTTATATTTTTAGGAATTTTCTATTTTTAAAAATTGATTTTTTCTAAACATGTTATTTTAGGAAAATTGTCATTTTTCCCTACCTTTCATTTTGCGTTGTTTATAACCATTTTGAGTGATCAAAAATTAAAATTTGTGGTAATTAATTTTTTTATCATGCGAAGGGGCATGAGATATTCTATTTTCATAAAATGGTAAAAATTTCATTATTTTTCTTCAGAAACACCTTTTTTAGATTTATCTCTTTGTCACAATCTTGTGTTCTGGTTTTCACCTCGATCCACCTGCCGAATGCTTGGAAAGAAAAAAATAGTTTCTAGAGCATGAAAATAGGATTTTATGCCATTAATAATATAGGAAATCATTAATATTTCTATTATAATAATCTCTAAGACACTTGGAATGAGGAATTATTGAGAAAATTTCACTCGAGGTCTCCTTGCAGGGTTTGCAAATTGTGATTTCTTCTTCATTTGAGCATTCATGGCTGCCCTAGATGAATTTTGATAGAGTTACTAATTAATTTGTATTATTTTGGATATTTTAGATATTAATTCATGGCTTCCACCTTATACTAGTGAAGAAATGGAGTTAAGTAGTAGTTGTCTCATGTTTTAGCTTCTATGACAAAGTTTTTAGTGCACATATATAAGTAAAATAGTTAGTCAAATTTTAATTTTTTTAGCTTCATAGGATGGGGAAAATTTTAGATTCCCCTCTATCTCATTGGTAAATTTACAAGGGGGAATAAAAATGTGCCTCATTTAGTTCTTTCCACTTGTCACTGTGTGGTTAGATGAGAGGCAAATGAGGCAAAACAAGTTATTTAATACCAAGTGATGAGATTGGGTCATATAGAGGACTGATTTGGAAGATAGAGAGGGGATATTTTTCTTGTCCCATATATCCACTTTGGAAATGCATATAAGGGGTAGAAATATGTTACCTCATGTGGTGATGACAAGTGGTGAGGTATGCTTCTATGTAGATGGAGCTAAGAAAGACTTGTTTAACATTGTCGAGCTTCAAGTTTGATCACATGAGAAACCACAACCAAGGATAGAGTTGGGTATATTTTATTTTCCCCTCTATCCCTAAGGGATAGGTCCAAGAGGAAAAAAACTTCTCCCTCATCCTGGGTTCACAAGTGTCACACATTCATTGTACAACAAGATGGCTAGAAACTAAGTCAATGGGCTTGTCAGAGAGTACTGATCAAGGATATGTGAAGGTCCAAGAGGGATAACTGAGGTTGGGTGAATTTTATTTTACCATTTTCCCCATGGGATGCATAAAATAGGGGAAAAAAATTCATGTCATCCTAGAGGTGACAAGTGTCGTCTTGAAAAAGTGGTTAAGTATTGAAATTTTACCTAAAGAGAGACCTTGAAGACGAAGGTTTCGGAGCTCCAAGAGGATGATTTTGATGAAAATTTGTATTAATTTGAATCCCAAAATCATTCCAAATATAATGGAATGTGTATCAAGTTCCAATTATGCTTTAAAACCCCACAAATACATCATTTTTCTTAGGATAACAGGGTGTGTGTCTGAAACTCATCTACCTTGAGAAGTACTCGAGTCTTGTGAAAAATGTGAAAGTTCCATCATGTAGAGGATTGAATTATATTTCCAATGAATAATTTTTTGACTCCTAACTCCTTACAGAGATCATGAAATCATCCATGGAATATTAGGTACCTTTTCTAATTTCCTTCTCCTTACACGTTAGAAACCTATGTTGCTCAGTTTGTTCCTAAACCTACAAAACTTTCCTAAATCAGTTACAACATACTCACAGATATTCAATATCACATCTTGATTAGTTTGAGCCTTTTTAATTTCTTGGAGGATGCACACTACTCTTAAGAAGTTAAAAATTTTCCTTTCTACGCCTACTCGAGAAAGTATCCATTAGAAACATCTCATTGAATGAAAATACTAACCTTGTCTCATCATTGAAAACACCTATAATTTCTTATTCACCATCTTAAAAGTACCTTCCAAATCAAAATTCACATGAAAAAATGAAAATATAATCGGGGAGGATTTCGAGGAGACTCGGGAGAATTTTTTTCAATTTTGGCTAAGTTTTCATGATTGAAAGTTTGAAATTTTCATGTTGCACTTTTGCATGAAACGTGACTCCTCTTGTTGAAATGTACATTGAGATTTATCTTAGACTAGATAAATGCTTATCGAGTTGTAACCACAATGGGTGAATATTCGATTGTCAATTTTTGGTAATAAAGAAATGGATTTCATCATTTATCCTAATGGAGGTTCAACTAAATCTTGTACTTATAAAAATGTAAATACTTTTATGGAATTTTTGGATTATACTTGTATAAGTGGTAGATGATATCCTCATGTTGAAAATATGAATTCTCATAAATATTCACTCATGGATCATAGATTCACACATGTTAATATGAATTGTTTCTTTGATTTTCATGCTCTTTTCCCTAAATTTATTATAGAATTTCTACCCAAATTTAATGGTAATTGTAGAGAAAAAGGGGGAAATGTTGGCATGTGTGTGCTAGTTTTGTCATTGATGTAAAAGGTGCAAGTACATTAATGAAAAAATATGATGAAAAGGACTACAAAATGAATTTTTAGTGATCATGACATGAGTAGACAAGACAAGTAGTGGAACGATTGCAAGAATGAAGAAGGTGGGAATTGTTTGGCCAAGTAGACCTAATCATGGAGTACAAAGATCAATTATTGAGGATGTTGGCTCATGAGTGCATGTGTAGGTGTGAGACATGTTTTCTTAAGGATGTTAGGACCTTTTCAAGAGATTTGAAGCAAAGGTGTGGTGTTTATCTACTCTATATAGGTCTAAACTAGACCTAAATATACTCTATAAAGGTCTAAACTAGACCTAATTCTATGACCTAGGTAGGAAATTCATGGTGGTTGAGAATATGTAAAGACAATTATTATTATATGATCATTTGGTAGTTTAAGAGAGGTTTTCCTAGAGCTATGGGAAAATTTTCAAGCTTTTATGTTGAATATTTTGCATGTTTTAAGGTTTTTAGCCCTACTGAGCTCAAGAAGATGAGTTTCCTAAATTTATATGAAATGTTTTGTGTTGTTTAGCACATGTAAATATTTCATGGGAACTTATCAATCCAAGGATTTATTTTCATAAAAATAGAATGCCCTAAGCTTTATAAACAATCACTAAAAAAATGAGGTCAAAAACCCTACCTAAACCCTAGTTCACTAGTGATGGAGGAAAAATTGTTGGTGTGAGATAAAAATACATTTAATAATAAAATATTATGATTGGATGATGGAAAGGAATCTCCCATATTTTATATGGTGGTGGTTTGGAGTCTTGACTATAGGTGGAGCCCACTCATATTTACTTGTTTTCAAGAATGTTTAATTTTCCTCAAGTCTTCTATTAGAACTATAGTTTAAATTTATTTTTGAGTATATGGGGATATATGATATATTTTTATATGATTTAATAGATTTTTGAATCCATTTGGAGGTTTGCACAAGTCCAAATATGAAGACTTATTTTTAGGCCTAATAGGTAGTTTTTAGTAGTCATGGTGAAAGGAGGTTCTTGGGCATGTGTGGCCTAAGAGGAGGTGTATAATAACTATGGATGTGTTTTAAACATATAATATTACGTAATTAATTATTTTTTTGAGGCATACAATTCATAATTTTTGGAAAGGTTGAGGTCACAAGTTGACCTACTTGACAGGGTTTGAGGACAATGATGGTTATTTCAAGAAATCGGTTTGGAATACCAATATATTGGATTTTTTCATGATCCCTATCCATTTATTAGTTATGGTGGGTTAAATTTTTTCCAATTCCATGAATTGATAAGTCTTTAGAGTGTCGGGACAGGTGTGATAAGGTCAAGTTTCCAAGACTGGTTTATGAGAAGGATGCGTATATTGAAGGAGAAATTTGTTTTGACAACTCTATGGGCTGAATCATAAATCCTAAAGTGGTTGGTGATGTTACTTGGTTTAGTGGATTTCCAATGAGTTTTTTCATGCCATGGTTGAGGTAATTTTTTGTATCTAATTATTCATCTTTAAAGACTGGTCTACTAGAGGTGTTCAAAATGAGTAGGAAACAATCTTACTTGGTGGTATCATGAAGGAAATGTATGATGGAGAGGTTACTTATCATATGGAAGAATTTTATAGGATGTTAATGAAATGAATGGATATGTTTAAGTATTGATGGAGATTTCTTGTGTACTTGGAGTCCATGAAGTGCTCGGTGGAGATGAAACTAGCCGTTTAGGTCTAATTGTGCATGATTGAGTGTTGTGGTCTATTTCCAACATATAAAGTCATTTCATATGATTTTATATGATTTTTAGGTGTGTTTTATTTTTTTATGACCTAACTTAATGGTCATGGCTTACCTAGAGGTATTTAGGAGTTGAATCATGTATATACAGTGAATGTATTTTCTCATTTGAGCTAGAGGAGGTGGAAGAGTTTGTTAGAGGCGTCCAAGGAAGAGTTAAGAAGAAACATGAGAGGGTGAGTTGGTAAAAATAAAAGGTATTCAAGTTCATTAGACATAATCAGATTAAGAAGAAGCAAGATTGGGAAAAGTAGAAGAGAGTGTTGTTTGAGAGGGTTTTCAGGTGTGTGAGATAAATTTATGATCACAATTTGTTGTAGGAACAACATAAATAATTGTTCATCATCACCGGGGTTGAGTGGGTGCTTGATAATATTGGGGCATATTATAATTCTTTTATATTGGGTTCTATATTAAATAGGGGTGAGCAATCCTTGTGAAGTGGGTGCTTCACTAAACAAATCTTATGTGATGTGTCATATGCATGCAAGTATTTTGAATTGAGTAATATTTTAAGAAGTTTCAGTGGTTTTTATTCCCTTCAAGGGTTTCCCAATTCATATTTTTTATTCTTGTGTACTCTCTTATTGTATCTTCTTAGGAATGGTTGTTTCATGTTAATAAGCTCACATTGATGCATGATTGAATGGTTAATAGTTCACACATGTTAAAGTGATGAAGTAAAATTTTTAAAGGACTAATCGACACCCCTTCTCATTCCATTGTGAATATAACAATCGGTATCAAAACAAAATAATTTTGAAGAAGTATAATCACTTGAAGGATATCCTTTAAAGCACTAAAATGGTGAGTCAAAGCATAATAGCACTATTACCAAAAATCTCCCTTGTTTGATGAATCAAACTATGCATTTTAGAGATTGAGGATAAGGAATCAAATCATGTACTAAGGATGTCACATTTGGAATTATGTGATAGATGGGTATAAAAAAAAATCAAAAACATATTTTTTTAATATTGGTAAATAGTTTTTGAAAGGGACTATACCCTTGTGTACAAAAGGAGGCCTAAAAGCCCGAATAAGAGAGAGGAGCAGAGAAGTCAGATCAAAGCACAAAAGTTACAAAGAAAGAACACCGAAGCCTAGAAACAAGCAACACAAATGAGACTTAACAAAGCAAAACAACGGCAACAAAACAAAGCAAGCCTACACCCAAGAAGCGCAAAGAGTAAACCGGACTACTTCTTGGCCGCTTGATCAATACTCATCTTTACTTTTTTCCAAGCATGATACATACCCAGCGTGGTCATATGAGCAGCATCCGTCTTATCGAGCTCCTCTCTGGTTCTTTTACTCTCTTTCTCATTGCCCCAAAGAGTAATCGGGACACCGCTGAGATGCGAAACACTTCTTGCATGACCTTCGATGAATTCCTCTATGGCCCTGAATGCTGCAATATTATACTCATGCCTAGTCTTCGTTTTCCCAAGGCGGGAGTCTAGGGAGGTCAGTTTTTTGTATATTTCATCAAGCTGGCTATTGCCAATGCTCCCTTCTCCCTCAATGCTTTTTTTGCCTTTTTGCTTAGCAAGATTTTTTACCTCATCCTTCAGCAATTTAAGCTCAGCCTCTAAGGCCTCCAATCTTCTAGAAGGGTTATCCGTTGGTGCCGCCTGGGGACTGGCACTACTAATGTTCAGCAGATCACGAGCAATGTCATCCAAAGGTTCATCCCCCTCAGCAGTAGACTCAAGGTTGAGTCTCCTAGAAGCCCTGGTGACACGTTTAGAAGTAGAGACAGTGTGGGTGGCAGGGGCAGCAGCAGGAGGAAAAGAAGGAGAAGCATGAGCAGCCTGCATGGGGGCATCAGCACCGGAGGCGGGGGCAGCAGCAGGGACAGCAGGGGAGACAGGACTGGCAGCCACGGAGCCCAACAAAGCCAGGCCGGGAGAGGAAGGGAGACCGGGGAATTTGATAAGGCAGTGCTTGTGAATAAGCAGAATAAGCCCTTGGTGAAGGGGAACCGCCCGGTATGCTTCTGGAACTCCAAAATGGAGCGCTCAAGAGAGTTTAACAGATAGTGGGGGAAGCAAACCAACCTACTCCTACGAAAGTGATTCAAAAAGACAAGGTGCTTGGCAGGGACAGTAACAAACCTGCCTTCCAAGGATATGTAGCGAATCATCATGCGGGTGACTTCATCATACGGAGAAGGAATTGAATTAACAAGCAGACCCGCGGTGTTGAATATAAGCTTCTCCTCCTCCTCCACAAATCTTCTCTCTTCAGCCTCTTTGATAACCCTCTTGTTGAAGAAGCGGTATCCTTCCAAGCTGAGGCCAGTCGCTTCGGCTATGAGTTCGTCATTAATAAGAATCTTCTGCCCTCCATAGTCGACCATCCTCTCATTCCACTCCTTGGCAAAGCGAACAGAGATGCTTTGATCATGCCCTTGCACTCTCTCCACAAAGTTGGTGAATCCGCCAATACTAAGAATGTTCCAGAGCTCAGTGTTATCTTTCCAGTCAGGGTCTGCACACGGCTCAATCTGGCAGGGAGGCCCTCCCATCTTCACAAGGATGTGCTGGTTACAACAATTTTCAAAATACCTTTGGGCGTTGAGAGTGGTTCGTTTCTCACCGTTGCGGGTCGCATAAAAATGGGAATTGTAGCCGTTGGTCCTCCCACGAACGGTGTAGGATTGCCGATCTGAGTCTGCGTGAAGTCGCGTGAAAACCCTTATCCTGTCAGCTTTCACCTTGTAGTTATCTTCGGTTTTCGCGGAGCTTGGCAACCGAATATCAACAGCTATTGTACTTCCCGCGTGCGCTGTTTTTAAATTTAGACAACTCCACTTGAAGTTCCTAAACAAAATCTTGCTATCATTTGGAGTAGATATCATATGCCATGCCAAATAAACTAAAACAAAGACTGTGGAAGAATTTATGGATTTCCTCCAAAGATTAAAGCATATCTTTAGAGATTGTTTACGTGTGAAGGTCCGCATGTATGTTGTTGTGAAGGCGATTAGGATACTATCATTATCCCAAATAGTGAAATTTAAATTAATGCCATAATTGGCCATGCAGATCGCCGCTTTGTTTCCTTCCCTATAAGTATGTATGATTCGATCTTTGTTGAAGGTATGACTGATGCTTATGGACTCGAGAGATAAAATCTTTGATATTCCAAACTAGGAGAAGAGGACCGATTAAGCATTAATAATATTAAGGGAGTCCCCTTCAACAATGAGGTTCTGGATATTTTGGGCCCGAGCAACTCTCAAACCCCAGAGAACAGATAAAGCTTCTGCAAAATGATTGGTTTGGATTCCCATTTTTCCAGCATATGCAACAATCAAATTACCTTTATGGTCCCGTATTGCTCCTCCTCCAGCAGTTGTTCCAGGGTTCCCCTTAGAGGCACCATCAAAGTTCAGCTTGAACCAATTGGATTCAGGGGGATGCCATTTGACCAAAGATCTATCCACACTATTCCCGGGGTTGCTCCAATATCCGATCTGCCAATTTGATAAGATGTGCTTTTCATTTTCAGGGTAACAATTGTTCTTAGGAGGTTTAAATCTGGCCATGTCCTCTTTGATGCCTTGGGAGATCTTGCCAGTAGTGAGTTTAAAATTCTGCTTCTTATTTCTAAAAACTATATTATTTCTATCCTTCCAGATCCTCCAAATTAAATGCGGGATGGCTAATTTCCAGATTCTTTTGATAGCACAATGTCTGAATGGTGGGTTCCATTGGTTCCACAGCTGAGTAAGATCCTCCGGCATCACCCAGAGAGCTTCAAATTTGGAAAGGACAAAGTTCCAAACTCTAAAGGCATAATCACAGTGTATGAACAGATGTCTAATGTCTTCATAGCTATTCCTACAAAGGTGGCACCAATTGGGAATGATAAATCCTCTTTTCATCAAATTGTCAGTGGTGAGAATTTTACCTCTGATGGCCAGCCAAAGAAAAAAATTTATTTTGGGGGTTAACTCAGGCATCCAGATCAAGTTCCAGTTAAAGTCTGATTGGTTACTGTGGAAAAGACTGGTATAGCCAGATTTGACTGAGTATTTACCCTCGTGTGAATTGCTCCAGATCAGCTCATCCTTGGAATCCAGCTGACACAAAGGGAAGAGATCCAAAAGGTCTTGGAGGGAGGAAATAGTCTGTTTCAGTTCAATACTCTCCATAGTAAGTCTTTTCCAATTCTTGTTGGTGCCATTTCCATCAATGTAGTCCTTGACTTTAGTTCCATATTTTCTTATAAGACTGTCCTTAGCAGTCCCAAATCTCTCCAAGAGATTATCATTGGACCAGTTATCCTCCCAGAAGTTAATGTCGCTGCCATCCCCAATTTTCCATTTGCTTCCCTTCTTAATGAAGTTTCTACTCTTAACCAGATTATTCCAAAAAATGGAACCATTGGGGAGTTGCTCATCATGCAGATAGGAGTAAACAGCTTGCTGATTCAAGTATTTTGTTTTAATGACATCAATCCAGGGTTGTTTCTCAGAAAGCAATCTCCAGCCCATCTTAGCAATGAGTGCCTCATTCATTTTCTCAATATTTTTTATTCCCACCTCTCCCTAGATTTAGGGGTGCAGACTTTATCCCAGGCCACAAGGTGAAATCTGAACTTTTCTTCCATGCCTTGCCATAAAATTTTTTTTTGAATCCTTTCAATTTTCTCTCTGAAGGAGGAAGGAATTTTGAATAGTGACATGATATATATGGGCAAACTTTGGAGTGTGCTTTTAATGAGAAGGCACTTACCAGCACTAGAGAGAGTGGTCCCTTTCCAACCGGCCATTTTTTTCGAAATCTCACAATAAATCATCCCACACCGTGTGAGAGACTTTCTTCGCCAAGAGGGAGGCCTAAGTACGTTCTTTGGAAGAGTACCAATTTCTGAAATGTTCTTAATTTTAGCAATCTTGAGTTGTCTTTCCCCAGGGGTGTTAAAGAAAAAAAGGATGCTTTTGTCGTAATTGATCTCTTGCCCGGAAGCAGATTCATAAAGCTGCAGAAGAGCCTTGATAGCTTTAGCTTCAACCACTGAGGCCAGAAGAAGAAGGATAGTGTCGTCTGCAAACTGTTGATGAGAGACAGCTTGGCTGAGAGAAGTGGGTTTAGAACCATTTAAAAGGCCGTCTTCCACCGCTCTGCTAATTGTTCTACTAAGGCTGTCAGCCAGAAGGATGAAGAGAAGGGGGGAGATGGGGTCTCCCTGCCTTAGACCTCTGCTGCTGGTGAAGAATCCCACAGGCTCTCCATTAACAACCACAGAGAACCTGGCTGTAGATATACATGATTTAACAATTTTTCTAAACTTTTCTGTGAACCCAAATTTAGATAGAATCCTGTCAAGGAAGACCCAAGAAACTTTGTCAAAGGCTTTATTCATGTCGAGCTTAAGGATCATGTTTGCCTTTTTGTTATTTTCCATAGAATGCATAGTTTCGTGTACCATAATCACACCGTCTTGTATTATCCTGCCTTTAATGAAGCCACTCTGCTGCTTTGAGATGAGATCCTTCATTATGAGCTGCAGCCTAGAAGCAATAATTTTGGTGAAGATTCGAAAAATAGCATTAACCAGACTGATGGGTCTGAAATCCTTGAAATCTTTTGCATTCATTTTCTTAGGTGCCAGCACAATGTGTGTGTTATTGAGTTCTTTTAGAAGATTTCCCGATCTAAAAAATTCATTAACCGCTTTGAGAAGATCCTCCGAGCATATTTCCCAGAATTTCTGAAAAAAATTAATGGAGAATCCATCCGGTCCAGGAGCCTTATCCCCCTCAAGAGAAAAAACAGCCTTTTTTAGCTCATCGAGCGCGACCGCTTTAGTGATATCTCTGAATTTCTGGTCTTCAATATCATTCTGGGGGATTGCCTCTAGCATGAAGGAAATAGCTTCCGGATTGCTGACATTACTCTCTCTAAGAAGATTTTTGTAGAATTCAAGTGCTTGCTTCTTAATGCTGTTTGGATTTTTAGTAATACTTCCGTTGCTTTTAGAAACCTCTAATATCCTATTACTGGCTCTGTGCTTTAGAGTGGTCATGTGAAAGAATCAAAAACATATTACTATTTTACTATAATGTCATTATGTTGTTATATGCATGAATCTTAGGTAAGAAAAGTATTCAATAGTGATACTATCTCTTGTCCATCTACATCTGTGATTGCTTTTTACTATAAATATATTCAATATTTGTCATTTCTATATCCATTTTTTGTCAGTCATATGAATCCTTGTTTTTCTATATTTTCACATATGTTGGAATTTATCTCATGACACTAGTTCCCACTCTAGACACTAGTACTCAGAACTTGTGTCCATTCTGGGTGCTTCTATATTGTTTATTATTTTTAAATTTTTTGACATTTATGGTCAGAATTTTCAATTTTCTTATCCTTATCTCATATTCATAGTTGTCATTTTGTGTCACTAGTTTAAAAATTCAAACAAGAGATTCATATATATACATAACATACACACTATTATTCTGATTGGAAATTCAAAAGGGGCTATCACATCTACATACTATCACTACTATAAAAAGGGACTACATTTTGGGTTGCATACACTACATAGGAAGGGTAAGTGATGAATTACATACTACACATTTACATAAAATCTATCTATATTCTATTATATTTATATCGGTTGTGCAAGGTAAAACCTAAGGAAACTATTTCAAACATAAGCACATAAAACTACATGGATTCTGAAATGTAGTGTAGTATTCGGTACTAAGTTCACTCATCGGGTGACTAATGGGGTCAATCGACTTCACATATTACATATTTTATTTAGACCTAATGTGTTTATGAGCTTGTGTAGGTAGTTAGGGTTTGTTTTATAGGTTACATGTGTGATCAAAACCCTAACAATGAAGTTAGAGTGATAAATAATATATTAGAGTGAAGACCCTTAGACCTAGAAAAAGAGTAGATCTTGAATATTCACACAAACACTAGCACCCATAATGCACACTATAACTTTAGCACTCCTTTCCTCATGTGGTAACTTCTTTCCCACTGAATAAAAAGCCTAACAACTCTCTTCTAGCCATTATGATGTCATTCCCAGTCAGATCCAGAGAGAGACACTCCCAACTACCTCTCGATTACACATGAATAAACTAAGTCATATATCTTTCTCATTTTCTTAGAGTTTTACATTGTTAAGTACTTAGTACTTATATAAAACTATATATTATCATTTTTATATCCCTTGTTACATTAGTTACTCTAAAATTAGATTTAATTTAATTTATATTAAATCATTTGGTGAACCCCACTCTTATTCAAAATCCTTTCCCTAGGATCCCAATCCCTACGACTAAAATATGTACCCATCTCAAAAGTATGATATGACCTGAATGCACATGAAACTAGATTTTTCCAATGCCTCTTAAGAATTTAAATTTTGTAATCTAATGTGTAATCCTCAATATGATCCAAAATTCCTCCAACAACTCCCTGACTTCCAAAAATATCTTCCTGTTGGTTTCCAAATCTTGCTTTTTATATAGTTTCCCCTAACCAAAACTTTTCCACATGTTCTCCCTCATCTACCGTAGCCACAAATGATCCTCCATCCTCCTCTCCTTGTACTATAAAAATGATAGCATTAATATAGATTCTTTGTATGATGAGGTTATTGCTTGTGAAAACATAGATGCTAATGACTTTGATTATGATAATGAAAATGTAAATATGAATAACAATGTTTTTGTTATTAGTCAAGTTGAATGTGAATCTATCTCTCTCGATGCAGGAGATTGAAAAATAATGGATTAAATGGACATCATGAGATGTCAATAGGGATGGAAAAGTAATTTCAAGTGATCAAGAATTCTAAAACACTATTTAAAGTCTTTCAAACAAGGTTTCTCCATTCTCCCTCCAAAATGGACCATTTGAAATTTTGAATTATAAATAGAATTGTGAATGCCATATGCATAAGAAAAGGAGGTTTCAAAATTTTTAATGACCTTAATGTTCATTTGGATATTATTTATACTTTACAATAATGTACAACCACCTTGACATGTTGTCAAAGGTGAAAAAGTAAAATGAGGGATAAAATTTAAAGTTTGACTAGGTCTAGATGAATATGAGAGACTAAATAAAGCATAACCACTTTGAATCAAAAGTTTTTGGGGTTGGTATGAGAAATAATCGCATGTATAAACATGTTTTTATTCATAAAATGTAGTTGAGTGATTCATGGAGTGGTTGAGAGCATCTAGGAATATGTTTAGGAGTGTTCCAAATATAAAAAACAACCTAGTATTAATAGGTGAAATTCAAGCTCGGAAGCTCATGGAGTGTATAAACTGATGTAATTAGGGTGTATTTGATTAATAAAAGGATAATTGAGGAATTTGTGTGAAGATTTTTTAATTATGTTCATGTTTATTAAGGATTGTGTGTAAAGATCTAATCAAGATAGGGAGGTAAAGAAGTTACAATCGAATTTGAGAACTTATTTCTCTCTACTATCATTAGAAAGACATTGGGAAAGCTAATTTAAACCATCAAAATTATTTTGGATCTTTACAATGAGCTTTAAGTTTTTTATAAGAAAAATTATGCACACAAGTTTAAACTAGGGAATGTTTTTCCACTAATGGAATTGGCTACTTTTCTCAAAATGTCTCTATCTTTTCTAGATAAACAATCTCACAAAATATTATCTCTTAAATCCATGATCGATTAGAGTTCTCATTGATATAATTTTACAAGCCGTGTGAGAAGAAACAAAGATCAAGGGAGTTAGTGAAAGTGAGGTAAATTTGATTAATTAACTTTTTCAAAAGCCAAGATTTATAGAAGTGGATATCTTAATGCAAATTCAAGATGTTGAGTATGATTTAGAGGTAATGACAATGGTTTTGAGTCAACTTTCCTCCGATATATCTTATCAAGGCCTAAAAAATATTGTTAAAACCATTATTTCATTATATTGATGTTTAAGGAACATAGGAAGAGTTTATATATGGTTTTAATATAAATAAATGGAGTTTTCATTAATGATTAGAATCATATGAATACTGATTAATAATGACAAAAGAGAAAATGCTAAGTCGAGACCTTCCTAGGATTATACAAGAAACTAGGAATCAAGAACATTGATTTTATAACAAATTGATTTTGCGGTCACTATTGTGTAAGAAGGAGGTTGATGTAAAGTAGTTGAGTATATCATAATGTTCTTTACCTTGGTATGAACCCTTATAAGTTTTATAATTATTATATTTATGATTATTTTAAGCCTAAAGAAGAGGCTAATGATAGTTAGTGAATATCTAGTAGAAAAGGTAAGATATAGTCTATGTCATCTAAGGTTGGGAGCATATGGATGTTAGGGAACCTTTTAACAAGTATAAAGAAGGATCATATATAAAGGCTATAATTTCATTAAGATAGGCTTGACATCAATTTTTGTATCAGCTCCTTGAGATCTTAGACTAATAATTTTTAAATGTTATTATGGAGAATAGAATTTGTTATGAGATTTTAAATGTAGGGTAGCAGTAAGAGAATAAGGAAGGATAGAGAGTTAAGTCAAGAAGATAAAAGAAGATTATTGGGTGAATTTTTGGCAAGAAGAAACCTTGAAATGCATTGAAGGATTGAAATATGTTGTAAGAAATGTGATTGCATGTGAATCTCATTGAAGAATTGAGCAAGGAGACCAATAGATTAGGGTGCAATAGAATTATGTGAGGATATGAGATTATCAACATACCAAGAAAAGAGAGGTTTGGTTAGATAACCACAAAGCTTCATTTAGTTAAAAATAATAGAGTACCTTATAATAATAATAATAATGGAATGGATGCATGAACTCAGTGGGGGACCTGATAAAAGAGTGACTGCATATATGGGATATTTTTAAGTTTGTTACTTCTAAGTTGTTTTGTTGTTAGTCTCTAGGTTATGCTACTGTTAGATAGTTTAGTTTATTTGCTATTTTGGTTTATTTCTTTTATGTTTGTATTTCCTTGTTGCTGGTCTTGTGCTGTTTTTGTTTTGTGGTAGGGCTTCAAGGGTATATCCCTTGGCCTTTTATAAGGAATTGGTAAAATTATGTATGGGGTAGGGTCCCCTCAACCCCTTTTTTTACCTCTATTAAAATAAAATAAAATAATAATAAGCATATAGAGGCATAAAATAAAAAGAGGTAAGAGTATATTAAGCTCATAAGAATAGTTAAAGTTTAAAGGTAGACATGAACAAAGAAATTAAGGGCTTGATAGAAGAATATTTTCACAAGAAGATGAAGAAACATGTTCAAGAGAGTAAGATGTATGTAGAGAGATAAACAAAAGAGATAAGAGAAAGGTTGTGTTACCTAATGAAGCTGATACAAAACCAAACGAATGGTTGGAAAATGAAAAAGAATGTCGATTTCCTTTAGAGAGATTAATTGTAAGATGGATGAGTCATATTATGATTTCCTTAAAAATGAATAAGAGAAGAAACTTAAATATCAGAGATAAAAGGAGACATAAGAGGGTAGAAGTAGAATGAGGTATGAAAATGAGTCTTTATAGGAAGAAGAATAATTATTTATATGTGAACCAGAAGAAGGACCTATACTTAGTGAAGAAGAGATGAAAGAAGGAAAAAAATGAAAGTCTCATGGAAGACTTAGGTAGTGATGACAAGCATGATGGAAATAGAAAAATATTTAATGCATCAGGAGGGGAAAAAAAGCTTCTATTTTTTCAATCTAACTATGATTGTGAGTGTGTGTTTTTAGGTTCTAGTGAACATGATGATAAAGAGGAAGGGAAAAATTTGTCTCTTGTGAAAAAGGAAAAAAATGAGATTCAAGGATCTCAAGAAGAAAAATTGAAGGACAAACACAAAATGACTTTAAATATTCTCCAAGATAGAGAAGAGGATAATCAAGAAATCATTCCTATAACAAGCCTAAGAGAGACAAAACCATCCCACAAGAAGATGAAAGAGTGAATAATTCAAATTATAAGTATGCATTACTTCTAGTAACATTTTAAAAGGTGAATTTACAGGCGTTAAAGGATTAAGAACTCAAGGAAAAATAGTGTAGTCTAAGAAATGGGATGATCTACATGGAGATGATATCAAGGAAAACTTAAAAATGTAGTTTTCTACATCTACAAGAAGGAAAATTTATGAGAATAGAATAGAAGAAAAGAATGGAGTGATAATGGAGGTAATTAATAATCTCTTTAAGGAAAAGATAAATGATGAGATTGATAATAACATGAGAATATGTATATGGTTATTAACCATTCAAGGAAGAAAAGTTAGAAATAAATGCATAGAAAAATTGGAATTTTAGAACCAAGACAACATATAACAAGTTTTGAACAAGATAAATAATACCATGATGAAGATGATGGGTGAACAAATGAAGTAGGTATAAACCAAAGAAGAGGAATATGGATTCATGAAAATGGTTATCACAAATCCTAGAGATCCAAATAACAAGGTTGAAGAAAAAGAAAAGAATTCAGTAATTCTCATTACACTTGTTTGTACCGAATCTTGCATATCTTTCGGTGCCTAGAAGTATCAAGTATCAAGCTCAGGTACTTGAAGAATGGAAGACTTGGAAATTTACATCATTTGTAGCTAAAATATTTTTCGACAAACGTTTTGAGACCGGGATTTGGAGGGGATCGGTGACATGTATTAAAGGAATGGCCAACCTCACTACTTTTGGTCATGCATTTGATCGGGATGAGAGGACCTAAGGGTAAATCAGTAAATACAAAGTGGGGTAGATAAATCTTTTACTTCTCAACTTTTTGAGAACAATGGATCAATATGGGATAAGAATTTCCATACACACTTTACTTTCAACAATTGTCACACAAAGTGATGTATATGCTTATTTCACAGACACAGGTTACTATTGGCAAATAAGTTGCATTGTTGTTGCATTTTTTTATAAAGGAAAATGAAATCAAAGGTTCCTCTAATTGATATTTGTAAGTAAGACAATAGAATGACTGATGAAGGACTTGTATTACATAATGAGACTAGAATTATGTTTATATTTGTAAGGATGGGGGATTGTAAGATAATGGATATTTTTAATGAAACTTCTTATAGTATTCACTCAGACACATATAACATTCTGGATAATAAAGAAAATTCACCAATTAGTCACAATTTCTACTTAAAGGAATATTTGCATTCATTGATACTCAATTAGCACAAATGTTCCACACAATCCTTAAAATAATTAGCATAAAGGCTTGAGAAAATATTTTAATGAAGTTTTTCTTACTTCTGATCTCATACACTTAAGATTCACTCAAAATATTACAAAAATCCATCAACAAAATGATTTCAGTGAGGATTTTATAATTTAATTCAATATTTCAAAGTAAATGCTCACACCAAAATATTGAACAAATAACCAAAACTTAATCAATAAGGATAGATCCAATGTAATTTAGAGAAGTAAGAAATATAGAATTACCATAGAAAATGTGATTGATCAACCAAATTATCGATATATAGAATCCAAAACATGTAAACTAAGCTCATAATCAGAAAAATTTCATTTAAATATACCAAATTCTTGACAAGGGAACATGAAAACAAATGATCTCAATGCTTGCTAATGACTATACATTGTAATCATCTTAACATTATAATTTGAAAGAGTAAAAACTTAAAATGTATTTCTTTCCAGAAAATTAAGTAGTATCACAACAAAATATCTCAATTCTTCCTTTTGCAAAAAATCTTAATAAAAACCCCTCTAGTATGAGGACAGAACCCTCATACTTATACAACTACTTGATTCAATTTCCCCCCAAAAAGTCCCAAAGGATCCTTTGAAGTTAGCTCTGTGCAATTCAAAATATTCTCAAAGGAAGTATCTTTTAATATAAAAGATTCTTGCTTTTTTTTTATTGGGTCAATTTGGGTGAAGGAGGAACCATATGGTGACACATGGGAGAAATGAAAAGGATATTCTTCTATTTCTAAATTCTTTTTGTCTTTTAGAAAACTACATTCTGTTTGAAGAAATATTTGACCAAGAATGTGTTGCGAAGGTTTTTTTTTTTTTATCTCTCGCCTTCTTTCTTCTTTATTTTTCACTGTCCATTCCAGTGGGATGATTCACCGAGCTATCCCCTACCTTGTTCTTGTAAGAATCAAACGTTTCAATCATTTTTGTGACAATTTCCTCATCGGGCCCCGAGTGATAGTGGAAAATTATTTCATGCTTCATACTGTATCAATAAGTTCCGTAAAAACAAATATTTCTTTATTTATCCACCTTGACAATTTATCAATTATTGACTCTATTTGTGACCATTTTTAAGGGCAGATATATTAAAAACCCTTGGCTCCCTAGGTTTACCTAAAGCATGATTCTGAAAAAGTGTGATTAAATTCTCTATAATTTCCATTCTGATATTTTCTCCACTATCTCTGTCCTAATTAATTTATCTATTATGGAATGAAGGCTGCTGATATACTCCATTTTTTTCTCTTAACTCATCAAGGAATTCAACATATTTTGTTAAAATATACACTCTTAATTTTGCGGATTTGTAGTATTCCTGTTGATTTCCTATAGTCTCAAGAGATACAATCCCTTCCTTAATAACCAATTCATCACTTAAGTCCTTGATAGCTTCCATGTTTTGCAGCATATCAGTCCACATTAATTGCTCAGCTTCACATTTATCTGTTAATGCCTTGGTTGTTTCTACTTTTTCAAAAATATGGGAATGATGTATCACAGATTCTCTTATTATTTCTTCACCTTTGGTGACCAAATTTTTCCCATATGATGGTGGCATCTCCTCTTTCTCCCAAGTCACTCACTTGCTGATATCATTATTGGTGATCTCAAGGATTTAAAAGTTCCCTTATTTGTGAGTTCTGGTCAATTTTCTAATAAAGTTGAATTAAGATTCATTCTTGTCCTTTATATCCTTCTCAGTTTCATTGAACTCATAAATATTTTGGAAAACTCATTCTACTTCCATATAAAAATCATGTTTCATTTCTTTAGTAGAAGGCTTACCTAATGAGATTTCAAGACTGAAAATCAAACAAGAATGTTTCCCCTCGGCGCACATCATCTTTCGGAGTTGCAAAATCTATGAATCATTATCCTTTCTTATTTAGATACTTACTCAAAGTAACCTTTTTATTTTTGGATGGTCTTGTTAGATTGAGGAGAGCCAGGATTTATAGGTCATCATCATTAAACTATATCTCTATATTTTTCTTCTTTGGGAGAGCACTATCTATCCATTCCCTTATGGGAGACTCATGTTCATCAAGTGATTGTAAAAATAAAGTTTTAGGGATGACTGTAAGGGATTTGGAAGATGAAGAAGGCATAAACATACCTTTTGGAGCTGCATACATTGGTTCTTCTTGAGTTCCTAGCTCTATAAGCCTGCCCTAATCCTCAATTCCATCCATAGACTCAGATTGGTCTCCTACTTGTTAAACTGTCAAGGTTTTTGGTAACCAACTTCCCTTTCTTCTTGTACCGAGTCCTCACCCATTTTATTACTAGGAGCAGGGATCATCTCACCAAGTTCCTAGGGAATGACCTCAGTTATGGGAATGTGGGATTCAAGGATTTCTTAAATTAATTCACTTTCCTGAAGTGTTGTTTCAACTATGACAACTGAAGTTTCTCCCTATTATTTTTATACTGAATTATCCTCAGTGTGAGGTTGTACTTCATGTCGAATAAGTTTCTCCTCTTATACTGCCATATTACTTGGAATTTTCTCTGGGGTGATCTTAGTATGATGTTTTAGAAGAGTTAAAACATTATTAAAAGGATAATTCATAATGGGTTGTTCCTTGATGGGAGAAGCAACTATAGTTATTAGAATGACAAGGGTTTTCATCATAGGTATAGGTTTCTCAATGAGCATATTTGTAGATGACAGAGTGATAGAAGATGAAAATACAGGGATATCAAGGTCTATTATTTTTTAATAGTATCTTACTCCTCTAAATCAACACATTTAGACACCTTAGTTCACTTCCTCTTCCGAAGGTGGAATTTTTCCTCCTCTAATTCTCCTAAACTAGTTTATGTTGTCTTAATTTCACGAGGTATTTCAGAAAAAATTTCTTCCTTAGGCTTCTTGGGAGTAGATTCCATCATTTTCTCCTTTCCTTTAGATCTAAAAATAGATGTTGGAAGGACATGCGGGGGAGTATCATGAACAACAAGGCCCTCAACCATACCTCCTTGAAGCATTTCTCCATCTCTTCTTGTTGTTTGAGGAAGGGAAGTTCCAGTTCTGCTAACTTGGGCACTTACATCACCCATCACTGGCATAGATTCCAACTTCTTAAAAGGAATCTTAATCTTCTATCTCCATGAAACATCCCTAGTGACATAAAACTTTTGATATGGGGGAATAAAATCATAAATAATCTTTCTAGCCCTATATTCCCTTAATACTGGGGTATGTTGGTAACTTACATCCACTCCTTTTGAAAATAACCACCTTAAGGAAATTTAGATGATATTTGCAATCTTTTCCTAATTATATTTTTTCTCATCAACATCCCAATTAACTGGTGGAAAAGGTGAGACACAATATAATCTGGATGTAATATTGACTAATCACATTACCATCATCTTCTAACCTTTTAGGAGCTTGGATAACCCCAAAATCAATCATATGAGATAATGTCATTCTTTAATTTTCTCTTCATCTAACTTCCCTTTCATCTTAAAAATTCATCCTCTAATGCTCATAATGAGATTTATGCTCTATCTGAGTGGGTAAAACACTATGTAAAATATAATTTATATCATAATTTTTCCTTTCCTCAAATTTATCCTACATACATCTATTCATTTATCCTTCTAATGATTTTTCCTTCTCAATGTTTGGGCAAGTGTAATTCCCAATGATCATGGGGAACTTGATAGGGGATGTTAGATGCTTTTGGGAATGAACTGGTGTACTGATAATAATTTCTTGACCAATTCCATCAATGCCCATTTTTCATTTACACACCTGGGGAGCAAGTAGGGTTTCCCATCAAAACCACTAACCCTGATATATGAAAAGGTCTTGAATTAGATAAAATAACACCCATATTGAGTAATAACTCTCTTAGCATTAGGGTAAAATCTCTCATTCTCCTAATCAAGGTGGTATAAACAAAAAGTGGGTATAAAAAAGTGATTAACAATATTTATGTAATGTATTTCATAGTTTTCCAGCTTCAGTTGAAAGAATACATCATACACCTTGGAGCTGCTAAGCTCACCATCCATCAAGTAATTCTATAAAATATATATGAAAAGCAATATTATAAACCAACTCTAGGAAACTCCCATCATTTGTTCATGAATATGGTTACTTATTATCTCAGCCCAAGGGAGAGGTTTTTATTTGTAAGTATTACCTAAATGAACTAAAACATCCATTCTAGAAAAAGGAAGTAGATTCAATACCCATTACTTGGTTCAACAATACAATCACATCTCCAACTTCCTCAATAAATTTAGTTCTATTCAACTTCTTTGTCATTCTAGGGGCATAATTTTACGGATTGGTAAGAGAATGGAAATTCATAAACTTTGTCTAGTTGTTTGAATATGACTTCAATTATTCCTATGTTGAATCCTTGGTAATATCCCCATCTTCCCTTGTGGGAGGAAAACCCAACATTATATCAAATTCATTTTCCTAGAAAGATAAAAAAATTCCTTTCCGTCTTAGACTTCTCTAGTTATAGGATTATAGTGTTGAGAACACACCCATACAAGCTTCGAGCATGGCGTAGTGGGAGGAAAGCACCAAAGTGAGGTCAATAAAACTATTGGATATTTGGGTCATGTTGTCACTTCTTTTAGGGGAATATAACCTCTACCTAAAATCTTCTCGGGTTGAAAATTGTAATATCAAAATCTGCAATTTTGTCTAGGGTGAAGAAAAGATTGGAACTTTCTTTCATGGGTAAAAGTTACAACGTCATCATTTTGACACAATTTTATCAAACCTCTTTCCACAAAAACCCAGACCTTTTAAAATCAATTCACAAAATTTCATAAAAGATATGGGAACTAATGAAATCACCTTTTATCAAAATTCTTGTTGCTACTTAGAACCCGACTAAAACATACTACAACTAAATTTTGATCGCTGGAGCTAATTCATGCTTCATATCTCCTTAAATACCACTTAAAAATCCTTTAGAACATAAAACCTTTTGTTGGGCCCCTAAAATATTGACTAAGTACAAAAGGGCACATGAGCGCGCAAGGCCTAAGTTGGGGGGTGGGCGCGCGAGGATAAGGCGCGCAAGGCGAGTGGTTCCAGGAGGGTTTTAGAAGGACTGTGATACATGCCGAAAGAACAAGGTCTTGGGAATTAGTCGTATTTGGTGTAAAGGGTAGGACATAAGAAAAGTGTGACCCATCTCGCGCATGATAAATGGATAAAGTGCCAACCTAGCAACAAGTTGGCCTAGGAAGGAATATACCTCGTGGCTTTGGAAGATTCTAGAAAACCATCATGGTAAGGAGTGGAGAGCTCATGCTTGGAGTAGCATGCCCCCATGAAGGACCACATTGGGACACTTGACGATGGATATTAATCCACGAAAGGATAGTTGGCGAGTTCAAGAGGCCTATAAATACAAGCACCCATAGTAGAAAAGAGAGAGATCAATAGAGAGCAGAGCTCTGTAGAAATGCTTCCAAGAGTTGTATTGGGTTAGGTAGATAAAATATAGGAGAAGGATGCATCAAGGGGCTTGGGATTGTAATTTTCTTTTTTGAGAGCTAAGGGATGTAAATCCGGTTATGATGTATGACTTGGTCAACCATACCGTGATTTTTCGTAATGGATCTAATGAGGTTACCACTTATTTGAATATGATCATTAAAGATTGAGGTCCATACATATATATTTATAGTATTGTTTCATGTTTGTTTATGGAATGAGTATAAATCCTTATGCATATTTATTTATGTTTTGGTTTAGTCCAATATTCTATTAAATATCTTTCGTATGGAATGACTACATTGGTTTAGAAGTTATTTTGAGCTCTATGATGATTACATGTATTATTTCCACTCACTCTCCTTAAGCTCCTATCATAGATGATGTTTCCCACTAAACTCACATAAAGGAGAGACTCAGTGCCCGTGCATGCCTCGGGTGAGTACCTAACACCCACTAGGTGATAGGTCGGTGCACATGGGATTCCCTTATTCTTTGGTGGGTGTAAAAATGACTACATCTTAGTTCCGTTGTCGGGACCTCTTTTAAAAGTTGTAGTGGGAAATGACATACATCATGATCTATGCAATGAGTGATGATAGAGCATTTAACCTTAGAAGATGTTGAAACATGGTTTAATATCATAGAGGATGAATTTTCTCATAGATTTAGCATTGGACCTGAGTTTGATGCACGTAGATGGGTAGAAGAGAACATCTACCATGAGTTGTATGAATTTTTTTTTAGTTTATTCCCGGTAGAGATGTATAAATGGATCTTGGCATATGTGTCTAGATCAAGTTGGTATTATAGATTTTGTGCATGGACCCAAGAAGAGTACTAGAGGCTACAAGATGCAGATCGATATGGGCTTGTGTTGTGGATTGTTGGTGGAAAGGAATCTGGTTACCTACACTCTGGAGTATGTTATTTCTACATATTCTTGTCTAGAATTTACTAAGTTTGAGTTTATTAGAGAGACCA
Source organism: Taxus wallichiana var. yunnanensis (assembly GCA_018340775.1). NCBI lineage: Eukaryota > Viridiplantae > Streptophyta > Pinopsida > Cupressales > Taxaceae > Taxus > Taxus wallichiana. Next base: position 268,845,853 of record CM031236.1, on the reverse strand, counting down.
TAGGATCATTTCTACATGTTATTCCCGGTAATGAATATCTTGATTGTTTTCATGAGTTTAGAGGCATTTCGATGGCTAGCTAAATTGTTCGAACACCGGGCAAGGAAGCTAGGGTGGAGGAAGATGGTTGACATTGTGACTGAGAAAGAAAGGGAGGAGAGATGACTCAAGTATAGTGAAGCATGTGAAATGGAGATTGCTAGACAACTCGAGGTTGTAAGTGTGATGGAATGGAGGAAAACATTGCAGGAAGGAGTTAAGGTTCATGCAGAGGATGTGGAACTCCGAGCAATTTGTGTTCTGTGCATCTCGGGAAAGTACATAAGAGAGACCCCTTTGGCTTTTGATGAGAGTTTTTCGCATGGAGAGAGAAGAGTCATTGGCATGCATCTGAACCCACCTAGTGACCAAACCCTGGTGCTTGGTTTTCCATATCAAGGGAGAAGTATCATTAACCTAGTTGGTATCAATGGAGGTGACAAATCTACACCCATGAGATATAATTTCTCATTTAGGACTTCTATGGCTACACATACCATTCCAATGTTTAGGGAATTTTTAGATAAGGAGAAAATACACAAGGCTTGGGTAACACATCGAGGAGTGGTGCAGGACACACATCTGGAAGTGGCACAATCTCATAGACAATTGGCACGTAGTTCAGTGGGATGTTGGGGATCCTAGGCATGACCTCTTCAGGCCCATTACTAGCTACAGGAGGGTGTGAAGGTGGAATTGGTGGGACTAGGGGCACATGACCTAGTGGATCTAGTGGATCTGTGAAGGAGGAAACACCGAGAGGAAGTCAAGGAACTAGATCAGGAGGACAAGGGCCCCAACCACCTCCTCAAGTCTTCTTTGAGATGTCTTTACATTTGCTAGATTACGAGAGGTATTGAAGATGCTATGAAGAATGTTCACAAGTGTGAGTTGCTATGGCACGTAAAGGGGATCACAACCCCGGAGTAGATGGCCATTCAGTTTGTAACGATGTTTCAAGGGCACACACATAGCTGGTATAGGAATTATGACACCCACTAGACGGTGGTAGATTACACCATGTAAAAAATTCCATCCTAATATAATTCCACATCCCGAGTTTAAATAAAAGAGCATTAGCGCCTTAAGGAGATATAATAGGGAATGACAGAGAGTGTGTGGGAGTATGATGCACGGTTCAAAACCATCCTCTCAAAGTTATCCTATAACATTCATCCTTCATAGCATGCTTAATGGTTTATTGGAGGGTTGATAACACTTTTAGAAGGGCACTATCTCATAAGAATTTCATAGAACTCGCATGAGGCATTGGAATCTCCCTATGTGCTAAAGCTATTAGGAGCATTGACATAGGTTTTAGCCCATTCTTGGAAGCTCAAATCACTTCTATGTATACGAAGTTGGAGAAGTTGTCTATAAACTCAGACCCTAAGACTCATAGTGGTATATGGTGTAAAAATTATGAATTAGAGGGGCATGTCAAGGATAGTTGCCCTAGGAAGTTGGTACCCACTATAGCAAGTGGATTGTGAAATTTGTCACGGGGACCATGATGCAAGTAGGTGCCCTCTACTACAACGTGCAATCCATAAAATTCATCTTGTTATTGCAATATATGTACATCCACATCACATGAAACCAAAGACTATATTATGATTGACCAGATTCATGAAACTATTGATCTTGGTGTGCACTAAACTAGCCTTGCAAGTGGTGTGCACCAAATTTCATGAAGGATTTCATGGTCTTGGTAACTGTAGAGGAAGAAGTGAGTTCCCACGAGGAACCTTTTTTAATTATGGATCTAAAGACCACTACAAGTGTGAGTGTCTAGACTTATTACATTGCTCCCAGTGCGGGAAGAAGCACAAGTATGAGGAGTTCCCTAAGTTGTTTGAGCACACGAGTCAGCAACACAGAAAGACAAGGGTGTTGTAATGGTAAGTATTAAGAAGGTTGACACACAATGGATGCCATGGGTGACACATGATGTAGGCTTGGAACTGTTATGGTAACAACAAGAGCAAAGGACATGCACACAAAGGAAATGCCAAGGCGAGAAGAACCTATTTTAAAGAGAATAAGTGGTGCTTGGGAAGTACCTGGACTCGTGCATCAAAAGTAGGTATTACAAGAAACCATGGAAATGTTGGTTGCATATTTTTCAAGACAAAATATGAGGTTCAACCACAATACATGGGATATAAATCCATCCTCAAAGATAGGTGAGGCTCACTCGTTTATTATTAATCTAAAACATAGTAGAAAAAAATCTATACAATATTCACACTATTCTAACCATTGGGGTTGGGATATAATCCCGAAATCCATACCCTCACAAGGTGAAGATGTTTCAGTTTTATAAATGGAATGTATTGGAAAGGAAATTATTATTATGGAAGAAACACAATGGAAAGGAAATGAGATGAATTTATTTTCTTTCGAGAAAACATAGATCACGAAATAATCATACGATTTTAGATAACAAATGTAATGTTTGAAACAATTAAAATAATTAAGAGTTCTAAATAAAGAATAGCTTAAGATTCGAACATAAGAACAATATCTTAAGAGAGATGAATCTCACAACACAAAGTTTGCAAAATAGCATCGGTTTCTATTCCTCAAATGATTAAAAGAAAACATAAAGTTTTTCTTCTTCAACATAGTTCTCAATATTCCAAAAATCTCAACCCTTTGGAATGCATAAGTATCCCTTATTTATAAAAAAAAAGTTGAGAGAAAATAGGATAAATCCTAGAAAATAGTCTTTTAATGAGAGTCCTATTTTGGTTGACTCTCATGTAGGAGACCAAGTCAAAATTTGCTTCCTAAATGAAGAAACGAAAATGAAAAAGACATGTCGATTTCAGGATTGAAATGACATGAAACATTATGCCTATTATGTTTCATCATCTTTGTCTTCCTCCAACAAATCCTTCTTATCCTGAAATTCTTGGAACTTTTGGATTATGCCTTGCATCTCATCTTCATCAGGCATAGTGGAGTAATCACTCAAGACCTCACATGTTTCCTGAGTATCACTCGCATTACCAAGAAGTTTCTTCAATCTCTTGTTGAGTTTCCTTAGTGATTCCAAAGCATGTTCAATCTTCATGAACCTATCAATGATTTCAAGACTAAAGCCATAATTTTTTTCATACTAAATTAATTCTTGGATCTGTTTGTAAATATTTTGAGTGGGAAGAATACCCGAGCTTCCATTCAACAGTTTAGCACAAATCTTGGTTAGCTCTTCTTCTATGTCATTTGTGGCATCAACCAATTGATCTCTTGATTCCCTCAATTTTATGCAAGCTTCATTAAGAATATTTATTCTGAATCGATGGATTTGGTTAGTTGAAAATGCTTGTCCCCATGTGGAATGATTCCTTATTCAATGAAGATGTTTCACATAATATATTTACGCATATTGAGAGCTTCAAAAGCTAACTCGAGGTTCCCGACTTCTACCGAAAACTCATCATCCATTTTCTCACCATCCTTATTTATATTCTCCAAGGATTTGTAGACTTCCATGGTGTCATCAATTACCTTTATTCCTTACAGAGTAGCCTCTGGATCCATTCATCAACCGTTCTACCCTTCTCATTAATCTTCTCAATCGGGTACCGATGAGAAATCAAACCCGATAGGAGTAGGAGTGCGGGACAATGGTTTTGACTCGGGAGGCTTTGAGAGCTTGAGTAGTACTTGCACCATCGGCTACTCTACTTTCTCTTCTATCTCATCTTTGCTTCCCTTCATTTCCTTCACTTCACGGCACAACACATTCATGGCATCTTATGTGTCCCTGTTGTGCTCCCTTCATTGTTACTTTCCTTAAATCAACCCTTGTGATCGATAATTGGTGACCGTTATATCATTCTTGGTTTATTCAACCATGGGAGTGGAAATATCCACAAACCTATGCCTTGAGGCATCCACTAAAACCCTTGAAACCATTTTGGGTTTCTTGGAAGACTTGGCAAGAGTGACCTTAAGGGAACTGAAATCAAAGGCTGGTAGGGGAAATACCACCTTCCTCTTCCTTGGGGTCTGATCTATTAACCATTAAGGAATACTGGAATAATTTTCTCCCATCATAGGTGCTATGGTCATATCTACGGTTGGAGGAAGGTTTTCTTATGGAGTGATGATCACTACGAGTGTAGTGTCTCGTGGGAATGGACCGGGAATGAAGGCATGAAGGAGGAGGCATATCCATGGTTAACTTGGGTCCAGCGGGGAGAGGTGAGAGGTTAGAGAATATGCTAGCCATGGTTGAGGAATTTGGTGAAGAAATTAAAAGAAAGGAAGCCTTAAGGGAAGGATGTAATGATCCTAAAATTAAAGCTTGAGAGGTAAGAGGAAGACTTACCTCTGATGACCTACCAATCAAAAGGGGAATGATAGGTTGACCAACCTCTTCTCCTGAAGGAATATTTCCTTGTTCTGGTGGTGGAGGTGAATCAAGTATCTCAACTATTTGTGGGAGAGTGGCCAATGATGTGGTCACTTTCTCTTCTCCCTTTTTGACAAAATTAACCTTTATTGGCCTCTTGGAAGGGTCCTTATCCTTTTCATTTTTTTCCTTAGAGGGTCTCACTTCCAAAGTATCCAGCTTTGAAATTTTTTTTTCTTTATAACTCATTCCCCAAGAAATGATCCACGCCTTAGTACGGGAAAGAATTTGAGTAGGTCTTCCTGTGATAGAAGCTTTCTCAACGATGGACCAATCAATGGCTGGGAATACATATTGGTCTTCATTCAACCCATCATACGAGGCATCAAGGACACTTTCATTATCCATGGTGCCTTATGGGATGTTAGATAGATCTAACATCTAAATCTCTTCAAGTGTTAACCTGTTATTGTCCTTTCTTCGGATGGTAACTTCATCCCGAAGATCAACCCAAATGTCTTCCACATTGGGCACATGTAGATATAAGGTCACGTATGAGTTAAGGACTCCTTAGAAATCAAACCCATCTCTCGTGCTTCATGTTTTTCTTCAAATTATCCTATAGCTCATGCACCATGTTCTTGGCTTTAACCACTATTAAGCATGTGTAACTTCCAATGGAAATAGGGAAGGAGATGGCGTCCTTGTGCTTACTCGTTAGAATTTGTGAAAATCCAAGAATTGTCTAATCAACTCCATCGGGATCGGCTTATCACTTGGGAACACCGGGAAAATAGAAAGGATCATCTGGGTACATGACCACCCAAAGGTATGTGAAATTATTGAATTGCAAGAAGATATAACCCTATTTCGATACTTCGGCCCATGCCTCATCAGAGACTCTTCTTTTCGTTAGATCAGGGTTCATCCTGTAGATGTTTTCATAAAATAAGGCATCGTTCACTCTACTGAATTGATCCTCAGACCCCTTCATTGTCAGTTGAGGGAAGTATTGATATATGTGTTCTATTTCCCATTTTCTCTTTGCATCCAACACTGGATAATTTCTCATGTTGGTTGTTGCATAGGTGACATATGATGACATATATAAATTTCTAGTAGACAAGAATTTTTTTCATCTGAGAGTCTATCTCATCACTTATAAGACTGCTCCAATCGATCCCTTGGTCATTCTTCTTTATGATGAACATGAATTGGTACATCCACCCTTGGAAGTATTATCTCAACTCAGGGAGTCCAAATAATCGACTTAGTAAGGTGATGATATCACTAATTTCAAGGATGAAATCACTTCTAGGGATAAACTTGGGAAACCTAGAGATGGTGGCTTGGTCTTGATCAAGAAATTTTTATTTAAATTACTGATGCAATCTTCTTAATCATTTTCCCAGGCCTTCTACACTGATTGAAGGTTCAAGTCAACATATTCTTCAAAGTTGGGAAATCTTAAGAGGTCATCAAGTAACCTCCATCCAACTTCAAAATGGTTTCTCTTGTTTGATTTCTCACCGAGCGGGAAGTTGATTCATAATTGGAAGAGCAAGCCATAATGAACTCGGGGAATTGTGAAGACATTGGGAATCCTATTGCAAGAGTGAGACCACTTTCGGCTATTGACTTCATCCAGGGACTTTGAGAAGAATATTTGATTCTATTAAAATATTCTTCCATGTCTATATTACCAAGCTCCGTGTCCCAGGATGTTGTAATTACAATCTATGTAGGAAGGGGACTCCCTCTTCTGGTACTTCTACTTCATCTTTCCTGACCTGTCTGACTTATCCTTAGATTGTCCAAGATCTGACATGAGAAGTCTTGAAGAAATAATGCCTAGATGAATTCTGGTTGAACAATCAGGCTTGAAAGCTTGCTGAGTAACCCTATAGGCCCACCACACTAACTGGACTTTGGGACTTGCAAAAAACTTTTTGAAACCTGACACACTATAATGTATATTGGATATTAGGTCATGTCGAACACTTTGTGAAACCCGACATAAAGGTGGAACTCAGGGGATGTTAAGAACTTCACAAAACCCGATACAAGTGGAGCTAGGGTGATGTTGAACACTTTGTGAAACACGATAGATTATGGAAGTTGGAGGATATTGAGCACTTGGAGAAACTTGATACTCTGCGAAGCCAAACGATGTCGAGACACCCTATAAAACCGAAACAAAGGCATCGGAGTTTTGGGATGTCGAGAACACGTAAAATTCTGCAAAGTTTTTAAGTTAGGATTTTTATATTCTTCTCAAAAATCAAAACAAGTATATCCCATGGGAAAATAAGAAAACACCCAAAGGGTGAATTCCAAACAAGAGGTTTCATGGGAATACAATAGGAAATGAAGAAAACAACCCAAAACCCTAAACCTAGAGGGAAGAAAAAGAAAAGAGGGAAAATGCCAAATGAACACCTTAAAAACAACCCCAAAGACCTCAAAGTGGTAAGAAGAGAAAAATACCTTTAATAAATTTGAAAAATGGTCAAAGATGGATCACAAAATCGATCAAGAGGTTTAGTCGGGTTTGGAGGTCAAAGGAACATGCATGAAAAATCCATGCAACAAAAATATACCAAGTAAAAATGACATGTAAAATCAAACTATTTATAAATCCCTAGCATTAATTACACCTCATTCGACACATGTGCCAACTACCAAACAACTTGACATTAATGCCATGTCATCATGCTCGAGAGTGTTCGAAAACGATACAAAGGTTTTACTATCAAATCAGGTTTTGGGAAACAACTGTCATGAAGCATGAGATGTTTGGATGTTATCAAGTTCCGAAAACCCAACACAAAGGATCATTTCGGGTTTTGGGAAACAAGCAACATGGAGCATGCATTTTGTAAGGTATGTTCCAATGCTTCTGAGTTCTGAAAACCCGATACACTAGCTTGTAATTAGGTTTCTGGTTTCAAGAAACAATTGACATGAAGCATGTAAAGGATATGTTTCCATGTGATGGAAACCTGAAAGCCTGAAAATCTCCTTTAAAGGGCATTTTTAGGAGATTTTTTCAAAAAAAATCTATGGTTATCTCAATTTTAACTGAAAAATTGAAAACAAGATAACAACTAGCTTCAGATTAGGGACTTTCTTTGAGACATCAAAGGAAGAGAACTCATATATCAAAAATATTTATCCATTGGGCTATGGATTCTGAAGAAGAAAAACTAAAAACAAAGAAAGAAAGAAAGAAAAGAAAGAAAATACAAAACAAAAATAAATTATGATATAGTGCAAGAGAGCATCTTGCATTACTGATGGAACAACTTCCGATGTTGACCACTGAAAGGTAGAGCAAGCAACTCTCCATCCAGATACGATAGATAGAAGCTATTTTCACCATTTAGCTAATGTATTTTGAAAGGACCTTTCCATAAGGAGTCAAACTTGCCATGCATCCCTTTCTACTCTCTTCTCTTGTCCCAGAGAAGTACTAGATCTCTAATCTGGAAATCACGTTGCTTTGATTTTTTATCAAATATCTTTTGACTTTGCTCTGATGATCTGCAATGTGATCCACCACCTTGCTCCTTTCTTCTTCTAGCCTGGCTAGGTACCTTATCCTTTTCTCACTTTGGAATGTTGAAAATTTTCATCTTCAATTGCTTTAGCCAATAGTAAGGCTGACAATTCTACAGAGATAGGAATCTCATAATCAATCCCATACAACACTTGGAATGGGGATATTCCAATAGCTCTCTTAGGAGTAATTTGATCTTCCCATAATGCATCATACAATGCTTTGTGCCATGTCCTCTGATTCTCATTGAACAAATTTCTGATTATGGTCACCAGGTTCTTATTGCTTGATTCAGCCTAACCATTGCCTTGGGGGTAATAATCAGATGAATGAGCCAATGTGATCCCAAAGCCGTAACAAAATTCTATAAACTCATGGGATGAGAAATTGGAAGCATTGTCAGCAATTATTTTTTGAGGCACACTAAATCTAACAATTATGTTCTCCTTGAGAAAGTTACACATAGCTTCAGAGGTTGCTTGCTTGATTGGTGCAACTTCTACCCACTTGGTGAAATAGTCTGTGGTGGTGAGCACATAATTATGACCGACACTAGAGGTAGGATTCAACACTCCAATGAAATAAATTCCCCATTGGTGAAAAGGTTCTTCAATCACCACAAGTTTCAAGGGAAGAGTTGTCAGCTTAGGATGACCAACAAAATATTGAAAAGCTTCACACTCGCCTACCCATTCAGCTGAATCTTGAAAGAGAGTAGACCAATAGTACCTAGCCCGTAAGATCTTATAAGTCATTACAGAGGAAGAGAAATGTCCTCTACATGCTAGATTGTGGAAGGATTTTAGCAACCTTACCTACTGAGACTTATCAACACAACGCAAGAATACACCATCAATACCCTTCTTGTATATAACATTATCCCACAGAATGTATCTTGCAGATCTTAACCTAACTGTCCTCATTTATTTTTGGCTTAAACAAGGAGGGCATTCACCATAAGTTAAAAATAAAGAAATATCCATGTACCATTCATCTGTTGTGCTTACAAAAAGTGCCATGGGCAATTTTGAAGAAGTACCTTCAGTTTCTTCGCATTCTGTCTCAGCATTGTTTTCTGTGATCAATTGGCATAAGTATCTTCCTTGTACTAACTTGGTAGGTCTTATTTCCAAGTCATAATCTTGGAATTTGGCTATCTAGTTACCCCATTGACTACCCAACAACTATTAAGTCAAGATGGATATAAATGCGGTATCGGGAACAATAACGAGAGTTTGATAACTCAACACATAATACCTAAAACGCTTCACTTTGCTCTCACCACTACATAGATATGTTTTTCAATTTGTGACATCTTCAATTCATGTTACTTTAATGGGAAGCTCATGAAAGTTATGGGAGCTTCAATTAGTTCTTTATTCTCTTACATCAATATGGTTGATCTTTGTATGTGTGGAAGCATAGCTATACATGATGAAATCTTTTTTGAAATCCAGGCACACCAGGATGGGAGCATGAGCAATTTCCCTTTTGACTTCTTTAAACACAAGCTTCCCTTTAGTGCTCCATCAAAATGGAGTTTTACCTTTCATCATCCCAAGGATATCCTTGGTTTTATCAGAAAAGTTAGGTACAAATCTTCTTAGGAAATTGACCTTCCCGAAAAAGGAGTGCACCCCAGTTTTGCTTGTGGGTAGGGTAAGGATTTGGATGGCCTTCACCCTCTCTGGGTTGATCTTGGTTCCTTATTTAGTCATGATATGACCCAAAAAATTTCCTTCTGTTACTCTAAACATGGAATTTTTAGGATTTAATGAAATCCCATGATTCCTGCACCTTAAGAGTACCTATCCGAGATGATCATAATGATCACTTTGCTTTTTAGAGAAGACCATCAAGTCATCCAAATACATAACTATGACCTTACCCATCAAATCTCTAAAAGATAAATCCATAGTTCTTTGAAACATGGCTCTGAAGTTAATCAAACCAAAATGCATTCTCCTATAAGTGAAGGTTCCCCATGGGGTGGTGAATGTTGTTTTATGTTGATCTCTAACAGTACCTCAACCTGATTATACCCCAAAAATCTATCAAGCATGGATAACATTTCTGATCTAGTGATAGTCTGTAATACTTGGTCCATGATGGGAAATGGATAATTGTCTTTCAATGAAGACTGATTGAGGTTCGGAAGTCAACACAAATCTAGATTTCACCATTCTTCTTTCTTTCCAGGACAATATTAGCAACCCAGGTGGAATGATGGATTGGAAAGATAATCCTTGCATCTAACATCTTCTAAATTTCTGCAAGGATAGTCCCTGAGATCTTTGGGTTGTAATGCCTTTGCTTCTACCTATAGGGTTTAACTTCAGGCTTTAAAGGAATGCTATGTTGCACATCCTTGGGCTTGAAAGATTTTAGGTCCACATAGGACCATGCCAAGACATCTATATATCTCTTCAGGAGTGAAATGAATCTTTCTCTTTCCTCCAGAGAACAACATTTCCCAATGTTTACCATCGTGGTTGATCAACAGAGCCCAGGTTAACTTGATCTACCTCTGACGAGGAAGCACCTTCAGCTTTCCTTTTATCCTGAATGAAATGGTCATGCTTGTCGAACAGACCTTCCAGAGAAACTAATCCCTTCAAAATATTATTTCCTTTAAGCTGGATGAATTCACCATCAATTTCTTGATATGAATTTGAGACAGACTCACGAAAAGCTGATTCTGATCCTTCAAAATAAATCTCACTGAAATTATCAGCTTTCTCAAGAAAAGATAATCCATGTTGATCATCATTAAACACTTGCCAATGTGCTGAATTATCTGGAACACTTGGACAATACACAATCTCAATGGTATATGTGTCCTGTTTTAAATTTGGGTGAGGAAGGAGAAGAGATGTAGCTATGGCTAAAGAATCAGCTTTATCATTATAGTCTCCTAAGACTTCCTTAATGGAAAAATCATCAAAGCATTCTATGTTGTCCCAAACCTTATTCCTGTCATGTCTTAGGTGATCATTTTTTACTTGATAGGTCCCCCTTACTTGATTCACAATCAAATTTACATCTCCCTGCACTTTAAGATTTTAGATTCCTTTTTGTCTTGCCATTTCTAATCCTAATAACAAAGCTTCATATTCGGTGTGTTATTAGTATTATCAAACTGTAACTTGAAAGCAAAAGGAAAAATCTCAAAATATGGAGATATAAGAACCACGCCAACACCTGAACCTAGTAGTTGAATAGCTCCTGTCAAACTCAAGGGTATAAATAGTGTTAGGATCTTCTTCTTTGAATTCTATATAGGTCACCTCAGATGTCATGAAATAATTACCCAAGCCTACATCTTCAAAGAGAATTTGAGCCTTAGGATCATCTGATTTAGTGACCAGGTACTTTGCTTGTGCTTCGGGGTGAAGGACACGAGGAACTCTATTCACTAGAATTTTATCTTTGGTCTAATCCATGTTTATTTCTCCTCCAACATCTTTGCAAAAACCTCTTCCTAAGAGAATACCATAAGCATCTGGGATATCAACAACCAAGATAGTCATTTTCACTCCCTTTTAGGGAAGGCAACAAATGCAAATTGTGCATCCTTGATTTGGCCAATCAAGGGGACCTATTTGGTTTCCATAGAATAACACCACCCATAAGATTTAGTCAAGGTGAGTCTAAGGGCATGAACTAATTTTTCGGGCATTACGTTATCAGAGGCTCCTGAGTCAATTATGCAATTGCTGAGTTTAAAATTGTTTATAAGTAAGGACAAATAAAATGGTTCAATCTTTCATGAAGAAGAGAAGAGGTCATATTACTCTAAGGTAAAGGCTGAGTGGGGCTAGGAAAAATGTCTTTTGAAGATGAAGGAATAGCATCCTTTCTTCTAATGAATTTGGCAAGTTTCTCAAATTGCTCGAGTTGGGTCAGAGGTACTCGGCTTCCGACATTTGGATTTTTTTTTCTTTGCATGATCAATGATGTCGAAAGCGGTATATGAAGGAATGATGGAGGGTTCAATTCTATTTTCATTGGTCCAGTCGAGGTACTAGACTTGAGAGAAGGAGAAAAAGAGTTAGAAGATGAAGTTACCGTTTTAGTTGTCTCTTTTTCAATTTGCACTGAGATGGGAGAGCCTCTTTTAGCCATAACCACGGGAGCTTCTTTACTTTTCTCCTTAGAGCATTCAAATAGATTTCTAGGGTACTAAGGTTGGGATCAAGTGAAGATAGCAAATGATTAACCATCATGCTCACCTTCATCTTCTTCGTACTCCAAGTATCCAATGCTGGAGTCACCAGCTAAATTGTCAAAAGACTCATCAATATATCCTGAAGCTTCGAAAGCTTCATGAGAATCTTGATCTTCTAGTTCTTCACCCTCCTCAACTATTTCAATTGTTGTGTTAAGAGGAGGAGCTTCAATAGCCTTGACTGGTGGGAGCAACGATCAACCGATTCTTGTCTCTTGCAGGAGCGTCATTGGCATTGTTGAAATTCCATCTAGGAATATCCTGATAAGAAATGTTGGTTGCTTGTTGAGACATTTTCTTCTTTAAAGAGATCAAGTCACTGGTCATCTTCTGAATCATAGGATCAGTAGTACTCGAGAAGAAATTGGATTTTAGGATTAGATAATTCTCTTCGATCTTTCCAACTAGAATAAGATCATCTTCTATTTCAATGGTTTTAGCTTGAGCAAAGTGGCCAAATTGGGGATAAAAAATCTTCTCAACAAGAAGCTCACATCAGGGGGCTGAGCATTGATGAAGAAACACTTTTTATTTTCAAGAGTGGGAATGGCTAGCTCTAGGATCTTACGAACCAACTTGTTGAATTTGGATATGAAATCCTACATGGGTTCATAAGACTCTTTCATGTGTGTAATATATGCTAACAAGGCATGAGAGTCTTAAACCCAGTTGAACCTTGCTTTAAATATAGACCGCATGGTAGTTCAGTTGGTAATGCATGCATTTAGAAGATGGTAGAACAATTCTCTGCTACACCATGTAATGTCTCGGTGAAGAGTCAAACAAAGACATCTTCATGAGTAACTCCAAGAATACCACATGCGATAAAGAATGAAGTGATGTGTTCATCAGGGTGCTACTTCCCATCACCGTTGAACTTAGGAATATTCTTACGTGACCCATGTGGTAGATTGTGCAATGGTGGAGTCAGGGAAAGAGGACCAATAGATGCACCCCAAGGCACAAAGTTATCTTGTCATTCTTCTTAATGAAGTGTGTATAGGAATCTAAGTATCTGACAAGAATAATGCATGCTAGGTTGTAAAAACTTCTTGTTCTTGAGGAACCCGAGTTCTTCGGATAGGTGAAGAACTTCTCACTCGGCTAGATGTAACACTTTTGGGTGAAATTATGAAATTATGTTGATAAAGTAAATCAAATAATGGATCAGTTTCACCCATGGCTCAGCTTGACTTAGTAAAGATCTTTCTAGCCAGTTTGAACTGGAAAATAGATCTTCGAAAAGAAGGAAAGTATGGAGTCACCATTCACCAAAATCTGTTGGTTGGATATTTTTCAAGCCAAAATATGAGGTTCAACCATAGTACATGGCATATAAATCCCTCCTTAAAGACATGTGAGGCTTCCTATTTATTGCTAATCTAAAACACAACGAAAAAATATATATACAATATTCACACTATTCTAACCATTAGGGTTAGGATAGAATCTCGAAATTCATATCCACACAAGGTGAAGAAGTTGTAATTTTAGAAATGGAATGGATTGGAAAGGAAATTATTATTATGGAAGAAACACAATGGAAAGTAAATGAGAGGAACATATTTTCTTTTGAGAAAACACAGATCACAAAATAATCATACAAGTTCTAGATAACAAATGTAATGTTTGAAACAATTAAAATAATCGAGAGTGCTAAACAAAGAATAGCTTAAGATTCTAAACATAAGAACAATATCTTAAGAGAGATGAATCTCACAACACAAATTTTGCAAAATAGCATTGGTTTCTATTCCTCAAATGATTAAAAGAAAACAAAAAGTTTTTCTTCTTCACAATAGTTCTCAATATTCCAAAAATCTCAACCCTTTGGAATGCATAAGTATCCCTTATTTATAATAAAAATAGTTGAGAGAAAATAGGATAAATTCTAGAAAATAGTCTTTTAATGAGAGTCCTATTTTGGTTAACTCTCACGCAGGAGACCAAGTCAAAATTTTATTCCTACATGATGAAATGAAAATGAAAAAGACATGTGGATTTGAGGATTGAAATGACATGAAACATTATGCCTATTCTATTTCATCATATTTTTCTTCCTCCAGCAAAGTGTGTTTGTCCCGAAATTGTTGGAACTTTCATATTATGCCCTACATCTCATCTTCATCACGCATGGTGGAGTGGTTGCTCAGGACCTCACACATTTCCTGAGTATCGCTTACATTACCAGGAAGTTTTTTCAATCTCTTGTTGAGTTTCCTTAGTGATTCCAAAGCATGTTCAATCTTCATGTACCTATCAATTATTTCTATACTAAAGCCATAAGTTGGTCCGTGCTTAATTGATTCTTGGATCTTCTTGTAAATATCATCAACGGGAAGAATACTCGAGCTTTCATTCAACACTTTAGTGCAAATCTTGATTATCTCCTCTTCTATGTCATTTGTGGCATCAACCAATTGATCTCTTGATTCCCTCAGTTTTCTACAAGCTTCATTGAGAATCTTTATTCGAATCGATGGCTTTGGTTAATTGAAAATACTTTTCCCCATGTGGAATAATTCCTTCTTCAATTAAGACGTGGGGACGGAAACTGTTTCAGCATATTGAGAGCTTCAAATGTTAACTCTAGGTTCCCGACTTTTGTCGAAATCTCATCATCTATTTTCTCACCATCCTTATTTATATTCTCCAAGGATTTGTAGAATTCGATGGTGTCATTAATGACATCTTTTCCTTGTAGGAGTAGCCTCTGGATCCATTCGTCAACCATTCTCCCCTTCTCATTAAACTTCTCAATCTTGGGTACCGATGAGAAATCAAACCTGATAAAAGTATGGGTACAAGATGACGGTGTTGACTTAGAAGGATGCGAGAGTTTGAGTAGTACTTCTGTAAGCTGCTCTACTTTATCTTTTAGGTCATCTTTGCTTCCCTTCATTTCCTTAACTTCAGGCATAACACATTCATGGCATCTTATACATCTTATTGTGCTCCCTCCATTGTTACTTTTCCTAGATCAACCCTTGTGATCTGATAATGGTGACCATTATATCATTCTTGGTTTTGTTATCCATGAGAGTGGAAATCTCCATAAAATTATGCGCGTTTGAGGCATCCACAAAACCCTTGAAACCATTTTGGGTTTCTTGGCAGACTTGATAGGAGTGACCTTGAGGGAACTGAAATCAAAGGCTAGTAGGGGAACTACCACCTTCCTCTTCCTTGGGGTTTGATCTATTAACCATTGTGTCATACTAGAATAATTTTCTCCCATCATAGGTGTTATCGTCAAATCTATAGGTGGAGGAAGGTTTTCTTATGGAGTGATGATCACTACCAGTGTAGTGTCCATGGGAATGGACTTTGGGAATGAAGGTACAAAAGGAGGAGGCATATCCATGGTTAAATTGGGTCCAGGGAGAGGTTAGATGTCAGAGAACATGGTGGTCATGGATGAGGAATTTGGTGAAGAAATATGAAGCAAGGAAGGCTGAATGGGAGGAGGTAATGATTCTAAAATTAAAGCTTGAGAGGTAACAGGTAGACTTACCTCTGATGAGCTGCGAACCAAAGGGGAATGAGAGGTTGACAAACCTTTTATCATGAAGGAATATTTCCTTGTTCTGGTGGTGGAGGTGAATCGAGTATCTCAACCATTTATGGGAGAGTGGCCAATGATGTGGTCACTTACTCTTCTCCCTTTCTGACAAACTTAACCTTTATTGGCCTCTTGGAAGGGTCCTTATCCTTTTTTTTTTTTTCTTAGAGGATCCTGCTTCCACAAGTAGCTAGCTTTGAAAAACTTTTTTCTTTATAACTCATTCCCAAGAAATGATCCATGCCTTAGTACAGGCAATAATTTGAGTAGATCTTCCTGCGATAGAAGCTTTCTCAGCAATGGACCAATCAATGGCTTGGAATACATATTGGTCTTCATTCAACCCATCATATGAGGCATCAAGGACACTTTCATTGTCCTTGGTGCCTTATGGGATGTCGAGATAGATTTGACATCTAAATCTCTTCAAGTGTTAACCTAATATTGTGCTTTCTTTGGAAGGTAACTTCATCTTGAAGATCAACCCAAATGTCTTCTACTTTGGGCACATGTAGATATAAGGTCTCATACGACTTAAGGATTCCTCAGAAATCAAACCCATCTCTATGCTTCATGTGCTTCTTCAACTTGTTATGTAGCTCATGCACCACACTCTTGGCTTTAACCACTATTGAGAATGTGTACCTTCCAATTTAAATAGGGAAGGATATGGTGGCCTTGTGATTACTTCGTTGGAATTTGTGAAAATCTAACAATTGTCTAACCAAATCCATTAGGATCAGCTTATCATCCGGGAACTTGGGTAAACGAAAAGGATCACCCGAGTACATAACCACCCGAAGGTATGTGAACTTCTTGAATTACAAGAAGATACACCCCCATTTCAATACTTTGGCCCATTCCTCATCGAGACTTTTCTTTTCCTTAGATAAGGGTTCATCTTATAGATATTTTCCTAAAAGAAGGCATCATTTACTCTTCAGAATCGATCCTCAAACCCCTTCATTTTTAGTTGAGGAAAGTACTTGATATATGTGTTTTGTTTCCTTATTTCCCTTTGCATCCAAACCTGGATAATTTCTCATGCTAAGCGCTGCATAGGTGATGTATGACGACATATAGAACTTGCCAGGTAGATAAGATCATTTTCATCACGGGAGTCTATCTCATCACTTATAAGACTGCTCCAATTGATCCCTTGGTCATTCTTCTTTATGATGACCATGAATTGATACATTCACCCTTGGAAGTCTCTCAACTTGGGAGTCTAAATAATTAACTTAGTAGGGTGATGATATCACTAATTTCAAGGATGAAAGCAATCCTAGGGATAAACTTGGGAAACCTAGAGACGTTTGGCTTGGCCTTGATCAAGAACTTTTTATTTAGATTCCGATGTAATCTTCTTGATCATTGTCCCAAGCCTTCTGCGTTGATTGAAGGTTCAAATCAACATATTCTTCAAAGTTGGGAAATCTTAAGAATTCATCAAAGTAACCTCTGTCCAACTTCACTATGGTTTCTCCTGCTTGATTTCTCACTGAGTGGGAAGTTGAGTCATAATTAGAAGCACATGATAAAATGAACTTAGGGAAATGAGTAGACGGTGGGAATCCTTTTACTGAGAGGGAGGCCACTACCAACTATTGACTTCATCTAGGGACTCTAAGAAGAATCCTTTATTCTGTTCCAAAAGTCTTCCATGTCTATATTACCAAGCTTTGTGTCCCGGATGTTGTAATTGCAATCTATGTAGGAAGGGGACTCCATCTTCTGGTACTTATACTTCATCTTTCCTAACTTATCTAACTTATCCTTAGATTGTCCAAGATCCGACATGAGAAGTCTTGAAGAAAGAATGCCTAGATGACTTCTGGTTAAACAATCGAGCTTGAAATCTTACTGAGCAACACTATAGACCCACCACACTAACCATACTTTGGGACTTGTAAAGCACTTTGTGAAACCCAACACACTGCAATGTATATCAGAAATTAGGTCATGTCGAACACTTTGTGAAACCTAACACAAAGGTGGAACTCAGGGGATATTAAGCACTTCACAAAACCTGATACAAAAAGAGCTAGGGTGATGTTGAACACTTTACGAAACACGATAGATTACAGAAGTTTGAGGATGTTGAGAACTTGGAGAAACCCGATACTCGAAGAATTTGAACGATGTTGGACACCTGTAAAACACAAACAAAGGCGTCGGAGTTTTGGGATGTCATAACACATAAAATTACCACCAAGTTTTTAATTTAGATTTTTATATTCTTCTTAAAAATCGGAAGAGTATATCCCATGGGGAAAAAAGAAAACACCCAAAGGGTGAATTCTAAATAAGGCGTTTTATGGGAATACAATAGGAAATGAAGAAAACAACCCAAAACCCTAAACCTAGAGGGAAGAAAGAGAAAAGAGGGAAAAACGCCACATGAACACCTCAAAAACAACCACAAAGACCTTTAATAAATTTGAAAAATAGTGAAGACGCAGATCAAAAAATCAATCAAGAGGTTTAATCGGGTTTGGAGGTCGAAGGAACATGCATGAAAATTCCACACAGTGAAAATATACTAGGTAAAAATGATGTGTAAAATCAAACTATTTATAAAGCCCTAGAATTAATTACACCTCATCTGACACATGTGCCAACTACTAGAAAACTTAACAATAATGCCATGTCATCATGCTCAGAGTGTTCAAAAACCCAATACAAAGGTTTTACTATCAAATCAGGTTTCAGGAAATAACTGTCATGAAGCATGAGATGTTTGGATGTTATGAAGTTCTAAAAACTTGACACAAAAGATCATTTCAGGTTTCAGGTTTTGGGAAACAAGTGACATGGAGCATGCATTTTGCAAGGTATGTTCAATGCGTCTGAGTTCCAAAAACCTGATACACTGGCTTGTAATCGAGTTTCGAGTTTTGGGTTTTGGGAAATAATTGACATGAAGCATGCAATGGATATTTTTCTATCTGATGGAAACCTGAAAGCCTGAAAATATCCTTCAAAGGGCATTTTTAGGAGATTTTGTCCTAAAAATTCTATGGTTATCTCAATTTTAGCTGAAATCACTAAAAATGAGATAACATGATGGCATTCGGAGTTTACGAGAAATCCGAGTGTCTAAAGGAGCAATCTAGGGGAGGAGCAAAGAAGGAATGTCGAGGCACCAAAGGATGACCTAGATGAGGTCAAGGAAGTATGTAAAATGGTAAGGTAAGAGAATATTATTCCCTTGGTAGGAGCATGGTTCGGAGGAAGGTACCACACACCAGAGAAGAACGCAAGAGGCATGTCTTGCATGTGAACCTTCCCCCTCACGGTATTGATTATGATAAGGAGATCACACTAATGTAGTTATGGATGGATGTCTCCTCGGTAATATCCTCATTGACACAGTGCAAAGGTCAATGTACTCACATTGGATGCATGACATCATATGGGAAGACCTGCATTAAATCCATCTTCGAATGTGATGTATATGGAAAATAAAATTAATACATTGCCCATTGGTGTCTTAAAGGATGCGAGATAACACCATTATGGGGGATAAGTTTCTTGGAGTTCACCGAGGTAGACAATTTCCCAGCATTACTTGGGTGCCCATGGTGCTATAAGAATAATGCAAATCTTTGGTTCAACAAGGGATACATAATATTTGAAAATGAGGAGGAATGAGTCATCATACCCCTGGTTGATGGAAAATCAACACCCTATACTAAACCCCTAGGAGAAGAGGTCCTAGATAGAATATATGTGTGCTTAATCAAGGATCCAGAGATAATTCATCCCATAGAGGGAGTTATCCAGTTTGAGGATGCTTAGTCCTTAAGTGACACCACTAGTATAGTATGCGATAATTAGGTGCATGGGACCTATGAGTTAATCGAGAAGACATTTGAGAGGATTGGTGACAAAGGTGACAAAGGAACATACGGTCTGGAACCTAGGAGGAAAGAAGCTACCTAAGTATTTAGGAGGAGACTTCCCTGAGATCATTTACAGGAGATGGAAGCTCAGTGGAAGGAGAATGAACGAAGAGGGATGTTAAGTTATGTCCTACTTGACACAACAACATGGTGGTGGGATACACATTAAGAGAACCTCTTATAATAGCACAAGGTGAGAATTCCCTTCTCCATAAGGTTTTACAGGAACAACGTACCCACGGCTATAAGGGACTACCATGGAAGAGAGACCACTTCCTTCCATATCCAAGCATGTGAGACAACCACGGATGGAAAGCGTAGAAGCATTACCACCTTCATTATGGGTTTAAAACTTGTTAGGTGAACCTATCCTGGAGGCGTGATTTGAGGAAGAAGTAACATATGAGATAAAGTTTGAGCACACGTGTATAGAGAAAGAAAAGGGGAAGATGGTGTATGTTATTGATGGAGAAGAGGTAAAGAACTTGGATGTTAACCACTCTGTAGGGATGTGCGAAGTCATAGATAGTGCTGATGAATGGGTGCGCCTTACCATGAACCTTTAAAGACAAATAAGGTTAACATCGGCTCAGAAGAAGAGCCTAATGACGCTATCATCGAAGACTATTGGTCGAAAGGGAAGTATCCAAGATCATTTATCTTTTATGCGAGTTTGAGGATTTATTCCCGCATGGGTATCATGAATAAAAGGTGTTGTAGTCATTTTTACACCCCACTTAGAACAAGGGAACCTCATGTGCACCTTCCTATCACCCAGTGGGCACTGGGCACTCACCTGAGGTGCATGAGAGGGAGCCGAGTTTCTATTTTGTGTGAGTTTAGTGGAAGGAATTATTCATGATTATGACTTAGTGATTTAACAAACATGAATAAGCTATAGAGCTCAGGACAACATCTACACCTCTTCAGTCATAATAGTAACAAAGCGTGTAACAAAATTAACTAGAACTAGGAAGTTGTAAATCCATAATTAGACTAACATTCAAGTAAAGTTCATGATTATACAAGATCAAAATCATAGAGGAAATATGTAGATAATACAGGAAGGAGATCTTAACATAAACATAGTGGTAACCTTATCACATTCATTCATAGTATTACTCCAAAACATCACAGAGAGGTAGACCACAGTCATGCGCCATATCTAGATCCATACATGTATGCTTACAAAATAAAATTTTCATTCCCCATTTCCCCATTACATCCTTCCTAGAATCATCTACCCAATTATCCCATAGTTCTCGTGGTAATTCTGTAGAGCTTCACTACCTTACTTGTGTCTCTGTTCTTTTCCAAGGGCATGCATATAAATAGGCATCTGAGCTCTAACAAACTCTTCTACAACCTTAGATCTGCCCCCAAGTGTCAAGGTGTGGGTCACCCTAGGTGCATGCCTCTCCATGTCATGATTAGCTTTTTGGATCTTCCTATCGTAAGGTATATTCCTTCTAGGACACCCTATCACCAAGCTAGAACCTTATCCAAATGGAACACATTCTTCATGTGTTCTATCCAAAAGGCCAAAAACAGATAAGTCTCGAATTGTTCTTCACATGGCGTGCACGTCCTTGGTTCTCCAAGAAGCCTTTTGAATTCTACCTTGCGCGCCTTCACTCGCGCGCTTCCTCTAGCTGTGTGCACCTACGCACCCTTAAGATTTGGTAGCTACATTAGGGGCCCAACATTACCCCACACTTCACCTATTCTCCACCCTCGGGAACCTTTTCAAAGAATGGAGTATAAAAATGCAAGGCCTTGCCTTGAAAGAGAATTAAGGGGAAGAATAAAGAAATGGGGGAGAGAAAGAATAGAAGGAAAACTAGTTAAAGAAGAAGGGGAAAATTTTTCCGTATGTCAGCCTCTAGTGTACTCTAGGTGCTCTAGTGCAGATATCACCAACCAAGGTACTCACCTCGTTGAAGGTTAACCATTCCCCCTTCGTGCTAATGATCTCCACCACAGTCTCTAGTTCCTTGGCATGATCCTCTAGGGCATCCATCTTCCTCGTGATGACCTTATAGAGCTCTTTTAGCTGAGTTTTGATTGAGACCCGTCGGTTCTATATAGCTTCAGACTTCTTTTCCACTTTAGCTATGATCTTTTCTCACTCAGCCCTATTGCCCTTATTCTTCTCCCTGAAGTCTTTCAGCTCGGCCTCGTCGTTAGCCAGCAGCATGCCTGTCACCTTGTCTTGATCCGTGTAATGGTCATAGGTGACCCCCGCAGCTTGTGCAACTATTTTCACATCAACGAGAACCTTGTTGTATTCATCCATGAGCACGATGACCTTCATCTTGTCCTCCTTCTCCAAGCGCACTAGCTACCTCCTCTACTAACTCCAAGGCCAAAGGCTGCCTTTCCATGGTGAGGATCCAAGTCAAGTCCTCTAGGCATTCCAAGGAGGATCCATACTTTTACGCGGGAGGGTTAAGGTCGGGGTGCTTCATGATAATATCTTGGGAGATGAGCTCCACCTTCTTGGAAACTTCACGTACCCTAGCCTTTTCCTCCTGAAGTTCCCTCTGTAGTTGAGCACTGATTAATTTCTCAAGGCTAAGGTCCTTCGTTAGCTTCACGAATTCTTCCTTTCTCTTCTCTAATAGGTCCTCCAAGACTTTTACCCTATCACTCCTGCAGAAGAGCCTAGCCTCAATTTCCATGGAGACTTTTTGAGCACATTCACACTTGCTCATCTGATAGTTGTTGCATGTTTACAATGGGGTTGTCCCCCTTTCCTTCGGACAACACTAATACCACTCCTTGGTTGACCTTGAACTCAGTCTCATTGAGGTGGGAGTCAAACGCCCATGATAGCATCTTCCTGCATGGGTAACCACCCTGAGGGTCAAAGGACTCCATGGTGGTGAGCTCCTTGGTGGGCATGGTACTCTGGAAACAAAAACACAAATTTTTTTTGGGGTCATCAATGTATCCCATCGTGTTTCCTCCCCTCCCGTGAATTTACTTCCCATGCACACGCCCTTGGGAATAGTTACTGAAAGAGTTGGGCCTTTTGTGCTACCCACACTCTTCTCCCTCTACTCTTCTTTGAACTCACCAAGTACGAGCTCCACACTGTGCTCCAACTCCTCTTCGACCAAGGTATTAATTATCTTCTCTACCTCCCTTGTTGCTTTCTCATTTACTTCCTCCTGAGTGAGCTTGGGCATATCTGGCCCCTTAGTACTTGCCCCTTCACTCCTTTCTTCACTCTGCGTGCCTTCCTCCCCTTGGGTGCATTTCCTCCTTACAAATATGAAAGCATCATTTGTATCCTCTGATCCTTCTTCCTCTAAATCATGGACATCAACTGGTTCTGATTCACTTCCAACTCTTCCCCTTCATCATCATCCTTCTCACCTATATATGAGTTTAGGTTGTCTGTATCTTCATACTCTTGTTCCTTTATTCCTTGTTCTTATTCCTTTGCTAAAAATTTTGGGGTCGGGGATGTGGTCTTTTCTTCATCTGAGGGCTCCTCAAGGGATGGTGGCTTCACAGGCTCCGGGGTCTTCTCCCTGACCACCGTTCTCCTCTTCTTCTGGACCTAGAGTACTCATCCCCGCGGTATCTACATTCTAATCTCCACCACCCTTTGTTCTTCCTCTTCTTCCCTCTCCTTACACTTTGGCATTGGATTCCTTCTTCCCACGGGGTCATCTAGGATGGATATCACATTTTCCATGTATGCACCTTTTTCGAACTTTAGCCTTATGCAAAGGTAGATCCTGAAGCACTTGCTCTCAAAGCAATAGGTAAGTTCTTGGACCTTACAATGTGCACATCTTACAATATTTATCTCTTAACGTATGTGTGCTTCCCCGAGTAGATTAGCTTCTTTCTCATTTCCCTGTGTTCACTGTCAAGGGTGGACAACTCCAGATTTAATTTCTTTGACTCCTTGTACCTGTTCACTCCCACCTAGAAAAATTGGGCAGTAAATTAGAAGGGGAGTTTGCACCAGGGACTCCAACTCCCATCCACCAAGATGAATCTACCAATGCAAAAGTGCTGGTATGCTGCAAACTTTGTTTCTCCTTCAGTTTCCATGGGGAGTTGCTCGGGATCTCGCCATTCATCCACGATTGCATTCCTCGTGCACATATACCATTTATCCAAGCATGCCTTTTGTACCCCTATCATTGATTCGCATGTGTATTTCTGGAATCTTTCAGTAGGCGAAGGGTCTTTAGTAAGGTACTCCCACACGAGTTTTTGGATGCATTGGCAACCCAATTTCGAGAACACAATGGTTAACAAGATGCTTCCAAAAAGGATCTTTCCCCCGTTCTCTACGTTGCTTATGATTTCGTCTACTATGTACTGGGAGATGTTGTATTCAGTTCCTTCCGCAACCTTTTTGTAGACATTCAACCAGGGCTTGATCACCTGGGTCCACCTTTCTTGTCCATTCAGCTTAGAAACAAGCTACATGGCCATCTTCATCACCACATTGTTGATATCCACAACGTCGTAGTACCTTGATCCCTTCTTATATTCCTGGGATGCTATGGTTTCTCTAATTGCCTCCTCGTCTTGGAGGTCATCTAGGAGCGTGTCCCCTTTATAGCTTAGGCATGTAAAGTATGAAATTAATTGGGGGTTATGCACATTTTGTGCCCCGCGAAATAGAAGAAGTCTTTATGTACACGCGTCATCAGCCATTGGTACAAGCACTCAAGCTTCCCGAAATATGGTAACTCGTAAAGCTAGAGAAGCCCTGCCTTCTCCATTTTCACCTTGACTACATTGTTGTAGATTGGCATCCTGTCAGGTGTTCATTTATTTGTTGGGTGCACCAGCTCCAGTGCCATTTCCTTCACAATTATGCTTGATCGGTGATTGTAGTCAATCACGGACATCTATCTGATGTGGGACTCCCACTCTTGCCCTAGCAAAACCCCATCCGGGTATTGCATTTTTGAGTACCATTCTTCATTGGTATCCAAGGGGATTTCTTCTTCTTTCTTCTTTCCTTTTCCCTTACCCTTTCCCTCTTGGATTGTATTGTAGGTTTATCAACTGGTTTTGTGGCCGTCATTTTACCCCTTGCTTTCATTCCCAAGTCAACTTGTGATTTTGTTTGAATGTTTTCCCCGCGCCCTATGCCCTAAAACACAAACCCTAATCTCAGACTTTTCTCCTTCGATCACGGTGCTTCTTCACAACATTCCTCACACCTGTGAATCACTTATGCACTAGTTTGTAGATCCAACAAACCAATTGTGCTTAAGTTTTTAGGATTTTCCTTTGCATGAGCCAGTCTTTGAAACCCTAGCTCTTGAAGGAAAATCACTCTTCTTGTTTTCGCAAAGTAAAATAATGAAATACCCACTCTTGTATTTATAGCTTTTTTCACTTTTACGCATTTAAGGATAGGCTACCTACCATAGTATGACCATGTTTAATGTGGCGTTTCCAAACAAAACCTAACTTCTAGCACTTCTCCTCACACGCCCAATCCTTGCATGAAACATTTTTCACACACACCCAATCCCTACACGAAACTACTTCCATCCGTGCCCAATCCTTGTGATAAAACATTTCCAACCTTAAGCACGCAAACAATCCATCTTGACAGAAGACTCTTACACGTGTGTTACCAGCACCAAAGGCACCTCTTCCATCCTCATGATTCTTGCTTTCACCTACCTCGTGTTTTTGCAATTTTTCTCCTTATACGTGGGTTTCCAATGTAACCTTATTTTTCCATCCACCCGCCTTATTTTATCCTAATGCATATTTTCAACAGGGACAATTCAAATGGTCTACAAACCCAATACTCTGGCTGAATAACTCCATGCTTCCCTTTGTCACTTCACCCCACACTAAAATGATGTGCGGTCCTCTACGCATTCATAAGTCAAAGAGTAATAAGGTTACCAGTTCCCAAGGCAAAAAACCAAAAATAACATGAAGGGGAAATACAAGAAATGAAAAGAATAAAAGGAAATTCTAAGCTAACCGGAAAACTACCTTATTTAGAAACACCAAGAAGCATTATTTATAGTAGGGCTTCAACCTACTCCCATTGAAGTATCTAGGTAATTTTGTTCCATCCAACGCTTGTAACTGGCACGCGCCCAAATCAAGGATGTCTAAAATTACATAAGGACCCAACCAATGCACCTTGAACTTTCCAGGATGGCGTAGAAATTTTGAATCATATAGCAATACCATATGGCCAATCTCAAACTTTTTGTTCTTAATTTGGCAGTCATTGCATGCCTTTTGTTTAGCTTTTTTAGTTGTTTTGCTCCATCTTCCTAGTGAGTGCCTTTCATCCAAATTTATCAATTCATCAATTATTTCTTCCAGTTCTTACTCATCGTCCAACCATCCTACAAGCACTATACGTAGCGATGGTAGCATAAATTTGACTAGTAAAATAGCCTCCGTGCCGAACACCAGTTGAAATGGTGTGGCCTTGTTCAACCTTTTATACATTGTTCTGTATGCCCAAAGAACTGCTGACACCTTGTCATCCCAATCCTACCTACCCACATCACATATCTTAGTCAATGTGTGACTAAGGATTTTGTTAAATGCCTCTGCAGTCCCATTTTCTTGAGGGTGATAAGGGGTAGTCTTATGGTGGGCTACCATGAATTCTACCAATAGAATCCTGACGGTTTCATTTAAGAAGTGAGTGTCCCTATCACTTGATAAAATTAATGGACACCCATACCTGCTAATAATGTTTTCCCACAAAAATATAGCAGTCATGGCTATGGTGTAATCCTTAGTGGGCATGGCCTCTGTCCACCTTGTTAGATAATCAATATAGGTAATAATATACCATGAGTTAGTCCTTCACGTAGCTAGTGAGATTGGTTCGACAAAATATATTTCCCATTTTTCAAAACGTTCCACGCCTGGCGATGGGGAACAAGAGAATCTCATCCCTTCTTCTAGGTTTTCCAAGGCACCTTTGGCGGTGGTTCCGGGCCTTGCAAAACTCAATGCAATCGTAGTGAATCATCTCCCACCATAGTACAAAGTGACTAGGATCTTGTGTACGGTTGCATTCCACACATAGTGTCCTTCAACAACCCCCCCATGAGCTTCTTATATTATGGCCATGCATTCATGTTCTAATACACACTGGGGAAAAACCTCATTGTGGCCCATTTTATACAAATCCCCATTGATCAACATGAAGGGTGTGGCACGTATGGCTAACCTTTTCTTTTCTAGCGCATTCGTCCCTTCGAGTTCTAGACCTTCCTTGAGAAAAAAATGTCTTCTAATTCCAAGGGCGTGCACCATAACCTGAATAGTTGTGCATCTCGGCATTGGTTTCCTCGATACTGCGTGTCCTCTCCCAAATCAATCCTAGATAAATGATCCGGCCCACAATTTTTCTTTCTCGGTTTTACCACCACTTTGAACTCAAATTCTTGAAATAAAAGTACCCAATGGCATATGCACCCTTGCAACACTACTTTGTTTACTAGATACTTCAAGGCCATATGGTCTGTGTAGAATATGAAGGGAGTCACCAGTAGATATACCCAAAATTTGTGGAGTGTGTAGATCATTGACAATGCCTCACACTCGGTCATTGTATAATTCTGCTTTTGTTGGTGTCAACTTCCTACTTGAAAAACACAAGGGATGATCAACAATCCCCTCTCCGGTTGAGCAAGAACAGATCTCATTGCTATACCAGAGGCATCCACATGGAAATGGAAAGATTTATCTCGGGATGGGAATCATAGAATAGGTGCGGTGATAAGCCTTTCTTTTAGAGTGTCAAATGCCCTCTCTTTGAGCCTCTCCCACTAAAAGGCACTCTTTTTCGAGCAATATTTCCAAAGGCGCAGTGATCTTGGTGTATCCCTTAATGAGATTTCTATAGTACCCAGTGTGTCCAAGAAATCCACACATGGCACTTTGGCTGGTAGGCTCCCCTAACCCCACAATAACCGTAACTTTCGCGGGATCCACCAGTAAGCCCTCTTTGCATATGATATGCCCCAACAACATTCCAAATGGAGTTTCAAAGATACAACTCCTTCTATTTAGTGCCTAATTTTTCCGGGTAGGAGTATCTATTATAGTCTAGTAGGTTAGGGTACTTGGCTCTCACGAGAGACCCGGGTTCAAGTCCTAGCAACGGAACCAAGATGTAGTAATTTTGCACCCCACTAAGAATAAGAAAACCTCATGCACACTGCCGATCTATCACCCGGGTCTTTGGGTGCTCACCTAAGGCACACGAGAGGGAGTCGAGTCTCTCTTTTATGTGAGTTTAGTGGAAGGCATAATTCATGATTCTGACTTAGTGATTTAACAGACATGAAGAAGCTATAGAGCTCAGGACGACATCTACACCCCTTCAATCATAATAGTAACAAAGTGTGTAATAGAATTAACTAGAACCAAGAAGTTGTAAATCCATAATTAGACTAACATTCAAGTAAATCTCATGATTATACAAGATCAAAAGCATAGAGGAAACATGCAGATAATACAAAAAGGAGATCTTAACATAAACATACTAGTAACCTTATCACATTCATTCATAGTATTACTCTAAAACATCACAGAGAGGTGGACCATAGTCATGTGCCATAGCTGGATCCATACATGTATGCTTACAAAATAAAATTTTCATTCCCCATTTCCCAATTACATCCTTCCTAGAATCATCTACCCAATTATCCCATAGTTCTCGCGGTAATTCTGTAGAACTTTTCTACCTTACTTGTGTCTCTATTCTTTGCCAAGGGCATGTGTATATATAGGCATCTGAGCTCTAACAAACTCTTCGCGTAACCTCGGATATGCACCCAAGTGTCAAGGTGTGGGTCGTACTGGCACATGCCTCTCCATGTCATGATTAGCTTTTGGATCTTCCTATCGCAAGGTATATTCCTTCCAGGACACCCTGTCGCCAGGCTGGAACCTTATCCAAACGGAACACATTCTTCATGTGTTCTATCTAAAAGGCCGAAAACAAATAAATCTTGAATTTTTCTTCATGCGGCATGCATGTCCTTGGTTCTCCAAGAATCCTTTTGAATTCTACCTTGTGTGCCTTCACTTTCACACTTCCTCTAGCTGTGTGAACCTACAGTCCTTTAAGAATTGGTAGCTACATTAGAGGCCCAAGTAGGCATTCACCATTCCTTGGGGGAAATGAGAATTAAGTTGATGGAGGGTGCGCACCCAGTCTAAAAGAGACCATACCAAATGAATCCTAACTTGCGTGTGAAGGTCAAGGAAGAAATAGATAAGATGATAGCTTCGGGAATCACAAGTTGTTGAAGAGTCAGAATGGATAAGTCCAATGGTGATTAATATAAAAAAGGATGGAAGGATAAGGATTTGTGTTGATTACAGGAACCTGAATGTAGTGTGTATCATTGATCCTTTCCCAACCCCATTTACTAAAGAAATATTAGAGGGAGTGGTAGGATGTGTGGTCTACTCTTTCACATATGGATTCTTAGGCTATCACTAGGTAAGGATCATGAATGAAGACCGAGAGGAAGATAACTTTTCCAATGAGTGGGGAATTTTTGCCTATACAGTCATGTCTTTTGGGTTGAAGAATGCACCTGTTGTGTTCTCACGCATTATGGTCTAAGATTTCCATAACTTCATCCATAAATTTCTTCAATTCTACCTAGATGATTGGACAATATATGGGTTAGTGAAGGACCATTGTGACAACTTAAGGCTGATGCTTAAAAGATGTCAGCAATTGAGGATATCCTCAACATTAAGAAATGTGTCTTTCTTTACCCCGTTTGGAACATTATTGGGGAATATCATATGTAAGGAGGGCCTACTAGTAGATCCCACAAAAAAATTTGTAATTATGGGATTGAGGAGCCCACTAGTCAAAGTGCAATGTGTAGATTCCTCGACACACGGGTTACTACAAGAAGTTCATTAAGGGATATGCCAAGATCGCCACTGCTTTAGAAGAGTTACTTAGACATAAAAGTGCCTTTCATTGAGGAGAGGTGCATCAGAAGGAATTTGACACTTTAAAGTATAGGCTTATCATTATGCCCATACTATAATTCCCTGTTAGGACAAGCCCTTCCATTTTCATGTTGATGCCTTAGGAACTGCCATTGGAGTAGTACTTGCACAACCTAGTGAAGGGATTGTTGATCATCATTTTTGCTTTACAAGTAGGAATTTGACACCAGCGGAGTAGAATTATACTAAAAATGAGCGTGAGGCATTGCCAATGATCTATGCACTTCACAACTTTAGACAATATTTACTAGCAACCAATTTTATATTTTACACTGACCATATGACATTGAAATATTTAGTGAACAAGTCGGTTCTACAAGGGCACATATGTGGTGGGTACTATTGTTCCAAGAATTTGAGTTCAAGTAGTTGTCAAACTAGGTAAAGGTAATTCTAGACACGATAATTTTCTAGGATCGATTTATGAGAGAATGTGTAGAGCATTGAAGAGACTATGCCAGATGCATAAATTTTTAGGTCATGCACGCACCCTTGGATTTGGAAGATATTGTAGTATTTCTCGAGATAGGTGTAACATTGGAAGGGATGAAGGCATTAGATAAAAAGCAGTTAGATACACGCTCCATGCCCTACATGTTGATTAGTGGGGATTTATACAAACTAGGACGTGATGAGATTCTGTACTAGTGTGTGCTAGAACATGAGTGCCTAGCCATAATAGAAGAGGCACACAGAGGTAGTGTAGGTGGACACTATGTAGGTGATGCCACTACATGCAAGATATTAATGGCTAGATTATGGTGGGAGACCCTATATCAAGACTGCAAGGAATATTGCAAGGCGTGTGACCATTGTTAATGCATTGGAAAACTAGGGCAAAGAGATGAAATGCCTTTGCGCCCTATTCCTAGTGCCGATCCATTCAAAAAGTGGGCTATAGACTTCGTAGGCCCTATTACACCAATTGCACGTAGGACTAGATCATGGTATATAATCACTTACATAGATTACTTGACAAGGTGGGTAGAAGCAACACCTACTAAGGATTGTACAACAACTACTGTAGCAAGGTTCCTATGGGAAAACATTATTACAAGGTATGGATTCCCTTTGAGTTTGACTAGTGACAGGGGTACACATTTCTTGAATGAGATAGTAAGGATTTTGTTAGTAGAATTCATGGTGTTTCATAAAATGGAACTGCTAAGGTGTTTCATAAAATACTTAGTCACACATTGACGAAGATTGGTGATGTTGGTAGAAAGGATTGGGATGACAAAGTATCGGTCATTCTTTGGGTATTAGTGACAACCTACAAGAGATTAAATAAGGCCACACCATTTCAATTAGTGTTTGGTGCGGAAACTATCCTACCGATTGAATTCATGTTACCTTCTCTCCATATAGTGCACACGGGGAGGATTAGATGATGAACAAGCACTGGAAGAAAGAAATGACAAGTTAATGTAAATGGATGAAAGATGACTACTTGTTAGGTGGAGCTAGAAGACTAAAAAAGCAAAACAAAATGCATCGCATGATCGTCACATTAGGAATAAATTTTTTAAAGCTGGGCATATGGTTTTGCTTTATGATTCCAAGTTTCTGCAACATCCTCGGGAAGTTAAAATTCCATTGGTTAGGCCCCTACATCATCTTGTACATCCTTGATTTAGGCACATGCTAGTTGAAAGTGCTAGATGTGACGAGATTGCAGGAAACTTCAATGGGAGTAGGCTGAAACCCTACTATAAATAAGTCTTATTAGTGTTTATAATAAGGCGGTATTTCAAGTTAGTTTAGGATTTCCATTAAAGCATTTTATTTTCTATGGTTTCTGTTCTTGTTGTTGTTTTGTGTTACACCTTGAGCCTTTGGTAACCTCATTAATTTTTCAAAGGTTATGAATGTGTAGAGGACCGCGCATCATTTTAGTGTGGGGTGGAGTAAGGTGGAATAAATGTAAAATGTGAAGCGCCAGAAGGATTCCATTGGAAATCCCAATTGGATGGCCCTAAGAAAGGAAGTGCATGGAAGGAAAGGTGAAAAAGGATGGTTGGTGTTAGGGTAAGGCTACATTATGGATCCACATATAAAAGAAGAAGTGCAAAAGCAACATGAGGTAGGAGAGAGAAAAATCATGACGGAAGTACCTTTGGCATTGGTGATGCACGCGTAAGAGTCTCTTGTCAAGATGGATTGGTTGCATGTCAGAAGGTTGGGGGATTGTCCATGCAAGGTGGGGCGCGTGAGTTGGGGTGCTAGAGTCCAGCTTAGTGGAAAAATCCACAAGTGTTGAAGTATAGTGGTAGGTGAAGTAGAATTTAATGCTAAAAAGTAGGAAAAACTATAAATAGGTCAAGCACTTCATTATGGATATTATGAATATGAAGAAGGAAGATATTTTGTGAACTAGGGTTTCTAGAATTGATCCGTGTGAATAAAAATTGGAAAAATTTAACTTTAAGTGACTTGTTTGGATCTCAGTAAAATACAACAGAAATATTTCACGGGAATAGAGAGTTGGGGAGAAGCACCGTCTTGTGAAAGGGATATTCCAGTGAGGGTTTGGTAGCTAGGGCATGGGTTGAAAAGGATTTTATTCATAAGTTTGAGATCTAATCTTGGAAAGGATAGAAAAGCAAAGCAAGCGAATTTGAAGTGCAAAGATAACCTATAAAATGACACCTAAGAAACTAGTTGTAACACCTAAGAAGGGCAAAGGCAAGGAAAAGGAAAACAACAAGAAACTACCAAAAGTAGTAATGAAGAAATGTAGTACCGAAATGGGGTTTTTGTTGGAAAGGAGTGGGATTCCCATTTAAGAAAAATTACAATAAGTGATTATAACCATTGCACAAATGTGAATGAAAAGGAAATGCCGCTAGAGTTAGTGTTCTGAAAAACAAGAGGACACTACAAGGGTTACCCATTTATAGTGGTGAAGTAAAAGTGAAGTTAGAGAAGGCATGATTGTTACAAATATATGAGTTTCCCTACTTTTGGAAGCTCGAGTGCCTCTACCGGTGGCTAATGTCATGCATACATGAAGACCAATTTAACTTATATAGTGCAAGATGTGCATAACTCCTCAGCTGATTTCAAAATTCACGGTATCATTTGTGAGGGAGAAAGCATAGAGGATGACCTATGCGACAAAGAATCCATCAAATAAATTGTCACCACATATGCATACAAGAAGGGGTCAAGGTACATTGATATTACTGGATATCCAAGACCTAGTGATGAGAATGGCTACGTGCCTGGTAACCAAAATTAATGACCAAGAGAGGTGGATGCAACTGAACAAGTCATGGGTCAATGTTTGCAGAAGGATCTCGAAGGTTCCATCTACAACTTGTCTATGTACATTGTGGATGAGATCATCAGCAGCACACATGAAGGTGATATGATACTTTTATGTAATTTCCTCTTAACTATTGATTTTTAGAGATCGAGTGCTAGATGTGGAAGATAAGTTTTGTTGTCGCCAAATCCTTGCACCCTCTAAATGGCCAAGATGTGAATAGGACGTTTGGTGTCATTGGGACACATGGGATCACTTCTCAAGCAATGATTATCTAGTCCTATGCTAACATCTTCATGGGGTTTTAGGGAAAGAGATTTACAGAAATGAAACTATACTAGGGATGGTGATGCACCAAATAAAGGGTGTTTCTAGACTCGGGAAGGGTTAATTTGAAGAGGGTGTGTGCACCACAAGTCAACTTCACCTACTGCAACTTAGAGAGGGTACATGATACCACAAACTAAGAGACATGTGTTCCCTTTGTTAAAATTTATCAGACCAAGAAATATACTAGTTTCCCAGTGAAGAAGGATGAACTCAAGAAGGGTGAACAGACACCACAACTCAACTGCATGCAATACTCCACCACTCGATAAGCACAAAACTCCAAGAACACCTGTAATAGAAACTTAAACTTACACAGTGTACCTAAGTATGAGAAAGGCACAAAGAAGCATAGAAAAGGATGAAAGGACCAAGATTAGTCACAAAACACACACTTTTATTGCTTCAATAACATGCACAATGCATCATACATTCAGAAGAGGCAATAGTTTCCATTACAGTCTTGAAGAGGAGGCTTGAAAGTTCTCTCAACACACAAGAACAACTTGCAGAAGAGAGAGGACTCTTGAAAAGCATACACTCACCTAAGATATCTAACTGTCCAACTTGTCTGAACTATTGGAACCCTTTGAAATGAGCTTCCAACTTACATTTATAGAAGAATATGTGAGAAAGAAGAGGAAAGGTCATAATTACATTCCTAAATTGAAGGCCCATGATGTATTTATTATAGTTAGTTGAATCACTTGAGAAGGTTCCATCATGGGTCATTAATTTCCTGATGACCTAGTCTTCTCAATTAATTAAAAGAATATTTAAATAAAATATTTAAATAATAATAATAAATATTATTATTAAAATATTTTAATAAAATATTAAATTAATTAACATAATGTGGACCCCCATTGACCCGTTTGACTTGAAGAGGAGGGGGTCCATGTGGATAGAGTCTGCACATAGCCCAACTCGGTGAGTTTGAATCCTCTAACTCGGTGTTGCACTCGATTTTGAACCCCACACCAACTCTTTCCTTGCCTTGGCAATCGAGCTCTTTTGCATTGAGTCCTTCGAATGGTGAGCTATCAAACTTGATTCTTATCATTTTCCTTGGTTAACTCGAGGCCATTTATGCATTCCACATTGCCTTTCGTGAAACATATGTGAGCTTCCCCACGAAGTCACCGAGCTCCATTGGTTAGTTTTATCCTTTCCGAGTTCATTTTTCCATGAGCTTGGTTCATTCTCTACATGCTCATCCTCTATAAGCTTGACCAGGAGCCAATTTACCCCACCATCATGGCTTTTTGAACACCTTGTGAGCTAATCAAAATGAACTCAATTCTCCACAACTCGTCTTTCACCAGCTCTTCTCGATGCTCATGCATAGGGTTCCTTGACTGAGTTGTATATCTTCCTCATTAAGCCAAAATGCATGTAGATCCTATGAACTTGGCCTGACACAAGTTAAGACTCGCCTCATGAATGCCACTGCTATGGTCTTGCTTCAAACTCCAAATCGAGCCATTCTGAATTACCAAGCCACCTACATGCATCGTGAACATGAAGCTTTAAGCTCAAAATTGAAAGCCTCTACAAATACATTAAACTTCGACACCCATGAGCTTAGTCTTTATCTCGACTTGGTACCAACGTTTCCACAATATGAAAATTTTGACTCTAAATCATACTTCGTGGCTTTGTTCTATAATACATTGGTGACCCACAGAGGTTAAACAATTCAATGAATTTAAATTATTTCACTCCTGCATGTTGCGCTATTTAGAAATGATTTTCGAGCTATGAAAATTGTTAGGGATCACGTCACGTGGCCCTGTCAACACTCAATCGATTGATTTCTCTGTGATAGCTCTAGCTTGACAGATAGAGTTATTTCTTCTTGTTTTGGACCACATATTCACATGCATTCCATGTTCAAACTCCATGAAACAACACCACGAGCTCCCTAAATTATCATTCACGCTTTCCTGAGCCAATTCTTTCCAACTCGGTGAGCTCTACATGAAATCTACTGAGTTTTCCTAGCATCAATATCACCACCAAGTGTGTCCCCATGAGCTCTTCAACTGACTCGAGCCTGGCTTTGTTTTGCATGTCGACCGAGCACCCGGTTGGCTCAACTCGGACTCTCACATGTCTATGTACCGAGCTCATATTTACCATCTTGCACATCTGAGTTCCTTACTCCCTCGAACAACAATGGGTCTATGCTCATTGGTTATAAACTCAAGCACTAGCTCATGCATTGAGCTCTTCTTTGATTCGGTCGATCTCTTGAGCTATTCTATGCTTTGTATCTCATGGGAAATATTAAGACTTGTTCGATCATGTTCACATTTTCATGCCTCTTCCTCGATGTTGATTCCTGTGATCACCCTGAGAAATTCATGTGGTATTTCAAGGGCTTCTCTTTGAATACATGCTTAATCCCTTTATATCATGTTCAAACCTCAATTCTTTTGATATTGAATTCTAATTAAAATGCTTACCTTATCAATTTTTGACAAAGGTGAATGATCATCGGACCCTGATTCATTGATTCTGTGAAACATGGATATCAGATAATGCCTCGTGAGGACAACCCGTGTCTTACATAAAATATCATGTAATTATGGTATTCATGAGAAGATCTCTTTCATCATGTCATCAAACTTATCACATATCTACAAATCCTTATGAAAGAATATTCTTAAGAATTTGTAGGTCCTGCATGAATAGTTGAAGATATGTAGATGGGTTAGATTTACTGAGGGTGTTGTGTGTGGTAAGTAGAATGTGTAGAGCCTACTTTAAATGAACTTGATCTTGTAATAAATTTGAGATTGAGAGAATTGGATCAGCATTAATCAATGGCAATGCATTTGAAGCATGTGAATGCATGTCATTGAATGCATGTGGGAAATGTCAATTTGTGCCACTATCAAATAATGCCACTATGATAATGAACCACTTATCAGCGTCCTCTGGAAGTGGTAACATGTTGAGTTTCGAAATTTTGACTACTCATTATTCACCTCCACATTGAATGGGTCTTCGTTACATTGATCTTCCCATTTTTGATTTACCTATTTTACCAATATCCTTGATGAGATTTACTTGTTGAGTCCTTACGCATGCACTGGATGGCTTAACCGATAATCCTGCTATCTTCATGAGCATGTTCTCATTTACCACTCCAACGTGTTTACACTCACTTGATGTCTCACCTGGTATTCCGGAAATAAACTCAAATTCTTCTGATATCCCATTTCACATTGGAAGTGTGGAAAACATGTTGGTTTTCCACGAATCTTTCATTGACAAATTTTCCACCATGGAAATTGGGATGAATTTATCCCATATGTGGCAAATACCAAATTTTTGGCTGCCATCATCAAATTTGAGGCTGACCTTGGAAATATAGTGAAATGTTACCCATGTGTGGGATGGGATACCATGGCTCGGTTTACCATCATCATGCTCTTCCGATTTTTTGTAGAGTTCAGCTTTGGCTCAATCTTCTCCCACTTGAAATCATCATGGAATTTTTTTTTGATGGCTTGACATCATATCATTTCCCTTGGCAATGCTCACTTTATTTTCCAAGTTCTCTAGGATGTATGAGTGTGGGGTTTGGCATTATTTGGCTTGAATATTTCATTTTTTGAGATGGAGGCATCTAGCCTATTGATTTCCACTTTTCTTCACTTTGAGTGACAAAACATCATTCTCTCGGTGCAAACATTTCAGCTGTAGCTTGTAAGGTGTGATAATTCCAACAAAAACCTTTATGCCTACCAACTTAGTGACTCGTTGAAGATGCTCATATAATTGCAAAGCAAATTGTGCTTCATGAATATTCTGATATGAAACAGATCCACCTCTATGAGATTCACTTCCATGAGTTACATCCTAAAACAAGTAAGGTCTCGATAGAGAATCTTTGTAATAAATTTCATCAGGTCTCTGGTAACACTCTCACTATCACTTAATCGATTTTGATAAAAATATCTTGAAGGAAAATCCCAAATTTGAGGATGCATTCGATACTGAACAGATAACAACATAGTTGGACAACCTACTTGTTGGAAGCACTCAAAAAGGCTTCTCTATATCTAAAAATTGATTCAACGTGGAGCTTGTCACCTATCCCTTCCATCTGAGCATTCCAAATCCTTTGGGATCTACAAACACATTCTCTAGAAGCTGACTGCTTTGGAGAGAAGGTTTTAAACACCATTATACTTCACTAGCTCTTTTTAAGATGTCGGTTTGACTCAATTTTTACATTGGTATTCTGATGATGCTTATACTAGTCTCTAGATCTTCTGCATGGTCGATAGAAGTCCTTCCATTACATAATTACAAACCCGAGATTCAATGATGTTGAACCTCCATATCTATCATAATCTCATATCATCTGGTCAAACAAGATAATTCTCTGAAGTGGTTGGTCGAGCACCTTTGTCTAATGGATTAGACCTGGCCTCATGTTAACTTAGCTTTCCCTGACTCGGCCTTCATATATTTTTGCATCGATCTCTACCGAGATCCTTATAGAGTTCCTTTCATTCATCAATTTTCAACTAGCTATATTTTGTATTAACAAGATCTCATCGAGATTTCTCTTACATGATTGAGAGACTCTACCGAGATGATTTTCATGAGATGACTACTTGTTTACTTGATTTGACACCACCGGGTTCTCTCAACTCGACCCCAACTCTTCTTGAGTTGAGATCAACTTGGGTGCCTTCGATGCTAGGTGATCTCTCATATACAATTTAAGAAATTATTTTTAATTATTGTATCTCGATAATGACCAAAGGTGGGTTCCTGGGACTATTATTTCATTTTGAATGTGATAGGACCCCGTTGTCCAATCTTGCCCATGTGTGCAAAATTGGATAACATTTTTGGTGACCTCTCGGGGATGATTTC
Organism: Taxus wallichiana var. yunnanensis; assembly: GCA_018340775.1. Taxonomy (NCBI): domain Eukaryota; kingdom Viridiplantae; phylum Streptophyta; class Pinopsida; order Cupressales; family Taxaceae; genus Taxus; species Taxus wallichiana. The sequence continues at coordinate 268,807,680 of CM031236.1, read as the reverse complement.
CTACTAAGCATGATTCCAGTAGCCTTAAGTCATCCATTGGGCATGGAGTCTGTGTTGGAATCCTGAAAGTAGTATGATTTTCTTTGACACATCCCAGAATCTCCTTGAGCATTTCGATATCCTGGACCTCCCTGGAATGCTAAGCATGAAGTATACTAAATCTGTTGAATGCTTGACATCCATGGAACACTGCAAAAATTTGAATGAAGTAGATTTTGAAACTCTTATGGAAACCTTGAACCTTTCTTCTCCTTGACACCTTCCAATGATGAAACAATGTGTAGAACAACACAAAACACAACAACAAGGAAAGAAAAACAACAACACACAACAATGTGCATAAGCACTTGGAGGAAAACACCTAATTTAACTATACAGGGGGTGGAATGCTTCTCAAAAACAAGCTTTGAGATGTATCCCATTCACATGAATGGGTAGTTCTTCTCCATTGAGCCTAGATAGATGGAATGAATTTTCCTCTTTGCAACTTGTGATGATGTATGGCCCACTCCAGAGAGCATCAAACTTGGCATGCCTACTGGTTTGGCCCTGTCTTCATCCCATTTGAGAACTAAATCTCCCTCTTGAAAACACTGTCGGATGCCTTCTTGTCAAAATATTTCTTAACTTGAGCTTGATGTTGCTCCAAAGTTTTCATAGCCTTGTCTCATACTTCCTCTAACTCCATGAGTTCAAAGAAACCTTACTGTCAGAGGATCACTCTCTATAACTTCAAGTTGATGAGCTAACTCCAAAGAAGGTAACTCCAATGAGAGCGGGAGTTTTCCTCTCTTCCATATACAAGAATGAAAGGAGAATTTCGATGGCCCTTTTAGGTGTGATCCGATCTGCCCATAAGGTGGTCTTAAGTTGTGTATGCCAAGTCCTCTTGTTAGTCTCCATTGTGTGCTTAATAATCCTTATGAGGTTTTTGTTGCTAGACTCAGCCAATCCGTTTCCTTATGGATAGTAATTGGATGAAGTTTTGAGGTATACCCCATTTTTAATAGCCCATTCACTCAATTTCATACCAAGAAAATCCATCGCGTTGTTTGAAATGACTGTAAATGGAACACCGAACCTCGTCATTATACCCTCCAAAAAATCTAGAACTACCTTTTCATTGCTCTCTTTTAATGCTACCACCTCTGTCCATCGAGTAAAATAGTCTATTGTAGTAAGGACCCACTTATGTCATCACTGGATGGAGGATTAATCATTTCGATGAAGTCCAACCCCCATTGAACAAAGGGTTGATCCACTTGAATTGGATGCAGTGGAAGAGCTGCCAACTTCTGCTTACCTGTGAAAAAGGCACATTCCTTACATTTCCTTACCCAGAGATGGGCATCCTTGAATAAATCCAGCCAATAGTAGCTAGCTCGCATGATCTTGGTAGTTGTTGTTCATGTGGAATAATGTCCTCCAGATAGGCCATTATGAAATTCTTCTAGTATCTTACTTACTTTTCGGTCCTATGCACCGAAGGAGAACACCGTTCAAATCTTTTCAAAAGAGAATGCTATCTACCAAAACATATGGGATAGATTGAAGATGGAAAGTTCATCTTTGGTTTTTATCCATGTTTTCCGGATATGCTCCTGAGAAGAGGAAATTCTTCATTTTGGATAACCAGTCAGCTTGATCAACATCTCATCAGTATTTAGGAGTGTCACGTCCTCATTACCTTTTGATTCCATGTCTACAGAAAGTTTCTGACACAAACCCTTACCTTTGACAAGTTTAGTGACTTTGATGTGCACGTCATACTCCATTACCTTCGTGATCCATCCAGCACGCTTTTCGTTCATTTCTTTGTTCAGAAAAAACTCCTTGACACCTGGATGAGACACCATCAGATGAATCTTGTTGTTGGACAACATGTGCTTGAATTTCTTCAAAGCTTGAATAACCACAAAGACTTTCTTTTCAATGAATGAGTATTTGAACTCGTAGTCTTTGAGGGATTGACTGAAGAAAGCAATTGGTTTCTCCATCAGGTTGTTGTTTTGTTGGGTGAGGATCCCTGAAATGCTCTCTTGACCTGTAAAAGCATAAAGGATAAAATCTTTGTCAAACCTGGGGTTCACAGCATGGGAGCTTGAGAAATGGTTGTTTTGATGGCTTTAAAGCTTTCTCATCCTTCCTTTGTCCATGAGAATGGCATGTTTTTCTTCAGCATGGTTGTTAGTGGTTTAGCCAATGTCACGAATTGAGGGATGAATCTCGCATGAAATTTATGGTTCCCAGAAAACTCTGGAGGCCCTTCCTGTGACTTGGGAGAGATAAGGACATAATCGAATGAATCTTGGCTGGATCGATTGATAATCCTTCCATTGAAACAACATGCCCCAACAATTTTCCCTTGTGCACTATGAAAATACATTTCTTGGGGTTAAGTGAAACCCCAAATTCCCTACACCTTTGAAAAACTTTCCTTAGATGCGTGATGTGATCTTCTACATGCTTAGAGTATATAGTTATATCATCAAGGTAAACCAAAATAATATCATTGATTAGTCCCTTAAATGCCATGTCCATGGCTCTTTGGAAAGTAGCCCCCGACATTGGACAATCCGAATGGCATTTTATTGTAGGCATACGTGCCCCACTTGGTAGTGAAAGCCATTTTGAATTGGTGGATTCTTGGACTAGGATTTGATTGTAACCCAAATATCCATCGAGAAAAGAAAATATTTGAGCTCCTGCCACCGTTTGAAGGATCTGCTCCATCGATGGAAGAGGATAATGGTCTTTTAATGACACATGATTCAAATCCCTGAAATCTACGCATAACCGATCTCTCCGTTCTTCTTCCTCATGGGCACCAAATTGGCTACCCATGAGGAATGCTTGATGGGAAAAATTATACAGGCCTCGATGAGCTTGGTTAGCTCCTTTCTCATTAGTGGCTCAATTTTGGGATTAATTGGTCTCTGTTTTTGATAAACTGGCTTAGCATTAGGATCCAGTTCGATGGTATGTTGTGCTAGACCTGGATCAAAACCATGCAGATCTTTATAGCTCCATGCAAAGATGTCATGATACTCTTGAAAAGTTTGATGAAAGCTTCTTTCTCCTCAGAAGTACACACTTTTCCGATCTTGAGAAACTTTGCATTTGATACTTGACTTCCTCAAAATATTCTTCTTTGACCACCATGTTAGGGCTTTGTCTTTTGGCTTGGTCATCTGAATTGAAAATGGATTCCAAAGTGACTAAACCTTTTGGTAACTTGTTTCTTTTCAATTGGATAATTTTCTCACCATATGACTCTTGCAACTTATCTTGATTTTTTGTACAGCAAACTCCGCCTCTTCTTGTAGGAAGAGGACAATTTGTTTGTCACTATCGAACACTTGCCAACTACTCACATTATCAGGGACTATCGGTGAACCACCATTTTAACAAATTGCTGCCCTTCTTTTATGATATCAACTGGTATGTTGTATTGTGAACCAATTGTAGCAAGCCTATCACATCTTGATTTTGACCTCTAGGAACTGCATGGATTCCAAAAGCTTTGAAATCTTCAATCAGGTCCCAGACTCGGTTCTTGTATGATCTTAAAAGATCATTTTTGGATGCACTACATGCTAAAACTTGATGAACAACTAACTCACTGTCTCCAAAAATAGTCAGGGCCTTGATTCCCTTCCTTTGGGCTAGCTGAATTCCTTACACAAGAGCCTCGTATTCAACAACATTGTTAGTGCAACTGAACTACAACCGAAAGATGAGAAGTACTTATCTCCCTCTGGAGAAATTAACATAACACCAGCACCGGATCCATTCTTACTTCTTGAGCCATCGAAGAACAATTGCCATAGTCCTTTAGAATCACTTGGTGTTTTGACAAGTTGTGGTATGATCGTATCTTCTTCATGGATACAGTAAGTACCTAATCCTGTTTCTTCCAAGACCAGCAAACCAACTTCTTCTTCTACCAATACATCAGCGTAGGGATCATACTGATGATCTCTACTTACTTCATCTAGCAAAGTATCAGGGACTTCTTCAACAAGGGTGGTTGGTTCATGATCGGCATCTTCCTCTTCTGGATCACCGATGGTGTAATTTCCATTTATGGGACTAGTAGTGTAGGGTTCTACATGATTATGGTAGATTGGTTCTGCCCTTATAGTTACTTTGGTTCCGTATCGAGTCTGAGAATCATATGTGACCAATCGGCTGATAGGTAACCACCCATCTTGGTGGTGAAATCTCGTGATAGGAAGATGGCAAAGAGGGGAGGGAGATCAATGACCGATATGTCTTGGGTGAATGACAAACTTGGGCATGCATGAATGGTAAGTTGAAGTCCTTTGATAACCCCAATAGTCTTAATAGTTGTGCCATCCAGCTAAACAACCCCTCTTGCAACTGGTGCATATTGTATGCCTAGTACATCTGTAATTTGTTTAGGCATGACAGAGCTACTGGCACTAGAATCGATCATGCAATTATGTACCAGGTGGTCACCAATGATCAAGGAAATGTAGAATGGTGGTGGTTTGTTTTGCCGTAGGAATGATTTTCCCTTCCGGTTGACACAAACTTGTAGTAGTTTTCACTCCATGGCTGGTGATCCATTGGTTGTACTAAAACTATTCAGAGCTTCTCGCAACAGGTTTCTTTGAGAAGGGATCGAGAGTGCGTCCCACATGGTAATGCTCAGATTGGTTTTCTTCATTTGTTCTACTATGCTGAAGGGAATCACTCCTACTTTGATGACACTTTTTTGGGCATTGGGGTCCTCCTTTGGAAAATGTTTGTTGGGTACCGTGATGCCTGGAGAACCATCTTTCCCTATGGCATGGCTAGCCGTGTTTCTGGTGATTTCTTTCCCACATTTTTATCAACTGCCATTTGTAACCTAGGTTGAGAAGTGGATGCTAGATCAGCTTGGGAGGTTGAGGCTCCATTCTCTCTTTTTGGAATGAGTGTTTGCTGCCACTGATGAAGAATCTATATTCAACCCACAAAAATCTTTTGCTTGCCAGTTTAGCAAAGTGGATTCTTCAGGTGCCTGTGGTTGATCTGTTGCTTCTTGCGTAGATGAATTTTTGTTAACTCTGAAGGGGTAGATACACTTTGAACCATAAGGGCCTGGCTAAGAACCCCATTGGGACAAAGATTTTGATTGTGAGGTTGAGAGCAAGGATAACACCATTCGTAGTCTTGAACTAGATTATTTTTGAACAGGTACTATAGCTCTAGATGAGCTAGCTGCAAGAGGGTTCAAAAGTTCAAGGGCTGACATTTGTAACTTGACTTGTAGTTTGATTTTGAGGCTGATTGTTTCCTTGAAAAGGAGGATGGTTAGCCTGATACTGCTGATTTTGTGGCTGATATGGATGATTGTATTGAAACTATTGCCTTTTGAGTGCAACGAGCTCATTTCCAAAATTTTGTAGTAGTGACTTGACTTCAAATAGGTCATTTGAAGAGGTAGGGGAAGATTGAGATGGTTCTTGGAGTCTACTGGAATAGGAGCAATGATAGGCTGATGATTTGTAAGATCTGGAGAAAAGGGCATTGGTGGTCGTGGAGCTATCTTTCCAGCCTGAATCAAAGAATTCTTTGCACTTATGGAAACTTCGTAAGCATCAGGAAGTGTAGTCCCTCCCATGGACTGGATCATAACTGCTACATCACTATTCAAGGCTCACAAATAGTACAAGAATGCATTATGTGCTAGAAGGCTTTACAAGCACCGGAATCCTATTCCAAGTCCTGTGGAATCGGAAGTTGAAATCACTCATGTATTCTTGGGAAGCTCTCTTCATGGTAGTGAGTTGTTCCAAAAGTGATAGGTGATCACTTTTGTCTTTGAACTATTTACATAGCTTTTCTCCCAACTCGTCCCAAGTGGTTATAGTGCCAACACCTAACCCGTGAAACCATTGAAGTGCTTTTCCCTTGAAAGAGGTAGCAAGAAGTCTAACTACAATGTTGTCTTCTGTGATATTATGTACTACATAGATGTTGGCTACATCAAAGATATGCTCCACTAGAGTAATGTGAGTTTCCCCCATGTAGAAGGGTAAAATTTTGAGTGCCGCAACAGGTATCGGGTCACGTTGAGCCAACATAAGAGGATTGCTTGCATTGAAAGGGGGAAAAACTTGGTTCCTGCCATAGCAATGAAAGGTTGATTGTTCTGGGTGGAGGAAACCTTCCGTAAGGAGGATTCGAATGACCCCTACTAGATAAATCTGCAACTGGGGATGTGGAAATGCCTCTTCTTCTTCTCTTTGGAGGAGACAAGGAAAGTTTGATATGTTGATAATTTCCTTTCTTTGAAGAAGCTCTTGTCTAAATTCTTCACATAAGTTACCACACTGAGATTTGGAATCCAGAGATATAGAGTCGCCAGGTACTTTGACTTGTGTAAGTGAGAAGAGAAGTACCAACTCTGTCCCACCGGGCATGCCAAAAACTATGTTGTCGCCAAATCACTGCACCCTCCGAATGGCCAAGATGTGAATAGGATGTTCGGTGTGATTGGGACACATGGGATCACCTCTCAAGCTATGGGACTTGGGCTGAAGTGAACCTCTAGAGAAGGCCGACTTCCTCTTCCTAAACTAAGTGTTGTACTACTCCTAGTGTAACAAAAATGATTATCTAATCCTATGCTAACATCTTCATGGGGTTTTAGGGAAAGAGATTTATAGAAATGAAACTATACTAGGGATGGTGATGCACCAAATAAAGGGTGTTTCTAGACTCAGGAAGGGTTAATTTGAAGAGGGTGTGTGCACCACAGGTCAACTTCACCTACTGCAACTTAGAGAGGGTACAAGATACCACAAACTAAGAGACATGCGTTCCCTTTGTTAAACTTTATCAGACCGAGAAATATACCAGTTTCCCAGTGAAGAAGGATGAACTCAAGAAGGGTGAACAGACACCACAACTCAACTGCATGCAATACTCCACCACTCGATAAGCACAAAACTCCAAGAACCTGTAATAGAAACTTAAACTTGCACAGTGTACCTGCAAGTATGAGAAAGGCACAAAGAAGCATAGAAGGATGAAAGGACCAAGATTAGTCACAAAACACACACTTTTATTGCTTCAATAACATGCACAATGCATCATACATTAGAAGAGGCAATAGTTAGTTGCCATTACAGTCTTGAAGAGGAGGCTTGAAAGTTCTCTCAACACACAAGAACAACTTGCAGAAGAGAGAGGACTCTTGAAAAGCATACACTCGCCTAAGATATCTAACTATCAACTTTTTTGAACTATTGGAACCCTTTGAAATGAGCTTCCAACTTACATTTATAGAAGAATATGTGAGAAAGAAGAGGAAAGGTCATAATTACATTCCTAAATTGAAGGCCCATGATGTATTTATCACAGTTAGTTGAATCACTTGAGAAGGTTCCATCATGGGTCATTAATTGCCCGATGACCTAGTCTTCTCAATTAATTAAAAGATTAATTAAAAGAATATTTAAATAATAATAATAAATATTATTATTAAAATATTTTAATAGAAATATTAAATTAATTAACATAATGTCAGGACCCCCTGTTGACCCATTTGACTTGAAGAGGAGGGGGGTCCATGTGGATAGTCTATACATAGCCCAACTCGGTGAGTTTGGATTGAATCCTCTAACTCGGTGTTGCACTCGATTTTGAACCCCACACCAACTCTTTCCTTCCTTGCCTTGGCCATCGAGCTCTTTTGCATTGAGTCCTTCAAATGGTGAGCTATCAAACTCGATTCTTATCATTTTCATTGGTTAACTCGAGGCCATTTATGCATTTCACATTGCCTTTCGTGAAACATATGTGAGCTTCCCCACTCACCGAGCTCGATGGTTAGTTAGTTTTATCCTTTCCGAGTTCATTTTTCCACAAGCTTGGTTCATTCTCTACATGCTCATCTCTCTATAAGCTCGAATGGAGCCAATTTACCTCACCGTCATGGATTTTTTAACAATTTATGAGATAATCAAAATGAACTCAATTCTCCACAACTCGTTTTTCACCACCTCTTCTCAATGCTCATGCATAGGGTTCCTTGACTGAGTTATATATCTTCCTCATTAAGCCAAAATGCATGTAGATCCTATGAACCTATCCTGACACAAGTTAAGACTCACCTCACGAATGCCACTGCTATGGTCTTGCTTCAAACTCCAAATCGAGCCATTCTGAATTACCAAGCCACCTACATGCATCATGAACATGAAGCTTTAAGCTCGAAATTGAAATCCTTTACAAATACATTAAAATTCGATGCCCTTTGAGCTTAGTCTGTATCTCGACTTGGTACCAAAATTTCCACAATATAATAAGTTTGACTCTAAATCATACTTATGGATTTGTTGTATAATACATTGAGTGACCCCAAAGGTTAAACAATTGAAATGAATTTAAATTATTTCACTCTATAGCATGTTCGCTATTTATAAATGATTTTCGGAAGGTTATGAAAATTGTTAGGGATCCATTCATGTAGCCTCGTTAACACTCAATCGATTGATTTCTCTGTGATAGCTCTAGCTTGATCAGAGATAGAGTTATTTCTTCTTGTTTTAGTGACCACATATTCATGCTCATGCATTCCATTTTAAAACTTCTCCATGAAACAACAACACCATGAGCTCCCTAAATTATCATTCACGCTTTCTTCTGAGCCAATTCTTTCCAACTCGGAAAGTTCTACAATGAAATCTATGAGTTGTCCTAGCATAAATATCACCACTAAGTGTGTCCCCACGAGCTCTTCAACTCGACTCGGCTACAGCTTTGTTTTGCATGTCGACCTCGTAGCATCTATTTGGCTCTAATTCATAACTCTCACATGTCTATGTATTCAGCTCATATTTACCATTGCACTTACCGAGTTCTTTACTCCTCGAGAAATAATGGGTCTATGCTCATTGGTTATAAACTCAACGACTGAGCTCAAACCGTTGTTGAGCTCTTCTTTGATTCATTCTAATCTCTCGAGCTATTCACTCGATGATTCTATATTAGGAAATATTAAGACTTGTTCGATCATGTTCACATTTTCATGCTTTGATGTATGATTCCATCACCCTTGTTCCAAAGCTCTTATTGTGGCATGGCTAGAAGTATGTTGGAAAAGGTGAACTAATTAGTCGACACATTTCTATTTATTGCATTCGGTGAAATAGTATCAATGACTCATGAGGGAAAACTGTGTCTTCTATAATGTAATTATGGTATTCCATGAGAAATGTCTCTTTTATCATATCATCAAACATGTTACAAGCATCCACCAAACTCCTTGTGAAAGCGTATTCCTGGAAATGCAGGTCTGTAATAGTTGAAGATATGTAGACGGGTTTATAGGGTGTTGTGTGTGGTAAGTAGAATGTGTAGAGCCTCCTTCAAACAACCTTCTGTACATAACGCTGTGAGATTGAGATTGAAAGTGGATGGCATTGGCACTGGCATTGCATTGAAGCGTGGGAAATGTCAATTTAGTTGTACCACTATGACAATGAACCACTGTAAGCATCCTCAGAAGTGGTAATATGACTGAGTTCTGAACCTTTCGACTGCTCATTATTCACCTCCACATTGAACGGGTCTTCGTTACATTGATCTTCCCCAACCAATTTTCCTATTTACTCGGTCCTTGACTGAGCTTTACTTGTTGAGTCCTTACACATGCACCAGATGGCTTAACCGATAATCCAGCTATCTTCATGAGCACGTTCTCGTTTACCACTCCAACGTGTTTTGACTCACTTGATGACTCGCCTGGTATTCCGGAAATAAACTTGAATTCTTCTCTACGTGGAAACCTCACGACGGCTTGTCATTGCAAAGTTTCCACCATGGAAATTGGGATGAATTTATCCCATATGTGGAAAGACCAACTTGGCCTGCCATCATCAAATTTCTGACCTTGGAAATATAGTGAAATGTTTCCCATGTGCGGGATTACCTACTCAATTTACCATCATCGTGCTCCCGATTTTTTGGTAGTAGACTCAATATTCTCCCACACTCGGAATTTTTTCGATGGCTTGACATCACATCATTTCCCTTGGCAATGCTCACCTTATTTTCCACGTCTGGGATTGGAGTGTGGGGTTTTGGCATTATTTGGCCATATTTCATTTTGGACAGATGGCCACTGATTTCCACTTTTCCACTTAGCGTGAGGAAACATCATTCTCTCGGTGCAAACATTTCAGCTGTAGCTTGTAAGGTGTGATAATTCCAACAAAAACCTTTATGCCTACCAACTTAGTGACTCGTTGAAGATGCTCATATAATTGCAAAGAAAATTGTGCTTCATGAATATTCTGATATGAAACAAATCCACCTCTATGAGATTCACTTCCATGAGTTACATCATAAAACCAGTAAGGTCTCGATAGAGAATCTCTGTAATAAATTTCATCAGGTCTCCTGGTAACACTCTCACTGTCACTTAATCGATTTTGATAAAAATATCTTGAAGGAAAATCCTAAATTTGAGGATGCATTCGATACTAAACAGATAACAACATAGTTGGACAACCTGCTTGTTGGAAGTGCTCAAAAAGGATTCTACTATACTGCAACATGCCTATTTCTGTGCACCGAATGCTCGGCCAAGGAAGGTCTGAACACCGTTATACTTCATAGCTCTTTTTAAGATGTCGGTTTGACTCAATTTTACATTGGTATTCTATGATGCTTATACTATCTTCTGGGTTGAAATAAGTCCTTCCATTATGTAATTACAAACCTGAGATTCAATGATGTTGAACCTCCCATATCTGCATAATCTCATATCATCTCGGTCAAACAAGATAATTCTCCCAAGTGGTTGGTTAAGCACTGTCTAATGGATTAGACCTGGCCTCATGTTAACTTAGCTTTCCCTGGCTCATCCTTCATATCTTTTTACATCAATCTCTATCGAGATCCTTATAGAGTTCCTTTCATTCATCAATTTTCAACTAGCTATATTTTGTATTAATAAGATCTCATCGAGCTCTTACAACTGAGAGACTCTACCGAGATGATTTCTGAGATGACTATCAATTTGACACCAGGTTCTCTATCAACTCGACCCCGAACTCTTCATTGAGTTGAGATCAACTGGGTGCCTTTCGATGCTAGGTGATCTATCATATGCAATTTAAGAATTATTTTTAATTATTGTATCTCGATAATGACCGGAGGTGGGTTCCTGGGACTATTATTTCATTTTGAACATGATAGGACCCCGTTGTCCAATCTTTCCACGTGTGCAATAAGTTTAACATTAGAAATATGGATCAAGTATTATAGGGAGATGCGGGATGTTGGTCTACTCCAACAAACGTGCATACATGGAAAAGTACGTATCACATGAAGTGCGAGATGATGAGACCTCTAACTCTTCCTATTGCAGAAGGTTTGTGGCACGTGTATACCTTCACATAAGGCCCAAGTTTGAGAAGGGTTCTTATCTTGAAAATGAGATATCTATACCTGGAGATCCAACAGGTAGAAATAAGACCACACCCAAGAAAAAGGAGACAGAAGAGACAAAGAAGAAGGAACCAAGTGTCCAAGATACACAAACAATGGGCACGCCAGGAAAAAGTGCTAGGACAAGTACTTACAAGTGTAGAAAGAGGTCCCCAATTAGAGAGGAGACACTAGAAAAAGAAAATCCTATTGCAGAGGAGAAATCACCAGAGAATGAAGATGAAATAGCCGAATCCCCTATACTGGAGTCCCCAGTTAGGAAGAAATAGAAGGTGATAAAGGAGGTTGATTCGGAGGACACATATGTTGGAGAACTACATGGGTGAGAGGGATGATGATGAAGAAGATGAACCTGAAGGAGACCAAGAACCACTTGTTTTCAGCATGCACGATTCGAGAGAAGAAGGAAAAGAGGAGAATAATGACTATCACTTTGTGCAAAGGAAGGGCAGCTAGGAGGAGGAGGGCACCCAGGAAATGGGAGGAAGTGAAGAGGTTAGCATGAAGGATCGAGTACTCCAAAACTCATGTGGGAGAAGATAAACAAGGTGGAAGAAAGAGAAGCAACAAAAATCATTAAAGCCTTGGTAGAACAAGAGTTGGAGCATAACACTGAAATAGTGATGAATGAAGATAAGGAAGAAAGCGTAGGAAAAGATCATGATAGTGCGGGAGGCCCTAGTCTAACGATAAGCGTCCGTAAGGGCACACACACATGAGGAAAGTGTTTGGAGATCCAAAGACCAAGACTAAGATATATTGATTATCCAAACAAAGTTTTGTGCAGATGCTTCCTAAGCACGGTTTCAATAAATCAAATCTTGGCAATGAAGTCATTTGATGAAGAAGGTGCATGCCCTTGGATGAGGAAAATGATTTCTTGGGCAATTGAGTCCCACATCAATGAGCCAAAATTTTATGTAAGCCGAGGGGAAATAATGAAGATACCTAAGTCAAAAGGAGAAAACCCTTTGTGAGCACTCAACATCTTTCATATGAACAAGAATGTAATGTGTTGAATAAGGTCTCGATTGAACTGGAAGCTAGGTTATTTGGGAGGAATGACATGGTAAAATTTCTAGAGGTAGAGCTAGAGAAGGGGAAGAAGAGCTAGAAGAAAGGACTAAGGACTTGAAATAGGAGGAAATAATTAGCGCACATCTAAAGCATGAACTAAGAGAAGAAAAGGAAAGGGTGTGCGAGGTATACAAGAAGGTAGAATCCATCAAAGATGTCTTTTTTTGAAGCATCCAGATTTAACACCACCCATGGAGAAGTATGGATCTACCTTGGATTTCCTTGAGGACTTAAAATGCATCCTCACCACAGAGAGGAAACCTCTAGGCTTAGGATATATAGAAGAAGTGGAAGCACACCTGGAAAAGGAGGTCAAATTTAAGGTTGTAGCAATCATTGCCAAGTACAACAAGGTTCTTGCTAATGTGAAAATTTCTACCCATCTTTGTTGAGGCCGCGTATGACAATTTCATAGACAGAGATAGAGTGGAGAGTATCTTGGTCACCACTCATGAGGTAGAGCTCAAGGAATTCCAAGAGAAGAACAAAGGAAATAGAGTGGAGCAGGAGAGGATCCTAGCCAAGGTTGAGAAGAAGTCAAAATCCATTAAAACCTTATGAGGTTCAATTAAAAACCAGCTGAAGGAGTTGTACCCATAGATTACAAGAAGGATGGATGTACTTGAGGATGTGGGAAAGGAATTAGAAGGAATTTTGAAACAATAAACACTCAAAGAGATGGACTGGGTTTTGAGGAGGTAAGCATCCTCATCGGTGACCTCTTCCAGAGAGCACAAAATGAAGTCGATGCCCGGAACAAGTTGGAGGCCTACTCACAAAGAGATTTTCCAATCTTGTTGTAGTAATGAAAACCCTTCCCCATTCTTTCATCTTTCCCAAATTTTTCATTCCCTTATTCTTTTCTCAAGACGTTAAGTCTATTGTAATTATTTCTTTATTTTCTTTGAAGAAATGTTCCTAAGGGAAGAGAATAGGTAAATTTTGGGGTGATGTTGGGCCCCTAAAATATTGACTAAGTATAGAAGGGCACATGAGTGTGCAAGACCTAACTTGGGGGTGGGTGCGTAATGAGAAGGTGTATAAGGTAGGGTTCCAAGAGGGTTTTAGAAGGACCCGTGATATGCACTCGACAGTAACAAGGTCTTGAGACTTATCCATATTTCATGTAACAGAAGGACATCACAAAATCATGACCCATATATGCATGATAAATGGATAAGGTTCCATCCTAGCAACAAAGTTGGCCTAGGAAGGAATATACCCTGTCTTTGGAAGCTTCTATAAGACCATCGTGACAAGGAGTGGAGAGCTCGGGCACGGAGGAGCATGCCCCATGGAGGACCACATTGGGACACTTGGCGATGGATCTAAAGCCATAGAAAGGTGATCGATAGTTCAAGAGGCCTATAAATACAAGTGCCCACAGTAGAAAGAGAGAGATCAATAGAGAGCAAAGCTCGTAAAAACACCGCGAGGAGTTATATTGGGTTGGGTAGATAAAATATAGGATAAGGATGCATCAAAGGGCTTGGGATTGTAATTTTATTTTTAAGAGCTAAGGGATGTAAATCTAGTTGTGATGTATGACTTCGGTCTTCCATCTTGTGATGTTCTGTAATGGATTCAATGGATGTAATGAGGTTACCAACTTATTTGAATATGATAAATAAAGATTTTGGTCCATACATATATCTTTATAGTTACGTTTCATTTATGTTTATGGAGTGAGTATGAATCCTTATACATTTTCCTTTCTATTTTGGTTTAGCCTAGTAGTCTGTTAAGTATCTTTTTGTATGGAATGACCGCATTGGTCTAGAATTCGTTCGATCTCTATGATGATTCCATGTATCATTTCTTTTCACTCTACTTAAGCTCCTATGATAGATGATGTTTCCCACTAAAATCACATAAAGGAGGGACTCAGCACCCATGTGTGCCTCGGGTGAGTTCCTAGCACTCACTAGGTGATAGGCCGGTGCGCATGGGATTCCTTTTTTCTTTAGTGGGTATAAAAATGACTACAACTTTTGAGTACCAATAGAATACTTTATAACAAGTTACAACATTAACTACTCATGGATTCATGCATTAATTTTGAAGATTGCATTTGTGGGGAATTTTATAATTCTCATATTTTTTTCTTCTTTTCAACCATTGTAATATTTTCACATCCTATCATTTGTGTATCTCCATTACACAAGTCATTTGCATTAATGGGCCTTACTCCCATATGACTAGTGCATTAATGATCCCCCTTTTAGCTTTTAATAGATTCAAATTTTTTTGTAAAATGATCCACACACCATCTTTGTAACATGCAAAATGCATTTATTTCTCTGTTCCCATGTATGCCATATGCTTAGTCCATGTACCTAATTCATTGGGCCTCGGGTTTGTTTTTACCAATTACATGTCTCAAAGAAGCATAAGATTTTGTTCCCTTTTTCTCGATTGTTGGACCTTTTTTTTCACATATTTCCTCATAAATACCTCAAGCCCAGTGATCATCTTGTATTCTTATCCTTGTTATGTGCTCATTTATCCACAAAAATCCGGTCATTAGGGAACTCTTTATTACGGTCTCTAGGATTAGAACACATCCTTTGGCCGTGAAAATTATATTCATTAGTGACACCAACCTTCAAATTCATTTTGGGGTAAAGAATATTTCCGACCTCTTTGAAAATGGATTTAGACAATAAGAAATACTCCTCAAATACTTTTTGTTCAAAATTCAAATAAATCTTGGATTAGAAAAAGGATCAAATGAGGTACGGATCAAGATCAATGACACATACTATAAAAAAGTGTCTGGATTTAATAGGACTAAATACAGGTGTAAACAATGGATCCAACTTGGGGATGGGCACCCTCGTGGGTGCCACAAAAATCAACAAGATAATACGAGAAGATAGACCAAGTGCTAAATTCATTGGAGTATGATTCATAATAAAAACACACACTTGGCCTCCTTGAGTAGATACGCATAAAACACAACTCCAAAATACCAAGAAACCTGGTCATTGTAGACCAGAGCATAAAAAGGTAAACAAAATAAGAAAAAACTATAAACTATACAAGGTCATAGCTGAGCATTTAGGTCAATCAAAAAGTGTTTAATATGCCTACCATTGACGAAAAACTCCAAAAATTTACTTTTGGATATTCTAGAAATAATGTATGTTATCTAATCCGATATCAATGGAATATGGTCCCATCCATAAAGCATCAAAATTTCCATGTTTACCTTTGTCTTCATGTCTAATGTCCCACAACAAGACCAAATCTCGACATTGAATTTCCTTGGAGTTACTTTCTTATCAAATATCTTTTTAACCCTCTCTCTGAACTTAAGGTGTTTTTGGTGGGATTCTGTTCTTTCTTCGTCTAACTCCAAGATCTGATTTATTCTTCCTTGTAAGGACTTATCCTTCTTCCCCAAGTTGTTGTATGAACTGGTAAGATGATAATTACATGTGTAGAGGAAAAATAGCTTGGACTCCATAAACTAACTCAAAAGGGATTTTTCCAGTGGCTCTCTTAGTTGTAACTCTATCTACCCATAAGGAAAATTTAAGTTGTTCACCCCATTTCTTCTTGTTAGTTTCTAATGTCCTTCGAGTATCTTGAGTAAGTTTTTGTTACTTGACTCAGCTTGGCCATTTCCCTGAGGGTTGTAATTTGATGCATAGGCCAAATTTATACCATATTATTTTAACATAAATGGTCATGGTTTGGCCTTGAAGATCATCGCATTATCAAAAACTATTTTGGAAGGTACCCCAAATCTATAAATTATATTATTTAAAATAAAGTCCATGACTACTTGGTGAGTTTCTTTCTTGGTGGGAATGGCCTCAAACCATTTAGTGAAGTTGTTTATAGAAACCAATATCCATCTCTATCTAGAACTTGAGGAATCTGATATCTCTCCAATAAAATTGATTCCCAATTATTTGAAAGGGTATTTAATTGACACAGGTTACAAGGGAAAGGCACCCAAGGTTTTCAATCTCCCAGAAAAACATTAACAACTCTCACACTTTCTAACCAATACTGCAACATCTCTAAATAATGAAGGCCACCAATATCCTTCCTCAATATTTTTGAGTAGTAACTCTTCTTAAAAATGGCCTCCACATACTCCCCCATGAAATTATGTTATTATTTTTAGACTTCCTCCTCAGTGATGCATCTAAGTAGCACTCCCTCCGGATTTTTCAAGGCCAACCCATTGTTAGTCATGACATACTTCTGGGAGGCTATTTTAAGTTTCCTTCTCTGGTTCTTGTCTAAATTCCTAGGAAATTCACAGTCCTTAAATATATACTATGTCCTTGTACCAAATTGAATTGTTCATTTTCTCCTTGAGATCAAAACTTCCTTCTTCAATGAAATTTATCTCCATCACCTACAAATTACTTTTATCCATTAGCTTCATTAATACCAAACCTCTAACCAATTTATTGGTATGTATTTCCATATCATACTCTTGCATCTTATTCACCAAACGAAATCTCTTACTAGATACTTCCATTTCTAATAATATGTCTTTAACCATTGTATGAGGGACATAAGATACAATATTGGAACTCAAGATGTAGGATCTAAAGATTTTGGTAGCTCTTATCCATATAAAAGCCTATTTTTCAATCATATTATACTTCAACTTAGCACCTTGCAAAGCTTTACTAAAGAAAGCAATAGGCCTCTCATTTCCTTCTTCATCCTTTTGCAATAATTGATGCAATTATATTCTCTGAGGAAAAGGAAAAATTTGAAATTATTTCTTGTAATCAGGACTTTCTAGGATATGGGAATCTTTCATGGCTTCCTTTATTTGGTTAAAGGCTTGGATAACTCCTTCTCACTTGATAACCTGGTATTTCTTCAATATATTTGTTATAGGAATAGTAATCTCAACAAAGTTTGAGATGAACCTCTTGATAAATTTTACTTGTCCGAAGAAAGATTGAATACCCTTTTTGGATTTGGGTATAGGAACCTTACCAATTTCCTCCACTCTCTCAAGATCTATCATGACCCCTTCATTTGATACAATGTGCCCCAATAGTTTTTATTTTTGGACTCCAAAATGACATTTCTTGGGATTCAAAAAAATCCCATATTCCCTGCATCTGAGAAATGTTTTTTCTAGATGTCCCAAATGGTCATCTCTTTTCTTTGAAAAACTATTATATCATCCTGATACATAGCTATGAATTCATTGATAAGGCTTGAGAAAGCCACATCCATGGCTCTTTGTAACAAGCACTTTTGTCACTTCAATTCTAGGGGATTTTTTTAATCTTACTTTATGCTTCATTGATTTAAATACCCATATATTTAAACCCAACATAATATTAATCTCTTTAACTTCATGCTTCACTGATTTAAATACCTAGTATTTAAATTCCAACATAAATATGAAATTGAATCCATCGATAACAGTCATGAAACCATGTGTAGCTGTATGAGATTCTAAAGATCCTTCTCGATCCCCCTCCAACACTCTTTACGAGTCAATACATCGTGTATCATTTGGTTTCCTTTTTCATGTAATGAAAATAAAGTATAATTTTCTAAGTGCATACCTGGAACTCAGTCATTGAATCCCATCATGGCATCAGGCATCTTAGATCCTTGGTGAAATCATGACAGTGTAATCAACAACTTACACTACTTTGATTGGAGTCATGTATGTCATGCTCGATTCCATGATGACACACTCATCATTAGGAACTTGTCTTTCACCCAATTCTATTATATAGATTCCCTTCCATCTTATTAGGTTTCATATTTGACTACTTAGGCATTCATTTAAGTCTAAACCTATTTGTTAGGTTCATTCAATTTTTACGATAGTTATATACCTCTATAACCTCTTTCACAAGATAGTAATGTACATTTGTACATGATTACATAACACTGCATCCTCTTTCATTTGGATACTCAATGGACTCAGATTGTCCACATGAAAAGAAAACTCAATCTTTAATGATTAGAATTTTCCAACAAACATAGTAGTCGACTCTCCATGGTTTAAAATACCACTTGAATATCACTTCTTATACTACCATTCTGTTAACATGGATCACATTATCTATGAATACTATTTTTCTTCATGTGTAATTTATCCTTCCTCTATGTTATACCATATTTATCACATTGCTTAGGGTTATTTGTAAGCACCTAAAGTCCCTTTATTTCAAGCTTATCCTTACTCCATTGATAAACTCATATGTAATACTTTGTTATGAAATTATTACTCCTTAGACTCAATGGCCTTGTATTAATCAATGGTAATGTTTCCTTTTCTGGTTATGAATGGTACAAGTGACTGATCTTATGACAAAACATCCAAGGATTAAAAATTAATTTGCTGCCAAGATATCCCTTAAAGTAATTGAATTATCTTATTGTTTTATTTCTATTACCTAGTAATCACCATGTGGTTTATTTCGGAACTCGATATCATCATTAATTATTATATCCTTAAAGCATGCTTTCTTGTTGCATTTTTGAACTCATGAAATAACCATATTCATCATACTTGTTCTTTGTTATTGAACTTGTTTACATGAGGTTATTGCGGACATATCATAATATTAGAATATAAATAATCATTCACATCTAAATCATTGATATGAAGGTATTTTGTAGAGGATTATTAGATACAATATACACTCATCATTTGTTATAAATGAATAGATAACATATTTGTTAATTCATAATTCAATTTGATTTCATGCCTCCTTTATTATACTACTAGCTTGTTAACCTATGAAAAAATCATAAAGACATTTCTAAACCACACTAATACTTCCTCAATACATGATGACCACTTATTAAATAATAGCAATATAAAAATTGAGTCAAGAACATAATCTTATTGATCCTTTCAATTGTAGTTATTTGCTAAAATATATGCATATTGTATTATGAAAAGAGACTAATAAGATAGCCATTATACATTAGGTTCAAATCCTTTTTGTTTTCATAAGAATATTTAATAATTTGTATACCTATTCTCACTTCTATTTCAAGGTAGTCGAGATAGGAATAAAAGCTTATTTTCCTTGACACAACAAGTAATCCTTTCAATGTTCCATATAACACTTCTTCCATATTTTCATTTATAAAATTTGGTACAATAATCAAGAAGGTCATCCATTCTTTTCTTTTACCATTTTGCAGATCTGGTACGTACCTGCAATCGAAAATTTTAATGCACAAAATGTGCATAGTCAGTCAAACATGAATGGTATGATAAGTTCACTTTCCTCTTAATAGCTTATGTTGTATACTATTTTTATGGAAGGAATACTGTAATAACAAATTTATTGAACCAATAATAATCTCACAAGGTCGGTAACATCCCAAAAATTTAATTCTACATTCACATAATCAGTTTTCTTTTTCTAACACTTTAAAATAGACCAATTAACCAAATTATCATCATCTTGATATCCACTAAATATTTTAACAAAGTATCATCATAGGAAATTTAATTATATCGGACTTTAAAATTTCAAACATAACTTATGTACAAGGGTAAGTATATAGTCATCAAGCTTCAAACCACATGGCCTTATGTTTTTAGTACCTATAATTATTGATAGATTAAGTATATCATATAAGTATCTTTATAGTTCATAATATAACTCGCCTTATGTTTTTAGCACCTATACTTATTGTCAGAGAAGTGTATCATATAAGTGTCTCTGTATAGTTCATACCACAAATCATAACTAGATAATTTTCATATTAATATATGGCCCCTATAATAGGGAGGGTTACAAACAAGGGAAGACATATCATGTTTTCTACATAGATTAGAAAAGACTTATCCCATAGTTTTGACCAACAAAAAAGAGTTCTAGGTAATCAATAAAATAATATCGATATCCCAAAGTAGAGACTAATCATATTTTTTCATTATTAAGGTAACATATTTTTACCTTAAACTGTATGAAGGTGCCATAAGCCATAGAGTTCCCTCATTGACACAACCAAGTCAAACCTCTCTCACGATGCCCCTAATATCCAAATACATCTCCTTACTAAGTAAAACGGATCTTGCATAATAATGTTTAACGCTTAGTGAGTTCAAAACATACTAACAAAAATAAAGATTTAGTGAGCTATGGGTGTGACTATACGTCACTCGAACAAGACCCTAAGACAATTCAAAGCTTGAAAAACTTGTAACTTGATTCCAAAAATAAACCACATCCCTAACTTAAACCACACAATATAAAGGGAGCCATTCTAGGTCAATCAGTCCATTCAAGCGAGAGACATTAATCTCTTGTTCTAACCCCAAATGAGTTATCCCTTTGAGAACTTGATAAAATTCCAACTAGGAGCGGCTAATTTGTTTTGCAAAACATAAGATAATTTTTTTCAAGATGAGATGATAGGAAACCCCAACTAGGTTTATTAAAACAATTCATATATTAAAAATTTAATATAGAGTTCATAACATAACTCACCTTATGATTGAATGAAGGGTTGCCTCAAAGCCTTTCTTGAAAAGATATACTATCGAAAACCACAGTCGTGGTTAAACCTTACTAGAAAATTATCATTTGAAACCATATATACTAGGTAATCCCAAGATTGCAAGCCACATAATTCACAGAAAGAGTCAAGAAAGGTACCTTCACCTTACCATTACACCAAGGCCTCATCAAATCCCTTATCAGGTTGGGAACTCCCCTTTTGGGAAAAAATGAAAAAATGGGTCTTCATTGCTTTGAAAGCTCAGAGCCTAATGAGGGAAGTTTTAGTGGGGATATAATTAGAAAACATGTGGATAAAATAACTAGATCCAACCTGAGTCAAGGTGGAATTAAGAAATTAAGCAGGGTGGAGGAGGCACCAAAGACAGGTTGAGGAAGTGGAGGTTATCTTAGAATCGGGTGAGAACCAATAAGGAAACCCAATCCATTCTATTTCTAGTAAGGATAAAGATGCAGTTGAAGGGGAAAGCAGTGATGAGATGGAGAGTAAAAATATTTGGATAATTTTGAAGGCAAGCATTCAAAGAACTCAAAGGAGGCCATTGAAATCCTACATGCTCTTAAAACTACCCAAAAGGAATTGTTTACCACCAGGACTCTGCTATCAAATCACATGCCTTCATGTAGGAATTTGAGAATTGCAGGTTAGATACTAATATTAATAGACATAAGATCAAGTATGGTGTCCATGGACCTAAGGGAACTAACTGAAAAAGTGGAAAAGTTATCTTCTATTGTTCTTAGTGAAAAACTCAAAAATGCTAATGAAATAAGCCTAGAGATGGAAAAGGAAATGCTGAAGATGAAAGAAATCATTCTTCAAATTCATGATGTCCATCTCCTCAATGTTAAAAGCACCATCCACCACCTCAAACTCTTAGTAGAGATGATTCATTCTATGGAACTTGTAAAGGAAAAATAAAAAGAAGGAAAAGGCCCCAAAGTGGAGATTCCTGAGCCTAACTACAAGTATTGGAAATCTACTATCACCTCCCTTGTCAAAGAATGGAATGGTTGTATGAATACAATGGGGGAGATGATAAAATAATGATGAAGAAACATGGGATAATGGTTTTTTGTTGTTATTTCATAGATTTTTGTTGTTAGTTCTTATGTCTTTTGTTGTTAGTTATTTTACTTCTTATGTCTTTCTGTTGTTTGGAAACATTTACTTTGTGGTGGTTTCTCTTAGCTGTTTGGTTCGTGATGCTTTTGGATTTTGGTTGGGATTCAATGGTAAATCCCTTGGCCTCTTTGTAATGATCTGGTAATACTTTGTATGGGGTAGGGTCCCCTCAACCCTTTTTTACCTCCAATAAAAAATAATAATTATACGATTATATATATATATATATATATATATATATATATATCTATATATATATATGTTCTCATGTACTTAAAATCAAATTCAAATTTCTATTATTAAACAAATCAATAAACCCAACATAACAATGAATTATTAAACTCAGACATTAATATCTAATACCTGATTATTACAATGTTCCACTCATGAAAATAATAGACAATATATGCTACTAGGGAAGAAAAGAAAGAGATCATGCATGAGACTAGAAGCTTTCCACCTCCTCTTCCCTTTCCCATATTCCTTAATAGCCAAAACTAGAATTCAATTTCACAATTGAAACCCTCAACGAAATCCCAATACTATTTATAGAAATAGTTTATCAATTTTCCTTAATGAAATCCGCATGCACATCTTCACAAAAATAATTTGCATGCCCAAAAATTTCACAAGACAACTTCATCTAAAAATGGCAAAAACCAATTTTAGCATGTAGAGTGAAAATAGCTCTAAAACCATTCTAGTTCTTCCACCACTCCTCACCTTTCCCGAGATCCAAGGCCTTAATAAATGTAATTTAAATCAAGAGAGTACAATGCCTAGTTCCTACCCATATTTAGCTGATCGATATTTCCATTTAACTTTGACATGTCCCTTTTTCTTTGATTGTAAATTCATCTTGGTATCTTTTAGTTAGTCCAAAAATAGACATGTTATTTTATAACTTATCTCCATTCTAAAGTTATCAATAATGACTATTGAGTGCCATTAAATATGGAGTTGTTAGTACAACATGCAAAAGAGGGTGGGTTGGTATTATGTCTCTCAACATAGATTAGAACAAAATATTTCTATCAACATAATAAAATTTCTTAGGCCCTCCCCTTTATCATTCATTCCAATATATTTATACCATTATCTTCAAAGGTATTCATATTGGGTCCTTAAAATGGCCTAAAAAGATAATAATTATGTCCAGGGTTTAGTTAATATATTTCAATGTCAAAACCATAGTCATTAGTTTAGTGTAAATTAAGTCCCCAAACTTAATCATCCTTTGATTCATAGTCCTTAGAACCTAAGCTTTTATAGGACAACTAAGTTATTATCGTTCATCGTTAATTATTGATATCCAAACACCATATTAGTGCATTCACTACGGTCTTAGACAATCTTTAATCAGATAAGAATAGTTTGGTATCTAGTATAATCAATAGCGATCATATCCATATGCTATAAAAATTCCAATAAATATAATCAGCCATGCACTCCATTACCATTCTTGCTAAGGGGAGTACACTCGAAGACCAAGAAAAATAAGAATAAGTCATAAGTGATAAGAACTTTATGAATTTTGGGTAAATGAGTATTGTTACATGGTTATGCATGTAATCACACATACAAGTTTATATCCTTTCTATGATATAAATAATGTGGGCGGTTGTGTGCTCAGCCTACGCAACAAGGTTCCTCCCACTACCGTATTCGTAAATCATCTACCATTTATGACTTATTATTTCAACTAGTAGTGAGAAATTGAGGGATTTGACACTCTTTGAAAATTTTCTCCCACATTCATAAGTCTATAGGGCATCCTGACATAAACATATGTTCCCCGGGATTTAGTGAAGGAAGTAATAAATTATTCAGACTTCTTTACAACCACTTGATTGTACCCTGAGAAACCATCTAATGTTGACATTAATTCTGACCCTGTGACCAATTACAACATGTTTTCCATATTTGGAAATGGGTAATTATCCTTTATTTATTTTTTGTTGATATTCCTAAAATCTACACAAATCCTTATATCCCCATTCTTATTTCTAATTGGTACAAGGTTGGCCACCCATGATGAATATCTGGTAGGTTGTATGATTCCACCATCCCTTAGCTTAACTAATTCTTCTTGCATTTTTGACCGAGGGGATTAATGGGCCTCGAATTTTCCTCAAACATTTGGAATGAGGTTTCAAAGGTATTTCATGTTGAAATAAATCCTCTCTATAAGATTTCAATTCAGAATAAGACCAAGCTAAGCAATCTTAATGTTTTCTTAAGCAGCTTAGTATAATTCTACTTTTTATCTTAATTTAGATTGTACACCAACCATACCTTATTGGGGTTTTCTTGAGTCCCCAGATTTCATTCTTATACTTCTGTAGAAATAGAAATGGGTCTATTGATTATCTGGTCAACATTATCAAACTTTGGTTCTAGGCTAACTAGCCCTCTAGGGATAGTGTTTATTTTTAGTTAAGTTACCTCTTTCCCAAAGAGGGTTTCTTTACCATCACATAGTACTACCATTTGCTCAAAATAAATATGTTGATTAGCAAATTCATCTTTAATTTTCATAAATATTTGTATATGAGCATCATCATCAAATACTTGTTAATGCTTAATGTTGTTAGGTACAAACGGTCTAACCAACACTTCTATATCATAATTATAATATGGAGACATCGTACAATTTGAAAAATGTGATGCAATGATATCTAGTTTATCAGGTGCTACATTATAGGCCCTTTCATGATACAAGATATTAAATGAGTCAAACATTTCAATGAGGTCCCATACAACACACTTATACTGTTGCATTCTTTGTTATTTAGTTGCATATAACTTTCTAACTTGTTTCACAACTAACTAAGAGTGTCATTTAACAATGACGTCCTTAATTCCATGTTTCCATGCAAATATTAAACCAATTAGCAATGTCTCATATTCTGCAATGTTGTTAGTGCATTCAAAACTTAATTTGAATGAAAAATTGAAAGATTCTTGTTCTGGAGATGTGATGAATATTATAGCTCCACTCCCTACAATAGGACATTCTCCATTAAATATCATGGTCTAAGGAACACCGACGTATTGTAAATTAGTACCATTTTTTATGCATTGATCCTCAAAATCAACATAACCTATGAAGTTGTCCAAATCTATATCGACAAATAATACCTCATAAGATGAATTAATGGGATCCTCAATAATAAGGATCATCTTCTTCTCTCTATGCAATTTCACCAAATTTCCTTCCACATGTATAGTGGGATGATAAATTTCCATTTGGAAAATACCTCCCACACTTACATCTCATTTTATGGATAACAACATACCCGTTTAGTAGGGATATCAATAATGACCACATTCATGGTGAGATACTTACCATGATAAGTAACAAGTTGAATAACTAATCCTTTCACATACCCAATAATAGGTACTTCCCTTGAATCCATGGAAAAGAAAGTTCCAAAGCTGTTATATTTATATACAACTCATTCATGACCTCCAAGGAATGATATTACATGAGGCCCCGAGTCAAACATGCAGTTATGAACAAGCCTCTCATTCACAATTAGGGTGGTAAAAAATGGATCCACATATAATTGTGACTCAACTAAAGAAGTACCTAAATATATTTCTAGGGATTCCCCCATGATTTCTTGATCCTTAGGTCCTTCTATCTCAGCTATGATGGGAGGGGTATCCACATTATTCACTTCCTTATTAATGATAATTACCTCTTCTTTGAACCCCATGTACTTAAATGCCCTCTTTCTATGCTCAAGGATTCTGAGGAATTCAATAATCAGTACAATTATCTTGATATGACTCAATATTTGATCCATATCACGTGTGGCATGCTTAGGAAATGTTATATTTGGAGGAAATGTGATTTCCTTTTATGAAGGGAAACAACCTTTTTACCGCTTGATAAACAACATAAGTACAATGTTTGGAAGTAATGACAAGGCCCTTGTTTGGCACATATTTGTTGAAAATATTCCTTTGGTTATTGGTCAATATATGTATCTTGGGATTAGAATGTGGGGAAGATCATTTAACCATTTTGATACGAAGGTTTTAGTCCTTTTCTTGAGCCATAACAAAATTCATCGAGCTACCTATCTTCCTCTCGAGGAAACACCACAATCATAATTTTTAATCATCAATGCTCTTAAATACTCAAAATCATGATTATGAAATTTAAATGACTAGACCATATCAACATCAACACTAGTTGTAGGATAAAAGAAGATACACAGTCAGACAGTTCTAAAAAGACTCAACATTTCTAGCACCCAAAAATTTAGTAGAAGTAGCTCCTTGTGGCAATATATCAAAACATTCCATCATACAAAAATCACCAAAATAAGTTTCATTATTGGAATCATCATCATCATCCATATTAGGATCACAAGGAGAGTGTGGAAAAAAATTATCACATCATTCAATGATATGATCTTCTTCCACCAAAGATACTCTAACAGCTTAGTGGATCAGGCACTATCCTCGTTTTCTCTAGTTTTGGTTGCTTGTTTCCGACCCCATAGGTACTTTTCATCAATCATCTTCTTTATTATCACCTTGGGGATGATTTCCAAATCTATTCAGTCCTTGAGGTTGATGTTGAGCTTGAGGATTTTCTCCTAAGCCTTTCTCATCCCTAACAAGTTTGTATGAAATTTCCTTGATTGCCCCTACTAAAGTTTTAACCACTACCTCTAGATTTGTTAACTTGTTTGTATGAGGTTTCTTTAGGTTAATTAACTTAACACCCTCTCTCTTTAGAGGTTTCCCATCTGCTTTGATATTTTTTTCAATTTGAACAACCATGGTAAAATCTTGCCTCATATTTCCAGATTCGTATACCTTAGATAATAAGATTCCTTCTTATCAAAATCATCTGAGTATTTGATTAGATAAGAATCATCACTAGGTCTTATATTTATGAGAAATATTTTCAAAGTCTTATTAAACCTAGTATTAAAATCCTAAACATGTTCATTAGGATTTTTCTTTATATTCTCAAATTTAGTCAGAAGGAACCTAGGATCAGTCTTATCACCATATTGTAACGTCAAAGCATTCTTCGGTTTGACTAAAGAATCAATTTGAATTATACCATTCCCTAACATATTCATCTAAAGTGTGTATAAACAATTTTACATACACATATTCATGTTCTATTTCATAATCTTCCATGACATTTTGGAAAAACTTAAGATGTTGCTCTCCACTTATTGCATTGTTTCCTTGAAATATGGATAATCTATTCCTAACTTCATTTGGAATCTCATTTTGGTAACCAACCATCCCATGAAAATTTACAGGTCTATAAGTATTTACCACAAAAGGAGCTCTGGGTGGGGGTCATGC
This sequence comes from Taxus wallichiana var. yunnanensis, assembly GCA_018340775.1. Lineage (NCBI taxonomy): Eukaryota > Viridiplantae > Streptophyta > Pinopsida > Cupressales > Taxaceae > Taxus > Taxus wallichiana. Next base: position 268,780,173 of record CM031236.1, on the reverse strand, counting down.
CATATTATTTAGTGGAGGTGTTTCAACAGAAGGGTTAAAATGGTGGGGAACTAGGGGTATCTAAGGAAATGGGGTGTGATATTCAAAGTATTGATCCTTTAATGACTCAGTTTCAAAAAATAATCTATTATTTCTAATCAATAAAGGAGGGAAATGAGGAATACCCTGATCACTTGTAAATGAAGGACCCTCTTGAATTGGAGTGTGCAAATTAGTAAAGGGACTGCTAGATTGAGAACTGCATGAAGTGTTAGAATATTCTTCCTCCAAATTTTCTTTCTCCCTAGATTTTTCTTTCCTAAATCTAAAAACTACTTTCTGGAAGGGTCTTATTTGAAGAAAGATATCCTTCCTTATAGCTTTGCAAAATTTCCAAGTTAATAAAAAATAATTAGGGTTTTGTGCACTAGCATATGCCAAAATTTATCATTAAAGATCATAGTCATCACTAAGACTTTTCACCTTAGATGTCTTGATAAAATTAAACAACCTATCAAATGATAGCTTTATAAACATGTGAACAAAGCTTTACAAATATTTGTGTCCTTTGTTATGTTTATCCCAGTGAAGTCAAATTTAAAGGAAAGCTTACTTATATTGGGAAAATATTGAGTAACTTGATTCAAATCAGGATTTATTTTAGAAAATCTCAACAAAGGAATGGGTTATGAACATGAATTTATATCAAACACACTACAAATATTACCAAAGATATGTATTTTTCTTAATTCCAATAAATAGTCCCCGAAGATGGTGTCACAAGTGTGTTGGTACCCAATTTTGCATCTCCTTTGGGGCCTGGCAATATCAACAATCGAGCTGGGGTACTTGAAGAATTACAAAATTGGAAATTTATGATTGTTGTAGGAGGAGAAGTGTTTGAAAAACTTATTGAGACTAGGATTTGGAGGGTTTTGGTGACACATATAAAAGGAATGACCAACCTCACTACTTTTGGTCCTGCCTTTAACCGAGGGTGAGATGAGGCAAGGGGTAACACGAAACATAGTGGGAGAGATAAATATGTTACTTCTCGACTTCTTTAGAAAAATGGATCAAGTATGGGATAAGCATCGGCATAGACACAACACTTTACTTTCAAAAAAATTCACACAAATTGATGTATATGCTTATTTCACGAGACACAAGTTACTATTCACATATAATCTGCATTGATGTTACATTTTATGATAAAGAAATTGAAATCAAAGGTTCCTTTGATTGATATTTGTAAGTAAGACAAAAAAATGACTGACGAAGGACTTTGATCGTATGATGAGACTAGAAGTATGTTTATATTTGTAAAGATGGGGATTGTAAGATAATGGATATTTTAATGACACTACTTACAATATTCACTCAGACACATATAACATTCTGGATAATAAAGAACAATTCACCAATTAGTCACAGTTTCTACTTAAAGGAAGATTTGCATTCATTGATACTCAATTAGCACAAATATTCCACACAATCCTTAAAATATTTAGCATTGAGAAAATATTTCAATGAAGTATTTCTTTCTTTTGATCTCATATGCTTAAGATTCACTCAAAATCTTACGAAAATCCATCAACAAAATTATTTTAGTGAGGATTTTATAATTTCATTCAATATTGCAAAGTAAATTCTCACACCAAAATATTGAACAAATAACCAAAAATTAATCACTAAGGACATATCCAGTGTAATTCAGAGAAGCAAGAAATACAGAATTGCAACAGAAAATGTGATTGATCAACCAAATGCTCGATATACAAAATCAAGAACATGTAAGCTACGCTCATAATAAGAAAAAAATCATTTAAATATTTTGAATTCTTGATAATGGAACATGAATACAAATGATTACAAATGATCTTTTCTCCAATGTCTTTCCCAATTAATTTTTCTATCAGGGAATGAAGGCTACCGATATACTCCATTATTTTGTCTCTTAACTCATCAAGGAATTCAACATATTTTTAAAAATATTCACTCTTACTCTTGTAGCTTACTAGTATTCATATTGATTTTCTACAGTCTCAAGAGATATAATCCCTTCCTTAAAAACCAACTCATCACTTAAGTCCTTGATATCTTTCATGTTTGGCAGCATACCAGTCCACATTAATTTCTCAACTTCACATTTATCTGTTAATGCCTTGGTTATTTCTAATTTTTAAAAAATATGGGAATAATGTCTCACAGATTCCCTGATTATTTCTTCACCTCTAGTGACCAAATTATTTTCCCATTAGATGGTGGCCTCTCCTCTTTCTCCCAAGTCATTCACTCACCTGATATCATCATTAGTGATCTCAGGGATTTCAAGTTTCCATTCTTTATTATTTCTATTTAATTTTCTAACCAAGTTAGATAATGCTTATTTCTTGGCCTTTAAATCCTTCTTGTTTTTATTGAACTCATCAATATTTTGGAACAATCCTTCCAAATCCATAAAAAAATTGTGTTTCATTTATTTAGTAGAAGGCTTACCTAATGAGATCCTGGAGACAAAAAAATCATACAAGGATGCTTCTCCTCGGGGAACATCAACTTTGTGATTTACAACATCTATGAATCTTTCTCCTTTCTTATTCAGAGTTTTCCTCAAAATTAAAGTTTCATTTTTGGGTGGTCTTGTTGGATTGAGGAGAGACAAGCTTTGTATATCATCATCATTAAACCGCATCTCTACCTTTTTCTTCTTTGAGAGAAATCTATCTATATATTCCATTATGGGAGACTCGTGTTCCTCAAGTTATTTTAGAACTAGAGTTTCAGGGATGACTACAAGGGATTTGAAAGATGAAGGAGGCATAAACATACATTTTGGAGCTTTATAAATTTTTTCTTCTTGAGTGGTTGGTTATATAAGCCCACCTTGATCCTCAATTCCATCTATAAACTCATATTTTTCTAGTAATTGTTCAATCATCAAGGATTGTTTGTCATCAAATTCCCTTTCTTCTGTGCACTCGAGTCCTCACCCATTTTTTTACTGGGAGCAGGGATCATCTCACCAAGTTCCTAGGGAATGACCTTAGTTGTGGGAATATGGGCTTCAAGAATTTATCCAATCACTTTATTTTCCTAAGGTGTTGCTATAACTATGACACATGAAGTTTCTCCCTTTCCTGTTTGTATTGAAATATCCTTGGTGTGAGGATGTACTTCATGTCCAATAATTTTCTCCTCTTCTACCACCATGCTACTTAGAATTTTCTCTCGAATGATCTAAGTAAGATGTTTTGAAAAGAGTTAAAACATGAGGCATAGGATAATTTGTAATGGGTTGTTCCTTGATGGGAAAATAAATTGGATTTTTGGAACAAAAGGGTTGTCATCACAAGTACAAGTTACTCAATGAGTATAGTTACAGGAGACTAGGTGATAGCAGATGAAAAGACAGGGACATCAAGATCTACTATTTGTTTAGTGGTCTCTGCCTCCTCTAAATCAACCCATTCGGACACCTTAGTTTACTTCCTCTTCCAAAGGTGGACTTGTTCCTCCTCCTATGATTCTCCTAAACCAGTCTCGTTGTCTTAATCTCATGAGGTATTTTAGAAAAAAATATTCCTTAGGATTCTTGGGAATAGAGTCCATCATTTTCCCTTTCATTTGGATCTAAAAACATATTACGGAAGGACATCTAGGGGTAACATGAACAATAAGGCCCTCAACTAGATTTTCCTGAAGCATTTCTCCATCTCTTCTTGTTGTTTTAGGAAGGGAATTTCCAATTTTGTTAACATGGGAACTTACATCACCCATCACTTACATAGATTCTAACTTCTTAAAAGGAATCTTAATCTTTTGTCTCCATGAAACATCCTGGTGGTATAAATTTTTGAAACGGGGAAGAACATCATCAATAAGATGCTAGCTTTATATTCCCTTAATATTGGGGTATGTTAGTAACTTACATCCACTCCCTTTGAAAATAACCACCTTAAATAAAGTTAGATGATATTTGCGGTCTTTTCCTGATTATATTTTTTCTCATCAGTGTCCCAATTAACCAGTGGTAAAGGATGAGAATTGATATCATTTTGGATGTAATATTCATTAATCAAATTATCATCATCTTCTAACCCTTTAATAGCTTAGATATCCACAAAATCAATTATCGGGACAATGCCATTCTTGAATGTTCTCTTCATTTAACTTCCCTTTCATCTTCAAAATTCATCTAGAAATCCTCGTAATGAGGTTTATGCTCTATCTGAGTGGGTACAACACTATGTAAAATATGATTTATATCATAATGTTTCCTTTCCTCAAATATATCTTGCATACATCTGTTCATTTCTCCTTCCAATTTTATTGCCTTCTCGATTTTTGGGAAAGTGTAATTGTTGTAAATATCTTCCCAGGGTAGATAGAGAAAAACAAAAGAATATGGAAATCAAAGAAACTCAGAGCCCAATTTTTATTGCATCACCAACAGCCGAAGGCATAGGTAAGAGGCACATGATCAGAAGGTGTCGACATGAAAATGGATGCGCCCTTGGCACAGGTAAGAGGCACATGACAGAAGGTGTCGACACAAAAATGGATGCACCCTTGGCGCAGGTAAGAGGCGCACGACAGAAGGTGTCGACACGAAAATGGATGTGCCCTTGGCGCAGGTAAGAGGTGCATGACAGAAGGTGTTGACATGAAAATGGATGTGCCCTTGAGTGCGAGTAAGAGGTGCACAAATGAAGGTTTCGACACGAAAATGGATGCACCCTTAGTGCAGTAAGAGGCACACGACAGAAGGTGTCGACACGAAAATGGATGCGCCCTTGGCGTAGGTAAGAGGCGCATGACAGAAGGTGTCGACATGAAAATGGATGTGCCCTTGGCGTAGGTAATAGGCACATGATAGAAGGTTTTGACATGAAAATGGATGCGCCCTTGGTGCAGGTAAGAGGCGCATGACAGAAGGTGTCGACACGAAAATGGATGTGCCCTTGGCGCAGGTAAGAGGCGCACGACAGAAGGTGTCGACACAAAAATGGATGCACCCTTGGTGTAGGTAAGAGGTGCATGATAGAAGGTGTTGACACAAAAATGGATGCACCCTTGGCGCAGGTAAGAGGCACACGACAGAAGGTGTCGACACGAAATGGATACGCCCTTGGCGCAGTAGGAGAGTGTCGACATGGCGAAGTTGCGCCTTGGCACATGTAAAGGGCACATGACATAGAATGTTGACATGATATAATTCATGTCTTGGCACACGTAATGGTATGTCGACATGAATATGGATGTGCTTATCACACACTTTCGGGAGGAACAACATTCGAGCTCACGGACAGAAGCGCAGACCACCTAGATATTCAAATGGCCATAACTTTTCACGGGAGCTCGGATTCATGCAAGGTTGGAATTTTTGAAAATCTTACGAGGTCCTCTCTGTCCAACCGCAATTGGATATATTTAATTAGGTGGGACAAGTTCTTAAAAATTCAAAATACGGTTTGCCACTTTTTAAGTTTGCTAGGGTTCTCACCTACCACTGTTAGTGCAAAATTACAGCACCCCTGGACGCTGATCAGATTTCTAGGTTGATCACTCTTGCATCCAGTGTAATTGCACAACATGGAAACCTCTCTCCAAGTGTGGGACTTGGAAACTGAGAGAGGAATCTCCAGATTAGAGGCTGGTTCCTCAAACTCCTCTGATTTAGATCTATATTTTGTAAAGCTACAGAGGTCTAGATCCTAATCCTATTCTAACTTGCAAGGAGACAGGGGTAGAAGTGCAAAAATTGAAACTAACTAAAGATGGTGATGCACCAAAAGGAGTGGTGAAACATATTAGTCATGCAAATAGACACAGACCAAGGTTCACAACATAAAAACATACACAGACTGATAATGTATAATTTAGCATCTGAAATCAAGCAAATAATACAAACAGAGGATTGAAACCCATTCACAGAGCTTGCATTATCAATTTAATATCAAAATACGCATTACACCCTCAGAGAGGTAAAGAAAACTGTTACAATCCTTGGAGAGGTCTGATACTTCATCAATCCCTTGAAGAAGGTGAAAGAAGAAGTCTGCTATGCCCAAAAATGTTCCTCTCTTGAAATGAGCCCAAAACTGGCTTTTAAAATGCAAGGGTCGAACCCAGGGAACAGGAGACGTACAAAGGCATGGGAGCCCATTCTTTCTTGACTGCAGGTGTATTAAAATGGCATGGAGGACCTTACAAACCCATACCCTATCATTTTGACTGGATTACAGGAGAATGCGACCCATTCTGCATTAACTCTGGTCGCTGGAATGTCATTTCCGGCCATGAATACGCGTCAGATCCGTTTCTTGATTTTCTCCCTCCAGACTGCTCCAAAACGCAAGATTGACCCCGGAATCGTGTAGAGAATTTCACCAGCTTTCCGTTGATATAAAGAACGTGCAAATCCGAGCTCTGGATCAAAAGTTATGGCGATCTGAAGATCTAGGGCACAAAACAGGCGAAAGCGTGTTTTGAAATCCTTTCCCGCGCTCTGCCACCTGGATGACACGTGGGACGTGCTGATTGGACGAGAAATTCTCTCTCCTCTATCTTTCATGGGATTTCATTTTGAAATTCACTTGTGGGGCCCTTAACTGGACACGTGGTGCTATTTCATTGGTTCGGGCTGACCTTTTAAAACTTGCCCTTTGACCTTTTTGACCCTTTTTCCCTGAGACACGTGGCGGCTTCTGAATGGTTCTCGGCCCTGCCGGCTTTTTCACGCCCTTCGCATCCTTTTGTCCCAGACGTCCCAATTGGTTAGTGCTCCTTGTGCTGATTTCGGCCCGAACCGGCCAGTTCGGCCGAAATGAGCACAGGCAGCCCAAAAGAAAATGGGACAAATGGGATGATAGTACGCGGTGGGCGCGAAATGCCGGTTCGACCGAGAGAAAATCGACTAACTGCTGCAGCAGCTTGGGACAAGCGGGCCGAAAAGGCGCGAACCGGCCGAACCGGGCGAAAGAGGTCAAAACAGTCCGAAGGCAATTGGGACATCCGGCAAATGGACGCGAACCGGCCGGTTCGGCCGAAATCAGCACAAGGAGCACTAAGCAATTGGGACGTCTGGGACAAAAGGATGCGAAGGGCGCGAAAAAGCCGGCAGGGCCGAGAACCATTCAGAAGCCGCCACGTGTCTCAGGGAAAAAGGGTCAAAAAGGTCAAAGGGCAAGTTTTAAAAGGTCAGCCCGAACCAATGAAATAGCGCCACGTGTCTAGTTAAGGGCCCCACAAGTGAATTTCAAAATGAAATCCCATGAAAGATAGAGGAGAGAGAATTGCTCGTCCAATCAGCACGTCCCACGTGTCGTCCAGGTGGCAGAGCGCGGGAAAGGATTTCAAAACATGCTTTCGCCTGTTTTGTGCCCTAGATCTTCAGATCGCCATAACTTTTGATCCAGAGCTCGGATTTGCACGTTCTTTATATCAACGGAAAGCTGGTGAAATTCTCTACATGATTCCAGAGGTCAATCTTGCGTTTTGGAGCAGTCTAGAGGGAGAAAAATTGAGAAATGGCTCTGACACGTATTCATGGCCGGAAATGACATTCCAGCGACCAGAGTTAATGCAGAATGGGTCGCATTCTCCTGTAATCCGGTCAAAATGACAGGGTATGGGTTTGTAAGGTCCTCCATGCCATTTTAATACACCTGTAGTCAAGAAAGAATGGGCTCCCATGCCTTTGTACGTCTCCTGTTCCCTGGGTTCGACCCTTGCATTTTAAAAGCCAGTTTTGGGCTCATTTCAAGAGAGGAACATTTTTGGGCATAGCAGACTTCTTCTTTCACCTTCTTCAAGGGATTGATGAAGTATCAGACCTCTCCAAGGATTGTAACAGTTTTCTTTACCTCTCTGAGGGTGTAATGCGTATTTTGATATTAAATTGATAATGCAAGCTCTGTGAATGGGTTTCAATCCTCTGTTTGTATTATTTGCTTGATTTCAGATGCTAAATTATACATTATCAGTCTGTGTATGTTTTTATGTTGTGAACCTTGGTCTATGTCTATTTTGCATGACTAATATGTTTCACCACTCCTTTTGGTGCATCACCATCTTTAGTTAGTTTCAATTTTTGCACTTCTACCCCTGTCTCCTTGCAAGTTAGAATAGGATTAGGATCTAGACCTCTGTAGCTTTGCAAAATATAGATCTAAATCAGAGGAGTTTGAGGAACCAGCCTCTAATCTGGAGATTCCTTTCTCAGTTTCCAAGTCCCACACTTGGAGAGAGGTTTCCATGTTGTGCAATTACACTGGATGCAAGAGTGATCAACCTAGAAATCTGATCAGCGTCCAGGGGTGTTGTAATTTTGCACTAACACCACCATAATGAGATAAATTAAATGCAACCTAGAGGTGGTTGGGGTAGATTTGGATTTCATCTCTCTTCCCTCTCTCATTATTCCTATAAATTGTAAGGAGAGGCTTCTTTCTAAAGGTTGGACATTCTTGTTTTCCCCTCCTTCTTCTCTTGGCGGCAGTGAATTTGTGGAGTTCAAACCTCCCATTAAAAACTGTAATGCAACTTTGCCTCTTGGCATTTTGTAGTGTGTTGTATCAATATTTGGAGCAAATAATGCATGTCTGTGGATGATTCTCAACCCTCTCTATGTTCATTTGCATCCTCTTGATCTTTCACTACAAATCTAGTTATCTGTGCATGATCTTGCATTGCATTTTTATGGTTTGTGTTTATTGGCAAGACAAGTGTTCTTCATTCCTCGGTGCATCACCTTTGTAGTTTAGGTTTTATTTTATGCATCTTCTTACCCTGTCTCCTTGGAAAGTTAGTTTAGGTTTTGAGTAAACCCTCTGCATTTTTACGTGTGCATCTGAACAGAGGAATAGGAACCGGCCTTCATCCAGAGAGCTTTTCCGTTTTCGCAAGGTCCCACACTTGGGAAAATCTCCATGTTATGCAATCACACTGAGAGTCTCAACCCATTGAGTTGCAGACATTTAGGGGTGCTGTGATTTTCCATCAATAGTAATTCCTAATGATCATGGGGAACTTGATAAGGGATGTTAAATGCTTTTGGGAAATGAATTGGTGACCAATTCCATTAATTCCCATTTATCATTTACACACTTGGGGAGCAAGTAGGGTTTGCCATAAAAATTGTTAACCTTGGTATATGAAAAGGTCTTCAATTAGATAAAATAACACTCATATTGAGTAATAAATATCTTAAACAATAGGGGAAAATATATAAGTTTCCCAATCAAAGTGGTTTAAACAAATTGTCCTCGCAAAGAAGTGATTAGTAATATTTATATAATGTATTTCATAGTCTCTCGGCTTCAAGCTGAAAGAAGACATCATACACCTTGGAGCTGCTAAGCTCACCATCCATCAATAATTCTAGAAAATCTCTATGAAAAGAAATATTATAAACCAAGTACGAAGACATGAAAAATTCTCCCATTTTGACATTTTCTCCTCTTGTAATCTAAGAAACTCCCATCATTTTTTCATGAATACGGTTACTTATTATATAAAAAACCAAGGGAAAGGTTTTTTGTTTGTAAGTATTACCGATCGAACCGAAACATCCATTCATGGAAAAAGGTAGCAGATTCAATACCCATTAAACATTTAAGCAATACAATCACATCTCTAACTTCCTCAATAAATTCAGTTCTATTTAACTTATTTTTCATTTCGGGGGAAGAATTTCATGAGTTGTTCAACTAATGGAAATTTGTAAACTTTTTCCACTTCTTTAAATGGAATTTCTAGTATTCTTGTTCTTAATCCTTGTTAATATCCCCTCTTCCCTTGTGGGAGAAAAAAGTACATTCTATCAAATTCCTTCTCCGGAAATATAAAATGAAATCTCCTTTCCCATCCCGAGTTCTCTAGTTATGGTATTATAGTGTTGAGAACACATCTATACAATCTCTCGGAATGGTGTAGCGGGAGGGAAAGCAACAGTGATTTCAATACAACCTGTTGGCTATTTGGGTCATGCTATCACTTCTTTTAGGGGAGTATAACCTTTTCCTAAAATCTTCTAGGTCGACATATGCAATGTTAGAATCTATAATTCTGTCTAGGGGGAACTAAGATTGGAACTTGTTTTCATGGGTAATAGTTGGAGCTTCATGATTGACACAGTTTTATCAAACCTATTTTCACAAAAACCCAAAAATTTTAAAAGTGGTTCTCAAAATATCACAGAAGATATGGGAATTGATGAACTCGCCTTTTAACAAAAATATGGTCACTACTTGGAACCTGAATAAAAAGTACTCCAACTAAATTTTGATAATTGGGGATAAGTCTTTCTTCATCTCTCCTTCAATACTGCTTGAAAATCCTTTAGAACATCAAACATTTTGAGTACCAGTAGAATACTTTATAATAAGTTACAACATTAACTACTCATGGATTCATGCATTAATGTCGAAGATTGTATTCATGGGGAATTTTCATAATTCTCATATTTTTTCTTATTTTCAACCATTGCAATATTTTCACATCCTATCATCCATGTATCTCCATTACATTATTTATTTGCATTAATTGTCCTTACTTCCGAATGCCTAATGCATTAATGAGATCCTTTTAGCTTTTAATGAGCTTTAGAATAATTTTGTGAAATGATCCACACACAATCTTTGTAATATGCAAAATGCATTTCTTTCTCCATTCTCATGTATGCCATATGCTTAATCTATGTCCCTAAGTCCTTGGGCCTTGGTTTGTTTTTACCAATTACATGTCTCAAAGAAGCATAAGATTTTGTTCCCTTTTTCTAGCTCCTGGTCTTTTGTTTTCACATATTTCCTCATAAATACCTTAAGCCCATGGATCATCTTGTATTCTTATCCTTGTTATGTTCTCATTTATCCAAAGAAATTTGGTCCTTGGGGAAATATTTATTTAGAGATTTGAGATCCAAATGCATACTTTGGCCGTAAAAATTATGTTCATTAGTGGCGCCAACCTTCAAAGTAATTTTGGGGAAATGAATACTTCCGATCTCTCTTAAGATGGTTTTCGATAATAATAAACACTCCTACAAGATTTCTTATTCAAAATCCAAATAAATCTGGATGAGAAAATTGCTCAAATTAGGTATGGATCAGGATCAATGACACAGACTATACAAAATTTCTTGGATTTAATAAAACCAAAAAAGGGTACCAAGAACATGAATAAAAGGAATTCACAATAAAATGAAGAAGAAGAAGGTAAACATTTATTACATATATTTTCATTTATTCCTTATAGTGATCAAATAATTTATTACAATAATGATAATCTAGAACAATAAATGTATGATTCCATTATTAAATTTCATAAGGATTCTTTGGGAAATAAAGTAGTTGAACCTTTACTCATATTTGACGAGTTTGAAAAAGTGTGTAAGAAATAAGATCATGTTGATCAGCCCCATGACTATCAAGAGGGAATTGATGAAGTCAAAAGGTGTAGTGTGGATGAAGAGATCCTTTGATAGTTGATCATGAAAAATGAAAACAATTTTAAGTTCAAAGGTGATGAATAAACCATTAAGAAGGCAGAAATAGAATTGGAGGTGATCCTTTCGGAAGAAGAAGATGAAGACAATTTTATAGACAAAATTAATTTGAAGGAGGAGCCACCAAGGGAAGTTGAAGAGACACATAAGTCTCAATGTATTTCATCTAATTTTATTGTAAGTAATGCAATTGCGGGTAGGCTAAAGGAGGAAATTGATGATTTTATCAAATCAAGGATGTTGGCAATGAAAAAAGGAAAAGAAGAGTTACTAGGTGAAGAAATTGTTACACAAGAACTAATGAAACATCAAGAAGACTAGAAAAAATTTCAATTAACAAAAATAGATAGGTATGAAAATGAAATAGAGCACAAACAAAGGTAATATAGAAGGTATGGGATCTTGAACAAGTCTATGCAGCCATGAAGGAGTTAAACTACAAATTGATGCAATGTGAACTTCCATATCCCATGTAGAAAAATTTGTTAAGAATATGTATAAAGGATGAAGAAAAATATTTCAAAGAGATAAATTTAATTTCAATCATAGATGTTCATGAAGCCAATTTCAGTTTAAAATAGTCCATGAAAAGTTGGAAGATAGCCAAGGAAAGAAACTACAAGAATGGTGGCAGAATAGACAAGCTAAGAGTCACTCAAAACAAGATTTGGATGAGGATGATAAACCTCTAAGAGAATACCTTAACATGAATAATAGATATGGAAAATAAATATTAAATACAATGAGGATTGATGAAGGATAAGTGGGCTGAATAGAAGAGGTGAAGAAAAATGAAATTTATGAGAAATCAAAGGAAGGAATTCATGTAAAGATGTCGAGAAAATAATATGGTGAAGGATTGGTTTTATCTAATATGTTTGTTCCATGTGTAGGTACAACTAAATAAAGCTTTTAAATTTAACAAGAGAAATAATATTAGTCACTCAGGGGCATGGTAAAATAAGACAATTTCTATCATTCAGAGGAACCATGAATTTTAACCCAACATTGAGATCATGAATTTTAAATTCATGAAGGATAGAGTTGAAGAAGTCATGAACAACACTATCAAGATTCAAGAGCAAAAAATGATGAAGATTCACGAGTAGGATCTCATGGAAAATTTCAAGTTAGGAAATCTAATCCATGACCATGAACAAGAATGGAGTAAATGGATCTTAAGAGGTGTCGATAGGGAATAAAAGTACTTGTAAGTAATCAATAAGGACAAAACATCACTAAAATTATTTCAAACAAGGTTTATCCATTCTCCCTCGAAAATGGACCATTTGAAAATTTGAATTATAAACATGACACTGTGAAGACCTTAGGCATAAGAAAAGGAGGTGTCAAAATTTTTTTAATGAATGTAATGATCATTTGGATCTTATTTATAATTTACCATTATGTAAAAATACCTTGACATGTTTTCAAAGGTGAAAGAGTGAAATGTGGGATAAAATTTTAAGTTTGACTAGGTCTAGATGAATATGAGAGAGTGAATAAAGCATAAAAACTTTGAATGCAAATTTTTAGGGGTTGAAATGAGTGCAAATTACATGGATAAACATGTTTTTATTCATAGACAGAAATTGAGTGATTCATGGAGTGGTTGAGATAATCTAGGAACACCTTTAGGAATGTTCAAAATGAAAAACAATTAGTGTTAATAGGTGGAATTAGAGCTCAGGAAGCTCATATAGTGTAGAAACCAATCTAATTAGGGTGGATTTGATTAATGAAAGGATAATTGAGGAATTTGTGTGAATATTTTTTAATTTTGTTCGTGTTTATTGAGGACTGTATGTAAAATTTTAATAAGGAAAGTGAGGTAAAGAAGTTGCATAGTGGAATTGGAGAACTTATTTATCTCTACTTGTCATAAAAACAAATCGGGAAAGGTAATTTAAACCATCAAACATTATTTTGGCTTTTGAAAGAGAACTTTAAGGTTTTTATAAGCGATAATTACACACGCATGTTTAAACTATGGATTATTTTTCTATTGATGGAATTGGTTAATTTTCACAAAATATTTGTGTCTTTTCTAGATAAACAATCTCAAAAAAATATCTCTTAAATCCATGAGAAGTTGGAGTTCTTGTTCATAGAATTTTGCGAGGCCATGAAAGAAGAAACAAAGAGCAAGGAGTTAATGAAAGTGAGGTAAATTTGATTAGTTAACTATTTCAAATGCCAAGATTTATAGAATTGGATATGTTAATGCAAATTCAAGATGTTGAGAATGATTTAAAGGTAAGGAAAATGATTTTGAGTCATTTGTCTCTCGATATCTCTTATCAAGGCCTAAAAATATTGTTAAAACCATTATTTCCTTATATTGATGCTCAAGGAATCTAGGCGAGTTTATATATGGTTTAAATCTAAATAAAATTAGTTTGCATTAATGATTATAATTTTTTGAATACTAATCAATAATGAAAAAAGATAAAATGCTAAGTCGAGAGACCTTCCTAGGACTATATAAGAAACTAGGAATCAAGGACATTAATTTTATACTAAATTTATTTTGGGGTCACTATTGTGTAAGATGGAGGTTGATGTAGAATAATTAAGTATATCATAATGTTATTCACCTTGGTATGAACCCTTAAACGTTTTCTAAGCATTGTATTTATGATTATTTTAAGCCTAAAGAAGAGGCTAATGGAAAAGGTAGGATATAGTCTATGTCATCTAAGGTTATGAGCTAGGCTTGGCATCAATTTTTAGTACTAGATATTAGAGATCTTAGACTAATAATTTTTAAATTTTATTATGGAGAATGGCGTTTGTAATGAGCTTATGAATGCATGGTAGTAGTAAGAGAAGAAGGAAGGAAAGAGATTTAAGTCAAGAAGATAAAATAAGTTTATTGGGTGAATTTGTGACAAGAAGAAACCCTAAAAGCCATTAAAGGATTGAAATAAGTTGTAAGAAAGGTGATTTCATGTGAATCTCATTGAACCATTGAGCAAGGACATTAAGAGATTAGCATGTAATAGACCTAGGTGAGGATATGAGATTGTCAACATACCTCTCAAAGAGAGAACTTGGGTGAGATAACCACAAAGGTACCAAAAGACTAAGAAGAAGTCTTAGGTGAGGTATTTAGTTGAAAAGAAAAGAATAGAGTACGATGAGAATAATAATAAACATATAGAGGCCTAGGGTAGAGATGAACAAAGAAATTAAGGGCTTGATAAAAGATTATTTTCACAAGAAGATGAAGAAACATGTTCAAGAGAGTAATATTTATGCGGAGAGAGAAATAAAAGAGATAAGATAAAGGTTATACTACCTAATGAAGCTACTACAAAACCAAGAGAATGGTTGGAAAATGAAGAATAATGTCAAATGGAATTTAGATAAATTATTTGTAAGAAGGATGAGGCGTAGTATGATTTCCTTCAAAAATGAAGAAGAGAAGAAACTCATATCTCAGAGAGAAATAGAGAAACAAGAGGCTAGAAGTAGAAAGAGGTATGAAAATCAGTATTTAGAGCCAACGAAGAAGTCTTCATATGTGAACCAAAAGAAGGACCAATGCTTGGTGAAGAAGAGATGAAGGAAGGAAAAAATGAAAATCTCATGGAAGACTTAGGTAGTGATGAAAATCATGATGGAAAGATACAAAGATGTGATGCACCAGAGGGGAAAACAATCTTATTTTTCTAAATATAAATATGATTATGAGTGTGTGTTTGTAGGTCTTGGTGATCATGAAGGTGAACATGATGAGAAAGAATAATGCAGACAAATTTGTATCTTGAGAACAAAGGAAAAAAATGAGATTCAAGGAACTCAATAAGAGTAAGTGAAGGAAAAACAAAAGAAGACATTCAATATTCTCCAAGATAGAGAAGAGGATAATCAAGAAATCAATCCTACAATATGATCAAGAGAGACAAAAACTAGCCCACAAGAAGATGGAAGAGTGAAGGATTCAAATGATTAGTATGCATTACTTGTAGTAATAGTTCATGAAGGTGAATTTTTAGGTGTTAAAAGAGAAATAAATCAAGGAAAATCAATATATTATAAGCAATGGGATGATCTACATGGAGATGATGGAAAGGAAAACTTAAAAATTCATTTTTCTACATCTACAAGAAGGAAAATTGCTGATAATAAGATAGGAGAAAAGCATCGAGTTCTAATGGAGGTAATGAAGAACCTCTTTAAGGAAAATATAATTGATGAGATTGACAATAACATGATAATATTTCTATGGTTATTAACCATGCAAGAAATAAAATTTATAAATAAAGGCATAAATAACTTGGAATTTTTAGAACCAAGTCAACATATATAAATTTTTGAACAAGATAAATAATACCGTGATGAAGATGAAGTGAGAAAAAATGAAGGATGTCTCGAACAAAGAAGACAAATATGGATTCATGAAAATGGCTATAATATTCCTAGAAATCCAAATAACATGGTTGAAGAAATAAGAAAAGAATTTAGTAATTATTAATACACAAATAAAAGGACTTCACAATAAAATGAACAAGAAGAAGGTAAAAAATTAGTGTATATATTTTCATTTATTCGTTATGGTGATCAAATCATTTATGACATTTATGATAATCTAGAATAGTGAATGCAAAATTCCATTGATAAATTTCATAAGGATGCTTTCAAAAATAAAGTAGTTGAACCTTGAATCATATTCGATGATTTTTAAAAAGTGTTTGAGAAACAAGATCATGTTGATCAGCCCCAAGATCATCAAGAGGGAATTGATGAAGTGAAAAGGTATAGTATGGATGAAGAGATGTTTGGTGAGATGATCATGAAAAATGAAAACGCTTGAAGCTCAAAGGTGATGAATAAATAATTAATAAGGAAGAAATAGAATTGGAGATGATATCTTTCTCCATACAGTGTCTTCCTTACCCACCCCTACATTGGCATTCACATAAATAATCTTTACCTCCCACCCATGAACCATTTCACTTTTCACATACTGATAAACCACATGATGTCTTACGTACCTTACTTGATAAGTGGTTAATCCATTTAAATTCCAACCATAATAATCCCCCTCACCAGTTATACCACAATCATGACCACCCTTTTTCTAATTTCCATCACATCAATGGCCACCGTGATGGTGAATGTTATGTTATCCATGATAGACTAAAACAATTAGAAGATAAGAGTGTCATTTCCTTCTGCTCCCTCTCTCGCGAGCACTCTCTCACCTATTCCACATCACCAATCTTCTATCACTATTACCTTGTGTCATTCACCTCCTCCTAAGATCAACATTCATCAACCCCTTCCAAAGTAGTCCCGCCTCTAGCCACATCATTTCACCCTACCCAAATTACTCTTACATCTCATTGGATTCCTAAGCATCATGTTTGCGTACTTCCCATAGTCACACCTCCCATTATTGGCACCATTTCCTCTAATATCCAATTCAAAACCTATGCTCACCCTAATACTATTCCACATGTTCATACTATGCATCACATGCCTCTCCACCTCTTGTAAATGATCTCTATTTTCATCTCATTACCCAATGAAACACTCATGTTCACAAGGTTCATACAAGACATTTGAGGGAATTGTTACTAAAATTAGCCTAACTCTCACCTGGGGTAATCGTTATTTCATCCCATCCTCCATCTTCACCAAACTCAATTACAAACATTGTTCTACATCTCCTTATTCTACAATTTTTAATGCATCATTATTTTAATCTCTTATCTTATCTAAACCATATTTCCACTTCTATTATCTACCATAGAACATCAAATACATACATTTCTATTTATTATATGATATTATTAAACAAATTCCCTCATTCTAGTTTTAAATTAGTGAACTAGTACTAAAGAAAATAAGTAACTCGAATATGTGAGGGTTTAAGGTACATCAAGTTGGGATGATGATGTGTACCTACGTAAAATGATTCATCCTTTCCACGAGTGGGTTAGGTGACCTAAAAATCAAGAGAACTCAACATGAAAAATGGATTAGTAGATTTATGGGTTGGTTACGTAACAAATTCAGTCTCGATAAGTGGAAACTTCCTAGGATGGATGTTAACCCATGTTTTGAAAAAATAAGTAATGTATTGATAAATTGGATGTAGTAGAGTTTGAGCCAAAATAGAAACTAAAATGCAAGAAAAGTTATAAGATGCATATATGATCTAATAAAATTAAACCAAACTTGTTTGAGTTAACTCGACCTAAGGCAACATGGATCGGTCGCAGTGACAATGGAGTAGATCAATTGTAACAAAGATAAAACAAATGCAGATCTGAGAAGGCTTTAGAGGTATATGTGGAATCGATGATGAAATAAGATGGAATGGAAGGAACCTTCAAGAAAAATCTAGATATAACATAAACAATGTAATAAAATTATGAAATATAATGGCAATTGTAATAAATATAGATCTGGTTGAAGACAACTAGGTTGAGTCAAGCAATGACCGAGGGATAACAAAATAGATGTGAGATGACATGATCTAAGGGCTTCATGATTGTGGAAATAGAAATATGATGACTAGGGATTTGAATGGAAGAAAGGAAAAAATGGAAGTGAGGTTTATAGTTACCAAGAAGAGATAACGACGACCAAGGTTTATCTAGTCTTTAAAAATGAATGGGATGAAATGAAGACATGTAGGTCAAAAATGAAGGCTTGGGAGAGCTCCTAATGATGACTAAACTTGTACAATATCTGATGATGAATGTTTAAAATGAAGATATAAATATAAAATGATGAAGGAAGCCCTCCAATCTCCAAAAGTGGGCTTAAGATCTTCAAAGGTGACTCTAAGATACTTATGGTAGCTACAAGGACACACAAAAATGAAAGCAAGATCACAAGAAAGCCTAAAGACTCCAAAATTACATCTTGAGAAAAGGAGGGGTAGGGGAAGCTTTATAGGGTTGATCGAGCCCTAAATGGGTCATTGTTTATTATGGGGATCCATCCATTTGGGTAGTGGAAAGAGCCCATAAGAGGCAAGATTAGGGTTTTGAAGGGTTAGGACAAATTAGGGTTGCTTAGGATGAGTAAATGGGTAGGTGGAGGGTGGAAAATATTAAATAAAGGCCATGGAGAGGTGAAATCATTAAATGATGGCCTAGAAAGGATAAAATAGAAGATTTAAGAAGAGGAAATAAATTAAATGGGTGTTTATAATTAACTAAACATGATTAGGGATGATTAAATAGTGATGGGAAATAATGATAGGTGGGATAAATTGAATTTAGGAGGGAAGAAGGGAATTTGAAAGGGAAGAGAGGTATGTATGAAAAATATGATAGAGAGCGAATGTAGGGTGAGGGGTAGCGATACCAAAAATTGGTGTCTACAATTTCCCCCTTTTTGTCAAGTGGTTTGCATTGGGAAAGCCATGAGACAAAAACAAGAAGAGATGAAAATATGATTGATGAGGTGCTCCCCCTAAAACTAGGGGTCGATGACACGAAGGAATTCGATCACGAGTTTGAAAGATATATATGAAAAGAGTATGGAAAGGATGAAAAAAACAAAATGATGGGATAAGATATCCATGATGAGGATAAACAAAAACTAAAATATAAATAAAAATATGGCGGTGATTTCAAAATCACTTTAGTAGGAAAAAAGTAAGGCCTCAATGGAGACAACATAAAAGTCATGAGACACTGAGAGTAGGAGAAAAAAACTATGAAAAGGATGGAATTTAAGGGTAATCTTCTCAAATGGATGTGCAATATGTGTGACTAATGGGTCAAAGGAAGACATCAAATATGCATAAACAAAGACAAAAGCAGCGAGATAAGAGTTGAAAAAAATGATAGGGGGGATAAAGGCGATTGAGATGTCCTCTATATAAGAGGAATAAAAAGATGCATCGGGGTAGGATAAAAAAGGAGGTAAAATAATGGTTTCCCAAGAGGGAACATGAACATGGCCATAAAGGCGAGATGATGCAAAAATAAAGATGCGATAGACAATAAAGCCTATGGGGACATATATAGATGTGATATGGATACCACA
The DNA here is from genome assembly GCA_018340775.1 of Taxus wallichiana var. yunnanensis. Taxonomy (NCBI): domain Eukaryota; kingdom Viridiplantae; phylum Streptophyta; class Pinopsida; order Cupressales; family Taxaceae; genus Taxus; species Taxus wallichiana. Next base: position 268,760,669 of record CM031236.1, on the reverse strand, counting down.
TAAGGAAAAAGTGGAAGAAATTATAATTTTAAAGGATGGATTGATAAAAAATGAAACAAGGGGGATATTGATAAAAAAATGCATGTCCGAGTCGATGATGACTAGGTAGGGTTGGCGGTGACTAAGGATGAAGCAAAGGCGGGCTAAGGGGTTCAATGACGACTAGGGTTAGTGGGTTATATAAGCCCATTGGTCAGTTGTCTAAGATCATTTTTAGTGTGCAAAGTGATAATCTAGAGCTCGAGCTAAAAAGAGAAAGTGAAAATTTGAGAGAAATGGAATCTAGAAGGGTAGCAAGGAAACTCGAGAGGACTCGTAGGATGGTAAGTGCCTAAAGCTTAGCCTTGTTTAAAGCATTTTTAATATTTTTTTCATTTTTAAAATTTTGGGGTCAAGCACAAGGGGTGGTCATTGGTGACTGGGTATGGTCACCATCAACCAAGCCTAAAATGGAATTTACCTATGCTAGGTGGCATCAAACCAATTTGGGTTGATGTCAACCATAAATAAAATTGTTAATTTTGGATTTTTAATGAAAATTTGCCAATGTTTGTGTGTTTGATTGGTTTTCGAGGCCGAGACCTTATATTTGTGGGAAAAAGTGTCATACTTGTATGATATACTTTGAGAGGGATGTTAAAGATCTTGAGTGACACAAATTTTCTCTGATAGGATTGGGTGGATTCAATCATTACTAGAGGGTTCCACGGGATGTTGGGCTTATGATTTCATTGGTGAAAAGATGAGATGTGTGTACAAGCACATTTTATTTTAGGACAGTGAGATGATTCGACTCTTGAGGATGTATACCACATTTTGAGGCTGCTTATATAGGGGGATCCCATATATCCCATCACAACAAATAACAGATTAGGGGAATTGACATGACTATTTGGAGCCGATGCCCAACAAATTACCTTCACATCGGGGCATTTCACAAAGAGACATGATATGAGCACAATGTGGCTAAGAGTCACTTGACATGCTTGGTGATGATGGCCATTTCTAGCTATGCACTACTAAATTTAGGGGTGTGAGATTCTTGTGGATGCTAATGGGTGTAGTTACAGACATTGTTGATCACAATATGGTGTTTTTATTTGGCACAAAAATTTTGACGCATATATATCATGAGCTTTGCATATATGTTGAGAGGAAGAGGAAAAGGTTTGATTTAGGATTCCTAATCCACTTTTGGGCATATGATCATATCACATTGATTAGGCCACCGAGCTCACAAGGGTCACATGTAATCACATTGATCTAGTGTTTGGGTTCTTGAAATTGAGATCGATCGGGCTCATGGTAACAAGAGAGAGAGAGAGAAGCGAGTGGTATATAGTTAGATAGGGAAATCTTGATGTGGACTAGATGAGGTTACATCCATACCACAATTATCCTATGTTGCTTTAGGTGGATATGGATTTGATAAAGATGAGGTGGATGAGGTGGGTGTAAGGAAGGATCCTCGAGATGTTAGAGGACGTCTAGTTTGATAGAGTTATATTATAGTTTAGGTAGTATAATTAGTTCCTGAGAGATCTTATTAGATATAAGTGAGATGAGTTAGAGAGGTAACTTCTGAGTCCTGATATGGTAGACCCATTAGAGGAGACATGGGAGCCACGGGATGATGATGATGATGTCAAGGTCATAGCTATATTTTCATATTTGATGATGAGGACATGGGTAGTCGAGATGACAGTGGAGGAAGCCGAGGGATGTGATGAGGAGGATGAGGTTCCGAGATGAGGAGGAGGTTGTGAAAACTAGGGGTGAAGAGGGTGATGATGGAGGGGATTTTGCAGATATTTCTTAGTTGTGTGCGTAAGCAGGATTCGCATGTGACATAAGAGGGATGTGGCATGCCGGAAGAGGGAGGTGGTGCGACAGTTACCTTAGTCCTATGACAGGAGAGGGATCGAGGCCAGAAACATCACAACAAATATAGGAGACATAGGGAGGCTTACATAATACAATGTGGAGACCTGGTTCTATCTTGGCTAAAACATTGGAGATTGGTGCACCAGTGGCATCGAGAGAGAGCTGAAAAGATGACACCAAAAGGTACCATTCCCATAGAGTATTACATGACTTTATCTATAGAGGTGTGCTATTATGAGCACATAGTTCGAGGATTCCACGGATGATGTGATGCACCACGTACTTAGATAAGCAATGCGGATAAGGGTGTGAAGCATGTCGAGAACAATCTTGGACCATAGATAGTGTGGCATAACCACAACTAGATGTAGGCAACGATGGAGGAGATGAGGCCAAGAGATAGATTTAGGGACCTTCCCTAGGGGAAAGATTTGAGACTTTTTGATGTAGAGTTTACATGACCCTTAGTGGCCTATAATAGATGTATACATGTACTTGATGATGATATATATATATATATATATATATATATGAATTTGTTTTCAGTTATCATGTGTTGTGTGTATGGTTTATGGATTTAATGATGTCTATGTTAGATTTATAAGTGGATTTTTTATTATCATATTATGGATTAGATATAGATGTCATGGATTATGGTTTAGATGTGAATATTTGATTATGATATTATGGATTAGACATAAATGTTATGTATTTGATTACGTTTTGGAAATTACAATATGATATAGATGTGATGTGATATGCAATGACAGATATATGATTAACATAGATAGAAATTTTTAAGACATGATGAAATAATGGATACATGATGTGGTGAATTGATAGATATGTTAACTATGGATGATATGGCATGATTGATGTTATAGATAAAATTATACACATAAGCATGGGTAAAGTTGTTAAATTAGGAATAATATGATAAGAACATGTTATAGGTAAGATAAAGGGTGAAAAATTTATAGAAGTTGACCAAAAGGAGGTTAAAGACACTCGATCATAGTAAGGAGCATATGAATAAAAATTATTTGGATAGGATTGGAGGTAAAAAAATAATCCTAATTAAGGCAATGGACTTGCAGCCAATAAAAGTGGTAACACATAACCATCGATAGTTAGTAATCCCATGGATCATGAGGGAAAGTATGGAAAATGGACCCATAAACCTAATGTTGATATGACATAAGGGATTTTGATGAAACTTGTATGCTATAATAGACATTATCAATAGGTGGGTGTTCCTAAATCTATGCCCCATCTCTAAGAAACATAATGCAAACTAATCAATGTGGGAAGTTTTCTAACTATGTGAAAGTTGATCGGTGTGGTAAGCTTTCTTAGGATGTTTTCTTTTGAATTTAACACTTTTCTTCTAAATGTATAGAAGGTTTATCAATGCGGGATTCCATTTACTACCATGATATAAGATCATACCCATCCTTCTAGGGAGTTGTCTACATTTTCTTTATGCTTTTGGATTGTTGAGTTTTGCATTTTTTTTTAAAATCATAAGATAAGATATGTATGGTAACTATCATTCGAGGGATCAATCTATACTTTTGATAATTTTTCTTATGAAAATCTATCCTTCAAGGGAGTATTCTATTTTCATTTAGATATGATATCTTTTTATATGAGCATCCAAAATTTTGAGATTTTATGGAAGAGATGGGGATAGCTAGGTAAACCACTCGGGAGGGGATGAAGAATGCACAAGTGAAACCTTTGGACCCTTAACATGATTCAAGTAGGTAAATATGAAGGAAGTGGATGAAATGATTATGGGGTTCCCACCTAGGAGGAATAAATTTTCCATAAGGAATATGTTATTAGTAGAGTTGTGGTGCCCATATTAAAGGTCATAGCTTGGAAAGTGATGGTAGACCACATAGTTCTAAATAATTATGATAAAATATGTAAGATGTTAATGATAGATGGATAACCATTAAAATGACTAAGTTCACGATGGTAGGTAAGTTAACAATAGAAATGCCACAAGTTCAATTCATTAAGAGATTTTTTTCCAATTTACCATCAAGGGAGGCCAAACGATAGGATCCAAACCCATACTTATGCATGATAATATAAGGTCCATCCATGTTGGATCCTTTCTAGAGTAGGGAAGTTTTGATTTTATTTAAGAAAAAGGTACTGATATTAAAGTCACGTTCCCTGAGGTGTTTTTTATAAGCACGTTTGATGCGCTCTTGATAGACATGATGATGTCCGAGAGTGAGAAGGTGATGTTCATCTAAAAAATATAGTTGTGCTAGATGCTCCTGGAGATAAACTTTTTAGAGATGAATTCATGAAGAGAAAAACACAAAGACGGAATTTAGAATTCAAGGGGAAGAACAACCTTAGAACCATAAATGAGAGAGAAAGGAGTAGCGCCCATAGATGTGCATATGCTAGTCGTATAATCCCAATGAGAAAAGGATATATAAAGGTACCAATTATTACCTAATTTATCAATAGTCTTGGCAAGGATGTTATGAAGAGTTTTATTAGTGGATTTAGCTTTTCCATTAGCTTCAAGATAGTATGGAAAAGAGAATCTAACATTAATATTGAAGGAATCAATAATATTCTTGAGGTCTTTTTTTAAAGTACTTTCCATTATCCAAGATGATTTTATGAGGAATTCCAAAACGGTAAATGATACGTTGATAGATGAAATTAACGATTTGATTAGATTTGGTCAATTTTTCTTCCACCCATTTAGTGAAGTAATCGGTGAGGCGTAATGATAGAATAATGGCATTAAGAGGAACACCTATTGATGATGCCAATGAGGTCTAGTCCCCATTGTGAGAAAGGATAATGGTCCTAAGCCAGCTGTAGGGCCTGACTAGGAATATGAATGAGATTAGAATGTTTTTGGAATTCGACCCATTTCTTAACATACTCACAAAATTATTGATTAAGAGAGGTCCAATAATATCCCATGCGAAGGATGCATTTAGCCATAGCCAAACCACTAAAATGGCCACCACAGACACTTTCATGGACTTCTTGGATAGCTCGAGTGGATTCACGAGTCTTAAGGTAGCAAAGAAAGATGCCATCAAATCCACACTTGTAAATAATTCCTCCAAGGATGACATAATGGTTAGTTTGTTGAAGAAAATACCTTCTACCATTTTTAGATAGGTTGAAGGGCATGATTGATTGAGAAATATAGTTAAATATTTGAGAATACCATAGATCACGAGGATTAGACTTGATGAGGTTAACACCAGGTAACTAACTAAGATGAGTTGGATTTTTGATGTGGTGAATGATAAAAGAGAGTTTAGAATCTTCCATAGACCAAAGGATGAGAGATGCAAGAGAATCCATAATGTCGTGAAGCCATAGGATGAAAGAGGCACAATTTAGATGGTATGCAAAATCAAATGCTCTAAGAAGAAAGTTAAAAATATCCTTATAATTTTGAAGGACCTCATTCTTACATTGATATATTCCTTTGAATTTATTGATGGTGAGATGAAAATACTCATAGATATCAAGGATTTGGAAAACAAGTAGGACAAGTAGTTTGGAGGCCTAAGATGAGAGATTCATACTTAGACATATTGTTCATGCATTTAAAATTAATTTTATTGGTGATAGGAATATAACTATCCCAAGGAGGAATGATAATGACACCAATGCCTCCCCCTTGTCCAAACTTAGAGCCATTAAAGAAGAGTGTAATTTTGAGAGTGCAAAATCCATGTTCAATTTTTTTGATAGAATCATCTAGAAATTTCTCATGAGGAAGATGGTTATCAAAAAGAGTGGTGTCAAATAATTTATCTATGATAGCTTGTACCTTGATTCATTTCAAAGAGATGAACTATAGTTAAAATTGGTCATGATCATGTGTAGACACCAAATTTGTGTCTTACGACACCCTGTGCCCCGCATCTCATTTCGCAACCTAACCTCACCACCTAAACCTTACACAATTATTTATTAATTACCTTATAATTAATAAATCCACATCTCCAAACCTGCCACCTCATTTCACCACCTCATCATGACCTATCCCTAACCCTAAACTAACCTAATTAAGACCTATAACTTGGTCTACATCCACACCCATGACTAATTACTCCTCACCCGCACCAAAACCAACCTAATAATGACTTGACCAAGCCCACAACTAATCCCTTAGAAGAAAAGGAGGGAAAGTTGGCTATTTTACTAAAAATAGCCCACTTTGACTTAACCGACATCGATTCTACGACGGCCATTTGTCGGTTATATAACCGCCATCGGTTCCCTATAAATGACCTTCCCAACTAAAAACAAGGGATCGAAATTCATTTGAAGATCCAGAATTCACTTTACGAGGACAGAGACAAGTGAAGGAAAGAGAAGAGTTTGCGAGAGAAGGACATCGATCCCAAGGCTATGGCCCGAGTAACCAGAGCATAGAGACACTCATCCAAGCATTGGGAGAGAAGATAGGCTCACTTTTGATTGTGAGATCATCCTACACGAGCCTTGTCTTCATCATCACATACTTGGAGCTGTACCTTCATCGGGAACTAGTAAGTAGTGTCTTGACGTTTTAAATACCATTTCTTGAACTTCGATTCATATTAATTATAAGCTCACTCCTAAATCTACTACTCGATAGCACCCTACATCTAACTTTCATTCCTCTACCCTTGCATTGCCCCAAGAACAGCTCCCACACTCTCTGAGTCTTCTCCATCACCCTATTGCCTACCCCTGATCATTTACCAACCTTATAAACACCATAACCGCCTTACAGCCAACCTTCATTGAAAGCCCCTAAATCACTGCCCCTACCGATATCGATTATCAGCAACCGGTATTGGTGTTATAACTGCAGTCGGTTATACAGTGACCGGCATCGGTCACTGTGACTCAAACCAAAACTAGCCTTTCCTCTATTTCTTTTTAATGAGGTAACTAAATCGTAATTTTGCAATAACTTCTTTGTTATCATTTGTGTTAATTCGTATTGAAAGGGGAACTGACCACCTTCGAAAGGAAGTCTAATATTTCCTGGGCCCAAGGCAGTTCCCTCATTTATTGTCTAACTATAATCTGGTGGTCTTGCATTCTTATTCATAGGTAGTCCTTCCCAGACAAAAAGGAGTTCTTCACAATCGATCTGATCTCTCTCTACGGTACGCGCACACCCTCCCAACACTCAATAGGTATTCCTCCTAGCCCTAACCCTTATCTGTTTCTCAAGAGAATGAAAAGATAGAAGCAACTCTATTCTAAGAATGGAAACATTCTACGCGAAACATTTTGGCACACCGGTGGGACCCTTTCTCGGGTTTCTTTCATTCTTACTTGCTTTCATATAAGGAGCATACTTGCTATTTTCTTCTTCTAAATATTCACAAGATATTTTTTCATTTTGGTAAAAGAATTTTTCTTTCTTCCTCATCTTTGCATTAGTGAAAGTCATCTTCTTTGCTTCATCGAATATCATTTTCAATTTGGGTTTAAAACACGTGCATCACATTCTTACTTGCTGTTTTTAATTCTAGTGAACGTAGATTAAGTAACAAGTCGTACACGTGGGGGTGATATCCACGGTATTGACAAGAAATTAATCTTACTTTCACTGCACAACACATACCAAATCACATCATAATCAACACAACAGCTCAAACATCCCCCTTTTTCCGTAGTATTCCTCCACCCAATTGAGGTAACCTTATAAGCCAAAACAAACTTGACATCTCTCTTAGGTCTTTTATTTAGGATTGACATCATCTTGCGTCTAAGGCATAAGCCCACAATAATTAAAACTAATCCTAGGGTTAGTCTCTTGATTTTCTTGTGCATCTTGCTTATTTTTAGTTCTGTTTCTCTGTCATACACTGTTTCAGTGATCACTTCAGAATAGTTTGGTGGGTATATTAAGCATTGTTAACCCCAAATCAGTAGCTTCTTACATCTTCTCTTTGCTTTCACAGTGACTGATACCGGTCCTATTATACCGACATTGGTTAGCTGAACGACGCCGGCTACAGTCTGAACGACATCGGTTATCCGACCGATATCGGTTACTGTCTTTCACAGTTCGATAAACCAGCAACTTACCAATTCCAACATTTTGTTGTTGTTTCTGTTTCGGATTGATTAAATCTCTACTGTGTACTCTTTTCCATGGTTGTTATCACTCGAAAACAAGCCGCAGCCATGGTTTCACATGCCTGTTCTGTGCCTTTGCCTGAATCACCCCCTTCACATCCTATGGGGAATCCTACGGACACCAGTGATGTTCCCAAGATCCCTGTAGGAGATAAGGACTTTGCCAAATTTTTGGATGCTAATCCTAGTGCCATACAGTACTATTTGTCTCATACCCTTGACCGTACACCCGACGGTCAACTTCTCGTTGGTATGCCCATTAGTATAGCTGCTCACTTAGCTCCTTCCCCACCTAATAACTCCGCCTTACCATCTTCATCCTTAGCCCCATCTCCCAACTTAGAGGCTTCGGGGGTTCATACTGCACCGATTGGCTTTCCTTTGGTTAATCTAGGGCCCCACATATCACTACCATCCACTGCCCCTTTCATAACTTGCTCTCTGCCACCTATCCACACGAGCTTTCCTTCTCAAGATCCGCCCACCTTTTCATTTCCACAAACTTATCCGGTGACCTCAACATCTTATATAGGACACCCTTATTCGGTCACCTCAACACATTCATCATCAATACCTTATCAATATTTAACCCCACCTTTGTCTAGTAGTGGCTTTTATCCTCCTCCGTTTACAACAATGTCACCATCATCTAGCCCAACCAATGATCTAATCAAACAGATGATGGAAAAGATGCAAAATCTTGAGGCTTCTGTTTCAAGAAGCCGTAACACCCTGACATATGAGAAAGTTTGTCGGGAGCCTATTCATCCTTCCGTCCCCTTCATTCATATCCTCCTTAATGGGAATTACCAAAATTCACTCGCTTTAATAGTAAAGAGGACCCTCAACAACACTTGCGATCGTTTAGACATGCCTGCTACCTGATTGCCCACGACGATGCCTTACTACTCCGTACCTTCCCCATGTCCTTATCAGGACCCACCTTAGAGTGGTACAGTGATTTAACCCAGCACTCAATCTTCTCTTTTAACCAATTAGCCCAATCTTTCTTGGATCATTTCTCCATCAATATTTCCAAGAAAGTATCCATCACCGACCGCTATGCCATCGACAATTTGAAGCGAATCTATCACAAATTTCGTTAGGCGATGGCGGGGCCTCATCAACCAACTTACTTATGCCTTACCTCGGTGAACTCATCGAACTCTTTACGCAGCTGCTGTTGTTGGTCGTCAAATAGGACTTTTAAGAAGCAGCTTGATCGGGGGACAAGAAGTCCCTCCTCTTTAATGGGAGAGGTTCCCTTATTCAAAAACGAACTTATTTACAAATATACAAAAACATGATTTTATGGTTGAACTTGGATATTACGAAAGTGTTTTCCACAAGGATCATCGATTCTGAAAAGGTGAGGAAAGGGAATACGAGGGTGAGCAGAAGAGTAACATGCAGAATTATAGATAGCAGAATAATCCTTTATGTATGCGAAGTTGCAATGAATTTAAAACAAGATCGTTTGCATTGGATGAACAAGATGAGATTACCAGACACAAAGTTCTGTAAATAACCTTCTTCAGATTCATTAATCAAGGACACAAAGTTCCTTCTTGGTTGTACAAGATCACTATACTCGCAATATTTGAAAATATGCAATCAGTGAGACTAACGAACTAGGAACAAATGATCTTCACGAAATTAAATGAAAACACAGAGATAACAAAGATTAGATAGACAATAAATGGAAAGCCCTTTTGTATTGATTTCTCTCTGATCTATTTACACTTCCAGAAAATATGCCAAGTTCTTCCTCTTCTTAAAATGGCGAAAAGAATGCCATTATATAGCTTACAATTCAGTTACTCTTCGTAACCGTTTCTTTTAACTAAAGAATAGTTAAGGACCGCCAAATCGCAGTACCTCAACCTATTACAAAGAAAACTGAAAAAGAAAGGGAAGAAGAGAAAACGTATGGGAAGAAGATAGGTGGCGGTCACTTTGAGAGGGACCCATCAACTTGAAACGAAGCCGCTTGAATTTCTTCCACGTCTCAGCTATGTCTTTGCCATGAGGGACACACCAGAATTTTCATCTTGAAGATGACAATGAATATCTTTGAAAACTGATATAACCAGCATCTTGAAAGCTTCGTCTTTCTACCAGCTATCCTTGGAATTTGATCTTTGGATTGTGAGTATCGAGCCGCAACTTAAATTCATATTTACCATATTCGGGTAGAGTGGGAAAAACTAAGTATGAATTGCATTAGGTTCACTTGGGACATGGTGAGATGCGAATGCGCGAAAACACGCGGCTCGGCCGAATCGGCCCGATCGGGAAGCAGAGTGCCTTTGAGTTTTGGGACACTTGGGACAAAAACTTCCAATGGGCCCGAAAATGGGACAACTTCTGGGGGGATTTGGCTGATCGGAGAATAGAAGACCCGTTTGAACTTGGGGACAGTTGGGACAAAAGTTCCGACAGCCGAAATACTTACAAAATGACCCAAAACACAGATTTTCTCAATTTCACGGCCTTTTTCACACTACCGACAGTGAGAAAAGACAATTAAACTCAAAATTTTGAAATTTTTACTTGCACCAAAGCGGGGAATTTTGAGTGGACAACAGCTGGCTCCTTCTGGGGATGACTTGGCATAATTCAAGGAATGAGGCAAGGTAAGAACTTGGACAAAATCAGTGGAAGTAGACCAGTGCCTTATCCATTGGGCAATGGAGTCAAAAAACAGACCAATACAGAGGGCAACACACCAAAACAACAAAAGGAAAACACACCAAAAGCAGAGAAGCAAAAACACTGTACAGAATATACAAAGGACTTCCTAGTCACCTAGGACTTGAACAACTTGAGGTACTACCCACTATAAGGAAGTGGGAGGGGAGAACCATCCATGTAATCAAGATAGAAAGAATTCTTACCAGCAAAGTGCCTGATCTTGAAAGGCCCGAGCCAAAGGGAATCAAACTTTCCATGGCTGCCACGAGGTTCATGTCTTTTATCCCATAGCAACACAGTGTCTCCAACTTGGAAATCTCTGAACCTAGCTTTCTTGTCAAACAGGACCTTTACCTTCTGCTGGTGAACAGATATCCTATCAGCAACCATTAATCTGTCTTCATTCATCTTTTGCAGTACATAATTCTCTTGTCAGGGCATCTCTGAAACTAGTATCCTCAATGGCCTTCATTAGATGCAAGGCGGAGTTCCCTTGTCCTTTGGCAATTGAGCTTCTACTCCATATACCACTTGAAAAGGGGACATTCAATACCTCTCTTTGGTGTAATCATGTCACCCAAAGAGCATCATAGACTTTTTGTGCCGGTTTCGTGAGAGACTCATTGACCAACTTCCTTATGATAGTCACCAGATTTTTGTTAGTGGATTACGCTTGCCCATTGCCCGAGGGTAGTAATCGAAGAGTGAGCTAAAGAAATACCATACCCATAGCAGAAGTCCATTATCTCGGCTGAAGAGAAATTCGAGGCATTATGCATTCTACAATCTTGTTAGGTACACCATACCTTACCAAGATGTTCTCTTTGATGAATTGCATGCCACTTCGAAGTGGTGCTCTTGACTAGAATAGCTTCCACCCATTTGGTGAAGTAGTCGATGGCGATTAGCACATGAGTGTGACCAGCACTAGAAGCGGGGTTAAGTGCACCAATGAAGTCCAAACCCCACTATTGAAATGGTTCCTCAATCACTGGCGGCTTAAGAGGCAACGACGCCAGTTTAGGTCTTCCCACAAAAGTCTGACAAGCCTCACATTTATCCACCCACTTGGATGCATCTCTAAACAAGGAAGGCCAGTAGTATCCTCCACGGAGTATCTTGTGGCGCAAAGTGTTGTTGATGAATAGTGCCCTCACATGCCGATCATGAAAAGCTGAGAGTAATTTTCTCTGCTGTTCCTTGTCCACACACTTCAAAAATCTCCCATCTAAGCCACGCTTGAACAAAGCATTTTCCCATAATACATATTGCGCTGACCTCAATTTAACAGTCCTCTTTTCCTTGGCAGTTAAATGAGAGGGGCATTCCCCATAGGTGAGAAAATGGGCGATGTCAGCATACCATTCATCGACTGAGCTAAGGAACAGAACAGTAGGAATGTCAGCTTTCTCCTCCAGCAACTCATGTTTAGCTCCTTCAGCAATGAGCTCACAAAGACCTTTTCCACGAACCAGCTTGGTCGGTTTGATATCAATGTCGTACTCTTGGACCTTAGCAACCCAGTTCCCTCTCTTGGATCCAAATTCTTGTTGTGTGAGAATCGACTTAACAGTTGTATCTGGAACCAGCACCATGGAGTGAGAGTTGAGGATATAAAAATGAAACTGCTTCACAGCTTTGACCACTGCAAAAGCATGCTTCTCCATCATGGTGTATTTCAACTCGTGATCCTTTAGAATATAGCTCATGAACGCAATTGGGAGTTCATGCTCATTAGAGTCTTCTTGAGTTAAGACAATAGCCAAGGTATTATCTGTAGCATAGCAATAGATGATGAAATCTTTGCTAAAATCAGGACAGGCCAAAACTGGAGTTTTAGCGATAGCTCTCTTGATACCCTCAAAGGATTCCTTTCCTTCAGAAGACCAACCAAATGTTTGCTTCCCTTTCATCATCTGAGAAATATTCAAAGTTAATTCTCAGCAAAATCAAGGATGAATCTTCTCAAGAAATTGATCTTCTAGAAGAAGGAGTGCACGCCCTTTTCTTGGTTGGGAGAGGAATTTGTTGGATGGCTTGAACTCGTTCAGGATCAATCTTAATCCCATCCTTGGAAACGATGTGCCCTAATAACTTTCCCTCAGTGACACAAAAGACAGATTTTTTAGGGTTCAGAGAGATTCCATGCTCTCTGCATCTTAGCAGAACTGTCTCAGGTGATCAAAATGATCCGCTCTTGTCTTGGAAAACACTGTCAGGTCATCAAGATATATGACAATACACTTCCCTTTCAAGCTTCCAAAATCCAGATCCATGGCTCTCTGAAAAGTGGCACCAGCGTTAATGAGCCCAAAAGGCATCCTCTTGTAAGCAAAGGTGCCCCAAGGAGTAGTGAAGGCTGTCTTGTGTTGATCTGCAGTATCAACCTCTACCTGATTATATCCAGAAAATCCATCAAGCATAGATAACATTTCCGATCCTGTTACTGCTTGCAATACTTGATCCATCATAGGCAAAGGATAATTATCTTTCAGAGAAGCCTGATTCAGGTTCCTGAAATCAACACAGATGCGGATCTCACCATTCTTCTTCCTAACAGGCACAATATTTGCAATCCATGTTGAATGGTGAATGGGAAAGATGATTTTAGCCTTCAACAATTTCTGAATCTCCTGAAAGATGGTGTCAGCTATTTTGGGGTTGTATTGCCTCTGTTTCTGCTTGAAAGGCTTAATTCCAGGCTTAAGAGGAATAGAGTGCTGCATATCTTTTGGCTTGAAGGCTTTTAGATCCTCATAAGAGTAAGCAAGAACATCCTTATACCTCCTTAGAAGATCAATTGCTTTTCTCCTCTCATCTGTTGTGCAACATTTTCCGATATTCACGAGCTTGGGGTCAGTAGAACTTCCAATATTGATTTTGTCATGTTCAGCTGATTGTTGAGGCCCAGAGGAAGCTCTAGATTTCACATACCTATCATGTTTATCAAATAATTCCTCCAAACTCACCAAGCCTTTAGGAATCTTGTTTCCTTTGAGTTTAATGCACCCTTCCTGATCTGTTTCTTCTCCTTGGGTGATAGCTTGGCCAAAGGACACACTTTCACGAGGCAGGTTGTCACTTCCCTCAAAATACAGTTGTTCAAAATTACCTTTGAGTTCCAGGAAGGAAAGCAAATGCTGATCATTATTGAAAACCTGCCAGTTATTGGTGTTGTCAGGTACACTAGGCCGATGGACCATTTCAATGGTGAATTTGTCCTGAGAGAAATCAGGATGAGGAATTAGCAGTGACCCTGAGACAGCTAGTGAATCAGCCCTGTTGTTCTTTTCCCTAGGTATTGCTTCAATAGAGAAAGCATCAAGGAATTCAATGGAATCCCAAACCTGATTCCGGTAATGCTTCAGCCTCCCATTTTTTACCTGAAAGAGGTTTCTGACTTGCTTTACAATCAGCTCTACATCACCATGATCCAGGAGGTTCTTTACACCTTGTTCTTTGGCCACTATGCGTAATCCGAGAATGAGAGCTTCGTACTCTGCTGTGTTATTAGTATTCTCGAACTATAACTTGAATGAAAAGGGGTGTAGGCTTCCTTCAGGTGACACTAGCAGGACACCAGCTCTAGAACCAGCTGAGGTACAACTTCCATCAAATTCTAAAATCCAAACCCCGTTAGGATCTCTAGGAGACACTTTGGGGGGTGGGATTTCATCAGGGGACATAATCATGTAATTACCATGACCCATATCCTCATAGAGTATTTGTGCTTTAGGATCATCCGTCTTCTGCACAATATACTCAGATTGTTTCTTAGGCAGCAGCTTCTTCATTTGTCCATTAACCGGTACAAGGGCATGTGACCAATCCATTTGAATTTCCCCACCCACATCTTTACAAAAGTTCCTACTTAGCAACATCCCGTATGAAGGAGGGATATCTGCTACTAAGATGGTAGCCAACACTTTCTTTTCAGGCAAGGCAGCAAAAGCCACTTGTGCATCTTTAATCCTTCCAACCAGAGGCACTTCCTTACTCTCCATAGAGTAGCAAGATCCATAAGTACGAGTGAGGGTTAAGCCTAAAGCATGAGCTACTTTAGCTGGCATGACATTGTCCGAGGCTCCTGAATCTATGACACAATTACGAGTCTATGGCGGCTATGAGAAGTGTTACATAAAATGGTTTAATTTTGTCACCGGGTGAGGTGGCAAGATTACTACTGACGGGTGTGGTGCGAGGAAGGATGAGTAGGTAAAAGGCCTTTAGAGGTGGTCTTGGAATGGGAATTAATAAATTGAATCATCTTGGCAAAAGCTTTGGGATGGGTCGATAGTACTCGACACGAGATTTGGACCTTGGTCTTTTTCAGGTGATCAACAATATCAAAAGACCCAGAAGTGGATGGGCCATCATCATTTGGAATTCTAGGCTTATCAACTTTAGGAGAAAAAGAAGAAGCAACTTTGGTAGCAGGATTGATAGGACTCACCTTTGGTGCAGATGAAGTAGGGATAGGAAATCCCCTTTTTGCAATAACAGGGATAGTTGCCGACTGCTCCTTAGATTTCTTTATGGGCTGTGTCACCTTCTCCCTCTGCTTTGTCTGTTCTCGAGTCATGACAGCAAATGATTCGCTATTCATGTCTGCTACCACTTCATCATAATCATCTCCATCATCGATGCCCTCAGTGGTAAAGAAATTAACCCGAGATCCCTCAAGTTCTTCTACCTCATCATAAAATTATTGTGCGTACTCCTCGCAAGCTTCATTGTCTTCATCATCATCTGGTTCTTCAACCTCACAAGTTGCATTCACAGGAACTTTAATAGGAGGTCCTTCAAGTGCTAATCTTGTTTGAGAAGGAGGCAAACAATTTCTGGGCTGAAAATTTCTTCTTGGAACATCTGCATAAGGGGCATGCTGAGCTAATTGTTTCTTTATAGCAATGAGATCATTCGCAAGCTTTTGGACTAACGGATCGGTATTAGGCCCAGGGGTGGAAGAGGAGGAAGCAACAGACTTAGATTTGGAAGGATCTCTCCTCAACTTTCCTAACATGATCAGATCATCCTCGACGCTAACAGCAAGAGTTTGATCTTCCTCCAATGTTGCGAGATTAGCCCTTCTCAGCGCATAACTGACTTCAGATGATTGGGCATTTAAGAAGAAACATTTTCAGATTTGATCAACAGTCGGTGTTTACAGGAATTTTGTTGATCGATCATTGAACAAGCCACAAACTCTCTCATGGGTTCTTGTGAATCTTTCTTTATCTGAGAAATTTGGGCAAGCAAAGCATGCACATCTTCTGCCGGCTTGAAATGGTTTTCGAACTGAGTTCTCATCATGTTCCAGTCGGTGATAGCATTAGCCGGAAGGTGGTAGAACCAATCAGCAGCATTGTCTTGTAACGTCTCAATGAACAGCCTCACGGAGACGTCTTCATGTTCGACTCCCAGAACTCCACAGGCAACAATGAAAGCTGCGATGTGTTCATCAGGATGCACTTTGCCGTCGCCTTTGAACTTGGGGAAGTTCTTCCGGTTACCTCTAGGTAACTCATGCAAAGGCTGAGTAAGGGCCAGGGGCCCGACACGATGACCCCATGGTAATGGCGCCGCCATTCTTTGAAAAACGGCTTGGAGAGGAACCGCAACACCAGCAAGAATCAAAGCTTGAAGATTAGGGCTAGCTGGTTCTGAAGGAATACCACCCGTAGGACTTCTTTCTTGAACAGGTGGAGTGCTCGTCGAACGAGTTCTTCTATTTCTTGAGGAAGGAAGAGGAAAACCCTGCTGCTCCAAAAGCTGAAACTGAGAGTCTTCAATACCAAGGGTCCTTCTCCCTCGAGTAAAACGTGGAGTCGCTAGATCAAAAGATGATCGAAAAAAAAAACAGAACTGGAATATGATTCTCCCCAGCGGAGTCGCCAAAAACTGTTGGTCGTCAAATAGGAATTTTAAGAAGAGCAACAGTCAGGGGACAAGAATTCCCTCCTCTTTAATGGGAGAGGTTCCCTTATTCAAAAACGAACTTATTTACAAATATACAAAACATGATTTTATGGTTGAACTTGGATATTACGAAAGTGTTTTCCACAAGGATCATCAGTTACAAAAGGACTGAGGAAAGGGAATACGAGGGTGAGCAGAAGAGCAACATGCAGAATTATAGATAGCAGAATAATCCTTTATGTATGCGAAGTTGCGGTGAATTTAAAACAAGATCGTTTGTATTGGATGAACAAGATGAGATTACGGACACAAAGTTCGTATAAATAACCTTCTTGATTCATTAATCAAGGACACAAAGTTCCTTCTTGGTTGTACAAGATCACTATACTCATGCAATATTTGAAAATATGCAATCGGTGAGACTAACGAACTAGGAACAAATGATCTTCACGAAATTAAATGAAAACACAGAGATAACAAAGATTAGATAGACAATGAATGGAAAACCCTTTTGTATTGATTTCTCTCGATCTATTTACACTTCAGAAAAATATGCCAAGTTCTTCCTCTTCTTAAAATGGCGAAAATAATGCCATTATATAGCTTACAATTCGATTACTCAGTAATGCAGTTTCTTTTAACTAAAGAATAGTTAAGGACCGCCAAATCGCAGTACCTCAACCTATTACAAAGAAAACTGAAAAAGAAAGGGAAGAAGAGAAACGTATGGGGAAGAAGACAGGTGGCCGGTCACTGAGAGGGACCCATCAACTTCAGAAACCGCTGCTTGAATTTCTTCCACGTCTCAGCTATGTCTTTGCCACGAGGGACACACAAGAATTTTCATTTTGAAGATGACAATGGATATCTTTGAAAACTGATATAACCAGCGTCTTGAAAGCTTCGTCTTTCTGCCAGCTGTCCTTGGAATTTGATCTTCGGATTGATAGTATCAGAGCCGCAACTTAAATTCATATTTAGCATATTCGGGTAGAGCGGGAAAAACTAAGTATGAATTGCATTAGGTTCACTTGGGACATGTGAGACGCGAATGCGCGAAACACGCAGCTGGGCATTTGAATCGGCCGATCGGGGAACAGAGTGCACTTTGAGTTTTGGGACACTTGGGACAAAAACTTCCGACGGGCCCGAAAATGGGACAACTTCGGGGATTTCGGCCGATCGGAGAACAGAAGACCCGTTTGAACTTGGGACAGTTGGGACAAAAAGTTCCGACAGGCCCGAAATACTTACAAAATGACCCAAAACACAGATTTTCTCAATTTCACGGCCTTTTTCACACCACCAGCTCGACAGAAAAGACACTTAAACTCAAAATTTTGAAATTTTTACTTGCATCAGAGTGGGGAATTTTGAGTGGACAACATGCGCTAAGCACATTTCTCCCACCCTCCAAATTCAAACTTTCCGCACCTTTGATGAGGCCTTTACTATGGCTTGAAAACTAGAAATTCAAGCCTTAGAGGAGGAGAAATTGAGGTTACACAACAAAAACCCCAATTTTCAAACCCAAGACTCCACCAACAAATCCAACACCACCAATTCTCATGCATCGACTGCTTCGAAATCAAAAGGAGCTGTACATGTGGTGATGGTCAAATCCCAAGCACCGTCTAGTACCCCACCAAAAACCACCTATAAGTATAAAGCCGAGCCCATCAATTACACTCCCTTGGGAGAAACTTATGGTGTGATCTTGGAAAAATTGCTCAAAGCAGGAGCTATCACCTTGCCTCCTGTAAAACCTCATTCCAGGTTTGATTCCACCCGTGCTATACCTTCTTGGTACAAATAAAATGACTTCTGTAGCTTCCACCGCGTGAAGGGACACGATCCACGAAAACGCAAGATGTTGAAAAACATAGTGCAAGAAATGGTTGATGTAGGGGATATAACCTCGATAATCCTAATGCCCCCGCTAACCGAAATTTGAAAATCTTCTACAAACCATTCCCAAACCACTCATCTAACAAGAACATAAACCAAGATATCTTAGCCGAGGAGAGTGTTCATGAAATCCATGCAGTTTTGACTCCCACCAAAAGCTTCTATTCGGAAATTCTAAATCAAGCCTCGTTACTAATGCAGGGATCCGCACTTTGCTTCACCACCATCAAGACAAGATGATAACTTTGCCATTCCTTTACCCATACAGAATTAACCTGAGTTCTCTTCTCACGAATGAGTCTTCTTACACCACATCCTGCAAGATTGTGAGACGATGTTATCTAACTTATCTATTTCCCAAACATCTCCTTCCGTCACTCTTACTGTAAAAGAAGAAGGCTCGCCACTGTTTCTATCATCCTTAGAAGAGAAACCTCTCGAACCGACATCACCAAAATCCTTAATCATGATGGATCCCCTCAAACATGCTCTCCTACCTATTAGTTCTTCATCGCCTAAATCTTTTCAGCAACCGATTGACCTCTTAACACCCATTGATATAGTGCCTCATTTACCCCCTGTATCACACCCATAGTGGACCAGAATCACAACCCACCTCTCTTCCATACAAAATTTCTTCTTCACACGTGAAGATTTTCATCCCTCAGAAGATAGGCGAGTCCTATGGGAGCGTTTGAGTACACCATGCTCTACTCAAATGTAAATGACTGATCCAGACACCTCTACCATATACCCGAGGTGTTTACAAAAGCTCAAAATGCCTATGTCCTCATCTTCACCCCTCTCATCTCTACCGAATACCTCATCCACCTCTATTAACCTAACCAAACCTTCCCCTACGCTTGGGACTTCACCAATACCTAGCCTAACACACCCACCTCAATGGTTAGATTTATCCAAAAATAAAGCCATCCATCCACCTAGGAGACAAACCCAATCCCCTCAAGTCCAATCTATGCCTCTGTCACAACTAAAACCCTCACCGTCACACCTACCTTCTATATTGGGACCTCACCCCTCCACCTTGCCTCAATACATCATACCTCCTGCATTTTCTTTAAAACGACCTGCACCTTCTACACCCATACAGAGATCCATGGGTGTATCAACACCATCACCCCAAGTATCTTGTCCACCTATCAACCCTAAACAAACTCCATCATCAAAGGATTTTTTTGCTGTCACTCCTCTTTCTCCGTGGTTGTTTCCTGCCACCACGTCATCTGTGGCCTCCTCATCTAACCAGCTAAACATGACTTCTGATTTGAAGAATCCATGTTTAGTTAAATCCAATTATCAAAACCCCTTGTCTAAACCACCACCCATACGAACCAACCATACCCAACCATTACCAAAACCCACCCAATCAATAGCCTCATCTTCCTCTGACTTTGACCCACTCAAAGGATCTTACGCCAAGATCCTTGATATGTTGGTGGAGAATGCGACCATTTACCTACCCCCACTTAGACCCTATGATCCATCTAAACCTTGACCTATAGGTTATGATGAGTCTAAAATTTGTGCTTACCACCGCACACCAGGACATGATGTAGAGGGATGTAAAGCTTTGAAAGCCATCCTTCGTCAGTCACCTCTCTCGGATAGAAAGGTTAAGAAAGACAACTTACGAAGGGAGAAACCTTTAGCTTCAATCCCCTCTCCTATACCACCTGTCCCCACCTCACCAAGATCTATCATTATTGCAACCCCACCTCTCGAAGACAATGACTTATCCCTACCATCTTCCTCCTCTCGTGTTCACGAGATCAACATGATTAGCATTGCTACTCGAGGTCAGAAAAACAAGGGGACAGCCAAAGAAAGCACACTGTGGCATCCCTTTCTCCGTCCGCCATCCCAATCACACCACCACCTAAAGTGGTTATTCATGGACCTGCCTACCCCATCTCTGATGGAGTTGTCCATCGTACCATGATCAAACAGCTTCACCAATCACCTATAAAAATGACACTGTATGATCTCATTCAAACCTCTGAATCTCATCGACAAGCTCTCATTGAGATCCTTCAAGGGATAGAGGTCCTACCTAACGAAACTTTTCCCGTTGCCTCCATTTTAACACCCAATCATGTTGCTTCTCTCACCAAACAACCTACCTCCCCAACCACTTCGTCCTGTCAGCATGCCGCTGCTCTTTGTCGGTTTCTCGAAAATGAAATTGTCAACTTTGGTGCGAAGATCCGACCCACTCTTTTCATCTCGGCTTACGTCCCAGGACATCCGAGTACATTGTGTTATGATTGACGGGGTCTTAGCCTAAACATAATCTCTTTCTAAAGCCTTCTAACAAATGAATATCTCTTCTAGCTACATGTGTGCCAACCCAACCATGTTGCGTTCATTTAATTATGCTATTACTTCTAATTTAGGCCTTGTGATCCTTAACATTCGTGTAGGGCTACGTACCTTACCCTAACTCTTCTATGTCCTTGAGGGAGAATTCCAATACAACATGTTGTTAGGCCGCCCTTAGATCTGGGCTATGGGATGCGTTCCCTCCACCTTACATAGATGCATAAAATTCGAGTATGAGGGGAAGTCCTACACCGTAAAAGCTGACACTCCCCCTTCAAAACTTGCAATATGTTATATCGCCCTAATGATGTACTTGTACCAGTCAAGACACCCATTCATCTAACCCAACCATCTACTTCGACCACACCTCAACCATCCACCTTAGCCGCACTTACACCTTCAACCAATGAAACCGCCGCCACAAATACCACTTCCTTCCTAGCGGATATCATTTTTCAATGCCTTACACTGGGGAGTGTCACCTATATAACGTTAACACTTTCCTTACCCCACGGGATTACGAGCGATTACATGTGCATCCTACCTACGACCTTCATGTGGGGGAAGTAATCTCCTACGGACCACCTAATTGCCACACCAACCTAACGTATGGGGGTGTCGATGCATCCTCTATCACCCCTGAACCTCCCCTTGGTGTGGTTCCCTTCCAATATGATTTTCAATATCTAACTAATCATCATTTTGCCCTCACCTTCCTGACGCGTTGTGCTTAGAAGGGCTTCGGTTTTGGTCTTTATGAACAAGGCCGACATACGATCATTCTCGTGACTACACGCAAACACAAAGATCGTCGTGGTCTTGGATTCTCTGAACCACCTACACTGAAGAAACCACATATCCATTGTATCCAGGAAGATGATGAAGTCACCCTTTCTGAACCATCATCACCCATTTTTCCATCATCACCCACAGAGTTGATAGACCCAGAATCTATCCCTCCTAACTTTTTTTTGTAAACACTATCTTCCTGGGTCCTCTCACTTATCAACATGATAATGAAGATCCATCTTCTTTTCCCCTTCTATATCCAGACATGATTGAAGAAGACTCGTCTTCAATTAATGTTGTTGAGTGCCAGGATGATGACTCCATCCTCACTTATCTTGGTGCGGACGACTCTTATATTCAACGCACCTTACCATCTAAAACTCAAACCATGTTGAATGAGTTGACTATAGAAATCAACATCCACATAGAGGACGATCCTCACATTGTGAAGATCAGACAATCTCTTAATGCATCAGAACAAACTACCTTCACTACCTTCCTCCATGCCCGCAACCAAGCTTTCTTGGTCCCTGGTCCTGACATGACATGCCAGAATTGATCACGACATTGCTGTCCATAACATTACTCTGAAACCTGAATCCAAACCAGTTAAATAGAAACTGAGAAAAATGCATCCACGCATTTCCCTCTTGGTCAAAGAAGAGCTTCAACGACTCCTTTCTGTTTCCTTCATCTTACCTATTGACTATCCTCAATGGATTTCTAACATCGTACCTGTCACTAAAGCAACGGGGGGACTTCGGATATGTACGGATTTCGGGACCTTAACCTCACTTTCCCAAAGGATGACTTCCCCCTACCTAGTATTGATCAACTTGTTGATCTCACTGCGGGCCATGAGATGCTTTCTCTCATGGATGGCTTCTTGGGATACAATCAAATTTTGGTAGCCTCGGCCGATCAACATAAAAATACCTTTATAACTCCTTGGGAACCTTACGCTATCGTGTCATGTTGTTTGGCCTTAAGAATTCTGGTGCGACCTATCGGCGGGCTATGACTTACGTTTTTTCATGACATTATGCACACTATCCTTGAGGATTATGTCGATGATCTTCTTGGCAAATATAAACATCGCAGTTGAACATCTCGATGTTTTAACCATTATTTTCGATCACTTTATTACAATCTTGTGTTTGTCTTCAACCAAAGAAATGTGTCTTTGGTGTCCTTTTAGGAAAACTCCTTTTTTATCATCTCTTTGTGTGGCATCGACATCGATCCAGCTAAAGTCAAAGCTATCCTAGAAATGCCTCCACCCACTAACCTCAAACAATTACGTAGTTTGCAGAGCAAACTCCAATCTATCCAGCGTTTCATTTCACAACTCTCGGATCGATGTCAACCTTTTCATCATCTCCTTAAAAAGGACATTGTATTTTAATGGAGCGATGAGTGCCACCAAGCCTTTGAGGCTCTTAAAGCCTATCTCTTACTGACCACCGTGCTTATCCCACCTCGGACGATCACCCTTTCTACCTTTACCTTTCAGCCATTGACCATGTTGTAGGAGCCATGCTCGCAAATCATGACTCCAAGCATCGAGAACAAGCCATTTATCACATAATTTGTACTCTTGTGGATTACGAGACTAGGTATACACATGTAGAAAAGTTGTGCCTATCCCTATCATTCGTGGCAACCAAACTTTGACATTACCTCCTGAATCACAAAACTTTTGTCATCACCAACACAGACCCCATCCATTATATGTACACCAAACCTCATCTAAACCAATGCATCGCCAATTGGCTTATGCTCCTTGTTGACCTCGACCTTGAGTTTATACACCAAAAATCAGTTAAAAGGACAAACTATCGCAGACCAACTCGTGGAAGCCCCCTTACCTGGGGAACAATTTACCAATTTTACTTTCCCTGACGAACTCATCGCCACTCTTTCACTCAGTGAGGAGTCGTATCCAATGACCCTCTTCTTTGATGGATCCAAATGCCGGTGTGGCGAGAGAAGTCGATGTTGTTCTCATTCCTCTTGACACTGAACCTATGCCTCTTTCATTCCGGCTCAATTTCCCCTACACTAATAATACAACGGAATATGAGGCCCTTGTTTTGGGTCTCCAGGTTGCGTTACACTTAGGTGTAAAGTCTATTAACATTTTGGCGACTCTCAACTGGTATTCAATCAAGTTATGGGCATCTACCAATGTAAAAATGAGGAACTTCAAAAGTACAAACATTACGTGGACTCACTTTTGACCTTATTTACTCATTATTCTATCCAAACCATTCCCCACTCAACTAATAAATTTTTGGATACTATGGCTTGCTTGGCCTTGCAAATTCCTGCCTCACCAATTGACTCTGACATATTTGTCTTGGTCCAACAACTCTTTGCCCCATCTTACTTAGTCCCGGATGTTTGTATGGTAAATAATGTATCTGCTAATTCGCAAGATACCTGGTATCACCAATTTCACGACTACCTTACAACCTCTGTTCTCCCACCTAACCTTACTAGTAACGGAAAACGTGTTTTTCTTAAAAGTGTTTCTCGTTATGTCATCATGGGGGGACTTCTCTATAAACGTGGCTTTGATGGCATCCTCCTTCGATGTCTAACCGGCGCGGAGGTCACCTATACCATCCAACAAGTCCATGACAGAATTTGTGGTGGACATTTTAGTGGCCTTGCCGTGGCCAAACGGATCCTTCGCCTAGGCTATTATTGGCCTACTCTTAATAACGACTGCTATGAATATGTTAAGCATTATGTTATGTGTCAACAACATGCCAACCTTCAACATACTCCTAGCCATCCGCTACAGGTCGCACGAGATCTTTGGCCTTTCTCACAATGGGGTTTAGACCTTATTGGTGAGATTCACCCGCCCTCTTTGCAATGTCACCGTTGGATAATCACAGCCACTGAATATTACACTAAATGGGTGGAGGCCATTCCAATCATTTCAACCAAAAAAGAAAAAATCGTAGAGTTCATTAACCATCACATTATCTTTCGTTTTAGTGTTCCTCATCACCTGATAATAGATAATGGAAAATCTTTCAAAAATAAGTTGTTACAAGACCTTTGTGAGAACTTTGGTATCAAACTTATCTTCTCATCACCTTACTATCCACAAGCAAATGGTCAAGCCGAATCTTCTAACAAAACCCTGACCAAAATTCTCATGAAAGTCGTTAACGATTCTGGGAAAAATTGGCCTGATCACATCCCCTTTGCCCTTTAGGCTTATCGTACCAGTATTCATACCTCCACTAATGCCACACCATTTTCTTTAGTATATGGTACCGAGGCTGTCTTGCCTCTCGAAATAAAAATACCCTCCCTAAGAATATCTCTCCAGGATATTCTCACCAATGATGATTTCCGCCAAGAGCGGTTAGCCCAATTGGAGTTTCTTGACAAGCGTCATCTTACAGCTCTTGACCACCTTCAAATCTATCAAAATCACATCAAGCGTGCTTATGATAAGTGAATTCATGAGCTTACCTTTAAGATTGGTGATCTTGTCCTCAAACAGAATCAACATGTAACCAAACTAGAAAAGATCAAGCGTGGAAAATTTACTCCAAATTAGATTGGGCCTTACATTATCACTCACACTTATGGATCAGGAACTTACCGTTTAGCTTCGCTCAATGGTAAACTTGAGCTTGAACCCCTTAATGCCTTATATCTTCGACCATTCTACTGTTGAATTTAGTATTATATCACTTCTTATCTACCTTGCGCTCGTCCCTTGAGCTCATTTACCACCTCATACACCTTGTTTCATACATCTCAAAATAGAATCACGCTCACATGGTTTGGTCATCATCTCCTCTTAAATATGCCTTCCCCTTTTTAGTCTGGTCCATGACTTAAAAGTATCAAAATAACACGTTCTCAATTATACAATTATGGGATATTCTTGAGTCAAACTTCCTACAAAACTAGATGCTTCATGCCAAACAGACATCTAGACCTCAAAGTTATACATAGACTGCTCCCTCGAAGGACAGCTATATGCAAAGCCACATCTGCTACTATAAATAGACTGCTCCCTTGAAGGACAGCTATACAAAGTCAGCCTCTATCAGAAGCTTCTCGCATTGATCAGCTTCGTGAAGAGCTCAAGAACAACAAAATGCATATCCCATATAGACTTCCCGCATCGATCAGTCTATATTCAAAAAAATTAAAAAAATAAAAATAATAAAAGCAGCATTCAAAAGCACTTTTGAGTCATGGACTTGTCTATTTAGGTTTGGTTCTCTTTCGTCAGAATAATCACCTTATAACAAGTTCGATC
Source organism: Taxus wallichiana var. yunnanensis (assembly GCA_018340775.1). Classification (NCBI taxonomy): domain Eukaryota; kingdom Viridiplantae; phylum Streptophyta; class Pinopsida; order Cupressales; family Taxaceae; genus Taxus; species Taxus wallichiana. The sequence goes on along the minus strand of CM031236.1, from coordinate 268,734,691 downwards.
GCGCCCCAGCTATACCATCTACCTCATCTCACCATTCTTCAAAACAACAAAACTCAAGGGACGTGACATATATCGATATATTGTGATTATACAACTCTTTTCACCTATCGACTTCTCGCCTATGCAAGGTACCTAGGGATTCAAGTTCATCCTCCGATAATATGTGGTTTGTTCAGCTCTTTCCAACTATGGGACACTTTTCCCTCTTTTACCCAAATCTAGGATTATGTGTTGACCTTAATGAGGACATGGTTTCCTATGCTTGGGTAAGCTAACCTTCGCTTCACCTATACCTACACCAATACCGCCAATACCTTACCAACACCAACAACATTACCCTACCAATATCAATATTTTTACCAACCAACCAATCCGGCCCGACCAAGGCCGCACCCAACCAATCAGGCTAGACCCACGGCCACAACTAATCAATCGGCCCAACTCAAGGCCGCACCCAACCAATCAGGCCCAACCAAGGCCCTCACCACTCAATCGGCCCGACCCAAGGCCGCACCAATTAAGTACCTCGACCAAGACCCACAACTTACGATTTTATCCACCCATCATGTATCTTTTTGTTCAATCACGCTCACCTGTTTGTGTTTTTAGCATGCTTAGGATACTTGACTTGATCAGTCGACCAACTTTTCCTAGACCGAGACCGTGACATTTATCTCAACCAAACCAACCATTTGGTACTTTCGAACATGCCTAAATGTTCTTGTACCTTACCCGTTATATCCCCTGGAGCTACTTCCTATGCCTTGGATACCAGGATTATATCAACCTTGTTTGGATAAACTATCGACCTTTGCCTATGAATTTCTTGTTTGCTCTTCAAATCATGTACCCTGGTCACACTACTACATTTCAACGTGTGTCTACTTCCTTGAACTTACCCCACCATCTTACCATCATCTCAACACCATTCACCCTTTATCAACCCTATCCCTGATTTCACGTCGCCTCAATCTGTGATAGATTTGAGGGGGATTACCTATACCCTTAACGGGAGTAACCACTTCTTATTATTGTCAGTGTAGCTTCACAAGACAAGCTACATGACAACAAGGGGCTAATGTAGACACCAACTTTGTGTCTTATGACATCCTGTGCCTTGCATCTCATTTCGCAACCTAACCTCACCACCTAAACCTTACACAATTATTTATTAATTACCTTATAATTAATAAATCCACATCTCCAAACCTGCCACCTCATTTTGCCACCTCATCATGACCTAGCCCTAACCCTAAACTAACCTAATTAAGACCTATAACTTGGTCTACATCCACACCCTTGACTAATTACTCCTCACCCGCACCAAAACCAACCTAATAATGACTTGACCAAGCCCACAACTAATCCCTCGGAAGAAAAGGAGGGAAAGTTGGCTATTTTACTAAAAATAGCCCACTTTGACTTAACCGACATCGGTTCCTACTCGACCACTGTCGGTTACATAACCGCCATCGGTTCCCTATAAATGACCTTCCCCAACCAAAAACAAGGGATCGAAATTCATTTGAAAGATCCAGAATTCACTTTGCAGGACAGAGACAAGTGAAGGAAAGAGAAGAGTTTACAGAGAAGGACATCGAGCCCAAGACTGCAACTGAGTAACCAGAGCATAGCGACACTCATCCAAGCATTGGGAGAGAAGATAAGCTCACTTTTGATTGTCAGATCATCCCACCTGAGCCTTGTCTTCATCATCACAGTCCTTGGAGCTGTACCTTCATCAGGAACTAGTAAGTAGTGTCTTGTACGTTTTTAAATACCATTTCTTGAACTTCTGATTCATATTAATTATAAGCTCACTCCTAAATCTACTACTCAATAGCACCCTACATCTAACTTTCATTCCTCTACCCTTGCATTGCCCCAAGAATAGCTCCCACACTCTCTGAGTCTTCTCCATCACCCTATTGCCTACCCCTGATCATTTACCAACCTTATAAACACCATAACCACCTTATAGCCAACCTTCATTGAAAGCCCCTAAATCACTGCCCCTACTGATATCAGTTATCAGAACCGTGCACCGGTGTTATAACCACAGTCGATTATACAGTGACCAGCATTGGTCATTGTGACTCAAACCAAAACTAGCCTTTCCTCTATTGCTTTTTAAGGAGGTAACTAAATCGTAATTTTGCAATAACTTCTTTGTTATCATTTTTGTTAATTCGTATTGAAAGGGGAACTGACCACTTTCGAAAGGAAGTCTAATATTTCCTGGGCCCAAGGCAGTTCCCTCATTTATTGTCTAATTATAATCTGGTGGTCTTGCATTCTTATTCACAGGTAGTCCTTCCCAGACAAAAAGGATTTCTTCGCAATCGATCTGATCTCTCTCTCTACGGTACGCGTACACCCTCCCAACACTCAACAGGTATTCCTCCTAGCCCTAACCCTTATCTATTTCTCAAGAGAATGAAAAGATAGAAGCAACTCTATTCTAAGAATGGAAACATTCTACGTGAAACATCATGAGCCATCAAGTTATGCATTCACTACGGTAAGGCTTGGAATGATGGTCTTGAGAAAATGAAATCCAAGTAGCAATATAAGTATTACTTTTGAGAAGATAATGGAAAATCTTGGAAGTAGAAAATAAAAGAGCGTAATAAAGATTTTCATCTTCACTATTGCAAGTCTAATAATCATGAAGGGTGAGGGTGATATAGTATGTGGTATGATCCCTACATTACTCATCGTGATGTGCCAACATGGCTCCTAGAAAATGATCGGAGGAAATGACATAAAGATAGAAAGGATCCCCCTCATGTGGAGGTGTAAGCAAAAGTGGGGATATGAGATACGCTTAAGGTCATTAAATGATTTTTATCTATTATCATCCCATTTAAATTCAATTTATTTACATAGAAGGTGATGAAAGGGTTGGAAATGGTCGAAATTTGTGAGATGAAACAACCGAATTATTGAATTCAGCCTTGAACAATGCAAATCTGATTTAAGTTAGATGGAGGGGGAATATTGAGGATAGACTGGATCTTGGTGAAGTCAAATTTAATACCCTTGATTGAATTGATAAAGCCAAGGAGTTTACCAGTAAGCACTCTAAACACACACTTGGTTAGATTGATATAGAGGAAGAAGCGAGATAATGTGCTCTAAAAGGGATTAAAGGAAAAAAATGTGGTCGTGTTGATTCTTGTATTCACCCAAAAGGTCATCAACATAGTCCTCTACATTATTATAGATGAGATCATGAAATATGTAAGTCATAGCTCCTTGATATGTTTCTCCTACATTTTTCAAACTGAAGGTCATGACGTGATAGTAGAAGGTTCCCCGAGGTAAACTCAAGGGTGCATGCAGAAAGATTCGATTCACTAGATTAGCATGAGGAAAGGTAAATTATGTTGTGGACAATGATGAAAGTATCAAGACCATGCATGTCCGTATATGACAATTTTAAAGCTTTGATATGTCAAGAAAAGAAAGTGTTGATAGATTTAAGGTATTTTGGATTAAGGGATTGACCCAATTTGAGGATCCATCACTCTTGTGAAGTCCCTATGTTGATGTTGATTGTGGATTCATTAAGAAGGGTGGATGTTTATTTTGGAGAGGTTTTATGAAGATAGGAATATTCTTCCCCATGTAATAAGGATGGAATTATCATTGGTACATTGAATAATGTTAATGATAGGGGACTCTTCCTCTGTCATATCAAGAAATTGAAGAGGGAGGGACCTAGGTTTACCATCACATTGATAAGTGGTGGGTCCCAAGGTAATGGTGGAGATTAAAAAATATATAGAGGCAATAGACACGATGTCATCTCAGTATCCATAACCTCATGGGATGGAGAACATAGAGTGTTAAGATCCATGAGGGCTAAAGATGGTGGGAGAGGATCATAATATTATTATTTTAATCTTACACCAAATTTTTCATGGGTTTTGAGAGACTAGTCAATGAAATTTTCATGTATTCCTTATTCATAATGCCCCAATCCAAATTATTTTAAGGAAAATGATGTAGATAAGTGTCGATAAAGTATTTCTTGTAAATAAATTCAAACCCATTGGTGTATGGTTTAGTGTGTAACTAAGTGTCAATGTAGGAGGAAGGGTGATCAATGCCACCATGGATGAGATTGGTGTAAAGATGAGATGAACTGAAAGGAATGACATGCATGACATTAGGTTGATACATAAGATATTTATAGGGTCTATTGAGTATATTAGGTGTGGGAAGATCATTAAGTGTGAGAAGAAGATAATCCCCAACATGAGATGATCCATTACTTTGTATAAGGATTAATCATTTAGAAGGTTGGATGGGAGACAAATTATCTAATGGATTGTTCAGAGAACCTTGTATGGGAATGATCACGTCATTAGGTCGATAAGTCATGTGATATACTTTAAATGGAGTGATTTCTATGGGGAAAGTTAATATTTTCCCCCGTGTTGGTATTTGATGTATTGATGAAGGGTAGAAGGAACACAATGTATGGCATGAATCCATGGTCATCCAAGGAGTGTATTGTATTTAAAATCTCCTTATACAATATAAATGATTTCATGGAGGATATTTTCACCAATGCAAATGAGAAGAATAACCATTCCTAAACCAGGGGAAACAACATCATTAAATTCACGAAGAACCATAGGTGATTGGATGAAAATGGAATTAGGGAGCATAAGGTGATAAAAAATGTGAGACAAGATTATTTTTATGTTATCTCCATTGTCAATCATCAAACAAAAAATTAAGGTGTCATTAATATGCACAATGATGAAGAGCAGAAGGTCATGTTCTTCAGGTGATATATCGTATCTGGGTGTCCTCAAATAATATGGAGGCTGAAGTGGAAAGTTATCCAACAAGAGATGCAAAGGGGTGAGTCTCATCACTAGGAGTAGGGATACATTTGATAGATTCCATGAGATATTTCCTATGATCCAGAGAGCTTTAGATAAACTCATAAAGTAACATCTTAACTAGGGCCTGATGGATTTGTTTCATAACACTTTGTTCAATAGAAATAGGTAGAAGAGTAGCTAAGATATACACTTTGGGTTTTGATGAAGAAGTAATTAGATTAGAATCACTTTGGGTGGAGCAATGAAAATGAATTTTGATTTGGATTGAATGGATGACTAGAATTCATGGGGATGAGAACGGGTTTGACCTGCATAACATTAATAAAGAGAGGACCTTCCTTGGGAGAGGTTGATGTTGGAGGAGAGATGGTAAAAAAATTTGGATGAATGAGGATATTTAGAAATCCTTGTGGATGAGGGTTGGGATACGGAAGCTAATTTGGTCAATGTAGGAATGTGGGCCCCTTCAATAACAAGGTCATTCACATCCATAATATTATAAATGATATTTTGGAGGGACCTAGAATGTTTTTTGTCATGTCAAGGTGCATGGTGGTATGTCAAAATAAGATTAGAATAAAACCATGAAGGTCTTGGACCATGTGAATCAAATGGTTTGATAGGTGGGAGAGTGATTGAAAATTATTGAAGTAGATGTTGAAATATTTCCATGTAAGATCCAATGAGGGTGTTTGAATAAAAAGTTGTGGAAGAGGTGATCTAAAGGATGATAGATGAAGGTAAGAGGGATGGTTTTCTTTGAGGTGATTTCATGGGAGATTATGATTTTATCCTAGGGTTGAAAGAGGAGGAATATTTTTTTGTTTTAATTTCAGTTTTGATTGTTGGTGACGTAGATGGTTTGGATTCTATTTTAATGACTACAGTGGTATTTGGTTTTTAAGAGGGAGCTGATTTAGAGGAAGGATGATATTTCTTTGACTATTTGATAATGGGGGTATTGGATGAAGGAGCTGACACTAAAATGGATGGTGATGCTCCTAAGAGTGATGATGTGGAACTATATTTCTTAGGAGAGTTTATCTCAGGAGGAGGAAGCTCCAAATTTTTATGTGGGTGTGTGAGGTATTTTTGGATGGGCATACCAAGGTTCTTATAATTTCATTATGAGCATTTACCTTTAGTAGGAATGATGACAATTTCAACTTGAGATTCTGTAGAGGTAGAACTTAGTAATGTATATTGTGTTTTAGAGGTCGATATTTAAGGTGGAAGTAACTTTTATATGATGTTCTTGACAAGATCCAAATGGGTTATAGATTATGTAGGTTTAATATTTTTGGTAATTATAGTTTTTGATGTGGTGAGAGTGTTATTTTTAGATGTATTTGGTATGGGTGTTTGCATTGTGAATGAATCAAGAGGTGGTAGTTTGGATGTGGTTATAGCTTTGTATGTTGATGTGGGAATAGTCATAGATTCAGATGTGATTGATGTGGAAGTAGTTGTAGAGGTGTGAGAGGAAGATGTTGAAATAAATATTGGTGAAGTATTAGATGTGACAGATGAGGATGTAGATGACATGGATGGAGAAGTGGGTATGATTGAGGTTGATGGGGATGTAATGATTGTGGTCATAGTTGATGTAGGTGAAGTTATTATCATGGGGAAATAATCCAAAATAGGGGTGGATATAATGAGTGAAAAGGTGATGGACATAGGTGATGGTGTTGGATTTTGATCTATAATATTAATTGTATGGGCATTAGGTTCCTATGATGTGGAGGGTGGAGTTTTATTATTGGGTGGATGATTAGGAAAGGGTTGTTTGAATACGTCAAGAGGCTGATTGGGTGGTGCATTAGGATTGTCCACTTGGAGGTCTCTAGATTCTATAAGTTTTTGGATGAGGTCTTTAAAATTGTAACACTTCTCGATGTCATGGTTGTGAACTTGGTGATATTTATAGTAATGTTCCTCATGGTAACATGATGGTTTGGGTTGTGATTCATCATAAGGTTGGATAGGAGGAAGTTGAATGATATTGACCATCATTAACTTGTTGAATATTGAACTATAATATTCCCTAAGAGGGGTATAGTTAGGAGGAATATTGTGATCTCTTTGAGGAGGCTCCATGTGGGAAGTGGATGTAGAGGAAAATTTAACCATGATGGCATTACCGACATTTTAAGATTTGTCACATTGCATGGAGGTTTTAATGAACTTGGTCTTGGGTTTATTTGATCGAAGTTTGAGATGGCCTTTCTCAAGGGGGTGGAGTTCAGTTTTGAACCATGATAAATGCCTCTTCAAAGGTTTGCGATGATTGAATTTGAAGAGTAGAGGAGATGTTCTTTGTATAAGACCATGAGAAAAGTTAAATTAATTTAGTTTGTGTAAGGGTGGATGATAGTTGGTTTATGATGTCACACCATTATTCTATAAACTTAGTGATAGATTCGTCATCATCTTGTCTAATGGCATAGAGGTCTATGATAGTGATATTACATGAAATATTGATCAAGAAATGTTATAATAATAATTTCACAAGATGGGTAAAGGAAAATAATGAGTTTTTTTGGGTGCCATTGTACCATTCTAACGTAGTTACAAATAATGACATGGGAAATGTATGTGTAAAGCATAAGGTCCTGATCATGGGTAATAAGGTAACATAAGTGTCTAAAATCACAAATCTGTTTTTTTTGGGTCCTCTTTGCTATTGAAATTAAATAATTTTTTAATTCCCAATGAGGAGGATAAGGATTTATGGGGATGGATGGATTGATAGGTTCATTACATATTTTTTCATATGAGAATGTGGTTTTGGATCCCAAGGTAGTGGCTTCAAGGTTATCCATTCTACTCAATAACACTTATAAGGGATCATTAGATGGATGGGGTTATGAAGTTGAAGGATGAGATTGTGATGCATAAGAGGTGGATGGGTTATGTTGTTGATAATTTTGATATGTTTGAGGATGTGTGGGTGTTGGTGGAAGCGGTTGATAAGGGGGTGTAATTGAAGTGTTGAGATAGATATTTTTATTGAGAAATGGGGATGTGGTAATATTGGTTAGATTGATCTGGGTTGTTGATTGATGAGGACATTTGATTGGTTTTCTATGGGATGAGTTGGGATGTAAGTAATAGGTGGTTGGGATACTTGAGTTGGTTGAGTGGGAAGTATGTAGTGATAAGAACCTCAAGGAGGAGGTTGATGGGTTTGAGTTGATTCAGATGGATGGGGTTGTGAAGTGATCACATTGGCATGGACATGGGAAGTGGAAATAAGGGGTAGAATCTTATTATGTTGTTTTAATATAGAAGGTGGCAAGTGTGATTCTTGAGATGATTGGATAGGAGCACAAGTGATGGTGGTAGATGATGAGGTGATGGGGATAGAAGAAGTGATAATAGTGTTAACATGAGGAAAATTAGGGGGATGAGGACCACCAATTGAGTGGTTTGGTGATTATGAGAAATAAAATAAAAGGATTTATTAGGATCGAGCTCAAGTTGGGCCCTAGCCATTTCAATCATAGCTCTAGGAAAGAAAATGACAAGTTGTGATGTGAGGACTTACGTAGATTCAAGATTGGATTGGTAGTCATAAAATATTTTCAAAGGTGGTCCATCAATGCAGAGATTTATGGTCTTGCAAAGGATATAGTCATGAAGGGAAACTATATTAGCATCAAGAATCTCCTAGAATTTTGCACACCCACGACGGATGAGACGAGGCTGAACCATCGATAGAGGTAACGAGAAGGGGGTGTTATTGGTCGAGGAGGAATAGATTGATGAGAAACAAAGGGGTTAGTTTTTACATGAATGTTAGGTTGGATCAATTTAATTTCTTGAAGAGGGGGAATGGAAACAATTGGTTGAGTAACTATAGAAGAGGTGACCAAAGGAATGGAGGTAAGGATGGAAAGTGTAGAAGTTTGTTGGGAGGTAATAGTGGAAATAAGAATGTTGTTTGATGACATATTTTTTTCCATTTGTCTTGCTTGAGATCATGTAATAACTGACATGAAACAAATAATAAAAAAATATAATGATTTTTAATTACATAAAACAAGTCATGCAATAGAACTTTGATTATCTTGATTATTAAAGATGTGAAAAGAAATGAAAAATGGGCTTCAAGGGAACCTAGGAAATGGAAATATATGGATGGTTTAAGGTATTTTTGGTTGGAATATTTAATATACCTGAAGGTACATGAGGCAATAATTTGTGGTGGTTACTGGTACAGGGCTTAGTATTAGGGCCTACCCCCTCACTTCATGGTCCCACAACGATAAGGGAGTCAGATGCTTAGCCAATACGCTCATAGATAAAAAAATTGTAATGTGGATAGATTACCACGATGAATTTCATATTGGGTGATTAAATCCCTATAGTTCCACCTAGTAGGAGATGTTTCAATGTGTAAATTAGTTTGTGAGTTTGGATGTGTGTGATGGAGTGTATGAAATGAGTTAAAACCTTTAGTTAAACTATATTTCCAATCAGATATGAGGAGTTATTTTTAGATCCAAACATAGATGTGATATTCGATTAATGGAGAAAAAAAGGAAGAAATGTGCTAAAACAAAGAGATGGGGAATAAAAAAAGGAACACCTGGATAATTCTTTTCCTTTTTATCTAAATTTTTAAGCAAGCAAGAAAAAATCCAAGTAATGTGATCCAACACAAGAAACCAAAATGACGCTCCTACCTGTGAGGTTAATATTAAATGGACCAAAGAAGATGAAAATGAAAGATAAATAATAAGAATCACCAAGAAAGGGTGGGTCCCCTTTGAAGTGCTGGAATTTTGAATAAATTCTCTCATAGCACTAAAGAAAATAATTATCTCCAAACATACGAGGGTTTTAGGTACCTCGAGATGGGATGACGATGTGTATGGGTGCAAAATGGGAGATCCTTCTCCATGATGAGTTAAGTGACCTATGAATCAAGATAAATCAACATGAAAATTAATTAGTAGATTTATGGGTGGGTTTCTAAAAAAGTCAGTCCGAGAAGTGGAAACCTTCTAAGATGGATGTCAACCCACATTTTGATAAGATAAGTAATTTTTTTATAAATAGGATGTAGCAGAGTCCGAACCAAAAAAAAACTAAAATGCAATAAAAGTGATAAGATTCATATCTAATCTAACAATATTAAACCAAACTTGTTTGGGTTTATGGTGACTCAAGGCTCTGAGGATCATTCAATGGTGACTATATTAGATCAATTAGAACATCGATAGAAAATATAGATTTGAAGAATCTAGAGCAAGATCTAGAACTCGATGATGAACCGAGATGAAATGGCAAGAACATGTCACAAAATTATGGATCTGTATCTAACAAAGAGGATGAAAGAAAATTATTAAATCGTTGGAAAGTTTAACAAAGATAGATCTTGTCAATGGAGACTAATTGTATTCGGCGATGACTAGATGTTGATAGAATAGATCTAAGATGCCATAAATGTAGAATGATAAGATTTAAGGGTTGGGTGACTATGGAAACATAAATATGATGAATGGGGATTTAAATGGTAGAAAGGAAAACTAAATGGAAGTGGATCGATGGAGACTGTGGCTAATCTATTTTTGGAAAAAATGAATGGGTTGAAAAAAATACCCACAGTAAAAAAATGAAGGCTTCAGAATGGTTGAGACAGAGAGCTCTTGATGACAAATAAACCTACACAAGATGTGAAGATGATAGTTTTGAATGAAGATCCAAATATGAAATGTTTAAGTAAGACCTCCAATTTCTAAGATTTGGCTCAATATCTTCAAAGGTGACTCCAAGAGACTGATGGTAGTTGTAAGGACAAAAAAAAATTAAGATCACAAGAAGGCTTGAAGACTCTAAAACTACATCCTGTGAAAAGGAGTGCAATGGCAACTTTATAGGATCAATGGAGAAATAGATGGGTTACCGCCGATTTCGGGGATCCATCCATTTGGGCAATGGAATGGTGACGACTTCGAGACAAAAGCCCATAAAAGGTGAGATTATGGTTTTAAAGGGTTGTGAAAATTAGGATAACTTAAGATGAGTAAATGGGTAGGTGGATGGTGGATAACATTAAATAAAGGCCATGGAGAGGTGAAATTCTTAAATGTTTGCCCGTAAAGGATAAAATAGAAGATTTAAGAAGGGGAAATAAATTATATGGGTGTTTATAATTAACAAAACATGATTAGGGATGAATAAAAAATGATGGGAAACAATGACAGGTGTGATAAATTAAATTTAGGAGGGAAGAAAGGAATTAAAAAGGGAAAAGAGGTATGTATGAAAAAGACAACATATAGCGAATGTGGGGTAAGGGGTAGTGATACAAAAAATTAGTGTCTATAGCTATACTATTCACTCTTATTCATTTGTAATTCATATTCACTCTATTACTTAGCAATTCTTTCCACATCATAACACATTTTAACAACCAAAAATATATATTAAATTAACCATTCCAACAATGCATATAGAATCTAACAGACTAAACAACTATTGATAAGTGTAAATCACAATCATCACATAGTTTATTAATGCACATCAATAGAAAGTATAATACCACACACACACACACACACACACACACACACACATATATATATCATCAAAATCATAGTTCCAAACTACAATCACTCAAGGGAAATTCCCATGCATCAATACATCGCTATCACTATATACACTCATGGGAGCTCTCGAACTCAAAGCTTCACCGCTAACTCTATACCACTGATCAAATCCTATATATTCCTCAAGATGGCTATGTAATATGGAAACCTTCCTTGTCTTCTCTACATATCATCCCTATAGCTCCATATATCATGAAAATACATCATGAGTTAGGCCTCCTCTTCCTACAGCCTCTCTCACTCATTATGTATCTGCATGAGCATCATCATGCTTTCTCAACAAAAATATGCACATGTATTTCACTATTTACACCAGCTCAAACAAATGGGCATGTTCACCCACAATCATGTGTACCCTCTCTATAATCCCTCCTCCCACAATCACATATGGGGGAATGTTCCAAGACAATTTTGTATGGAGGTATATATAATTATTATCTAATAGGCATCACCTATAACCACACAAAAAATATTAGTTTCTACACATCTTTGTATCCATAAACTATATCAATCAATCAACAAAAAACTAATAACAACAAACAATACTTACACTCCACTCATGTCACTTCTATATAATCTACCTCAGGGGAAGGTTCCTAGCCCTTCACTCTTCTAATTGCAGGCTCACGTACCATATATACAAATACTAAAAAATAACAACACCCATGAATGTGTCACCCGCCATTGACTATGTTTTTGAGTTCACCTCACATCATCAACTTGTATAGGCCCTATTACTAGATCTACTTCATCCGGTCTTGAGCGCACTAGCTACAATCCTATAGGTCCTTACCTCAACCCTAGTCACCTTATGGCCCTCGTAAAAAACAATATATATGGATCTGAAGTAACATCCTAGGCCATGCCTAACTTTCTAGAAACTTTCTCACCCTGGAACAACTCTGCTACCCATGGGAAATGATCCTCTAACCACATAGTGTGTCATTCGTGACCGCACCTCAACATAGTCCTCTATCCATCCTCCATAGTCTCTATACGGTCTCCATATAGTGGCCATTGGGCTCATATGATCTATCATTGACCTAATATTATTGTATCCATCCTCCTACTATGGGTACCCACCCACCTCATCGTAAATATCTCTTTATGATGCAAATCAGCCCATGGCCCTTTGAAAAACCTCAATATAGCTATATACTCATATGCCCACACATGTAATAAAGTAGTAGCTCCTAATCCACCTTTGTGATCCTCTTGAGTAAATTTTTACAATTCTTTGTATAAATGGGCCACCACACACCAGTCCCATGCATATTTAGTACCGTTTTCCTCTATATTGTGATAAATATCATGTATCCTGTATAAAATCCCAACTCCTACACCCTCCACAACCAATGACAAAGATAAAACCACTATAATAAATTTATGCAATCACGGAACCCCATATATCAAAATCATATCCTAGTTAATATATATCTCAACCTAAACTTGATACCTTATTAAATATCATCGCACTTCCCTCATCGATTATGAGCATCTAATATGACCATGATTTGTACTCTATCTCCAATAATAGGAAACCACAATATCCTATATACATCCTCTAATGTCATTATCATCTCACCTATCAACAACCAATGTGTACAAGCATTTACACACCATCTCTTACACAAAGTAGTCAATAAAGGAATATTATGGGGTATCTCCCCAATCTCGTAATGTGACGCAAGCCGACATGGTGCAATATCTCCCACTCATCATCTATCAACTATAACCAAGAAACGAACTCAAGTGAAAAACACTCTGAAACTTTGTGGAGTGTATATATCTCTATGTAACACAACAAACCAACAAAACTATAGTATTAGCATGCCAAATATACTTCAAATAGCCTCCAATTAATCAAAATACACTCATTTCACAAAACAATGCCAAAACCTTGCCTTTGGACAATAACACCCAGATGTAGGTCACTAAAGACCTAGAAGCATGTCACTAACACCAAAAACTATGTGTTAGTGTCCCAAAGGAAAGAAATTCGAGTATTCTTCCATCTTAGTAAAAATTCCTAATTCTAAAAAAATTTAACATTTACAAAAACTAGTAAAAACAATCATATTTGACAAAAAATTCCATATTTGGTCACACATACCAACTCCTCGGTTGTTTTCATAGCCATGAACACTACTACCCTCTCAAATCTCATCTAACTACTTGCTCTAACATGTGGCATCATCATAGCTCAGAGATCTAAATTTCAACCACTCTTGGTACAAATGAAATTACTATTCACTTTTTCCATATTACTATATATAGTAATTCAAATTTACCCTATACTATAGTTACTACTTGCCACCATTCTTACAACTAATACACGACACACGTTTGGACCATGTTTTGAGCCTCATTACTCTATTTTACTCTCCATTTATTCCATATGGATCATGGTCTCTTTTAGCTCCATACTATATAATTTTCACCATTCCAAATTCAAATCTGGCACATGTACTAATAGAGATATACTTAGAATTTGTCAATATTATTACCTCTCCTATACTATCTCTCATTTACTCTAATAAATTTTTACAACCTTACTTTCTGATCAATGCTCATTTATCCACCATTCACCCTTTTCATCGAAATGGGGCATATAATAAGAATAATCTTATAACCCCTTTCAGGACACAACACAATTAATCGACACTCGTAATACATTACTATCACAATTTTCTTTGATCCCATTCAAGCATAATTAAAAGTATTTTATACGACAATAAATACTTGTTATTTCAAATATATTCCCCAAATGACCTAATCTAGGGGTGATGAAAAACCTCTCTGTGGGTAATTTTCTAAATACATCTTATTCAATAAAATACTATCACTTAAATCAATCGATCAATACAATGATCAAAGTTATTATCACTCCCAGATGACCTAACTTGGAAGTCAGATTACATCACCATTACTTCTAGATGACCTAGCTTGGAATCCAACTAACAATATTCAAACCAAAAACTTGTTAATTTAAGAGTGGGGAAAATGAGACATCATTTATTTTCCCATACTACTCCTATATGGGTTCTTTAATCAGGAAAAAAATAAGTTACAATAAGAACTAAACAGGTAACAAATTTAGTCCTTATCCATCTACAATTGTTAAACCTTTTGGGAAGCATCATTGAAGGAGAGAAATACATTTTTCTCTCCCCAACACTCTTCTTCTGGTAGCAAGATGACAAAATCCTCTAATTATGAAAAAATTGGGTTAGGAATTGATCACTGCCTACCCCCTCTATCACATTTGACAAAAAATCCAACATCTCCAACAACATCACAACTATTTCTATAAGATACTCTTTACAATAGTTTTCTATCTCCTCTTATAGCATGTGGGAAAAAACAATTGATCCATGGTTCACAACGCTACTGAGCTTCTATATTCTATGTGCACTCTGCAATATGGATTCTTCGAGACTCTATATAGGTATGTTCCTTACTTCCTTTACACTAATTGAATTTCATTCAAACAACATAAAGGGGGGGATGTAGAAAAAAATCACGCACATATTACTATTTTACTATGCCATTGGTATGTTGTTATATGCATGAATATTAAGTAAGAAAAGTATTCACTAGTGAAACTATATCTTATCCATCTACGTATTTGATTGATTTTTACTATAACTCTCTTCTATATCTATGATTTCGTATCCACTTCTGGTCAGGTCACAAGGATCCTTGTCTATCTATCTTTTCACATATGTCGTTATTTATCTTAGTACACTAGCACCAAGGTGTTTATGTCCATTCTGGGCACTTCTATCTTGTTTATTATTTTTACACATTTTGACATTTTTGGTCAGCATTTTCATTTTTCTTATCCTTATCCCATATTCATAGTTAGCCTTTTATGTCACTAGTGTCGAAATTCAAAAAAGGTACTCATATATAGACACAAAATACACACTATTATTCTCGTTGGCAATTCAAAAAGGGCTATCATATCTACATACTATCACTACTATCAAAAGGGACAATATTTTATACTCCTAAAGTGTAGGATAAAATAAAAGGGAGGTTGTGGGAGCCAAGAGTGTACAATGTCATTCCATGTAAAATAGATGTTGAAGAAAATCAAGAAGCTTTATAAGTCCCCAATCGAAGAAATAAGGAAACGATGAGTCATAGGTGTTAAATAGGTCATATAAAATCCTCATCTTATATTTCTAGACTCCTCATGGTATATGATGGCTCTATTAGGATTCTTATAGACATTTCTCATCCATATAAATCATGGTGTTAAGGGGGAACATGAATGGTTTGAAATATGAAACTATAGGAGTGATGTGATGATATCAAGGTGTGTTCAATGTGTTTTTAAGGTCTCCAAGTTGTTTTAGAATTGGTTCAGGTACTATCATGTTCCAAGGTTGCTTGATTCATGAATAATAAATTCATTTTGTATGATGACTTGATTAAACCATCATAGGCAGGGTGTAATGTTGCATTCTAGGTATGTTTGTGTCTTTTCTAATCCTATATGATAAGTCTAAGTGCTTGATTAATGTTGTGAGATGTATCTTGTATGATCATACATGATGGAGGTAGTATGGATATGTTTAAGTAATGTTAGGAATGTAAAGACCAAAAGGTGAATTTTACAGTTGATAAGCAAGTTTTTAAGTTAATGTATGGATGTTTGGAGTGCTGTAGTGTTGTCTCAAACAATATTATGGAATGTCAAGATGATGTTACAAGATATATAGGCATTGAATAAATATTTTAACCTTGTGGAAATATAAAGGAGAGTATACAAAGGCATAATAAGATGAGGTATGATTTTATCCTTGAAGTGGTGGTATAGTATTAAGGTGAAGCATGTATTGTTTTTGGATGTGCATGAAGATTCATGATGTTATGTATGGGTGTATGAATTTAGGGGAAGCTTGACTACTTATTACCCTTAGGAGGTGAAGCTATAAGAGTTGCAATACAAGTATGTCTAAAATATGCATCATGAAAAGGTACAATATACTATGGCAAGTTATAAGGGAGAGTTACAGGTGTTTGAAGACTTCATTAAACAGAGAGAGATGATATTGATCATCAAGAAAGTGTCTAAGGTGTAGAGAAGGACCAATCTAGTAGAGTTATTGGTCATTGTAGAAATATTGAAAGAGGGATAAAGTCATGATCTCAATCAGCTATGATAGCATGAAAATAAGGCAAAAACACTAAAAAGTTGTTTCAGGATTAAGGTAAGCGATATGACCTATCTCCATCACATTTGGACAAGGTATGTATTCTTTTGATTACATGAAATGTTGGATTATGTTGGTTTGTTAACGAGAGGGAGTAATAAGATGATGTTCTATGTCCTTAGCATCCTCTTGTATCAAGGAGAATATTGGAAAAATTGGTCTAATGGGATGATTTAGGGATTTTGGTCTGTCATCACCAATCCGGCACTATGATAATTCTTCACAGAACTCCTCGTGCTATGATTATTTACTAATGCATGAGAATTTAGTTTGGTGGATGTAATCTGAAGCAAAACAACAACCGAACACAAGAATACCATTGACTATGATAAGACAGAATGACGACAAATCTGAAATATCAAAATAAATTATAATATTAACATGAAAGCTATTACATAATCTCACCCATGAGATACTTCAACAAGACTATGGGAGAAACTTTACAATTACACCTCTTGATGGCTTCTTCAACACACCTTTAAGCGATGGCTTCCTTCGCACACTTCCTACAATATTTCTCACTACTTCTTTCTATGCTAAATGAGGGGGTGGCCTCTCTATTTATAGAACTTCCGGAGCTTATCCATCCTATGTCTAAGATAGGATAAGAAATCCACTCGACGAATCATATTCCATACCTTAACTCTTATCTCGTACATGTAAGCTTATCTCGTTAAGATAAGATAAACGTTATCATTTTACATGGGTTCCACATTTTTAGAATTTTTACAAATAAAATACACAAAATATTTATGACCTCACTCCTTGTCCTTATTACCAATATAATATTTCTAATTCCTAATCATGTAAACCCTACTTCTCTAATTACCAGACTTTGACATTTTAACATTACCGGACCACTTACGACAAATATTTACTTTTTACAACATTCCTATTGTACTTTGACTGTTACCGTACTCCACATTATTGGCGGCACCGTACTGACGGCGCCGTTATCTTCTATCAGATGCTACTACTAATTACACTTAACAACATCCTATTCCTAATACATATATTAATGAAATAGAAATTTTGGAGGAAAATTTTAGTGTCGACATCTTCCCCCTTCCTAGCTTCTACTCCGTCCTCGGAGTAGACTATTTTGGTGCTTGGAAAATCTTCAACTTGTCGTGGTTGACCCATTTCGTAATGGGAGTGCCATCCAATTCCTCCAGTCGGTACGTACCATTTTCATGCATAGCTACTATTTTGTAGGGCCCCATCCATTTTGGAAGAAATTTTCTCTGTCTTCTTTTTTTGTATCTGGAATCATATACTAGGACCAAGTCATTCACATGAAATGGAGACCATCGGATCTTTTGATCAAAGTATTCCTTCTGCTTCATTTTCTTCTTATGGCTTGTATCCTTTTCTATTTCCCTCATTTCCTCTAGCAAATGAAGATGTACCAACCTTTCTTTTACTGAATCACTTTCATCCATCCTTTCATTTTTCATAACTCTCACAGTGGGAATATCAAACTCAATAGGAAGAACTGGATCAATGCCATAGGCCAACTGAAATGGGGAGTATCTTGTTGCTGAATTTGATGTTGCCCTATATGCCCACAATGCTGCATGAATCCTTTTATCCCATTTATGTACCTACAAGGTTGCATCTTTGCTAGAATTTGACACAAAGACAAAATTTGTTCGCTCCACCTGTCCATTTGTGCTTAGCTTGTATGTTGTTGCCTTCCTGTGCTTGATAGAAAACTTATTGACTAGGGCTTCTACCACCTCATTAATGAAGTGGCTTCCTTGATCTATTACAATTTCTAATGGACAACCAAATCTGGTGACAATGCGTTCATATATTAACCTTGTCACTTCATCCATGGAAGTTGTTTTCAATGGCCTAGCTTCAACCCACTTGGTTAAATAATCTATGGCAACTACAATATACTTATTTTGACGTGATGTAGTTGGAAGTGGACCTAAAATGTCTATTCCCCATTTTTCAAAGGGACCAAGGGGAAGAATAGGACATAATGGAGCTGATGAAGTCTTATAGTTACCATGTGTTTGAAAAATATCACATGTCTTACAATAATTATAACAATCTTTAAAAAGAGTGGGCCAGTGATAACCTGCATCCAAGATCCTTCTTGCTGTAAGTTGTCTAGAGAAGTGCCCTCCACATGTACCATTGTGGAATTCTTCTAGCAGCTCCTTTCCTTGATCACGTCCAATCGCCCTCTTGATCTGTCCATCGTGTCCTATTCGAAATAATGCTCCATGCAGAATAGAATATGGACGACTGGCTTGAGTAATCTTTCTCTTAGTCTTTGCATTAGCACCATCAGGAAACTTGAATTCATTCAGATAATTCCAAATATCTATGTATTCACTAGGGATTGTGTCAAGGGAGAACAATGCTGCATCGGGAAAATCATCATCATCACAAGATGATCCTAAACCATCATAGGCTCGAGAGAGTGCATCTGCATTGACATGCTTCTTTCCTAGCCTATCTATAATATCAAATTCAAATTCTTGTAGCAAAATTATCCATCTTTCTATCCTCCCTGATGGGTTAGGCTTATTGACAATATATTTCAGAGCTTGATGATCCGTTACAACTATAAATTTCGCCCTAAGCAAGTAATTTCTAAACTTCTTTACAAAGCAAAAATGATAGCAGAGCCTCTTTTTCATTCGCCATGTATAGTTTACCTCAGCATCGCTCATTTGTTCTGCCTCCCAAAGTAAATTGGATGTCCATTCCCATTTTCATCCTTTTGGCTCAAAGTACAACCTAGTGCCGCATCCGAGGCATCAATGTACACAATGAATGGCTTGCTCCAACTGGATTCTTCAAAACAGTGAAGACACCAGGGCTTCCTTCAGTTGTCCAAAAGCTTCATGCGCCTTGTTTCTTGGTTCATAAGCAACATCCTTCTTCAAGAACTGGGTTAGTGGCTGTGTAATCTTTGAGAAATTCTTGATGAACCTTCTATAGTAACCCACATGGCCTAAAAACGATCTCAACTTACTTCTATTCATAGGAAATGGTAAATCTTTGATTTTTGAAACTTTATCAGGATCAGTACCAATACCATCTCTGGATACAACATGCCATAACAAAACGCCTTTAGAACATCCAAAGACACACTTTGTAGGGTTTAGTGAGGCTTGTGCTTAATCTAACCTTTGAAATGTTGTCTCCATCTAGTGCAGGTGGTCCAACTTGCTCCCATAGATGCAAAAATCATCCAGAAATACTCTGATGAAGGTCCCAATGTAGGGTTCGAACACCCTATTCATCAAGCGTTGGAATGTTGCTGGAGCATTACACAACCCAAAAGGCATAACTCTATAAGCAAACGTTCCCCAAGGAGTGGTGAACGTGGTCTTGATTGATCTTTTCTCGCTATACGAACTTGGTTGTAGCCGCATTATATCCATCAAAGAAAACTATAGCACTCGGCCGCCTACTTCGCCCAAGATCCGATCTCGAAAATGGAAGAGGGTAATGATCCTTCTTTGTTGCCTTATTGAGCTTCCTGTAATCAACACAAATGCGTAGCTTCCCATTCTTTTTTATTGAGATCACAATGGGAGAAACCCATTCTGAATTCTCCACAGCAAATATGAATCCTGCATCAAGCAACTTATCTATTTCTTCTTTTACAGTCTTGGAAAAATTAGGATTCATTCTATATGGCATTTGCTTTATAGGCTTAGCACCATTTACCAGCTCAATACGTTGTTCTACCCAACTTACTTGATGGAGTTCCTTGTAATCAAAAGTGAATAGGTGTATGTACCTTTGAAAGAGCTAGAGGTAGGATTCCTTCTCACTCTCCATCACAAAGATCACCAATCTTTATTTGTTGGAGACGATCATCAACTTCGAGATAATTTTATGGGGTCATGAGTTGGTGTGATCGGCAGGATATCCATGACTGAAACATCCACCTCACTTTCTTCATCTTCAGTGTCCACTTCACTGGTACTAGAGTAATCAGAGGATGTCCAATCATCAGTTTCATCACTTGAATCCACAGGTTCTACTTTATGATGTCGAGGGATCACATTTATCTTCACCCTCTCTCTACCACGTCCAAGTGTCATGAAACCTTCATTCCAGTAGTTTCTTGCATGAACTCTCCTTAGCCATGGTCTTCCCAGCAGCATTGGGTACGCAACAGTACCATTTTTCATCACCTGAAAGTCTACCACACATACAACACCCATAACAGATATTGCCACATTTGAAACTACACCTTCTGGTTTAGTTTTTCCCTTATTTAATGACCTTAACATAAGTGTTGAAGGGCGATCAATTTTTAAACCCAACATATTCATTACAGACTCGGTCATTACATTAACTGCAGCACCTCCATCAACTAAGACATCATGAATTGAAATACCATTACATAATACCTCAGCTTGTGGAGCATAGGGATCTGCCTCTGCCTCCAAAACAGGGACCTCAACCTCCTTCCTTCTTCGAGCATTGAGTCCACCTCGTAACTCCCGCCTCTTCTCAGAAGACATAGCCAAGAGTTGTCCATATGTAATATTTGCATGCCTTTTGGACAGATCTTCCAAGATGGAGTATGGTCCTTGCCCCTGTGAAATCAGAAAATCCTGCACACCCAACTTTCTTCTCCTATGTTTCTTACTAGTTTCTTCTTTCATCTTCTTAGGATCATTTCCATCTTGATTATTTTTTTCTTTCTTTCTTTTTGTTACAAACACATCTACTTCATTATTTCTACTCTTATCTACTACATCAAAAGAATTCACAGGTGCTTTTCCTTTATCATTATCTCCCTTACCAGATGTAGAAGCTCTATCTGGACAATTATACTTATAATGACCCTTTTTATAACAACCATAACAAACAACTTCAGAAATATTTCTCTTTGGACCTCTATCTCCTCCCTGAGAACTAAATTCCTTTCCTTGAAGAAGATTAATAGTTAACTGACCCATCTTTTTGAGCAGATCTTCATACTCAGTAGATGTATTAGGAGAAATATTTGTGCTCACCGGGAGTGGTTGTGGATTCAGGACCAAAGGTGCTGGTGTAGGCTCTACTTTAGCAACAATTTCTTTGGGCTCCTCTTCCATGCTTTCTTCTTGCCTTCTTGCAATCTCCTTTGCTTGTTCAATGGTAGCTGGGCGGTCATACTTCACTCATTGTCTAATCTCTGGCTTCATCCCAAGAATGAAGTGCTTACAGAGGAGATTATCCACGCCATTCATCAACCCATCCGCTAGTCCTTCCTTCCGGATCTGGGCATCGAGCTTCCTCCTTAGCTCTAGAACACGAGCATGATAATCCCTTATCTTCTCCTTCTCTCCTTGGGATAGCTTTGTGATCTCGATCATGAGATCTGCATATTTTTGTTGTTCACCAAATTCTTCAAGAAAACTTTCAGTTAATAAATCCCATGAATTTTTCACATTATCACCTAGTGTTTCAAACCACCTAAGTCTTTGAACCATCCAAAAAGGTAGGAAAAAATTCATTCCATTGTTCCCTTCTTATAAGGCCATTACAAATACAAGATCATTTAAACTCTTGAATGAAAGAAGAAGCATCTTTATTAGATTGAGCTGAAAAAACAGGAATCTTTCCCATTTTCAAAAGTAACCACCGTGAAATACCAACCCAAAAGTACAATTAACAAGACTTATGTGCACAAATAATTGGAATCACTATACTAGAAAGTGACTTTACACCTTTCTACAGTAAAATAGAAATGACCACGGTAAACTATGGTAAAACTTGACTTACTACGGTAAAAACTGACTTTACTGTGGTAAACACTATTCACGGTAAAAAGTGAAGTTACTGCGGTAAATACTATTCACGGTAAAAAGTGACTTTACTGCGGTAATTACTATTCCCAGCAAAAAGGACTTTACCAGGGTAACTACTATTCATGGCAAAAATGACTTTAACATGGTAACTACTATTCACGGTAAAAATGACTTTACCATGGTAACTACTATGCACAGTAAAAACAAGGTTACCCTCCAATTAATTTTTGCCTAAGTGGGAATATCTCTCCAGAAAATCCACCAACGAGGAATGGTCCTGCAATGGAACCAAAATGTCATCACCAATCCGGCACTATGATAATTCTTCACCGGGAACTCCTCGTGCTATGATTATTTACTAATGCACAGACTTTAGTTTGGTGGATGTAATCTGGAAGCAAAACAACAACCGAACACAAGAATACCATTGACTATGATAAGACAGAATGACGACAAATCTGAAATATCAAAATAAATTATAATATTAACATGAAATCATATACAATCTCACCCATGAGATACTTCAATAAGACTATGGGAGAAAATTTACAATTACACCTCTTGATGGCTTCTTCAACACACCTTTAGCGATGGCTTCCTTCGCACACTTCCTACAATATTTCTCACTACTTCTTTCTATGCTAAATGAGGGGGTGGCCTCTCTATTTATAGAACTTCCAGCTTATCCATCCTATCTCTAAGATAGGATAAGAAATCCACTACGACGAATCATATTCCATACCTTAACTCTTATCTGTACATGTAAGCTTATACGTTAAGATAAGATAAACCTTATCATTTTACATGGGTTCCACATTTTTAGACTTTTTACAAATAAAATACACAAAATATTTATGACCTCACTCCTTGTCCTTATTACCAATATAATATTTCTAATTCCTAATCATGTAGACCCTACTTCTCTAATTACCCAAACTTTGACATTTTAACATTACCGGACTACTTACGATAAATATTTACTTTTACAACATTCCTATTGTACTTTGACTGTTACCGTACTCCACATTATTGGTGGCATCGTCGACGGCACCATTATCTTCTATCAGACGCTACTACTAATTACACTTAACAACATCCTATTCCTAATACATATATTAATGAAATAGAAATTTTGGAGGAAAATTTTAGTGTCGATGTGTCCTAAAAGGTGTGACTAGTCTACATATAATAGAGTCAAATATATTTTTGGGTATCTTTAGCTATGATAGGTTTGAGGAGTTAGGAATTATTTTTTCACTTAGAATCGGGTATGTATCATGTGTTTGGTATAATATTCTTCTTCCTAGGGGAGTTACGGACATGATGAAGTCAAAACAGAGTCAAAAGAAGGATGATGGGACTCGTACTGTTTGATGTTTTTTTGGTTAATGTTTCTAGCCAAAAATTTTACTAATATGTTGTTGAAGGTGGAGACTATGTGTTATAGCTATGTGCTTTGTCATTAATGTAAAAATGGGGAGAAGTATTAGGTTATTTTCCATCAATGACAAAGGGGGAGATTGTTGACATGTGTGCTAGTGTTTTCATTGATGTAAAAGGTGCAAGTAAATTAATGATAAATAATGATGACATGGAGTGTAAGATGAAGTTTTTATTGATGATGACATGAAAAAAATTAGTTTCATGGTTGCAAGAATAAAGAAGTTGAGAGTTACTTGGCCAAGTAGGCCTAATCATGAGGTCTATTCATTATAGGTGATGCTTCATGAAGGATAAAAATTCATGGAGATTTTGAAACATTGTAGAGGCATGGAGAGCATGTTGGGATTGTATTAAAAACTCATATAGGTCTCTAAAATTATTTACATGGCGAGAACAAAGTTTGTAGGTCTTCATCTAGATGTAGTCCTGGGTGCTTGATAGCCTAATGGAGTATGAAAATTAATTATAGAGGTATGTGGGACCATGATGGAATACAAAGGTGTGAGACATATTGTCTCAAGGATGTTAGGACATTTTGAAGAGATTTGAAGAAAATGTATGGTATTTATCTACTCTGTATAGGTATAAAATAGACTTACTTCTATGACCAACTAGGAAAGTCATGGTGGTTGAGAAGATGCAAAGATAATTAGGATCAAATGAGTATTTAGGAAGTTGAGAGAGGTTTTCCTAAAGATGTGGGAAAATTTACGGTGTTCTATGTTGAGGATTTTACATGTTTTTGAGGTTTTTATCCCTACCGAGATCAAGAACTTGATTTTCCTAGCTCGATGTTGTATAGATGAAGTGGCTAAATGTAAACACCTAAACATAGCTACATATATTTAACACTATATATTTCCCTTTTTATCCTATTTTTCTATCATTTAATTATAATTAGTATCTTTCTCTCTAATTAGCTAACACTCTCCTTCATCTTGGTCAATTTACGATACTTCATTAATCTCCCTTCATTTCGCATGCAAATTAACACTACGTTTTAAGTTACAATATTATTATATTTAATTATTTAATCAACCAATATTGATTAATTAATCCTCTAAACAATAATTTACCCTCTTATTGGGTCATTCCCCCTTCGATCCTTCAAAATCCATCAACTTCTCTCCAATTGGATTTTACAAGCCTAACTTGGTCTATTAATCAATCTAATTAATTAATTTAAATCAAACCAAACTCACTTAAGTTGGAAAATATAATTAACTTTCCCTAATCATACTTAATCAATTTTTATGCAAGGGCATCCTATCTAAAGTGTAACTAAGACTTGTTGTCATCAATTTTTATTTATTAGTGACTTTGTAAGGTCTTGGAAGTCTATAAGAGTGTATTAGGAGTGTTGGATTGGTCCAAGTCTTCTTCAAATTTCAAAACTACCTTTTCCCTCCAAAAGTGCAAGAATTTAAAAGGAACGATAACCAGATCATACCAAGCCAAAAACTCAAATGCTAATCAAACACCACAATAAATAAGATGAAAGCAATTTACCGAATAACTTTACTAAAACCTTTGCAAATAAATGAGTAGCAATATAATATATTATTATGGAACTCAATGAATTGCAATGAGAATGGGCCTTGCTTATATATGTAAGGAATAAAAATCTAATAACTAGTTGAGGTTGTAGATCAAGCCATAAATCAAGGAAATAACTAGTCAAGAACATAGATTTAAGAGAGATCTAGACTTCAAGGATCTAGTCAATGCCATAGATCAAGGAAAGAAATATTCAATACCATAGATCAAGGAATTAATTATACATACAAACTAGATAATATCCTCCTAATATCTAAATAAATAAATAAAAATATCCACACACATAAGTGGGTGAGGATAAATACAATAAAGGTAAATAAAGTACATAGGTGAACATGAGATAAGGTAAATACCTACTCTAACACCCCCTAAAGTGAAGCTAGGGGCCAAAATAGAAGTATCATGTCCACAATATGAGTCTCAACAACTAGGCCTAATGAGGTACTCATGTACAATAAATGGGAAAATAGGGACACCGCAAGATACCTAAAACCATTAACAACAAAGTAGAGAGAGAGAAAATCCGATGCAACGCATCCCAAAAGCTTGGCTACAAAAATCATACAATCTTTGAAGAAGTTTGGTGTGTATGTGGTGCGAATCCATTGCTTGATCATAAAACTCAAAAACAACTAACACTGGGCTTCACTAGAATAGGTCCATACAAGGAGAGTGTCAATGGAGTGATGTCAAAAGTGCAAAATACACAAATCATAATTTGATCAAATGCTGCAAATAGGTGTGCCATGATCCAAAAACAATAACCAAAGAAACAAGGAAAGGACACAAAATACAGAGTGTCACGATCTAATAAAATCTGAGGTATCAAGGCAAGGACACAAAATCTAGAGTGTCACGATCCAAGAAAAGCCAAGGTAAAAAGGCAAGGATAAAAAACTGAAGAAAAACATAATTGAATCAACTACTAAAAATAGGCGTGTCACAATTGAAGAACAATAACCAAAGCAAAAAGGTAAGGACACAAAATCCAGAGTGTCATGATCCAAGAAAAGCCAAGGTAACAAGGTAAGGACATAAAAATTGATGAAGCGGGATCAACACCACACCCTCCCATACTCCTAAATGGGTGGAGTCACACTACAAATATATATGAATTGTCAAAATAACCACTCGAACACCGACAAAATAACACTAGAATTCACCAGAATAGATCACCCACAAGAGAGAATGTCAACATGCCAATTTTTTTGAAAATACAGATACAAAATCTCTAAAAAAAATAAGAGAGATACACTACACCTACTAAAGAAAAATGCTCAAAACAAGGAGCATTACAATGTAGAAGATATAGAAAGTTGGAGCAAGAGGCTGAAAGGTGGAGGAGCCACACTTATAGAGTCCTCTCAAAAAATTCCTATGTCACCACCATGAGTGATCATATACCCACCCCAAATCAACACAGATGGATGAAGAAGATGTTTGCATATGACTTGGTGTAAAATGCACAATGGCTGTATGTAAAGGAACATCAGAATGTGTGTCAGGTTGATCATTTATGAGGTTTCTCAAGCCTAAGTGAAGGTGCAAAACTTATGTATTACTCATGATCTTCAGAAAGAGTCTAGCGAACAAACATAGGAGCTCTGTCAATGTGTGATCCAAATGAAGTACATGCTCAAAACCAATGTCATGGCGAGAATTCCACTTAACATGTGGAATAGGGGAAATAGTACCCTATGAATATTTTCCAATACCTCCACTAGTGAAACCCATATAATGAGCATGTGAGAACCGAATGTAGTGGTATGCTTCTCAAAAGAGTCATGCATGTGAGCAGAAGTAGGATACACAACATGTGTAAGTGTAAAATGCACAAACCTTAAGAACACATGCGATACAAGCCTAATAGGATTAGGAGCATTAGGAGTGGAAGTAGGCTCAAAAATTGATAGATCAAGGTTAGTGGGTACAAGAGAAATAGCTGCAAGTTTAATAGGATCATGGATATGAATGTCCACAATATGATGGCGATGTTCCGGGAAAGCAAGTTTTTACCGCAGGAGTGTGTTATTGTATCCTTATCGTGAATAAGTGCTTCAGAAGAGAATTTCACTTCTTAAGCAATTTTTTTTTCCAAAACTTTTACAATATCCTCCTAAAGTTCATACACTTGAATAAAATCATATAATTCTTAATCCATGATATATATAAGAATGTAACTCCCAAAAATTTAGGATGTCAGGATCAACAAAAATTGCATCCACAAGTGATTACAACACCCCTCCATATTTGGCACTTTATAATGAGTGTGTGCTAAAATATGGTACTTTTAAAATTATATTTTGATTCTCAAAATCAATATTTCTAATGGAAAGAGCACAAAAAAACAAGAACTTTTGCAAAAAAAGGGCACTCAAAAATGAGTTGCTGATCAAAAGCTACAAGGTTTACAAGTTTATGTTGTCATATTTATTATAGTTACCACTAGAACAAAATAAAATGCTCTTGCCTTCACCACACAAATAAAATGAAAGGGGCTGGAGTTAAGAATCTACTAATAGGAATCACAATCTTTAATCTCTCATATGAACATACCATATGACCAAGGGCTAAGGATTTCAATGGGATTTTGCACAACTTACTATTTTGGGCTCTGCATCGCTTGTTTTCGAGAAATTCACATAAAACTTCTATTTATGGTAAAAATTACTATTTTCTAGATTGTGTTGAAAATGACCTTTGCTGCCCAAAATAGCAGTCTGTATATTTTCCCAAAATAGCAAAATGTGCACCCATGCTAAAAAAGGAAAGAAATGTCTTTCCTGAAACTCCCCAATTCACACCAATCAAGAATGCTATAAAACAACAGAAAAAAACCCAACACGGATATCAAAAAACTGCAACAAACCCATAAATTTATTTTCTTGGTTTTGGAACCAGTCTACATCTCTACAATAAAAAAACTAAAAAAATGGCGCCTCCACGCAGAAATAGAATACAAAAAAATCCCGAATATATGAATATACAAAAATATTATTTGCAAAATAAAACTTACGGGCGGATGTCAATAATAATCTCTTTCTATGATACCATTAAAGGAATGATAACTAGATCATACCAAGCCAAGAAATCAAATGCTAATCAAACCCCATGATCAATAAGATGAAATCAAATTGCGAATAACTTTACCAAAACCTTTGCAAAAAAATGAGAAACAATATCATATATTATTATGGAACTCAATGAATTACAATGAGAATGGGACTTATATAGGCAAGGAATAATAATCTAAGAACCAGTCAAGGTCATAGATCAAGCCATAAATCAAGGAAAGAACTAGTCAAGACCATAGATTTAGGAAAGAACTAGACATCAAGGATCTAGTCAATACCATAGATCAAGGAAAGAACTATACCTAACAACTAGATAATATCCCCCTAATATCTAAATAAATAAAATATATAGCCTCACACTAATTGGGTGAGGATAAATACAATAAAGGTAAATAAAGTACCTAGGTGAACATGAGCTAAAGTAAATACCTACTCTAATATAATTTGGATTTTATGGCTATTTTTGGTATGAATTAGGAATCTCAAGGTGTCATGTAGGTCTCGTATGGGTTTTAAGTCATGAAAATAAGTTGTAGTAGGATCTAGGAGTCAATATAAGTGAATGGATCTTGGAGTCATCATTTTAAGCTATGATGTTGTCTTAAGGGACTTGAAAGGTCACAAGACCAAAGAAGTTTGAAAGGTCACAATATGAATAGTAACTATAATGCAAATATTATAAATATCACTCTTGTAACTTATTATATCATCATTCGAATGATCAAACCATGAGAAATGAATTTGAATATGTTTAAGGAGAGATTCATGTGTATTGAAGGTTTAGTGATAGTTTTCATGGTTAAGTAATGTAATGGGAAAGGAAACTTGCGTAAGCATATGAAAGAGAGACTATATTGGTAATATATTCTATATGGGATGTTTTTCATTTATCTTAGTTTAGTTTTATGAACTTTTTCAAGGAGTCAAGGTTGTATATATAGTGTACTTAGCTTTAACATTCATTGTGAGGGGGTTATTTCAGAGTGAGGATAAAATTGTGAGGTAAGTTCCTATTTGGAAGGCTTACAAAGGAGTTGAGAGAGAAAAATTCATCAAATATATACCTTTCCTTTCACTTAAGTTCTTATAAGACCAAGAGGGAAGTTATTTATGATAAAATATGCTCTGTATCAAGAAATAAGGTTGTTGTGTGTGTAGAAGGCGTGATGAAGATTTAATCCATCTAAGTGTCATTATTTTTTAACTAGAGAATTCCCAAGTATGGTAATAAACACATGTGTTTTTCTCTAAATTCTATTATTACGAGTGGTCTGTGGAAGAAGGATAGTTACATCTTGTGAAGGAAGGTGTTTCTTGACAATCAAGCTCTGTGTGCGGGGTTGAGAAAGTTGAAACTTTTCCAAGCCTTCAAAGGGAGGTTCTTGTGTTAGGAAAATTCAATTATAATAAAGATTATTCCCTTTAATCCTTGATTAAATTTATTTTTGTGTTTAAAATATGACCTTCTCTATTTTAGGTTAAGACAACCATTGTATACTATCAAAACATGAGGTTACAAAAGGAAGGAGTTATTTCCTAGAAATATTTACATTTTAATGGTCCATAAAGGTTAGTACGAGGCTTTATTGTGCATACGGGAATGAACGATACTAAAAACAATTAAGAAACATAGAAAATTGTCTTTCCATGCTAACATGGACCAAGGGACCCTCTAATTAGGGTTTGGGAAGAAAATTTTGATTTTCTTGAAAACCAACCAATGAAAACTCTTGAAATTTCAGAAAATCCTCTATTTTAAGGTGACTGGGGATTTCAAAGAAATTAAAGAAAATCATTTAACCACAAAGGATATTTATTTGATGGTTTTCATTATAATTTTGATAGATCTATTGGAGGAAGGGTAGTGCTAAAATAGGTACAAAATTTCTTGAAGAGAAACCCGGGATCTTTGGGAAGGTTAACGAGAGGCTAATGTGTAATAGATAAGCCATATAAAAGATTGAGAATTTTCTTGTATTAGTGGTTATGACTGAAATAGATGGATAATAAGGATACAAAGACTATAATAGGTATAGAAGGACATGAAAAGAGTCTAAAATTAATTTGACTGGAAGCATAATAGGTCTTGGAATAGAAACAAAAGAGTGAAAGAGATTAATTTTAAAGCTATAAGCCTATGACAAGTCTAGGTGCCATTAAAATAGGATTTTGAGAAGAAAGATTGAGAATTTTGTTGATAAGGAGAGAACATCAAGTACATTGGAAGACTTGAAAAAGGAGGAAGACTTGTATGAACAATGTTCCTATTGAAAACATTTGATGGATCAATTATCAACCCTAAATTATTAACCTAAGGAGAAAGGAGGAAAATTGAGTCTAGGATTATGAAAACCAAGGAGAGATATCCAATTTTGGAGGTAAAGGAGACAATATTTTGAGTTTGTGATCAAATCTAAAATTTTAATTTATTTGGATTTGGTAAGTCTCTACATCAAATGCTAAGTCTATATAGCACTTTCTAATCCCAAAAGTTCTTTTATCTCACATTCATGGGGATCAAATTTTCTCCCATTTGGAAAACTATATAAATAATCTTACCCCCTCCCTTAATTTTTACACCCCATGTCCTTGGTAAGAAATTATCATAAGATAAGATCATTTCCCAATTGATAAAGCTTATTGATATAACAAGCCCCTTTTCCATCTTATACTTGGCAAGAGTAAGAGGATAACAAAAATGGCAATTAAGACATATTGCTGAGATATCTTCCTCTTCCTTGGATAAATCCTTTCGATCAAACATGGATACATACGGAACACAAAAGGAGATGTCTATAATAAAAATCACATCAAAAACATCAAAATATGACTAAGCATTTTATGTTTTTAATGTTAGATGCATTAGATTAGCTTCTCCTTTTTATGGCTTTTATTGATGTTAATTATTAATTGTTTTATTTATTGGATCTACTTAGTGTTAGGTCTTGTTAATTAATTTATCTTCTTTATCATGTATATGTATGGCACACTGGTGGGATTCCCCTTTGTCTCACACACATCTAGTTTATGTTGAGTTTTTCTATTTTCACAATAACACTCTCTTTTTGTATATTTTGATTTAACTAATGGTTATTAGAATTTTGTGTTGTGTTATCATGTGTTAATTGATTATTATAGGAGGAAAGGAGGTGAGGTGATGAAAATTTAGAGATCAACATTAAAAAAAAAAACATATTTTGGAGAAATTTTTAAAAACTACCGTATTTTTTAAGAGACACATACTTGCTGCATTAGTAAATGGGCTTGCCTACATTTATGTTACTATTCATGCATTTTCCTGAAAGTACACATGCTACTATTTTACAAGTTTGTTTCTATGTTGGCCTTCACGTGCTACCACTCGAAACTTTGCACTAGCATTCTCGGAATTGTGCTAGTGTTCGTGTATTTTTTTCTATTTTTCTACGTGTAGAGACTTCATGCACTACCATTTCCTTGCATGTGCTAGTGTCTCTTTTCATGTACACATTTATGTTTACACGTTAGTGTCAAATCTTCCTTTGTCTGTGCATTCTATCGTGTATTTATGCTTGTTTGTGATTGTGCTAGCTATCCACACCCTAAAGCATCACTACTTCACGTGCTTGTGTATTTTTGGCTCAAAATTTGAGATTTATAGAATCTAATTTTTGGATTCCTTACTATTTTACGAGGTTTTACTAACTTCTAACTTACATTTTTTGTGTAAAAAAACATTTTTGGGGTTAAAACACTTGAGAATATTTGATTAAATTTTTTTTATTTCCATTTCATTAAAGTGGTATTAAATGTCATGTATTCTCTTATCTTGCGCTTTAGAGCGACCTTGAGAATCAAAAACAACTTTTGATCCTCATTCTAACATTTGGTTTATGTGGATTTAAAACTTGTCATTTTAAAAGTAAAAGTGTGAAGGAATTTAATTTTTTTAATTACGTTTTCCCATTTTCTAACTTTTTAGATTCAAATTTGTGTATGCTCTTCTCTTCCACTTTCAAGTGACCTTCAGAATCAAAAGTAACCATGATTCTATTTTTACATGGAAAAAATACTAACCACTTGGATGTAGAACCAAATCGCTTTCCAAAGGTCAAAGGATGAAAAAAATCTAACTAAACTGTGTACATGTTGCCAAAGACGTGCAAAACCACATTAAGATCAAAGAGTAAAACCACACCATTCATTCACACTTTATTTATAGGTGTGAATGAGAAGGGTACAACCCAATCACTTTAACTATGGGAAGTATCTTGGCATAATCCATAAAATTCATTGTGAGGATAACCACAGGAACCTTAAAGTAGTCAACACATTGAGGGAACTGGTTGAAAAAATGAGAAGTTCCCCTCTAACTTATTGACTAGAAATTTCTATGAGGAGTTCTAAATGTTGTCCGTATGAGGCCTCTTTCATTAATTTGATTGTGGGGTAATGGTACTTTTTCTAGGATTTATTCTAGTTTAGCATACCTATCTTATACAAGTTATTAGTGAGTGTTGAGAACAAAATCCTAGGGAGCCATTTGGCATTGGGGACAACTTGAACATATCCAAAATCATGTTTCAAAGAGCTATTACAAAGAAATACTTTCTTGAATTCATAACCTTATTTTTGAATAAGAAGAGATTCCATCAAAGTTGCACCTCATATATATTTCATCATGAATCATACTTACCCAAACTTCCTTAAAGTTAAAACCTTGTTGTTTGAATAAGGTGAAAGCGTGCAAAAGTTACACCAAGTACTTTTCATCACCAATTATACATTGCTTTGTTTTTTTAGAATTATTTAGTCAAACGAGAACACCAAGAAGTGTTGCCAAAATTGTGTCCATCACTTTTACACCCATTTAAATCAGATTTTATTTAATAACTTGATTTAAGTGTTGAAATTGTTTTGATATGTATTCATATTTTGGTGGTATTCTTAAACCAACATTGGGAGATTTCACCACTAGGGTTGTTTCCTCTCAACATTGTTATACTTCTCTCATTGTACCAATCCCTTTTCGATACTTACATATTGTTTCTATGAAACTTGATCTAGGTATTAGCATTGTATTGTTACATTTCTCACATTATATTGACCCATTTTGAGTGCTTAGACCTTGTTTTCATGAAAAATTGGTTGAGTGATGATAGTGTGTCATTACACTGTTCACTTTGGCTTAGATATTTGTAGATATTCCTTAGTTGTATATCCTATATACTTAGATATTTATAAATCTAGAATTTTTATACTGCCCATTTCATCCTAGATTCCTTTTTATTTCAAATATCCATGCAAGGCACATTTTATGTCATGACACCTCAAACTAGGGCAGGTCATAGGAAGCATGCTTCTAATCCCTTTATAAATCCTATGTTTTCCTCTTTTGAGGAGGAAAACAAGATATTTTACCACGCAGTTCTACCGAGTAGGAGAGACCTAAAAATACCTTTACAAACACCTCTGCTCATATAGAAAACTACTTATTTCAAAACAAGGACCAAGTCTTGTTACGTCTTGTAGAGTTAGGGGCTAGATTTCCCTCTGATTTTGATCCTACTTTCCTTCCTCATATGATTGGAATGAAGATTAGAAATCCTTGTCCACCTACCAGAAGAATTAGGACATTCCAAAGTGCAATTGAGAATCTATGTCGGTCATCCTACGGGTCATGGTGATAACATAGATGTTTCTCCCACAAGTACCCATCATCATATACCCTTTATTAGGATGGATCACAAAGATAAGATAGAAGATGAAATCCCCCTACATGAGGAAGATGAGCACGAGTCTCACAATGAGGATGTTACTACGTAATGAAAAATGTAAGCCCTTAATCGAGAAGATATTAAAGTTATCTTCTCATCTCTATCAAGACACTGGTGAACCTCCTAACACTGAAAAACCTAGGGTCACTTATATTGAAAACTATGGAGGTGAATCCTCCAAATATAACTACACATATAGATCGGCCATGTTGCCATGTGGCCAAAATTTCAACTAATAATGGAGGACTATTAAATATGCCCTCATCGGTCTACAAAAAAATAACCAATGGCGTAGTAAGAAATATTAGTTCGAAGAGAAATTCCCTTACCCCTTTGATAGGGAAATGTTGTTTACACCTTTCCTACTAAGTTATGATTTCCTTAAATTCAAAAAATATAAGCGAAAATGTGATCCTCACGACCACATTAAATACTTCTTAAATGTCATTCTAAGAAGTAGCATGAAACAATAATTACCTCATTCGCTTATTAATCAAGAGTCTTAGAGGCCAATCACTTGAATTGTTTCTCCATCTCCCTAAAGGGTCCATCACTACTTTTTCAAATTTAGCTAAGAATTTTTTCACCAATTTCCATTAAACATGGAAAATGATGTCACTATGATATACCTTTGTAATGAAAAACAATCGAATAATGAAATATGTGTTGGTTGTTTACAATGAAGGTGAGGGTTAGCTAGCTACTTCCCTTACTCTATTCTAGAGAAACAAATTATCATTATTTTTATACCTAACCTCCACCCTAAGATAGTCTTCCAATTTTAGATGCATTTTTGGCACATTTTAAGATGTCATAGAAAAAGGTAGTCAAATTAAGAAATCCTTACTCACTAAAGGGTTTTGAAATCATTTCAAAGAGAAAAGTACAACTCGAAACCTAATGAAAAATCCAAAATATTTAACAAGATTATCGTGTTCAAGTTCATGCTACACACATATGCATGAATTTGAAAAACTTCATTCAAGATCTCCTAAATCGACGAGACATTAAAGTTTATGGACAAGTATCCTCTAAAACATCTAAAAATAGTTGAAAATTTACAAGGAACCATTACCTAAGAATAAAAAATATAGAAAAGAATATGGATCAAGGTCAATCCTCTCAAAGAAAAAGTACTAATCATATTGTTGGTCAAAATTTGAGTCCCTTTGATTCTCTTATTGGCTATGTCCATCCCATTGACACCAGCATCCATACCATCGGAATCGAATCTCAAGAGTGTGTTGTTAAATCATTATGTAATTTTTTTACTAGCCCAATATCCCCTCTTTCTACTCCTTTGGATGATCATTACAATCTCAAAGGAAACCTTGAGAATACAACCACAAAGATTTCTATCTTAGACCTTCTCAAGATATGTATTGTTCATAAGGATATCCTTTATAAGGACCTTTAGGATTCAAGAGTTCCTTATGACATTCCCACTTCTCACTTCAAAGCCTCGGTCTCGTAAATCACTCCATCTAAACATATCATTGTTATACAAAATTATATTCCATTAGATAATAAAGCATATAGTTTTCTCTTGTACATAGAAGTGATCATTATTCATAAAAATATCAAAAGGGTGTTTTTGGAGAACAAATTTGGTATCAAAATTTACATGGTTAAACTGGTAAATAATTGGAACAAACTACGATGATCTATATCTTGATGTGATCACTATTAAGGCATATGAAAATACAAAGTGACAGTCATTAGGAACCATTACTCTACCTATGGAATTTGGGCCTATCACATAAGATACAAGATTCCATATCATTGACTTGGACCTTCCCTACAATATTCTCCTTTTTACCCATGGATCCATATCATGCAAGATTTTCCATCCACCTTCCATTAGTGTACCAAGATCCATAATCAAGGAAAATAACTTACCATTCATGGTGACCCACAACCATTTTCTCATTGCAGAGCATTAGTTGGTTATTATTAGGTACTTATGAATGTGCTTCTACTAATTTTTTTTTTTACTTAAAATCATAAGCCCTCACCTCTCACATAGATGAAGATACACTTCAACCACATGAAGATAGTATTTCCACCTCCATTTCCCCATTTATTTCATGAGAAATGAAAATACTTTATACCAGTTGTGGAGAATATGACCTTCAACAAGATTTTCTTGTGTCTAATATTTCATTATCTCCTAAAAGACAACGTGGGCCTAAATTCGACCAAAAATAGATAAAGCACATGTCCCTCTTGAAAAATGTACCAGTGATGGTCTCTTATCTAATGAAATATTGGATAGTACTTACACATCTCAATCTCATGATGAAAGGATGGCCTCCTGTTATCAATCCATTGACTATTTCATTCCTACCAAGATGTTGTATTCCATGGGATATGAAGGTTATGGATGCAGCATAAATGAACAAGGCCTATGAGAGGATATTTTGGTGCATGAGAATATGGAAAGGTATAATATTAGTATTAAACATTATGGGTCCCCTCTTATAAAATTCGATGCCGCCTCTTCGAATGTGAGGATAGTTCTTTTGGTTATGATAGAAAAAGAAAGTCCTTATGTAGTCTTTATGAATACCTTGATTCCATGAACACATTTTATGACGTATATTATAAATTTATCCCCTCAACCCCTCTATCTCTGAAATAAACCTTATTCATTCATCCCTCATTTATTTGGATGAATAATGACACATATCAATTGATCTTTTTGTGAACAAGGAACCTATATTAGAAATCACGAGAATTCGTGATGATATTCTTGTTGGAGATCATAATAAAAGTTTTTGTTTTGAATTTGATACCTATGCTTAATTTGGTGAAAAGGATGAGTTTTGTGGAAAAAAATACAAAAGGAGGTTCAAATACCTTTAAATAATCCCAATAACAAGAAATAAAAATCCTATAGTGAGAATCACTTTGGGACGCTCACAGATAAAAATACGTAAATTTTAGGGTAGATAATACCGTTAACCATCACACCGATGAACATATTATGAAGACACCTTTAGAGGAAGAGATCAATATCCCTCATGATCCTACATGTATGGAATATGGTTCTAAACTACTAGTTGAGGAAACTATTGATGTCAACCTTGATATAGAAGAGGATCCTAAAATCATCAAACTTGGGGCTTCACATTCGGGAAAGGAGTAGAAATATTTGAATAAACTCCTTAGATAATTGATGGACATATTTACTTGGTCTTATGCATACATGACATGCTTAAATCCTTCTTTATTAGTGCAAAATATAGTCGTGCATGAATCTGAGAAGCCTATCAAATAAAATCTAAGAAATATGCATATGCACATTACCATTTTTGTCAAAGAAGAGATAGAAAAATTATTAGTTAGTTTTATTATACCTAACACTATTTATAGTAGATCTCTAATATAGTACCTTTTCAACGAAAACCAAAAGGCATAAGAATTTTCACATATTCAAGGAGATCAATAAAGTGTGTCCTAAGGATGACTTTCCTCTTCCAAACATCGACATGATCATCAATTCAACTACTTGTAACAAAATGTTATCCCTCATGGATGGAATTTTGGGCTATTATCAAATTAAGATTGCAAAAGAGGTCCAATACACAAAAAAATCACTACCTCATGAGGAAAATTTTGTTATCAAGTGATTCCTTTCATCCTCAAGAATGCAAGTGCAACAAATTAACGGGTTATAAATATCATCTCCCATAAAATGTTGCATGATTTGGTAGAAGACTATGTTGAGGATATCCTTAGAAAATATAATACTAGAGTAGAGCATCTAGAGATAGCACATCGTATCTTTCAATGTTTAAGGGATTATAAATTCAGTCTCAATCCAAAGAAGTGTATCTTCGGTGTGATCTCATGAAATCTACTACACTTTATAGTTTCTAGAAGATGAATTGAATTAGACCCGACAAAGGTCACTGCTTATTACATAATTTCCTCCTACTAAGCACCTCAAGAAGTTACACAACTTACATGGCTAGATTCAAACTATTTGTCAATTCATCTCTAAGCTCACAGATAAATGTAATTCCTTCACTCATATTCATAAGAAAGATGTTTATTTTCACTTGGGACCTGATTTCAAACAAGAATTTTCCTTACTCAAGGAGTATCTATCTAACCCACTTGTTCTTATACCACATACCCTAGGTGAAATACTTTTGCTATATATTTTAGCCACTCAATTTTATATCATGATGCTCTTAGCTCATATGATTTAAATCACAAAGAGATAGCCTTTTATTACCTTAGCTACACATTGATCTCCTACGATATCAATTATCTACAAATTGAGAAAACATGCTTCGTTGTTGTTGTTTCCTTTCAAAAAAATCTGTCATTATCTCCTAAATAATAAAACCAAGATAATATATAAATTTCCCCCATTCAAATACCTTTTATCTAAACTAAAACTTCCGGGAGGATGGCAAATTGGATCATATTTCTTATTTAATTTCACATTGATTATGTCAATGAAAAATAGTCGAGGACAATTGTTGGTTGATCAACTAGCTAAAGCTCCTCTACTAGGAATAGAATCACTAAGTTTGGATCTGTCATATGCTTGAGTCATATATATTGAATAATCTTCCACATGGAAGATATACTTCGATGGATCATTTACATTTAATGGCTTGGGGGTAGGTGTTGTTACTATCACCCTAACTGGTGATTTTATCCCTCAAGATTTTAGACTTGGCTTCCCATGTACAAACAATATTGTTGAGTATGAAGCTCTCATTGCAGGATTGAAAGTCACTATAAGATGGAATATAAAACAAGTTAAGGTTATAGGTGACTCCCAGTTGATCATCAAATAGGTTAATGATGAGTATAAGGTCAAGGATGAGAATCTCATTCCCTATAAACAGATGGTGGACACCCTGAAGGAATACTTTGTTCAAATCACCTTTCAATAGGTCTAAAGAACACATAATCAATCGCTGAATGTTATGGCTAACATTGGATATTTTCTATGATTATCCTTGGATACTAGGGAATTTCAATTCCTTATTGATCTTCTAACAATACCAGCCCATGACATGCTAGAATCATGTTTGGTATGTGAATTTTTGGTCCCTTACCCACTTGCTACATTTACATCTTTAATTAATTACAAGATGTTACCTTCCCTCCCAACATCTCCCACTCCCAAAAAAAGAACCCTTATCTAACAAATAAAAAGTTATACCCTACTTGAAGGTACTCTATCATTGAGCCTATTTGAGATCGTATTACGTTGTCAAAATTTGGAAGATGTTATCCAAGAAATCAAAGAGGTGTACGAAGGAATATGTGGTGCTCATACTAAAGGCATGGTCCTCGCAAAGAAGTTCTACGCATCATATACTATTGGCCTACTATGGAGACATATTGTTGTCAGTATGTAAATAAATGTATTCTATGTCAAAACATGGTAATCTCATACATGCTCTATCACAATATTTGCAACCTATTACTATTTTGTGTCAATTTTCAAAATGGGGCCTCGATCTCATAGAGAGAATCACACCAACTTCCTCTGATGGCCATAAGCACATTATCACTACCACTGAATACTTTACCAAATGGGTGGAGGTTGTTCCTCTCACCTTTGTCACTGGTGTTCAGATATCCAAGTTCATCATGAATCATATCATTTTCTGTTATGGAATCCCTTCTATCATTAAATATGATAATGGAAAATGGTTCAAGAACAAACACTTGATAGCATTGTGTTGATTCTTTAAAATTTTCTAGAAATGGTTAACTCACTATTACCCTCAAGGTAATGGACAAGTTGAGGCCATCAACAAAACTCTTTTTGGATCATAGAGAAAATGATTGGTAAAACCGGCGGTAATTAGCATCTTCAAATCTATCTTTCCCTCTAGACCTACAAAACTTCTATCCAAACACCTATAGGTGTAAATACATAGTCCCTTGTATTTTTCACTAAATCCATTATACCCCTTGAGATAGAGCTTCCCTCTTTGTGGAAATATTTGAGAGAATATTTGGATAATGATGAGGATTGTAGAGTGGCTAAGCTAGTAGAAATGGAACTACTTGATAAGAAATGCATCCATGCCTTGGATCATCTCAAAATGTATCAAAATCAAGTTCACAAGAGCTACAATAAGCATATCACCCATTGTAAATTTGAGTTTGGAGACTTTGTTCTTAAGGAGAATCAATTCAATACCACCAAATAGTGTGGAAAGAAAGGTAAGTTTAAGCCTAATTGGTTAGGGCCATATATTGTGGTCACAAAATTTGGTTCTAGTGCTTATAAGATTTCCTATCTTGATGGTGATGAACTTTGGGAACCTATGAATACCATGCATCTCAAGTGTTTCTATTCCTAAGCATGGTTACCAATCATAAAATTAAAAATCAAAAAGTAAAGAGAAATAATTTCGTCCAAGTGTGAAAACCACACAATTGTGGCACTTTTGACAAGTCCTTTGGTGAAAACTAGTTTCCATCACCATTGGAGGATTTGTTATTCACAAGAACCTCATCTTTAG
Organism: Taxus wallichiana var. yunnanensis; assembly: GCA_018340775.1. Classification (NCBI taxonomy): domain Eukaryota; kingdom Viridiplantae; phylum Streptophyta; class Pinopsida; order Cupressales; family Taxaceae; genus Taxus; species Taxus wallichiana. The sequence goes on along the minus strand of CM031236.1, from coordinate 268,693,871 downwards.
GGCATGGTCACTTTTACTAGCCTCCCATTCATCATTTATGTGTTATACTATCGAACCTTTCCCTTTTGTCCTTAATCTAGTTGATCCTCTTTTTGTATATATGTGTGGGACTTTTCCTTACATATTCTCACCTATCACTGGAGGCATCTTAGAGGTTGGTTATTCTTATACATAGTTTCAAGAAAATTTCAAAAATCCAAAAACATTCACAAAACCCTTGAAAAATTCTAAAAATTGAAAAGTTACGAAATCCAAAAATAGTGAAAAACTCAAATAAACTAAACATTAGAAACTATACCTCAAAACATCTTACTTCAGTGTTTTCTTGTTCCAATGCACAACATGAAGATCATATTGATCTACCTTCATTAAAAAATATTATTTGCTTGATATGTCTATCTTTCCTTGCACATATCTTTTCTCGGGAAGTTTCATAGTGCATGCTACTTTTGATAGGACTTATATGTCCTTTGTCTACTCCCTTGCATGTATCTATGTTTGGGGCATCATTTTAACACATGTCTTGAACACTTGGGAACTAAATTTGGATAATAAATATTGGTACAACTTTCTTTTGCATTTCTTATTTAAATTTATATATACCTATTATCTTATTTCTTGGTCTTTTTGTTTACTTTCTTGTATTGCATTGCTTTATGTATTTTTCTTTGAGTCAGTTCTTTAGCATAGAAAAGTATTATTATTATGGATTTTCATGTCATTTTACCATTTTTTTGTATGCTTATATCAAATAAATAGCCACTTCTAAGCCAAGATGGTACTTCAACTACATCATGATTTTCCCGTTCCCCACCTTTCGATATTCACTTTCTTGTATATAATATGGGGTAGTAAGGATCATTTTCTTCCACACACCCTCTCTCGTTTCTTCCACACAAATAATCCTAGGATTTATTTATATTTCTAATCAATAACTTTTAAAAATGTCAACCCAATCCAAGTTTGAATCCCTTATGTCACCGTGACACCTTTTTCTTCTAATAATATATGTTAGAAAAAACATACCTTGTAATCAACAATAATGACCTTGTGAAATTTTGAAAAAATAGCTCATACTAGTATTATGTAGGGATTATTGATTATTTCTCCTCCTTTTATTCATATTTGGTATATCACCTTCTATCTCACTATTCGATGGTATTTTCTACCATTGTGGTCTATTCTTTTCTTCTTTTTGAGTGTTAATCAACCTATTCGATCACCCCATTGATACTCAAGGGCATACCCCATTCAACTAATTTTTCTTCTACCATTTAAAATTTTAATCTTCTATAATTATATAATATCTTTGAAGTGGCATCACTCCCACTACACCACATCAAAGAGGAGAAAATGTAGACATCTAAATATAGCTACACAATTTTAACACTATAAATTTCCCTTCTTATCCTATTTTCTATCATTTGGTTATAATTAGCACTTTATCGCTAATTTGATAACATTCTTCTCCATCTTGGTCAACTACCAACACTTCATTGATTAACTATTCTCCCCTTCATTCTAGATGCAAATTAACACTACTTTGTTAGTTATAATACTATTTAATTTAATTAATTAATTGACTAATATTTATTAATTAATCCTTTAAATGATATTTTTCCTCTTATTTGGGTCATTACCCTCTCCGATCCTTCAGAATCCATCAACTTCTCTTCAATTGGATTTTATAAACTTAACTTGGTCTATTAATCAATCTAATTAATTAATTTAAATCACACCCAACTCACTTAAGTTGGAAAATCTAATTAACTTTCCCTAATCATACTTAACCAATGCTAAGTCTATTTATCACTTTCTAATCCTAAAATTTCTTTTATCCCACATTCATGAGGATGATAGTTTCTCCAATTTGGAAAACTATATAGATAATCTTACCCCCTGCCTTACATTGTTACACCCCATGTCCTTGGTAAGACATTAGCATAAGATAAGATAATTTACCAAGTGAAAAGCTCATTGATCTAGGAAGCCTTTTTCCATCTTCTACTTGGCAAGAGTAGTAAGAGGATAACCAAAAATGGAAATTAAGCCATATTGGTGAGACCTCTTCCTCTTCCTTGGAGAAATCCTTTGATCACATGTGGCTATGTACGGCTCACCAAAGGAGGTGTCTACAATCCAAATCCCATCAAAAACATCAAAGGATGGCTTAGCATTTCATGTTTTTAATGTTAGATGCATTAGATTAGCTTCTCCTTTTAATGGATTTATCTTGATGTTAATGATTAATTAGCTTAGTTATTGGATCTACTTGGTGTTAGATCTTGTTAATTAATTTATCTTATTTATCATGCATACACTAAGCATAAAGATGACACAAAAATAACAAAGTGTTATGGAAAGAGGAGAGGATGCAAAAAGTATGTGCTTAAGGATAGGAAGAAGAAGAAATTAAGTGTGTGGAGGTGTGCGCAACATAGTGGAACATGTTAGCATGTAAAGGCTCATGCACATGCCTACATGATATTCAATACTTATCCAATATTTGGGATGCAGCTAAGAATAGAAAAATCAAGTTGGTATGGCGCACTAGTAAGGTCTATAAACAGAAAAATCAAATGCGAGACTAGGAAAAAGATGACACACGAGACACTTTATTTATAGGAATTAAAACATGTTAAAGCAATATATTTGTATATCTATCTATAGTTGAGGAAAGTTGTAAAAACATGCAAGGTTAAGAATAACAAACATATTATTAGGAAAACACATGCAAGTGGTGAAGAGAAAGTCCCCAACATGTATAAATAGGTGATGTACTCTTGTATTTAGTACTACTTATGACGTGAGCTTGAGTTTGTAGATGTGAGTCAATGTTGAAGTCTTTAACTAAGTTTTTATGTATGGATGGTCCAACATAAGGATGTAATCGCACTATGAATGTTATCAACATGTTTATTATGTTACGAGTTTGGTTTACAATGGATAATTGTGTTTGGGTAGAAAATATTACCATGTTTGAATATGGAATATTTTGAATTTGAGTGTTATTGATCATTTTATATGTTGATAAAGCTTCCTTATTATATGTGTGTTCAATTCATTATGCTATGTTTTATCTTCTTACATGTAGGATTATGATGAGTATACATGTCTAACATCTCGATAAATGAAAAAGGAAGGACTCGATGGCTACGCACACTTTGGATGAGTGTTCAAACTTTGTCTAGATAAAGTGATAACATGCCTAGCTAAGGAAGAAAATTTGGGAAGGATGGCATTGGTCCAAGTGGAAGCAATACAATGAGAGGATAGATAGTGCATGTACAATGATGCATGAGAGAGGGTGGTTGAAGAATCACTAAGACCGAGGGGAATGATGACAAGAAATAGTGATGATAACCCTGTAGAAGGTGAGGGACCATAGGATCATGTCTTTCCAAGTATTTGGGAAGAATATTAGAGAAACCCCTTTGACATCAAACAAGAACGAGTCTAAGGATAGAGTAATAACCATGGGAATTCATATGACCAAGTCTCGACCACCTATCCCATGCATAAGGTGTTTATAATCTAGAAGTTTTTTTAAGATCATCATAGTGAAGGTGCTTGGGGAGGAAATAAAGTATCACAATGTTGGATAGGAGATATATGAATGCACATATTGGTATCATCTCAAGAGGCTTAGCAAATTAAGGACACATCTATGGAAATGCAATATGTACCCATGTTTGGATAGATTTTTTTAGATCCATTTGGTAGATGCGTCATCCGGAAGAAGTAGTGATGCACCACCCATCGCAAGTAGCACTATTGGTAGATCTATAGGAAACATGATTGTTGTGCGGTTTATCACCATGCATGAGGACATAAAGAAATTATTCAACAAGACCCTAGGTCATGGTGGGAGGTTTGGGACATATAGGTTAGCCACCACATGGAGGTAATGTAACATTCCCATTTTATGACTTTAGAAACAAGGGAAAATGTTTTTACACAATTTTCTCTGTTCTAAATAAAACATAATTTAGAACACACATTCCATGCCAATCAATCTCATAACAAATAACCATATGCAGCTGTAAATGACTTGGTGAATTACCGATCTCTCATTACATGACTTAGTCTCTAACCGATCTCTCATGTTTGTCTTTAAGTATTGAATACTTTTATGTATACTACGTATACTTGGTTTTCTTACCCTAATCTGGGTACTGAGTGACTTTTTAAAGAACCTATCTGAATATTTGTTACCAATATTCATCTAAAATCACGTTCCTTAAACTAGGTGACATAGGAAAATGCAACCAGCAGTTTGCGATACTTTGGCCAAATATTTTCAACATATTGTTCATATTACTATTCCTAGATGACATATTCGTTAAATCATAATACATCCTTCACCTCAATCTTATGTTATCTAGAATGGTCTTCACTGACTTATGTGAGTCCACTTGCCTAAGGTTTGACCCTAACCCAAGTTAGCGGCATAATTTGTTATAGGGAGACACTCATGATGACTTAGGGTATATGGGCATACTCAACTGACCTAAGTTGATTGAATGTTCCTAGGTACCATGAGTCATAGAAAGCTACTTACTATTCTAATTCATATAAATATATTGACCTAGAGAGAAACTAAGTTTAATTCCAGATGTGTGTATATTTCTATGAACTAATGCGGAAGGGTGTTACAACATGTCAACTACAACATTATATCCTTGTGAAGACCTTAGTCTTCATGAAGGTATAGTTCTGTAGTTGGCGTGTGCCAACATCCGACAAAACTACTTCATCATGATGTACATACCCCTAGGAGGTCATTAACTTATAATTAATTTTGGATTAATATTCAAATTATGGAAACCTTGCCAAACCCTAAATCCAACACCCCTTAAGTTCTTCATCCATATTTGATTTAATTAATATTAAATAACTTCATTAACTCATGATTGCTTTTATGTTTATTATCTTTGACTTGCTGAGCAATTATCCAAAAATAGAACAACATACATCGTAAGGTTAAATTAATGTAACTCAACTATTCAAATAAGGTATAACAAACCACACAGTTTAACTAGAGTAGACTTCATAGAAAATGAAGTCTGAATGATTAACGATCATAAACACCATTCTTTTACTTTACATTCTTTTGAGAGAGGAAGAGTCTTCCTCTCTACATGGTTATGTGTTAGGGTTTATCATACCCTTTATATATTTCACACTTTCTATAGTTTAATTTTATATTCAATATACATCCCATTATCATAATATATTATTTAGATAAATAACGCCATCTTATGCAACTTAATAAGTTGCTTTCAAGTAAGAGAGATTGAACTATTTCTCTTCATCCAACTTATCAAATGACAACAAAAATAAGAATACAAACAGATATGCCAAATATCAACAAGATAGTATTCCAACTTCCTTCATAAAATGTACAAGAGAAATTACACAACAATTCGAAGTAAACCTCCAACCTTTTCAATTCATCATGATAAAATACACAATTTACAAGACTATGCATCTCAAACAAACTGCATGTCAATCAATACTAAGATCATTAAAGAATACAAATTTTCCTTTTCAATACATCTCAAGAATGAATCAGAGTTCTCTTTAAAAGATCTAGACTTTAAATCAGCCAATACATCATAAAAGTTATTTCCTTCTTTTATCACTTACGAAGTCCATCTATAAAAATTTCTAGCATGGGTTAGTTCATTAAACTGAGCATGATAAGCACTAAGCATTAAAATGAAGTGCATTCCACTAATTGTTCCATTAAAACAACTCTTATTTAATGAAACAATTAATGTAATCATTCAAATAAAACATAAGTAATAACAACCATAAAAGAAGCACAATTAACAATCTGAATTCACTTTTAAGAAAATATCATAATATAATCAACAAACTATTGCCTTATATCAGATAAGTATTGTCCCAAAAAATTACTTATTTATATCAAATAACAGCTCCTAACATTAAATTATTTCATAATTCTTTCTGAATTTGAAATATAAATTTAACTTCAATATATAAACAAAAAGAGTTACTTTCATAATCAAATACCTTCTTGTCATCTTTACCAAGTTTCCAAAAAACATGTGAAGACAAGTTCATTTCAACATCATTACGTTTTTAAGATGAGTCAACCAACAACTTAAATAAATAAGAGATTCACAATTTAGATGTGACAGCCTAATTCTTGGTCAAATAAATATAACCTAGGTTCTTAGATTAGGCCTCTTATTAACAATGGAAAAGTACTTCCCAACAACAATGTTTCATTTCAATTAACTGAAACAATTATTATTTCCTTAAATATAATTTAAGTAGAGAAGTAATTAGTAACAACTACTAATCAATTACTTAATAAAAGTAATACAAATGATTCAATTAAACCTATGATAGGTTTTATATAAAGAAAGGAGAACGAGCTGAAGAGTAAATGGTTTACAATTTCCTTTATCATTCGGTTAAACCAAATTCTCATATGCATCTTCAGAAAAGAAGAGTCTACATCCTACCCATCAACAATTATTAACTTACTTGCAACCTTAATGAATCTTTCTATATCATTGAATATTTTAGTCATTGATTCAAAACCATTTGTTCCATCAAAATAAAGTAAGACTATAAAAATATCACCCCTTAATCATGACCAAATAGAGAAGGAAGAAATCATCCATTGAGTGCACAAAGAAGAGTCCATCAGAAAACAATTTCATAATGATGCATGACTCAGCCATTGAAAAACAATTAGTCAAGAAATGGTTAAGTTTTCCTTTCTACAGGATAGGCTCAGCTGAACACTACCATGAATCGACAAGACATTCGATTCCACACAAATAAATAAAGATCAATAAATCTTATAAACCGGAATGGTTTGGTTGGTTCCATATACAAAAGTAACAGTCCAAAAGTTGATTATACATTCAATGATTCCCATGAACGTACCACAGTCATCTCATAACATGTTAGTTAACAAACTACAAGGAAGTTTCCAACTCTGGTGAGTAAGTTTTCATCACCTCACCCAAGCCCAAAAAGGACAGAAAATTGAACTTAAGAAATTCAAACAGACCTAAGAAGATAATCACCATAATGACTTGGAGAAGGCCGACTACCAGAGTATTTCAAACATCAAATAAAACTTCAACCAAAGACAACCATCTCATCTTCCATATTTCAATAAACCAGTAATCACCTTACAAAGTTTCAGAGAAGAGAATTCCAGTAACAAACAACCAAAGTATAAGACAACTTTCATTCTTATCTCCTCACGAGCTCAACTGTAATAGTAATTCCAAATAACAAAACTTACCCAACTCCCATCGAATTATGATTCGAAGCAGTGGAGATTTAAACAGTATAAAATAAGAACAAGATATTTCTTCTAAGATCTTATACAAGTTGAAGTACAGAACACAAACAATTCCATAAACCTCAAACACCCATTAACCATTTTGCTCACGAGTTCAATTTCTTACTGAAGGGCATAGTATACAAATACAAAGTCCTGAGAAAGAAGTATTAAAACTTCACAAAACAAGATACAGTTTAGAAGGGTATTCTTCTACCTTTCAAAAACAATCCAAGACAATCAATATAAGCATGCAAGTTTACCAGTATAGATACAAACAAGATGTCCATTCCTCACTTTCACGCAAGTTTGTGTTCATAAAATGAGATGAAACATATACCCATATAGATTGTAGAAGGAGTAATACAACTTTAAAACTCAAAGATGCATCAGAGAAGAGTATCCATTTACTTTCTTCCTTTAGAAGATATTTCTAGTTTGAAGCTCAAGACAAAAACTACTTACTCAAAATCTTTTTCAAGCAGATAGTCTAGAGTATATATTCCAATCAAAACACTAAAGTCTCGACAGTTGTAAATGCATTTCACCATTTTAACTCACTCAGAGAGAACACCCAAAAAAAAAAATTTATACAAGGGTTCTAAAACCAAAAACACAGATATTCTTTCAACAAGAAAGCACATAACCAAAACAAAATCAGAAACCAATTTATCTCATAAGTGTAGAGTCATTTTAATGAAGTATTTAGAGAAAAGCAATAAATCTTAATGGATAGAGCCTGTCATGCCTGATAGTGATTCTTCCAATTCGAAGAAGACTTCTAGCTAATCTTCCAACACTTCTTCTTCTCCAAACAAGATCAAAAACCAAAAATATCTTTCCCCAATGCCTCGTATACTTTCCTTGAATAGGAAATAGACCAAGAAACTCAAAAATATCCATAAACTAAAAATAGAATTGTTTATTCGAAGAAGCAAATAGCTCCATGCAAAGAAAAAATCAGAAGACTTGAATGAGCAACCAACCTCCAACAAATCCATGCGCATGGTTTCCAAGGTAGTTTTCTCACCAAAATGAGGCTCATTAATGCCATTAACTCTCAAATTCCTGCCTATCTCTCTTCGCCACCACCATCCAAAATTGGTGAGACCCAATTCAACTTTTACATGCATCACTAAACCTTAGTGATGTCTCCACATAGACTTCCACCAAATTTCATGCTTCTGCCTAAACTGGTAGTACGTTGTCCAATTAATTCAAAAATCAAATCACATTAATAGCTTAGGAACCATCACCAAGCTTACCACTTTCCATACAACCCTTAGGTCCCCTTTCCACATTTCATTAGTTTAGGGTAGATTCCATTAGCTTAGGATATGACCATAGGATAGTTTAGAAGTATTTACCTTAGGTTTAGAAACATTTCAATAGGTAAATTTCCATCTTAGGTTAGGTCATAACTCATAGCCATTTAGTATTAGGTATAAGGTTAGAAATAAGCCTAGCATCACCTTAGGTTATTTCCCCACACCCCAATTTAGAACATGTAACCTAGGTTAGGATGTTATCCCGAATGAAATAGGCATAGATAAAAGATAGGTACATTTACCTTAGTTTAGAATCCCATTAGGATAGATCTCATAGGCCTAGGACTTAGTTTTTATTTTTTCTCAATAGTCCTGAAGCAGGCCTCATACCACTTGATGACATTAGCATCTTGAAGAGATCAATCAATAAGATCATAGATCTTATCATATAATAACTTATCTTGATATATCAATCAAGAAGATCCGAGCACATAACATATAATGGAATGTAGGCACAATCTTACAAGAAAATAAAATAATTTGTAAACATACAAGAGTTCATTCCATTATGTCCTCCAACCTCTGAATGTCAGTTTACCATTTAGATCAGGTAAGAAGATTTAAAACATACCTTGGATCAATGGAATTGATCCAAGGATTTGTTAATAAAAAGAGATAAGTTTGCAAACTTCATTTCTAGATTACAACTTATCTATCAAAAGCAAAAATGGATTCTTTGCAAGCAATATCATTTCAGCCCAATGAATCCAAGAGCAAAAATGACTCATCCATGGCAAGCATGATTTCCAAAAATCAAAGGAACACTCCTTATCCAAAAAAATCACATGTCAACACTTGCAATGCAAAAGAGGAAAGATAACAGTTTGTCAAAGATGTTACATGCTTCCCTCCTAAAAGAATCATCATCCCGATGATTATCTCCTTAAAACAATTTACATCAAGGACAATCATTTTTATTAACTTTCTTTTCATATGTTCAAAACATAACAAAATTTTAAAATTCCCAAAACAATCAAGCATTTACTTAGCTATTTATTTTAAACAATGAAATATCTACCCAAAACTGGCAGGTTTATTGTCATAAAAGAATTAAATCACAAATTATATCAATAGAATCAATTCTATTCAAATAAGTATGGAAAAGTAGTTTTCATATCTTCCATATTTTCCCATGGTTGTACTTTCTTCATTAAAATGGTCCCACTGGACCTTACATTGACTTATTTCATGATTTCTTAAGTGCAACTAGTGAGTTTCTAGCACTCATAAGGGTTTAACCATGATTATTCCTAGGTCCTAGACCTATAAGGAATTTCAATTTAACACATGTGATAAATCTGAAACATATTTCTTAAGCAAATAAATATGGAAAACATCATGCATTCATGACAAAGTAGGAGGTAATGCTAAACGATAAGCTATAGGGTTGATTACTTCAACTATTTCAAAAGGTCCCACAAAACGTGGTGATAACTTGTCGTACCATGCCAAAAGATATAGGAATCTTTTCAGTTTAACCCAAAGAAAGACCTTCTCACCGAGTTCAAATTTCCTATCAACCGCTTCAAGTCAGCATAACTCTTTTACCTATTTACTTCTTCTTTTAAGCGTTCGAAATCATTGTTCCATTTCAGTAAGGATTTCGTGTCCAATTGTTTCACAGAATGTTTCCATTCTTAGAATAGAGTTGCTTCTATCATTTCATTCCCTTGAGAAACAGATAAAGGTTAGGGCTAGGAGGAATACTTGTTGGGTGTTGGGAGGGTGTGCACGTACCGTAGAGAGAGATCAGATCGATTGCGAAGAACTCCTTTTTGTCTGGGAAGGACTACCTATGAATAAGAATGCAAGACCACCATATTATAGTTAGAAAATAAATAAGGAGGCGCCTTGGGCCGGGAAATATTAGACTTCCTTTCGAAGGTGGTCAGTTCCCCTTTTAATACGAATTAACACAAATGCTAACACAGAAATTATTGCGAAATCACAATTTAGTTACCTCGTTAAAAGGCAATTGAGGAAAGGCTGGTTTTGGTTTGAGTCACAGTGACCGATGCTGGTCAATGTATAACAGTGCGGTTTTAACGATAACCGATATCGGTAGGGGCAGTGATTTAGGGGCTTTCAATGAAGGTTGGCTGTAAGGTGGTTATGGTGTTTATAAGGTTGGTAAATGATTAGGGGTAGGTAATAGGGTGATGGAGAAGACTCAGAGAGTGTGGGAGCTGTTCTTGGGGCAATGTAAGGGTAGAGGAATGAAAGTTAGATGTAGGGTGCTATTGGGTAGTAGATCTAGGAGTGAGCTTATAATTACTATGAATCAGAAGTTCAAGAAATGGTATTTAAAAATGTACAAGACACCACTTACTAGTTCTTGATGAAGATACAGGTTCAAGGACTGTGATGACGAAGGAAAGGCTCAGGTGGGATGATCCGACAATCAAAAGTGAGCTATCTTCTCTCCCAATGCTTGGACGAGTGTCACTGTGCTCTAGTTACTCAGTTGCAGTCTTGGGCTCGATGTCCTTCTCTGTAAACTCTTCTCTTTCCTTCACTTGTCTCTGCTCTGCCAAGTGAATTCCGGATCTTTCAAATGAATTTCAATCCTTTCTTTTTGGTTGGGGGAGGTCATTTACAGGGAACTGATGGCGGTTACGTAACTGATGGCGATCAAGTAGAACCGATGTCGATTAAGTCAAAGTGGGCTGTTTTTAGTAAAATAGCCAACTTTCCCTCCTTTTCTCCTCGGGGATTAGTTGTGGGCTTGGTCAAGTCATTATTAGGTTGGTTTTGGTGCGGGTGAGGAGTAATTAGTCATGGTTGTGGATGTAGACCAAGTTATAGGTCTTAATTAGGTTAATTTAGGGTTAGGGCTAGGTCATGATGAGGTGGTGAAATGAGGTGGCAGGTTTGGGGATTTGGATTTATTAATTATAAGGTAATTAATAAATAATTGTGTAAGGTTTAGGTGGTGAGGTTAGGTTGCGAAATGAGATGTGGGGCACAGGTGTCGTAAGACACAAATTTGGTGTCTACACTAATTACCTCTCTATCCTCAATATTGTCCCAACTAACAAGAGTTCTCGCATTTTCTTCCATAAAATGTTTTGAAAGATGACATCTTAAGAGAGGCATGATATGTGTTATTATATGTAAACTTAACTAATATAAGGTACTCTTCCCATTTATCTTTGCTGATCCATGAAACACATTTATAACATATCCTCAAAACTTGATCAACTCTTTTAGTCTATCAACTCCGTTTCCGGATGATACACAAAATTTAAATTCAACTTAGTTCTTAGAGCTGCATTAAGGGTTTGCCAAAACCTTGAAGTCATTCTAGGATCTCTATTAGATATAATTAATTCAGGTACTCCATGTAATATGAAAATCTCATGTACAAACATTTTTGCCAAAACAAGAGAATCATCCTTAAGATTACCAACAATAAAGTGAGATAGTTTTGTTAGTTTATCCACAATAACCAAAATAACATCATGTTTATTTCTTGAAATAGGCAACCCTTGTAAAAAAATCCATGCTTATTACTTGCCATTTGTATTGGGGTATGTTGTGAGGATATAATAAACTGGTTGGATGCATATGTTCAACTTTAACATGTTGACATTCCAAGCAATGTGTCACAAAATCAATAACGTCCTTTTTCATCCCTTTCTAGAAATATTGTTGTTTTATATCAGCAAGCATCTTTGTAATACCAGGGTTTCAGAGAAAGATGAATTGTGAAATTCTGCTAATAATTTCTTTCTTAAATAATTTAGCAAAGGTATGTATATTTTGTTTTCAAATCGTAAGATTCCTTCGTTGTCAAAGTGAAAACCTTTATATCTCACATCATTTGGATCTATAGCAAGTGTTGTTTTTACTTGCTGAAAATAAGAATCAGATTCCATAACACTTTTTACTTCATCCTTAAACTGAGTTCTTAATGTTATAAGTGCATAAATGTACTCTATTTTCCTTGTCTTTAATGTAATTTATGTCAAAATCATATTAAGACAAAAACTCTAACCATCTTCGTTGTCTTGCATTTAGATTTGGCTGAGTGAAAATATACTTCAACCCAAGATGATCAGTTTTTAATTCAAAAGGTTTACCAAGAAAATAATGCCTCTAAACTTGAAGTGCATGAATAATGGTAGCAAGCTCTAAATCATGTGGAGCATAATTCAACTCATGTAACTTTAGTTTTCTACTTTTATAAGCTATGACATGATCATTTGTAACAAAAATACCTCTAAGACCTTCCCAAAATGCATCTCATTACAATAAAAGTAAAGTCTCCAATAGGGTCTTATATAGCTAAAATAGGTGTTGAAGTTAACTGATCCAACAAAGTTCTGAATGCAGATTCACATTTATCATTCCAAACAAACTTCTTATCCTTTTTCTGCAATGAAGTTATTGGTGCAACAACTTTGGAAAAATATTTTACAAATTTTCTATAGTAACCAGCAAGACCCATGAATATTTTAACTTCATGTACATTCTTTAGTGGATGCCACTCAGTTATAGCTACAATTTTAGAAGGATCTACAACAATTCCATTCTTACTTATAACATGACCCAAATAGTGCACTTTTGTGTCAGAGAAAGAACATTTAGATAGCTTACCATATAACCATCTCTTTCTCAAAATTTCCAAAACTATCTTCAAAGGATCATGGTGTTCCTCAATACTTTTAGAATATATGAGAATTTCGGCCCAAGATTACAATAAAAAATTTGTCCAAGTATTCTTGAAAAATATTATTCATTAAATTCATAAAAGCCGTAGGTGCATTTGTTGATCCAAAGGATAAAACGGTGAACTCATAATGTCCATACCTTGTTCTAGAAGTTATTTTATGAATGTCCTCATCCTTAATTCGTAATTGATGATATCCAGATCAAAGATATATCTTAGAATATATCGAAGCTCCACGCATCTGATCAAATAGATCATCAATTCTAGGGAGTGGATATATGTTCTTGATTGTTGCTTTATTTAACATTCTGCAATCAATGCATAATCTAAGTATTCCATCCTTCTTTTTCACAAAGATTACCGATGCTCCCCATGGTGAAACACTCAGTCTAATCAAACCTTTAGAAAAAATTTCTTGCAACTGTGTCTTAAGCTCTACTAATTCAATAGTAGTCATTTGGTATGGTGCCTTAGAAATAGGCTCGGTTCTAGGATTGATTTCAATTGTGAAATAAAATTATCTTTTAGGTGGAAGACCTGGTAACTCTTCCGGAAACACATCAATGTAGTTTCATAACAACGGATATCATTCCATGTAATCATTGTTTTCCTTAGCACATTCTAAAATTTTTACTGCATATAAGGTATAGCCTTTATTTTTGGCCTTTTTAAGTTGTATAGCTGACAATTTCCTAACCGATATATCACGTTTACGCCCTAAATATCTCGTTGTTTTTTACAGGTCATCTACTAATATGTTTTTTAAAACAATCCACTTTTGATTTATGCTCAGCTAACTAATTAATACCTTTGATTACATCATAAGACCCCAAAGGAGAAACATAAAGATCAACTTTGGTGGAAAAACTAGGTAAGTCAAAGAATTCCCCAATAAGACACATACTAACTGTGTGAACAACATTGTTTCCATAATTTACAGTCCATGTTTTATCCATTTTTCTATCTTTTATTTTTAGTTTCGATGCTAATTTACTAGAAATAAAACATTTTGTAGCTCTTGTATCAAAAATAATAGTTACATGTATGCTAAATAACTTACTCGGAACTTCTATGGGTGTGACTTGTTTTTCAGCATGTTTGTCACCTAAGTACAAAGCATGTATCTTGTGCTATTGATTACGTTCATCCTTTTTCAAAGGGCATTGGTTTGCATAATGATCCTTTCCAAAGTTATAATAACCTTATACACATCCCTTTTAGGCTCATATTTATTTCAGCCTTAAAGTTATCATTCTAACCTCCATAGGACTTATGTCCGTTATTATTATTCTTGACAAAGTTGTTTCATGGATTTCTAATAGACTTATTTGTTATTGTTTTCTTATTATTATCAGATAAAACTTACTTTTCATACCAAAATTCTTCCATGGTCCTTTCTTAGGTGTAAGAGATGATGAAGAGGATTTGGGAACTTTCTTCCTCACTTCCTCCTTATGAGCAGAAATTGCCTTTAATTTTTGTTCCTACCTTATGGATTTTTCAACAACCCCTTCCATAGTGGTTGGGTTGTGAACATCCACCTCTCCTCCTATAATGGGATTCAATCCCATGATAAATTTCCATATCCTAAACTTCTCGTCAGTTTGATACTGAGGTACATACTTAAGGAGTTAATTAAACCACTCCCAATACTCGATTCATGGTTAGCTTTCCTTGCGCTAAGTTCTGAAATTTAGTCGTTTTATGATCATAATAAAGTTGTCTCAGCCAACATTTCCTAAAGTAACCTTTAAATTTATCCCTAGTGATATTAGTTTCATCAATATTCAACTCATCCTTACGGTTGTCCCACCATGAAGATGCTTCATGGGAAATCCTATATGCTCCCTAGATTGCCTTTGTTTCTTCCGAGAAGTTCCTTATTGTAAAGTACTTCTTCATTTCAATAATCCAATTCTCAACTCCATCTCCTAATGTGGTGCCATAAAATTTAGATTGACTTATCCATTTTATTTCATTAGTGAGTTCAACTACTAGCCTAGCATTTTTGTTTTCCATCTGATCAGGCATGTTCACATTGTTATTATCAACACCCAAATTGGCATTGTCCTCAAGAGGTGGCTGATTATTATTACCAGCATCTTCTTCCTCCTCATTTCCCATTACTTGTTGTTCAAGAATAGCCAAACAATCTCTTGTGTCCAACAGGGAAGTAAGGATCTCATTGAGTTTTTGGGCAGTTGCTGCTCCTTAGGTGGAGGATTATTTGCAACATTTCCTCTTGTTTTAACCATTTTCTGTTAACAAGAAAATTTAAGTTTTATCAGATTATGGACACAATAGGTCCAAGAGCTCTAACCTTCTGCTCTGATACCAAGATGTAACATTCCCATTTTAAGACTTTAGAAACAAGGGAACTTTTTTTAACATAATGTCTTTTGATCTAAATAAAACATAATTTAGACACATTACATGCCAATCAATCTCACAAGAGATAACCATATGCATTTGTAAATGACTCAAGTAAATGATCTCTCATGTTTGTCTTTAATTATTAACGCCAAGTGAAGAAAACTTCAGAAGGCCATAAATTTTTATAGAGAGCTTAGTTTTGGGAAAAAAGGACTTTTCGGAAATATCTCGACATACTCTTTGCATAAAGATCATCAATATTTTATTTTGATAAAGTTTAAGCGGTCAATTTTAAGAAAACGCGTCTTGCAAGCTTTCACAAAGGCAAGCGGTAAATTTTAACTTGTTATATTTATTCAATTTGTTCTTCCTCCTCTCTCAACATGTCAAATACACATGGATGATTTTTCCTAAAAGGATTTAAGGAAGGATTCAAGGTTCAATTTGTCTATATGATTTGCAATTTGAACATTTATGTTTCTTGACTTGAGAAAACAAGTGCAAAATGGATTGAGCCCGATTTTGCTAAGTTTTGAGACTTTTCCTTAAGTTTTTGTGTATTTGAACTCATTTAGGGTGTAATACTTCAATTCAATCATTTAATTTGTTATTTTATTGTTGCAAGTTCGAACTGTGCATTTTTGGTTTAGATAATTGCCAGTTTGAAATAACAAACAAGGATCAAATTTTAATGGGTCTAATTGCCATTTCTTCTTCCAAGTATTTAGGATACGTTCCAATTCCAATCTAACACATTTTCGTTGATTCAAATCAAACTATTCAAGAGCAAAATGCAATTCTAATTTCAAATTTTTTACATTTAAAAGACAGAGTTTTGCACTTTCCTTCATATGCATTTACTTTTTTCCAGCAGAGATTTCAATACATTGAAATAATCAGATTCAATACAACAATGCAATTTGAGAAAAGTATTACATTCACTTATTGATTTCAAAAGGAAATTTTACATCTTATTTTTTTATTCCTTCAAAAATCATTTCTTGTATACACAACAGACAATACATTTTCTTTTCTCGTGTTCCACTTTACCACTTTTCAAACAGAGATTTCATAGAGTATGCAAAACAAATATTTCCAATGGAATAACATCATATGGACAAGACAAACCATTTTCATTAATTCAAATGAACTCTTACAACTTCCTTTCCATTTGATTACAAAATATAGTATACCAAACATGTATCATTCTTTCACATTCTTTCTAAACAGAATACAGAGTATAACTCTTTTACATTTCCAATTTCCACTTGCAATCAGTACAACATATTTCCATTACAAAATTTACAAGATCATCCACTTCAAGTGGGAAGGTTACAATGAGATTTTATTTTACAAGGGACTGTCAAACTATCTTTTCTTAGCTCTAGAACAGCAACATGCATTCTTCTCATTCATCCAATTTGATCACAACAAGAGTAGGGGAAAGGAAACGCTCTCCACCCAACCAAGACATTCAATGAAAAGGAGAATCCATCCTTCTTCATTGGCCCCCGAGCCCCAACCACAAAGCAATAAAATATGTGATCCAACTCATGGCAATAACAGGCTTCCACAAACATACAAGCAACATTTTCACAATAAAACACAGTCCAAAATAGAATGTAGTTTTACAACTACATTAACACATGACAAAAATACTAAGGCTTCATCAAGCAAGCCAAAGGAGCAAGAAGCTATGGGGGATGTTTCTTACACCTCCCAATGGGGAAAATGGGTATCACCACTGAGTACAACACACCAATATATATATATATATATATATATATATATATATATATATATATATATATATATATATATATATATATATGAATATCATTTCAAACCCTGCCATGCCCTTATGCCTCCCCCAAGTACCCCGTATTCCTCATATTTTCTTATATCTCCACAACCTCTTATGGCACCCCATAACGAGTAAAGAAATGCAAGTTATTTCTTTATAAGGTGGAACCCAAATTCCCAACTCTCTCCACCCTTATACCTCCCTAAAACTACTTGTGCCTCCAAAAAATAACCCTATTGTCTTCTCCTACACCATTCCTAGGCCATCTATCCAACAACCCACAATATATAGCAAAACATTCACACAAGAACATTTACATAAACAAAAGAAGAGCATTTCAAGAGCCAAGGTCTTACCTCTCAATGATGGATTTGTTCCTAGTTCAAAACAACAAGCTCCTTCTAATGCAAGCAATCCAAAAAGCAACCCAATACAAGAATGTAAAAATCTTCCCAATACTTCTCCAAGAAAGATCTCCCAAAACAGCAAGAAAATTCACCCAAAATGAAGTCTCCCAAAAGTGAAGCAACCCAAAACAAGGCAAGAAATTCAGATTTTATAAAAGAGGGAAGAGAAGAAGATGAAGTGGATCCATGTAGGATGCCACATCACACATCCTCAACCCCAAACACAAATTCAACTTAATTCTCTAATGCATAATAAATAAGTGGGTGAATAATATGACAGTTTACTAATACACTCAAATCCAGCCCACACCCGAAAGGACTAAAATTAAATTATGTAAGAAAAGTGCAATTAAAACCTACAATTTACCTTCCCAAAATACATTACAAAATTCTAATTTTAACTCTCCAACCATAGGTATGGTTGGTAATTAATTTTAAGAGGTGGGACAAGTTTAAATTGTCCCACAAGCCTCCAAAATTAGCCTATAGGGACAAATTCGAATTTCCAAGAAGGTGGAGTGTTTCACACTCAAAATTTAACTTGCACATGACTTACATATTACCTACACATTCTTACAACACTTTAAAACATGGCCAAAAACTCTATTAATTATATTCTTATGACATATTTTAAATTAATTAACTAAACAATATGATTACTCACAATATTAACACCACATTAAATAAATAATGAAAGGGTAAGTACACCACATAAAACACAAAAAAAAATTAAAAATGGGACCAAAAATAAAAGAAATACATAAAATCCCTTGGTCACATTTAAAGGTGATCCCCCATGGGAATCCCTAACAGTGAACAAACACACACACAAACAAAACTAGTTGCCATGGTGACCTTGTTGAATTCATATAGAATTCCAATGTGGTTGGTCTCCAATCCCCGATGTTTGTTGTGATATTTTAACCTACAAAACATAAGTACCTCCTTGACATCATGGCCATATCAGAACATCCAAAATAATATAAATATAATTCCCTGAATCATTTAGATATATGAATCACAATAACATCCAAGCAATCTAACAATATCATTATAGTTTTATCAACAACTATATCATCATCCAATAATTTTCCATTTCTAGGCCTACTCCCAATATCCAAATATCACAAGTCTGAACAACATCCATCATATACCCATGTCAAACAATATATCATCATCAACATATAAAGTGTCTCTAATAATCATCATGCATCATATCGAATCAAAGTCAACAATAATCCATGATCAAATATCTAACAACATACTAAATCAAAATATAATAATGTCCATAATATAGTTTACAGTGTCATGATCTGTATCAAAAGGTGTCAAAGGGAAGTGGGCACTACATCCCCCTCCCCTTAGACTCGACTTCCTCCTGGAAGTCCTTTGGAAAAAATAGGAAACTAAACTCATAGAAAAGTAGCATCCTCCCATGTAGCTACAGTCTCATCATATCTATCCCACTACACCCAGACTTGATCAACCTCTCTACCTCGAAGGCCCAGGGTCCTACGATCTAGGATGCAAATGGGCTCCACCATCACCTACCCTTGATCCTACATCTACAAATATGTCCAATCTAACACATGAGAAGGATCGTAACATATCTCCTAAGAAGCTGAAAAACATGAAACACATCATGTATGTGAGACAAGCTGGGTGGTAATGCTAGACGGTAGGCCAAAGGGCCAATACACTCTAAGATCTCAAAAGGACCCACAAATCTAGGAGCTAACTTAGAACCTTTTCCATAATGGATAGGGATATTATGTGGCTTGACATGAAGAAACACCTTCATGCCCACATCAAAACTATGGTTAGTCCTATGCTGATCTGCATACTTCTTCTACATGTCATGTGCCTCATGTAGTCTTTGTCTGATCAATACCACTTGTTGCTCCATGTCCTACAACAAAGCTAGTCCAAGAGAAACCCTATCCTCTACCCTGTCTCAGCTAAGAGGTTACTGCACTCTCTACCATACAAATCTTGAAAAGGAGATAGAAATCGAAAACTATTATTATAGGAAAAATCCACCAAGTATAGGTACTCCTCCCATCTTGATTGTGGATCCATCACATACATCCCGAGCATGTCCTCTAAAATCTGATTCACACCGCTCGAGCCTATCCATCGGTCTTAGGGTGATATCTTGTGCTGAAATTGATCTTCATCCGAAGGGCATGTTGTATGGTAGTCCAAAAATGGGAAGTGTAAAAGGGATCATGGTCACTAATGATCTTTCACGGAATCCCATGCAACCTAACAATCTCATCAAGATACACCCATGTCACTACACTAGCTGTATAAGTGGTCTTCACCAGAGAAAAGTGAGCCACTTTTTTCAATTTATCAACCGTGACCATGATGGCTTCGTGGTGATATCTCGACATTCGTATCCCAACAATGAAATCCATGGAAATTGTGTCCCACTTCCATTCCAAAGCATATCATGAGGAAAGATAAAGCTAGATAGATGTTGATGCTTGGCCTTAACTCTCGGCACTCTAAACATTGTGACACAAACTAGGCCATGTCTCTCTAAAGTTCTCTCTAATGATATAACTATCTCAAGGTGGAGTGCATCTTCTTCACCCCAGAAGGGCTGAATAGGGTGCATGATGTGCCTCTGCCAAGATGTTACGCCTCAAGCTTCCATCTCTGGGAACATAAATCTGACCTATATGCCTGAGAAGACCATCGCCTCTAAATAAAAACCATCAAACTTCCCTCGAGGGGTCTCTGAGACTCGATCTCTACTCAAAATGTAATGTAGAAGTTATCAAGAGGAAGCTACTAAAGAATCCTACTCCACAAATTTGTGCTCACTGAGGTGGCCATAGCCACATTTCTCCATGTATTGAGAGCGTATGCCATAACATTCTCCTTCCCCTTCACATGATCGATCTCCATATCATACTCACAAAGCAACTCCATCCAATGCCGTTGATAAGTGTTGAGATTGGGTTGTGTGAAGAGGTGGTGAAGACTCAAGTGATCTATCCTAAGTGTGAATATCGACCAAGAAGAAAGTTCCTCCATCGAACCAAAGCATGCACAACTGCCACAAGCTCAATATCATGATTCGAGATAATTTAGGTTGTAATATTTAAGTTTGTAAGACTCAAAAGCCACTACTCTTCCCTCTTGCATCAACATGCCTCCAAGCCCTGCTAAGGAAGCATCCGTACAAATGAAAAAATCACCCTGTGGATCTGGCACTGCAAGAATAGGTGTTGTGGTGAGACATTCCTTTAGTGTACTGAAGGCCTACTCACATCTATCTAACCAAACAAACTTCTTCCCTTTCCTTTAAAGGGAAGTGATGGGGTGTGCAATCCGAGAGAAGTCCTGAACAAATCTCTAGTAGTAACTTGTTAATCCCATGAAGTTGTGCACCTCAGTCACCATAGTGGGTGTTGGCCAATCCATTAAGTCTCTAATATTGGAAGGATTGATGGTGATACCTTCCCAAAAATGATGTGACCCAAATAATGCACCTTCGTCTTAAAGAATGCACACTTCTCCAAGTTCCCGAAAAGTTGTTGTTAGGAAGACATCGAAGAACTAGGAAAAGGTTCCCCTCATGCTCCTAACACATACATGAGTAAATAAAAATTTCATCAAGGAAGATAAGCATGAAGTGATCTAAGAAGGTCCCAATGCTCCATTCATCAAACTCATAAATACTACGGGGGCATTATTCAAACCATAAGGTACCACTGTGAACTCATAGTGGCCATATCTCATATAGAAGGTGGTCTTATGAATGTCCGCCTTCGAAATCCTTAGCTTATGGTAACCTAACTTAAGATAAATCTTAGAGAAGATCGTGGCTCCCTTCATCTGATCAAACAAATCATCAATGCGTGGAAGGGGATAACGATTCTTGATCGTTACTTTGTTCAACTAGCGGTAATCAATAAAAAACCACAAGGATCCATCATTCTTCTTCACAAAGATCATTGGTTCACCCCAAGGGGATACACTAGGACAGATAAGGCCTTTCTCGAAAAGGCCCTCAAGCTGTAACTTGAGCTCACAGAGCTTTAGTGTGGTCATCCGATAAGGTGCTCGTGAGATAGGCTATGCTCATGGAACTAGATCTATATGAAAATTAATCTCACGTGGGGGTGGTAACCCTAGTAGCTCCCCTAGAAATAAATCTACAAAATCTCTCAAAATGGGGTGATCGTCTAGCGATGGTCCACTAGACCCATCCTCTAATGCAGCGGTGAGTGTAATAGCGTACATTTGGCAACCCTGACGTAAACACCGTTTAAGCTACATAGCAGAGATGGTGCGAATAGAAACGGGTCTCCTGACCCCTAAAATCACCGACTCAACTCCCAAATCATCTACACAAGATATAACCTTGTGGTAACAATCCACTCTGGCCCTGTGTGTAGATAACCAATCCATACCCAAGATGACTCCATAAGAGCCCAAAGGAAGGATACAGAGATCCGAGGTAGTGGTGAAAGGTCCCAAATCCACTACACACTCCTTAACTAAGGAGTCTACAGAGATCTTGGCTCTAGAAGCCATCTCAACATCCCAACTATGACCCTACCTAACTGCCGCCACCACCTGCATCGCTCTACTAAAGATGGTGTAATGAAAGAATCAAAAGAACTAGAATCAAACAAGATGGAGGTAGGAATACCACCAATGCTACATGTGGTCTTAATAACTATACTCGGATGCTCCACACGGTGGTTCTCGATGCTATGTACATCCTATGATTACGCCCCATATCACCAATAGTAGGCTCTAAGATATGTGTCTTACCCTTATTGTTAGGGTTTTGTGGGCAGTCTCTCCAAAAATGTCCAGTAACACCACAAAAAAAACAATAGCCTAATCGTCTCCCCTAGTAGCAGAGTCCATTCGGTACTCTATAGGTCTATGGTATGGATCCTAATGATCTAGCTGCAGGTGTATTTAGGTCTCTACTAGCAAGCTCCTATTGAGTGAGCTCTCTAGGCACCTTGTGTCCTAATGGGACCCCTAGGAGGAGGCCCCATACTCTGACCTCTCTGTGCATCAAACCTTTGTGGAGGTCTATAAGGTGGGCGAGTTTGCTCACTCGCTCAAGCTTTGCTATGGGTCTAAAATATGACTGTGTTGAACCCTATCCACCATGAGGAAGAGGTATTGATCCCCTTGATCTGTTGTCCTGCATCTATTGTATGTCATTCCAGGACTTGGTCTCTAGCCTGCTGGGTCTTTCCCCGAGTCTCCTCTACTATATAGGCCTTCTCGACGGCCTCAACTAATGTCTGTGGACAATGGATCTGCACTACACCTCCAATGTCTAGATTTAGGCCCCGGATGAACCTATGAATCCACACTTGCTCATCCTGCATATAACCAACATATTGGAGTAGATCCAGAAATCTACTCTCATACTCAACCACTATGAGAGATGCATCGGAGGTCATGAAACTCATCTATCTTTTGTTGTATGAACCTCCGTGACAATTATATGTTCCTGAAATGCTCCTCAAAGAGATCCCGGGTAATTTTCTCATAATCAACGTGGAGCTTCTACTCCTATGTCCTCCACAAGACATCGGCTCCATCCCTCAGTAGATGGATCGTAACATGAGCTTTCATGTTGCTTAAACAAGGATAGATCTTGAAGCATCCACTCAAGCTCACTAACCAGGCCTCTACCTAAAATCCACCTATGTCACTAGAGTAATGTGATGGTTGAAGCTTAAGGATCTCCCTGATGTGATCTGCAGTTGTGGTTTGATGGCCTCTAGGTCTCTATGCATGCTCATCCCTAAGCCTAAGGCTCGAGGCCTCTCTCTATGTTTGGAAAATTGGTCACCCTACCCCCTATGTGGTGACTCTACCTGGCCGACTCGTCATGGGAGTTCTATCCTCCATGCTCCTTGCTAGGTTGAGGAGATACCTTAACCTCAATGGAAGGGACTTTGTCACGTCTCGCCGCATTTCTTCCCGCTGATCCTTCACATAGAGCGACATTGACATCTGAAGAGTCTATAAAATATGGGGTAGGATGGCTGCTATAACATGATCTGGTGGTGGTAAGTCTCGGGTTCTATGTGAAAATTTCCCTTGTCCGTCTGTGCCTCCCCTACGTACTCAAGGCGAGATTTAGTTCATTTTTCTAAGTTTTATTCAATTTCCATGTTTACTAAAATATGCAATTTCTAAACTAAGTTGTTTTCTAGATTTAAAAGTGTACTAAGTTTAAGTTCCATGTCTCAATTTTTCTAGTGTGCCGAATGGTCCAATATTTTGATCCCCGCTCCGATACCAAGTGTAACACCCGTTAAAACAACCCACTTGAGACCCAAGAACAACCTAGGATTAGTTAGGAAAATTATGGAATAATTTTTTTATTAAAGAATCTACAACCATGTTACAAGACAATAGTTGTCACTAATAGGTTCTAGAATAATTCTAATCTAATAGAGTATACTTTTCTTTTATTAATAATTATTAGAGGTCATAAAGTCCAAAATTTAGGGTTAGAAGTTTCAATTAGGTTCAGAGGGTAATTCCTCACCATACCCACTTCTTAACAGGCTTAAAGTTTCAACTTGATTTTTCTCACCCTTAATACATTCAAACTTTTCCTAAATTACTCCCATTGGATAGGAAATTTTCTCACCTTTCCAGTGATATAAATAATTTTTCCTAACTCCTCATATTTTTAATGTTATGGGTCGGTGGGCCTTGGGGTGAAAATTTTCCCTAAGAGCGGGCCTGCGGGCCTTGGGGTGAAAATTTTCCCTAAGAGCGAGGCCTGCAGGCCCGAGGATGAAAATTTGCCCAAAGAGTAGGTTGGTGGGCCATGGGGATGCCTTTGGAAAAAATTTCCACATGGGGCTAAAATAACATTTGCACCCGCGCTCCCACGGTTCTGCCAATCCACAAGGGACACGTGGTGCTTCACAAGTCAGCGCGGGGAGAACGGGGCAGCGAGAGACATTTTACAAATTCTCTCATGTGGGGTGAAAGTCATCTTTGCACCCATGCTCCCGCGAGTCCACAAAGGACATGTGGAATCACCTAAACCAATGCGGGAAGGTAGGGTAGTGGGGAGAAAATTGGCTTAACACCCCGAAGGGCTAAGAGGGTACAAAGACCCGTGCCTCCACCGGCACCTCACGATGCCATGTGGCAACCCCTAATTGGCTGCGCAGTGGTGGAGCAATGAGGAAAATTTGGAAATTTTCCAAAAAAATTCTGAGATGCAAAAGAAGAAAAGTAACCCATTCCTCCGCAGATGCCTCATGACACCACATGGCATCACTTGATTGGTTACGGGCTTGGCAGGGAAAATTTGGAAAAATTTCCCAAAATTTTCTGAAAGTGCTAAGTTAAAAAGGGGATCCGTCCCTCCGCTGACACCTCATGGTGCCACATGGTAGCCTCTGATTGGTTGTGGGTTGGCGGGGTGGTGGGGAAAATTTATAAAATTTTCCCAAAAAAATTCCTAAGTGTTTAAGGGAAAAATATGGGTCATGGGCCCACCAAGGAAATTTTTCCAAAATTTTTTTACGCCAAGTGAAGAAAAATTCATAAGGCCATAAATTTTTATAGAGATCTTGTTTTTGGGAAAATGAGGACTTTCTGGAAATATCTCAACATCCTCTTTGTACATAGATCATTAATTTTTATTTTGATAAAGTTTAAGGGGTCAATTTTAAGAAAATGGCCTGTAGGCTTTTACAGTGTGAACTGGTAAATTTTAACTTGTTAGATTTATTCAATTTGATCTTCCTCCTCTCTCAACATGTCAAATAGACATGGAGGATTGTTCCTAAATGGATTTAAGGAAGGATTCAAGGTTCAATTTGTCTAAATGATTTGCAATTTGAACATTTCGTTTCTTGATAGAAAACAATTGCAAAACAGTTTGAGCCCAATTTTGCTAAGTTTTGAGATATTTCCTTAAGTGTTTTTTTCTATTTGAACTCGTTTAGGGCCTACTACTTCAATTCAATCATTTAATTTGTTATTTTATTGTTGCAGGTTTAAACTGTGTATTTTTGGTTTAGATAATTGCAGTTTGAAATTACAAACAATAGGGATCGAATTTATTGGGTCTAATTACCATTTCTTCTTCCAAGTATTTAGGATACGTTCCAATTCCAGTCTAACAAATTTTATTTGATTCAAATCATACTACTCAAGACCAAAATTCAATTCGATTTCAAATTTTTCACATTTCAAAGATAGAGTTCGCACTTTCCTTCATACGCATTTACTTCTTTCAAACAAAGATTTCAATACATTGAAATAATCGATTCAATACAACAATACAATTTGAGAAAATTATTACATTTATTTATTGATTTCAAAAGTAAATTTTACATCTTCTTTCTTTTAATCCTTCCAAAATCATTTATTGTATACAAAGCAGACAATACATTTTCTTTTAACGTGTTCCACTTTACCACTTTTCAAATAGAGATTTCAAATGGAATAACATCATATGGACAAGATAACCCATTTTCATTAACTCAAATGAACTCTTACAACTTCCTTTCCATTTAATTACAAAATACGAGTATACCAAACACGTATCATTCTATCACATTCTTTCTAAACAGAATACGAGTATAACTCTTTTACATTTCCAATTTCCACTGCGATCAAGACAACATATTTCCATTACAAAAATTTACAAGATCATCCACTTCAAGTGGGATGGTTACAATGAGATTTTATTTCACAAGGGATTGTCACACTATCTTTTCTCGGCTCCGAATAAGAACATGCATTCTTCTCATTCATCCAATTTGATCACAACAAGAGTAGGGGAAAGGCAACGCTCTCCAACCAACCAAGACATATAATGAAAAGGAGAATCCATCCTTCTTCATTGGCCCCTGAGCCCCAACCACAAAGCAATAAAATATGTGATCCAACTCATGGAAACAATAGGCTTCCATAAACATACAAGTAAAATTTTCACAATAAAACACAAATAAAGCGAGAATGCGGTTTACAACTACATTAACACTGAAAAACAATACTAAGGCTTCATCGAGTAAGCCAAAGGAACAAGAAGATATGGGGGATGTTCCTTATGCTTCCCAAGGGGAAAAATAGGTATCACTACCCGAGTAAAACCCACCAAAATATATATATATATATACATATATATATGAATATCAATTCAAACCTTGCCCTACCCTTATGCCTCCCCCAATTACCCCTTATTCCTCACATCTTCTTATATCTACCCACTCTCTTATAAAGCACCCCATAACGAGTAAATAAATTCAAGCTATTTCTTTTATAAGTGGAACCCAAATTCCTAACTCCCTCCACCCTTATACCTCCCTAAAACCACTTGTGCCTCCCACAAAATAACCCCATAGTATTCTCCTACACCATTCCTAGTCCATCTACCCAACAACCCACAATATATACCAAAAATTCACACAAGAACATTTACATAAATAAAATAAGAGCATTTCAAGAGCCAAGCTCTTACCTCTCCATGATGGGGTTATTCGAGTTCAAAACAAGAAGCTCCTTCCAATACAAGAAATCTAAAAAGCAACCCAATACAAGCATGCAACAATCTTCCCAAAACTTCTCCAAGCAAGAGCTCCCATAACAACAAGAAAATTCACCCAAAATGATGTCTCAAAAAATTAAAGCAACCCCAAACAAGGCAAGAAATTTGGATTTTATAGAAGAGGGAAGAGAAGAAGATGAAGTGGACCCATGTAGGATGCCACATCACACATTCTCAATTCCAAACAAAAAGTCACCCGCATTTTCCAATGCATAATAAATAAGTGGGTGAATAATATGACAGAGTTTACTAATACACTCAAATCTAGCCAACACCCGAAAGGACCTGAAATTAAATTCTGTAAGAAAAGTGCAATTAAAACCTACAATTTGTCTTCCCAAAATGCATTACAAAAGTCTAATTTTAACTCTCCAACCATAGGTATGGTTGGTAATTAAATTTAAGAGGTATGGGACAAGTTTAACTTGTCCCACAAGCCTCCAAAATCAGCCTCCAAGGACAAATTCGAATTTTCAAGAAGGTGGAGTGTTTCACACTCAAAAGTTAACTTGCACATCACTTACATATTACTTACACATTCTTACAACACTTTAAAACATGGCCAACAACTCTATTAATTACATTCTTATGACATCTTTTAATTAATTAACTAAACAATATGATTACTCACAATATTAACACCACATTAAATAAATAATGAAAGGGTAAGTGCACCACATAAAACACATGCAAAAAAAATTAAACAAAAGGGACCAAAAATAAAGAAATACATAAAATCCCTTGGTCACATTTAAAGGTGATCCCCCATGGGAATCCCTAACACTAACAAACACACACACAAACAAAACTAGTTGTCATGGTGACCTTGTTGAATTCATCTAGAATTCCAATGTGGTTAGTCTCCAATCCCCGATGTTTGTTGTGATATTTTAACCTACAAAACATAAGTACCTCCTTGACATCATGGCCATATCAGAACATCCAAAATAATATAGATATATGAATCACAATAACATCCAAGCAATCTAACAATATCATTATAGTTTTATCAACAACTATATCATCATCCAATAATTTTCCATTTCTAGGCCTACTCCCAATATCCAAATATCACAAGTCCGAACAACATCCATCATATACCCATGTCAAACAATATATCATCATCAACATATAAAGTGTCTCTAATAATCATCATGCATCATATCGAATCAAAGTCAACAATAATCCATGATCAAATATCTAACAACATACTAAATCAAAATATAATAATGTCCATAATATAGTTTACGGTGTCATGATCTCGTATCAAAAGGTGTCAAAGGGAAGTGGGCACTAC
The DNA here is from genome assembly GCA_018340775.1 of Taxus wallichiana var. yunnanensis. NCBI lineage: Eukaryota > Viridiplantae > Streptophyta > Pinopsida > Cupressales > Taxaceae > Taxus > Taxus wallichiana. The sequence goes on along the minus strand of CM031236.1, from coordinate 268,665,080 downwards.
GGGAAGAATGTGCTGGCCTTTTCCATACTTAGACTTTTCAATGGTCGAGGAAACTTTCTCGGACCCTAGGCACATGGCACCTTTCGCTGGTCCTTAAACTCTTTCAACAAATTTGTCAGGCTGAGACACGTGGTGATCCCGCACTTGTTTAGGGTCTCCGATTTTGGGCACCATATCAAAAGTGCATCGAAGAGACATGTGGAGGCTTCCACTGGATCCTCTTTATACTGAGACTTTTTCAAAGGCCAAGGCAATTTTCTTGGGCCCAGGGAACATGGAGATCCTATGCTCGTTTGAGGTCCCGCCTCTAAAATTCATCTTTGAAGTTGCGCCAAACAGACACGTGGAAGCTTCTATTGGGCCTTCCCACACTTTGACTTTTCAGCAATCGATGTAGCTCTCTATGGTTACGAACATGTGGAGGGCCCGTGCTCATTGTGGAACTTTCCTCTGTACTTTACCTTTGCAGTTGCATCAAGGAGACATGTGCGGGTGTAAAGAGTTGGCTGTGTCCGAGTCTTTGCACTGGCCGACTCGGACTCACAACGCATAAATGCAGGTATCAATGTGAGGGGACTCATTTCTCAAGGTGTATTCTCGAGGGTGAAAAGGATTTCTTGTCGATCCACCATATAGAGCCACCGAAAATGATTAAAAAGGTGATTTCTTGCATGACAAAATAAAAGAATGATTAAAAAGAAAGTCGAGGGATTAATAAACATGATCAATTCATGATTTATCCACCTAGTAGATTTTGGGTGTAAATTTATTAAACATCAATTTCTGGAAAAACTTGGTAACAAACAAAGGATTCCTTGATTATGATTCTTTTGGGGGGAAAATTTGGGATGAGTGAGTGAGTGAAATTATATAAATGCAATGATAATAATCTTGCAAATGGTCGGAGGTTAACTTTTTGTATAAATTAGGAGAGAAAACACTTTCCCGAGAGAGACTGTCTGAGAGACCAGTTCATTTTCCTATGTCTTTGGATTCAATTGTGTCAAGGTGGTTGCAAGTGTACAACCATTGACAGGCTCTGAGATTGTTTAAGAAACTTTCCCCTACTGATGAATCTGATGAACTTTGAATGAATCTATGTTGATCATGTGCATTATTGTGTCTGCTTTTATTTTAAAATGTTTTCAAATAGTTTTTCTTGTTCTATTATAATCTTATGTTAAAATATCTCTGAGTCACACAAGATCTCATTCGTGTGTTAGTATTGTGGAATTTTCAATTTCATTATGAGAAGAGCCTTCATCTAGTAATGAAATAAAAAATTTAAAATCACTTTACTCTCACTATGTTGATAAAGATTGTTTGTAAGCCTATGAGTGTATCTTAGGCGTGACGAACCAGGTATTTCTAGCATTTAATTGAGTCTTTAGCACAAGCCTTTGTGTTGAATTCTCAAAGAGTGTGTGAAACTGTGCATCTCGGGCCTCCATTGATGCACACCTTCTAGTTGAAGGAATATTTTAGCTATCCTGAAGCATTCTATCTGTGATTTTTCCAATTTTTGTAAAGGCCCTCAAATATCTAGTATAATCGACTCTATCTTGCTTAACTTCCCACCAATAAATTTCTCAAACTACGAATCCTACACGAACCACCCCTATTTTTACTGTGTATCCAAAATGAACAAATTCCATTGCCAAAGTATGTAGGGACAATCAGGATTCATTTATTGCCTTTAGTAACCCAAAACTTTTCCCAGGAAATATCTCCACTCTCTAGTGTGACAACTTGTGAGAGTTAGATTTTGTTGTATTGATCATATTTCCTCAAGGTTCTCATTAAAATTGTGCAAATAAGGATCTCTCAATGTCCTTCACCAACATAGGTAATAGAATGGGTCCTCTCACCCTAGTTGAAGGAACAACCTAGAGTAGTGGGGGTAGATCAAACCCTCAGTTAGGTGTTATCCACTTCTCCAATTCCCAAGTGACAAAGATCCGAGATGAATCTCATCCCTAGTTATGAAACGACTCATATAATGGTTTGTCTATCTCTAAGAATCCTACTAGTTTCATGATGTTGTTTGGCCCTAACAGGAGAATCAATTTGGATACCAACAATTTGCATACCATCATTTTTGTTCTTTCATCCTTTCCCTCTCATTTCATTCATTTTCATTCATTATTTCCCTTCCATTCTTTCCATTTTCTTCATTCATGAAGTTTTGAAATCATGAATTCATTTCCTTCTTGGTATTATTATTTGTAGAAGAAAAACATGTCCTCTCCATCCACATAGTTTCAAAATCCTCCTCCAAATCATTTTTATGAGCCCCATCATCATGAACATGCATATAACCCACCCCTTAGTGACCCATATGGTTATTCATCTAACAAAAATGTTTATGAAGAATAGGGTTATGCAAGTGATGTTGGAAACTTCATGGAAGATCCGGATTTGTAGATGTAGATTCAAAAAATGGAGATGAGCAAGATTGATTTTATGAACCCCTACCCATAGAAAGGCCATTTACCAAACTATTTCAGCCTTAAACAAAATTTGGTGTTTATGGCTAAAATCACACCTCAAATTGAAGATTGGGTTGAAGAAATGGAGGCTTATCAACCTAGTGTTAGGAACCCTGTCAATGGGTAAATCCTACACTACCATCTTATATCCCTCCCATTCCTCCTCCCCAACCTATGCCATCTCATCCTACTTTCCATGTTCCTATCTTTTTTTGTCTGCTCCCATTGAGGATTCCCCTTCTCCATATTCTTCCCTTCCATCCCACCTTCAATTCTCTTCCCTCTTCCCTTCCAAATAGCCATATCTTCCACAATAATATTCTACACCTTCTCCCAATTCATTACAAACATTGCAAAAATTAGTTGAGAACCAACCCACCCCTCCTCTTGCATTCCCAATCCCATGTTGGAAAGAAACAAATAAAAAAGCATTCAAGGAGGGAAAATAGTTGAAGCATTAAGCAGAGGAGAATTCATTATAAATTTGAAGGATTGGGATTTAAATTTTTAATCTAATTAGATACCATTGATGGTTAAACCTACATTAGAGTTTGGGACTGAAGAACACAAGGTAGTGGTTGTTTTTACAGAAGAGTAAGCACAAGAGGAAGATGACCAACAATCTATTTTCTCTAAATGTAGTGTGCATGATGGCACTATATTTACAAAGGTTATTGATTCATCCCAACTTGCAAAATCAGAAGAGGAGGAGGAATCAAATCCAAATGAAGAGGAGCACAAGGAGGATGACATCCAAGAGGAATGTCTCATAGATCTTGACAATGAAGATGTTGATTTTTACAAGACTTAGAATAGTTTATTGGTGAGGAGGATCCCATTGAATGCAAAAATTTTGTAGTTCAACCATATATCTTCCAACACATAGAGCATCTTACTACAAAAACACCCCAAGATTCATCCATGGAGGAGAAAATCCAAGAAGAACCTTCCCAAATTAGTCTTCATGAAGGACAAATCGATGATTTTGATCTTCTAAACTTCATGTTGGGTGATGAGAAGGAGGAAGAAGATGATGCCACCATTAAAAAATAAGAATTCATCATGGAAAAGGCATAGTTTGAAGCATATTTTTTTTTATAAGAAAAGAAGAGTCCAAATCAACTTGTAAACAACCATCACTAGAAGGAAAGTCTATATGAAGATCCCAACTGTAGGATTGAGCTTCAAAGAGATGGGAAAATCATAAGGATCAACCCATTGGTTCCAAAATCCCCTTTCCCAATCATGTATTTCGCTAGTTTGGAGCCAAAATCAGAGTTATAACTAGTCATGCTTAATTCAGAGCATGAGGAGGAGCTTCAAAGTCCCAAGGATCAACTACAATGCCTCTCAAATCCAAATGCAAAGCAAATAAAAGAGGTATTTGTTCTATTTTTAGTTGATACCTTGATGGAAAGGGTGAAAAACCAGCTTCAAGTTAATTTTTCACTCTTACTTAAGACCATGTCTAGTGTCAAATCAAATGCATGGTCTAAAATTGTAAGAAAGGGAAGCTATTTCTCCCTTCTGTTGTAGGTTTTGTTTAGCTCCTTTTCTATTTGGTTAGAATAGGGTAGAGTAGGTTTTATTTTAGTAGAATAAGTGTTTGTGTACACTCTACATATTTCCACTTAGAACATGTATGATGTTCTATGTTTACTGTATAATTTTTGTCATCTTTTTCTATTTACACATTCCTTTTTACATTAAGGTAGTTTTTCATGACCAAATCAGATATGGCGTTTTAAATGATGAATCATTTAGCCCCGAGAGAACAGATTTCAGTTTAGAGCATGTGGTGCCTCTTTTTGGTTAAAGCAAGAGGTTGGGACTGTACCAATTGTATGCACTTCATTTCCGAATCATCGTGTGATCAAAAACTCTACAATACTTCATTATTTGTCAAGGATTCATTGTTTCAAAACTCGAAAAAATAAGATTGGAGATAGTTTCATATGTTCATTATTTTTATCTTTAGATGAATTACAGAGAGGTAATACGGTGAAATTTCAGATTGAAAATAATTTTCCACTCACATAAAACCTTATTTAGAATATTTTTTTTATAATGTGGATGGTCAAATTTAAGAAACTTCATCCCATTTTAGTTCAAAGTTCCCATGCCCTTTTCCTTGGTGAGAAAATTAGATTTAGGATAGTTTGCAAAGTTTTAAATAAAAAATCCCAAAAAAAATCAACTTTAAGAGAATACCACGAAAACTCAGATCATCTTGAGCGGGTTTTATGGTGGAATCAGATAATTGGAGTAGTTTCAAAGCTTCATTTAGAGCTCCATAGATAAATTTCATGAAGTTTCAATTCATGCTAAGTTCATAAAAATTTAGGGTTAGTAAAATTTCAAATTTGATTCGGTTTCTTCAAGGTTTTTGGCTTGACAACATGCCTAATGGATGGATAATGCTACTAGTCAAATATAGCAGGGAAATTACCCCTAGAGGACACCAAAAATGTTATCCTAAATTTACCCATCGGTTAATTTAAAATAATTTATTAAAAATGGACTTAGCTATTTTTTACAAGTCTAGGGCATCTAAACAACCATAAAATTCCACCTCTCAAAAGAACTACCTATTGGCATTTGAAAACACATGGGATGCTAAGTTAATTCATTACCATGTTATATTCTAAATCCATAATACAAAGGGAACGCCTTGTAGTGTTGTGCAGAAAATTTGAACTGTGTGACATAAAGGCAAAAATGAGAATTAGGCTTAGTTCTTGGTGGAAGTGTGAAAAGCCACACAAAAAGGGTCAGCCCGTAGCGAATCGCAGAATAAAATGAGGTGGGATTCTATCCCTCTTTAAAGGTTTTGGTCATAGTGGACTTCAAGTGTGTGGAATTAATTATGTTAGATAATTCTATTAAGTGCTGGGAAAGGTCAAGGCAAGTCAAAGAACATGTGGCAGGATAAGGAAATGATGGGTAGCACAAGATCAATGACCAAAAGCCTGAACAAGTGGTGGAATTTTGTTAGTTCCTCAATCATATGCATTTTGTGGATCTCAAGTACATGAAGTAAGCCAAGTTTTATAGGGGCATCGGGTTTCAAAAGTTAGCGAGGTCAATAGGGGCTACATGGAAAAAAATTTGAAGCCAAAAGTTTCTAAGTTCGCAAAGTAAGAAGTTGCAACAAGAAGGAAAATATGAAAAGTATGTAATATGAAGCTATGTGGAGCTATTTCATTAGCTAACCTTTCACATTATGACATCTCGAAGGTGCATCCAATCAAAGGATAACACATTCCATATGTGGAGCTTCCTTATTGGTCCATGTTTCACGGCTATCATAAGTCTGTTAATCAAAAGGAATGACATGAAAAGTGCATGGAGCTTCTCTATTGGCTCACACATTGTAATGTTTAATAAGGGGATTTTTAAAAATAAAATTGTGAAGAAACTTGGTTTTTTCTTAATGGATCACATTTCTAAGGGACTGATGAGGTCTAGGGATGGTCGACACCGCAAAGAAATGTGGCATGATCTTATTGTCTTGTATTTCATAAAGTCTTGAACCCCAAGCCAATGAAAGGTGGACGAGATGGAAAAGATAAAAGAAATCACACATTGGAAAATTCCAATCCATAAAATACTCAAAGGATGCCACATGTCCTATTCCTATGCCTCCCGACGGAAAATATTCATAAGGCCATATCTATTGATCGAGAGCACCAAATCGACAACACTTATATCATTGGAAATATCTCCTTGAGCCCTTCAATTTGGCATTAGAAAAATCAAATTTTTGTGGTTTTTACGAGGTCAAAACGAAAAAACAAGAAATATGAGGGAGAAAAGAGTAGCATGGGCATGCATGCAACCGATCAAATCGGGTAGCTCAACCACTAGAATTGATGAAACATGGCTTCATTTCCTTCGTAGGATAAAATAAACATAGTAATGGCCTTGTAGAGTGCCCATGTACTTTTCAAAGGATTTTAATGTTGAATGTTGGTTGTTGAAGATTTTTAAAAAATCATTTCTTATCTTCTCTCTTCTCTCTTCTCTCTCATTCTCTTTGAGTTATACATTGTAAATATTTCATTTTGAAAGAGAGGAACATTCTGATCTTAAAGGAACCATGTCAAAATGATAACCCAAGTAGCTATGAACTTCAAACCATTTTGTCCTATATAGATCATTTCTTTCCTTCTATTTCGACTATAATGGATTTTGTATATCTTTAAGCAATAAAATGTTACCGAAATATTGTTCATAGTGTGAACACTTAGGAGTGGTTTGGGTTATTTGGTAGTAATAGTTTTTAATATTTATAAAATAATATATGAGTGTGCACAATTAGTTGTCATGCACAACTCATAGAGATAGGAATGTGTGAGAATATCTTGGGATTGAGAGTAAGACTAGGGAATAAAGGAGAGATATGGGGATAAAATGATAAGACTTGACTCCATGATTTTAGGAGAAAGCAATTGTATAAAATGCCCTCTCATATTCAATAGAAATTGCTCCATTCTATTTACATTTGGTTTCTATCTTCTGTAGTTTTCATTTCATGTGTTGATTTTAATTAATTATTGCTTAATTTATTTATGAAAATCTAGAGATTTATCATCATCTAGTATCAGAGAAGGTTAGGAAGATTTATGAGAGTGATTGTAGGACAAAACCGCAGCCTCAAGGATGCAGATCTGAGAGTTTTAAAGCTTCCATCGCCATTTTTGGATTCTGATCTTTAAAAACGACTGGTAATTCATGTTTTTCTCAAAAACCCAGATTCATAATTTTTACAATTTTTGGGTTTGTTTATTTGTATTATGGAAAACTTTTTCAAAATATTACAAAAACCCATTTCATATTTTAAGATAAATTGTGGAAAAAATTCTGACATTTCTAATTATTTTGTAAAAAAATAGTGAGTGATTTCTAGCAATAAAACTCTGATATGCTTTATTATTTTGGTTAAATATAAAGCTGGTTACTATTGTAAGGGTGCATTATTGGTTGAACCGACACCCAATATAATTGTAAAATGATCCTCAAAGAAAAATTCGGCTGAGTTAGCAACATCACGATGGAGGATGGAGGCAAATTGGCATCTCTTGTTAGTCACCAACAAAGAGATTGCTTCATGGTATTGGTGACCTTTTATTTTTGTTGTGTGGTGTGTTTACTTTATGTTGTAATAATGAACAGAAGTAACATTCTTGTTTAAAGCTCCTACATGAGCATAATTTCTATTTTGTAATCCCTCTAAGTTAGAAACAATGATGTGAGCAAAATAATGTATGCTGCTATGTAGTGGTTGGTTCCACTAGAAAACCATTTTCTAAGTTAGAGGTTCTCTTTGAAAACCTCATATTTTTTGAGTTGTTGGTACTCATTGAAAACCTTCATTTCTTTGTAGATCATGAGCAGGTACAGGAGATAGCTTTCCCCATGTTCACACTAAGGGGGTGACTGTTACCAAAATATTGTTCATAGTGTGAACACTTAGGAGTGGTTTGGGTTATTTGGTAGTAATAGTTTTTAATATTTATAAAATAATATATGAGTGTGCACAATTAGTTGTCATGCACAACTCATAGAGATAGGAATGTGTGAGAATATCTTGGGATTGAGAGTAAGACTAGGGAATACAGGAGAGCTATGGGGATAAAATGATAATACGACTCCATGATTTTAGGAGAAAACAATTGTATAAAATGCCATCTCATATTCAATAGAAATTTCTCCATTCTATTTACATTTAGTTTTTATCTTCTGTAGTTTTCATTTCATGTGTTGATTTTATTTAATTATTGCTTAATTTAATTATGCAAATCTAGAGATTTACCATTATAAAAATATGTTTTGTGGTCTTCCCTAGCTCATTTTTATTTGCAATCTTTCCTTCCTTTTACTCTTGCAATGGATTGTGTATATCTCTTTCATTTACAGGCCCCATTATGATTATGTTCAATGTATGTTATCCTTTCATTTGGCTTTATCGGTTCCTTTTTAGCTTAGGATTTCCCTTTCTACATCTTATTTTTACCCTGCTCCATTGACATGTTTAGTTTAGGATTTTCTTTCTACATTAGGAGTAGTTTTAGCAGTATGATTAGGTAGAGTAACTAGGCTTATTTGAAGGTATGTCTCATAGTGTAAGGTCCCACAACTATGAGACAATCCCAAGTTGCCTCAAAATTCCTAAGTTGTCTATGATTCATGGCGAGTGTATTTTTATCTCCAACAATACCATTGGATGATGTGAAGGTTACACATTATATGGATCCTATTAATGAGGAATATCTCAACATAATATTTACATATACAATATGCTACCATGAGAACATGGAGCCATCGGAGGAAGGTTTGCTACATTAGGAAGAGACACAAGTTGATTAGGGATACAACTAGTGTCACTTGTGACATGTGGGCCCATGACACTTATGAAATTATAGGTCGTGTGGTACACAAATTATTTATGAGGATGATAAGGCCATGACTCGTAAGGAATATGGGTAATACCATCTTGTTGATGCATAATAGTGAGGAGAATCTTGAGTCTCTTTTACACGCAATGCAATAATAATGGAACAATGAAGGTGATAGGAGAAACATGATGATATACACATTACATATGACTACAACATGCTGGACGGTGACACAAAGAGACCCTTTATTGGTTTGACATGAGATCAAAGTATATTTTTTGACAAGGTTTTCAAGGAATAATATCCGTTCAGTAGTGCTTGATTATGATGCAAAGACTCCTTCTTTGGTACATGTTCATAATTGTGAAAGGAATCGGGTGTAAGGAAAAGACACATTACCACCATATTTATGGGTACAAAAGTTGTACTCTAGTTTATGTGCATGTTTGCATGCTTGGTATGTACATGCTTAGTTAAAGTAGGAGACAATGAGTTGGCACAACATGACTGAAGGTGTTGTTCATACTTTTGATTATTTTTCTACTAAACCACAAGTTCATAAAGCCTTATATATTATGAGGCATATTACATTGAGAGATAGTGTGAAGGATGAGGTTATGATCTAGGTGTTTGGTAATTTTGAAACTAAGGTGCATGAGGACTGTTAGAAATAAAATATATATAGTGTGGGAACACTGTTGTCACTCATTCAAGAATGGTGTAAATTTTCAAAAAAATTAAAATTTATGGATTATGATCCTGTGGCAAGATGAAAAAATCAATAACATTTCTCCAGAAGCACCTCCGATCACTCCGATTGTAATAGGCCAAAAGCATGATTGAAAAGGTTTAAAATGTTGTTCTTTGTGCCCTTGGCCGAGCCACATCGATGCGGGTGAGCTCCTCCAACAACCGAGCTATGCAAGAGTACTTGTTGAGTTGAATGTCGAGAGTAGGTTACTTTTTAGAGGAACCGAGCTCTCAGAATGCCCAGCGAGCTAGGAGTTGTATTCAAAGGAAGGCTCAACTATTTGTATAATGCATTGAGCTATGTGTGTAGGCCGAGCTACCCATTTAAATCGAGTCGATTGTTTAATGGAGAAGTGATGCATTGAACAAGGAGAGCCAAGCTTTGAGAAGTAATTATATAGGTCTGGCTCCATTTTAAAGCATGATTAATATGACATAACAAATATTGCATAGTTACATTTTCCTGAGCTATTGTAGCAGGTGGACCGAGTTCTCTTATGAACCGATTGGTTGTTTGTGCTCATGTAACACAAGGGTGTCTACCACAATGTCGAGTTCAAGTTCATAGAGTTGGGAAAACCAAGCTATCTATTATCCAAGAGAGTCATGTTGGCTCAAGGAGAAAATGAGACCAATTTGAACTCCCGCCACAAGAAAAACTAACAAGTTCGAGCTGAGTCCCAAATTAGATTTTTCATGGCTATAATAATAATCAAATGTGGAGAAGCCCAATTAGGACTAACGGAACTAAGCTATTGGAATGAACCCCGAATTTGTCTTTTTAAATGATCAAGATAAATGAAGCAAACCAAGTTGTTTCAATCGAATTGTGTAATGAGATGATTATAAGGGGTGTTGAGGAGTTGTATTGCATGGGAGAGGGAGCTATCTTGTTCTAGGATGGCAATATGTGTAGAAGGGTGAGTCATCACTTTGGCCTCAGGTGAGCTATATTCAAAAACATAACCATGTGTTGTATATGGTTAAGTAATCCCTCCAACACATTGAACAAAGTTATAAAGTGCCTCATCAATCATGTTCATTAATAAATCAAGCTTCTTGGAGCCATATGAATGCTTATCGAGATAGTGGGAGGTGTGAACTAAGAATTTCATAGGTGAAAGGCTGTTGTAATATTGGTTTCCGAGCTCTACGCCATGAGCATGACCGAGTTGCGTATGGAGTGAGTCACTAAGAGATTTTTCATTTGGTCAGACCGAGTAAGATTAGAAACCCACTCTCTTATTACAAGCTCAAGAAATGAATGATAATGAATTCTTTCATTTCAATCGGGATAGGAAGCATCAAAACGCGAGTTATAGGCTTAGGAGAGATAAAATTGATCTCTCGTGTTAAGGAAGTATCAATTTGACCCTTAATAATCTAATATAAAAGGATTAGATTTTACACGAAGTAGAGACATTCAAAGAAGTGAAAACATGAAAGCTCGAATTTAAAAACGCTATAGGATCGAGCTACTACAACAATTTTAGGCATACAACATGGTGCACTATTGAAGAAAATGGGATGTCGTCATTACCAAGATTATTAGATTGATTTGAAGACAACAATGATCATTTAGTGATGGTAGAGATGATGTCAAAGGGCTGGAATAACTCAAGCTCGAGTGCAAGGAAAAACATAGTAGGCTCGGTGGTGCAGGGGCCGAAGCAAAGAAAACTAGGTTCAAGGAGGAACCTTTGTGGATGATCTGCAAAAATCATGTCCTAGATGTCCCAATAGCCCACAGGACACTTGTGTGGGATAAAACCAAAATGGTGTAAATGATTGTTATGCAAAAATATGGGAAATCGGGTCCCATATGAACTGGGACACGTGGGCTTTAGAGAGCCGAGATCATTGATGGATGTGGAGTGTGGGTAAAAAGCTAGTCAATGTCCCTATGGGGTCAACATGGTGTGGAAGAAATTTACAAGCATGGTAGCATTTGGAGAGCCCAAGTGCGAGTGAGTCAGGTCTAAATGGTCCACGGAGCATGGGTCGAAGAGGCATAAGGTTCACCGCAGAGGAATTTTTCCCACATTACAAATGATGATAATATCAAATGGGCCCACCATGATTTGAATGCTCAGAATTTTAATGATGTAAAATATTTAAAGTGTCTTTTCCAACCAACGGAATTAATTCACAGTCCCATAATCCTGGCAATCCCAAAACATCTACCTCTGCTTAGATGGCCGTATCTTGAGAAATTCTCAACAAAATCATGTAAACAAATACTCGTTGGAATCATGGCTTCAAGATCTACGCACAAAAGTCAAGAAAATAAGGAATTTATATAGTTTCACTGTAGAATTTAATATTAAAAAATCTTATCTAGAATGACAATTGTAATGGTAATTGAAAGTATAGCTAAAGGCATGTCCATCATTCTCTCCATTTGTAGATGGTGAGACAACATGAATCAATAGTGAAGTACTCATCTAAATATTTATCAAGTTGAAATATATTTAATTAATTTTTTCACCAAATTAATTAAATACTATACATCAGTAAATTGTAATGAAGCATGTAACTCAAGTTGAGTCAACTTGAGGTTGAGATTGAGGTTAAGAGTTGGTCGAGGTAGTTTCATAACTACTTCTTGAAGAAATATTCCTATATGAGGTTGCATTGTAATTTGGGTTAAGGGGGCTCATTCATTAGAAGACTCTTTCATTTTCTAGGTTCTAAGAGAGGCTTTCCTATCTACATATGTGGTTGTAACTTTGTGTACACAAATCAATATAGTTCTTTTTATATGGTAATGTTAATGATTTCCAATTACAAAATCTGTTAAAATGCTTGTGATTGAATTATTAATGTTGCTGGTCCTTCATGATATGAATGATCCCTAGGTGAATCATACTTTTTGTCGATCATCGAAGCACATGGACTTTGTGCCATATCAACATATCCTGAGGGAGATGAATACTTTGTGCTTCTCAGATTTTACACTCATTGTGTTCCTTTCTATCTGATAGGGAAGTTCTCCTTTTTTACAGCTCTCTACTTGCAATCTACACTTCTTCTTTCACATTTATTCCTCCTTCCCCTCCATATTTTCCATTTCTCAATTTTGTTTCCCTTTTGTGCTTTATGGTTAAAAGCATCAAAAAAATACAAAAATCATATCATACGAGGGAACTGCCCCTCTCTCAAAGTAGAGGAAATTTCATCATGTCAAAAGGTGAATTTCCTAACTGTTGTTGATTTTCTGTGCACTTCCATTAACTACTGCGTGACGAAAAAAATTCAACCAATAGTTTTAGGCGACTCTCACCGGGATCAAACTTCTATCACGTTCGTTCTCTTGATTTAGGAACCTTCCCAAGAATGAAGGTAAAATGGAAAACACTTTTTGGCCCACACCACCGATTGATAGTGACAGTGATGGGGATGATGATGGAGATCTCCCTATTCAAGGTTTTCAAGCTCCAGTCAGTCCAGAATAGGATCAATTTTTGCAGAACTTCTATGGAGGTATGAACCCAAGATTGATTTCACAAACATCTCTACAACCTATTGAAGACAAGAAAGTAAGGAAGGTATTTCCAGATTATGCCAATATTCCATATGTCAAGAAGAAATCCACTATCACACCCATGTCATCTCCAAAAAGAAGCTAATAATGCAAGAAAGGAAAGAGATATTAAAACAAATTGCTGCATGTGATGACCCAGTAATTAAATATTTATGGCTTAAGTATCAAGAAAGTTCTACAAAAGGTAGGAGAATGAAAATAAACCTGCAGATGATAAAAATTCCATATAGTGGATGAGAGAAGTACAAATTCAATACGGTAGCTACGAGACATGTGAAAAGGTAAAACAAGCTGAAGAACACTTAGTCAATGAATTTGAGACACCTTGTAACAAAGAGGAGAACATTCAAGTTCTAGAAGCTACTCATGATGATTCTCCACATTATCAGGTATTCATTCCCCATCATTATCTCAATTCCACCAATGAATGTCTTCTTATTGCTCCACCGATGCATGTCAATTTAATATTCCTTCAAATAATGAAGAAGACAAACAACTTGAGGCTTTCTTTCAACCTAAAATAGAGTTTGTAGAAGATATGTCATGTACCAAGGTTGAATGTTCTTGTTTTGAAAAAATGATCCTATGCTAGTGGAAGTGGATGTTCATCATAACAAAATGGACAAGACTCCTCTCTCTCCTATGATTGAAGAATTTCAATACACTGAGATGAAGATCATTGTGGACCATTCTCTTGTTGTTTTAAGTTCTCTCAAAGATAAACAAGTGTTTGTACCCAAAGAAAAGGAAATTAATGAGATCATTAGTCCTCCTAACAAGATAATCACACATGAGCCTTTTTGTAGTCCTTCAAAACAAATAGAAAATGGAAATCCATCCCTAGAATATTTTCTTCACAACTATGATTAAGTCTTGTTTCAGCTCACCCTTCGGAATGCAAACAAAAGAAAGATGACAATGTTGTCAATCAATTTTTACCTAGTCTAACAGCCTTTAAGTTCCCTGTTAATCATAAAATAAAATCAGTTATGCAGCTTGTACCTAAGAGTCAAGACCTTTTAGGATCAGGTGTTGAGTTTGTAGAGGAAGCAGGTGTGTTTTTCAGGGACATGGTAGAAATTACACATGATGACAATGGTAAATCATCTAGCTCCTTTTTCCAAATTCCTCTTGAAGATGGTTATAAGGAAAATTCAATGAAAGTGCATGTTCCTCATGAACCATGCCATGATGATAATTGTAATCTTCACATAGATGTTATCAACACTACATTGAAATGGGAAATCTATGCTATAAGGATTGGATTTTCTCATGAATCAGTTGTCAGAGCTCAGTGACATGTAGAAATCAGTTTGGAGGTAGTCAAGGGTCATACAAGATTTTACATGGCACTATTCCTCCACAGAAGAGGAGCTTCAGGAAGACATTCAGTTCTTCGCAGGAACTGAATATTTTTAGTATGTATCACTATGTGGATGGTATTCTTTCCTCAATTTTTCTTTTCAAGCCACATAGTGTTCCCATGATATTTTGGTACACCCAACTACTCATCTTCAATTCTCGGGTGCCTCATACTTTTAGTATGTTGTTCCACAAAGGTACATATTTCTCTCAGCCCGTCTTTGGAATTGTGTAGATTTTATACATTCTCTTTCCTTCCCCTTGTAAATATCCTCTTTCTTCTCTATAAATACTTTCCCTATTTTGGCTTGTTTCCTTTCTTGTCCCTTTTTGTGTGTTTGTGTGCATTGTGCATTCATGTGTAGAGGGGATGTTTCCTAGTTTGACTCCTTGGCCCAATGGATAAGGCATTGGTCTATTTGAGAAACCTTGAGTTTCTAGAGTTCGTGTATGTCTTGTTTTCATGGTGCTTGATCCAAGCCATGTCCCCAAAGAGCCAGTCGTTGTCACTCATTCAAGAATAGAGTAAATTTTCAAAAAAATTAAAATTTATGGGTTATGAGCATGTGGTAAGATGAAAAAATCAATAATGTTGCTCCAGAAGCACCTTCGATTAATCCGATTGTCATAGGACAGAAGCATGATTGAAATGGTTTAAAATGTTGTGTTTTGTGCCCTTAGCCGAGCCACATTGATGTGGGCAAGCTCCTCCAACAACCGAGCTATGCAACAGCATCACTGTTAAGTGAACGTTGAGAGTAGGTTAATTTTTGGAGGAACCGAGCTCTCGGAATGCCTAGCGAGCTTCGAGTTGTATTTAAAGGAAGGCTCAATTGTTTATATAATGCATTGAGCTATGTGTGTAGGCCGAGCTACCCATTTAAATCGATGCAATTGTTTAATGGATAAGTGATGCATTGAATGAGGAGTACCAAGATTTTGAGAAGTAATTGTATAGGTTTGGCTCCATGTTAAAGCATGATTAATATTGCATAACATATGTGCATAGTTAAATTTTACTAAGATATTGTAGCGAGGTGGTCGAGTTATCTCATGAATCGCTTGATTTTTTGTGCTCATGTAACACAAGGGTGTCTACCACAATGTCGAGTTCAAGTTCATGTGTTGGGGTAACCAAGATATCTATTATCCAAGCGAGTCGTGTTGGCTCGAGGAGAAAACGAGACCGATTTGAACTCCCGCCATAAAAAAATAACAAGTTCATTGGAGAGTCCCAACTCAGATTCTTCATGGCTATAATAATTATCAAGTGTGGAGAAGCCCAGTTAGGACTACTAGAACTGAGCTATTGGAACGAACACCTGAGCTATCTTTTCAAATGATAAAGATAAATGAAGCAAACCAAGTTGTTTCAATCAGGTGGCTGAGATGATTACAAGGGGTGTTGAGGATTTGCATTGCATGGGAGAGGGAGCCAACTCGTTTTAGGATTTCGATATGTGTAGAAGGATGAGTTGTCACTTCAGCCTTAAACAAGATATATTCAAAAAACTTAACCGTGTGATGTATATGGTTAAGTAATCCCTCCAACATGTCAAACAGAGTTATGTAGTGCCTCATCGAGCCTATTCATTAATAAATTAAGCTTCTTGGAACCATATTGAATGCTTGCTAAGATAGCAGGAGGGGTGAACTGAGAATTTCAGAGGTCAAACTGTTGTAATATTTGTCACCGAGATCTATGCCACGAGCATGACCGAGTTGCGTATGGAGCGAGTCACTCAGAGATTCTTCATTTGGTTAGACCGAGTAAGATTAGAAACCCGCTCTTTTATTGCGAGCTCAAGAAATTAATGAGAATGAATTATTTCATTTCCAATTAGGCTAGGGAAGCATCGAAACTGAGTTACAGGCTCAGCAGAGATAAAACTGAGTTACAGGTTCTGTGTTAAGGAAGTATGAATTTGAACCTTAATAAGCTAATGTAAATGGCTTGGATTTTGCACAAAGTAGAGACATTCAAATAAGTGAAAACATGAAATCTTGAATTTAAAAATGTTATAGGATCGAGCTACTACAACAATTTCATGCATACAAAATAGTGCACTGTTGAATAAAATGGGATGTCAGCCATTACCAAGATTATCAGATTGATTTGAAGACAATAATGATCATTCAGTTATGGTAGAGAAGACGTCAAAGGGCAAGAAGATCTCGAGATCAAGTTGAACAAGGAAAAACATAGTGGGCTCGGTGGTGCTATTCTTAGCAAAGAAAACAAGGTTCTAGGAAGAACCTTGGCGGCTGATGCAGAAAATCATGTCCCAGATGTCCGAACAGCCCACAGGACACTTATGCGGGATAAACCTGAAATGGCGTAAATGAGTGTTATGCAGCAAATATGGGAAATTGGGTCCCATATGTTCCATATGAACTTGGGACGCACATGCTTTAAAGAGCTGAGATCACTGATGGATGTGGAGTGTGGGTAAAAGATAGTCAACATCCATGCGGGGTCAACATAGTGTGGAAGTACTTTGTGGGCACGATAGCATTTGGAGAGCCCAAGTGCGGGTGAGTCAGGTCTAAATGGTCCACGAAGCATGGGCGGGAGAGACATAAGGTTCACCATGGAAGAATTTTTCCTGCATTACAAATGATGGTAATATCAAATGGGCCCACCATGATTTGCATGCCCGGAATTTTAATGATGTAAAATATTTAAAGTGACTTTTCCAACCAAAGGAATTAATTCACAGTCCCATAAGCCTGGCAATCCCAAAACATCCTCCTCTACTCAGATGGTTGTATCTTGAGAAATTCTCAACGAAATCATGTAAACAAATACTCGTTGGAATCATGGCTTCAAGATCTACACATAAAAGTATAGAAAATTAGGAATTTATATAGTTCCATTAGATAATTTAATAGAAAATGAACCTGATCTAGAATGATAGTTTGTGATGTTAATTGAAAGTATAGCTAAAAGGCATGTGCATCATTCTCTCTCATGTAGATGGCAGGAAAACGTGAATCGGTAGTGAATTACTCATATAAATATTCATCAAGTTGAAACATATTTAATTAATTTTTCACCAAATTAATTAAATTCTATACATCAGTAAATTGTAATGAAGCATGTAACTCAAGTTGAGTCAACTTGAGGTTGAGATTAGGGTTAAGAGTTGGTCAGGTAGTTTCATAACTACTTCTTGAAGAAAGATGCCTATATGAGGCTGCATTGTAATTTGGGGAAAGGGGACTCTTTCTATTGGAAGACTCTTTAATTTTTCTAGGTTCTAAGAGAGGCTTTCCTATCTGCATATGTGGTTGTAACTTTGTGTACACAAATCAATACAATGCTTTTTATATGGTTGTGTTAATGATTTCTCAATTACAAAATCTATTAAACTACTTGTGATTGAATTATTAATGTTGTTGGTCCTCAGTGGTATGAATGATCCCGAGGTGAATTAGACTTTTTTTTATCATCGAATCACATGGACTTTGTGCCATATCAACATATCCTGAGGGAGACGAAGACTTTGTGCTTCTCAAATTTTACACTCATTGTGTTCCTTTCTATCTGATAGGGAAGTTCTCCTTTTTCAAGCTCTCTTCGCAATCTACACTTCTTATTTCACATTTTTTCCTCCTTCCCTCCATGTTTTCCATTTCTCAATTTTGTTTCCCTTTTGTGCTTTTCGGTTAAAAGCATCAAAAATACAAAAATCATATCATACAAGGGAACTGCCCCTCTCTCAAAGTAGAGGAAATTTCATTAGGTTAAAAGGTGAATTTCCTCGATGTTGTTAATTTTCTGTGCACTTCCATTGGCTACCTGCAAAGCAACAAAAATTCAACCAATACGCACGTGGAAGGAAAAAGATAAGGGAAACATTTTCTACCTCATAGATGACGAGGAAGTTGGAGACCTATAAATTAAACATATAGAGGGTGTGTGTGAGGTGATGAAATCAGTAGATGAGTAGGTACATGCATACCATGTACCATATGAAGACTAAGAAGGTAAATAGTGGGACTAAGGATGTAACTAAGGAGGTGATTATTAGTGATTACCTTGGTCTAAACTTGAAGTTGTAAAGATAATTGAGAAACTAAGTGACTTCCAAGATCTCTATTCTAGAATATATCATGAATTGAAACATGTAAATTCATCATGGGGGAAGATGAGAATCAAGCTTAAGAAGGGCACATGACTATTTAATAAGAGTCCTTAACGATTGAATCCCAACCAAAGACGTCAAAGTGAAAGAGGTAATTGATAAGATGTTCAAATTAGGTATTGTTGAGTCTATTGAAGAATGTGAATGATTAAGCCACATGCTTTGATCAACATTAAGAAGGATGTTCATATCAATATTTGTGTTAACTACTAGATTCTCAATTCATCATGTGTCATAGATTATTTTCCTACGCCATTCACTGAAGAGATCTTAGAAGGAGTGAAAGGCGCACAAAATCTACTCATTCTAAGTTGGGTTTTTACGATATCATCGTGT
Source organism: Taxus wallichiana var. yunnanensis (assembly GCA_018340775.1). Lineage (NCBI taxonomy): Eukaryota > Viridiplantae > Streptophyta > Pinopsida > Cupressales > Taxaceae > Taxus > Taxus wallichiana. Next base: position 268,646,053 of record CM031236.1, on the reverse strand, counting down.
AAGGATTACATGAAACAATCAAGAGAAGACCACCTTTGCAACTAAATGGGGAAGATTTTCATACACCGTTATGCCCTTTGGATTGAATAATGTGCCATTATTATTCTTGCACATTCCAAGAATTTATTCACAAGTTGTTATAGGTATACTTGGATGATTGGACTATGTATGGACTGGTGAAAGATCATCATGACAACTTGAGAATGATGTTTGAAATATGGAGGTAGATTAGAATATATTTGAACATCAAGAAGTGCATTTTTCAACTCCATTTGGTACTTTATATGGACATATTATTTATAAAGAATGATAATTTGTTGGACCCAACTAAGATTGCAGTTATCATGGGGTTGGAAGAACCAACTAATTAGAGTGAAGTGTGTGGGTTCTTGGGGCACACTAGTTACTACAAGAAGTTTATTAAGACTTATGTAAATATTTCTACACCCCTTAAAGAGTTATTGAAATCAAAAGGAAAGTTCTATTGGGGTGAAATGCAACAACATGCCTTTAATACCTGAAGGATAAGCTAACTACTGTGCCTATCTTACACTTTCATTTTGGGAACAACCCTTTCATATACAAGTTGATACCTCTTGTAGAACTATAGGAGTAGTGTTGGTGTAGCCAAACAAAGGTAATGTTAATCATCCTATTTTTTTAGTAGGAAGATGACACCGATCGATAAAAATGACACAACTACGGAGCGTGAAACCTTGTCAATGATATAAGTGTTTCATAATTATAGGAAATAATTTTTGGTCACACCATTTATATTTTATACATTTCATATGGCATTAAAGTACTTGGTTAATAAGCTAGATTTACAGAGACTCATTTACCATTAGATTCTCTTATTTCAATAATTTGAATTCTCAATCATAGAAACTCTGGAAAGAGTAATTTGGGACTTGATCATCTTTTAAGGATAAAATATGGTGAGGAAACATAAATCATATACGATACTATAACATATGCATAATTGTTTAGATTGAACCATGAACTAGTAGATTTAGAAGAAATTACAGTTGTTCTTGCACAAAGTGGACTTGTGCTCGAGAGAATGAAGACACTAGATAAGAAACAAATTTCCATTTGCATTATACCCCACAAGTTCATTGGACGAGACCTATACAAGATGGGAAGAGATGAGGTATTTCACATATGTGCACTACAACATGATCATGAAGCTATAATAGGAAGTTCATGGGGGATAGGTAGATGACACTATATAGGTGAAGCAACAACACATAAGATCTTATTGACAAGATTATGGTTGAAAATAATCTCTAAAGATACTAAGGCATTTTTCAAAGCTTGTGACCATTATTAGTGGATATGCAAACCTTGAAATAGGGATGACATACCACCGTGAACCATAACAAGCACTTAAGTATTTGAGAAGTGGGAAATTGACTTGGTAGGGAACATTACACAACCTATTTGGTGGATAGTTTCACATTATATCATTACATGCAAAAATTACTAGACTATGTGAGTAGAGGCTGCACCTACAAAGGATTTCACTATAAAGCAACAATAAATTTATTTATGTGGGAAAAAATCATAAGTAGGTATAGATGTCCATTGATCCTTACAAGTGATAGAGGGACTAATTTCCTTAATGAGACTATTAGAATCCTACTTGTAGAGTTTATGGCGACACACCATAAGACTACCCCTATCACCCATAATCCAATGGCACTGTTGTGCCCTTCAATATGATTTTGGGACAAAATTTGATAAATATTTTTGATGTTGGAAGGAAATATTGGGATGATAAGGTATGAGTTGTGTTATGGGTGTATAGAACAACTTATAAGAGGTTAAAAAAGACCACACCATTTTAGTTAGTGTTTGGCATAGAGGAATTTTTCCTTTTGAATTTTTTTTACCCTCCCTAAGTATTGCATGTGCCGGTGGTTTAGATGATGATAAAGCAATAGAGGAGAGCATTCATAAGATGATTCATCTTGATGAGTGTCATGTCATTGTAAGATGGAGTCGAAGATAAATAAATCTTGACATGACATGCATATCAAGAAAATTCGTTTCAGATGGAAGATGGTACTCTTGTATGACTCCAAGTTCACTCACCATCCTGGAAAATCAAATTGCATTGGTTGGGACATTTTGTAGTAAATAAGATTTTGGAATTAGGTGAATTTCAATTGTAGACTTTGGATGGAATTATGTTACTCGGTTACTTCAATGGGATTAGGTCGAAGCCCTACTATAAATAATATTTTTTAATCTATAATAAGGAAATATTTTGATTTAGATTAGATTTCCCTTCGTTTTTTACTTTTATTTGTTTTATTATAATAAAAGTGTTCACATACTTGGAGAAAACTACTCTATGTTATATTGATGCACAGAGGATCATGAATAATTTTAGTTTGGGGTGAATACTATGCAAGCACACAAGAAGAGAGAATATATGATGCTACTGTCTCTTAATAAACTGGTAAGGGTGCATTCAAAAAAATGAAAGGATGATGAGCGATGGAAAATTAATTTAGTGTGTGAAAGTTGATGCTCTAAAAAGCTAGATATGGTGCAAGGGTATTAAAGGATGTTGGTGCTTGGAAGAAATTACTCTAATTGAAAACCATATGAAAGGATGGATGTACAATGTAATGCAAGAGAGGCATACATAGGTTAGAATACTTGGAAATTGGTGCAGAGGAAGAATGTGTGTGGCATAGGGAGGTGCATGCACAAATTCTTGCATCTTGGGAAGTAGTGGCGTACCTGAAGTTTTCGACCTCTGCGCTTGGAAGGAAAAAATAAAAATTTCTTTTAAAGATAAAAATGGTAATAGGTGGAGTGTAATTAATGCGATACAAATTTCAAAATCCATAAAAGGGGCATGGGTGAAGTTTTTACTACCTTGATTTTACTAACTTATGTGATTGAGAGCTTGAATGAAGAAGTGTGGAGAATAGAGCTAAGTATGAAGAATAAACTAAGGAGCCAACACAAACCATATCAAAGCGATTAAGTATATGTAACTTTACCTTGAGGAGATCCTTATGAGAAGTAGTAGCTAGTTGAAGGTTGTGGAAGGAAGACAACGAGTGAAGATGAAGAACTAGGGTTTGCTAAAGTTAGGGAATAGGTTTGTGGAGTTAGTTCATGAGCATTACAAAGTTTATAATAAGGCATGAATTTTTATAAGTGTACATGGGTTAGGCAAGGACGTGTAAAGGGTATTATCTCGGAAGTAACCGCACATTTTTCGAGTAGGTAGAGTGTTGATATTGTGGCACCAAGGGCACACATCACATCAAGTTAAAAACCATACAAGTTGAGAATAATGGAACCTAGGAAAACACCATAGGATAAAAAGAAGGTCATTCTTGAAAAACCCAAGGAGTGGTTCTCGGATATGCAGTACCCACTGGGGTGATAGTTGGGAATTTTGGAAATCAATTCTTGAGTTGTAAAATTTGTGAGCATAACCATCATGCGCAGGGCATGAAGTGGTCATCAACAAGGACATGTTGCATGATTTGGAAGCAAGGAATATAGAGGGAAGGTGATATTGGATGACTCAATGCACAAGACCCGGAGGAAGTGGTAGTGATTCAAATATTTGAATTTCCCTATTTTATAATTCCCACATGATTATTTCAGTGGCTCATGTCACTCATACATGAGGAATACTACTATTTTGAGGGTAGGAGGATGAGGTTCAATACTAACTTGATCGGAAAATTCACCGGTCTAAACAACAAGGGGAATAGTTGGAGATGGATTTTGCGTAGTGACCCAAAGATTGAAGATGAAACCACTTCTGTAATATGAGAGGGGGAAGCACACATTTGACATTGGAAATATTTTTATCCTACTACTAGAGTGGTTATGTGAACCGGTGAGTTATAAGTTGGGAGCCTCAAATAGATAGAATGATATAAATAAGAAGTTCCTTCACATTGCACACAAGATGGAAAACAAGACTAAGTATAACATTTCCCATGTACATAGCTGAAGGGATTGTGGAAGAGGCTAGGTACAAACTAAATGAGGGGAGAAGATCACTTGGGGATCAATCCTCCTCTGGATAGTGTTTTGGGATATTTAGGTACCGGATGGACTAGAGTATAATATGTGGGTACATCCTCTAAAAGATAATTCCCTGGTGAAGAGGTTTGCTAATTTTACTTGTTATGGTGGGATTGATAACCCCTATAAAGAATTCACCAAAACTTGGTATAGGTGAATGCTCAAAAAAATTGAGAATGAGTTGCACATTCAAACAGATTTTTGGCATTACGCAACAAACATGAAGTTTTTGTAGTAATGGAAAAAATGATCCTTACACACTTCTAGTTGAATAATGGATAATTTGGACCATGGTGAAAATTTCCATTTGCATTTATGTCCAAGTACTTTAAGTTAGCAGTAAACAAGTTCAAGGATTTGTAGCATTTAAATTTTAATGTAGATAGAGTGTATGTGGATGACCATACTCTTAGGAAGACATAAGGATATAAACATAAGGTATTTTAACTTGAGACAATGGATTCCGATATAAAGGACATCAACTCGATTATGACACTTGTAGTTCACAAGGAGGCATGTAGGGTATATGTTTTCCTTCATCCAAAAATGTAATATGGGAAGGAAGTTGAGGTCAAGGATTCCTAAATGCCACAATCGCATAGGAAGTATATGGTGAGGATTCCCAAGCACCAATGTGAGAAGACTCCCAAAAGAAGAAGAAGGAGAAGAAGATCTAGTTTTATGGAAGCTAGACCACAACAAGAGAAAAAAGACGAGGATAGAGTGTATAGATTCAATTTTGCCATGGATTGAAAATAAGGTGAGTCCCATGAAAAATAATCCAAGGCTGTTGAGGAGGCTAATCCTAGTAAGGAGGAGCCTCTTCTCATTCATGATGTACACAAGGAATAATAAGAGGACCTTAATAAGATAATTGGAGAAGAGATGGTGAGTGATGAGATACCGGTAAATGAAGAGTATCCCACACATGAAGATGAATACCCAATAGTGTAGGAAGAGATGCACATGGAAAAGGGGAAGGATGGAGAATTAGAACACATGGAAGAGCTCATTTAGACAAAGAATGAAGAAGAGTGCAAGGGGGAGAAGAGGAGGACAAATATAAAGGCACTAGGGGTAACATTGTGCATGAGGTTCCAAATAATTAACACATGAAGGGGAGAAGGAAAAGGAAACATGGTCCCTATATGACAAATAATGATAACCCCACAAGGGTCCTTAGGGAGAGATACCAAAATTCAATATTATAATATATTTTATAATAATGAGTCTATAATGCGCATGAGTAAGATGTTATTGTGGAACTATAAAATGCACATGGATGAGACAAAATTAAAGGTGAAAATGAGTTGTTGTTTGATATGTGGCTAAAGAAAATACCATGACAATCCTTTCCTTTCATCAACTCCACGCATTTAAAATATGAAAAAGTGTATAATGTGCTTAATAAGATGACATCGATGTATGGAGAAGGAATTTTGATAAGGATTCCACCATTAAAAAGGTGTGATGGTAAATTGAGATTAAAGATAAAGAGATACATAAGCTCACATAAGAGTGGAGGGATGAGATAAATAACACATTAAATGCTTATGAAAAAGTGGGAAATATAATTTTCAACATTAAGAGTGCATGACCTAATTTGGAAAACCAAGCCAGGATGTGTAATCCACAAGTTTGGATATTTAGAGGACCTGGTGTACATGATGTTATTAGAGAGGAATAATTGGCCCTGGACCAAGGCGAATATTTGGACCCGCAGAAGAAGAAAAATATAGAAAAATTGGAGAAGGGTATTATATAATATGAGGCATTGGCCGCAAGGGTAAAAGATGCCACATGGAAAGTGGAATATGCTTTTGATAACTATCAAGAAATAAATCCCATTATTCGTGTACACACTATAGGGGAGGAAGTAGAGTTGAGAAAGATACATGCCAATATGAACAATAATAAAGTTGAGTGTGAGAAGGTCATGGCTGAAGTCATAGAGAAAAGCGATCTAATAAAGTCCATGAAGGACACACTTGAGGTGAGGCTCAAGGAACTCTACCCATTGGTCACATGTAAGATGGATACTTTAGAGGGGAATGGCCTCAGAGCTTGAGGTATTAGTCAAGGATCTGAAGGAGAAGGTAGAAGAGTTGACCCATGTGCAAGTGCTTAATTTTGTGGAAGCGGTGCCGAAAAATATGCAAGGGAATTACATGCATGGAAGGAGTTATAAAATATATTAAACAAGGAATTTAAAGAACTTATTCCACCTCGAAGGCCTAAGTATTGAGTACACATGTAGATGGAAAATTTTAATTCTTTGAGTCATTATTTATATTCCCCCATTATTCATTCTTTCATTCTTTTAATGATTCTTCAAGGAGGAATTTTTTGTTGATATTGTCGAGGATAGATAATAATCCTAGTGTGGGGTAATGTTTTTTGGAAGAAGTGGCTTAATGTTAATCTAAGCATAGATATTGTGCACAGAAAGGCACACACACATAGCAAAGAGTTATGGAAAGACCATAGGATGCACAAAATCATGCGTGTAAGGATAGGAAGAAGAAGTGAAATAGTGCACGAAGGTGTGCATAACACGATCAAACAAGTCGGTGCATGAAGGATCCCACATATGCATATAAATCATGTAGGACTTAGCAAATTTTTAGGATGTGGCTAAGAGAATAAAAAATGAAGTTAGCATGGCACACAAGTAAGATCTTTGTTATCTAAATATCTATCCTAGTTATTTGGATAACTTACGTACATATTATGAATCTAAGACCTTCATTGAGGTTATGAGTACTCTAGATATCTACTTGGCACATTTTCTTGGCCACATTTCCTTGCATGCCAAACACGCTTTGCTTCCAAAATTCTCTCCCATCCATTTTCTTTTTCCTCTTTATTCCACTCTTCCCTTATGCACACCCACCTTCTTCCAATAGTTTATGCATCCTAAGCATGCACCTTGCACTTGCTTCAAAATCATATAAGTCCCTATCCCTCTCACGCGCCCCACATATTAATTTTTAATAATTACACATCTTCCATATGTTTCTTGCTCATCATTTTTCCCAATTTCCTCCGCGCACATCATGATTGCACGTGTCCTTCCTTTCTTATCCTCCCACACTTTATTCATCCATGTGCATGCCTTCGTACCTCTTTTCTCAGTGCCTTCTTATGCAACACCATCATCTAAAAATATTGAGTATGTTACTTCAGAACCAATCAAAGCATGTCGGTTGGGCACCGAATCATTGCTATAAATCAGTAAGTGACACATTGCAAAAATGACACAACACTTTTACACAGATGGTCATCCTTTAAGTTAATCAATGCATGCCACATGTCTTACATGCAAAAATGGCTCTGGAAATATTCTCGAAAGCCATATCTTTTGTTATAGATCTCGATCGACGTGTGTCAAGTCTCAATCGATATCTTCTAACATAGGCTATAGTGTTAGATATTAAAATTCAAATTCTTGGTAGATCTAGTAGGTCACAAATGGGAAAACATATTTCTAGGAATTAATTATCGATCTATTTTCTCCAACCACTCGATTTGATTTGATCTTCCATCCTTCCTTCTCCAACACACCAAATAGACTTGGGGAATTGGATTTAACATATTTGTAAGAGGATTTGTAGGAATTGAATGCTTCTTGTTGGTGGTTGTATTTGAAATTTTGATTTTACTCCCTTCTCTTCTTATTATTCCACCAATTCATCTATAAATGTAAGATTTGGGCTCATTTTTAATGTTGGACATTTTGGATCCTTAAGCTCTTTGTCAAGGACTCCATATCTTTTTATTTTGAGTTACAAACCTCTAGATCTAGCTCTTGCATGTGGATATTGGCCTCTCTCACCATTGTAATAGTTTGTGCATTTCTAGAAGTAATGGAAGCATTGTTTTGTGGTTATTATCTATCCTAACGTGTTTGCATTCCTTCTTTCCTTCCTTTTGCATTGTGTGTTTTTTGTGTCACCTTACATCCCTTGCAGCTCCATTTCAATTGTGTTTCATGAATATGATTGTGTAAATGTGTGTCATCTTGTTCTACACATTCCTATCCTTGCCTCATGTTTTTCCTTTCATTTTCACTCGTAATGATAGTGTCCATCCCTCTTTTCGGTGCTATCACCTTTCTTAGTTATTTTTCCATTCTATTATCCTTTGATCCCTAGTCCTTGGAATTTTTATCTTAGTTTTCCCTTCCATAATTAGGAGTAGCAATAGCAGTATAAATAGATAGAGGAATTGGCCTTCTCCATAGATCCGTCTCAAGCGCACAAGGTATCAAAACTTAGAGATGGTTCCATTGTTTTCTCAAACAACTTATTTTATTGGAGCTAAAGTGCGCAGTGCACATTTGAACGACCAATAGTATTTAAATAGGATAAATCATATGTAGATAAGGACAATGATGGTGCATGGAGACAACATATTTATAGGAGTTAAAGAATCTTAAAGAATATATTTATAGCTTGATCTATAGGTTAGGAAAGTAATTAAAAATATGAAAGTTCAAAAGAACATGCCTATTATTAAGAAAATGCATGGAAGTAGTGAAGGGAAAGTCCCCACTATGTATAAATAGGTGATGCACTCTTGTATTTATTACTACTTATGATGTGATCTTGGGTTTGTACATGTGATTCAATGCTAAAGTATGTAGCTAAGATTTGTATGCATGCATGGTCCAGCGTAAGGATGTAACTACACTATGAATGTAATAAACATGTTTATTATGTAACCCGATGGGTTTTCAAAGGATAATTATGTTTGGGTAGAAAATATTACTATGTCTAAATATGGAATATTGGGAATTCAAGTGTTATTGATCATTTTGTATGTTGATTAAGCTTCCTTATTATATGTGTTACCAATTTATTATGTTATGTTGTATCTTCTTACATGTATGGTTATGATGAATATGCATGTCTAACATATTTATAAGAAAAAAAAGTAGGGATCTGGTGGTTGTGCGCACATTGGGTGAGCATTCAAACTTTGTCTAGATGAGGTGCCAATGCTTCTAGCTAAGTAATGGTTAAAATAATATTACACTCGATATGAAATGTTTTATATTGGTTGGCATGTGAAAAGTTTTCATGGGGACTTGAGCCATTCATGGATGATTTTAACTAGAACTAAGAAGGTTTCATAGTTGGAATGATATTAAATAATTCCTTGAGAACAATCACTAAGAAGCTAAGGATTTCAAAATCCTACTTAAAACCTAGTTCACTAGTGATGGAGGAAATATTTTTGGTGTGAGCTCAAAATGCATTGAATCATAAAATGTGATTATTTGAGGATGGAAAGGACTCTCCCATCTTTCAGATGGTGGTGGTTTGGATTCTTGAATGTATTTGGAACCCACTCAATTTTTTTTTTTCATGAAATTTTTATTTCCTTGATTATACCTATATTATAAATTATGTTTTTGAGTATTTTAGAGCTTGGTGAAGCCATTTGGAGGTCTACACATGTCCAAATATGAAGACTAGTTTTAGGCCTAATAGGAAATTTTTAGTAGTCATAATGAATGGAGGTTCTTAGGAATTTGTTACCTAAGAGGAGGTATATAATATATATGGAGGTTTTTAAACATCCAATATGACATTATTAATTCTTTGGTTGAGGTCTATAAGTCATATTTGTTGGCAAGGTTGAGGTCACAAGTTGACCTACTTGACAAGGTTTGAGGAAAATGGTGGTTCTTTGGTGAAATTGGTCTGGAAGACCAATATTTTGGATTTTTTCATGGTTCATGTCCATTTTAGAGTGATGGGGGGTTAAAATTTATCCTATTCCATGCATTTATAAGTCTTTCAAGTGTCAACACAGGTGTGAGAAGGTCAAGTTTCCAAGACTTGTTTCTAGGAAGCATAAGTATCTAGAAGGATAAAGTTGTTTTGATGACTCTATGGGATGAGTTATGAAGAATAAAGAGTCTAGTGATGTTAATTGGGTCAATTTTTTTACAATTATTGGTTTCATGGCATGGTTGAGATGATTTATGGGATATAGGTCTTCATCTTTGAAGGTTGGTCTATCGAGGTGCTTAAAATGAGTAGGAAACATTCCTACTTGGTGGTGTCATGAAGGAAATGTATAATGCAGAGGTTCTTGAGCCCATGGAAGAACTTGAGAAGATTTTAAAAAATGCATGGATCTATTAAAGTATTTATGTAGCTTCCTTATGTTATTGGATTCCATGAAGTTCTTGGTGGAGATGAAACTAGCCTTTTAGGCCTAGTTGTGCATGATTGAGTGTCTTGGTCCATTGCCGACCTATATGGTCATTTCATATGATTTTATATCATTTTTTATGTGTGGTTTATTTTTGGTATGACCTACCTTAATGGTCATGTCTGACCTAGAGGTGTTGAGGATTTGAAGCATGTATATAAAGTGAATGTATTTTCTTATTTTAGCTAGAGGAGTGGATAGAGTTGTGTGCGAGCTAGAGGAGGCGGAAGAGTGTGTTAGAGGGATCTAAGGTAGAGTTAATAAGAAGCATGAGAGGGTGATGATGGAATAATATATTGTCTTCAATGCCATTATACCTAATCATCTTATGAATAATTAATATTGAGCGAATTAGAAGAGAGTGTTGTTTAAGAGGGTTTTGAAGTGTGTGAACTGAATTTGTGATCAAAATATATTATAGGAGAAACATACATCAATGATCATCATCATCATATGGTTGATTGGATGATTTATCATCTTGGGGGTAGTATCCTCCTTACATAGTGGGTGTTATACTAAATAGGGGTGGGTGATCCTTGTGAAGTGGGTTCTTCACTAAACAAATATTTTGTAATGTGTGATATTTAAGAAATTATTTTTAATTAAGTAAGATATTCAAAAAAATAGTGGATGTTATTCCCTTTTATGGTTTCCCACTTCATATTTTATTATCTTGTGTACTCTCTTGGTGTATGTTCTTATGAATTGGTGTTTTATGTTAGTAGTATCACATTGTTGCATGATTAAATGGTTAATGGTTCACTAAAGTTAAAGTAATTAAAGTAAAAGTATTGAAGGAATGATTTACCCCTCCCCTCAAAGTCCATTGTTCTTCTAATAGAAAGACATTTAGAAAAAATATCAATTTGATCTATGATTATGAGTTTTATAATGAAGGTATTGTTGTTATATTATTGAATTAAAGTCTTAATGGTGATTCCCGAGAATAGTATTTTGAGCTTCCTACCAAAATTATTAATTCCTAGGATAAATTCATACATCTCTTTGTTGATCAAGTATGGTAATAAAATTGATTATGCTTTTCTTAGAAATTATTTTTATAATATGGTGACAGAGAAGGGTGAAATAATTCAAGATTTTAATCTCAAATTTAATAAGGAATGGAATAGAATTCTTGAGCACATTAGACCAATTGTTTATAGTGATGCATTCAGTGATAAATTGGACTATTATTTAAGAAATAAATTATAACTTAGAGTTGATCATGCTTACACAATGGATTTAAAGTTTGAAACTATCTCTCATGCCTTTGACTTATATTTTGCTGAGAATGAATCTAAGTTGAATGTTTGTGAAGAGTGTATAAATTTAGTATTCTTAAATATTTGTGAGGAATTTAAGGATTAGAAGAAGGAATATATAGATGTCGGGTTTGATAATAATGATATCGATTTAGATTTCCTTGCTGGTATACAACTTGATGAAAATGATTCATTATCTAATTTATCTTCCATGTCCTCATTTGATTCAAAACCCTATTTTTACCATGATTATGACCCTTTTTAGTTACAAATACATGATAGAATTGATTATTGTGATGTAGAATTTGTTACTGATTTGTTATGTTACATGACAATAATATTTTGTTTAATGTAGTTTTCAAATGTCTCCATGTATATTTATGAATACTAACAACATTGTGGTTTAGGTTGTGTTATCTAATCTCCCTCTCCCGGTGAAATTGAGAATCGGAAAGCTAGAAAATGTGCACCAAACCAGAATAGAGACATCGGGTTGATCAAAGGAGGCGTTGTAGAGAGAAAGAGGAAATGCTTAGAAAAATTAACAAAATATGTGGCAAAAGTGGATAAAAATGTCCCGCACAGGTTAGAGAAAAAGATGCGACAAAAGTATACACCAACCCCAAAAATATAAAATAGCCGCAAAAAAAGTAAAGTGCAGAGATGGCGAGAGAAAATTGTCTTGGATAGCTAGGACACGTGGTCCCCGAAAATCTGAAATAGCCATAGCCAATGAAGTGTGGAGATGATGGAGAAAAATTTCCCAAACAATTGAGATACATGGACCCGAAAAATCCAAAATAGCCACAACCAGTGAAGTGCGGAAATGACAGAGAAAAATGTCCTCAACAGTTGGGACACACATACTCGAAATAGCAAAAATACACACGGGCGAGTGGTGCGTAGAAGTTGGCGGTCAACACCGCCTAGCTCGGTCAATGGTGGATGCATGAGGACATAAGATCCTAAGTCGGGAGATGTAGAGAAAGGGGTTCCACATGGTCCAAGTACCTTGGGGACATGAGTTCCCTGAAAACCCGCAATACCCACAACCCAAAAGGAAAGTGGAACGCTTGACCCCTGAACTTCGAACAAGCATAACTTTTGACTCAAAACTCTGATTTTCATGAAATTTGAATTTTTGAAAATGGTACAACATCCTCTATGCTCCAAAACTTAAATACTCATTCCTGTAAAATTTAATAAGTCCTTACCAAACTAAAAATCGATGCTCACACTCACAATGCCATATCTTTTGCATTTCTCAATGAAATCATGTAAAATTTGTCTCATTGTAACCATGGCTCTGATCTTGATGAACAGAAATTGAGAAGTCTAGAATTTGATGTGGATTTGATAGAGAATTTTGAGGAAAATAGACCAGGTTTAGAATAATTGTTTAATTGGTAATTGGGAGTGCAATTAAGAGGCATGGTCAAAATTTTCTCCATTTATAGGTTATGGGACAATGTGGGGAGCCTTTTGTAAGTAAAATACCATCATTTCACTAAATTTATTTATTCTTGAAAGTAGTTGAAAGTATTTTTTCAGGATTTCAATCTCTCTCTCTTCCAAATTCTATAAATCGGAATACTTGGTCTCATTGTCAAGGGATATAGTTTTGAGTAGTAAAACTTTGTCATTTTGGTTTTGTGAAGTCAATGTGCTCTGTAGGAACTTGTATTGGACTCCTTTCATGGTGATCTAGGCCCTTACCTTGTAATAGATTAAAGCTGTGCATATCATGAAGCAATAAATGCAAGTTTATAGACGTATCTTCCCTTATTGTGTTTATTTGCATTATTCTTGCCTCTTCATCTCATTGAAAATATATTGTGTCTATTTTATGCTCTTCAAGGATTCATTATAATTGTATGTGTATGAAATATTGTTGTGAATGAAGTTACTAGACTGTGCGAGAACTATTATCACCATCTCTAGTATGTACTTTTCTTCTATTTTTCACACATCGGAAAGCTATTCTCATACCCTCCTTTTTTGGTGTATCACCACTTTAGTGTAGGATTTAATTTCATGTACTCTCTCTCCATGTTCACTTGGAAAGTTAGATTAGGGTTAAATATTTTTGCCTACATTAGGAGTAGATTGTGGTAGGTAGTTTAAGAGCTAGAACCAACTTTATCCGGAGGTCTATCTCAAGAAGAAATTCCCACAACTTAGAGATAGTACCCATGGTACCCAAATCACACCATGAGCTCAAACACACACTTTTGCAAATCGAAGGGTGTGGTGATTTGGTGATAACAATTTTGGAATACATGGTGGGACGAGGAAATTTTCATTTTAATTGCAGCAAGATTTATGTGAACTTGTTGTAAGATTCTAGCTTGTGAGAGGCTTTGAAATAGCACATATGTCAACTTGAAAAGGGTAGAATCCACTAGTTTTAACAGTCCAAACTTGGAATATTCATGAGAAGAATCCAAAAAGGTCAAGAAATAGAGAAGAGGGACTATTTTTCTATCTACACTTATCCCGATAGAGAAAGAAGGGGAAGAAGAGCTCAAAGGTCTCCATCTCCACCAAATAAAACCTTATCAACACCTCCACCTAGTAGGCCTTTTATTCAACCAACTATATTTCTCGACCAATAAGGATGGTGTAACCCACCCCTATGCAAAATTCACTAGCAGTAGCCCACTTGCTCTCAAGACACAAAATCCAATTCCAATTGCACCATTGAAGAGCATTCCATGTTTCACTTGAGAGAACCATACAACTCTGATTGATCACATCCAATAAATTGCAAATGTCCACACAATTCATGAAATTGATAAAATCGATGTTCTAGTTAAGTTGTTAGCATTCTCCTTTAAGAGAAAAGATTTACAATGGTTCAAGAGTTTAGCAGTGGGATCTATTATGAATTGGGACCATTTTTGTATAGCTCTTCACAACCAATTCAGAGAAAATGTAGATAATCTGTCTCTATTGGAAAAAATGACCACAATCAAGAGAGCACCAAATGAGTAAATGGCTGATTTCAACTTCAGGTTTCAAAGGACATGGGATAGAATTATGCTTGTTGTGAGACCAGCAGCTGAAGGTGTCTTTTTATACTTCCTAAAATCTCTAAATTTATATATTGCAATGATGATACAATCCATGGGAGGTATAACTTTACCTACAACCTATAACATTGTCATTAGAGGTGAAAATTGTTTGATTTAAGATAGAAAACTTGCACCTAGGCCACCTATACCTCTCTATCCAAAAGTAGGAGCTTCGAGCACTAGTCAAGTACCTACATTAGCTCCCATTCCTGTTCCAAGAAATTAGAGTTCGACGATGCTTCTACCTAATCTTATAATACCTCAAACGAGATCCAAGAAGTCATGAAGTAGTTACAAAACCTAGGTAATGAGTTTGACTGACATTTAAGAGGAAGCAAGCTACAAATTTTAGATCATATTATCCTCAAATCCAACCAAATAGGCCTCTCCGTATAAGCCTAATAGACCAAAATTTCAAACTGCTAATCGGAACCAAGTAAATCCTCTTGCTAATAGGCCATCTTAGCATTAAAATCCTAATGTTGCATCCACATCTAGAGCCTTGGTACCAGTAAAAAATAACATGGCTCAAGAATATGATTAGTGTTTCTCATGTAATCAACCTCATAACCAATCAATGTGTTTTAATGGTGCTTTGAATCAAGATCTTATGGTGACAACAATGGGTGTGGAACAAGAGACATGCCAAGAAGGAAATCAACAACATGAAGTTACTCAAGAAGCACCTCTAAATGAGACCACACTTGTTAATTGGCAGGTTGAAGATTTTTGTGGTATAAATCAAGCCCCTTCTCAAAGTGTAGCAGCCAATACATGGTCCAAGAAGAGAAATATTGGAGAGGGAAAATCATCCAATTCAAATGATCCACAACCCTCTATTACTCCACAAGGTGTTAGTAGTCAAAGTGCAGTCCCGAATGTGTAAGTTCAATCCAAGCCACCTTCTAGACCAGCTCATATACCAATTATAACAACCCATGTGCAGGAGAATATTACGCAAGGTAAGGGGCAGAAAAAATATTGCTCATCTCCATTCAACATCATTGAGAAGATGAGGAAAATTAATGTAAACATATCAATATGGGATTCATTAGCTATCCCGGGACAAAGAGACCTATTACAAGCTGCTATGGAAAAATTTTTGGCATCAAATCACCACCCAATAAACAAGAAAAGTTCTTACCAATGTATCTTAACAAGGATAAAATTAAGGTGACCATCAAGGTAAAAATTTGAAGCCGCCACAATTTTATATCTCATTGATCATTGGGAACAATTTGGTGCATAATTGCATGATTGATTAAAGAGAGAGCAACTCGTAATCTTTGAAACAAATAGCCGATCAACTGGGTATTCAATATGAATTCATTTCTAGAGGTGTGGTGTAATTCGATGGGGAAATGGTAACAATGTTTGGAGTAATCAAAGATTTTAGCCTCACATTACATGCATGTCCCAATGTGACCCTCTTGCGGTATGTATCAGTCATATAATCGCCACCACTCTTTGCATTGTGCTTGTCAGAGACTTCACCGCTAAAATTGGAAGTTATTTGTATGCTAATTGGTCATATATGTTATTGAGAACAATGTATGGATCTATTTCTAAAATCATATTTGAGCCTATTACAAACTTTCATATCGAGCCTCATACACTAATTCCAATCAATGTGAATTGTTTAACATTTGATCAAGAGGATTATCCAAGCATGTATGAAGTAGATACAAAAGTAGGATGCATTCTAGACTTGACTCTTGATGAATGGGAAAATAATAGGCATGCTTTTGACCCTTAGAAGGAAATGGAAGAAGTTGAATTGGGAGTCTATTGTTTGCATGAAGAGAATCAACCTCTCCCTAGCATTACCAAGCCAAATCAAAAAGATGATAATGAGGTATGACAGCTATTATTTGATGGTTCAAGGAGTAGACAACCTACTGGAGGGAAATCCATGCTTGTTTCACCACAAGGTACAAGATATTATTCAACCTTCCATTTTTAGTTTACTTTCTCAAACAAAGGTGATGAGTATGAAGCTTTAATTCACATGTTGCATTGGGCAAGAGAGAGAGGTATTAAAAACTTGTAAGTGTTTGTATATAGTGATCTAATCATGACCGAGTCAAAGGAAACAATGATGTTAAGAATGATCTCGTTAAAGAACTACAAAAATCAGATATGGGATTTGATTGAAGATTTGAAGCTTTTAGCATTGAGTCCATACCTAGGAATAAAAATGAAGTCACAGATATACTTGTAACCATTGGAGAAAATTTCAATGTGGTGGATAGTATCAAAAGAGACAAAACACAGCCCTACATCCATGTGATTGCAAGGCCAATAGTTTCAAATAACAACACAAGCTGGCAGGTGTTTGAGAATGATCAACAAATCATTAATTTCTTATAGGAAGAATTTGAGATCTCTATTAGAAACCAAGACAAGATGGACCAAGTAGTATGGTGAGAAAGTGGTGTAATTGAGAACTAACAAATTAACAAAAGGGCTTGTAACTTTGGATTCAATATTCAACCCAAATTATCATTTGGAAATAAAACACAAAAATTTAGGTAAAGGGTGAGGATACAAAGCCCATTTTAGTAGGTAAAGGAAAGACATTCCAAATTGGCACAAGTAAGTACCCCACAAGAGAAATCTGAATTTGTTCAACTTTTTCAAGAATTCCCAAATGTCATTTCCTATACTTATAATTTTTTAAGAGGTTTCAACCAAAAGTTAGCAAAACATACTATTGATCTAGATCTAGAATCCAAGCCTATTAGATAGAAGAAAAGGCCAATGAATCATCACATTGAACCCCTCATAAGAAATGAGTTGAATAAGCTAATTGAGGCTAACATCATCTTCCCTATCAAAAATTCAAGCTGGGTTGTGAACTCGGTGCGATGAGAAAGAGAAATAGAGAAATCATATTGTGTGTAGACTTCTGTGATCTAAATAAAGCATCTCTTATAGATCATTACCCACTTCCATCAATGGAGAAAATCTTACGAGGTTGTAGCTGGTTATAAAAGGTTTTCATTGCTAGATGGTTATTCAAGCTATAACAAAATAATGGTGAAGGAAGAAGACCAATTCAAGACAACCTTCACTACAAAATGGGGAACATATGCTTACAATAAGATGCCATTTGGACTCACAAACTCTGTAGTAACATTTCAACGAGCTATGGATATGACGTTCAAAGTACTAATCAACAAAATAGTGCTTGTATATCTAGAAAATAACATTTTATTTTGAAAGAATACAACAAACCACCCCTTTCACCTAAGGAAAATATTTCAAAGGTGTAGAAGATATAGAGTGTCTTTGAATCCAAAAAAGTGTGTATTCTTGGCACACGAGGAAAAATTGTTGGGCTGTGTTGTTTCAAATGAAAGATTAATAATTGACTCGAAAGAGTTGAAGCCATCCGAACACTTCCATTGCCACACCACAAGAAATACCTCCAAATATTCTTGGGAAGGATTAACTTTGTTTATAGATTTGTTCCTGATTTTTCCACTCTTGTGAAGCCATTAACAATGATGGTGAAGATAAATCTTCCATTCAAGTGGAAAAAAAAGGTAAAGAGAATTTTGACGCTACTAAATATGCAATATCACAAGCTTTAACTCTTATAAACCCATACTTTTCAAAGGAATTTATGTTTTATGATTTTCGAGGATCAGACACAATCTCATCTATCTTGGTACAACTAAATAGAGAAGGTTCAGAACAGCCCATAGCATTATTTAGTCAAAGCCTGGAAGATTACGAAGTAAGGTATTCTTTTATTGAAAATCATGTTCTTGTTGTCATTAGGAGTTTGAAGAAGTTTAGACAATTGGTCTCGAACAATAGGATTCAACTACTAGTGTCTCATGATGGTGTTGAGAACTTTCTCCTAAAAAATATCTAAATGAGAAGAGGTCAAAGGTTGGATCACTTGGGTAACGGAATATAATATTGAAATCAAAGTGACCAATCGGTTCGTGGAAAAGGTTTCTATGAACAGTTAGCTTCCAAACAAACAACTCGAGTCAAAAGGTAAAGAGGAGACTTTCCTAGTGCTAGAAAATGATCAAGAATAACAAACTAATGATTCACCCATTCCATGTTAGATTCAAAACTTAGTGCATTATCTCCAAAAATTTGTGTCATTTAGAATGGAAAAAATCTAAAAGAATATATTTCATATTTCAATCCATTCTCGTATGTGCTCATTGATGGCATCCTATTCAATAGAAATGTGAATGGGGTGTTATTAAGGTGTGTCCCAACAAGTCAAGTTGAGAAGATATTACATGAGTTCCATGATGAGTAAGTGGGAGGCCACTTTGTTCCACGAGTAACATCTCTCAAAATAATGAAGGTTGGTTACTATTAGCCTCATAGGTGTTTAGTGATTGCTACTCATGGATCAAGAGGTGCAAGAAATGTGCATTATTCATAGTGTAAGAAAGGTTAGTAGCCTTTCCTCTTCATCCAATTCCAAAGATTTCAACCATTCAAGAAATGGGGATTAGACTTTGTATGAGTTATCAATCCAAATTCAAGTCAAGGCCACAAGTGGATACTTATGGCAATAAACTATTTCACCAAGTGGACTGAAGTAGTGGCACTTAAGGAGGAAAATGAATCCAACATCTTTGATTTCTATGAAGGGATAGTCACAAGGTTTTGTGTCCCTACCGCTATCATATCAGATAATGCATTGCCATTCCTTGTCACCAAAATCATTGAATGGGCTATTAGGAAAGGTATATACCTCATCACTACATCAAACTATTACCCTCAAGGTACTTCCCAAGTTGAGTCCACAAACAAAAACTTGCTGAGAATCATCAAAATAACTCTTGATGAGAATAAGAGAACCTGGCACATAAATCTCAAATCATCCTTATGGGTGGATAGAATTACACCCAAGAGGTCTACAAGTATCTCTCCATACAAGCTTGTATATGGAAAGGAAGAAATGCTACCTATATCACTTGAGTTGTCAACATTGAAACTCATAAAATAGTTGGAAATAGCTGAGGTTGAGCCCATGGAAATCTGGTATGCAGAGTTGATGGAATTAGAGGAAGCAAGATAACATGTAGTGTAGACCATGGAAAAGAATCAAGCATTGATCAAGAGGAGCTTTGACAAGAAAGCTAAAGCTAGGACATTCCAAGAAGGAGACTTGGTATTGAAGTGGGATGCTAATCGTGCAAAGCCAGAAAACATTCCAAGTTTGATGCCATATGGAGTGGTCCATATATGATCATTGAATGCAAAGGTAGCAATGAATTCCTACTTACTAAGTTGGATGGTGAAGAATTGCATATTCCAGTCAATGGAATTTACCTCAAACATTTCTACTAGAAGGAAGAATTTATCACCCTTGTACATATTAGTCTAGGATTTCCAATTCCTCCAAGTGCTTTTGCACATTTTTGTTGTTGTTAGAATAGGATTTAATTTCCTAAGTGCTGGTGCACATGTTCTATTGCTTCTAGTGTATGATTTGTATACAATTCATCACACTTCAGAAAGAGAAACTGTTGCAGTGGGAAGCTCATAGTTGCTTGCAATAGTTGCAAATTTCAAATTCAAACAAATGTAGAGAAACTAAAATCAGATGTTGAGGCAACATTCATAGGTACTCATCATTCAGCCTCATGGATAACATTCACAGAATGGTAGAATTCAGGTCTCAAGAAATTTTCTACTCTCACAAACCTTGAATTCAATATTTTCTTATAAAGGTTGGGAGCATGAGTCATGGGGACAGCTTTCGCAAGTGGAAGTGTCATCTTAAGCATTTTGGGATCAATTTCTAGAGTTTGGATCAGTTCAAAATGATAATATAACCACCATCCCCAATGGATAGCTTTAGGCCACTGATCATACTCCATTTCGCAAGAAAATTCTCCATGCAAGTCACTAAATTGTTATCTAATTTCCCTCTCTTGGTGAAATTGATAATCAGGAAGGCTAGCAAATGTTCACTAGTCCATAATAGAGACAACATGTTGATCAAAGGGGACGTTGCAGAGAATAAAGAGGCAATACTTAGAAAAATTTAAAAAATGTGGCAAAAGTGGATAAAAATGTCCCGCATGGTTTAAGGTACAACTAGGACAAAAGTACATGCAGACCCAGAAAATCCAAAATATCCATAGTCGGTGAAGTGTAGAGATGTCGAGAAAATTTGAAATAATTATGAGCTAGTGCAGTAAGGAGATGGTGGAGAAAAATGTCCTAGAAAGCTGGGACATGCGGACCCAAAAAAGATGAATATTTGTAGCAATGAAGTGTGGAAATGGCAAAGAAAAATGTCCCAGACAACTGGAACACGTGGACCCAAAATGATCGAAATACCCACTGCATTTGAGTGGTGAAGAGAATTTGGTGGTCAATGGCCCACCTAGCCCGATCAATAACGAAGGCGCAAGGAAAAAAGAGCTCCGAGTCTAGCGGTGCTTTGAGAAAGGGAGCACGCATGGTCCAAGTACCACAAGGACATGAGTTCCTTGAAAACCCGCAATATCCACAACCCAAAAGAAATTGGAATGCTCGAGCCCCAAATTTTAAATAGGCATAAATTTTTACTCATAACTCTGATTTTCATGAAATTTGAATTTTGGAAATGGCATGACATCCTCTACACTCCAAAAATTAAATTCTCATTCCTATAAAATGTAAGAAATCCTTGAAAAACTCAAAATAGCTTCTCACACTCAGAATGCCATATATTTTGCATTTCTCAATGAAATCATGCAAAATTGGCTTGATGCACAAAAATCAAGAAAGATGGAATTTAATGTAGAATTGATAGATAAGTTTGAGGAAAATGGACCAGGTTCATAATAATGTTTTAATTGGTAGTTAGGAGTGTAATTAAGAGGCATGGTCATCATTTTCTCCAACTGCAAGTTATGGGATAGCATGGGGAGCCTTTTGCAAGAAACATACCATCATTTCACTTCATTTATTACCTCTTGCAAGTGGTTGAAAGGTATATTTTGGGATTTCAATCCTCTCTCTTCCAAATTCTATAAATTGGAATATTGGGCTCATTATAAGGGGAGATAGTTTTAAGTAGCAAAAATCTGTTATTTTTGTTTTGTGAAGCCAATGTGCTATTGGCCCTTGTAGAGGACTCCTTCCATGGTGATCCAGGCCCTTACCTTGTAATAGATTGAACTGTACATATCACGAAGCAATAAATTAAAGTTTGTGGATGTATCTTCCTTGTTGTGTTTGTTTATATTCTTGTTGCCTCTTTAACCTCATTGCAAATATATTGTGTCTATTTTATGCTCTTGCAAAGATTAATTATCATTATGTGTGTATGAAATATTGTTGTGAATGCAGTTGCTAGACTGTGGAGAACTGTTATCACCCTCTCTAGTATGTACTTTGCTTCCATTTTTGACACATTAGAAATCTATTCTCATACCATCCTTTTCTGGTGTATCACCGTTTTAGTGTAGGCTTTACTTTTATGTACTCTCTCTCCCTGGTCCCTTGGAAATTTAGATTAGGATTAAATATTTTTTCCTACATTAGAATTAGATTATGATAGGTATTTTAGGAGAAAGAACCAGCTTTCTCTAGAGGTCTATCTCAAGTAGCAAGTCCCACAATTTGGAGATAGTACCCATGTTACCCAGTCACACCATGAGCTCAAGCACACACACTTGTGCAAATTTAAGGGTGTGGCGATTCGGTGATAATAGGTTGATAACTCTAATGTGTATGAAGAGGAAAATAAATTAATTTAGTTTAATGATTGTTTTTCAGAAAAATACTCTTTTTGAATTATGTACATCTCTTAGGTTCTAAAGGAGATGATCTAGAAGAAAACGAAGCCTTTTTTTTTTCTATAGATGGATACATATTTTAAAGATGGTAAGCTATCTATTTTTATGGGTATTTTTATTGAGAATAATTCAAAGATGGTTTTGTACACACCCTTTAGTCGCAGAGGAGAAAACACGTCATGGAGAGTAATATATAAATCATCAAGGTTGAGTTTAAACAAGATATTCATATGGAGATAATCAATGATCAACCCCTTGCACTTATAGATTTCATAAAATAATATCATGAGTGAAATGTTTTAGACTAGAATAAATTTGATTTTAATTATGAAAATATGTATGTTCCCATCCAAGAGGTGTCTTTTACCGATGATGTCTAGACAAACCGTGAAATAAGAGAGGAAATGTTCTTAGAAACTAATGAAGCTTAACCTAAAGCCTTAGAGAATGAAGAAGAAGGAATGCAAAGTGATTTAATTAAACACAAAGTGATGATAAATTATCAACCTATTTGGAAGTTTCTACCTTCCTTGAGAGTTTCAATAAAAAATAGATCACTAGATAAGTGCAATTTGTTCTTTGTTGATTTGGAAATATATCAAACTACAAATCTTTGTCGATCTAAGATTGTAAATGACCATGTTTATCTTACATTATCTAGAAATGATATGGATGATATTATCTCAATTACATTATAATAATTAGAATGTATTATTACTCTAGAGGATACTACACAATATAGTGATTGGGATTATAATTTTACTACAAAAATCGGTAGTGAGGTAAACATGTGTTCAACATATGATGTACACTTTGAGAAATGTAAACTATTTCTTTATTTAGATAATGGACGTGAAAATGTTTCAAATTTTCCAAAAGGTCTTGAATTTCCATTGGTTGAATTTATATTGGAAGAGAAAACATGTGTTAAGTTGTGTTAGTATTTTAATGATGAGTTATGTTATGATTATGTTGTATATTTATAGCCTAACTCATTTTATGTCGCTCCTAATAAACCCGTTTTATTATGATGTATTGGATGTCAAAGAAGTTATTTTTAACCCATGGATTGATCTCCGTGGTTTCTAGTTACCTCCTCGTTATGATATGGTAAACTTGCATGTTGATACTTTTATTCCTAA
Source organism: Taxus wallichiana var. yunnanensis (assembly GCA_018340775.1). Taxonomy (NCBI): domain Eukaryota; kingdom Viridiplantae; phylum Streptophyta; class Pinopsida; order Cupressales; family Taxaceae; genus Taxus; species Taxus wallichiana. The sequence goes on along the minus strand of CM031236.1, from coordinate 268,622,507 downwards.
CCTTACTATTGGGACTTTTTATTTTGGCATGGGTAATATTTTGGATCAGCAAAGAGATTATTTAGATAAGGAATCATAGGTAGATTTTTGTTTGTTGGGAAAATTTTCACATATGCTTAGTGATGATTTAGATGTGCAAATTGAGATTGACTTATTTCAAAGGTGGTTCAAATATTTGGTAATGGGAAAATCAATTTTGTCTTGGTAAGATCCGTATTTGACCGAGTTTCATTTTTTACCGTGATTCCAAACTTGAGTTTCCTAAACTAGGAGTTTCATTATGGGTTTGTTATCTTGTAAAATTGACAAGGGCAATTTTACCGATAACCATACCGAAATTTTGTTCCGATCCCTCGTTAGGGATCCCTTGCGTTCGAAACGTTATAAAATCCCTTCCCGGGAAATCTGGTTTTTCGAACTTGTCTTTTGAGCCTTTTTTGGCTGGGCGCATGAAATTGCTATGTAACACCAACTTTTGGTGCGCCCCCTTTAAAACCTTTGGCGCATGATTTTCAGTGTCAACACACCTTTTGGTGCGCCAAAGCTTGTTGAGCCTTCCCTGCGTGCGCCAAGGCGCATGCGCCTGTGTTGTCACAACGTTTGTTGCGCCCCTTTTTGGTGCGCCAAAGGGCGCATGCCTTCCCGTGTCGACAGTAATTTTCATGCGCTTTTCAAAAGTGGGTGGCGCATTTATGACCAGCTCACCTATATATATGTGTTTGCGCGCCCAAAATGTCATTTTCACTATTCGCTAAGCACGTGATTCTCTGAGCCTGTCAGCCTCTGCCTCGTCGTTTTCAACGCGTTGTGGACCCGTTTTCCAGGTTTTCTCTATTTATCCGGGTAAGTGCTCTTATCTCTTCCATGTGATTTGTTTTCTGGTTCTTCGTGCTTGCTGGTTGGTTTTTGAATGCATCTTTTGAGCTAGCCCCGTGCTTTCTTTCCTTATTTTCATCTTTCCAGATCTACAGAGGAGGATGTTATTTTGAGGGCATGGTCTGAACCCCCTTTGGATTGAACCATTGTGTGTCCCCAAAACAACCTTGGAAGTATAAGTATCAAAGGGTTGAGCCATTTAAAAGACTGTTTTCCCTTTTGACGCATCGGCGCGTCATGCAACATTATAAACAGTTGCGCACCCATGGTGCATCTGTCCCCCTTGCAGCATGACTAAAAACCGCGCCAATGGCGCACCCATCTTACCTGCTGCATCATTAACTTCTGCGCCCTCAAGGCGCGCCTCTTCCATATGCTACAAGCACTGAACTTGCGCCCCAAAGGCGCGCCAACCTTCCTTGCTGCATCACTTTTCCATGCGCCAATGGCGCACCCCGCACCCATGCAGCACAAGCTTTATCCGCGCCAAGTATAAAGTCATAAAAGCGCAGGCGCATCCCTCCTTACAGTAACATTCGTGTTGTGTAAACCCTCCGTGCCGCGCCATATTTCCTTTGGCACACGAAAAGTTCCTGTTACACACTTTTCCCATGCGCCAAAGGGCGCACCAAATCACAATGTAACATGAAAAGTCCATGCGCCTTTGGCGCATCCTGTCTCCATGCAACACGCAACTTTCATGCGCCCTTTACTGAAATGCACTCTGCAGTATGCATGCGCCATGCGCCTTTGGCGCCAGTTTAACCTTTGCAACATCCTCTTCCTATGCGCCTTACCTATTTTAGCCCTGTAAGCTGCAATTTTCCTGCGCCCTGGGCCTGAAAATCTCTAACTCTTTCTTCTGCTAACATTCCAATGGAAGATCAAATGGCTAATTCAACCTTTTCGGATTGGGTCTCGCTTCTTCTTCATGCAGATCAGCAACTGAGTTCGAAAGAACATATGTCTACATCCAGCAGGAGACCCACCAAACCAAAAGGAAAGGCCAAGCTTACAGAGGAAGAGATGAAGTACAAATATCAAAGGGTCAGAATGCCCGAGTCACAGGCCGAATGCAGCATGGACGTCAGAGACTCAGAATTGGGGCATATCGACATGGAGGAATTCTGGGCCAGAACTCAGAAAGTTACAAGGAGTCCATGGATGGACAAACTAATAGGCAGTGCCCTGCACTTCGCCGGAGGAATCCCCGTCAGCGCCGTCAACAATGAATTTATGATGGTGGTTGCCCAGTGTTACAACAAAGACACAAGATGTGTCGAAAAATAAGAAGGGTGAGGTAGTCATTAACCTCACTGCCCGTCATTTTGAGATCATACTCGGCATCCCTCACCACCGGCACTTTGTGGCCGTTAGCCAAGCAGAGTGCATCAAGGCCTGGGAAGACAATGAAGACCAATGTATGCAGCTAATGAATGAAGTATATCTGAAAAATAAGAAGGTGGTAACCCGGTGGCCCCAAATCATCCACCGCAGTGACTTCTCAGAAGAGCTCAGCGATACCATTACCTTCCCGAAAGGTGGTCTTCGGGCTTTCTGACACCCATTACTTCCATAAATGGATGTTGCGCTACTTGGAAACAATGAACAAGAATTTGCCTGATCAGTGCTTTTGCTGGGGGGAAATTATAAGCAACACCATCTCCGAACAGCTACAACAATTCGGCACAACGGGAGTATTCCATATGAACTCCTACGTGGTCTACGCTGCAGCGTCAGAGAGGGATTATCCAGGCCTAACCCGGAGTGGAGTTTGGCCTCAGGTCAAAATATACGAGTATTATCCAGAATTAAGGCTGGAGAATAGCATCTCCCAGTTCACAAAAGTTAACGATGTGTTTTTCTATCACATCATCTGCCTGCTGAGGCCGAATATGACTCATAGTCATACAACCAAAAACATAGTGGCAGCCACGGAGAAATGGGGAGCCCTGTTCACCCAATTTCCTACATTCACCTATCTAAGGGCTGCCAAATTTTTGGGAGAGCCAACCAGGCTACCAAGGTATGCTGGGCCTAAGCTGATTCTGCTGGAACTATCAAGGCAGCTGGTCACATACCACGAAAAATGCCTTAAAAGAAAGAAGGGTGGAACTCCTTTCCCCCTCACAGTGGGCCGATACACATGCTCTACCCACCACAAGGCGAAGGAAATGTTTGCAGAGCTGGAGTTACTCAATTTGAAGCATGACTTCCCAGCCAGGCCCACCTTCGACCCAAGGGGCTGCCTGCCAAGAGCAGAGCTTGATCTCGATCCATGTTCCTCAGATCGAGGATATTTATATTGACATCCTCCATGAGGTAGAGCTCAGAAGAAAGGATCATTCTCGCCTAGCATTGGTAGAAATCATCCAATATGGGGTAGCCATTGTCCCCAAAGGCTACCAAACAACAGAAGATGAAGTAGACAAGGTATATAATGATACAGATGGGGACGATTGGCCCTTCCCGGCCATTGATAGAACTAAAGCTCCTCAGACAATTGAGGAGAGGGTCAAGGAGACTTTGCGGAGGACAGAACATTGGTGCCGGATGAACGGCCTAATCTACCTCGGGGTTGATTTCACAACCTCCCCATTGGGCAACGCACCTTCACGATCCAAGAAGCAGCTTAAAGGCAAAGGTGTAGAAGGTGAATCCAGCACCATTCAGGAAGAAGCCCCTGAGAGTCCTCCTTCCGCGGCACCCGAGCAGGTAATATCTCTGGTCACACCAGAGAAAGAAGCAGAAGAGGAAGTTCCAATTGGCCCATCCACTCAGGATGTCGGCATTGCTACCACAACAGAGGTCCCTTCTATCCCTTCTTCTTCTCTTCCTTCCCCTCCTCGAGAGACTCAAGTGACCATCCCTTTGGTCGTGTCCTCTGTCCCTTCTTCTACTCTTTCCCCTGCTTCTTCGTCTATCTTCTCCTCCCTCGCTGATCTGTCCTCCTCCATTTCTTCCCTCATCTCCGGGCTCCCTTCCCTTCCTATGTCTTCCGCAGCTGCAGTTTCCCTTCCTCCCGTGGACACTTCTTCGGCTATTCTCTCAATGCCGCCGCCGCGTGTCTCCACGTTTTTCCCCTCTTCTACTGTAGCTGCCTCCTCCTCTGTCTCTGGTCCTTCTTCCATAGGACCGGTCTGGATCTCTCAGCAGCTAAGCCAACAAAAGAGGAAAGTTCCCATCGCTCCGATGGACTTTTCAGTGATCCCAGCCAAAGGGGCAAAGAAGCAGAAGCCTGTTACACGCTTCTCTAAAAGTGCTGCAGGTGAGAGAATCATGGAAATTACATACCCCGATCCCCTCAAAGAGAAAAAGGATCTGTCTCCGACAGATTTCATTGTGACCCAAGTCACAATGGGGACATCTTCTGAAAGTCTCTAGGGGGAATCTCTTTCCGCAGTTGACGCCCTCACAAAAGCTTCAAGAGACGAAAGAAGAGAAAAGGCTACTAAAAGAGAAAAACAAATATCTTCTCCAAGCCTTACAGAAGATGGGTAGTGCGCCTCCCACAATTGTCACCGAGACTTCTGAGCTTCTCAGCCAGGAGAAAATCAACGAATATGCAAAGATCGGTGAGAGCAGTGGTATGGTTTCCGCTTGGAGGAGCCAAATCCTCAAAGACAGTGAAAAAGTGATCGCCGAGTTCTCTGACTTATACCTGAATATCAGTAAGGTGAATAAAGAACTCCAAGCGTTAGCAGGGCCCATATCAGAAGAGTTGGAACATGCTAGACTATAGCACGAGGCCTTCCAACAAATGTTCGACTGTTCAGTCGAAGATCTGGTCAAGTTCGGCATCTTCGGCCATCCAAGGGCCCTCAACAAAATCATGTCCACTCTGGACTATCGGGTGGATCAGCTAGAATTTATTCTAGAAAAGATTGACAAAGTAAAGGAAGAGGCCCTGGATACAATGCATCAAATGGAGTGAATTGTTCTCAACATGTCTCCAGGGTTGCTCACTCCTTCCTTTACCTTAAGGACAGCTGATGAAACCATCCGGATCTTCAAGGAGATCGCTTCTCAAGGAACGGGGCCAGAGGTCACATTTGACACTGAATCTATCAACAACCTGCTGGCCTGTAGGGACTTCGTCGGGTTCCTCATTGAGGCGGAGAAGGACTTTTCCAAACTCCCGGAGAAGCTTATAGATGAGCGGGAGACTTGTGAGGCAATAAGTGATAGGCACAAGGATCCTTCTCAGGATCAACTTGGGCCAATAATTAACAAGTTTTTGGAATACCGCGCTCAGTTCCATATCTCATCACCTGAGCAACATCAAAAGCAGGCTACCCCCTTTCGCAGGATGATGATGACGAGTAGCTTCTTCTTCTTCTTCTTCTTCTTCTTCTTCTCTCTCTTCTCCGACTTTCTTGTTGAAATGTCTAAAGTATGTTGGCACAAATGATGACATCATCCATGTTGCATCATGGGATGATGTCATCCATCAAGTTGTCAAAAGTCAACATGAATTTTAGATATTTTGTAAATATCTTTGTAAATAGGTGGTTGGCTCCTTTTTGCCTTCTTTCCTTCTCCTCTTCTATATATATTGGAATACTTGTTGTATTCGGGGGTGAACATTTTTTAGATGAAAATAGAAGTGAGGAGAGAAAGACTTTGAGCTTTCTTGTAACAGAAGAAAACAGTAATACAAATATTGAGACTTTGTGCTGAATACCTGTGTTATGTGTCAGAACTTTCTTATGTTAGATCTGCACGTGTTTATTCTGTTAGATTCAGATCTACTTTTTTGTCATTTGCTCATCAGTATTGCTTTGTTTATTTATGCAAGTAGGTTTGGCTCTGTTTACTACCAACCCAAAAACATAAATCTTCTGACCTTTCTGCTTTGGAATTCATTTCTTTTCTCCCTTCGGACCTGTTCCTTCTTCCTCCTCTCTTTCACTCCTTTATCTTCACGCCCAAAAATAAACCTACTGGGATGAGATCCCAAACCCCCGAAGGTAGAATCTGTGAGACTTGCATAGATTCCTGCTGGTAGAATAGCAATAAACCAGTTTCGCTTTGCTGACTCAAAGAGGGGCTATGCCCTGCACACTATTGGCTCGTTTATCCATAGATCTGCCCAAGCGACAGATTTTCGGACCAACAGGTTATACTTTGGAATGTATTTCTAGCTTTTTGTTACTACAATTTACTTGGAAAAATCTCCACATTATTGAGATAATAATTTTACTTCTCTTCTCCCATTAATGGATTTATTAGGTGAATATCGAGAATGCTTTTCCACAATACGACCCTTAAATAACTTTCAAGGCCAACCAAAGATGAACTACCACAACTTGAAAATTCACTTTTAATATTCATAATTGTTTTCTTTAAAGTAATTCCATTTCCTTGAATCCCTTAGAGAGTTTGTGATATAATAGTATTGGTTCAATCCTTTAGGGAAGTGGATTCATGCTTGGAAAATTAAGAAAAACAAAATGTTTAAAATTTAATTTGATGTTAAGCATGGGTCGAATCTATAACATTCTCATCATCAACAATATCATTTGGAATGATTACCATATTACAATCCTTAATTTTTCTCAAATTCATATGAGACCAATATTTCTTCTTGACATCTTTCTCATCATCACAATATGTCCAATAATATTTGAAATATGGAACATGGATGTGAGCTAATCTTAATTCATGATTAATCACTCCCCAAATGGAAATGGATGGTATTCTTGGAAATAATTTCATGGTTACCCTAATTAGGTATATATCAATGCATTTTGACTTGGAAAAAGGGGGACATAAATACAAGCCAATTTTGGTTTGGAAATGAATTCAAATATTTTTCTTGCTAGAAAATAATTTGTGCACCAATACTAGTCTCCTAACTAATTATGTCAATGCACATTTTTCATTGATGTTCATTTGCAACATACATGGTGAATATTTTGACTCACATATTCATATATAGGAGAAATTATGGAACTTAATAAACAAAGGTCCCAACATGGAAATATTTTTCTAGCCACAATAACTAACCAAATGTTATCCAATTTAGGGTGCAACATACTAATATCATAATAGAAGAGTGATTCATTGATGCACAAAAAGTGACATGATCTAGACTCAAGAGTGAGTTATGGGTACAAGTTGTAAACATTGAGCAGACACACTATTGTGCTAAGGAGAAGACACACATAGGATTCACATGTGGGTACAAGGCACATTTGAATGCGCGGAAGACTAGGAAAGGAAACACGTGCTAGAACAAGTTTGAGTTGGGACCTATCCATTTTCATGGATACATAATTTTTTGGAAGATAGTGTGCGGAGCACACATTCAGATGAAGACTTGTGCAACACGCAAATTCTATTTTTGGAATGAGAGTCTTATAAGCACCATACATGAGTTCAAGATAATAATAGGATTACTTCTTACAGCTAACTATAAGATGTCTATTATTAGCGCACTTGCATGTGTGCATGTTACCGTAAAGGCACATTGATATTATCAGCATGCAACCTATATTGGGAGGTGCGTAGGTGGTGAAGGGAAATTCCCACCCCTATAAGTATGTATTGAACTATGTAGTTTAGCAAGTAAGGGAATTAATGTAGAGTTATGCTCTTTGGATCCGATGTGCGCATGACTTATGGTGATACTTTATAATGTAAGAATATTCTATGTATTAAAGTTTTTAATGTAATAGAGTAAGTTGGCTAGATAATGGTGGTAAACATGACTATAACTGGTTCTTGTATGGTTAATTTAATTATAGTTATTGTTTAATTCATGATTCTCTAAGATCTAGATCTGGAATATTCTCTCGAGGAATGTTTATCTTTATTTATGGATCTGAATATATGATTTATCTTAATGACACTAACATCCTACATTAAAAACTCTAAAGAGGGTCTTGGTGCCTTTATGCGCTTTGGGTGAGCACTCATCTCGGGTTGGGTGATGTCCCAAAGATGCCCGGGTTTTATATGGTGGATTCTAGGTTGCATCAAGACGTCGCATGCACCCCAAACAAGGGGGCATCATTGGGTGAATTAGTCACTCCATACAATAGTTCACAATCATAGTTCACCACAATTTAATACATAGTCTTCATTATTAGAAATGGCGCGATTCCCACTTGGGTCTACAACACACTACATATGCTAGCGCCCAACACCAAACAAAAGCTCTTGGGTGCCCCTAACAGTTCATGGAATCCCGTGATAAGGAGAAGTTACACGGGTTCTCTAAGTTTACAAAAAAATTTGGAAATTTAGATAGAAAATTTTAAAGGATAAGTAATCCTTTAGTACTCAAGCATGCATGTATTACACCTTTTATAATTTCACATTGGATCTAAGCGCATGAGATTCACAGACACCATCTATAGTGGTATTTATAGTTCGGGAATAATTAAAAGGTTGGAGAATAACATTAGAATTTTATCCCTACAATTATTTTGCACTTGGCGTGATATCGCCATAAAAACTCCTACTTGGCGCAACTATTGTGAGATGAGCCAAAACTCACATTCAATGCAACGACATGAGATCATCCAAAAACTTGCAATTAGTGCAATGGTATGAGATATCCCCCAAAAAAATCTTCTACAACATATTTAGGATCATTTCTATCTCTTTCACTCATCACAGATCGATGCACATGTTCCCTTTTGCATTTTTAAATACTTTTACATGATTTGGATTACAAATTTCATATTCACGTATTTGACTACTTGTTTGTTCTTATCTTTTGTAGGTATTTCCTTATGGGAAGTAGTAGTCACGTTAAACACACCTAAATAACACATCAACAATAAATACAATGTGACACCTACACATACGCTTTCACCTCTAAGGTCATCATCATTTTCACTTCCTCTTCTTTATCTTCCATGCATCACTTTTTATCACTCCACACTTTTTATTGTCTCTCTTGGCACGTTTTTCACCACCGATCTACAAGGTTATTTAGTATGCATTTCCTATCTATAATATATGTTATTGAGAATTCTCTAAACAACATAAAGTGGGGAGAATGTTGAAAATAAATCATGCAATTTGGGTACATTTCTAGGTCCTAGTCACATACCACTATTCATATGATTATTAAGCATGAAAATTACTAATTAAGCATTGTCTTTTGCCTCTTTGATTTATTTTTGTTATCCTTTTAGTATTACACACCTTCTTGCCTAGTATGACCTTTTAAACTTCATTTTTCCGAGTCTGGATGCCAACGCCTAGTCAAGATGCAAATGTCAGGCACCCCCATCCCCTCTAGGTGCCCTTCATCTCTTTTTACTTTTCTTACATATTTTTAGTCCTTTCTACCCATTTGGGCATCTTACTTTTTCTAGTCATACTTTTAGTGGTTAATTATGAAATTCAAACATGGGAATCATATAAATACAAAGCTATGTGACCATTATGAAGGACCGATGACTAAGGATTATCTATCACATCCTAAGGTTGCATCCAAGATCATTCTAAGAGCATCCATCTAGCTTCATGTAAGGGGCAAGGTAATGTTACTTCTATATACATGCATAGGAGGGGAATTTCAGTCTTTCATGCACACATTTATCTACATCTTTTACATCTAGCTATTGCTTGCTATTCAAGTGTAACTTGCTGAAGAGCCACCTAGGGAACAATTTTACACACATGAACATAGAAATATATGGGGTCGAGAGATGTAGTGTAATGCTCATCGTAAGTTTATTTTTTAAAAATTGAGGACAATCCAACCTCCCATTTTGTATTTTTCATTTTAGGATTAATGTGGTTTGGGGGTCTTGTAGGTTCTTCTTTTTATTGGAGGTTTCAAGAAAATAATAGCGAAGTCCAAAAAAATACACACGATCAAAGGTGGCAATTAGAAAACATCTTACAACCCCGTAAAGTTGGGTTTACAACTTCGAGCGAGTCATAGATTCCCAAAATAGATCTCTGGAACCCTAAGCTCCCCGACCCTACATAGGCGCCATGATCCTATAATTTTCAACACTCTTGTGAATTTTCGTGTCTAATTACGACACTCTAAGTGCATATTCTAGCATTTTCCTAGCTCAGCACACCTTTGGGATTATTGTGAATCAATTGAGTCTTTTTATCTATCCATTTACAACTAGGGTTTTAAATTTAAATTTCTTATTTTTATGGATCAAATCTATACTTAATTTTTATATCATTGTGTTATTACATATTTAGATTTAGGATCTATTTATTTCAATATTTTTTTAATCAATCACTCTAAGAAGAGATTGCAAGTGAAGAAAATTCACCTTAGTGAAGGGATTGGTGAATATCTCTACAACTTGATCAGATGTCTAACAATATTTCAAGTCAATGATGTCTTTATGTATCAAATCTTAAATGAACTACATGTGGATATCAATATGCTTTGTCCAATGACATTGAACCATATTTTTGTAAATCAAGATGGTGCTCATGTTGTCACAAAGAGATAACGGTAGGCCTCCGAAACTAAATACCAAAATTTGATAAGATACCCTGTAACCAAACAAATTTTTTGGTAGCATTAACTACTCCTATGTGCTCTACCTTTTTATTATATGGTAATCACATTTTTCTTCTAACTAGACAAACCTGAAAGGATATGAACTAAGAGAGAAATTGTAGCCTGAGGTATATTTCTGATGATCGAGATCACTGGCCCAATTAGAGTCTATATATCCAACCAAGTCAATCTATTTCCCACATAAGTAGTGAATGTCATCTACATGAGTTCCATGAACATAGTGAAGGACATGATTAAATACTTACCAATGCAACTCATGAGGCTCCTACATAAATTTTTGTATGATCCCAACAACATATGATATATTTGGCCAAGTGCGAGTTAGGTAAATCAAGCTCCCAACCAACTATCAATAAAGGATACCATCTTCCAAGGAGTAGATCAATTAGAAACCAACTTAACCTCAGAGGAAAGGATTAGGAGAAGGCTTACAATCGACATGTGGCGAGATAACAAATCAAGGGAGTACTTAGGTTGTTAAATTTCAATTGTTGATTCATATTGTGAAAAATGTATCCCAAGAGAGTAATGAAGCAAGCCCAAGTTGGACATGGAGAATTTTTTGGGCAAGGAAATATTCATAGAATCGATGATAGGGAATAGATTCTTGTGATAAAAAAATCATCAACATACGAAACAAGGACGATCATGGATTCATCTTGCCATTGAATTTAAACTTTTAGGTTAGAGTGACACTTAGTGAACCCACGATGCAAGTAGAAAGTATCTTGAGGGGCTTGTTTAAGGCCGTTGGAATACTTCTTTAACTTGCAAAAATGGAGGGATCATAGACATAGCTAGGTAGTTGTTCGATGTAGATCTCTTCCTCTAGATCCATATGAAGGAAGAAACTCTTAACATCTATCCGGTGGACTTCCCATATGTTCATGGTAGCGATGGTGAGGTTCGGTAGAATGGAAGTCATCCTTACAACCTAAGAAAAGTTTTCTAAGTAATAAATCGCATATACCTAGGAGAAACCCTTATCTACAAGTAGCACTTTATACTTCTCAACTTCTCCATTGGCACTATACTTTTTCAGTTCACCCACTTACACCGAACGATATTTTTCCTTTCGGAAGAGGGGTGAGATCCCAAGTATCATTCTTCATGAGTGAGGAATAATACTCATCCATGGAAGAATCCCAATAAAGAATCTCATAAGCCTCCCTAAAATACTAAGGGTCGAAAGCGAGAGGTGAAGAAGGAGTGCAATCAAAAATTCGAGTGATTATGTATCTCATCTGAAGGCTCTCAAATCCATTATTCATCACTCTATAAAGTCTGCCTAAACAAAATATTCAGGCTCAAATTTAGAAGATTCTTCGCATGAGTGAGAAGGGAAATAATTTTCATCATCACTACTTTGTCATAATCGGAAGACTCGAAATATGAGGGTCCTGGAGGAGAGAGAGTATCAAGAGGAGGTACACACTCAACAACATCGTCATCTAATTATTTAAAATCAAAATTAGAGAGCATAAGAACCTCAGAGGGTGGAGAAGTAGAAGTTGAAGATGACTCATTGAACTTCACACTTCTCTCAATATAAATATCATGAGTATTAGGGTTTAACAATCTATACCCCTTCACACCATCAAGATACCCTTGCATTTATTTTTTTGGAATATGGGCTATAGAAAAGGATTAGAAGATGCAAAAGTGCTCAACATTAGGCTTACATCCAAACTAGGATTCAAAGGTTTCCACCCCTCTTATGGCCTCATGTGGAACAAAGTTAATAAACAAGAATAGTTCATTCCTTGGCCCAATACTATGAAGGAAGGGATTTGAGTGAACCATATAAGTGGTCATCTCTTAAGCGTTCGGTTCTTTCTTTCCACAACTACATTTTGTAAGGGGATGTAAGCAAGTATACACTATAAAGTAATCCCTTCGAAGGTATACAAATATTTGAACATATTACTCACATACTCACCTCTATTGGCAATTTGAAGAAATTTAATAGCATTTAACTTTTTTTCTTAGTAGGAGCCTTAAAGTCTTGAAAAGATCAAAAATATTATACTTTAGCTTAAGAAAATACACCCAACTATAATGTGAAAATTCATCAATAAAGGTTATTATATATAGAGCTCTAGTAAATAAAGGATATGGGAAAGGTCCATAAATGTCACCATGGACAAGATCCAAAGGAAGAGCAGCTCTCCAAGCTTCTCCTTTGCTAAAACTTTCTTCTGGGTTCTTTTTAGGGCACAACCCTAAAAATACCCTTATGAAATTTGATGTGGAGTAACCCATTGACCATTTCATTTTAGCTCAATTGTTCAAGGTAACAGTAATTAAGATGGCCAAAATGCTCAATCCATAGCTTGTTAAGCTCCTCTGCATGAGTGAGAAAGCTAGTGGGCATGGAATTAGAATTAAATCTAGAGAATGTGTACAACTATAAATGGTGATCCTCCATTCCCTAAGCCACAATGGAGTCAAAATTGAGCTCACTTATAATCCTTTGAGTTAGGACATAATTTCACTCATATTCCTTGACTAAGGTGAGTGATTTCGTAAACCCGGTAGGAGATTGGGAACACTCAACACTTGGTTAAATGTTTCACCATCTGTCGCTCTTAATCCACTACAAGAAAATAACATTGTGGTGTCATCACCCAACATGATTTGGGACATTCTACTTGGTTCAATGTTGGAAAAAAAAACATGTGAAGATTCCATGTGGTGTGAGGCATCATAATTGATTTATACACATTGATGAAGGATCTTCTCTAGCTCTACAAGGTCTTTTCCTTTCTTCTTCTAATTTTTAGAATCCTTTACTTTAGAAGACTTGGCCTTCAAAACATTATGTTTCATACACTCGGGAACACCTATTTTTTCTTAAGTAAATGAGTTAAGTGATTGATTTATTTTTTCATACATTTATTCTCTTCAGGCCATACTTTAAGCAATAGGAACACTTACAGCTTTTCCTTCTTCACTTTAGGCTCAAAGTTGAAGCATTTGTGCTAGGCTTGGTTGGTATTGGTTTCCTTCTTGGGTTGGTCCTTTTTCTCTTTATTCTTTTCAGTTTTCTTTTCCTTACCCTTACTTTCCACAAGGGCATGTGACTTGGATTTGAGAGTCCGTAGTATTTGAATGTGTTTGTTATATTTTCGAATAAGTTGGGATGAAAAATGTCAAATAATGGAATTTTCCAAGTACTTCCCAAGGTGGCTTTCGTGGAATGGAAATTCAAAACGAATATTGAGTATTCAGGACCTAACTTAGAAAGAAATGACAATATCAAATAAAAATGTTTCTTCTCCACTTTACATTCCTTTAGAAGAAATCTAGTGTGGATGAACTTTGAGAAGAAGTCTTGTATGTTTTCAGAGTCACTAGTATTTAATCCTAATAGTTCGTTCTCTAACTCATGCGATCTCATGTCATCTTATTGTCTCAACATATTGTTAAGAAATTTCCAAGCTCCATTAGGTGTTGAGGAATTTTTGATGTGGAAGAGAAATTCAAGAGAGACAAACATGCAAGGAAGTCCCAAGGCTTCATCGTAGCAGTTAAACCACACATATTTTTCAGTCCATCTTTAGGTTCAGATCTCTCCACTCCCATGGTGACATGGAAAAACTATTTAATTTGTAATACCGTAGAAATTTTATATCTCCATTTGAATAAATTGAATGGTGTTATCAAAGCTACTAAATAGGAATGCATCGAAAGATAAATAAAGAAAGAATGCGTAATGAAAGAGAAAGAAACAATACCACCCAAGAATAATATAATCACCCCCGAATTCAACACATTATAGTTTAGTGCATTGATTACAATAAAGTGTGAATGTGCATCATGAAACAATTGGTCACTCACCTTGCAATTAGCGTAATAACGCACAAGAGTGGAGACCATAATCAAGTTTCATTGATTGCAATGATTAAATCACCGTAAGAAATAAGAAAATGAGCTAAAAGTAAGAGAAGGGGAGAAAACATAGTCTTGTGTAAGAAATAACATCTCACATAAAGCAACATAAACCCCCTTTGTCTTTCGGCAATACGAGACAAACGTGCTCACTAGTCTGCAAGAAATAACAAGGGTGATATATCGACATAAATGACTTGAAAAAGTCCGAATACCTCCAAAACTTAGCAAGGGTCCTAGAAGGAAAAAAATGCAAGGAATGTTGCGACATAATCCAAAAAATTTAGTAGAAAAATATCACCAATAATTCCTATAATTCATACTTTTAAGATGTCCAATTAGTTTAATTTTAAAGATTAAAAGACGAAAAAACACAATTAAAAAAACATTAACTAACAATAAAAACTACTAATTTAAATTTAATTAAAGAGCTTATTTAAAAATTAGATGCCTACTTTAAATTAAATAAAGCTCTTAAAAGGATTAACTACGTTTGATTTGATTAAATTAGATCCTAACAACTTTAGATTGAGACCTAACAAAATTCTTAACCTCCTTATATTAAAACTACCCGTACTTTCAATAATAAAACACGACCACTTTGAAAATAAAAGGCAAGGAAAAAAATCAAGTGGGAGATATTTTAAAATCACAGTCAAAAGGTGGGAAGCTTCGTCTATGGCTCAGTGGGGTAAGCGGGGAGAACCCCATGTGGGCTTGAGGTTAAATGGTGAGGAATGAAGGCCCAGAGCCACGTGTTGGCTTCTCAGGCTCAACATACGGGGTAGGGAACACAGGGTCGCAAGGACTTCCAATGACACGTAGGTTTAAGGAAATGTAAAATGGAATACAAAAGCTTCGGCAAGAGCTCATCTCATACGATCCACAGATAAAACCCGCCTTAGTACACAGACATAGTAGCACAAGCAAACAACCTGACTCACAGTGGTTACCAAGGACCAAATTGAAATCAATGCAAAGCGAGGCAATATGCCGGATGTAGGAATATAAGCATTCAAAAACCTGACTTGCCCATAGAGTAGGGATTAAAATAACCAGCTCAACAAACCAAACAACATAGACCCCAACACTGATGCAAAAAGTAGCTCGATGCATGAGTAAACTAAATGTGAGAACACGCAACATGACTACAGACATGTCAAATAATTAATGCGATGTGAATGCAACAGAGATGGCTCGAGCGTAAAAGATTCGAAAGTGTTAAAAAAATTCACCCGCTCACGAAGAAGCTTGTTAGGGAGAGGCAACTCACTATAATGCTTGTCGGGTTGAGAAAGGAGATAGGCAGGATGTACGGGTAGCTAGAAAGTGTAAAACAACAAGATAGGGAAAGAGGCCATAATAGGTCTACAAAAGGATATGTATATTTTTTTAAATCACTTTTAATTAAAAATTAGTGATAAAACCAAAAATAAAGAAGTAACCTCTAAAATTTCTTTCACACCAAATATAGTTACTAGCTAAATGTGGCATTGAAATTCCTAAACCTACACATGCACAAACCTCGAAAAACACACAAACTCCAAGAACAATTTATTACTACTAGTTAGCAAGATTCCAACAAATATATAGAAACTTGCACAAGAAGCGATAAAATCGTAACATGAAGTAATTCACGGCTAAATAACACGATTGTACGTTTACAGAATAGAAGCTCTAATACCATGCAAGATTGTTCTTTGAGGATAAATATGAAATCCCATGCACATCAAAGAATTTATAATCCAATGGTAACGTGATAGATCCAAGTAATCAACAAGAATCGAACAACAATGAAAAATCATGCATAAGGTAAAACAGGTCTACTCATTCTCATAGGTGAAAAAGGAGGGTACATGTAATAGTGTTGTGTAACTCTCGTGCCTAGATAATCATGCTCTTCATGAGGGATGAAGGAGTTATAATTCCAAATAGGGATCATAACTCCTATGATGCCACTAACAAATATGATAATCACATATTCTATAATAGAATTTTTCATGTGTCATATAAATCCTAAGACCTATGATCTCGCCGAGAAATATGACTCACCATGTGATGCACATGTGGCCCCGAGTGATGATGAGGCAAGTCACACACATCAGCAAACCCTAATGAAATCCAACCCCTATTGTGTAAATGGCGTTCTCTCAATCAGGTTGTAATACCAATCCTAGAAAATTTGGTATTGATGATAAATCCTACCGTGTGCATGAAAATCATTCATTATGGTTGTATATAAATAACCATATTTTAAAATATTATGAACCGTTTCTTTCCCTAATGGATGACGACTTTTAATGTTCTCATGAAAATTACACATGATATCAACAAGTTCAAGTCTTTGGAGAGACACCTCAAATAGAAACCTTTATATTTATTTCTATAAATGATTCCATTTTATCTTGAAGTGAGAGGCCTTCATCAAAAAATTTCTCCTCTATTCTCTCTTTAAATTAGGCGAGGATGTTTCCTATAGTATATAATGAGTAATACGATTGTACCATTCATGTTTTAGCATATCTTTTTGTCTGCTTGCATGATATCAATCCTTGGATCAACATTGGCCATGAGTTGTGCCATGCCTTGACCTCTATGCATCTTTGATGTTTTTTATTTCTAAATCAAATTCTTGCAATTTTTCATCCACTTTCCCCTTGTTTCTTTAAAATCATTTTTTCCTAGCATCAACTTAATGGATGGGTATGTGACAATTGCATGCACTATACTTTTAAGTATATACTTTGTGTGAACTTTTTCATTGATTTTATTAAGGAAAAGGATTGATTTTCCATCATAGAATATTTGAGTTAGAAATCCTTTACGTTTATGCTCATTAATGAAAATTGATGTTGACTATTTTTTTGTTTTTGAGCTAACACGGTGACAATGGTATGATAAGAAGCATAAGAATACAAGAAGGGATCTTTGGAAAACTCGAGGCTAATTACAACTAGTTTTTAGTAGATTTCTCCTTTGATTTAATGAAAATATTTTTCATCCTCCCTTGTACATTAAACTTTGGAATCCTTCTTCAACATAACATTTAATAATCTGAAAATCTCATCAAAACCAGAAATAAATTTCCTTATAGTATTAATTTTTTTTTGAAAAAGGATTTTTGACCAAGTTTCTTCATTCCTATTCAAATTAGTGAACTAGTAATAAAGGAAACAAGTAACTCCAAATATGAAGGGTTTATGGTACCTTGGGATGATATGGATGGATATAGGTGCAATATGAACTCTTCCTCACTACGAGCTAAGTGACTTACACAACAAAGAATACTAAGAAGAAAAATGGATTAGTAGATATATGGAGGGTTACACAAAAATTGAGTCCTAAGAAGTGTGAGCTTCCTAGGATGGATGTCAACCCTCTTGTAAACAAGATAAGATAAGAATTGGATGTAACATCTATGCATATTTTGAAGTAGAACAAAAAATGAAAGTTGGGTCTAAGATGATAAAAGAAAATATGATATAAATACAATAAAATAAATCAAACATGATAGGGTTCGACGATGACTATGGATGGATGAAAAGAGAATCCGAGAAAAGTAGGCCCGCAAGTCCTCCTCTAGATGGATCTGCGGTGATAGTGCACTATGATTATCAACACAAACCTACGTAAAGTGTGGAACAAGAGGGAACATAAAGGATGCAAGAAAATTAGGAAGATAAATTTTAAATGATATGAAAATAGTATGAGTCGACAATGACTAGGTTGGATCGGTGGAGACCGGGGATGATAGAATGAATCGAGATGGTAGATGGGAAAGAATGACTTGATATAAAAGATGGATAATTGGGATCAAACAGGTGATGGGGGTAGGTGATAGGAAAACAAAGAAAAAGAGATGGGTTAACGATGACCAGAACAAGTGACAACAACCAGGGCTTATTAAGACCTGGACAAATAAAAAGGGAAAAATGACAGTTTATAGATGAAGATGGAAGGTGACTGGATGCAACAATGAGGCACTTGTGATGACTACTGTAACCTACAAACACAATGAGGATGGATACAAAAGGGTGATGATGATGGATCTAAGAATGCAATGAAAAGAGGACTCCAAAGCTCCAAAATGAACACAAGATCTCCAAGATGGCTTCCAAATGGCTTAAAAGCTGCAAAAAGAGGTCACAAGATGAAGGAAAGATCACAAGAGCTCAAAAAATCTCAAAATTGCATCCTTGAACAAGGAGGGGAAAAGGTGGCTTTATAAGATTGGAAGTGATCTAGATGGGTCCCTTCTAACTATGAGGACACATCCATTTGGATGGTGGGAAGATGATGAGCTCGAGACAATGAGCCCATAGGAAGTGGGATTAGGGTTTAGATGAATACGAACAAGCTAGGGTTGAATAAGGAAGATAAGTGGGTAAGTGGATAGTTGAAATGAGTAAATAAAGGCCATGAATAGGTACAAACATTAAATGATGGCATAGAAAGAGAAAAATTTAGATTTTATGGATGATCAACAAATTAAATGAGGATTTGGGATGATTAAGGGTGATTAGGAATGAATTAGGAAGAATAAAATAATGGGATGAGGATTAGAGCTAGTTAAGAATAAATATCATAAATAATATGGATAATATAAGAGAAAAGCTAGGAAAATGGTGATTAATGGGATAAATTGAATTTAGGAAGGAAGATAAAATTTGAATGGGTGACCATAAGGAAAAAGAGTGAACACTGGGTTGAGGGTGGTGATACCAAATTTTGGTGTCTACATTTTCCCCTTTCGATGAGTGATTTGTGTTGGGAAAGCTATGAGACAAAAACAAGAAGGATGGAAAAGATTATTGATTGGTGCTCCCCCTCAAACTAGGGGTTGAAGACACAAAGGAAGTCGATTAGGATTTTAATGGAGATAGATGAAGAAGGGTGGAAAGGATGAGAAAAGAAGATGAGGGGATAAGATAAGATATCCCAGATAAGGGTTGAATAAAAATTCAAAAGTAAAATAAATATATGGTGGTGATTTTAGAGTCACTTTGGTAGGGAACAAAGGACGCTCGTTAGGGTTACAATAGAAATGTCCTATAGGATTTTGAGTTAGAAAAACCACTACAAAGTGGAGGGAACCGAAGGGGATTCTCTCAAATGTATGAGAAATTAATATGGCCAATGGTCGAAGGAAGACATCAAGTATGCGTAAAAAATGCAAACAAGAAAAAGGTCATGAAAAAGGATAAGGGTGGGATTGAAAAATATGTGTTCGGGGTGGGACAAAAAAGTGATGGAAAATTATGGTGGCCTAAGAGGAAACAAAAGGATGTTGATAAAAACAAGAGGATGAAAAATAAAGATATGATATATAATGAATCTCGGGTGGGATACAATAAGGATATGAGATGAAGATCACTTTAAGTAAAAATAGTAGAAGAAAATATAATTTTTGAAGAAAGAATCTATTGAAGAGATCGAAAGGGATATTGCTGAAAAATACAAGGTCAAGTTGACGGCCACTAGAAGCGACCGAAGAAGACTAGGGAAAAGTGGCATAAACCCAAGAGGGGTCAGCGATGACTATGGTTGGTAGGCTATATAAGCCCATGGGTCAAATGAATAGGGTCGTTTACATGCTATGAAGTAACGATAAAGATATTTGGGATAAAAAGAGGGAGTTATATTTGGAGAGAAATGGAGGCTTGAGGAGTTGTAAGGAAGCTCCGGAGCACTCGTAGGATGGATGGCAAGTGCCTAAACCTTACCTTTTTAGCACTTTTATTTTTTTCTTTAATTTTTGCATTTTTGAATTTTTAGCTTCAAACAAGGGGTGGTCGCTAGCAAATACTGAGATGGTCACCATAGACCGGAACTATAAGGGTGTCAATCCTAACCAGGATGCATTAACGCAACTTGGGTCGTTTGGGGATGAAATGGTGGAGTTTTTCTTGATTTTGATTTTTGAAGAGATTTGGATGATGAGAAAGGTGATATTTGTGTGTCTGATTGGTTATGCATGCCCAAGAGGACTTATAATTGAGAGACAGATTACCAACTCTATATGATCATATTAAGGTTTATATTACGACGTTGAGTGGGATCATTTAGGACAAGTTGGTCTCGAGTGGATTCCGATACTATGAGTAGATTCCATAGGATGTTGGTATTATTATTTCGCTAGTGGAGAGGTGGGATGTGTGTGCATGTTCATTTTGGTTCAGGTTGGGTCAGGTGAATTTCACCATAGAGGATGTATATCACATCCTAAGATTACTTGATACAAAGCGGAGTAGATAGTTCCTATTTTAGTTGATAGTAGACTGGAGGTTTTGACATGGCTATTTAGAGCTGATGCCACACACATTACATTTAATTTAGGGAAAAATTTCATATGAGATGAGATGTGATTACGGGGTGCCTCAGAGCTTATTGATTTGTTTGGTGAAGATGGCGATATCCTACTACACACTTCTTGATTCATGGGGTACTAGGTTTCCATTGACACTAGCAGAGTCTTAGATTATATAGTGGATCAACCGAAAAATGTTTTCTCTTGGCATGACGCTATTATTGACACAAGTATATCATGATTTTTTCTCATAGAAAGAGTGGAGGAGGAAAATATTGGTTGTAGGGTTTCTCCTACATTGTTGGTATTATGAGCATATAGCAATGATTAGGCCACTAGGGATATCATGGGCGACAGGTGATCACATTTAGCTGGCCATTATTTTCTTGGGGTGGCAAGCCAATTAGGATCATGGTGATAAGAGAGAGAGGGATGCAACATGGTATGAGGATATACTTGGAGATCTTGAGATAGATTAGGCTAAATGGCGACCATCTGTGACTTTCTTACATGGTCCAAGCTGATGTATAGTTGACCATGATGAGACATAATATGTGGATACAAGGATGGAGACATGATATGATAGAGGCCATTCAATTTGATAGATTCCATTGGTAGTTCGAGTGGTACATATAGTGCCACAAGAGCCCATTATATACAAGAGATATGAGTCATATAGAGATATTCCAAGTCTTGACATATCTCGATCCATTGGAGGAGGTAGGGGTGCTATGGTATGATGACGGTGATGTAGGATTTAGTGCTTGGTTTAGTGATTTGTTGATTAGTACTGGGAAACACGGATGGCATCCGAAGGAGTAGGTGGTGGTGATGAAAAGGAAGAGGAGGTTCCTATAGAGGTGGATGCAATGATTAGAGGTGAGAGGGGATATGATGGAGGGGATGTAGAAGAGATAACACAACTATGGGAATAAAGATATATAGTCTTGCTTGAGAGGTGTACCACTCGATGAGAGAGAGAGAGAGAGAGAGAGAGAGAGAGAGAGAGAGAGAGAGAGAGAGAGAGAGAGAGAGAGAGAGATAGATCCATAGGAGGCCCTGAAATTACAATAGGAGATGGACCATGTTGTAGAGTAGAGGGGTTGGTATAAGAGGCAATGAGAGGCTTGTAGAGCTAGATTTGGAGATTTTGCACCAATCCTTTGTAATAGATTCAAGTAATGGTGCTCTAGAAGCATCACATGGAGCTAAAAATATGACACCTCAAGGTAGTGTTTTTGAGTCTATACACAACACTCGTGATGGATGCTCGATATTATGAAAATATTTTTATGAATAAGCTATCACAAACCTTGATATATTTAGAGTACCTAGAGGCACAAGAAGCCATAGGGGGTGGATCAATGCCATCAAGGAGTACTGTGAGTGTGGCACAACCATAATAAGATGCGGGCCACGATGGAGGTGGAAATGCTAACCGATTGGTCGCAGTTCCTTCCTTAGGAGGAAGGGATTGGGATTTTATGATGTATCATTTTCAAATTTTTATGGTGTATCGACATTGTGACATGACCCCTAGAGGCCAGCAACATATGATGTATTGATGTACTTCGATTCATGATGACATATATATAATATGTGTGTGTGTGTGTGTGTGTGTGTGTGTGTGTGTGTGTGTGTGTGTGTGTGTGTGTGTGTGTGTGTGTGATGATTTTTGTTATGATTCATGATGTGTTAGTGTATTATGGTTTATTTATGGTTTCAATGATGTTGATGTTAAATATATATGATTAAATATGATTTAGATGGTGGTATGAGTTGATGATGATGGTATTTGATAAATGTTGATTATATTTAGTTTTTCATGTATTGATATGAATTATATGTGAATGTAATGATTCATGATTTATGATTTCTATTTGGAAAGGTTAGAATATTTTGATGTGATCATACATAAATGGATAAAATAAAATTATGTTATCTATAGATAGTTGTTAAAGAATATATATGATATGGATAGGTTTGAGTAAGGATGATAAATGTTGTGTTTATAAGTAAACATATGGATATAGATATCATAATTTGAACTAGGAATGACATGTAAGGATGTAACCTTGATAAAAGGAGAAAAAATGAGATAAACCCAACGTAATCATATAAAGGAGCATGTGAGGAAACAATGCTTCAAACCAAATTGGGGGTAAACAAGAATTAGAGAAAGTTAAGGCAATGCACTTGTAGCCAATAACATGTGTTAACACATAACCAATGATAGTTAGTTATTCCAAGGATCATGTGGAAAGATGGAAAGTGGAATTACAAACCTAAATTTGACATGAAAAATGATTTTAGATGTGACTTGTGTGTGGGAATATATATTTTCCATAGGTAGGTGTCCCTAGCTCTATGCCCTATCTTTGGGTGATGGGAATGCAAATTGATCAATGTGGGAATTTTTTTATGAATGATAAATCTTATCGATGTGGGAATATTTCTTAGGATGCTTACTTTTTTATTTTATGATTTGCTTTATGAGATAGAAGGTTGATCAATACAAGAAGCCTTTGCTACCCGATAAGGAGGTAGCCATCGATCGAGGGAGTGGTATACTTTTCGATTTTATATTTTTGACATTGGAATTTTCACTTTGTATGAGATAGCAGGATAATATATGAATGATAGATGTCCATCGAGGATCAATCTATACTTCTCGACTTATTTATTATTTTAGGAATAACTTTCCTTTGAGGGACCAATCTGTTTTATTTTGAATTTTGTTATGGGGAAGAGATGATGATAGTTAGGTAGACCATTTAGGAGTCGATAATTAATGTGCAAATGACACTCGTGGACCCTTAGTGTGGTTCTAATAGGTGAATAAGAGGGTAGTGGATGTAATGATCATGAATTTCTCACATAGAAGGAAGAACCTATCCTTAATGAATATGCTATGAGTAGAGTCATGGTTCCCATTTTCAAAGTCATATATAGGATTGTGATGGTAGACCACACAATTCTAGATCATTACGATCAAATATGGAAATGGATAATGATGGATGGATGACTAGTGGGAATACTAAGTTCACTTTGGTAGGTATGCTAACAATAGAAAGGCCACAAGTGTAATGCGTTAAGAGGTTCGGTTACCAATTTACCATCAAGGAAGGAAAATGATAGGCACTAGACCCGTATTTATGCATGATAATATAAGGTCCAATTTAGTTGGGAGTAAATTTTCCATGTTGGATCCTTTTTAGAGTAGTGACGTTCAAATTTTATTTAAAGAAAAGGTCACTAATATTAAAATCTCATTCTTTGAGATGTTTATTGTAAGCACGTTTGATGTGATCTTAGTAGACATTGTTGGTCCTCAATATGCACCCCTTGTTAGGTTGACAACAATTTCTCCTTAATGGAAAGGGGTAATGACTTAGAATGGTGGTATAATGGGTTTGTATGTCATCTTATAGGTGGGGTGGGCTCTAACACTTTCCTTGGGATCAATCCTTGGGATGATTGAGGGGCACATACAAAGGATATGGCTGTTTCCTACTACTTTTGATCCTTCCTTAAACTAGGGTGAGATGACCTAAGGTGTAATCTTAATTACGAGAGGGGATATAGGATCTTTGTTCCATAAATTTATTTCTAAATATGTTTAGTAAATCTAGGATAAAAATGTTCAATGGACACAAAAATCACTCTTACAAGTTGTCACAAAATATGTTGTGTATGTTTAATTTTCTAAACATAGGTTAGTAAAGACAGTGGGATTTGATTGCTCTAAAATTGTCTTGGTAATATAATTAAGGCTAAAAGACACCTTTAGTGATGTTTAGAGAAATAAGGTAGTAAAATAGAACAAATGAATGTTAATATGGGGGGATGGGGTCAATTATGGAAATTGTAACTTCATAGAGAGGAAATTATAGGCAGATACATTTATTGTAACATAACATTTAACACTTAGAGTAGCCTACAATCTTTGAAAGCACATAAAACTAGATAACAAATTAATAGTTTCTATAAAATAATATTTACATTTATTGATACTCAACAGATGTAAAATTTCATCTCAACCTCTAAAATATTAGACACGAGAGCTCAATTAAGCATTCTAGTGAAGTATTTACTTCTTCAACCCTCGCACGCCCAAGATACACTCAAAGGATAACAAAATCTATCAGTACAAAATGGTTATGGAAAGGATTTCAAAATAAAGTCCAATATTGTAGAGGGAATTATCATAGCACAATTATCAACAAAACACAAACATTAAGGATGGATCTAGTGTATGAAAAAGTGAAGTAGTAAGCACAAAAATGCAACAAAAAATATGACTTATTAATCAGGAATTCGACATACAAAACCCATGAGACAAAATTTAAACTCAAAAGCGAACATTCTTTATTCATTTCTTGAATTTATTAACAAGGGAACATCAAATGAATGCTCTCAAATCTTGTCAATGGTTGTAAACTCGCAACCACCTTGACACAAAAGTTTAGAAAAATAAATCTATATGCATTTGAGGAAGGAAACATATAGTAGTCACAATTATATGTTTATACCTTTTCATAAATAGAAAGAAGAATACCAAAACTACCTACCTTAATTATAAGGACAAGACCCTATATTTATACAAATTAGATGTCTTCTTACAACCCGATTTCCGCCCCAAAATAAAACGTAAGTATTTTCATTATTCACGAAGAGATATATTTTTATTAGAGTGGGTATGAAACATTTCTAACTGAAAATATCTAATTTTTTGTTAGCATTTTGGGATTGATTCTTGATTCCATGCCTTTTCTGCCACATACACAAAAATAGTTAGTTGATACTACTAGGTGCATATGTTTACTTTTTTGTTCTCATTTTCCCCCAAATGAAATAAATTTATGAATCTAATGATTCCAACTTGAAGATACCTTTGAAATGAGTCCAAGTTTTCTTGATTTGGAGATGTGGATCAAAAGTTATGGCCATTTGAAGTCTTGTGTGTCGGGATGAACAAGAGATTGACATGTTTTAGCCTTTGGTGACTTAGGAAATTCCTATACTTATGTGTGAATTTATGTCCCTTTTCTAAGTGTATTAGGTGGATTTGGATGCAATTTAGTTCGTTTAAAATTCAAGCTAATAATAAAATTCCACGTTACTTTGCCTTCTTAAAAATTTTCTTTTACTTATACTGGCTACTATAAAATATGGTCCAATTAAAAAGCTCAACATCTTTTTACAGTGTCTGGAATTTATTTTACTTGCATTATCTATCTCAAAACTTGATGCAATGAAAAACCTCTATTTTTATTTACAATTCAAACTATTCATTTTATTTACTACCTACCATGAAACTTGAGCCAATGAGGGAGCTCCACATTCTTCGCATTATCAGTCTGTTTGATAACCTTAACTAACCCCCACGAATCTTGAACCAATGGGAAATCTCCATGCTTCTTCACAATTTTAAATTTTATATGACCTTGACTGATCCTTGCGAAACTTGAGCCAATGAGAAGGCTCCATGCTCTTCACATTTTAAGAATATTTGATAATCTTGACTAACACCCAGCGAAGCATGAGCTAATGAGAAGGCTCCACAGTTTTTGCACTTTTCTTTTAATTACAAAGACATTTTTACTTTTACAAAGAAAACAATAATGAAATGGCTCTATGCACCTCTTCTTTTTCAAAATTTTCAAAATGAAAAACAAAAACCAATCAGAAATTTCCACAATAGTTTGTGTTATCAAGCTTGTCAAAATGCGAAGAATAAACCAATAAAAAAGTTCCCTAATACTTAGCAATTTGGGTCAATAAGGATTTTTTTTAAGTTCAAGATTTGAACAAATGAAATGGTTTCATGTTTCTTATTGTCACACCCTATTAATAACTATCTTTGATTATGGGATATTGTCATTTGTAGGTGAATGTGAGTGTGGGATTATCATGTTTGATTTGATTTGATGACTGTATAAGAAGTATGTTTATTATTTGATCATGCTAGTTACATTATCTATGAGATAGTAGTGATAACTTGGATTATTGTGTAACATTTATTTTTGGTTGATCTTAAATTATGTACTAATTTACTTTCTGTAAATGTGTGCAATAATAAAGTTTTATGATCCTTTTATGGTAGATTAGTTTTGTGACACCCTTGTTGAAAAACAAAGGTAAAGTCACCAATATTCTATTTAAAATATTATTTTAAAAGCCATTAAGAGGCAATCATAGTAGTGTCGATGGTTCATAATGAATTTAAATTTTTCTTAGCGATAGACAAATATACACACACACACATATATCTAAATATATGTACAATATTACATACACACACAAAAACACACATAAAAACACACACACACACACACAAGAAATATGTATTGGCTGATATATATATATATATATATATATATATATATATATATATATATATATACATACATACATACATACATACATACATACATACATATATATGTATATAGATACATAAATATGTTAATAGATGTTAATGTATTATGTATTTAAGACCTTACATGGTCAAGACATATTCGAATGGAAATGGAAAGTGTTGAATTTATATAACATTGGGGTCAACCAGCTGAGTGATCCCTACCTAAGCTCAAACCGAGCTATATTTTGATTGAATTCCACCATGTAAACATTGCATAAGTTAGTGAATGAATTATTTAATGTTGGAAAAGGGAAGTTAGTGTTTTTAATGACTCGAGAAGATTCCCAAACCTTAGATGAAGTATACCACCCAAACGTGGGGATGTGATTGTAAGTGGTTTGGGTGAACAAATATGGCGGAGACCACAATTTAGCGAGGAGTTACAGGAAGTTTGAGCGAAATGCATATTGTTTTCATTGAATGAAAATTGATAAGGCTATTAGCCTTGAGAGAAGTGGGAAGCTTCACAAGGAAGACACCGCCGAGCGAAGTGGTTAATTGGTTTTCATTTTTGTTCGATTTAGGTCTTTTTCTCACCGTGCGAGCTCTATATGCAAGTTTTTATGGAATCATGTTGGACTTTGCATGTGAAATATTAACTCCAATTTCATGATAAGATTATATAGATGGTGAAAATGGGTTTTATCATTCTCTTGTAATGATTTCGATTATTCTTCAATCTTGTTTTGTTTTTTAGATCTGGAGGATCTCTTAGGAAATAAGGAAACAAATTATGTCTTACTTAAGCTTATTTTGGGCATAAAATTATCTCTTTCCCATCTTTATCATTTTTATCATTAAAAGATTTAAATGGAAATGGAGAAAAATAGGTGTTTTGTTCTATATTATTGTTTTCTCCTTTATGGGCATGGATAGATCTTTTTATTCAAGTCATGGTTGAATGGCCATTATGTTTGATGGATCTGCCGAGAATGTACATGTGTTTTAATGTAAATATTTTTTGAACTTTCATATAGTTAAGTTATATTCATGCCACTAGTGTTTTGGCCACTTTGTATTCATGTGATTATGGTTATGAATATCGCTCGGTTTGTGAAAAAAGTTTACATGTTACTCTGGGCATTATTTAAGAACTTGGGTTCAATTTTACTGTCTATTTTTACACCCATTTTGGGTGGGGTTGATGTAATGACTAGTGTAGGAAATTATAGATTTCTATGAGGTTTTTTATTGAGCTCAAGCTTTATGTAGTGATAACTTATCGTTTTATGATATTTTCTCTTTTTATGGGCATTATTGATATTATTGGCTATCTATTTGATCATATTTCATTTACCTATGTTGTTTTGGTGTTTTGAGCCAATATATTGGTTGTGCAAATCAAACATGTATATTCTAAATACGAGCCTAAGATAATATACCTGTAGCTTATATTTTAATGGAATTGTTATGCGGTTTTGAGTTTGGTAGTGGTCTTGGGTTTATCATATGGTTACCTTCAAATATATATGCAACTGGTCGTCAGTGCTATTTTCTATTTTTCATTCAGAGATGAGTTGTTTCTCAAAACATGGGTTTGGGGTTAGTTTGACCGTTCATGATTAATTTAATTGGTTATTTAAACGCTTCCATGGTTAATGTAGCTTGTGATTGGGTTATTGTTCAATGTATATCGAGTGGTTATAATCTCCGGACCATTATATGCTCCATTCAGACTATTCTTAGTTATATATCACTTTGAATGGTGAAGGTTTATGAAATTTTTGTAAACACAACCTCTATGTTTATCTCCTTAGACCACCCTGTGGTCAATGTGAATTGTGTTCTTTAACCTTTCACCATATGGGTGATGGCTTATGATCTTTGATTTTCCTTGGTTCAAATACTTAAATGTTTTTCAGAGATTTTAAGGTTATTTCATAGAAGTTAAGGTAAATGATGAGATGTAAATACATTTTTAATAAATTATTATTATTAAACAAATGCTTAAATTCTTATATTCTTTTGAAGAATAATGTATTCCTTTTATCAGAGATTATTATTATTTCGTTAACGATTATGTTTGATAATATGAAATTATTAAGTTGTATAATTTAAATATTATCCTAACGAAATATATTATTAATAATGATATTATTATTTTGATTAGCGGTAAAGAGGGGTTGAGGGACCCTACCCGTATAAAGTAAGTTAGTCACAAAAATAGGAAACATGGCCAAGGGTATACCCATTGAAGCTAGCTACAAAAATGCATAGATGATCTAAAAACAAGCCATAACCATAATAAAAACATTAGAAATTGAAAATCCCATACTAACAACATAACAAAAAGTAATCAAGTCCCAAAATGACCAAAGGGAAGCAAAAAAAAATCAATCATGGATCAAATATTTTATAGATGGAATTCATTCATTCCATTCCTTTACAAGGCCAGAAA
The DNA here is from genome assembly GCA_018340775.1 of Taxus wallichiana var. yunnanensis. Classification (NCBI taxonomy): domain Eukaryota; kingdom Viridiplantae; phylum Streptophyta; class Pinopsida; order Cupressales; family Taxaceae; genus Taxus; species Taxus wallichiana. The sequence continues at coordinate 268,593,094 of CM031236.1, read as the reverse complement.
TGGTGGTCTTCCATTCCTCGTAATTAGGATCAATCATATCCCTTATAGGAATGAATCCATCTTTCTCCAGTTGTTTGGCTCTTTGCATGACCTGGACCAACTCTCCCAAAATCTTAATGTGTTGGATAGAACTCTTCATATTCAACAAGTGAATTTCTCTCATATGCATCAAGGGTTTCTTTCATTTTAAGTATGTCCTTCTCCATGGAAATACACATTTCATTTGCATTTTTCAAGTTATCATTCACCACAATGGCAGTGAGATTTTCCACCTTCTCTTGAAGCTCCCTGAGATCGATGGCCATCATACTAATTTTATGTCTATTAATGTCAGTTTCCAATTTGTAATTTTCAAAGTCCTTCAGGAAGTCACTAGCCTTAATCCTTATTTTTTGGGCAAAGAACAAGTCTTTCTAAGAAACCTTAAGAGCCCATAAGCTAGCTATAACATCTTTTGTATTCTAGGTGGGAGTCTCCATATATCATCCTTATCATCCACTTTGGGAGGATTATCAAGTCTTCCTCTCTTCTTTTTACCTGACATTCTCCCTAACTCAATTTAAACCTCTACGCCACTATCACCCTTGTCCAAGTCATCCACATCCTTTTCCCAGATTAAGAGATCACATCTATATTATCCTATTTACCTTGTTCATCTTCCCTTCTCATTTTCTTTCTGGGATTATCCTTGGTGGTTTTGGACCTTGTTCTTTTTTCCACCGATTTCCCTTCATCCTACAACCTAGGGTTTACAGAATAGGCTTCAAATTTTACACTTATGTCAATTCTGGGGATTCCTATTTTGATGAAGGCCTTGAGAAGGTTGGTGGAGAGGAACAGTGAAAGTGCCTTTCTTAACCATATCGATGGATTTTTCTAGTGATTTATATAGAAAATTAGGAAAATTATATTGTCTACCATTTCTAATGTGATTGAGCATTGGGAAATGGTACCCATACACCACTTTATGGCATCCTTCAAGAGTAATATAAGACATAAGAAAAAGGGAAATTTCATCATAAGGAGGTGGTAAGTCCTCTCTATCAAAGCCATTGAAATGTTTCTTGAGGGAACCCTTACCTTGCATGAAGTAATCATCTTTAGGTCGATTTAGATTAAAGGTTTAAAAACACATCTTCCTCAAGTGTTAAACCAGTCACTTTGGAAATCATCTTAGGATTTATGGTGAAAGAGACATTATTCAAACAAACTTGGCCTTCATTCCACAAATTGGAAATTTGGATGCTCAAATCCTTGTCATGGCCATCAACATTTTTAAAGAAATTTAGGAGTCTTGCCTTATTCAACATCTTAAAGGCTTCTTCAGTAATTTTTGGAAGGGAGGAAGGCTCCATTTTCACTAAGTCTCCCCATCTTGTTTACACAGATATTCCTTCTCTCTATGTGTGAGATTTTTGATTTCCCAAACTCAAACTCCAAACCAGTGGTTTCTCTAAACTCAAGCTCATTTTTCCATGAGAAATGAATACCCAAGTAATTGAAAGTGTGACCCTTCTCTTCAAATCATTGTAGTAATGAGAGGTAATATTTGGCATGAGTGTAGAATTTATTTTCATTATAATACCAATCGCCCTCTTTTCAACATCATAATCCATTAAAACATAAGGAACCTTTCTTCTATCTTTTCATTATATCATTACCCCAGAACATATTCCATCCATGTAGGCATTGGTTATGGTAGTGAGTCCCCCTCAATAAGTATAATAGTTTGTTCATCTAGACTATCTAAGTTCTCCACCACTATAAAGTTGTTTACTAATAACTCGTAGGTTATTGAATTTATCCATGACCCATTTCCTTCACGAAATACGTGTTGGAAAGTTATAGATGTGAAATAATGAAGTCTATTCTCCATATATCTTTATAAAATCTTCAATTTTCATTGAGATAGTGTTCCTTCCCAACATGTTGGAGATTATATTTAAATAATCACCTTCAACAATCAAGGATTTGAAGCCTTTCTCCTTTTCTAACTTCACCCCCAAAACATAGTAGCAGCCTCTGCCACATGATTAGTTTGTGTGCCCAAATTGAAATTTTTTTCTATCAAGCAAAAAGTTATTTGAAGTCACGGAAAATGCCTCCACCTCCCACTTTCCCGAGGTTCCCCTTCGCAGCTCCATCAAAGTTTATCTTGAAAAAACCTTCCATAGGCCTTCTCCATCTTACTCCTTCCCTTGGATTGATTTTTCTTTTCATTTCAACATTTATGAGGTTCCAATTTCTAAAGATATGTTTTCTCCTCTAAATTTCCACTTCTTTGTTTTTTAGGATAGAGAAATTGTTTTTAACAACATGTATGCTTCTTTTAGTAATAATATGACTAGGAAGTCTCTTCCCCTTAAATATCCTCCTATTCCATTCTTTCCATACCTCCCACCATAAATTCCCAAGACTCAAGATCCATATATTTTTAAGGCCTTGGTTGTGGAAGGGACAATGCCATTAGACCTAGGATGATGTGACCTCTTGTGGGCTAACCCAATTTACCAAGAATAATGCAAGGATAGAGGATATGACCTGAAAATAGAAATCACAACCCACAAAGAGATGATCAGTTGTTTCAATTGATTTTTCACATAAGACACATCTGTTAACCATATGGAAACCTCTTTTAGAGAGGTTGTCAATCGTCAAAACATGTTTATCACAATAAGCTAGCTAAACATATTAAATTTAGGAATAACATTTTTATTCCATATTTTTCCAAATAATAAATATTTAGCATTCACTTCTCCTTCAAAAAATTGAGTATATATATATTTGACAGAGAAAATTCCCGTTTCTTCTTTGTCCCAAACAATTCTATCTTGTTCTTTTTGTTATAGCTCAGTTGATTCTGAAGAAAATCATTTAGGATTTCCTCTTGCATTTTTAAGTCCTCCCTATCCACTTCCAAATGTTTCCAAATATGAAAACTCCCCTCCTCCCTCATGTAGTTTCTTACCAAGACACCATATTTTCCTTCTAGTAGATTGTGATATTTTGGGAATTTATCCTCCAACTTGAAATTACCTGCCCACTTATCTTTCCAAAATAAGGTTTTTGTGCCACTTCCAATTTTCCATCTACATCCTTGGCCCAAAATTTCCTTATCCCAATTTATAGCCTTCCAAATTCTTGACCCATTGAAAGAAGGAGGTTTGAAAATCCATCTTTCATCATTAGCATCCTCCCAATATTTATGTTTAAGGATTTTAGTCCAAACACTATCTTCCTTAATCAGCCTCCATCCAATTTTGGCAAGTAGGGATTTTTTCATTTTAGTCCAATCCCTAAGTCCCAAACCTCCTATATTTTTAGGTTTACACACCCTTTTCTAAGCCACCAAAGGAATGCGGTCTTTAATTTCCATTCCACTCCATAGAAAGTGTTTTTGGATACTTTCAAGTTTTTTTGCTACTTTCAAAGGGAGTTGATAAAGAGACATAACATACACCGAGAGAATTTGAAGTGAAATTTTTAAAAGAGTGAATTTTCCCACTTGTGAGAGGAGGTTACTTTCCATCCTGCCAATTTCCTTTCAAACCTTTCTATTAGGAAATTCCATTCACTGCTTTGTGGTATTTTTTCCCCAATGGGCATACCCAAGTAAAAGGAGGGAAGATATTTGATATCACATTCCAGCACTTTAACAATTTTCCTTTCCCTACAACCCAAAGTATTGAGAAAAAAATGGATCTCTTTTGATAATTGATCAACTATCCTGAAACTTCCTCATAGTCATCTAACAACTTCTTAAAGGAGTAAGCTTCCAGAGTGATGCCTTCTCCCACCAATATTGTGTAATCCAAATAATTTTGATGGGAGACATTATCCACACACAAGGTTGATGATATACCTTTTATAGATCCAATTAGGAGAAGATTCATTTAATATACTACTAAAAACTCTTCCATTAAGATAAAGAGAAATGGGGACAACGGGTCTCCTTGCCTCAAACCTTGTGAACTCTAAAAAAAAACCCACAAGGAGCCCCATTGAGAAGAACTAAAAACCAGACATTAGAAATGCAAGCACTGACCATACTCCTAAAAGAATTTTCAAATCAAAATTTTGTAAGAATTTTATCTAGGAAACTCAAGAGACCTTGTCATATGCCTTAGCTATATCTAATTTGATGTCATAGCTAGCTTCTTTCTCATTTTTCATTGAATTTATAGTTTCTTTGATAGTAATGATGCCATCTTGGATTTTTCTACCCATTAAAAAGCTTCCTTGTTCCGAAATGATGGAGGGAGAAGAAACTATAACCGAAGAGAAATAATATTAGTACATATTTTGTAGGAAGTGTTACACATGATTTAAGGATGAAAATCCTTGAATTCCAATGAATTTGTAGTGTTAGGAACAAGGGAAAAAAGTATAGTTCACATCCTTTAACATTTTCTTGTGATTGAAAAATCCTTCCACTACCTTGTAAACATATTTTTTAATGATGTCCTAGAAATGTTGATAGAAAAAGCCTGAAAACCATCAAGTCCAGGAGCCTTATCCAGACTTAGATGCTTAACCAAAAATTCAACCTCTTCCATTAAAGGAGTCTTAGAGAGAAGATGGTTATCTTCCTTAGAAACTAGGGGTAGAATGAAATTTAGAAATTCATTTACCTTTTCCAAGTTGGGCTTACTCGATCATTCCAACAGATTCTAAAATAAACCAATTGCTTCTTCTTTTATTTTTTCTTCTTCCTCCAGGATTGATCCACCTAGGTTCCGAATTTTTCCAATTCTATTGAAACTTATTCATTTGAGAGTAGTTAGGTGGAAGAATCTTATGTTTTTATCAAATTCTTTAAGAACGTTATTCTATATTTTTACCTCCATAAAATTTCTTCCTTAAACAAAAGGTTTTGATATTGAAAGTAATAGTCTCTCTTTCTCATTGTCCTCCAACTCTAAACTCAAGTCACCCTCTTCACTTTTCATCTGCAAGTTGAGAATAATTTGTTTTTAACTCAGATTTATACTAGAAGATGTTCTTGAAACAATTTTTATTCCATTTCTTGAGGTTCATTTTGACATGCTACATTTTTTTAACAATTTAAACATGGTCATTCCTTGAACATTTAATCTCCACCATTCCTTTATGAGGTCTTGTAACTCCTCACTTTAAAGCCACATATTTTCTAACATAAAGGGAGTTTTCCTTCTAGAGGGGTCTTTCATAGTAAAAGAATGGGGTTGTGATCTGATCTGATCCTAGGAAGGGAATAGAGAGATATGTCCTTCTTAAACCATTCTTTCGTCATTAGCATCCTATCTAATATCACTGGATAAGTTGAGTACCTAATATTCTATTTGATTAGGTATATTTTCTTCCCTTTAAGTCTATATCCATTAAGTTTGAATTTGTGAAAATTTCATTTAAGTCCTCCATTCCCATAGTATACTCCATAGTTTCCCCTTTTTTTCTCCAAAGGAGATGCATGGGTATTAAAATATCTAACCATCAACTAATCAAATCCTAGAAATGATTTTTTTAAAGATTAGAAGGTGCTACCATAATTTATTTCTCTCTTTGTGGGAATTTGGAGCATATATATTTGATAAGACCCATATTTTTCCATTTGCCAAATTTCTCAACATAACTTCCACATGGTTTCTTCCTTTTAGCAAGAGTGTAACTTTGATAATGGTTGGATTCCACACTACTATTATCCCTCTTGAAGTACCATTTGAACTAACAACATAAGCTTCTAATTTTTTCTATAAAAATGATTGTATGTTTAGAAAAATTTCTTCCTTCATTTTTGTTTCCTGTATTGCTAATGCATCTAAGTTCTGAGTTTCAACCGAATCTTGTAGGATCCTCCACTTTTAATGGTTATTAATCCCTCTCCCATTCCAAGAGATGCACTTCATTTTCTAATGTTGGTCTTATTTTTTCTAATGGCCTTTTGATCCAAACATGCATGTTTCTCCGATTCTATTTATTTCTATGTATTCCTCTTTGTAACACCTTGTCAAACTGTTATATTCCTCTTTTGCATTGCAAGCATTGACATGTGATTTTCAAGACAAATGTATGTTTCGTGGATGTTGAAAAATCATGCTTGCCATGGATAAATCATTTTTTCTCTTTGATTGTAGGGTTGGTATGTTATTGCTTGCAATAATTTATTTCACTTCTTATGAGTAAGTTGTAATCTGTTTTGAATGATTGCAAACTTATCATTTGCAATTGGACTCATCCTTGGATCAATTCCATTGATCCAAGGTATGTTTTAAATCTTCTTATCTAAACTGAATGAAAAAATGAAATTCATTGATTAAGATACTTAACAGACTGAACTTGTGTTTGTTGCAAATTCTTTACCATCTCGAAATACTGTGCCTGTATTTTGTTTTGTGTTATGCTCAGATCTTCTTGATTGACCCTAATAGGGCACCTAATGGCATTAGGGGAAGCTTGCTTTAGGATTCTAGAGAAAGAGAGAAAAATGTGCCCTATATCTATATGGTCTATCCTAAAGAGATTCGGGATTCATGTAATTTACCTAACTCTTTCTACACCACTCTACGTGGGATTATAACCTAACCTAAGTTGCTAATACTAAGTTAGCATGAGGGGAAATAACCTAAGGGATTCTAAGTTATTTATAACCTATTGTATTTGGTTAAACTAAGACCTAACCTAAGGTGACAATCTATTGTTTGAAGGTTATATCCTAAGGTTATATATTGTAAATTAACCTAAGATCTAACCCAAGCAAATTCTATCTATCCTAAACTAATGGGATATGAAAGGGAACCTATGGGTCATTAGCAAGTGGGAGCTAAGTGGTGGTTCCTAAGCTTTTAATGTGATGGGATTTTGATTGATTTGGCATTAAGGCATGGTTGTACTGCCAGTTTGGCATGGGCTAGTGAAATTTGGAGGAACCTACGTGGAAGCATCACTAAGTTTAGAAATGCATGTGGAAGTTAAATTTGGTCTCGCCAACTTTGGATGGCGGTGGCAAGGAGAGATAGGTAGGAATATGCAAATTAATGGCATTAATTCACCTTGGTTTTGGTAAACAAGTTGTCTTGGAAGGCATGTTGACGGATTTGTTGGGGGTTGTTTTGCTTTGCATGCTTCACGATTTTTACTCTGCATAAAGCTAGCTAGTTTTTCGAACCAGTAATTTGATATGCACTTAGTGGCTATTTTTGAATTCTCTAATTTATTTTCAGTTTGAGGAATGTATAAGAAGCATTTTAGAAAAATATTATGGTTGTTTGATCTTTCTTGGAGAAGAAGGGGTGTTGGAAACTCCTGGAAGTCTTCTTCAAATTGGCAGAGGCACTATCAGGCATGATAGGCTCTACCCATTAAGATTTCTTACTTTCTTCTAAATGATTCATTAAAACAATTCTGCTCAATGGAAATGTATTTTTGCATGATGTGTCTGGTTATTTACTACATGTATTCATGAAATCTATGTGGGTTTTGGAATGTGAATCCTTTGTTGTTTATGATGGTATTTGGGAACTTTCTATGTACAATATATTAGAGGCATTCATGTGAATTTGTATTGAACTTTGTATCTTGTACTTGAAGCTCTATTGAACTCTGTAGCCATATTCGAAGCTTTGCTTCTAGCATTCGAGACTAATGTTGAATGAACTGGCTAGTTGCTTGTTGGGTTCGGATCTCTATTTAGTCTTGTGTTTCGAGAGCTTGAAGTGGAGCTCCGTAGTGGTTCTAAACTTGTATTGAAGCTCAAAATTTGTTATTAGTTTTATTAGGACCTTGTGTTTGTTTTGGACTGTGTTGGAACTAATTGAAGTTTTGAACCTTGGTTGAATCTTTGTATTCAACAACTGTACTTGTATATAGTTCTTATGAATACCGAACTTGCTGTTGAGTTGTTGCGTTATGTCCTGTACTTAAGCTCTGAACTGAAGTTTTATTCTTCCTTAGGAAAACGGAAGGATTTAACCCATAATAGAGTGTTGGTGTTTATTATGAGCTTTTATTAGGGCCATGGGTTTCGTTATAAACTCGTATTTGAGATTTTGTTGTTAGAACTTGTGTTCGAAGATCGTATTTGACGCAGTGTAGGTATTCCATTGTTGGTTTTTTTGATTCTATATTTGGAATAAATGTGTTGAATATTTACAGGTATTCTGAGCTAGAGTTTAGGGGGTATTAAGGATTGTAAAACTTCAGTCTCATTTAATACTGGTTGATGGGAAGGGTCTTGTGAGTTTTGTTTGGTCGAAGTGGACCATGTAACTTCTTTTGAGGTTTCCTTTGTTTTAATTTTGAGAAAGAATGGTTGTATGACTTCTGCCTTTAAGACTGCACTGTGTTCTTGAACTTGACTGTTTTATTTTTTAAATAAATGGATTGGAATTATGACCTATTTTGGGACAGTCGTATCGATGGAAGAGGTTTTTGGAATTTATTATTTATTTCATTTTTTTCTTTAATGTTGAACAAATCCCTACCTATCATAGGATTTTAAAAGGAACTAGAGAGGTTTGTGGTGATTCTGTTCAGTCGAGTTGGAAGAAGATAGGATATATGTAACAGAACAAAACAATAACATAAACCCGTAATTTATCTTAGAAGATAGTGGTGATTCTTTTCTTATGGGTTTATGAAATAATTGAATGAAAAGACTTGTTGACTGTTTAAAGTGATTGATAGGATCAATTAAGTCTTGTGATATAATTCTGATGTTGTAGATTATAATATGTTCTTTTCTTAAAAGTAAATTCATATTTTCTTAATTGTACTTCTTTCTAGATGTTATTACTTATGATTATTTGTATGATGTTTATTAATTGTTTCATTAAAGCAGAGTTGCTTAATGAAACAATTAGTGGAATACACTTTACTTTAATGCTTAGTGATTATCATGCTTAGTTCATTGAACTGACCCATGCTAGAAATTTTGTAGATGGACATTGTAAGTGATAAAAGAAGACAAGAAATTTCATGTTGTATTGGCTTATTTAATTCTAGATCTTATGTAAAGAGTTTCGATTCATTCTTGAGTTGTATTGAAAAAGAAAAGTTGTATTCTTTTTGGAATGGAGGTTGTTTGTTATACAACATGCCTGAAATACATAGTCTTGTAATGTATAGTTTTATAATGATGAATTGAAAGTTGAGATTTACTTGTATTGGTTGTGTAAATTATCTTGTGTTTATGAAGAAGATGGAAATCCTATCTTGATGATATTCTTCATATCTATTATATGCTTAATTTGGATAAAATTGATAAGTTAGATAAAGGGAATTAGTTTAATTTCCCTTAATAAGATGCAGATTGTTAAGTTGCATAAGATAACAATCTTATCTAAACAATTATAACATAGTATTGGAAAGTCTAATGAATATGCGGTAAAGCTATAGAGATTGTGAAAGATAAGAAGGGTTTGACAAACCCTAACACTTAATCATGTAGAGGAATATTCTTCCTCCCTAAAAGAAATGTAATCGAAAGAATGGTGATATGATCGTTAATCGTTAAACTTCATTTGTTATAAAGTCTACTACTAGTTGAACTTATTTTGTTATTACACCTTCTGTGAATGGTTAAATTACATTTAATGGAACTTATGATGTTGTTGTCTTGTTCCTTTGGCTATCCATTTTTAAGCCAAGTAAAATGAACCTAGAAAGCAATCATAAGTTAAGGAAGTTATTTAATGACTAAATGAATCAAATTTAGAAAAAAACTTATGGAGTGTTGGACTAGGGTTTAGCAGGGTTGCTGTAATCGAGTAATAATCCAAATTAATAACGTGTTAATAACCTCCTTGGGGTATGTACATCTTGATGAGGAAGTTTTTGTAGGATGTCAACACATGCCAACTGTAGGACTATACCTTCAAGAAGACAAGGGTCTTCTTGAGGATACAATGTTGCAGTTGACATGTGGTAACACCCTTCTGCATTGATCATCTAGATCTACACACAAATAAGGACTTGAACTTAGTTTCTCTCTAGGTCAAGTTAGTGGCATGTTTATGATATGTAGCAGCTTTCAATGGCTCAGGGTACCTTGGCGCATCTGGTTGACTCAGTCAACCGAGTATGCCCATATACCCTAAGTCATTGTGAGTGTCTTCCTATAATAAATTATGTTTCTAACTAAGGCTAGGGTTAAACCTTGGATAAGTGGACTGACGGTAGTTAGTAAAGACCATTCTTGATAATAGAGGAGTGAGGTGAAGGATGTATTCTAAAATGACGAGTATGTCATCTAGGAATAGTGACATAAATATTATGTTGAAAATCTTTGGCCAAAGTATTGCAAGCTGTTGGTTGCGTTGTCCTATGTCACCTAGTTTAAAGCAACATGATATCAAATGAATATTGGTAACAAATATTCAGATATGTTCTTTAAAAAGATCACTCAGTACCGGTTTAGGGTAGGAAAACCAAGTATACAATATATATTCAATACTTAAAGTTAACATAAATAGATCGGTAGATCACCAAGTTATGAAATGAATAGATCGGTGGATCACCGAGTCATTTACAGCTGCATATGGTTATCTGTTTGAGATTGATTGGCATGGAATGTGTGTTCTAAATAATGCTTTATTTAGAATAGAGAACATTATGTAAAAAAAAATTCCCTTGTTTCTAAAGTCTTAAAATGGGAATGTTACATCTTGGTATTAGAGCTAAAGGTTATAGCTCTTGGACCTATTGTGTCCATAATCTGATGAAACTTAAATTTTCTTGTAATAGAAAATGGTTAGAATAAGAGGAAATATTGTAAATAATCCTCCACTTGAGGAAGGAGCAGCAACATATCGAAACGCAATGAGATCCTTGCTACCCTGTTGGGCACAAGAGATCATTTGGCTGTACTTGAACAACAAGTAATGGGAAATGAGGAGGAAGATGATGTTGATAACAACAATCAGCCACCTCATGGGAACAACACCAATGTAGGTGTTGATAATAACAATGTGAACATACCCGATCATACTTGATCATACCCGATGGGGTGAGAATTGGCTCGGTGAAATGGAGAAATACTTTGCAATAAGGAATTTATCGAAGAAAAAAAGGTGATATGGGAAGCATATAATCTTTCTCATGAAGCTTCTTCATGGTGGGACATCCGTAAGGCTGAGTTAAATATTGATGAAACTAATATCACATGGGATCAATTTAAAGGTTACTTTAGGAAATGTTGGCTACTGTAACTTTACTATGATCAAGAAAATGATTGAATTTCAAAACTTAGCTCAAGGAAAGCTAATTGTAGCCGAGTCATCGGGAGTGGTTTACAAAACATCTTAAGTATGTACTGTTATCCAAAATGTGCCCCAGCTCATTTTTTGTGGCTAACTCCTTGTGTTCTTGCCTCTCTTGTGCCTCAGTCCACATTTTTTGATTTTAAGGCACTCAAGGCTTTCTGGAAATGGCACCATCAGATAGAGCTCTCTCTCAGCTTTCCAGAAAGGTAAAGTTTGCCTCCTAACTCCTTATATTTTTCAAGTTATGGCTCGGCGGAGTTTTTGTGGAAAATTTTCCCATTTGAGGCCCACAGCCAATAGGAAGCTGCCACGTGGCATCGACCAGTGGAGCGCGGGGAATTTTTGAAAATTTTTCCAAAGACAAAAAAGAGGTAAAATTTGAAATTTTTCCCGCCGATCCGTTTTTGGGCCGTTTTTGCCCTAAATCTTCAAATGATCATATCTTTTGATCCAGAGCTTGGATTTTCATGTTCTTTATATCATTGGAAAGCTGTTAAAATTATCTACATGATTCCATGGTCAATTTATAATTTTGGTTTAGTTTGGAGAGAGAAAATTCAAAAACAGTTCTGGTACGTGTCCATGGCCAGAAATGACATTTCAACAACCAAATTTAATACAGAATGGGTCGCATTCTTCTCCAATATGGTCAAAAATGACAGGGTATGGGTTTGTAAGGTCCTCCATGCTGTTTTAATGCATTTGCCATCAATGAGGAATGGGCTCCCATGTTTTTTACATTTTCTCTCTCCTGGGCTCGACCCATGCACTGTAAAAGCTAGATTTGGCTCATTTCTTCAGGGTTGAACACTTTTTGGCATTGCAAACTTCTTCTTTCACCTCCAGCAAGTGATAGTTGTAAGAATCAGACCTTTTTCACAGTTTGTAATAGGTTTATACCTCTTTGATGGTGGAATGCAAGAGATTTTTACATGGAATTGACAGTGCAAACTCTGTGAATGCTTTCAGTCCTCTGTTTGTATTGTTTTACTTCATTTTAAGACCTCTAATTACATCTATCAGCTTGTGTATGTTTTCCCTTGTTGCATTTCATGAATTTGTGTCTATTTACATGGCAAAAATGTTTCACCACTCCTTTTGGTGCATCACCATCTTTAGTTTAGTTTCATTTTTGCATTTTTATCCCTGTCTCCTTGCAATCTAGGGTAGAATTAGGATTAGAACCTCTATAGTTGTGCAAAATATAGATCTAAATCAGAGGAGTTTGAGGAACCAACCTCTATTCAGAAGATTCCTCTCTCATTTTCACAAGTCCCACACTGGAGAGAGGTTTCCATGTTGTGCAATCACACTTTGGATGCTCTAAACATCATTTAGAACCTTGATTTGCATCCAGGTGCTTTGCTGATTTGCAACAACAATACCTCAAGTACAAAACCGATGAGAAGTTCGGGATAAGGAAATTCATCATGGGATTGAATCCCATTATAGGAGAAGAGGTGGATGTTCATAGCCCAACCAAGATGGAAGGGGTTGTTGAAAAGCCATAATGTAAGAACAGAAATCAATGCCCTTTGAAAAATTACGATCGTAATCAGTAGCACAAGATACACACTGCAGTAGTTGAAAAACAAGCTGAGAAATAGGCCACACCTATAGAAGTTCTAGGTAAGTTATTTGGTTTACCTATAACTATTCTTTTTGATACCGGAGCTACTGAATGTTTTATTTCTAATAAATTAACATCAAAAATAAAAAGAAAAGATGGAAACATGGATAAAAACAGTGTGCAATATGGAAACAATGTTGTTCATACAGTTAGTATGTGTCTTTTTAGAGCAATCCTTGATTTACCTAACTTTTCCACTGAAGTTGATCTTTATGTTGCACCTTTGGGGTCTTATGATGTAATCATAGGTGTTAATTGGTTAGCAGAACATAAGGCTAAAGTGGATTGTTTTGAGAAACACATTAGTTGTTTAGATGACTTGTAGAAAACAACAGAGATTTAGGGTGTGAAACGTGAGATTTATGTTAGAAAATTGTTAGCTATGCAACTTAAAAAGGCCAAAAATAAAGGTTGTACCTTATATGCAGTGAAAATTTCTGAAACAACTGAAGAGAATAGTGATGTTATGGAATGATATCCGCTATTACGAGACTTCAGTGACGTATTTTTGGAAGAATTGCCAGGTCTTCCACCCAAAAGGGAGTTTGATTTCACGATTGAGATCAATCCTAGAACTAAACCAATTTCTAAAGCACCGTATTGAATGACTACTACAGAATTAGTAGAGCTTAAGGCTTAGTTGCAAGAATTTTTTTCTAAAGGTTTGATTAGACCAAGTGTTTCACCTTGGGGAGCACCTATAATTTTTTTGAAAAAGAAGGATGGAACACTTAGATTGTGCATTGATTACAGAATGTTAAACAAAACAACGATCAAGAATAGATACCCACTCCCTAGAATTGATGATTTATTTGATCGATGCATGGAGCATTGGTATATTCTAAGATAGATCTTCGATCTGGATATCATCAATTACGGATTAAGGGCGAGGATATTCATAAAAAAAACTTTCGTAACAAGGTATGGACATTATGAGTTCATGCTTTTACCTTTTGGATTCACTAATTCACCGCAACATTTATGACTTTAATGAATAATATCTTTCAAGAATACTTGGACAAATTTTTGCTCATATTCTTGGATGACATTCTCATATATTCCAAAATTTTAGAGGAACACCATGAGTATTTGAAGATACTTTTGGAAATATTAAGAAAGAGACGATTATTTGGTAAGTTGTCTAAATGTTCTTTCTATGACACATAAGTACACTATTTGGGACATGTAATAAGTAAGAATGGAATTTTTGTAGATCCTTCAAAAATTGTAGCTATAATAGAGTGGCTTGCACCCAAGAATGTACATGAAGTTAGAAGCTTCATGGGACTTGTTGGCTACTATAGGAAATTTGTAAAAGATTTTTCTAAGGTGGCTACACCAATAAATTCTTTACAGAAGAAAGATAAAAAGTTTGTTTGGAGTGAGAAATGTGAAATTGCATTCAAAACCTTGAAGGAACAATTAACTTCAGCACCTATTCTAGTAGTACCAGATCCTAATGGAGATTTTATGGTGGTAACTGATGCATCTGGTGAAGGTCTAGAAGGTATTTTTTTACAAAATGCTTATGTCATAGCTTATGAAAGTTCTAAAATTAAGTTACATGAGTTGAATTATGCTCCACATGATTTAGAGCTTGCTTCCATTGTTCATGCACTGCAAGTTTGGAGGCTTTACCTGCTTGGTAAACCTTTTGAATTGAAAACTGATCATCTTGGGCTGAAGTATATCTTCACTCAGCCAAATCTTAATGCAAGATAATGAAGGTGGTTAGAGTTTTTGTATCAATATTATTTTGACATAAATTATAGCAAGGGTAAAGAAAATAGAGTGGCTGATGCTCTAAGTCGTAGGAAGCACATTTCTGTTCTTATAAAACTAAGAACTCAATTTAAGGATGAAGTAAAAAGTGTTATGGAATCTGATTCTTATTTTCAACAAGTAAAGACAAAGGCTTACTACAGATCCGAATGATTTGAGGTATAAAGGTTTTCACTTAGATAACAAAGGAATCTTACGATTTGAAAATAGGGTATATGTACCTTCACTGAATGATTTAAGAAAGAAATTGCTAGCAGAATTTCACAATTCACCTTTTTCTGGACACCCTGGTATTACAAAAATGATTGCTGATATAAAACAACAATATTTTTGGAAGGGAATGAAAAATGATGTTATAGACTTTGTGACACATTGCCTTGAATGTCAAGGTGTTAAAGCGGAACATATGCACCCGGCCCGGTTTATTGTATCATCCTTATAGCATCTTTGTAGTACAAATGGCAAGTGATAAGCATGGAATTTATACAAAGGTTGCCTGTGTCAGGAAATAAACATGGTGTTATTTAATTAGTTGTGGAAAAACTAACAAAGGTAGCATATTTTATTACTGGTAATCTGAAGGATGATTCTCCTCTGTTAGCTAAAAGATTCGTACACGAAAATTTCATATTACATGGAGTACCTGAATTAATCATTTTGGACAGAGATCCTAGAATGATGTCAAGATTTTGGCAAATGATTAATGTAGCTCTAGGAACTAAGCTAAATTTTAGTTCTGCGTATCATCTGAAAATGGATGGGCAAACTGAAAGAGTTAATCAAGTTTTAGAGGATATGTTACGAATGCATTGTATGGATCAACAGTATAAGTGGGAAGATTACCTTCCACTAATTGAGTTTGCATATAATAATACATATCATGCCTCTCTTAAGATGGAACCTTTCGAAGCATTATACGGAAGAAAATGCATAACCCGTGTTAGTTTGGACAACATGGAGGATAAAGAGGTAATTGGACCTAAAATTCTTACTGAAATGGAACAAGTTAAATTGATTTGTGAGCACTTGAAAGAAGCAACAGATAGACAAAAGAGTTATGCTGATTTAAAGTGGGTAGATAGGAAATTTGAACTTGGTGAGAAAGT
Organism: Taxus wallichiana var. yunnanensis; assembly: GCA_018340775.1. NCBI lineage: Eukaryota > Viridiplantae > Streptophyta > Pinopsida > Cupressales > Taxaceae > Taxus > Taxus wallichiana. The sequence continues at coordinate 268,577,339 of CM031236.1, read as the reverse complement.
CTTTCTTCAGGTCAAACTAAAAAAGAGCTCTATAAATTTTGGCAAGGATGCCAAGTTATCACCCCATTATGTGGGACCTTTTGAGATAGTCGAAATAATCAACCTTGTAGCTTACCGCTTAGCATTACCTCCTACTTTGTCACAAATCCATGATGTTTTCCAAATTTATTTGCTTAAGAAATACGTTTCAAATTTATCACATGTGTTAAATTAGAATTCCTTGTAGGTCTAAGACCCAGGAATAATCGTGGATAAACCCATACGAGTGCTGGAAACTCGCCAGTTGCATTTGATAAATCATGAGATAAGTCAATGCAAGGTCCAATGGGACCAGTTTAATAAAGAAAGTGTAACTTGGGAAAACTTGAATGATATGAAAACTACTTTTCCATATATTTTTGAACAGAATTGATTCTATCGATTAGTGATAATTTTTATTTAAATTTATCTTTATATGTCAATAAGTCTACTAGTTATGCACAGTAAAACTATTAATTTTTGAATAAAATGCTATGTGAATGCTGATTTCTAGAACTTAAAGTTCAGATATTACTACAAACATGTGTTAAGAAAGTGAATAATAATTGATTATCTTGAATGCAATGATTAAAATGAGATAATCATCGGGCCGATGATTATTTTTAGGAGGGAAGTATGTAACACCAATGTCAATTGTTATATTCCTCTTTTGCATTGCAGGCGTTGACATGTGATTTTCAGGACAAATGTATGTTTCTTGGATGTTGAAAAATCATGCTTTCCGTGGATAAATCATTTTGATCTTTGATTGTAGGGATGGTATGTTGTTGCTTGCAATAATCTATTTCACTTCTTATGAGTAAGTTGTAATTTTTTTGAATGATTACAAACTTATCCTTTGCAATTGGACTCATCCTTGGATCAATTCCATTGATCCAAGGTACGTTTTAAATCTTTTTGTCTAAATTGAATGAAAAAATGGAATTCATTGATTAAGATACTTAACGGAATGAAATTTTGTTTGTTACAAATTCTTTACCATCTTGAAAGACCGTCTCGCATTCTCGCATTTTTGTGTTATGCTCGGATCTTCTTGATTGACCCTTATAGGGTGCCTAATGGCATTAGGGGAAACTTGCTTTAGGATTTTGGAAAAAGAGAGAAAAATGTGCTCTATATCTATAAGGTCTATCCTAAAGAGATTTGGGAATCAGATAATTTACCTAACTCTCTCTACACCACTCTATGTGGGATTACAACCTAACCTAATTTGCTAATACTAAGTTAGCATGAGGGGAAATAACCAAAGGGATTCTAAGTTATTTCTAACCTATTGTATTTAGTTAAACTAAGAACTAACCCAAGGTGAAAATCTATTGTTTGAAGGTTATATCCTAAGGTTACATATTGTAAATTAACCTAAGATCTAACCTAAGAAAATTCTATCTATCCTAAACTAATGGGATATGGGTCATTGGCAAGTGGGGGCTAAGCGGCGGTTCCTAAGCTTTTAATGCGATGGGATTTTGATTGATTTGGAATTAAGGCATGGATATACTGCCAATTTGGCATGGGCTAGTGAAATTTGGAGGAACCTACGTGGAAGCATCACTAAGTTTAGAAATGCAAGTGGAATTTAAACTTAGTCTCACCAACTTTGGATGGTGGTGGCAAGGAGAGATAGGTAGGAATATGAAAATTAATGGCATTAATTTGCCTCGGTTTTGGTGAGTAAGTTTTCTTGGAAGGCATGTTAGTAGATTTTTGGGGGTTTTTTTTCTTTGCATTCTTCACGATTTTTGCTCTACATGGAGCTAGCTGGTTTTTCAAACCAGCAGTTTGATCTACACTTAGTGGCTATTTTTGAATTCTCTGATCTATTTTCGGTTTGAGGAATGTATAAGAGGCATTGTGGAAAAATATTATGGTTGTTTGATCTTGCTTGGAGAAGAAGGGGTGTTGGAAACTCGGTTGGAAGTCTTCTTCAAATCAGCAGAGGCACTATCAGGCATGATAGGCTCTACGCATTAATGTTTCTTGTTTTCTTCTAAATGATTCATTAAAACAATTCTTCTCACTAGAAATGTATTTTTACATGATGTGTCTAGTTATTTACTACATGTATTCATGAAATCTATGTGGGTTTTGGAATGTGAATCCTTTGCTATTTATGATGGTATTTGGGAACTTTCTATGTACAATATATTAGAGGCATTCATGTGAATTTGTATTGAACTCTGTATCTTGTACTTGAAGCTCTATTGAACTCTGTAGCCGTATTTGAAGCTTAACTTCTAGCATTTGAGACTAATGTTGAATGAACTGGCTAGTTTTTTGTTGGGTTCTGGATCTTTGTTTAGTCTTTTTTTCGAGAGATTTAAGTGGAGCTCCATAGTGGTTCTAAACTTGTATTGAAGCTTGAAATTTGTTATTAGTTTTATTGGGACCTTGTGTTTGTTTTGGATTGTGTTGGAACTAATTGAAGTTTTAAACCTTGGTTGAATCTTCGTATTCAACAACTGTACTTATATACAATTCTTATGAATACTAAACTTGTTGTTGAGTTGTTGCATTGTGCCCTGTACTTAAGCTCTGAACTAAAGTTTTATTCTTCCTTAGGGAAATGGAAGGCTTGAACCCATAATAGAGTGTTGGTGTTTATTCTGAGCTTTTATTAGGGCCATGGGTTTCGTTATAAACTCATATTTGAGCTTGTGTTGTTAGAACTTGTGTTCAAAGCTCGTATTTGATGCAGTGCAGGTATTCCATTGTTGGTTGTTTTGATTTTGTATTTGGAATTGACGTGTTGAATATTTACGGGTTTTTACGAGATCGCGTTTGAGGGGCATTAAGGATTGTAATACTTCAGTCTCATTTAATACTAGCTACTGGGAAGGGTCTTGTGAGTTTTGTTTGGTCGAAGTGGACCGTGTAACTTATTTTGAGGTCTCCTTTGTTTTAATTTTGAGAAAGAATGGTTGTATGACTTCTGCCTTTAAGACCGCACTATGTTCTTGAACTTGACTGTTTTATTTTTGAAATAAACGGATTGGAATTATGACCTGTTTTGGGATAGTCATATCGATGGAAGAGGTTTTTGGAATTTATTATTTATTTCATTTTTATCTTTAATGTTGAACAAATCCCTACCTGTCATAGGATTTTAAAAGGAACTAGAGAGGTTTGTGGTGATTCTGTTTAGTCGAGTTGGAAGAAGATAGGACAAAACTTGTCTTAATCAAATTATTTAGTTCTTACTATCTTCTGATCCTCCATCCGATTCGTGGTTTTTTTAATTGAATGTGATTTTAAAACCTTGTATGTAAGTGTAGTATGAAGGGATACATTATCTCTATTCTGAATGCTTGGGAATTCAGTCCCTAGAACCATGAGTTTCATTAACCCTTGTCTATCTTGCACTATTGCATATTTCTAATCTTGTTGGGTTCATCAAACGAATCTCCGGGTTTTGATGGAGAAGAGATTAGGATCTCTCGGGGATAGTATGCTTTTTAGAGATGGTACTGTGAAATTCATTTTGAGAATTGAATTTGAATTGAGCTTGGTGAAAGGAAATAGGTAATTAGTTTGTAAATTTGCAGTGGAAATTGGAAGTATGCATGCTTTGACTGTGCATTCAGTTTTGAGTTCTCTTTTGGGAACTAGCTTAGAATTTCTAAGTTTGTATTAGATAATGGATTTCATTTCATAGTATAAATGAAATGAAATATGGATTGGGTCCTTTTGGTTTGAGATCCTTTTTATGTTACTTGTATAAGTTCATTGACCGAACTTCTCTTTTATTGATTCTCTTCTGAGATGGGAATTTTCCTATGGATTGATAAGAGAATTATTTTATTCAGGTATAGCTTGGGTTTATTTAAGGACTCCTTATTTTGTCATCTTTGGACTGAGGCAATGATGTGTGTTCTAAACCTGATTCTTTCCTTCAGAGGAATTGTGTCTGAGAATTAGATATGTATTGATTCTCTTCTTTGATTATATGGAAAGATGAAGCATACTAATATGAGTTATGTTGTAACTAACCTCTTTGTTGCTTGGAAAAGATAAAAGTGTATTTCTATTCTTATGGGTTTATGAAATAATTGAATGACAAGACTTGTTGACTGTTTAAAGTGATTGATAGGATCAATTAAGTCTTGTGATATAATTCTGATGTTGCAAATTATAATATGTTCTTTTCTTAAAAGTAAATTCAGATTTTCTTAATTGTACTTATTTCTAGATGTTATTACTTATGATTATTTGTATGATGTTTATTAATTGTTTCATTAAAGCGGAGTTATTTAATGAAACAATTAGTGGAATGTGAAAGAGGGATTCGCGAGAACCGATGTCGAAAAGTGATGCACCACAACGAAGTTGCACTCCGATGGTAACCTCAAGCCAACGCAATATGCAAGATTGAAACAATGGAAAGAAGATTGCATGCCTAAACATGGAAAAAAGAAATCAATAGCGTCATGTAACCCCCATGCCTAAACATGGAAAGAAATCAATGACGCAGCACATATGCGCATATGCGTTGGTATGGAAAGCGCATATGACGCCACTAGAAGAGGAAGTTACTTTGTGTAAATTCCAAATAAGGAATGTAACTCTATGACGCTTTAGAAGAGGAGTTACAATTCCAAATAAGGAATGTAAATGTCGATGACGCAAATGACAATGTCAGATTCTATGACAGAATCTGACACTTGTCATTTGACTTCCTAAGACCTATGACTCTCGCAAGGCGAGATGACTCACCTAGGTGATGTGGACGATGACTGGACAGTCACACACACCAACACCCCCCCTTCATCGAAGCAAGGAAGAGGTCAAGGTAAGCCAGAACAGAAAAGAAGACTCCCCTAGACAACTAAGAAAGATGTGTCAATGGGCCCCGGCAACTAAAGGCCTGATAAGGTGCCCATGTACAAACAACATCTTTCTGGAAAGAAGAAGAGGAGAAGAAGGAGGACTATATAGCCCGAAGAAGATGGGCGGCTGCAGTCAGACCTCACCCCAAGAAGAGACCGCAAGTGAAGAAACTTCACCTCAGTGAAGGGCTTGGTGAAAATGTCTGCAACCTGATCAGCTGTCTGAACATACTGTATGTCGATGATGTTTTCATGTATCAGCTCCCGTATGAAGTGCATATGAATCTCAATGTGCTTCGTCGCTGATGCTGAACTGGATTTCTACAAATCGAGATAGTGCTCATGTTGTCACAGTAGATAATGGTAGGCCCGAAAGTGGATGCCAAACTCTGTCATAATACCCTGTAACCAAACGGCTTACGGTGGTAGCGTTAAGCTTTGCTCCTCTATATTTACCTTACATCGATGATATGGCAATGGCATTCTGTTTCTTGCTAGACCAACTGACAGGACCTGAACCAAGAGTGAAACTGTAGCTGAGGTAGACTTCCGATGATCTAGATCACCGGCCCAATCTGAGTCTGTAAATCCAACCAAGTCAATCTCAGTCCCTCCTAAGTAATGAATACCATCTGTGTGAGTGCCACGAACATAGTGAAGGATCCGCTTTGCTGCTTTTAAGTGCAGCTCATGAGGCTCCTGCATAAATCTGGACACGATCGACGGCATATGATAGATCTGGGCGAGTGTGAGTAAGGTAGATCAAGCTTCCCACCAACTGTCGATAAAGGGTACCGTCAACCAAGGGGGAAGAGCAATCAGAAACCAACTTAATCCCGGAAAGAAAAGGAGTAGGTGAGGACTTGCAGTCGGACATGTGAAACCGAGCAAGCAAATCAAGAGAGTACTTAGGCTGCGAGATCATAATTCCTGAGTCAGATTGTGAAATCTGGATCCCAAGAAAGTAATGAAGCAATCCTAAGTCAGACATGGAGAACTTGTTGGCCAAGGAGATCTTCACAGAATCAATGATAGAGGAAGAGCTACCGGTGATCAACAAGTCATCAACATAGAGAACAAGAATAAGCATGGAGTCATCCTGTCGCAGAATATACACATTTGGGTCAGAGTGACACCGAGTGAACCCTGATGCAAGTAAAAAGGAGTCCATCTTGGCATACCAAGCCCGAGGGGCTTGTTTAAGGCCGTAGAGAGACTTCTTTAATTTGCAAACGAGGGATGGATCATGGACATAACCGGAGGTTGTTCCATATAGATCTCCTCCTCTAGGTCCCCATGAAGGAAGGCACTCTTAACGTCCATCTGGTGGACTTCCCATCTGTTAGCGGCAGCGATGGCAAGGGTCAGTCGAATGGAAGTCATCTTCGCAACCGGAGCAAAGGTTTCTGAGTAATCAACCCCAGCTACCTAGGAGAAACCCTTAGCTACAAGTCGCGCTTTATACTTCTCAACTTCTCCATCAGCTCCATACTTTGTTCGATATACCCACCTACACCGAACGATTTTTCTTCCTTTCGGAAGAAGGGTAAGATCCCAAGTGTCATTCTTTATGAGTGAGGAATACTCCTCATCCATGGCAGAATCCCACTCAGGAATCCCAGAAGCTTCGTGGAAGGATGGTGGATCAGAAGCAGAGGCGAAGAAGGAGTGAGGTCTAGTGAAGTCTGAGCGAGTACGTCTCTCATCAAAGGATCTCAACTAAATCTCAGCACTTTGTGTAAAGTTTTCTAGCCCAAAGAGGTCCCGACGGCTCAGGCTCGAGTCGGAAGATTCTTCACTTGAGTGAGAAGGGACATAGTCCTCATCATCACTACTGTCAGAATCAGAAGACTCAGAAGTTTGAGGATCGGGAGGAGCTAGGGAGAGGTGGAACTCGCTCAACAACATCATCATCTGAAGAGTCAGAATCTGAATCAGTGGGCAAAAGGACCTCAGTGGAAGTTGAAGTCAAGGATGACTCATCAAACTTCACACTCCTCTCAATATAAAGCTCATGGGTGGTAGGGTTCAACAATCGATATCCCTTCACGCCATCAGGATACCCGACAAAGATACAAGGTTTGGATTGTGGATCCAATGCCTTGCGTTTCTTTTTGGGAATCGAGCCATAGCCTTGGATCTGAAGACTCGAAAGTGCTCGACATCAGGCTTGTGTCCAAACCAGGCTTCAAAGGGTGTCATCCCTCTTACTGCCTTGTGTGGGACACAGTTATAAATATAACAAGCACAATTCATTGCTTCAGCCCAATATTGTGGAGGAAGAGATTTGAGTGAACCATACAAGTAGCCATCTCCTTTAAAGTTCGGTTCTTTCTTTCTGCAACTCCATTTTGGGAAGGGTGCAGCAGAATCGTATCTTGCTGCAAAGCAATCCCCTCAGAAGTGCAGAAATCCTCAAACCTGTTGCTCACATACTCACCTCCATTGTCGGTTCGAAGAACCTTGATAGACCGTTCTGCTTGTTTCTCAGCAAGAGCCTTAAAGTTTTGAAAAATCTCAAAAACTTCAGACTTAAGCTTAAGAAAATATACCCAAGTATAACGCGAAAAGTCATCAATGAAGGTTAGTATATATAGAGCTCTAGTAAAAGAAGGAGATGGAAAAGGGCCAGAAACGTCACTATGAACAAGATCCAAGGGACGAGCAGCTCTCCAGGATTTTCCCTTGTTAAAGCTTTTTTCAGGGTGCTTTCCAAGGGTACAACCCTCACAAAGACCCTTAGAAAACTTAACTCGGGGTAGCCCATTGACCATTTCGTTTTGGCTCAATTGTTCAAGGTAACGATAATTTAGATGCCCAAAACGCTCATGCCATAACTTGCTAACCTCATTTGCATGAGTGAGCAAGGCATTGGGCGTCGAATCAGAAGAGAAGTGGGAAAAGGTATACAACCAGTGACGGTGATCTACCTTTCCCTCAGCCACAGTGCAGTCAGAGTTAAGCTCACGAATAATCACCGAGTTAGGACCAAATTCCACTCGCATTCCTTCACCAAGGTGGGTGATTTGGTAAACCGATAGGAGATTGGTAGAGAGATTGGGAACACTCAACACTTGGTTAAATGTTCCACCTTCTATCTCTACCGATCCACTACTAGAAACCGACACATGAGTGTCATCACCCAACGTGATTTGGGACATGCCACATGGTTCAATGCTAGAGAATTCAACCTCTGAAGAAGCCATGTGGTGCGAGGCACCAGAATCGATAATCCAAGTTGATGATGGAGCTGATCTAGCTACGAGGGCCTTACCTTTCTTCTTTTCATTTTTAGTCTCCTTTGCATTAGAAGACTCACCTTTCTGAGCATTTTGTTTAACGGATTCAGGAACACTTATTTTATTCTTCTCAAGTAAATGAGTTAAGTGATCAATTTGTTTCGAAAACAATGTTGCTCGTCATGGCCAGTATTCTTACAATAGGAGCATTTATACTTTTCCTTCTTTGCTTTAGGCTCAGAAGTCGAAGTATGAGTGATGGGCTTAACTGGGGGTTGGTTGGTCTTGGTTTCTTTCTTAGGTTGGTCCTTAGTTTCTTTCTTCTTTTCATTTTTCTTGCCCTTATTCGCCACAAGGGCATGTGACTTGGATTTTAGAGTCCCCATTTGAATGAGTTTGTCCTGTTCTCGAATGAGTTGGGACGAAAAACTATCAAAGGAGGGCATAGTCCAAGTACTACCCAAGGCGGCTTTCGTGGCGTGAAAAGTTGAAACGAAAAAGCAGTATTCGGGACTAACTTAGAAAGAATCGACAAGATCAATTGAGAGTCTTTCTTATCCACTTTACATTCCTTTAGAAGCATTCTAGTGCGGACAAATTTTGAGAAGAAGGCCTGTAGGTTTTCAAAGTCACTAGGGTTTAACCCTAGTAGTTCGTTCTCCAACTCATGTGCTCTCATGTCATCTTGCTTCCCAAACATATCATCGAGCGTTTTCCACGCTTGATCGGGTGTTGAGGAAGTTTCGATGTGGAAGAGCAAGTCGGGAGATACGGACATACAGATAAGACCTAAGGCTTCATCACAACGGTTGAACCATTTAGATTTTTCGGGTTCATCAGTAGGTTCGGTCTCTAACCCCATGGTAACTCGGTATAACCCTTTACTTCGCAAAACCAATATAATTTTAGATTTCCATTCGAAGAAATTAAAAGGTGTGAGCACTGGTACTTTAGAGATATCCATAATGAAGAGATATAACCAAGGAATGCAGAAGGAAGGAGAGAGAAAGGAAACAACCACCCCAGAAAAAAATTACACCCCCGAGTTTGGCACTTTATAATTCAGTGCGTTGATTACAACCAGATGCGACTGTGTTCCGAGAACCAGTTTGTCACTCACCTTGCAATTAGCGTAATAACGCGCAATGGTGGAGACAACAATCAAGGTTCGTAGGCAGCTGCAACAGATCAACACTGCAAGCAAGCACAAAAAGAGAGAAGCAAGAGGGGAAGAAAGAGCTTTGTGAGAAACAGCGTCTCACGTCGCACAAAAGAATCCCTTTGTTGTAAGACTGTGGCGGACGCGCTCACAAGTCCACAAAAAAGGAATACAAAGCTCAAGAAAAAATGAGCTGAAAAAACAATACAAAGACACCCCCCCAGAATGCGGCACTTTATAAAATTAGTGCGTTTACAAAACTAATGATCCCATCATCTAGAGTGTGAAAAAACATGCAACTTTGACTAAAGAAGTGCTCAAAACCGAGCAACGAGTCAAAAGTTATATAGCGAAAAACAATTCCCATAGAATTGATGAGGAAAAAACCAATAAGCCTGCAAACGGATTAAAAAAGTGCCCTAAACGCATGCAAAAGGTGTCGTATGTATGCTCGTTGGAAATGGCATGGAATTTGAGATAGGGTTTGTTTGTATTGCGAGGGGGGATTAGCCACCTGCCAATCCCGGACCTCACCCTTCGTCTTCGGCACTCGAAGGAATGATAATAAAACAAGCCAAAAAAATTACAATGCCACTTAAAATGTAATGTTTTTGTTTTTTTTTTTTACCTTATACCTTTTAAAAATTAATGAAAGGTGAAACGTTTTTAGGCCCAGTGATAAGTTAAAAAAGGATGGTTTTTGAAGGAAAACGTGCAAAAACTCCGAAAAAACGTATTTTAGAAGAGATATTATGCGCTGGGACGAGCTGCCACGTGAGGAAGGAAAAGCGTGCCAAGGAGATTACATGTACAGTAAATCAATGCATGGAACAGTGCACTCAGCAACCAAACATAGCAACCAAAAGAATTTTTTTTTTTTTTTTTTAAAAAAAATGCCAAGCGAGTTGTTTTGGCGTGGGCAGAGAATCCACAAGGGAAACGGCAGAATAGAAGGCGTAGACCATCATGAAAGTTGACCGAGCAGGAAGAGACAAAAAATCGCGATAGAAGGCAAGAGAGAAAAAACACGAGAGTGTAACTGCCAAGTGCGAGCTAAACGTGCCAGACTTGAGCATTCAAACGTGAATCCAACTCAAACCATGCCTGAGCATACAAACCGAGCACGAGAGAACACAACAGTAACCCGACAATGGCAAAACGCAGGTCTGAAACACCAAGGGAGCTGATATAAAAAAACGCTAAGCAGCTCAAAAAAAACGTGCGCGTTGAAAAAAAAACACCAAGGTGGATTTGATACGCCAACCAATCAATGCACAGCATGAAAACCAAGTGCAAAACGCCCACAAGGAGTGAAACACAAGAAGGAGGAGAAAAATGTTTTGAGCTGGACGAGAAACGCATCGTGAGGAGAAAAATGCCATGAGTCCAAGTGCAAGGTGAAATGAGTGAAGAAAAAGCCACGATTGTACTCAAAGCAATGTAATCAAGCCACGCCAAAAAACAAGCTCTTCTTTTACCCCCTGCGGTGAATCGAACGAACACAACCAGCAAGAAATAACCCAGAAACAACAGCCACAAAGATCTAGAAGTATCCAAAATACGATCTTAGCTGATAAGCAAACCAGCGAAATACCTTAACTTGCAACTGCTGAAACCTCAATATGAGGTGAGCAATAATTCCAAAATGATAATCGAAAAAAAACTTGCACACGAGGAAATAAGAAGAAACCAGAAGTAATAAACAACTGAGAAACGAAGAGTGCACGTTTACCGAAACCAGCTCTGATACCATGAAAGAGGGATTCGCGAGAACCGATGTCGAAAAGCGATGCACCACAACGAAGTTGCACTCCGATGGTAACCTCAAGCCAACGCAATATGCAAGATTCGAAACAATGGAAAGAAGATTGCAAGTAAGAAGAATGGGTCTACTCATACTCATAGATCGAAAAATAGGAAGTACAAATAGGGGGTGTAACCCCATGCCTAAACATGGAAAGAAATCAATGATGCCCCCATGACCTAAATATGGAAGAGGAGTTACAATTCAATGAATGTAACTCCTATGCGCATATGCGCAATGATAATGTCGCGCATATGACAGAATCGACACTTGTCATTTGACTTCCACCTAGAAGATGACTCACCTAGGTGATGTGGACAATGACCGGAGTCACACACACCAAATAATGCACTTTACTTTAATGCTTAGTGCTTATCGTGCTTAGTTCATTCAACTGACCCATGCTCGCAATTTTATAGATGGACATTGTAAGTGATAAAAGACAAAAACTTTCATGTTGTATTGGATTATTTATTTACGGATCTTCGTAAAGAGTTTTGATTCATTTGAGTTGTATTGACAAAGAAAAGTTGTATTCTTTTTGGAATAGATATTGTTTGTTATACAACATGCTCGAAATACATAGTCTTGTAATGTATAGTTTTATAATGATAAATTGAAAGTTGAGGTTTACTTATATTGGTTGTGTAAATTATCATTAAAATAAATGTAATCCAAAGAATGGTGATATGATTGTTAATTGTTAGACTTCATTTCTTATAAAGTCTACTACTAGTTGAACCTATTTGGTTGCTACACCTTCTTTGAATGGTTAAATTACATTTAATGGAACTTATGATGTTGTTGTCATGTTCCTTTGGCTATCTATTTGTTAAGCCAAGTAAAACGAACCTAGAAAGAAATCATAAGTTAAGGAAGTTCTTTAATGACTAAATGAATCAAATTTAGAAAATAAATTATGGAGTGTTGGATTAGGGTTTAGTAGGGTTGCTGTAATCAAGTAATAATCCAAATTAATAATGTGTTAATAGCCTCCTTGGGGTATGTACATCTTGATGAGGTAGTTTCTATAGGATGTTAGCACACGCCAACTGTAGGACTATACCTTCATGAACACAAGGGTCTTCTCGAGGATACATTGCAGTTGACATGTGGTAACACCCTTCTACATTGATCATCTAGATCTACACACAAATAAGGACTTGAACTTAGTTTCTCTCTAGGTCAAGTTAGTGGCATGTTTAGGATAGTTAGTAGCTTTTAACGACTCGGGGTACCTTGGCACATCTGTTGACTCAGTCAACCGAGTATGCCCATATACCCTAAGTCATTGTGAGCATCTTCCTATACTAAATTATGTTTCTTACCAGGGATAGGGTTACCTTGGACAAGTGGACTGATGGTAGTTAGTAAAAACCATTCTTGATAACAAAGAAGTGAGGTGAAGGATGTGTTCCGAAATGACGAGTATGTCGTCTAGGAATAGTGACATAAAAAGTATGTTGAAAATCTTTGGCCAAAGCATCACAAGTTCTGGTTGCGTTGTCCTATGTCACCTAGTTTAAAGCAATGTGATATCAGATGAATATTGGTAACAAATATTCAGATATGTTCTTTCAAAAGATCACTCAGTACCTAGTTTAGGGTAGGAAAACCAAGTATACAAAGTATGTGATAAATATTCAATACTTATTGTTAAATAAATAGATCGGTAGATCACCAAGTTATGAAATGAATATATTGGTGGATCACCGAGTCATTTACAGATGCATATGGTTATCTGTTTGAGATTGATTGGCATGGAATGTGTGTTCTAAATAATGCTTTATTTAAAATAGGGAACATTATGTAAGAAAAAAAAATTCCCTTGTTTCTAAAGTCTTAAAATGGGAATGTTACACTCTTACTTGACTCTTGTTTTTTCAAACTACCTTATTTCTTGTTGGGAGTTTCAAGATTTATGGAATTACCACCTCATGTACCTTCCAATTTCATACTTCCTGATTTTGAAGGAGTTCCTTTGGAAGATTCACCTTTTAAACATAGCAATGTTGGTTCTATTTGTTTTACTTCCTTTTTATTTTCTTCCATTTCCTTTTGGAAGATTTGTTTAACATTCATCATTTCTTCTACAGTTAAATTTATCATTTCCCCAAATGTTTTATTTACCATTAAACTATCTAGTTTAGGTGATCTTATTTGGCCTTTACCTTCTAGATTTTGGATCATATCCACAACTAGATCCTCTATCATATTCTCTTTCTTTCCATATTACTCATTATTTCTATTGTTAGGAGGATTTTTCCCACTAAATTCCTCTCTATATGGGAATTTGTTTTGGGTGAAAAAGGTTATAGTTTCCTAGCAATTAGAGGATCAATATTTAGTTGGTCATTGTTAATTTCTGAATCATGGAGTTAGACATTGAGAAAAAAAAATTTCACTTCTTATTAATAACCAAAGTGAATCCATCATCCTCCTTCTCTTGAGGCTATTTGGGGGTGTTTCACATTCTTTTATCTCTTAGTTATATGTAAAGGCATGTAACATTCTCGTGGGGTGTTTGAAAAAAATCCTTGGGTTCTCAGTTCCATTTTGCATTATTCCTTTCCCCTTACCCTCCTTTCTCACATTGGTTTTAATTGTTGTATACGTATGAGAGATTATGAATTTACAATTCTAGATGGAGTGTCCCCTTCAATTACATTTAACACACTTAGTTGGGATGATTTCTAGTTCTATTTTCTGATCTTGTACAACCAACCTAAATTTTACCTTAATACTATTAGGGATGTCGAGTTCTAGAGATAGTATAGATGCAGAACCTTGCACATACAAGTCTAATCATGCTAAGTGTCATGTTGTCTATGAGAACTAGTCAAAAAGAGAGTTAGCTATTCCCGGGTTATGATGTCCTCATGCCAAAAAAATGTATTGGGAGACTTGGTAGACATACCCAAACAAGAAAACCGGTTCAAGCTTTCTTTCTCTGAGTTGAAATTTGGTTTCCATTTTCTCAAGTACCATCTAGATTTCCCTGAAAACCATGGAACATCCTCCAACAATTTGTGCATGTCTTCCTGAGTAATATAATTAAAAAGGAAAAATTCATTTGGTAAAGCACTTACCTCCAGATGGCCTTTTGGATTCCCTTTAAGTTTTGCCCACCTTTAAACTACATCGATGTTTGGTCTACCCCCATAATATTACCCACTAGAATTTTTCTAGATTCTTTGTGGTATTGTATAATATTGAATTTGGGATCACCAACACACATCCCAAAGCTTCATTTCTTACTTATAGGAAGACTTTTTGACCTTTTAAGGATGACCCATTCTTCACCATACCCGACCAAGAACAAAGCCCTTGATTACTTTATCCTTTTCCTTTTTGCTTCCATCTCCATGGCCCACTTTGTCACCTTATGATGTAATAGATTCCTTATCCCAGATGGAATCCCTATTTCATCAATTTCCTACCCATCCTCTTTCATATTTTCCTCCACAAGCTCTCTTCTCATTCCTCCTCCACTCATTCACATTTATTATTAAGATGGGGCTTGAGTATTATTATAATCTACTCTTTTTCAATCAGATATATAATCTATGGATTATAATTGTATGATTTGTAGAGACTGAACCTTGTTCATATTATTAACATACGATAATGATATTAACAAGCATGGAAATTTTATTGTATATACTTGTTTGATGTTTTTATATAACCTTGATTGGGTATAAAAGACATAGATGATCTTTGTAAATTGTTATAGATAATTTTTATCCTTTAGTAATATGAATTATTATCTTATTGATTAGAGTTGGAAAATTAGTGGTTTCTTAATGGATTGTGTAATAAACAAAAAGACAAAAGATAATTTTTATCTTTTATGATTTTAAAATTATGTGGATTATGTTTCATTGAAATATTTCAGTGTTATAAATTGTAAAGATAAGATGGTAGAATTTTTCATGCCATTTATTTTGAACTGACGATTGTCTAACATTTTTAGAGATGGAGAAGTTTAGATCTTATCTAGTGTATTAGTTGTTATGGCTATGTTGAATTTATATTGTATGATTAAAATATGTATTCTTATTTGACTGATGTAAAGAAAGTTTTTTTGGTAACTAAGTTGTTTAAAACATTATGGCCTTTGAGATTTTTATCATTTTTGAGAAGGAAAATAAAAGTTTATATTCAAGTTTTGAATATTATTGTAAACTTTATCATGGTTATTTATATTAATTATTCAGATTGTGTACCTATTGGAATGTGAATGTGATTGAATTACTCAATCATTTTTCATGTTAAGTATTGTTATTAAACTAAATATTGACTAAGTGTGAATGATATCCTTAGTGTGATAGCTTTAATGTTATGACATAGAATAAAGCTATAATATGGATATAACACCCAATCTATTAAATTATATAACCATAGTTTTTTATTTTATAGAATGTATGATGGGACTATCACATGATGAATTATGAATAATGATCATTTATTATAAAATTAGTATGGATATGAAGAAATTTATTATCCATGATTAATGATTTTAATGCTTATGTACTTAGGAAATTATAACGACAATGGTATAATATAATTATATCGGGAATGTGTAACTAATGCAACTTGTTAACCTAATTATTTTAAGTGTTTAAAGAATGTACATAAATGAAATTAATTAAGATTAATTAATCAAAATTGAGTTGTAGACCGTAGGATCATATAAATAATGTGATGAATATCGTTGCATTATGAAATATAAACCTGTCATAAAATGATTCAATGAGGTGAATATTTACGACAAACCTAATGCACGGTACTTGACAAACAAACTTCAGATAGTTGTTATAGTGTAATGTTCATTGAATGATAAATTTCATTCAATAAATACTGCCATATAACAATTATCCTAAGTTTTCCCTTGAGTTCCATTTATTACAAATGTCATAATCAACATGGAACTGAGTTTTGTAAGGATGTAGAGGTTATGTATCCAATTCGGTCAGTTCTCTGTACAAACTTATGTTTGCTACAGGAATAAATTAATCGTGTTATGATGTAAGTCATTATGTGAGCTCTTTCTCTCCCATAGGAAACCTAAGGTGGAATAGTTGTGCTTTGTCTTACTAGATAAACAAGTTTCAAATCACTTGCGTGACTTGAATTTAATTGAACCGATGCTTTAATTATGATAACTGAACTGAGTGATATGGTGATGAGACATGTTTTTGTTGAAAATTTTTTCATCTTGAAATTGAGCATGGCATACATGAATCTTAACCTTTGGCCGAAGTAGTGAAAGTTATTACAATGTTAGGATGCACCTATTTCTTTAAAAAATTGTTATGTTGGATGTGATTCAAGTGACTAAAATCATGACAGACACTTACAACAATACTTGTAAATCGATGCTGAGGAGGGTAGTACTTGTATACATTATATACTGACTCGAAAGTGTATTCTATGGGAGATTGAGTAGGATCTATTTAACCCATAGCTATGCACATGATTTATTTATTTTTTATCAGAAGAATTATAATTTATAAGTTGATGGATTTAAATGTTAGTTGTACATTTAAATGATTGAAGGCATATGTTTAATTTGGGAAAAAAAAATCCATAATTAATGTGTTTAGAAAGTTGTTGTTACATTTTGGTATCAGGGTGTAAGGTTGCAGCTCATGGACCTATTGAGTCCTTATGCTAACAAAAACTTAAATTATTTTCTAACAAAAACATGGTTAGAATAAGAGAAAACGTTGAGAATCACCAACATGTGAATGGCGAGGCTCCCATAAAATAGAATTTGCATGAGATTCTCACGCCCTTCAGGATACAAGAAATATGATGGTTTTCATAGAACAAAATATCCTAGGAAATGTTAGTGATCGGGAAAGTGATGGTGAAGAAGCATCACATGAGCATATAAATGCTAAAAATAATGATGTTACAGTCCTAATGTAGAAAATTAAAATGATACTAATGAAATGCTAATGAAAACTATAATTTTAATGTAGTTAACCCACCGAGAAAAATATGGCTCATTTGGTACCGAGGCGTCAAACGATAGCAAGAGGACTAGTACAATGAAGTTCGATGGTACCACATTTCAAGGTTGGAGATGACAATTGGCTCAATGAAATGGAGAAGTAGTTTGCAATAAGAAAATTCTTAGAGGAAACTAAAGTTGTTTGGGGTGCCTATCATCTCTCCAATGAATCATCCTCATGGTGGGATAACTGGAAGGTTGAATTGATAGTAGATGAATTTTTTTGACTTGGGATCAATTCAAGTCATACTTCAGACAACATTGGTTACCCCAGCTCTATTATGATAAGAAGATGTTTAAATTTCAAACATTAACACAATGGAAAATGTCGGTGATAGAGTATTTTTGAGAAGTTTACAAATATTCTAAAGTATGTACCTCATTATAAAATGTATGAAAAATTATGGATTAGGAAATTTATCATGGGGTTAAACCCAATGATCCGAGGTGAAGTTGATGTGCATCGACCATAAACAATGGAATTTATCTTTGTGAAGGAAATTAGACAAGAACATAAATTGTATCCTATTTCTACACATAGAGAGGAAAATAAATAATGGCAGTGGAAAGAAAAATACAATAGGTAAGACTGTTGTAAATATTAAAAAGAACGGGGTGAAAAGTATAGCCAATCATGAGAAAAAAACTGAAATGAAAGGATATTTTAGAGGATTCTATATTTTTGGTCTAGACCATTATGCAAATAATTATCCTCAAAGAAATAAAGATGGCAAAAAATAACATCATATTCATTTTGTAGTGACGGAAAAACAAGCTAAAAAGTAAGCTACACAAATACAAGCTACAAGTAAGTTGTATAGATTACATGTAACCATTTTATTTGATACTGGTGCTACTAAATGTTTTATTTCAACAAAATTTACATCTAAACTTAAAAGAAAAGTTGGTTTTATGAAAGAATCATGGACTTTTCAAGTATGGGAACAACGCTTTCTACACTATTAAACAATTCCTATCTAGCGCAAATATTGAATTACCCATATTTAACATTGAATTTGACCTATATCTAGCTCCTTTAGGTTCATATGACATAGTCATAGGCATAAATTGGTTATCTCAGCATAAGGAAATTGTAGACTACCTAGAAAAGTGAATTAAGTGCCTTGATGACTGTAGAAAACAACAAAAATTTAGGGAGTAAAAAAAAGTTTTTAGTTAGAAAAATCACTTTAATGTAACTTAAGAAAGATAAGAAAAAGGTTGCATGATATATCTTGTAAAAATTAAGGATTTGGGTGAATAAGGTAAGGATTTTATTGAAGAACACCCATTGTTGCATGAGGACAAAGTGATGTCTTTACTAAAGAACTACCTAGTATTCCCCTAAAAGATAATTTGATTTCACTATAGACATCAAACAGGAACCAAACCAATTTCTAAGGCTCCCTACAGAATGATAACAACAAAATTAGTTGACCTGAAAGAAAAACTTCATGAACTCTTGTCAAAAGGAATGATCAGACTGAGTATCTCTCCCTGGGGTGCAATGGTCATATTCATAAAGAAGAAGGATGGAAAACTTAGGCTTCAATTGATTATCAAATGCTTAATAAATCCACAATCAAAAATAGGTATCCTCTCCCTAGAATTGATGATATCTTTGATCAGATGTGTGGAGCATCAATTTATTCTAAGATTGATCTTCGATCAGGATACCATCAATTGAGAATAAAATAGGAAGATATTCACAAGAATTATTTTAGAACAAGGTATGGACACTATGAATTCACCGTGTTACCCTTTGGGTTTACTAATACTATGAAAATGTTTATCAATGTGATGAATAATATCTTTCAAGCGTACTTGGAATAGTTTTTTCTAGTATTCTTAGATAATATTCTCATCTATTATAAAAGTATTGAAGAGCATAATGAACATATTCAAGTTTTCTTTGATGTGTTAACGAAGAGAAAATTGTATGGTAAAATTTATAAGTGTTCATTTTATCAAAACGAAGTGAAATATCTTGGACATATCATTAATAAAGATGGAATTTATATCAATCCATCAAAAAATACATGCATAATTGAATATATAGCACTGAGAATGTACATGAAGTTAGAATCTTCATTAGATTGGTTGGATATTACATGAAATTTGTAAAATATTTCTCAATATTTGCATCTTCGATTATCACTTTGCAAAAGAAAGATAAGAAATTTTAATGGTATAAAAAGTTTGAAAATGCTTTTAATTTTCTCAAACAGAAATTAATTTCAGAACTTATATTAAAAGTTCTTAATACTAATGGGAACTTTACAGTTGTAACAAATTCCTTTGGTGAAGGTTTAGGCGGCATTTTTTGCTAAATGATCATGTATTCACTTATGAGAGTGGAAAGCTCAAGGTGCATGATCTGAATTATGTTCCCCATGACTTAGAGCTTATTTCCATTGTGCATACATTGCAAGTACGAAGACATTACCTTTTGGAAATCCCTTTGAAATGAAATACATAATCTTGGGCTGAAATACATCTTCACTCAACCAAACTTAAATTCAAGGCAACGAAGATGGTTAGATTTTTTTATCACAATATGACTTTGATATCAGCTATATTAAGGGTAAATAAAAAAAAAGTGGAAGACGTAGTAAGTCGTAGGAAGCATATTTCCACCCTTTTTCAATTTGAGAACACAAGCCAAGGATGACATTAAGAAAGCAATGTTGGCTGATTCTTATTATCAGCAAGTAAAAGTAGCACTTGCTATAAATCCTAATGATAGTAGATATAAAGGATTCAGGTTTGATAATGAAGGAGTCCTTAGATTTTAAAATCGATTTTACATACCTTCAGACATTGAAATAAGGATGAAAGTGATAACAAAATTTCATGATGCTTCTTATTCTGTACATCCTAGAGTGACTAAGATGATTGTTGATTTGAAACAATAGTATTTTTGGAAAGGGATGAAGAATTATATAGTGAACTATGTATCACATTTCTTAGAATTCCAGAAAGTTAATGCTGAACATTTACATCCAACGGAGTTTTTTCTATCCTTATAGCATTTTACACTATGAATGGTAGGTAATTAGAATTGATTTTGTTCAAGGAATAAACATGACGTAATTCTTGTTGTAGTTGAAAAATTAACAAAAGTGGCTCATTTCATATGAAGGAATATTAAGGATGATTCTCCTATGATTCTAAAAATGTTTGTACATGAGATTTTAAGATTATATGGTTTACCTGAATTGATAATTTCATATGGAGATCTTGTGATGACTTATCATTTTTGGAAAACCTTCAATATCACTTTAGAAACAAAGTTAAATTTCATTTTTGTGTATCATCCGGAAAAAATTAGATAGAATTAAAGGGTAAGTCAAGTTTTGGAATACATACTTAGAATTTACTGCATGGATCAGCAGTATAAATGGGAAGAATACCTTCCATTGGTTGAGTTTTCTTACAATAACACTTATCAATCCTCGCTGAAAATGGATCCTTTTGAGGCCTTGTATGGATGTAAGTGTAGAACACCTTTTTTTTTTGGGACAACATGAATGATAAATAAGTTATAAGACCTAAAATGTTAATTGAAATTGAATGACAAGTTAAAATCATTAGAGAACATTTAAAAGAGGCTATTGATAGAAAAAAAAGCTACATTGATTTAAAGAGAGTTAAAAACAATTTAAACAAAGTGAGATAACATTTTCTTAAGGGTTAAGCCTAAGAAAGTTTTAATTTCATTGAAAGGAAACCAAACTACCACCTCGCTATGTTATACCTTTTGATATTATTGAAGTAATCATCATGTATCATTTTGGCTAGCATTGCCTCCCGCATTGTCCAAGTTGCATGATGTTTTTCATATCTCTTTGCTTAAAAAGTATGTATTAGATTTATCACATGTTCTTAATGTTAGGATAAAATATTATTATCCTAATTAATTATGCATAGTATAATTATTTAATTAATTTTATTACTTAAATAAGAATGGTTATTAAATAAACCATATTTTGTTATATGGTTCATAAACCATATTTGTCTTTCATAGATGTTGTTATATTGTTTTAAACAATATATTTGTTTTTATTCAATTGTTGCTTCCCGGATGTAATATTGGAAGCTGATGTACTGATTGTTGTATTGTTACAACTTATATTTTGTTTGTATTCAGCTGTACAATACCTATAAGTATTGCATCTCTTTCCTGTGTAAATGGTTGATTGAGTTTAATAAAATATTATCAGGTTTCCGCCCCTGTTGCTCAATCTACATTTGGTAAAGCGAATTTAAGCTCTTGGAAAGGTTGGAGAAGGTTACAGGAGAAGGAAGAATTCGTGGAGAAGAAATCTACATCATCGAAGAGCCAGTGCTACCTCCTGCAGCTTCCCAGACCTCCCTGCAATCTCACAACCTCCTGTGCATTCTCCAGGTAAACAGAAATCAATTTTTTTTTGCCTTGGTGCTATCTGCACCAGGAAAATTTGTTTCTGGAGCTTATACATATACATAATTGTTTTTTTTTAAAATCATCATCAATCTCCAGTATTAGCTTCAGCCAATACTACTAGGTTGTTATAATTGGAGGATTCTTTGCTATATTTGGAGGAATTTGCATTTGTGTATCTAGACCGGGCTCTCCACAAGAGCTCTGCATCTGCGTTGAGTGGTCTAACTTTGTTTGGAGGCTGTGTTCACTTGCTCCCAATGTACCTGCCCAACATTCAACGGTTTCTAGCAAAGTGTGGATCCACATACCAAGTATAGCCCTGCACTCAGCCGTATCAATTTGGAGAAGGTGGAAAATCTATTCTGAGAAATCAATCCAACCGAGGAAAACAAATACATGGCGTCCAATCATTGGCAAAGCTTTAGATTCGAACCGGGTGGAGACTCGGACTCCCTCTACCGTAGATCCTGCAACAAAACAAATTAAAAAAAAGGGCGTGAATAAATGAAAACAAAGAAACAACAAAGGCAGGGAGAAGCCTGCACCTTCACACCAGTGTATCCTGTGACCTACACACAAACAACAACAACAAACACATTAAAAAATGGCCAAAAAAAAAAAAAAAACAGTGCCCAAGCAAACAAAACTTAAAAAAACGGTGAGAAATAAGGGAAAAGTGGCGGCCAAAGGAGAACAAAACAAAGAAAAAGGAGATAAAGTGTCGTAGATGCTTCAGATATGGTTTTTAGCAAAAAAATAACCCTAAAATTACCTCACACCAGCTGCAGACATGTGGATCCTTCATCCAGGTCACATTTTCAAAGGTAAGTCGTTTTTCATATACTTCAAATACAAGTTTGTTCATTCCTACATCAAGCACCCTTAAGTGGCCAAGTTGGATAGAGGGAAAGCCTTAGAAGTGGGAGGTGCATGGTTCAAATCCCACCCCCAACTTGACATTTTGCATTTGGCGGAACCGCCAAATTTAGCAGAAATTTTGAATTTAGTTATAACTAACTAAATTTAGCGGAGGAATCCCTAATTTAGGGTAAAAATTTTTCTCCCATTCGGCTGGTTTTCATTTTGGACATTTTTGCAAAAGGAGATCCATCTAAAAATTACATTTTAATTTGTCTTTTTGCAATTTTTAGCATTTTGGGTCGTATTGGGCTTAGGAGGCCACTAAGGCCCGTGAAACAAAAATTTTTGCTTGTCATTCAAAATTTTCAGTTTTTTGAATGTAAATTGTATACTGCTGTATATTGTACTAATTTGCAGGTTGCCATAGTCAGCTGCAAACTTTATAACTGCTCAAAAGCTGGTAGAATTGTAATAAAAACAATAATTTTTTTTTTTGGTTACTCGTAACACTCACGAGATCTTAGATCTCATTCGCGATGTTTAGTATATACAAGTGCCTGCCGGGAAGCACTTACGGGTAAAGCTGTCACAACTAATACTACGTTAACACCTAATATAGCTACAAAAATGTTGTTTGGGAATCATCCCTATAAATCGATGGGGAGTAATAAGGTCACGATTCACACGCTATGAACCATCCCATCCGTCTCGTGAACGATTGCACGAAATAAATCTAGAATGAGAAATTATCCAAGTATATAGTGAAGTTACGCACGCATATGAGGATATTTCTTTTAGCCAGTGTTAATAATCACACAGACCCCATCAGTATTGTCTTGGTACCACGTATTGAATTCTTTCATGTACGTTAACACCTCTTTCACGTACCACTGGGTATATAGAAAGGGCGAGCTTCTTCCACGTATCGATGGGTATATTAGAAGGGTACGTATATAGAGAGGTTTGGTGTATCGGATGACAAGTATATAGATTGGGAGACATAATACAGGTGATAAGAGCCAAACCCTGTCAGTGATCTTTGTAAAATGGGCACCAATGCCCCCAAATTTTTTCTTCTAGATTCAAAATTTCTCAGAGGAAGAAACTATGCTGCATGGAAGACAAAAATAAAGACACAACTTGAGTTTGAAGAGATCTAGTCTATTGTGAATGGTACTCTAACCAGATCAGCCACTGATACAACACAACAATGATAGTTTGATAAAGCAGATCAGAAGGCCAAACTCATCATCTTGTTTGGAGTGTCCGATGATGTGCAACCCCACATTCGAGATGCCAAAATAGAAAAAGAAGCGTGGGATAAATTGAGCACAGTATACGAGGCCAAGAACAAGAATGTCATACTGAATTTGTAGAGTCAGTTACATACACTGAAGTTCAAGCAAAATGAAAAAATTGAAGCTTTCTTAAGAAGAGTTATAGAATTGAGGGCTTCACTTCTAGCCCTAGGAGAACCAATCATAGATGATGCTCTCATTCCCATTGTTCTAAGAGCACTCCCCTCTTCTTACCGCATTTTTGTCACAACACTAAATGTGTCAGATACAACAGTTGGTTTTGACAAACTGGTGAACCTATTACAACAAGAGGAAGAAATGTACAATAAGGATGATGAAGAGGAGAAAACACTATCTTCACATCAAAAATGGAAAGGAAAAGGTAAAGGAAAACCTAATTCCTATCAGAAGTCCCAACATCAAAATCAGTATCACGGGGACAATCAATAGAAGAAGCAATGTCCTATTTACAAAAGAGGACATGACTTAAAAGATTGTTGGTATAACACTTATAAGAAAGGTTCATCAAGAAACTCTGGACCACAACAACAACAATCTTACAAGGGACATTCTAAAAACTATCATGGGTAGAAAAAGGGGAACTGGAAAAGAAGACCCCACTAGCAAGGTAATATTGTTGAGCAACAAGAATAGTCAGACAATGAAGACTTCTTGTTCACTGCTCGATCAAGTGAACCATCCACATCATCTAGTGATGTCTGATATGTTGATTTAGGAGCCACTCGACACATGACTAGCCATAGAGACTGGTTTATTTCAATGAGGGACACGCCATCGAAAAATCATGTTTCGTTGGGAGATGATTCTTCATATACAGTTTAGGGGATTGGAAACATTTCTCTACCCCTTGGTTCACGCAAATGCAGACTATCAGATGTCCTATATGTCCTTGGGTTAACAAAGAATATCCTTTCAGTTAGTCAACTCCTTGATCACAACCTAAAAATTGACTTTGATAGTCAATCTAGCAAGAAAACGTGTTTTGTTCGAGATAAATCAAGAGGCTCGAAAATAATTGCAAAATCCTCCAATGTGGGACGCATGTTCCAACTTTATTTCATTCACATAGATGATCAAACACTTGTGGCAAAAAAATCCTCCTCGGCATAGTTGTGGCAACAGAGATTTTTTCGTGTAAGTTTTAAATATCTCGAAACACTTTGCCGGTGTAATATGGTACATGGGCTACCATCACTTGAGAAGGATACAAACAAGTGTCCTCACTGCCTAGCAAGTAAAGAACACGAGTTTCATTCCAGAGGAGTACATTTTGAGCTCATGGTAAACTTGACCTGGTTCATGTTGATCTTTGCGGTCCACTCCAGCCAAGTCATTCTGGGTTCTAGTACTTCATGCTTTGTGTTGTGAATATTCACAAAAAATGTGGATTTTTTGTCTTCGTAAGAAAAGTGAAGCATTTGAAACCTTCAAAAAGTTCCAAGTAGCAGTTGAGAAAGAAACTGGTCATCACATCAAAACTCTCCGCTCAGATCGAGGGGGGGAATTCACCAGTGATGAGTTCAGAGACTACCTAATAACTCATGGGATTCGTCAACAAATGCCTCCTCCACACACACCACAATAAAATGGTGTTGTTGAGAGAAGAAATCGTACTATCATGGAAATGGTGCAATGCATGATCGATGATTCCGGACTTGCAAAGACATTTTGGGAAGAAGCAACAAAGACAGTAGTGTATTTGTTGAACAAAGCACCCACAATTGCTCTTGATGGAATAACACCACAAGAAGCATGGTCAAAAAGGAAACCATCCATTGCACACCTTAGAGTATTCGGGTGTAATGCAAACATGCACATACCCAAACAAAATAGAAATAAATTGGACATGAAGTCACAAAAACTCATCTTCATTGGGTACAGTGAAGAGAATCTTGGGTATAGATTGATGGATCCTAAGACTAGAAAAGTATACACCAACAGAGATGTTGAGTTTTTCAAGAAGAAGGAAGCAAAAACTCCTCCTCCAGACTCACAAGATGTAGATTTTTCACCAGTTGTAAAAATTGAAGCTGATGTTCCCTCAGAAGATGAAAGTGATGATGGGGATGATGGTGTTGATCAAATAGAACCACGACCCATGGGAATAGTTCAGAATATGCCTAAATGGTGTACAAGTACATTACAAGATGCAAGCTTGGATGCTCCACTGGATACATCCACCCCTGAACCATGGACTCATAGTAAAGTAAGAGAAGAAGTTAACTTTGCTTTGATGAGTAGAGTTATTAAATCAGATGAGCCCTCTACATTCCAAGAAGCCCTACAGTCAAAAGTTTGGAAAGATGCCATGGATTTTGAATATCAATCAGTGATGAAGAATAACACTTAGTAGCTTGTCGATCTTCCACCAGGGAAGAAACCCATTGGATGTAGATGGATATTCAAAACTAATTACAAAGCAGATGGGACAGTGGAAAAGTACAAAGAAAGACTTGTAGCAAAGGGGTATGCACAAAAATAAGGCATTGACTATGAGGAGACATTTGCTCCCACAGCTAAGATCAAAATGATCAGGATGATCTTTGCTCTAGCTGCTCAGTTTGGATGGAAAGTTCACCAAATGGACGTAAAAAGTGCCTTCCTAAACGAAGATTTACAAGAAGAAGTCTACATGACTCAACTTGAGGGATATGTTGTACCTGGTCAAGAAGCAAAGGTATGCAAACTCAGGAAATCTCTGTATGGTCTAAAACAAGCACCCCAAGCATGGTACATCAAGATTGATGAGCATCTCGTACAACATGGATTTGTTAGAAATCCATACGATCCCAATCTCTACCTCAAAAAGCAAGGGGGGGAGATTGTGATTGTTGTTGTCTATGTTGACGATCTAGTCATCACTGGCAATTCAGTGAGGATGATCAATGCAATGAAGAAAGATCTTAATTGATCATTCAACATGACCGATGTCGGTGATGCACTATTGTCTTGGATTGGAAGTGTGGAAAGAGAATCATATTTTTGTTTCTCGAGATGAAATATACCAAGACTATGCTTAAGAAGTTTAGAATGATGGAATGCACACCAATTGCTGCACCCATGGAGAACATATTGCAGTTATCTCGTTCGAGATCCATCTCCGAGGTAAGTGCCACTCTATCGGCGGTGATCGGGAGTCTCATTTACCTGACCTATACTAAACTAGATATCAGCTTTGTAGTGAGCTATCTATCTAGGTTCATGCAAGAACCCAAACTTTGTCATTGGAAAGCAGAAAAGCACATTTTGAGATATCTCAAAGGATTAGTGGACCTTGGTCTAGAATACAAGAAGAATGAAAACTTCTTCTTGATTAGATATTGATTCGATCATGCGGGTAACATTGATGATAGAAAATCCATACGGATTTGTATTCTTTATGGGATCGGACCAATATCATGGGGAAGTAAGAAACAACACTTTTTTTCTCGCTCTTCCACAGAATCCAAGTATCGTTCAGTAGGAGAAGTTATCGTGAAGTGATTTGGCTACGTCACATCTTTGGAAGGACTTAGAATGCCACGGGAAAAACCGACCACCATGTATCTTGACAATGAAGGTGTTCTCAAACTTGTTCACAATCTAGTGTTTCATGAGAGAACAAAGCACATTGAGGTTCAGGTTCATTTCATACGCGAACATGTGTTGAAGCACAACATCCAGCTTCAATTTTGTCCAAGCTCTTTGAACAACGAGAAGATATTTTCACAAAGTCACTTGCACATGACAAGTTTGAGTTGTTCAGAGAGTTCCTCTCCTCATCTCTTTAGACAATGCACAATTAAGGGGGGGAATGTTAGGATAAAATATTATTATCCTAATTAATTATGCATAGTATAATTATTTAATTAATTTTATTAATTAAATAATAATGGTTATTAAATAAACCATATTTATCTTTCATAGATGTTGTTATATTGTTTTAAACAGTATATTTGTTTTTATTCAATTGTTGCTTCCCGGATGTAATATTGGAAGCTAATGTACTGATTGTTGTATTGTTACAACTTATATTTTGTTTGTATTCAGTTGTACAATACCTATAAGTATTGCAGCTCTTTCCTGTGTAAATGGTTGATTGAGTTTAATAAAATATTATCAGGCTTCCGCCCCTGTTGCTCAATCTACACTTAATTGGAACTTCTTATAGGATCTAGATCCAACTGTCATCGTAGTTGAACCCATAAGAGTGCTAGAAACTCGTAAGCTGCACTTGTGAAATAGAGAAATAAGTCAGTGTAAGGTCCAGTGGGACCAATTTTATGAAGAAAGTGCTACTTGGGAGAATCTAGAAGAAATGAAAAATTATTTTCTACATTTATTTGAGTGATAAATCTGAGGATTGATATATGATACTATGCATTTTATATTTTTTTATTTAAAGAATGAAGAACTCGTGAATTTTTGGTATTTTTGAGCAAAACAAACATGGTAAAATAAGGTTGTTATAGCCTGATAAAATTATGTTACAATTTTGAAATTGGATTATTTATAAGCTACACTTATGGTATTTTGAGTTTATGATATCTCTATCTGAGTAATTTTATCTATTTATTTTAAATTCTTAGCATGATATGAACTAATCATCGGGGACAATGATACTTAAGGGGAGAGATATGTCATAGCACGCTAAGAACTATATTTTATTATGGGATATTTCCGGCTATAGGTGAATGTGAGTGTGTGATTATCATGTTTGACTTGATTGGATGACTATATAAATTTTTTTGTTGTTTGATTATGTTGGTTTCATTATCTATAAGATAGTAGTGATTACTTGGTTTATTATGAAAGATTTCTTTTCACGATCTTATATTATGTACTAATTTACTTTCTACAATTGTGTGCTAGTAATAAATTTATACGATCCTTTTATAATAGATTAATTTGGTGACACCCTAGTTAGCAAAAATAGGTATAGTCATTGGGATTCTATTGAAAATATTATTTTAAAATCCTTTAAGAGGCACTTGTAGTAGTGTTGACCGGTTCGTAATGATTGTAAATTCCATCTTAGTGATAGAGAAATATACATAAATATATGTATGTACAATATTACATACACATATCTACATATATTTATATATATAATAAATATATAGTGCACGAGATGTATATCTAAATATATATATATATATATATATACATATACATATATATAGGGATATATATACTTATAGATATATACATATATTAATTGATGTTAATGTCTTATGCTTTAATTATGTATTTAAGACCTTACATGGTTAAGCCATATTTGAATGGAAAATCCAAGTGTTCAATTTAAGTAGGGTTGGGGTCAGCTAGCTCATTTGAGACCCATCCGAGATCGAATCGAGCTATATGTTGATTGAATGCCACCGTCATAAGTTAGTGAATGCATTATTTAATGTGATAAAAAAGGTAAGTTATGGTTTTTAAATGATTGGGAAGATTCCCAAACCTTGGATCAAGTCTATTGAAAAAATGTGGGGTGTGATTGCAAGATGGTTTTGGGAGAACACGCCAAAGATGGCAGACAACAATTTAGTAGGGAGTTAGAGGAAGTTTTAAGGAAATGCGTATGTTTTACATTATATGAAACATTGATGAGGCTCTTAACCTCAAGAGAAGCAGAAACGTCTCGATGAATCCTTTGTCGAGCTAAGTGGTTATTTGGTTTTCATTTTTTTGTCATTTCGGTATTTTTCTCACCATGTGATCTCTGCATACAAGAATTTTAATTATATTTTTGTCATCATGTTGGAATTTACATGTGATTTTCTTAACTCTATTTTATTTAGAAGATTATACAGTCGATGAAAATGGGTCTTATAGTGATCTTGTGTCGATTTACGATTATTCTTTGGTCTGGTTTTGTTTGCAATATTTGAAGGATCTATGAGAAAAGAAGGAAATAGATCCAGGTCTTCTTCAAGCATATTTTAGGCATGGAATCATCTCTTGCTCATCTTTATAATTTTTAGCATTAAAATATTTTAATGGAAATGGAGAAAAATTGGTGTTTTCTTCTGTATTATTATTTTCTCCTTCATTGTTATGGATAGATTTTGTTATTCACATCATGGTTGAATGAGAATTAGAATTAATGGATCTTTTTGAGGAATTATATGTGTTTGAATTCAAATATTATTTTAAGATTACATGTGGTTTAGTTATATTCAGGTCACTAGTCCTTTATCCATGGTATTCATGCGAGTTTAGTTCTAGGTATCACACACTTTGCGAACAAATGTTTGCATATTACTCTGGGCATTATATAAAAACTTGGTTTCATTTTTAATGGCTATTCGTACACCCATTTTAGTTGGGGTTGATGTAGTGTCAGTGCAGGATGTTATATATGTTGTGAGGTTATTTTATTGCGATCAAGCTCGATATCCTTTAACTTATCATTTTATAGTATTTTCTCTTTGTTATGGCATTATTGATGATTGGCTATCTATTCTATTATATTTCCTTTACCTATGTTATTTTGGTATTTAAAGACAATATAATGGCTATGCATATCGACCATGTATATGCTAAATATGATCTTAAGCTTGTATACCTGCAATTTATCGTTTAATGGCAATGTTATGTGGTTTTGGGTTTAGCAAAGTGGTCTTGGGGTTATCATAAAGTTACCTTAAAATATATATGCAACTTGGTCGCTACTTTTATTGGGGGTGTGTTATTTTATTACCCATTTTGACTGAGTGTTTGCTGCTGAGTCTGGTTTTGGGGTCGGTTCGACCCTTCATTATTCATTTTACTTGTTCTATGCACTTACAACGCGTCGATGCATCTTGTGCTTGGGTTATCATTCATTGTATATCAAATGATTATAATATTCATATAATTATATGGTCAATTCATACTATGCTTAGTTATAGATCACCTAGTGGTGGAGTTTTATGAACTTTTTTGTAAACATAGTCACTGTGTTGATCTCCTTAGACCACCCTATGATTGATGCAAACTATGTCCTTTTAAATTTCACTAGATATGTAATGGATTATGATCTTTGATTTATCTTGGTTTGAGTACATAAATGTTTTTCAAAGAGTTTAAGGTTATTTTGTAGAAGTCAAGGTAAGCGATGAAATGTAAATACATTATTTACCAAATTTTAGTTAACAAACAAATGCTTAAATTCTTATATTATTTTAAAGAATAATATATTACTTTTATCAAAGATTATTATTATTTCATTAATGATTATGTTTGATAATATTAAATTGTTAAGTTTTGTAATTTAAATATTATCCTACGAAATATATTCTTAATAATGATATTATTATTAAGATTGAACTAGAATATTATTATACTCTACTCTTTTACAATCAAATATATACTCTTTGGATGACAATTTTGTGATTTGTAAGACTGAACCTGATTCATATTATTAACATACAATAATCAAATTAACAAGTATGGAATTTTTTATTATAGATATACTTGTTTGATGTTTTTATATAAACTTGATCGGGTATAAAATACATAGAGTATGTTCTATAAATTGTTAGAGATAATTGTTATCCCTTAGTAATCTGAATTATTCTCTTATTGATTAGAGTTAGAAAATTAGTGGTTTCTTTATGGATTATGAAATAAATGAAAAGAGAAAAGATAAGTTGTATCCTTTATGATTTTCAGATTATGTGGATTATGTTTCATTGAAATATTTTTGTCTTTAAATGGTAAAGATAAGATGGTAGAATTTTTCATGCCAGTTCTTTTGAACTGATGGTTGCCTAACATTTTTACAGATGGTGAAGTTTAGATCTTATCTAGTGGATGAATTGTTATGGATATGTTAAATTTATATTGCATGATTAAAAGATGTATTCTTATTTGACTGATGTAAAGAAAGCTTGCGCTTTACCAAATAAGTTGTTTACAAAATTATGGTCTCTAATCTTTTGTATCATTTTCGGGAAGGGAAATAAAAGTTTATATTCAAATTTTGAATATTATTGTAAAATTTATCATGCATGTTTATATTAATTATTCAGATTGTGTACCTATTGGAATGTGAATGTGATTGAATTACTCAATGAGTTTTCATGTTAAGTATTGTTATTAAACTGAATATGACTAAATGTGAATGATATCCTTAGTGTGATAGCTTTAATAATATGACATAGAATAAAGCTATAATATGGATATAACACCCAATATACTAAATTATAGAACTGTAGTTTGTATTTTATAGAATGTGTGATGGGACTATTGCATTATGAATTGTTAATAATGATAAGTTATTATAGAATCATTATGGATATGAAGAAATGTATTATATGTAGTTGATGAGTGTAATGGCTATGTTCTTAGTCAATTATAACCAAAATGTCATATTTTAATTATATTAGGAACTATGTAACTAATTCAACTTGTTTCCCTAGTCATTTTAAGAGCTTAATTAATGTACATAAACAAACTTAAGGAAATTGATTATGAGAAATTAATCCAAAATGATTTTTGGAACTTAGGATTGAATAAATAATGGGATTGATATTGTTGTATTATGAAATATAAACATGTCATAAAACTAATTCAATGAGGTGAATAGTTAGGACAAACCAAATACATAGTATTGGAAAGCCAACTTTCGATGGTTGTTGTAGTGCAGTGTTCATTAAATGAAAAGGATCATTAAATGAATACTTCCATATAGACATTATCCTAGGTTGTCCCTTGAGTTCCATTTATTACCCATGTTGTAATCGACATGGAAATGAGTTATGTTAGGATACGAGGTTTTCATCGGTTCAATCTAGTTCCTCTATAGCAATTTATGTTGATCACTTCGGGAAGAAATTGATCATGTGACGACACAAGTTGTTATGTGAGATCTTTCTCTCCCACAGAACCTAAGTTGGCATATTCATGCTTTGTCTTACTTGATGAACAATTTTGAATCACTTACACGACTTGAATTTAATTAAACAAATGATTCAATTGTGATAAATGAACCAAGTTATGTGGTGATGGTACATGTTTTTGTTGATGATTATTTCTTCATGAAACTTATCATGGAATACATGACTCTTAAACTTTGGCCAAAGTAGTGTAAGTCATTACATTGTAAGGATACACCTAGTTCTTACAAAAGTGTGTTATGCCGAATGGGATTCAATAGATTTAAATCCTGAAATACACTTAGAAAAACACTTGTAAATCAATTTCGACGAGGGAACTACTTGTATACATTATATACTTACTTAAAAGATTGAGTAGGATTTGTTTAACCCATAGCTATGCACATCATTCATTGATTTATTATCTAAAGAATTTAAATTTATAATTTTTTTGATTTAAATGTTAGTTGACATTTAAATCATTTAAGGCATATGTTTAATTTGGGAAACAAAAAAATTCCCATATTTAAGGTGTTTGCAAATTGGTTGTCACATTTTGGTATTATAGCTGAAGGTTGCAGCTTTTAGACCTATTGAATCCTTATGCTAACACAAACTTAAATTATTTTCTAACAAGAAACATGGTTACAAAAAGAGGAAAAATTTAAAATAACTAACCTATGAATGGTGAGGCTGCCAAAATATATAATTTGGATGAGATTCTTGCTTCCCTTCAGACACAAGAAATAAGATGGTTGTTATGGAACAATAGATCCTAGGAAATGTTAGTGATCAAGAAAGTGATGATGAAGAAGCATCACATGTGCATCTGAATGATGAAAAAATTGATGTTAAATCCTAATACAAAAAATAACAATGTTGTTAATGAAAATGCTAATTAAAATTTTAACGTTAATGAAGTTAACCCACCTGAGAAAAAGAGGGCTCATTTGATAGTTAAAATGCCAAACGATATCAAGAGGATCATCCCATTGAAGTTTGATGGTACCACCTTGGGGGATAGAACTCGATAATTGAATCTGGCGTAATGGAGAATTAATTTATAATAAGGAATTTCTCGAGAGGAAAGTAAAGATATTTGGGGATCCTATCAGCTCTCCAATGAAACATCCTCATGGTGGGATAGCTATAATGTTGAATTGGTAGTGGATGAATCAAGTTTGGCTTGGGATCAGTTCAATTCATACTTCAGAAAATTCTAGTTACCCCTTATCTATTATGATTAGAACATGTCTGGATTTTATACATTAACACAAGTGAAAATAACAGTGATAGATTATTAAGATAAGTTTACAAATCTTCTCATGTATTAACCTCAATATCAAATGGATGAAAAATTCTAGATTAGGAAATTTATCATGGGGTTAAACCAGTGATAGGAGGTGAAGTTGATGTGCATGGGCCATCAACAATGGAAGTTGTCTTTGAGAAGGAAATTAGAAAAGAACAAAAATTATAGGTTATTTTTGCACATAGAGAGGAAAAGAAAAAGAAATCTAGTAATTTGCAATTCTCTTTGGTATCTAAAAATTTTTCTTGGAAGAAATTAAGAAGTAAAAATAATAATAATAATGGAAATGGAAAGAAAAGTACAACGAGTAAGACTATTGTAAATAATAAAAAGAATGGGATGAAAATTACAGCCAATCATGAGAATAAAAATGAAAATAAAGGACCTTTTAGAGGATTCTATATCTACGGTCTAGATCATTGTGCAAATACCTATCCTTAAAGAAAGAAATATGGCAATGAGTAGAATTATATTCATGTTACAATGACAAAAATAAAGATGAAAAGAAAGCTACACCTATAGAAGTTACAAGTAAGTTGTATGGATTACCTGTAACCATTTTATTTGATATTGGTGCTACTGAATGTTTTATTTCAAAAAAAATTGCATCTAAAATTAAAATAAAACTTTGTTTTATCAAAGAGTCATGGAATTTTTAGTATGGGAATAATGTTGTCCAAACCATTAGACAATTTCGATTTGGTGAAACTCTCGAATTACCAATATTTACCACTTAATTTGACCTGTATCTAGCTCCTCTAGGTTCATATGACATATTCATCGGCATAAATTGGTAATCTTAGCTTAAAGAAACTGTAGACTGCATAGAAAAGTTAATTAAGTTCCTTGATGACCTGTATAAAATAAGAGAAATTTAGGGAGAAAAAAAGGTTTTTGAGTTAAACAAATCACTGCAATGCAACTTAAGAAAGATAAGAACAAAGGCTAGGTGCTATATGTTGTAAAAATTGGAGATTTGGGTGAATAAGGTAAGGATTTTTGGAAGAAAACCTTTCTTTACATGATTACAATAATGTATTTCCCAAAGAACTACTTGGTCTTCCCCCTAAAAGATAATTTGATTTCACTATAGACATTAACCCGAGAACCAAAAAAATTATAAGGCTCCCTACAAAATTAAAACACCATAATTAGTTGCGTTGAAAGCACAAATTAATGAACTCTTGTCAAAACTATTGATCAGATTGAGTTTTTCTCCTTGGGGTGCACCAATCATATTCGTAAAGAAGAAGGATGGAACACTTAGGCTTTGCATTGATTATCGAATGCTTAATAAAGCCATAATCAAAAATAGGTATCCTCTCCCTAGAATTTATGATCTCTTTGATTAGATGCATGGAGCATCAGTTTATTCTAAGATTGATCTTTGATTAAGATACCATCAATTGAGAATAAAAGAGGAAGATATTCATAAGACTACTTTTAGAACAAGGTATGGACACTATGAATTCACCATGTTACCCTTCGAGGTTAACCAATGCTCCAACAGATTTTATGAATTTGATGAATAATATATTTCAAGCATACTTGGAAAAGTTTGTACTAGTATTCTTGGATGATATTATCATTTATTCAAAAATCATTGAAGAGCATAATGAACATCTTAGAATTTTCTTAGATGTGTTAAGGAAGAGAAAATTATATGGTAAAATTTCTAAGTGTTCATTTTATCAAAACAAAGTGCAATATCTTGGACATATCATTAATAAAGATGTAATTTTTGTAGATCCATCAAAAATTACAACAATAATTGAATAGCTAGTATCAAAGAACGTAGATGAAGTTGTAAGCTTCATGGGATTGTCTATATATTACATGAAATTTGTAAAATATTTCTCAAGAGTTTTAGCTTTAATTACCGTGCTAAAAAAGAAAGACAATAAATTTTTATGGTATAAAAAGTGTGAACAAACTTTTAATTTACTTAAAAATAAATCAACTTCAGGACCTATATTAAATGTTTTGGATCCTAATGGGAACTTTACAGTTGTAACAAATGCCTCTAGTGAAGGTTTAGGTGGCATTTTGCTACAAAATGATCATGTAATCATTTATGAGAGTAGAAAGCTCAAGGTGCATGAGTTGAATTATTCTCCTCATGACTTATACGTTGTCTCCCTTGTGTATGCATTGCAAGTATGAAGAAATTAACTTTTGGGAAATCCATTTGAACTAAAAACATATCATCTTAGGATAAAATACATCTTCACTCAACAAAACTTAAATGCAAGGTAGCGAAGATGGTTATAGTTTTTATCACAATATGAATTTGATATCAGCTACATTAAAGGTAAAGAAAATAGAGTGGAAGATGCTTTAATTCATAGGAAGCATATTTCCTCCTTATCACTTTCAAAATGCAATTCAAGGATGACATTAAGAAATCAATGTTTGTTTCTTCTTATTATCAACATGTAAAAGAATCACTTGATGCAAATCCTAATGATAGTAGACACAAAGGATTTGTGTTTGACAATGAAGGAGTCCTTATATATGAAACTTATTTTATGTACCTTGAGAGTGAACTAATGACGAAAGTGATATATAAATTTCACAATACTCCTTATTCGAAATCCTAGAATGACTAAGATGTTTTTGATTTAAAACAACAAGTATTTTTAGAAAGGGATGAAGAAGGATATAGTGAACTATGTATCACATTACTTAGAATGTTAGTGAGTTAATGTTGAACATTTAA
This sequence comes from Taxus wallichiana var. yunnanensis, assembly GCA_018340775.1. NCBI lineage: Eukaryota > Viridiplantae > Streptophyta > Pinopsida > Cupressales > Taxaceae > Taxus > Taxus wallichiana. Next base: position 268,540,776 of record CM031236.1, on the reverse strand, counting down.
ATCCAATGGGTTTGTTGTATCCTCATAGCATTTTTCACTATAAATTGTAGGTAATAAGTATGGATTTTATGCAAGGATTGCCTATGTCAAGGAATAAACATGATGTAATTCTTGTTGTAGTTTACAAATTAACAAAAGTGGCTCATTTCATACTAGGGAATCTTAAGGATGATTATCCTCTACTTGCAAAAAGGTTCGTACATGATATTTTCAGATTACATGGTGTACCTAAATTGATAATTTCATATAGAGATCCTAGGATGACTTCTCATTTTTGGAAAACCTTGAATACTACTTTAGGAACAAAGTTGAATTTTAGTTCGTGTATCATCCAAAAAGAGATGGATATAACGAAAGGGTAAATCAACAATATAGATGGGAAGAATACCTTCCATTGGTTGAGTTTTCTTACAATAACACTTATCACTCCTCACTAAAAATGGATCCTTTTGAGGCCTTGTATGGACATAAGTGTAGAAAACTGGTATGTTTAGATAGCATGGAAGATAGAGAAGTTATAGGACCTAAAATGTTAATTGAAATGGAACAAAAAGTTAAACTCAGTAGAGAACATTTAAAAGAGGTCTTTGATAGATGTAAAAGCTACATTGATTTAAAGAGGGTTGATAGAAAATTTGAAGAAGGAGATAATTTCTCTTAAGGGTTAAGCATAAGAAAAGTTCAATTTATTTATTCTTTTCTGCAAAAATATCACCTCGGTATGTTGGACCCTTTTTTATTATTGAAGTAATCAACCTTGTAGCATACTTGCTAGCATTACCTCCTGCATTGTCCAAGTTGCAAGATGTTTTTCATATCTATTTTCTTAAAAATTATGTATCAAATTTATCACATGTTCTTAGTTTGAAATCCTTATAGGTTATGGATCTGAGTGTCATCGTAGTTGAACCCATAAGAGTGTTAGAAACTCGCAAGTTGTACTTGCAAAATAGATAAATAAGTTAGTGTAAGGTCTAGTGGGACCAATTTTATGAAGAAAGTGCTACTTGGGAGAATTTGGAAGAAATGAAAAATTCTTTTCCACATTTATTTGAGTGATATATATGAGGATTGATATCTCATAATATGTATTTGATATTTTTATTGATTAAAATACTGAAAAACTCATGAATTTTTATTGTTTTTGAGCCAAAAATAACTTGGTAAATTAAGGTTATTCTGACCTCGAAAATTCTATTACAATTTTGAAATTGGATTATTTATAAGATACAATTATGATATTTTTAGTTTATGATATCTCTGTATGAGAAATTTTATTGTAGTCATTTATTTACCCTTAATACCTTTTTCTAACCCCAAGCAAGTTGTCCTATCACCCAATGGGTACCTGGGTGCTCACCGAGGCATGTGTGGCCGTCAAGCCCCTTTTTTATGTGAGCTTCATGAGAAGGTTTTGTCATTAATGGAGGATAGTTTATAGGAACACATGTACATTCACTTACTTTAAAATGTAGGTGCAACTAATAGGATCTACGTATCTATGTATCACGTAAGCTAAATATCATTGTAAGAAGCATAATGAACCAATTATGAGCCATGAAAAGTCATAACATGATAAATATCCGAAGGGTTTTCACCCATAAACAAGATATGTAGAACGAACCCATATATATTTATTTAAAAGAGTTATAGTAGACAAATTACAGTCAAAAGGGTCTCAGACCATATATATTAAATGAAATACTTGTCTCCTAAAAACCTTTCTGATATGAGATCCTAACCATACTCTTTCCCATTTTATCCCTTGTTATAGATCCCAATACCCATACATATGCTTATGGTCTCCCTTACAACCCTCTAGCACTAAGTGCTCTAAACCATAGCATTACTGCAACACTTCACTACTATATGTATTTGTTCTTTTGTCCATCTATCTTTGTGTATATATTCTTCTTCGTATATCTATCTATATATCTCCCCACACCTATTTCTATGGCCCGATTATTCCTTTATATAATATCAACACCCACCACCATGCCTTCTCCAAGCGCAGATCGTGTGGAAAGTTTTGATGTGGTCCTCAATAAGTGAATGTTTATCCCTTTACAATTCCTTCACTCTTTGTAAAGATGTCTTCTATGAATATTCCCTACGGGAATATCCTTTTCTTAATCTCCAATGTTCTAGTGGCACCTTATCCACTCATAATGCCTATTTGGGTCCTTACGCTTTTCCTCAAGTACCTCTAGAATTCAAAATATGGCTAAGTATTTTAAACCTATGTTTTTCCTCCAGGCATTCCTTGACTTCTTCTTAACCCTTATTAAACCCCTTTGTTCTACGTGTTTTCCCTAAGCGCCCTTCTTCTCATTGGTCTTGCATGCACGCAGCTCTTAGTACTTCATCAATATTTCTAGTTACAACATCAACCCACACTACACATGTCCTCTGTCTCGAAACATCCTACTTCTTCAAAGAATAAAGAATAGTGGAACAAGGACAATCTGAATAAAGAATGAAAGAATATAAGAATCTACTACTGCTAGAGGAGGAGTGGGAGTTCCTTCTTGATCATTGCCTCAATATTTTCCAAGGCATCTACCTCACCCTATTCCTACTAAATTAGGTCACCTATTAGAGTTCTCATTTAATCAAAACTTAATTCATTTCTCTTGGAAATCAATGTATCTATAATGCCTTCTTGTTGCTTGCTAAGATCATCTAGTGCATCCATTCTGCAAGTGACTTGGGGATATATCTCCTTAAGATGATTCTTAATCGAACCCCATAAGGTTTAAATTTCTTCAAAATTTTCTCAACCTCGGTTAGGGTCTTATCACACTCCTCCATGTTTCCTTTGATATTTTCTTGAAATTCTTCTAGATCCACCTCATACGTAGCAACCAAAAGATGCTTGTTACCCTATCTCTGTTAGCACAAGTGTCATATACAACCTTGACCATTTGTGCGGTAGTCTTTACTGATTGTAAGGAGCTCGAAATACCGAGTAACTATCTCCCAAATATTTAGTTTTTCTTCCTCATTTTGGTGCGCCATCACCTCTTCCACCAAATCTAATGTGAGTGGCCACCTTTCCATGGTGAGGACGAGGGTTATGTCTTCCAAGAAATGAAAGGATGACTTGTACTTATTTTCTAGAGGAGTTATATCTGGATGCACTACAATGATGGAACCCGTAATATCCTTTACCTTCTTGTAAACCTCCCACACTTTAGCCTTCTCATCCCTTAACTCACGCCTTAATTGCATGTTGATCAACTCCTGCTTTATCTCCTTAACTATTTCATTGGCCTCTTCATTTTTCTTCTCAATATCTTCCTCCAAAACCCTTATATTGTCATTTCTCCGAAAGAGCCTCACCTCAAATTCTACCGACACCTTGATGAGTGAATTACAAACTTACTCATCTGATAGGATTTGGGCATTCACTCGAGGGTTTACCCCCTTAGCATTTGGTATTTTCATCAATGCCTCTCAATAGACCTAAAAATCAGGCTCATCAACATGGGACTCAAAATCCCAAGACAACATTTTCCTCATGCGCGGGTACAAACCCTCTTAATCGAAAGAAGACCATGCAAGGAGTTAGTTTGTAGGAATGGTACTTTGGAAATGTGTGCGTAGTAACTTGTTTGGATCATTTATGTAAGTCATTTCTTGTTCCTGCGGCACTACTATACCCTTTCCACTTATGTTTGCTACCTTTGGGGAGCTTACTTTCATCTTTGGGATCCCCATCTATGCTTCTATACTACTTCCCAATGTTCATGCTCTCCTCTATCTCCTTCAATACTTCCTCGATGTGTGCTCCACCTCTTGGTCCACTAAGTCCTTTATAATTCCTACTACTTCCCTCTCCATGACACCCTTTATTTTCTCCTTACTCGGGCTTGGAGTCTTTTGATCCTTTGTGTTTACTTCTTCACTCCCTCCTTGGTTATGGGTTCCTTCCTCGTCCTCATCCTTATATTCATGTCCTTCTTCCTTTGACTTGTGTACATCATACCCAGGATGGTTTTGAGCCTCACCATGCTCTTCATCATCCTCATCACCCTTTTGGCCTCCATTATCTATGTTTCTTCTAAGTCTTCATTTTATATTACTCTTTGCTTCTTCCTAACTGGTGATTCCAATATACGAGACTTCTATTTTTATTCTTCCCTAGGTGACTCTTTTCTTTCCAATGATTCTTCTTTCACGGTGGTTTTCTCTTTCTCGATGCCTCTTCCTCATATGTCTTCTCTTTATTTTCTATGGTGGAATTCTTCCTTTGTGTATAGGTTCTTGGTCTTGCACTTGACTCCTGTGCACCTATAGACCGCAATGTATGTGTACTGGGTGCCTTTTTCTCAAGATCCTCTCTCTCTCTCTCTCTCTCTCTCTCTCTCTTTTTCTTGGTGTGGCCTTCTTCCTTATGGTGGGGTATTTTTGGAAAGATACATCATTTTCAACGTAATTTCCTTTCTTATACTTAGGCCTTATATACAAGTATACCCTTGTTGGGGTCCTCCAAGAAATAGGCAATGTCACTGATTTCAACATATGTACATTATGGGAGACATACTTCTCCACATAGGCACACTTATTTGGCTATAACAATGTTCTACGCAGCTCATAGTAATATTGGTCTACTATGCTTTGAGGTAAAACCTTATCCTCTTTGCCTCTTTGAATCTATTGACCCCATCTTGGAAGAGTTGAGGAGAATGAAAATTTGCACTGGGGACCCTTGACACCATTTGCCGATTAAACCTGTCAATACAAAAATGTTGGTACACAATGAATTCAGCCTCTTCTTACACTAAAACAAGTAACTACTCGGGTATTCTCTATTTAGTGTTGAATGTGTCACGCATCCACTTATGCCATTTTTCTAGGCACACCTTATGGGCGACCATCATGGTGTCACAATTGTATTTCTTAAATATTTTGATGGGGGAAGGGTTCTCATTTGGGTATTCCCAAACAAATTTATCTGGCCCATCGGACAATCTAATCTCTCGAAAAGGAAATGGTAAGGAGGACATTACAAAACATGATCTTTTCTACATCGCATGCGGAAATGATGATTTATTTTCCTATGAAATTCAATAGGTCGGGTGGTCCCCTCCAAGATCTTATGAAAAATTTTCAACCAAGCCTTGTTGATCTGTGTCCATCTCTCCCACCCATTCAACTTTATGACCATGCATGTGACCATCCTCAATACAAGGTAAAAAATCACAAAGATGTCTAAGTATCATGAACCCTTCTTGTTGTCATAAGTTTTATGAGTCTTCTTGATGGCCTGCTTATTATCAAAGTCATCATTGAATGATTCTCCTTCATAGATAAGACGGGAAATTAGTTGGTAAGTTATTTACATCCTTCATCCTGTGAAGTAGAAATGGTCTTCATGTACATGTGACATTAACCACTAGTACAGTAGCTTAGGTTTGTTAAAATAGGGAAACTCATAGATTCACAATAACCCAACGTTATCCATTTTCACTTTTACCTCATCATTGTAGATATGCATTAAATCTGGTGTCCTCTTGTCTGTAGGGAAAACTAGTTCCAATGTCATCTCATTCTCTGTGGTTCTCATTCGGTGGTTGTAGTCACTTACGACCATCTTTCTAACATGAGACACCCATTATTTTCCAAGCAATACATCTTCTAGATATTGCATATCCATATACCATTCTTCATTGAAACTAGTTGAGACATATTATTTCCCCTTGCCCTTTCTCTTCTTTGGTGAAATGTTTTCTACTTTCCTTGGTGTCATTTCTCCACTAGGTCAGTTAAATTTCTTCCTTTCTCCCGATCCTAGGTCCGCTCAACTTTGCGGCACCACTCCTTCGCAAAAATCCCTTCAATCTTGTGCCCTGGGTGTGGAATCCTAATCCCGTAAAACCCTTTTTCCACACGACAACGTAATTACTTATGGGATCCTCTTACACAACCTTCTCTACTCATGCTCGTGTACTCTTTTTCCACTCTAGTTTGTTAATCAAACTTACTATGCATGCAAAGCTTCATAACCCTTTTTGCACAACTTTTCTTCAAGGATGCACTCATTTTGCAAGAGATCTTTGATATCACAAATACAAGGTAAACAACTATACACCATGACCTTCTACTTATAGCTTTTGATTTTTTCCATAGTAAATGCCATGCCATCTACCAACATAATTTTGCATTAAAGGCTGATTTTTAATCTAATGCCAACCTTCAACACTTTTACCCCCGCGCCCATCCTACGTGAAAACTTCTAAAACCTTCTAGCAAGCAAAACCATTATTGACCGAAGATCCTTAAGCGTGTGATTTCAGCACCAAAGGCACGTCTTCGTATTTATCTTGATTTTTGACATCCTCGACCTCATGTTGTTCCTACGGTTCTCACTCTTGTACATCGTTTTCTAGAGCCTTCTTTGAAAAAAATCCTCATGTTCACCTTTTCTATGCATGCTCTTCCAAACTACATGATTTTTATTGTTCAACCCGCTCCATTGAAACACAACTTCAAATACCAACTTCTAGTACTTGTCACATCACTCTACCCCACAAAAATAGATGAGTGGTCGTCTCAGGTATATTTTTTTGAAAATAATAAGTGGCTACCAATACACAAATGTACACACAACAAAAAAAGAAAGGGAACAAGCAATGAGAAGGGGAAACACAAAGAAAGAAAATGCATTAAAGGAAATCCTAGGATAACTGACAATACTACCTTATTTATAAACACAAGGAAGACTTATTTATAGTATGGATTCAACCTACTCCCATTGAAATGGCCTAATAACCATGTTTCATCCAAAGTGCTCAGAATGGAAAATGCCTAAATCAAGTATATAGGATATAATGTATGGGCCCATCCAATGGACTTTGAATTTCCTAGGATGGCACAAAACTTGGAATCATACAATAGAACCATCTACCTAAACTCAAACTATTTTTTCTAGATGTGTCTATCATACCAAGCATTTTTCCTAATTTTTCTATTTTCTAACTCTAACAAACAATAACCTACCTCTCATTTAAAAACATTAACTTATCAATACTCTCCTCAAGTGCTTGTTCATCAGCTAATCCTCATGCATGTGTTATACGTAGTGATGGTAACATGAATTCAATAGGTAACACCACTTCTACACCAAACACTAATTGAAAAGGTATGGCCTTGTTTAGTCTTTTATAAGTATTCTGGTGTGAAAATAACACAACAAAAAGTTTATCATCCAAATCTTTTATTCCCACATCAAAAATCTTGGTTAACGTGTGACTAAGAATTTTGTTAAATTCCTTAAGATCCCATTAGCTTGTGGGTGGTAGGGGGTAGTCATGTGGTGGGGTACCATGAATTCATCCAACAAGATTCGTAGTATCCCATTCAAGAAATGAGTACACCTATCACTTGTTAAACTCAGTGGGCATCCATATCTACTTATTATGTTTTCCCACAAGAACCTATTTGTTGTTACCAGTGTACAATCCCTTGTAGGTACCGCTTTCGCCCACCTCATAAACGAATATGTTTATGTAATTATATATCTCAAACTGTCCTTTTGTGCAATCTGGGAAATAGGGACTATAAAGTCAATTTCCCATTCCTCAAATGGTTCTACACTATCAATCGGTCTTAATGGAATTTCATCTCTTTTCCCTAGTTTACCAAGGCACTAGTAGTGGTCATTGTTAGCATAATTTATCATAGACATATTTATTGCATTGTCTTTTATTTAATAATGTGCAACATGTGCACTATAGTCTAGTGACTTGCATTTAATATTGTTATGTTGGATAACATTCAATATTGGTATTAGTAGTAATTACATGTGCATGTGAGATGGGTCTTATCATCTCGTAGTTGGTTCCTACTAGGGTGTCATATTTATCCATATGAGGCTGTCTAATATCTATAAATATTACAGCTCTTGCATTGTTATGTAATCTGATTTCATGATCAATAATATTTGTGAGGCTTCCAGTCCCTCTTTGGTCATTGCAATCTTATTCTATTCTATCATTTGGTATCAAAGTTATACCATTATTATCATTTGGTATCAGAGCTATACCATTATTATCATTTGGTATCAGAGCAGGTTCTATCCAAGCAAGGTTGAAGAGGAGCACTATTGGAGAGGATCCATTGGAGAAGAAGATCTGCATCAAAGGAGAGCCATTGAAGCATCCCGCAGCCTCCATTCCTTCCAAGCATCCCTCAACTAAAATTTGACCTATCCACTTATTTGGAAGGTATTTTTTTATTAGTCATTGGCATAGCCAATTGATCCAACATATTGGCGGAATATTTTAGATTTGAAGATCTTTAAAAAAAAAAAAAAAAAAAGATCTTGAAAAAAAATTGCAGATCTAAAAAAAAAAAAGATTTGTGAAAAAAAAGGAGAGAGTTCTTGAAAAAAATTTGCAGATATAAAAAAAGAAAGAAAAAAAATATCATATCTAAAAAAATAAAAATCAGATATGAAAGTGGAGGTGTGAAGAATTCGGGAGCAAAGGTCAAGGCCCGTTAACAAAATTCCAGCAGATAGCTCTTAGAAAAAGGGACGTAACTTTTTCATAAAATGTCAGATTGATGTACCATTTTTTTTTCTGGAAAGATAAGAAGTATGTGCACAACTTTTCAGTTTACTTCATATTCAGATTCGGCTTCTACATATGACGAAAAGTCTATACAAGTTGGATCAATTTTTCTGAAAAAAAAAAAAGATCTAATCGGTAAATTGGTAAGATCTCAAAAAATAAGATTCTGATTCTTCTGAAATTTTTTGGGTTTCAAGAAAAATATTGTATGATGCTGGTGTAAAAATTTTAGAAAATCCTAGATCACGGTTTTTGAGAAAAGGTGAAAAAATATTCATATTATTTGTTTGAATCTTGGGAACAAACAGGTCAGCGGTTCAATTCCCACTCTCTCCATATTTTTATTAAATTTTTTTTTGGAAAATTTGGAGAAATTAATAAATTTTGGGAGATTTCCAAATTTAGAAGCTCACCAAACACATTTAGAGCCACCGCTAAATTTAGCGGAAAAACACCTATGGGGGGTAAAAAAATATTTTTGGCCTAAATTGTGTATTTTGTGATTCTAGACCCTTTTTTTAAAGAGGGGGGACACAAAAACTTCATTTTGATGTACTTTTGGAGCATTTTGTACTAATCTTGGTGCATAAAGTGAAAAAAGTAAAAAAAGTACAAATTTTTTATTTTATGTTTGGTTCTATCACACGAGATCTTTGATCTCATAGCAGCGTTCGGTATATATGGTGCCTCTGGGAAGCATTTTACGGGTGATGCCGTCGTGACTACTATTGCACTTAATTCCTAACACAACTTCGTAAATGTCGTCTGGGCATCGACCCTATAAAATCGACGGGGAGTGATAAGGACACAATACACACACATTTGAGCCCTCCCATTCGTTTGTGCTTGTACAAACCCCTCTCCGCATCGCCATGTATAACGTACTAAATTATTTCACGTACGTTAACACCTCTTTCATCTTGTGTATATTGAAAGGGTGATCTTCTTCCATGTACCGACTGGTATATCGAGAAGGGAGTGTATATAGAAAGTTTTGGTATATTGTCCTGACGGTATATTGAGAGGGAGACCATAAACCTGGAGTGACAAGAGCCTTACCCTTTGTCATAAATTCAAAGTTTTAGAAATTTATATTATAGAAATGGGTGCACAAGCACAAAATTTATTCTTTCCGATTCACAACTACTTAGAGGAGAAAACTATGCTGCATGGAAACCAAAGATCAAGATGTTACTTGAGTTTGAAGACCTATGGACAATTGTAGATGGAAAAACAACAAGAACACTTGATGATGGAAGACAACAAGTTCAATTTTATAGGGCCAATCAAAAGGCCAAGTTGATCATCTTGTTTAGTGTAACAGACGATGTGCAACCCCACATTTGAGATGCCACATCAGCCAAGGATGCATGGGATAAGTTGAGCACAGTCTATGAGGCAAAGAACAAGAATGCCATCCTCAACCTACTATCACAACTGCATACTCTCAAGTTCAAGCACAATGAGAAGGTTGAAGTTTTTTTGAGATGAGTTGCTACTTTGAGGGAATCTCTATTGGCATTGGGAAAAGAGATAAGTGATGAATACCTCGTACTAATTGTGTTGCGAGCACTTCCTCCTTCCTACAGAATCTTTGTGACAACTATTAATATGAGTGAACACATAGTCACCTTTGAGAAGTTGGTCAATCTACTCCAACAAGAAGAGGCAATGAACAACAAAGATCATGAAGATGAGCAAGCACTATCTTCCAATCATAAAGGAAAGGGGAAATTTCAGTCCAATCACAAGAAGTCCCAACAAAATCAAAGTCAACAAAGGTACCAAAGTCAATGAGACAACACCAAGAAGTGTCCCATTTGCAATAGAGGGGGACATGACATCAAATATTGTTGGTACAATTCCTACAAAAAGGGTTCATCAAGCAATTCAAAACCCAATAACCAATAGGGTAACAATAATTCAAATAAAGGGAAGTCTAACAACAACAACAATCAAGGGCAGAAAAATGGTAATTGGCAAAGAAAACCCAAACAACAAGGGTACATTTCCGAACATGAGGATGATTCAGATGAAGGAAACCACATGTATTCTACTCAATTTGATGAAGAAACCAAGTCCACACAAGATATCTTGTATGTTGACTCGGGTGCAACTCGACACATGACTAGACGTAAGGATTGTTTCTACACACTACGTGACTCACCTAACAAGAACCATGTGTCATTAGGTGATGACTCATCATACTGATGTCAAGACTTACCTAGAAGCTCATGGGATTTGTCAAAAATGCCTCCTACTCACACACCACAATAGAATGGTATAGTTGAGAGAAGGAATCGTACTATCATGGAAATGGTGCAATGTATGATTGACGACTCAGGTTTAACAAAGACATTTTGGGTAGAAGCTACAAGAACTACATTCTATTTGTTGAACAGAGTGCCCACAGTAGCTCTTGAAGGAGTGACATATCAAGAAGCATGGTCAAATCGGAAACCATCAATTACACACCTAAGAGTATTTGGGTGTAAAGCTAGCATGCACATACCCAAAAAGAACATGAACAAGTTGGATATGAAAGCTAAGAAACTGATATTCATTGGATATAGTGAAGAAGCACTTGGGTACAAATTATGGGATCTGAAAGCAAAGAAAGTATACAAAAGTAGGGATGTTGAGTTCTTTGAGAAGAAACAAGCAGATGCTCCACTCAACGACTCAACAAACATGCGAGAATACACCTCTTGTGAAGACAGAATTTTATGTTCCACCGAAGATGACAGTGATGAATTGGATGATGGTGAAAAATTGGATCCACCACAAGCCAATGGAATAGCTAAGAAGTTACCTAAATGGTATACTCAATTAATAAGAGATGCAAATTTGGATGAAGCACCTAGCACATCATCTAATCCTGGGCCTAGAACTCGCAGTCAAGCTCGTGAAGAGGTCAATTATGCCCTCATGAGTAGAGTTGTTGAAACAATTGAGCCATCTATAGTGCAGGAAGCCCTACAATCAAAAGCTTGGAAAGATGCCATGGATTCAGAGTATCAATCAGTGATGAAGAACAACACATGGCAACTTGTCGACCTTCCACCAGGGAAGAAACCCATTGGATGTAGATGGATATTCAAGACTAAGTACAAATCAGATGGGACTATTGACAAGTATAAAGCAAGGCTTGTAGCAAAGGGGTATGCATAACAAGAAGGCATTGATTATGAGGAGACATTTTCTCCCACAACCAAGATCAAGACAATCAGGATGATCTTTGCTCTAGTTGCACAATTTGGTTAGAAAGTCCACCAAATGGATGTGAAAAGTTCCTTTCTTAATGGAGATTTGCAAGAAGAATTTTATATGACTCAGCCAGAGGGTTATGTAATACCAGGAAAAGAGATGATGGTATGTAGACTCATAAAATCTCTATATGGCCTAAAACAGGCACCCTGGGCATGGTACATCAAAATTGATGAGCATCTCATAAGTCATGGATTCGAAAGGAATCCTTATGACCCCAATCTCTACCTCAAAAAGCAAGGGGGGGAGATTTTCATTGTGGTTGTTTATGTCGATGATCTATTCATTAGAGGCAGTTCTGTGAAGATGATCGATGCATGAAAGAAGGATTTTAATCGATCGTTCGACATGACAGATCTCGGGCTCATGCACTATTTTCTTGGGTTGGAAGTATGGCAAAAAGAGAATCATATCTTTGTGTCACAGTTGAAATACACCAAGACAACACTCGAGAAATTCAGGATGATGGACTGCACTCCTATTGCTACACCTATGGAAGCAAGACTTCAGTTATCTCTTTCTGATCCATCACCACCGGTGAATGCAACTCTCTATCGGCAGTTGATCAGAGTCTCATTTACCTGACATATACTAGACCAAATATCAGCTTTGCAGTCATCTATTTATCACGCTTCATGCAAGAACCAAAAATATGTCATTGGAAATCAACAAAGAGAATACTGAGATATCTAAAGGGTACAGTTGACCTTGGTCTAGAGTACAAGAAGAATGACAACTTCTTCTTGATCAAATATTCAGATTCAGATCATGTAGGAAACATGGATTATAGGAAGTCAACATCAGGCTTCATCTTCTTTATGGGATCTGGACCGATATCATGGGGAAGAAAGAAATAGAACTTTGTTTCTCGCTCTTCTACAAAAGTAGAGTATCGAGCTACAGGTGAAGCTGTTTGTGAAGCAATATGGCTACGCTGAATACTGGAAGGAATTGGTATACCAAAACAGAAATCTACTCTAGTATAAGTTGATAATGAAGGAGTTAAAGCTTGTTCGCAATCCAAGATTTCATGAGAGAACCAAGCATATTGAAGTATAGGTTCATTTCATACATGAGCATGTATTTAAGCACAACATACAACTCCGATTCTGTCCTACAGCTAAATAGAAGGCAGATGTTTTCACTAAGTCACTTGCACGTGACAAATTCAAACTGTTCGAGAGAGTTCCTGTCCACTTCATTGGAAACTATACAAAATTAAGGGGGGGAATGTTAGCATAATTTAGCATAGGCATATTTATTGCATTGTCTTTTATCTAATAATGTGCAACATGTGCACTCTAGTCTAGTGACTTACATTCAATATTGTTATGTTGGATAACATTCAATATTGGTATTAGTAGTAATTACATGTGCATGTGAGATGGGTCTTATCATCTTGTAGTTTTTGCTTGCTAGGGTGTCATGTCTATCCATATGAGGCTGTCTAATATCTATAAATATTACAGCTCTTACATTGTTATGTAATCTAATTTCATGATCAATAATATTTGTGAGGCTTCCATCCCTCTTTGGTCATTGCAATCTTATTCTATTCTATCATTTGGTATCAAATCTATACCATTATTATCATCACAGGGCCTTGTAATACTTGATACAATCCTTGTAAGTGGTTTCTCGCCAAAACCTACTAGAAGGATCTTGTGTACTGTAGCATTCCCTATGTAGGGTCCTCATGCAATTCCACCATGTTCTTCCTCCATGATTGTAATTCATTCATACTCTAACACGCACCGATGTACAACATCATCTTGGCCTAGCTTGTATAGGTCTCCACTAATCAACATGTAGGGTGTGACACATATAGCTAATAGTTTCCTTTCTAAATTATTCATCCCCTTGGGTGACACAACCATTTTGAGAAACAAAAAAATATCTTCCAAGTCGAGGGTTCGCACCACAATATAAATAGTTAAGCATCTACCATTGTATCCTCAATGCTTTACGTGTCCTCCCCGATTCAATCATTGATAAATGGCCAGTCCCAAATTACTCTTACCTAGTTTCACAACTATAAACTCAAAATATTGAAACAACAGGACTCATTGGCATATGCACCCTTGTAAAATGGGAATTTTTATCAAGTACTTGCCTGCTATGTGGTCCATGTAGAATATAAATGGTGTTGCCAATAATTACTAACTAAATTTTTGCAATGCATAGATCATTGACAATTCTTTGCACTCAGTAGTAGTATATTTTTTCTCTCTGGGGTTAGTTTTCTACTAACAAAGCACAAGGGGTGGTCAATCATTCCCTCTCCAGTTGTGCTAAGATTTCCCAAATCGAAACTCCTAAAGCATAAAAATATACATAGATTGTATTATCCCAAGAAGGAAAGTGTAATATGGGTGAAGTGATAAGCTTATTCTTCAATGTATCAAATGCCATCTGCTACGCCTCTCCTTAATGAAATGTACTTTTTTGTTTTAAAAAATATTCCAATAGCGTGGTGATCTTGGCATACCCCCTTATAAGTTTCTAGTAATACCCCATATGCCCAAGCAATCCGTGCACTACACTCTAGCTGGTAGGTTCCCCCAATCCCACAATAATGACAACCTTGGTAGGATCCACCAACAAAGATTCCTTACATATGATATGTCCCAAAAGGGTTCCAAATGGAGTCAATAAAACACATTTCTTAATGCTAAGGGATATCCTCAACTTCCGACATGTTTCAAACATTAGCCTTAGATTTTCATAATGATCCCTCATTAATCCATTTACTATCTAATCATCAAGGTAAACTTGAAGAAACTTATGGATGAAGTTTTGAAATTCCCGCACCATAATGCAAAAAAAAATAGCATGCGCATTATTCAAAGTGTAAAAGGCATGATTTGTGTACACAAAGATTCCCCACTTAGTGGCAAAAGTTGTTTTTTCTTTGTCCTCCTTTCCAATTATAACCTGATGATATCCTAAGAATCCATCTGTGAAATAATAGATCTCACGTACAACTACACCTTCCAGGATCTCCTCGGTGAAAGGGGTTGGAAAGGGATCAATGACACATACTTCATTCAAATATCTGTAATTAACACAAATCCTTATCCTCCCATCCTTTTTAATGCTAATGACCATTATACTTATCAATTATGATTCTTCAACAACCTGAATGATGCCGATGTAATCATCTTGTCAATCTCCTCATTAAATTTGACACAAAGATTGATTCATGCAATAAGGCCGCTTCCAAAGTGGAAGTGCACCTTGGTTTAACTTGATCTTCATTTTTCCCAAGGAGTGGTGAACTCCTTTAAGATCATGCTACCCATGCAGAAACAAATTCTAAAATTCCCACAATAGATCAATGATCTTCAAAACCTCCTTTTCTATCTAGTAATCTCCAATAGTAGCCTCCTTGATTCTACCTTTGAACCAATTTTAATCTTATAGGTTTTCAGGGGCTCATGGTAAGTGTGCACTTTATAATCAGCACTACCCATAACTTCACGCATACCTAGAGTATGGTTCACATCAAAATTTTCCACTTCTTCACCATCGATCACATGCACCAATTTTCCTTTCTCTTTCTCCATACATGCGTGCTCAAGCTTTATCTCCTCCGATTCTTCCTCATGAAAGAACATTTCTAAGAAAGGTTCACAAAAAAACTAGTATTCTATCCTTTTCCATGGCACTATCTCCCATAATTAGGCATTTAACAACCTGCAACACCTCATCTATTGATTGCTTAGTACACTAATATTTAATAGCTTGAAGGACATCATCCGTCCACTCTTGAATTTTTTTGTTTGATAGAGCATATCTATGTGAATGTGCCATGCACGTGTGTAGAATTTTAAGGTGGAGTACAACTTATGTACCCATAAAGAAGGTGGCAAGGCTTCCACACCTTCCATCCAGGCCTTCTCACATGCTTGGATGTGAAACAAGGTGGGTTCCTTCCCATGATAATATTATATGATAGTAGGTGCATTGCTTCAGACAAACCTAACAGAGAATGTGATTCTCACTTCGTGCCACTCTAGAAGGTTATCATAATGGATCGCCCACCAATGTGTTGCGTCCGATAAACGTATATCTAAGCATCCTTCTCCTTTTGATCTCACATCTCCATTGGGTATCCATTTCTTACAAGAAAAAGTTAGGGTTGGCTCCCCCAGAATAACTTGGTAACTTATTTCCTCCTAGGTGCTTCACTGAGTGTGCCTTTGTTACTCTCGTCATAGAACCTCTTAACTACCTTCATACTAACTCATATGTCCTGTGCACCCAATTGTCACATGCCACACTAGTTGTATCAATTAAAGATTAAGTGTCTTCCCACTAAATAATGCCCTATTTTTGTTGGTTGCACAACTTTAGGGTCCCAGATAGTGCTCACATAAATTCTATCTACTTCTTCTTCTCCTAAAGACTCAATATAGGGCATTGAATTCCCATCCGTCAAGGGAACAATAACACGTTCATATTTTTTCTCAATACTTATATACCCCTTATTGAAATTTAAGTAAGAATTGTTCTTATAGCACCAGGGGCACCCAAGTAATGCTGGAAAGTTGTTTTCCTCAAAAAGTCTTAGGAATTCAAAATATCTAGTGAATTTCACCCTTGGATAATGATTTCACAATCTTTTAAAACACCAATGGGCATTGCCTTTTTCTTTTTAGCCATATAAAACACATTTGAAGATGGTTATAATGGGGGCCTTCCCATTTGATTACAAGTATCAAGGGTGAGAACATTAACTTTTGTGCCCGCTCACTCAAAATATTGCTTAGGATCCATCCATCAACAATTGCATTCAAGGTAATCTCCTTATTGTAGTCAAGGCTATGGGGAGGAAGGTTAGCATGCAAAACTTGTCTCTCAAGTTACACTCAAGTGCTTGGTACTTTATCTCTTAACCATTATCCTAGTAAGAGAATGATATTCTCTTACCTCAACATCTTGCATACCTCTTTGACATTGTTCATATCCTTTTGTGGAGTCTCAACGCTCTTATTTTTCTCCAACTTCTTAAATTGCTCCTTTAGACATTGAATTTATCTTTGAAGACTCGATTATGTCCATGGTATTTTGATAGAATTCCTTCGATAGGTACAGTTTAGATACTTCCCATACACCACCTCTTCTCTTGTAATCAGTGGTCTCTTCTTTGGTATCTTTGTGGTGTGTGTCGTGCACCGCTCAAACTACCACTTGAGACCAACAAAAAAACTAGGTTTAGCTAGAAAAAATATTGCATAATTTTTTTTTGTTAACGGTGTTTGCAACAAAGGTTACAAGATCATAGTTATCACAAAATATTTTTGGGTTAAAAATCAATATTGGCTTGTAGAAATGGTTCTACAACATCTCACAACAAGCACAAGGTCAAAACAAGGGAATTAAATTCATCACTTAGGTTAGGAGAGTAAATTCCTCTCATCTCTTGTCCTAACAATATTGCAAGGTTCAACTTGATTTTTCACCCACTTAGAGTCATCAAAAATTTCCTAAATCATGCTCATTAGATAGGAAATTTCTTCACCTTTCCAACCATATAAAGAAGTCCTCCTAACTCCTTATAAAACTCAAGTTATGGCCCGGCGGAGTTCTGGGGTGAAATTTTCCCTTCCTTTGGCGCAAGGCACAAAACGCCTCCGCATGCCCGTGGGGCTGACGAAAGGGGACACGTGGCACACTCCGGTTGGCTAGAAGGATCAGCGGGCTGATAGAGTGGGTTGAGACTTTGAGTCTCAATCGCCAAAAAGTGCTAAGAGGACAAAAAGGTCCACGTGCACGCCGATGCCCTAGTGCCACGTGTCGAATGCCTATTGGTCGCAGGAAAGATTGGGATTTTTCCCAAAGTCCAAACCCAAAATTTTTCCAAAGGAAATATTGCCTCCAAACCTCCACCCTTGCTAAAAATTTCCACATGGTGTCTTGTGATTGGATGTAGGTCGGCGGAGAGGCGGGGAAAGTTGTGATTTGAGCTAAAAAGTTTTAAAAGTCAAAATGACTTGCGCGGGTCCATACATCCGTTAGGATATGTGTCATCAGCCCATTGGTTACAGGGTTTTGGTGTAGAGGAGAAAAGATGAAATTTTTCCAAAAGGATAAAATTTTAAGTGTTCCAAATTCCTTTTTGTGCGCCCGCAAGCCACGTGTCAAGATACATGATTGGTCATGCAATGCTGGGTTGAGGAGAAAATTGAGAAAATTTCCTAAAGTCAAATATATATTTTTTAAAAGTTAAGTTTCAATAAGATTCACCCCTCCAAAGTGCCATGTGGCGACACATGATTGGCTGAGAGTGTTGTGGGGCTGTGGAATTTTTGGGGAAATTTTTCCAAAGTTCAAATTTTGATTTTAATATAGTTAGATTTATTTTTGGATGGCCATTTTGAAGTAAAACTTCAAATGGCCATAACTTTTGATAGAAAGGTCAGTTTTGGACAAACAAGGACTTTCTGGAAATCTCTCAAAGTCCTCTTTGCATAGAAATCATCAATTTTTAATTTTGATGAAGTTTTGAAGGTCAATTTTGAGAAATCGATCTGCAGGGTTTAAAATTCAAAACTGGCAATTTTTCCAACTGTGAGATTTTGATCAAATTTTGGTTTTCTCCTTCTCAACATGTCAATTGAACATGGAGGATTGATATTGGGTAATTTTCAAAGTATTTTTAAGGTTCAATTTGTTAATTGAAGTGCATTTCATATTTTTACAACTTTTGACGGGAAAGTGGTCCAACAAGCTCTAAAATTGATTTTATGAAGTTCTAAAATGTCTTTCTTTGATGTTGAGGTCAAATTGAATTCATTAGAGCTTATTACATCTAAATTGCATTGTTTCATTACTTAATTTAAGTTACAGATCTGAACTATACATTTATTAGATTATTTTCAAATGCTAGATTTATAAAAAGAATAGAGTTCTTTCATTAACAACTATAATAATCCATTTTCCACTTCCAAACATGGAAAGCTTATCAAATCTTGTCTAAACAATTAATTTATCCATCTTCTCATTCAAAAACAATAAGGCAACATTTGATATTTCAAATTTTAATAAATACAAGGAACAGAATGTTGTATTTTTCTCCCACACGCATTTTCCTTTTTCAACAGAGATTTTAAAACACAACAACAATTAAATTGCAATACAATAGTACAATTTGAGAAAGGGATGTATTTCTTTCATTGATTTCAACAACACATTACAACTTCATCCTTTCCATAAATTTCAATTTACAAAATACAAGCAGATCTCATTCTGTCACGTTATTTCCAAAACAGAGATTGGATACAACTCTCTACATTTCTCAATTCAAATTCAAACTTCCATTTACAAGACAATAACTTCACATTAAAAAATTACACAACTCATCCACTCAAGGTGGGAAAGGTTACATTGAATTTTCCCAAAAGGAAAAAGACTATCAAAATGTAATTTCTCCAAGCTCCAAAACAACATCATGTTGATTTCTTCATCCTTTCATTTGATCACAACAAGGAAGGGGTAAAGGCAACACTCTCCACTTAACCAAGACATCCAATGGGAAAGGAGAAGCCATCCTTACCCATTGGCCCCTGAGCCCTAACCATATTGAAATGGAGCATGAATATCAACACATGGTAACAAGGCTTCTATCACAACAACCAAAATTCCTTTCACATGCAAACACAACAAGAAATACAATCCAAACCAAGACAAACAGTTCACAACTGCAATAAGAATCATTCACACAATACATAGGCTTGATCAAGCAAGCCATCAAGAGCAAGAACTATGGGGAACTCCTTATGCCTCCCAATTTGGAATTGGGCATCCACCAAATACATACCACCAATAACATATCATACCCATAAACCTTATATCTCCCAACCCCTCCTTATGCCCCCAATAGTAAGAAATGCAAGCAGTTTCTTTTCCTAGGTGGATCCCAATCCAAAACTCCCTCCAAAATAGAACAAGTGCCATTGGCAATCCCTTATGCCCCCCATATGAAATCCCCATAGCCTCCTCCTACACCTTGCCCTAAGCAATCTACCCAACTAGCCATGAATACACAACACATTCACCATTTCATTCATGCAAGAAAAGGGAAAAAAATAGCATATTAAAAGGATAAGATCCTACCTCTCCATAATGGAGATTGTTTTCCCAAACAGTAGTTCCTTCAGTGCTCAAAATGTAGTCCCAAAACAACAAGGTATAAGCATCCAAAATAATTTCCAACTCCTTCCTCAAAGCAAGCTCCAACAACAATAAAATTCGACCCAAGGAGGAAAAAGCAATGTTTCAACAACCTCTCACAAGAGAAGAATTCAAATTTTAAAGGAGAGGGAGGGAGAGGATGACGTGGATTCCAAGTGGGATGCCACATCATTCTTTCTCAACCCCAAAAAGAGAAAGTCAACTTCACAATAATCACAATAAATGGAGATGACAAGAAACTTACACACTCAAAGATTAACCCATACTTTAACAAGGACTGAATTAAAAATTTGTAAGTAAAGTGCAATGAAGACTTACACATAGTCATTTCAAAATATAATTAAAAAGATTAATTTTGACTCCAAAACCATAGGTATGGTTGGTGGATGATTTTAAGAGGTGTGGGACAAGTTTAACTTGTCCCACAAGCCTCCAAATTTGGCCTCCAAGGTCAAATTTGAATTCCTTATAGGATGGAGTGTTCTACACTCCAAAATATGACTTACACAACTTACACATCACTTACACATTCTTACAACATGCATTAATACCTATGACTTCATTTATTACATTATTTTGACATAATGATTTATTTATTTAACATATGGTTATACATGACATAAATCCAATTTAATTAATAACCAAGACAACACTTTATTACTTACATTCCACATCCCAATTAATTTTAAATAAAGTTTAACTATATGACTATCACATTTAAATTAAATAATAAAAAGAACACATTACAAATAAAAATACATACAACAATAATAAAAGGGAACACATAAATAAAACACATATATCCCATGGTCACATATAATGGAAATCCCCCATGGGAAGTCCTACCATAACAAACACACACACACACAACTCATAACACAGTTGCCATGGTGACCTTGTTGATTTCACCCAAAATTCCAATATGGTTAGTCTCTAGTCCCCCGACATTGTTGTGATATTTTAACCTACAAAATAACAACACCTCCTTTGGCCTCGTGGCCATATCAGAACATCCAAAATGATATAAGCAACATATAAATATCAAATCCAAATCACAACAATATCAAGAATTCAACATTATCATTTTAAATTCAATTTTTCCACTATATCATCATCCAATGAATCTCTATACTAGAGATACTCATAATATCAAATGTCACATGTCTAAAATCAACATCCATATATAATAATGTCTCTAATAATCATCATGCATGCTAACTGAATCAAGGTCCATAATAATCCATGATCTAACATATACACATCATACTAAGTCAAAACATAATAATGTCCAAAATGAGATCAACAATAGCAAGATCAATATCTAAACAGTGTCAAAGGGAAGTGGGCACTACAAAGTGTGTGTAACCTTAGCTCTTTTCCTCACTAATATAGGTTGTAACTCGACTCACGTGCCACCCTTGGCATCCACTACGAGTCTATTTTCTTGGACGCTTGCCATCCTACCACCCTTATTTTTCTATTGTTGTTGGCTCATATGTTCAAATAGCTTTAAGAACTCCTCATACTTATGTTTCTTCCCATACCATGAGAATTGTAGTAGATTAAAAAAATCATGCTTGTAATTCTCTGTGGACCCACTGATTATAATGATTTCCATGAGGTAATTCACCTCTTCCACCTCCACAATTTCCACGGCCTCTAAATCCTCTACAAAATCCTTTCCCAAGAGCTCCTCCATCTCGTGTGCCCTTATAGTGACGACCATCATACATGGAATTATTTACAATGCTGGTTTGGTGCACACCAATATAAATGACATCATGTATCTAGTCAATCAATCTACAATCCTTGGTGTCATAAGTAGTAGAGGTGCAAATATTGCAATAACAAGACAAGTTCTTACGGATCGTGCATTGCATTGTAGTAGCAGACACCTACTTTCATCATCATCTCCATGGAAAATTTCATAGTCTACCATCATAAAGTGTACCAATCTCTGAGGACAATTTTCCTTTGTATTCCCCTCTACCTCAAAATTTTTGCACCATAGGCCATTACGAGTCTCATGGGCTAAGTTCACAGATAGTTTTTCCAATCTTTTTTTTTTTCATTGTAGCAATAACTGAGCTTCAAGAAAATGAATAATACCGATATCTATGTTTCCTATAGCTTCATCGTGTAGGGAATCCACTAAGGCCTCACATGGGTCTATGAAATTCTTATGTGATAGTGCTCTCATGAAAGGTGTTATCAATCCTCTAAAAAACCATTGAGCATGTTGAGAAGGATGAATATCATAAGACAATTTTTTTAAGAGAATTTTAAAATGTGCATCATACTCCCACACATTCTCTGCCATACCCTGTTGAATATCCTTCAATGCAATAATGATATTTTGTTCAAACTCAGGGATATGGAATTCATCTTAGAAGGCATTAGACAATGCAGTATAATCTACCACTTTTTGGTGAGGGTAGTGCTTTCAATACTAACTATCTGCGCACCCTTACAATGTTGTTTCAAATTGACTTACCTTATGTTCAGAGGTAGTGATCCCCTTTGCATGCCATAGCAGCTCAAATTTTTATACATGCTCTATAGCATCCTCAAAACCTTTGTAATCTGGTAAATGCAATGACATTTCAAAAAATACTTGTTGAGGTGGTTGAGGCCCTTATCTGTCTAATCTAGAACCTTGATTCCCTCCAATGTTTCCCCTACCACAAGATCCACTAGATCCACCAGAACCTTTCCCTCTTGACCAACCATGTCCTCTAGATCCACCAAGTTCGCTAGTTCCTATTCCACTTAACGCACTAGATCTACCTCATGTAGCTGGTAAGGGTCCTGAAGTGGTCATGCCTTGTGTCCCCAATGTCACACTAAACTACACACCAATAGTCTGTGATATTGCACCACTACTAGATGTGTGTCCCATATAGCTTCTAAATGTGTTACCCAATATTTGTGTACTGTACTTTTCCCAAATGTCACCAAAGACAATATACCTCCAAACATAGCAAATTATTATGCACCCATAGATGTGCCAAATGAAAATTTATACCTCCTAGGTGCTAATCGGTGAATTCCACCAATACAAACTAAGTTAGTAATAATTATCTATAAATTTGGAAAACTAAGCACCAAGGCTTGGTCACCAGGTGGATTTAGATGCACACCGATGGATCTCATTTCTCCAAGTGACAAGATCTCATCAAAAGCTAAAGGGGTCTCTCTACCATGCTTTCCAAGATGGGGTAGTACAGACTACTTAGGATCCACGTCCTCCATGTGAACCTCAATTCATTCCCACAATCTTTACCTCCATAAATCCATTGCTCCCTGTAACTTAGCATTGTCTATCTAATTCCCTCTCATGAGCTTCATTATACTTGAGTTGTCTCTCTTCCCTCTTGTTTTCAGCCGAGAAGGTATGCCATCTTCCTTCACCCTAGCTTCCTCACCCAAGGCTTAGAAGAATCTTAACTGGAAATAGGAAAAGCTTCCAAAATACATGTAATGATCAAGATCTTTATAGCTACAGGATAACACACAATAATGATCCTATTGGATCCCTCAAGAACTCAAACATAGTAATCTCGGAAAGGAATACGTAGAAATCACGTACTCGAAGGTGTAACTCATCAACACTCTACTTTACTAACGATCAACAACACGTGTCCAAGTAAAAAAGCATCATACTGCCTAAGCTACTCATCTTGGGTCCATACACGAGGTCTATAATACAAAATTGATTTAGATGCATATTCGAGAGCCATTAGTACAAATCCTTCGGAAAACAACAAAAGAAGGTATCGTACAACTCATGATACTGATTCTCTTCTACCCATTTACATGTGTCAAACTTAAGTCCATCATAAATCTATGGGAAAACTCATCCTCTTTTCTTTTAAGCCATGCTTAGACAAGATATCAAGGTCAAGTGCTCTTTCATCATGCACCATTTTCACAACTTCAAAAAGAGGTCCCGACAACAGAACTAAGATGTAGTCATTTATTTACCCTTAATACCTTTTTCTAACCCTAAGCGCACTTTCACCTAGCACCCAGCCTAGCACTATGCGCTCACCCGAGACATGCGTGAGTGTATATCCCCTCTTTTATGTGAGCTTCGTGAGAAGGTTTCGCCATTAATGGAGGATTATTTATAGGAACAAAAGTACATTCACTTACTTTAAAAGGTAGAAGATGCAACTAATAGATCTACGTATTAATGCATCACAAAAGCTAAATATCATTATAAGAAGCATAATGAACCAAATCGAGCCATGATAAGTCATAACATGCTAAATATCGAAGGGTTTACAACAATAAATAAGATATACAGAACAAAACCATATCTATTGATTTAAAATAGTTAAGTAGCCACATTACATTCAAAAGGTTCATCTCATACCATATATATTAAATGACAGACTTCTCTCCTGCAAACCTTCCTAATATGAGATCGTAACCATACTCTTTCCTATTTTATCCCTTGTTATAGATCACAATACCCATACATATGTTTAAGGTATCCCTTACAACCTCTCTAAAGCACTAAGGTCTCTAAACCCTAGCATTATTACAACACTTCATTACTCTATGTATGTATTCCTCTCTCTATCTAACTTTGTGTATATCTTCTCCTTAGTATATATCTATATATATATATATCTCCCCACACCTGTGTTATTTGGCCCAAGCATTCCTTTATATAAGATCGGCACCCACCGCCATGCCTTCCCCAAGTGTAGATCATGTGCCAAGTGTCGATGTGGCCCTCCATAGGTGAATGCGTATCCCTTTGTAAACCCTCTACTCTCTGTAATTATGTCTTCGATAATATTCCCTACGGGAATATCCTTTTCTTGACCTCTACGGTTCTAAACTAGCACCTTATCCACTCGTCACTCCTAGTTGGGTCCTCACACTTTTCTTCAAGTGCCTTTAGAATGCCAAATATGACTAAGTAATTTAAACTCATGTTCTTCCTCTAGCGTGTGCCTTGGCTTCTCCCGAACCCTTCTTAAACCCATTTGTCCTACACACTTTCCCCTAATAGTCCTTATTCTCATTGGTCCTACCTACACATGCCTCTTAGTACTTAGAAAATATTTCAGGATCCAACATTTTCTATTTATTTTAAATTCTTAGCATTATATGAACTAATCATTGGGGACAATGATACTTAAGGGGAGAGGTATGTCATACCCCGTTAAGAACTATATTTTATTATGGGATATTGTACCATTGTAGGTGAATTTGAGGGTGTGATTATCATATTCGACTTGATTAGATGACTATATAAAAATAATTTTGTTATATGATCATGGTTGTCTCATTATTTATGAGATAGTAGTGATAACTTGATTTATTGTGTAAGGTTGATTTTTGGTTGATGTTACATTATGTACTAATTTACTTTTTGTAATTGTGTGCGAGAATAAAGTTATGTGATACTTTTAAGGTAAATTAATTTGGAAAAACCCTTGGTGAAAAATGTATAATCATCAGGATTCTATTTAAAATATTATTTTAAAATCCTTTAAGAGTAACTCATAATAGTGTGAACTGGTTCGTAATGATTGTAAATTTTTTATTAGTGATAGATAGATACACACACACACACATATATATTTATTTATATATATATATATACATATATATTGGGATATATATACATATATTAATTGATGTTAATGGGTTATGTTTTAATTAATACCTTACATGGTCAATCCATATTTGAATGGAAATGCAAAGTGTTGAAGTTATATAGGGTTGGGGTCAGATAACTCGACTGTGCCCCACCCAAGCTCAAACCAAGCTATATTTTGATTGAGTGCCACCATGTCAAATTTGTATAAGTTAGTGAATGCATTATTTAATGTGTTGTCAAAGGGAAGATATGTTTTTTTATGATTGGGAATATTCCCAACCGTTGGATGAAATCTACCTCCTAAACATTGGGTTGTCATTGCAAGATGGTTTGGGTGAACATGCCAAAGATATTAGCCAATGATTTAGTAGGGAGTTAGAGGAAGTTTGAAGGAAATGTGTACTGTTTCCATTCAATGAAAAATTTATGAGGTTGTAATCCTCAAGAGAAGAGGGAAGATTCTCAAGGAATCCACTATCGAGATAAGTGGTTATTTGGTTCTCACTTTTTTCAGTTTGGGTCTTTGTCTCGTCATGCGAGCTATACATGCAAGAATGTTATGGATATTTTTGGGCATGATGTTGGACTCTGTATGTGAAATATTAACTCCATTTTTTTCATAAGATTATATAGTAAATGAAAATGAGTCTTATCGTGCTCTTGTTTTGATTTTTGATTATTATTTGGTGTGGTTTTGTTCGTGAACTTTGGAGGATTTCTAAGGAAAGAAGGAAACAAATACATTATTATTCAAGCATATTTTAGGAATGGAATCACTTTTTATCTTTATCTTTTTTAGCATTAAAATATTTTAATGGAAATGGAGAAAAATTGTGTTTTCTCAGTATTATCATTTTATCCTTTATGGATATGGATAGATTTTGTTATTCAATTCATGGTTGAACAAGCATTGGATTTGATGGATCTGTCTCGAGAAATTATATGTGTTTGAATAAAAATATTTTTTCAGACTTGCACATGGTTAAGTTATATACAAGCCACTTTGGTCTTTTTTTCCATAGTATTCATGTGAGTATGGATTTATGTATCACCTAGTTTGTGAACAAATGATTACATGCTACTCGGGCATTATATAAGAACTTGGTTTCATTTTTAATCACTATTCGTACACCCATTTTAGGTGAGGTTGATTTAATGACTAGTGCAAGTATGTTATATATGTCTGTGAGGTTCTTTTTATTGAGGTCAAGCTCAATAGAGTATAACTTATTATTTTATTGTATTTTCTCTTTGTTATGAGCATTATTGATGAGATTGGCTATCTGTTTGATTATATTTAGTTTACTTGTGTTATTTTTGTGTTTAAATCCAATATTATGGTTAGAAAATCAACCATGTATATTCTAAATACAAGATTAATCTCACATACATGTAGCTTATCATTTAATGGCACTGTTATGTGGTTTTAGGTTTGGCAGTGGTCTTGGGTTTATCATAAAGTTACCTTAAAATATATATGTAGCTTGGTCACCATTTTTATTAGGGTTATGCTATTTTTATCATCCATTGTGGACTGAGCTTTTTCTCGGGTTGTGGGTTTGGGGTCGGTTCGAACCTTCATGATTTGTTTCATTGGTTCTTTAGACCCTTTCATGGTCGATCCATCTTGTGCTTGAGTTATCATTCACCGTATATCAATTTGTTATAATATTTAGACCATTATATGGTCCATTCATATCATGAATAGTTATAGATCACCGAATGGTGAAGGTTTATGAAATTTATTGTAAACACAATCGGTGTTTCGATCTCTTTAGACAACTCATGGTCAATGCAAACTATGTGCTTTTACCTTTCACCGTATGAGTGATGGCTTATGATATTTGATTTACCTTGGTTTGAATACTTAAATGTTTTTAAGAGAGTTTAAGTTTATTTACTATAAGTTAAGGTAAACAATGAGATGTAAATACATTATTTAATAAATTATTATTATTAAACAAATGCTTAAATTCTTATATTCTTTTAATCAATAATGGATTCCTTTTATCAAAGCTTATTTTTTTTTGTTTACGATTATTTTTGATAATATTAAATTATTAAGTTGTATAATTTAAATATTATCCTAATGAAATATAGTCTTAATAATGATATTATTATTAAGATGGGAGTTGAGTATTATTATACTCTACTCTTTTGCAATCAGATATATAATCTATGGATTATAATTGTATGATTTGTAATACTAAACCTGGTTCGTATTATTAACATACGATAATGATATTAACAAGTATGGAAGTTTTTATTATAGATATACTTTTGGATGTTTTTATATAACCCTAATTGGGTATAAATGGCATAGAGGATCTTCTTTAAATTGTTATAGATAATTGTTAACATTTAGTAATCTTAATTAATCTCTTATTGATTAGAGTTGGAAAATTAGTGGTTTCTTAATGGATAATGAAATAAAGGAAAATAGAAAAGATAAGTTGTATCTTTTATTATTTTAAAATTATATGGATTATGTTTCATTGAAATATTTTAGTGCTATAAATTTTAAAGATAAGATGATAGACTTTTTCATGCTAGTTCTTTTGAACTGACGGTTGCCTAACATTTTTATAGATGGAAAAGTTTAGATCTTATCTTATGGATGAATTGTTATGGCTATATTGAATTTATATTGCATGATTAAAATATGTATTCTTATTTGACTGATGTAAAAAAAGCTTGTGCTTTGCTAAATAAGTTGTTTAAAACATTATGGCCTTTGAGATTTTGTATCATTTTTAGGAAGGGAAATAAAATTTTATATTCAAGTTTTAAATATTATTGTAAACTTTATCATGGATGTTAATATTAATTATTCAGATTGTGCACCTATTGGAATAAAAATGTGATTGAATTACTCAATCAATTTTCATGTTAAATCTTGGTTTTAAACTGAATATTGAGTAAGTGCGAATGATATCATTAGTGTTATAGCTTTAATGTTATGACATAGACAAACTATAATATCGATATAACATTGTATGAATGGAATATTGCATGATGAATTATGAATAATGATCAATTATTCTAGAATCATTATGGATATGAACAAATGTATTATATGTAATTGATGAGTTTAATGGATATGTAGTTAGGAAATGATAATGACAATTTTGTAATTTAATTATATTAGGGACTGCGTAACTAATGTAGCTTTCTACCCTAGTAATTTTAAGTGCTTAATGAATTTGCATAAACAAACTTATGGAAATTTATTACGAGTAATTAATCGAAAATGATTTATGGACCTCATGGTCAAATAAATAATGCATTAAATATAGTTGCATTATGAAATATAAACATGTCATAAAAATAATTCAATGAGGTGAATAGTTATAACAAACCTAATGCATGGTACTCGGTAGGCCAACTTTGGATGGCTACTATAGTGCTTATGTTCATTGAATGACAAGATTCATTCAATGAATACTGCCATAAAATAGTTATCCTAAGTTGTCCCTCGAGATCCATTTATCACGCATGTCATAATCAACATGGAACTGAGTTGTGCTAGGATGCAAAGGTTGTCTATCTAGTTTGGTCTAATTCCTCTGTACTAACTTATGTTGGCTATGGGGAAGAAATTGATTGCGTGATGACACAATTTGTTACATGAGCTCTTTCTCTCCCATAGAAACCTAAGTTGACATAGTCATGCTTTTTCTTACTGGATGATTTTTTTAATAACTTGCATGACTTGTATTTAATTATACGAGATAATTCAATTTTGATAACCGAACCAACCGATATGGGGATGCGACATGTTTCGTTAATGATTGTGCCATCATAAAACTTAACATGACATACATCACTCTTAAAATTTTTCTTAAGTAGTGTAAGTCTTTACATTTTCAAGATGCACCTAGTTCTTGCAAATTTTTTTATGATGGATGGGATTTGATTGACTAAAATCCTAGAAGAAACTTAGACGAACACTTGTAAATCAATGCTTTGAGGAGGGAACTACTTGTATACATTGGAACTTACTCGAAAGAGTATTCTATTTGAGATCGAGTAGGATCTTTTTAACCCATAGCTATGCACATGATTTATTGATTTTTTATATGAAGAATTGTAATTTATAATTTGTTGGATTTCAATGGTAGTTGTAGATTTAAATCATTGAAGGCATATGTTTAATTTGGAAGACAAATAAATTACCATAATTAAGGTGTTTGGAAAGTGGTTGTTACACTTGCAATTTAGAATTTGTTAGCGTGCAAAGTGTAGATAAATGAGAGAGCTCCACATAACCTTCAAATTTCAAGGTGTACGGTATAGAATCAAAGCTTTATTAAATACAAACCATTCCATGTACTTAAAGTCTATGGAACCTAAAAGTCTTGTAGAGCATCATAATTCTTCCACGTGTTGTCTTCTTGGGATTTTTATCTCTTGTCATGTTGGGAGGGAGAAATTTCCGAGTATTGACAGGGCATGCGTGGGGTTCGGTTGAATAATGAAGTGTAGAGAAAGATAAGTTTGGGACTTTCCCATTTTTGTATGACATTGGCTAAAAATAAGATGCAAAGTCTGAGCACAAAAATATGAAAGAATGAATACTTCTGACCAAGAAAAGGTATTTTGGGAGAAATTGGAAGATCAAGAGACAGTAGAGTTTAAACTAATAATAGAATTAGATCAGGATTTAATTATAGAGATAATATATTATTAGCGAAGATTACATGATTCATAGTTATCTTTGTATTTTTGAGCATGAAGAGTATTTTTAGAAGTGCATGGGAAGTGAAGGAAAGTCCCCACCCATATATATATATATATGTGTGTGTGTGTGTGTGTGTGTTTTAAGATTCTGAGTCTTGGTAACACTATATGTATTAAAGTTATGCTACTCTTTGGTATGGTTTTACGTGCATGGATTTATGAAATTTTTGTAACGTATCGATTCTCGGTTTGTGATGAGTTAATATAATGGATCTTTGTGGATGTATATTGGTTATTAATTTCTCTATTCATGGTTATTGTATGGTAAATCTTATTTTAATGTTGAGCTAATCTAATTTATGTTTCCAAATTGAGCTCATAGATCTGATTATTATGGTGGAATATACACTTTGATTATGGTTATTATGAATATGCATGCTAACACCTTGGAAAGACAATAAATAAGAGGGACCTGGTATCTTCGCATGCTTTAGGTGTGCATTCATATTTTCTGGATGAAGGGATAATACGCCTAGGCATTTGGGTATAAAAATAAAGACTACATTTTTGTTCCATTGGGGAACTCTTTCATTGTTTTGCCATGATGTTACATGGTGATGGTGTATCGATTGACTCTTACGCCAATTGAATATTGGGTAATCGAAGGACAAGAAAAGTTTAATAACATGATCTCTATGAAACATTATTTTATTTCTTTCTAATAGATTTGTATGATTGGTTTTCAACATATACATAAAAGAAAAAATAGATTTACAAATCAAGGGTTTTGATGCAGGAAGATTACTAGGATTTGTTTGATGTAGATGAACCTTGGATGCATGATGTAGATCATTAGTGGGATGGTGTTGTGTGAAGTTATACTTTGGAATATGCTCTGTCTACATATTCCTATTTATAATTTTTTTATTTTGATTTTTTTCTCGAGCCAATGGGATCTTACATACGTGTTATTCCTTTGTAAATTAAGATCTTGATGGTGGTGTTGAGTTTAGAGGACCTACTTATGGCTAACTAAACATACCACCATGCGTTGGGGAAAGAGAAGGTGTTATGACAAATGGAAGACATAGTGGCTAAAAGGTAGAGAGGGGAAAGGTGGCTTAAGTACACTAAAATATGGGAGAGGGAATTGGCCAAGTAGCGTGATATTGAGGAGTCTCGTTGAGTTGCGTGGGATGACGTCTTGAGAAGGATTTGAGGCTCACGTAGAATACTTTGAGTAAGAGCATCAGGACCTCCCATAATTGTAAAATCATAGTAGATAAACCCTTTTGGATTTCAATGAGAGTGCATTAGATGAGGAAATAATAAGGACCATAGGTGCACAAATTATCCCACTTGGTGATGTATCCTGCACTGGTGTTCTAGTTCCAAAGTAATCATTTATAAGCATGTGAGCGTAGGTAATCCAATAACGAAAGGTAGATATCATTTTCCTTTGAATATAGAAGTGCATCAGAAACACATTCATCTATGCTAGAACAAATATAATCCTTTTTATTTAGAGGCATGATTGGAAGAATACTTTCTAGCACATCATCGGGACAAAGTGTGGGCATTCGAACATCAAGAACACATTTGAAAGTACTATAACTCAACACAATGTGGCAGCTTTAGTTTATTACTTCAATTGGGACATAAGGAAGTACATCCACGGGTCTCGACACCACTATTATAGGATTAGGTAGATTAGGAGGGTCGGGATCAAGTGGATTAGGTGGTTCTGGTGGTGGAGGAAATACTTGTGGTGGTTCTGGTTTTGGATCTTGAAGGATAGGGCCCACATCCCCAACAACCCCCACATCAACCTCAACAATTTTATTATGAGATGTCCCTCCACTTTCCATAATATAGAGGTATTGAAGATGTTGTAGAGCATGTGCAAAAATGTGATTTGCTATGGTGCACTAAGGGAATCACCACTTCAGATAGGAAGGTGAGTCAATTTGCTATTACTCTTCAAGGGTTTGTGTATAGCTGGTATAGAAAGTATGACTGCACTGTCTGTGGTAGATTATGATGCTTTGCACTCTCTATTTCTAGCCAAGTTCTATATTATAAAGTTTGAGAAAAAATGTATCAATGCACTTAAGGACATTAAGCATGGATTATCTCGAGTCCATTCAAGAATATGACACACATTTTAAAACTTTGTTGTCAAAGATGTCTTATGACATACATCTAAGTCAACATGCAAAATGGTTTTTGCGGATTATTGACTCCATTTAGAAGGGCATTATCTCATAAGACATTTTTGGATCTGCGCATGAAATTTTAGAGTGATATCTACACCTCTAAAAATAGGTGTAGATTGCATCTATGGTGAAATAGATGGAGAATATCTCTATAAATTTAAATCATAAAACATGTATTGGAATATGGTGTACGGACTACAAGGATAAACGACATACAATGATACCTATCTTCATAATTCAAAGTGTGTGCCATGTAGCGGGATTGTACGATTTGTCATTTGAACCATGATGCAAGTAGATTTCTGCTCTTACATCATGCGATAGTGAAGAATGTATCTATGTCTTGTAACATTTGTAAAACTCATACTTATGACACTCGTTAATCATGAAGTGATTGATTAAATTGATGAGGCTATTGAGATGAGTGTGCATCAGACTAGTGTAGCAATTTTATCTAAGGAGTAGGATGAATAACATAATGAAGGGAAAAATAATGGGGATAATGGGAAGAGATGCTTTCATGAAGGATATAGAGGTTAAGGTTACGAAGGCGATAGAGGAGGATTTTCTAGAAGAACTTGTTACACTTGTGGATATTCGAGCATTATCGGTGTGAGTTCCCTCATAATGTGGTTTTCTCATGGTGTTAAAAATAACACAAATTTATACAATGTTCAAATTCTTATGAGAATATGAGAAAGTAGCATAAGCAAGACAAGGGAGAAAATATGATTAAGATATAGCATACGCAGATGGAGATTGGTGGATATGGAAGGTTCAACTTAATTACGAATTACAACCCATACTAGTTACTACACATACTAAGGTGGTCTGCGCTTGTGAACCTCTAAAACATAAGTTGACTATAAAAAATAAGTGATTAATGCTAAGTACCCGATGTTGCACATCGAGGAAAAAGGTTTACCAGAGACTCTGGACATTATTGGGGATCTATACAGAGAAATACATAGCCTTAAGGAGCAAGCGTGCATGATGGAATGAGAAAAGAATCTTGAAATCCCCTGAATGGCGTAGATGAATTGGAGGTATGTCAAATGTTGCGCAAGGATAACATAATCCTCTTATTAGGAGAATGGTTGAGAGAGAAGATACCATGTGTAGATAATGAGCGCGAGAGGTACATTCTTCATGTGAATTCTCCCCATATAATCATGATTATGATTAAGAGATTACATTGAATGTCATCATAGATGGATGGATTTTGACAAAAATTCTAATAGATATAGGTGTGGAAGTTAATGTCATCATGTTGGATGTTAGGAATCGATGGGGAGATCACCGTTGCATCCTTCTTTGAATATTTTATATATGGAAAATAGAACTAGAGCCATGCCTCTCAGAGAACTTAAAGATGTGACTATTAATATTTATAGAGTGACATTTACTGGGGACTTTGAAGTATTGAATCTAGATGAATTAGATATCTTCCCAACATTACTTGGGCACCCTTGGTGTTATGCGAATAATGCATATTTACGCTTCAACAAGGGGTACATTATATTTGAGAACAAGGAAGAGTGTGTTATTATACCTTTGACATATGTAAATTTTTCTTTGTATGTTGATCCATTGAGTGAAGAAGTATTTAACATGATATACACATACACAATCAAAGACCCTGAGGTAATTGAGCCATATAAGGAAGGAGTGATATAGTAGGATGATGCATAATCAATTAGTGATACTAGAAGTATTGCTTGTTAGAACTGGGTGCATAGAATGTATGAAGTAGTTAGGTGATAGGTTAAGAACACGAGTCACTCGTGTGATGTTTAGTGATTGATTTATAACTAGGTACATTGGTACACTAGTGAAGGGAACCATGATGTATTTCTATGTGCCATGGAAGCCCAATGGAAGAATGAAGGAGATAGATAAAATTTGTTGGTTTATACTCTACGCAGAGAATAATATGTTGGTGGAATACACACATAGACAACTAATTGGAATGGAAATAGGTGAGAATTGCCTCATTTCTACTAGGTTTCTAAGGATAAATGTACCTTCACAGATATGTGAATTCTATGGGAAGTCCTCTGCTTCACATCATGTTCAAAATTATGAGAAACCCTAGATTGAGGGGCAAGAGGCCTTTGCACCATCACTTTGGGTGCATAAGTTATACACCACCCTGGGAAGTTGTGCACGTGCTGGTATGGTCATGTAAAGTGAACAATAGAAACCATTAATTGGAAAGAGATGATCTCAGGTATGATCCATAATTTTGATTATTTTTCTTCTAAACCTCTCATCAATGAAGCACTACATCTTATGAAGTTCCTTACTTTGAGAGATAGTGCAAAGGCTGAGGAACTTATGTTAGGCATGTTTTGAGAGATGGATTTAGAATTGCGACTTGATCTTGAAGAGACCGAAGAAGAAGAAATGGTTCACACCTGGGAAGAGAAGGAAAAGGGTAAAATTATGTGCATGATAAATGATGGTTATGATGAGGAAAATAATCTAGATGTTAATAAAACTAAAGGTACACTTGAGGTGATGTAAACAACAAATGAAAAGGTGCACGCATATCATGAGCCTATGAAAACAAATAAGGTTAACATTGGAATAGATGTAGAACCAAAAGAGGCCATTATTGGTGATTACTAGTCATAGAAAGAAGTTACTAAGAACACTAAAATCTTGTGCAAATTTTAGGATTTGTTTCAGTGAGGTTATAATTAATTGAAGGGAGTATACTCTTCTTTAGGTGAGATTTGAATCAATATTAAATAAGGTGTGTACCGATTAAGAAGAGGCCATACATGATGAATCCTAATCTACATGTTGAGGTAAAGGAAGAAAGTTATAAGATCTTTGAAGTCTAGTATATTTGAGACTACTAAGGAATTTGAGTGGGTTAGTCCTATGGTCATTAATATTAAAAATGATGGGAAGATAAATATCTATGTGGACTACAAAGAGTTGAATGCTTCATGTGTCATTGATCCTTTTCCCACCCCATTTACAGAGGATATCCTTGAAGGAGTTGTAGGGCGTGAGATCTATTCTTTTACAGATGGGTTTTCAGGATATCATCAAGTGTGCATAGCAAAGGAAGATCAAGAAAATATAAATTTCATCACAAAATTAGAAAGATTTGGATACATAGTTATGCCCTTTAGATGAAGAATGCACTAGTTGTGTTCGGAACATTGTTTTACAAGATTTTTCGAACTTCATTCATATTTTTGTACAAGTATATCTAGATGATTGGAAAATGTATGGTTTGGTTAAGGATCATTGTTATAATCTAAGACTTATGTTTGAGAGGTGTAGGAATTTGAGCATGTCTCTTAACATTAAAAAATGTATCTTTGTAACACCTTTTGGCACTTTACCTAGGCATATTATTTGTAAATAAGGCTTGCTAGTACATCCAACCAAGGTCGATGATATCTTGGGTATGGAAAAACCTATTACAGGTGAAGTGCACAAATTTCTTGGACATACAGGATATTATAGGAAATTGATTAAGGGCTATGAAAATATTTCTACGCACCTAAAAGAACTACTCAAAGCTAAAGGAAAATTCTTTTTGCATGAGGCACATCAATAATAATTTGAAACAGTAAAGGAAAGATTGAATACTGCACCTATTTTATGCTTTCCTTTATGGGACAAACTCTTTCATGTCCATAGTGATTCTTCTGGAATGGAAATTTGTGTCATGGTAGCAAAACATAGTGAAGGAATTGTAGACCACCCTATTTGTTTTGTAAGTAGGAAGTTGAAACCAGTTGAACAACAACATACAAATATTGAGCATAAATATTATTCAATGATTTACGTGTTGCACAAGTTCAGACAATATTTATTGGTGACACCATTTGTCTTCTTCATATATCATATGACCATTAAGTATTTGGTCAAAAAGTTTGTTTTATAAGGGAACATATGTAGGTGGATACTACTATTTCAGGAGTTTCAGTTTACAGTTATTGTAAAACTAGGAAAAAACAACTAAGGACCTGACCATTTGTCAAGAATAAATTCTAGGAGGACACACAGAGAATTGAAGAGACAATGTCGAGATGCACATCTCTTTAGATTGAATCACTTTCCCACCGAACTAGAGGATATTATAGTATTTTTACTCACTTTGGAAAGGCACGGGGAGGGAATGAAGACCTTAGAGAAGAAACAACTTATAATATGCGTGGCACTCTATTAGTTGATAGTGGAGATTTGTATAAATTAGGTTGTGATGAAGTTTTATGCCAGTGTGTTATGGAGAAAGAGCGGGAGGCCATTATGGAAGAATCTCATGGTGGAATTACGGGAGCTAATTATTCGGATATGCCATTGTGTGTAAGATTTTGATGGATGGATTATGGCAGTAAACTCTATATAAAGATATCGAATAATATGGCAAGGCATGTGATCATTGTCAACGCCTTGGGAATCTTGGAACTAGAGATGAGTTTCCTTTGATGCCTATTGCAAGTGTTGAATCTTTTTAGAAATGTGTGATTGAATTTGTAGGTCCTAATTCCCCACCCACGTGTAGGATTGGTGCGCACTATATTATAACTTATAAAGATTATCTAAAAATGGGAAGAAACAACACCTACCAAGGATTGCATAGCAGCTCTGAAGTGATATTTTATAGGATACCATTACCGATCTGTATGTATATCCATTAAGTACAAGAAGTGATAGGGGAACTCATTTCTTGAATAAGACCATCTGAATTATTTTGGATGAGTTTATGGTGGCATGCCAAAAGACAACACCCTATCACCCACATGATAATGGGTACTATTGAAGCTTTTAACAAGATTCTAGGACAAACACTGACAAAAATATATGATGTTAGAAGAAAATATTAGGATGATAAAGTCTCTATTGTACTTTGGGCTTATAGGACTACATACAAGAGGTTGAATAAGGTCATACCCTTTGAGTGGGTGTTTTTCATAGAGGTAGTATTTCCTACAAAATTTATGATACCCTCCCTACGTATTGCTCATGCAAGAGAAATTGATGATGAAAAAGTTGTTGAGGAGAACATAAGAAAATGATGTAGTTAGAAGAGTAGTGCACTATTTCCTAATGGAGCCAGAAGATAGAAAAAGTGAGACAAAAGGCCTGACATGATAGGCATATTATGAATAAAACATTTAAATTGGGGCATATAGTTCTTCTTTATGATTCATAGTTTGTATGTCACCCAAGGAAATTTAAATTTCATTGGGTGGGACCCTTTTTGTAACAAATATATTGGAATTAGGTGCTTTCTAGTTATAAGCACTAGATTGCACTTTATTTCCTGATTACTTCAATGGGAGTAGGTTGAAGCCCTACTATAAATAAGGATTTTTGTTGTTTGTAATAAGTTAGTATTTCCTTTTAAATTAGATTACCCTTTAATGAATTTTTCCTTTTGTGTTTCCTTCCATTGTTAATATGCTTTGCTAATTTAGTTTTATGTTTTGTTGTAATAAGCATGTTTGTGCATAGGAAGTGATTACTATATTTTGATTTTATGCGTAGAGAACTCGCACATACTTTTATTTTGGGATGGATCTGATACAAGTGGTATGTAGGTACATATATGGGTTGAAACATGAACCTCCTTTGAAATATTGGTGTGCATAGAAGAAATATGTTACATGTGCTAAGATTGAAGGTGCTTTTAAGGATTTTTTCTCAAATTGAAGACCGCGTGTAGAAGAATGATTACATAGTGTAACGTGAGATAGGAAACAACATGGAAAACTACTTGGGATGAGACATAATGGTTTATATAATTCGGCACATGTAGGTGTGCGTAAGGAAGTCTGTGGACAAGAAGTAGAGGGCGTGCCGAGATGGTTATGACTAGGGTGAGAAAAAATCAGCAAAAAGTGTATAAAAACTAAAAAGGAATAATTAATGTTAAGTATGGTGGTAAGTGGAGAGCATTTAATATAAAGAAAAATTGAAAAATTATAAAATGGGTGCTTGTAAGTTGATTTCTACCTTGCATACTTTGATTTTTCGAGTGTTAAAGAGTGATTCAAAGAGTTATTTGAGTGCAAAGTTTTAGGGAAATTGAATATGATTAGTAAACCAATGAATATTTGGACACGGTACTGTTAGAGAGATCCATTGGAAGAGTTTTGAGCGAGCAGAAGGCATACAGAAAGGAAGGTTTACTGAGCTAGGGTTTGCAAAGGAAAAAATTACAGCTAGGGCACGCAAATTTAGAGTTGTAGATGTTGAACAAACCAAAGGAAACATTTTTAATAATCATTATGGCACCTAAGAGAGCACCTTGAGCAGCTACCCGATGCAAGAAGTAGAAGGAAGTGGAAGTAGAAGTTGAGGATGCACCTAAGACTAGATTTTCATAAATGTAATAACTTGAAGGTGTAATCATGGAGTTATATTGGGATTCACACATCGGGAGGAGAAAGGTGAGTGATTAAAATAATCATTGCAAGGAAAACATAGATGAAATAAACAAAGCTTTGTGAAAAAAATAGATTTGCGAAGAGAAGATGATATTGTTATCTATGATGATGCATGACAGACGTTTTTGGATAATGTTGAAGTCATGTAGTTGTATGAGTTGCCATACTTTGGCAAGCTAGAGAAACTCTACAAGTGGATTATGTCGAGGGTCTATGAGTACTTTTTCTATTTCACAAAATGACGAGTGTGACTCACTATGCCCTTAAGAAGGTTGACACGTTTGAGTAGTTTGGGAACTAAAATTTGTAGTGATCTTAATGATGATGAGAGCATGAAAGAAACTTCTACTTTATTTTCATATGCAAAAGGACAACATGTGATGGATATTTAGATGTTTGAAGATCACCCTGTGATCTGAGTTACGACACATCTCCTCACCAAGTTGAATGACTAGGAGCAACTATGCAACCGGGTAAATAAAAGGTGGCTACATATCCCCAAGAAATGTTTTGAGGGAGTTATGTATCAATTTTTTTCTTTCGTTATTCAAACTATAATTGAAGAAGTGCACCAAGGAAACAATTTAATTTTTGGTAGAAACTTTATTGTCTATTGTGTTTGTGCAGATTGGGGTGCTGTTGGGTCAAAGGAAAGATGTTGGAGATTCCTAAAGAGAAGAAATCACTTGTAGTTAGATTTTATAAGTACACTTGTGAGAAGAATATGAGTGGTCCCTATAAAAATACTGGAACTTTGGTATAGGCACATGCACGATATATTTTGAGCATGAATGGAGAATAATAAAGGACCTCCCTCTTGTGTTAGATAAAACGACATAATTTTTGTCTTCTAAAATTACTACATTAGCCATTTTAGAATTAAGGATGGTACCTAGAGCCCAAGGTGTAATTTTCCATATGCTTTCATCGTATGCGCTACTTTCAAGCCTCGGTGAAAAAATTGTCAAAATCACATAGGTTGAAATTTAATGAAGAAAAGGTAGAATTTGAATATCATTAGCTTGATAAAATGTATGTGTAGTTGGGAAAGTGTTCTTACATAGAGAAGTTAATATCTAATGACATTAATATCATCTCCATGAGTTTGGTAGTTGGGAAACTTTGAATAGTTAAGGTATACATTTACCTGAAGCCCAAGTTAGTTGATGGGAAGTATATTGAGAACTATTTCAAGGTTCATGAATTACCTAGGGGGAAGTACATTGTTGGTAATTTGTAGGATGATGAGCCTAATCCTCCCCACAAAAAAGAAAAAGAGGAGGATTTGAAAGAATAAATTTGAGGATTTGATCATGGCATGCATAAGTAGCCAATAGTAGGTTAGAAAATGGATTGCAAGAATACTTCTCCCCTACGGAAGAAGTGGGAGATGAAAAATATGTTGAGGAGATAGAGAGAGATGAGGGAGTTATAGACATGATTTTAGGAGAGTGCTAAGGAGGACTAGAATGTAAGAAACTGGTGTGGGTCCCTCATAACCACTAAGATGATCACCAAGAGCATATCAAGAAAATCCAAGTCTAGTAAAGAAAAAGAAGAAGAGGTATAGGTATGTGTGCCAATAAAGGATAACGAAGAAAATATACTAGGTGAGACTTCCCACATTATGCAAGATGTACCTATTTTTGATGTAGAGGAGAAGAAGAGCCTTAGGATGAAAATCGTGATATAGACACACATTGTGAGTGCGAGGTAGAAAAATTTCCCATAGGTGAAGACAAAGGAAATAAAATAATATAGGTGAATCGTCAAGTGAGCCTTCAAGAGAACATAAGGGCGCAATAGGTGAAGGCCAACTTTATGGTTTAGGTAAGTATATTCCAAAATGGTGGTGGTATGGGAGAAATAAGGGATAATGGATATATAATACCCTAGAATTGGGGTATGTTAATGACCCTTTAATGATCATTCACACTAGATTTTAGAGCATGCTTGAGCCGAAAATTGGTATGGATGGGAGTTGATAGATCCCCAGTTGGAAACATGCACACAAGGAAGAAATTTTCTTAGAGCATGCAAACACATATAGATCAGCCTTAATTTTATGTGAAGGAAGAAGTATGCATTCGATGAAAAATGAATAAGGGGGAAAATTGGTGCATACAACTCCGAAGCTAAAAAAATTAAGCGAAAAATAGATAATTGACGCCTTAACGAATATGGGTAGAAGTTGTGTGTAGGAACCTAGATATAGTGACCGCCATCAGGTCATTACTTAAAGATAACAAAAATATTAAGGAATAAGCTGAGAAATTTACTAAGGTGTGATTGAAGGATCATGTGTGGAAAGAATTTTTTTTGGGTTTTTCAATAGAGACTAGGGGTGA
The DNA here is from genome assembly GCA_018340775.1 of Taxus wallichiana var. yunnanensis. Classification (NCBI taxonomy): domain Eukaryota; kingdom Viridiplantae; phylum Streptophyta; class Pinopsida; order Cupressales; family Taxaceae; genus Taxus; species Taxus wallichiana. The sequence goes on along the minus strand of CM031236.1, from coordinate 268,499,454 downwards.
GATTATACGGGCACATCTAGAGATAGATGAGAAGAAAAATCAGACTTTCTCCTCATCCCTACACTTTTAACACCAAAGTGTGTCCACCTCTTACTTGAGAAGAAGGCAACAGTTCCATAAGAGACAAAGGAAACTTCTAAAGTTATAAGGGAGAGGACAAAGGAAAAAATAACTGCAGGATAGTTGAGTATGACTCCATACTTTATACGTTGAAGGAAGAATTAAAAAAATAGAATGGGCATAGAAGATATGTGAGGATCTTGAATAGATCCTTAAAACATGCACTCTGTAAGAATAAAATGATGTACTTGTAGGAAAGAATAATGAAATATTGGGCATGGATGATAGGTTAGCATTGGTAGAAAAGAAGCTTTATGTGCTTAAAATAGCCATGGTTTCCCACAAAGATAATTTAAAGGAGTTGGGTACGCTGATTTATAGGAAAATGAATTACATGTATGAGATGCTTTAAAGGTTATCGGAGTGATACATGAGTTAAAGCATAAGGGAGAAGGTATAACCCTAGTGTAAATGAATAAGGTACTTGGTGATGTACTTGATAACGCATAGAAAGGGCTACATGAATAGAATGCATTAGAAGCTGATATCAAGAAGGAGTACCCCGAGCTTCTTCTCACCGCTTGAGTAAGTGCAACAGATTATTATCATACATTTCATTCTTCCATTATTTCATTATTTCATTATTTCATTCTTTATTATTTTATTCTTTAGAGAGATAAGTTGTTAGGCCTTAGAATATTTGGCTAAGTGCCAAAGGGTGCATGTGCATGTCGATATAGTTAAGAGAAAGGGCGCATGGGGTAAAAGCACACAAGACAAGGATTTAAAAAGGGTTTAGTAGAAACCACAACATGCATGCAAGGTTGACCAAAGGATCTCAAAATTTAACCATATTCAGATTTTCAAGAAGTACTTGAGGAGAAACGTGACCCGACTAGGCGTGCAAAGTGGATAAGGTGCCAGCCTAGAGGCTTGGTGGTTAAGGAAAGAATATTCCACATATGGAATGTTCCTAAAGATGTCATTGTAGAAAGTGGAGCACTCGGATCATAATAAGCATGCTCCATTAGAGGACCATATGGACACTTGGCAAGTGATCTACTCAAAAAAAGAAGGCATGGTGGTCGGTACTAATCCTAGATATAAAGATGCTCTATGGAAATGAAGAAAAATATGAATAGGTATAGAGAGATGATATAGAGGTACGGGTTAGACCGAGATAGAGAGAATGAGAGAAGTAAAGCACTATATTATAGTAGGAGGTTTTAGGATCCGGGGTTCTCATTAGAGGGTTTGCAAAATTCATGTAATAAGGAAATATTTGATACATGAGTTAGATCTCTTTCTTAGTATATTTGGTCTGTTATGACCCTTTTTGGATAAAATGTGGTTACTAGAACTATGATCAATATGAATATGTGGTTATGTTCTAATTATTTTATTAATGGGTGTTAACCCTAGTATCTTTTATTTATGTTATGAATCATATATGCTCTCGTATGATGTTTCTCTTCTTTTCGAATGGCTATGTTGGTGTAATAACTCATCCTATGCTTTCAGAATGAATGCATGATCATTTACTTTTCTTGCATCTAATATTTTATCAATGGCTTAATCATCTCACAATACTCACATAAAGGATGGGATCAACACATGTGCGTTCCTTGAGTGATAACCTAGTGCCTACTTGGGTGATAGGATGACATGCATGGGATTAAATTATTGTCCTAAGGGCACATAAAATTGATTACATCTTGGTTCTGCATTTTTAAGGACTTCTTTTCATTTTTTTGAGAGAATGATGTGTGATGATAAAGTGCTTGACCTTGGATAGTGTCAAGGCATGGTTTAAGAGCATGGAAGATGAGTTTTCTCGAGTAATTACTACTAGACCTAAGTTTGATGCACACAAATGGGTAGAAGAACACCGTATCATGAGATATATGAAACCTTATTCTCGCTACTTTCTAGTAGATTTTTTTGAATGGCTTTCTACATTTGCATCTAGATCAAGCTGGTACTATAAATATCATGTTTGGACCCAAGATGAATACTAGAGGTTGTAAGATGTTGATATGACTCGGAAACATGTTATTGATCATTGGTGGAAAAGAATGTTGACTAGTTATACCCTAGAATATGATATTTATATGTATTCTTATCCCGAGGTTGCTGAGTTTGAGTTCTTAAGGGAGCCTAGAGGATCATTTCTACAAGTTATCCCATTAGATCTAAAGATCCCGATTGTTACCCGAATTTGTAAGTATTCCTTATGGCTGGTCAAGCTTCGCCGAGAACCGGGTGAGGAAGTTAGGGTGGAGGAAGATGGCAGACATTGCGGCTAAAAATAAAGAGAGGAGAGATGACTCAAGTATAGAAAAGCACATGAAAGGGAGTTAGCTAGACAATGCAAGGTTGCGGGAGTGATGGATTTATGGAGGAATACATTACAGGAAGGAATTGAGTTTTACACGAAGGACATGGAGCCTTAGAAGTATGTGCTACCCCATCTCACCAAGTGCGAGAAGATAGATCCCTTCAACTCATTATGAGAGTTTTTGCTTGGATAAAGGAGAGACATTGGCATGCATATGAATTTTATTGTTGACCAAAACATGACACATAGTCTTCTAAATAAAGAGATAAGAATTATAAACCCAATTTGTATTGGTAGGAGTGATAAATCTACATCTAGAAGATACAATTTCTCATTTGGTACATATATGCATACACAATCATTCCCCTGTGTTTAGAGGGATATTGTCTTGAACAATGTTTAGAGAAAGTGTAGGTACACAGAGCTTGGGTGTCACAACCGGGAGTGTCTCGAGACACACATCTAGTAATGGTAAAATATCACAAAATGTTGACAAGTAGCTCATTGGGATGTTGGGAACACTAAGTGTGACCACTTTAGGCCCATTACTAGCTATAGAAGGTGGATTTAGTGGAGTCGAGCTAGAGGATTTGGAGGATATGGTGGGTCAAGTAGGGACATGACTAGGTGGATCTAGTGGATCTCGATGGTGGAGGTCATTCTAGAGGGAATCAAGGTTCTGGATCGTGGATAAGGACCTTAACTACCTCAACAAGTGTTTTATGAGATGCCTTTGTACCTACCGAATACGAAGGTGTTGAGGATTCTACAAAACATGTTCACAAGTGTGAGTTTCTATGGCACACAAAGGGGATCACTACCCCAAATAAAAAGGCAAGTTAGTTAGAAACGACATTACAAGGGTGTGCACATAGTTAGTACCTGAAGTATGACCCCCATGACAATGGTGCATTACATGCGTTGCGAAATGCCTTCTTGGCCGATTTCATATCCCCGAGTTTAAACATAAGAACATTAACACATTAAAAGATATCAAGAAGGGAATGATAGAGAGTTTGTAGGAGTACAATGTGCATTTCAAGACTCTTTCATCTAAGCTATCCTATGATATTCACCCTTCTAAGAATGCTTAGTTATTTTTGGAGGGTTGATAACACCTTTTAGGAGAAAATTTTCACATAAGACTTTCATAGACCTATGTAAGGCCTTGGAGGTTGCCATGTGTGGTGAGGTTATTGAAAACATGGATACCAAGTGTTATCCCTTTCCTTGAATCTTAGATTGCTGCAATGGGAAGCAATTTGGAGAAGTTATCTACAAACATGGTGAATAAAACTCACAAAGTGGTCTTTGGTGCACAGACTATGAGGTAGAGGGGCATACAAAGGAAAATTTCCATAGAAGATCGGTACACACTATAATAGTGGACTATAAAATTTTTCATGGAGATCACAATGTTAGTAGGTTTTGACTGCTGCAAAGACATGATCCATAAGAATGTGTCTTGCTATTGAAATATTTACACCTCTACCACCCATGATACCAAGTATTGTAGATTGATTAACCAGATACATGATTTCATTGACATTGGTGTGCACTAGAAAAACATCGGAAGAAATTCAAAGGATGATGGTCATCACTATGAAGGACACATAGATGGAAGAGTGTGTGGGAGAGGCTTCTAAGGAGGATTTCGTGGTCATGGTAATTGCAGAGGAGGAAGAAGTGAGTTCCCATGTGGGACGTATTATAATTGTGGATCCATGGAGCACTACAAGTGTGAGTGACCTGATCTGCTACAATGCTCATGGTGTGGAAATAAACACAAGTATAAGGACTTCCTAGAGTTATTTGAGAACATAAGCCAATAACACCAAAAATACAAAGGCATCAGGATGGTAAGTGTGAGGAAGGCTGATTCATAATGGATGCCAAGGGTGTTGCATGAGTTAGAACTAGAACCAAGACTAGTAACGATGTGATATGAGGCTACGTGTGTGAGGGAAATACCAAGGCAAATGCCACTAGTTATTAGAGAAGAAGTGGTGCATGGAATTATCCCTACCCTACTCATTAGAAAGAAGTGTATCAAGAAACCATGGATTTGATTTGAAGCCTAGAGGTAGAAATCCAATGCTTCAAGGAGTAGTCAAGGTAGTTATAGCAAAGGAAGATTTTTAAGGCTCCATGAAGGATCTTGATGAGGTTAGGGAAGTATGCAAGATGTTAAGGAAAGAGAATATCATTCCCTTACTAGGAGAATTTTTATGAGCAGAAGGCATCGCATGCCAAAGAAGGGCGTGAGAGGAAGGTTCTGCATGCCAACCTTCCTCCCCATAGCCTTGATTATAAAAAGGATATTACCTTGAATGTTGTTATAGATGGATGTCTTATGAGCAATATTCTTATAGATATAGGCATAGAATTCAATATCCTCACCTTAGATACATGACATCAAATGGGAAGGCCCTTGTTATGGCCAACTTTGAATGTGTTGTATATGGATAACAAGATAAAGGAAATGCCCATTAGTGTCTTGAAGGACACTATTATCACTATTGAAGGGGTGAAGTTCATTTCAAAGTCTTAGAACTAGCCGAGGAAGACAAATTTATAGCATTACTTGGGTGCCCCTAGTGTTACTAAAACAATGTTGACATAAGATTCATTAAGGGATACATAAAATTTTAAAATAAGGAAGATAGTGTCACCATCCCCTTAATCGATGGAAAATTAGCACCATATACCTTTGATCCCTTGGGAGAATAATTTCTTGATAGGATCTATGTGCTCTCTATCGGGACACGAGGTAATTCACCTGCAGAGGGAGTTATGCAGTTTGAATATGCTTAGTTCATGAGTCATCCAACTAGTGTAGCATGTGAAATTGGGCACATGGGACTTATGAGTTGATTAGGTGATAGCTAAGAGGCCCTGTGACAAGGTTAATGAAGGCATGCTTAGTCAGGTGCTTGGGAGGGAAGAAATTGCCAAATTACTCTGGAGGGGATAAACCTGATTATTTCTTGTGAGAAATTGAAGCTCAATGGAAAAATGAGGTCGAAAGAAGAGGCATTATCAGATATAACTTTCTTGGGATAGTAGCGTGTTGGTGGGAAAATAATCTCAATAGCCTTCTAGAATGGCGCAAGGTGAGAATCACATTCTTTGTATGGTTCTCCCAAAACAATGCACCCATTACAATACAAGACTACCATGGGAAGGAACCCGCCTCATTTCACATCCAAGCATGTGAGAAAGCATGGATGGGAGGCATAGAGGCATTGCCACCTTCTTTATGGGTACATAAGTTATATTCCACCTTGCAAGGCTATGTGCATGCATGATATATTCACTCTGAGATGTGTTGTTAGACATGAAATTGGAAGGATTTAACAACTAACCTTCTTTAAAATTTTGAGTATCCAAACACTAAATCATCAAAGTGGATAGAGTGATGCAGTTGTTAAACACATAACCATGGGAGATAGTGCCATGCTAGAAGATAGGATAACAAATTTATTTGTTGAAACTAGTATGGAACCATGCCTTGATGAGGAAGAGTTAGAAGAAGTGAAACTTAAGCATGCATGCATGGAGAAAGAGAAGGGAAAGATGGTCTACTTGATAGATGGTGAAGAGATGGAGATTTTAGATGTTAACCATACTTAATGTATGCATGAAGTTATTGATAGTGTTGATGAGCAAGCATGCGCATGCCATAAACCCCTAAAAATAAAGAAGGTTAACATTGGTTTGGAGGCTAAACCTAAGGAGGCCATTATTGGAGACTATTGGTCGAGAAGGAATTCTCAAATATCATTGATCTATTATGCGAGTTCTAAGATTTATTCCTACGTGGGTACCATGATATTAAAGGTGTTCACCACTCTTTAGGGAGATAAAGATCAATTTGAAAGAGGGTTCACACCCAATTCATAAGAGGCCTTATCGAATGAATCTAATTCTTCGTGTCAAGGTTAAGGAGGAGATAGACAAGATGATAGCATCAAGCATCATTAAAGCTATGGAGGAATCAGAATGAGTAAGTACCATGGTTATCAAAATTAAAAAGGATGGAATAATAAGGATATTTGTTTACTATAGAGACTTGAATGTGGTATGTGTAATTGATCCTTTTCTAACCCCTTTTACTAAATAAATCCTGGAGGGAGTGACTAGGCACGAAATCTATTCCTTCACAGATGGGTTCTCAGGATACCATCAAGTTAGGATGGCTAAAGAAGAACAAGAGAAGACATATTTTTCCATTGAATGAGGAAGTTTTTCCTATACGGTCATGCCTTTTGGACTAAGGAATGCACCTATTGTGTTCTCATGCATAGTGGTGTAGGATTTTCTAGATTTTATCCACAAGTTTCTGCAAGTCTACCTTGATGAATAAACAATATATGGACTAGTGAAAGACCATTGTGAAAATTTAAGGCTGATGTTTGAGAGATATCGACAGTTGAGGATATCCCTTAACATCAATAAGTGTGTTTTTGCTACACCATTTGTGACCCTGTTAGGACACATCATATGTAAAGAAGGTTTTCGATGGATCCTGTGAAGGTTGTTGTTATTGTGGGGTTAGGGATCCTACTAGTCAAAGCATAGTGTGCAGAATCCTTGGACATATAGGATACTATTGAAAGTTTATCAAGGGATATGCCAAGATTGTCGTGCCACTAGAGAAGTTACTAAAACACAAGTGTGCATTTCATTGGGGAGAGGCACAACAGATGATGTTTGACACTTTGAAGAATAAACTTGTCATTGCACCCATATTATGGTTTCCCTCTTGGGATAAACCTTTCCATGTGCATGTTGATGCCTCAGGGACAACCATTAGAGTAGTGCTAACACAACCTAGTGAGGGGATTGTTGATCACCCCCTTTGTTTTACAAGTAGGAAGTTGACACCAGTAGAGCAAAACTACACCACTACTAAGCACAAAGCACTTTCGATGATCTACATGTTGCATAAGTTTAGGAAATATCTACTGGAAACACCTTTCATATTTTACATAGATCACATGGCCTTGAAGTACTTGGTGAACAATCCCATTTTTCAAGGGTGCATATGTTGGTTCATCTTGTTGTTTCGTGAATTTTTATTTACAGTTGTTGTAAAACAAGGAAAAAGTAGCTCTTGACTTGACCATTTATCAAGAATTGATTCGGTGAGTACACATAGAGCATTGAGGATGTTATGTCAAATGTGTAATTGTTTAGGTTGCAACGTACACCCTATGACCTAGAGGATATTTCCTTATTTCTCATAATGAGTGTGGTCTGGAAGGAATGAAAACTTTGGAAAGGAAATAGGTAGCGATACACATTGTACTCTACATACTAATTACTGGGTATGTGTACAAGTTAAGATGTGATGAGGTTTTGTGTTGATGCATGTTAGAACATGCACACATTCAAATCATGGAAGAAACACATGGAGGGATTGCAGGAGGGAACTATGCAAGGAATGCCACAATGCAGAAAATTCTACTCACAGGGCTTTAGTGGGAAATTATCTACTAGGATTGTATTGAATTTTTCAAGGCTAGTGAACATTTCCAACACCTTCACAGAGAAAGAAAAATAAATAAGATTCCCCTGAGACCTATAGCCAAACCAAAACCATTTGAAAAATGGTCCATTGAATTTGTAGGACCTATTTCACATCTTGCACAAAAGACGAGATCACTCTATATCATCACTTGCATGGATTACTTAACAAGATCAACAGAGACAAAGTGTTTCTACAGGGACTATATAACAATGAAAAACTACTAGATTCTTATGAGAGAACATAATAAGCAGGTATGGATTCCCTTTAAGCTTGACCAGTGATAGAGGTACACATTTTCTAAATGGAATAGTCATGATTTTGTTGGAAGAGTTCATGGTGGCCCATCATAAGACTACCCCATATCACCCACAAGCTAATGGAACTGTTGAGGTGTTTATCAAAATTTTGAGTCACAATTTGACATAAATTTGCAATGTTGGAAGACAAGATTGGTATGAAAAGGTATCATCCATTCTATGGGAATACGGAAAACCTATAAGATATTGAACAAGTCCACACTGTTTCAATTGGTGTTTGGTGCAAAGGTTGTTTTACCAGTATAATTTATGCTACCATCATTGCATACTACATATGCAAGAGGGTTATATGATGAACGGGAAATTCAAGAGTGCATGGAAAATTTGATGTGGTTGGATGAAAGGATATCACTTGCTAGATGGATTTAGAGGACTTAAAAGGCACAGTAAAAATCAAGGCATGATCGTCATATTAAGAAAAAACAATTCAAGGTTGGGAAGATGGTCTTTCTATATGACTCCAAATTTATACACATGCCAGGAAACTAAAAATCCATTTGTTATGATCATACATCATCTCGTAAATCCTTGATTCAGTGCATGCCAATTACAAGAACTGAATGTCACAAGGTTACAGGACATTTCATTGGGATTAGGCTAAAGCCCTACTATAAATAAGTCTTCCTTGTGTTTGTAAATAAGGCAATATTTCCATTTAGCATAGGATTTCCTTTTATGCATTTCCTTTCCTTGTGTTTCCCTTTCTCATTTCTTGTTCCTTTTTTTTGCTATTGTTTTATGTGCCTTATGCACTAGTAACAACTTATTACTTTCAAAAAGGTTTTGTATGCCCAGAGGGTCACACATATGTTTTAGTGTGGGGTGGAGTAGAGAAAAGTGAAATAGAAGTTGGTCATGAAAGTTGTGTTTTAATGGCTCGGGTTGAAGGATAAAAAGTGCATAAGGTAGGAGAGTGTGTGTAAAAAAGTTGGAAAATAAATGTTGGTTTCAATAAGACTTTAACAAAGACCATGTACAAAGGATGAGAAGTGTAGGAACAACATGAGGTAGGTGAGGGAAAAACTCAAGTTAAGGATAGAAGAAGTGCCTTTGATGCTGCAAATGCATGCGTAAGAGTCTTCTGTCGGTAAGGATTTTTCACGCCATAAGTTTGTAGAGATTTTTTTCCATAGGATTGGGTGTGTAGGGTAAGAGAACTTAAGATTGGCTTTAGGGGACAAATCCACATTTAATGTTAAGTACATTGGTAGGTGGTATAAAATTTATCGCAGGAGATGAGAAAAAACTATAAGTAAAGGGTCGGGCACATCATTTTTTACCTTGAATTTTTGATAAAGAAGAGCTCTTGCAAACTAGGGCTTTCACGAAGAAATATTTGTGCGAAGGAGGAATTACAAAAATCTAAGTGCGTAACTAGTGTGATTTGTAAAATAGAGTGGAAGGAGTACACGGGATTAGGCAAGAAGGTTTCACCTAGAGTAAATCATCTTATGGAAGGATTTTCGGAGTTAGGGTTCTGCAACTAAGGCATGGGAATAGAAGTATTTTTCATGGAGTTGAGCCATAGATTTGAGCAGAGCAAGGAAGAGGAGTAATGATGAATTCATTTTCAAACCTGAATAGAAAATGGCACCAAAGAATGCATCTATCTTACCAAAGAAGGGAAAGGGAAATGGAAAAAAAGTGCCACCACGAGTTTCAATGAGGAGTGGTATACAGAGATGCAGTACCCAGATGGGGTGTTACTTGGGAAGGAATGGGTATCCCACATGAGGAATATGACCATGAATGACTATAACGACCGCAAAAATATCACGAGAGAAGGATATGAGATTATAACTAGTTTGTCCAATGGATAAGAAGACACCAGAAGGGATGCCAATCAACAATGATGAGGTGAAGGTAAAATTGGAGAAGGTTGGGTTACTACAACTATATGAGTTTCCCTATTTTGGAAAGCTCGAGAAGCTATACCAATGGTTGATGTCGCACGTGCACGTGGACCACTTGTACCTTACGAGCCACATAATGTGCATAAATCCCCATCTTATCTCTAATTTTACTGTCCTCATCTATAAAGTGGAGCCACTAGATCATGACCTGGAGGATAAGGAAGCCATTAAGGAGATAGTCAAATATTATTACTATAATAAGGGGTATTGTTACTTTGATATCTAAGATATCTCCAACCGAGTGATGAGGATGGCCACGCGCTTGGTATCCAAGCTGAATGGGTAAGAGATGTGGACATAAAAAAACAAGGCTTGGTTAAACATGTTCCTGATAATTTTAGAAGGAACCATCTATAACCTATCCACCTTCATTGTAGAAGAAATCATCAATGTCATGCATGAAGGCGAGAAGATTATGTTTGAGAATATTCTCCTCACCTTCATCTTCTCCAAGATTGGAGTACCCAATGGGCTAGAGAATTTTGTATGGGAATATCCATATGAAGACCCTTCCCCATGAAGGGGTTTGAAAACTACACTTGTGACACCATGATGACCGCCCAAGGGGTGTGCCCGAGGAAATGGTACAAAAGAATGTAAGATGTGTTCGGGGATGAATATAGGATACCTAGACATTTTTAGTGCTTCTACAGGGAGAGGTTGAGTTTTTGTGTACCAACATTTCTCAATTGATAGATGAGACCAAGAGTCCATGGTGTAAAATACCTTTCTTTTTCATCACATAATAGTTTCAAGAAGGGTTCAATCAATTTGGGGAGGAAAAACAAGTAAGGTTCTACCTCACCAAGGTAGAAAAGGACCACCACGAGATGTGTAGAAAACTTGTACACCCAAAGAAGTACACTTATGTGGAGAAGTATGTCTCACATGACGTGCACATGAAAAAACCAAGTGATGATTCCAATTCGTGGAAGGACTACAAAAAGAGTATACTCGCGTTATGCCCAAGTATGAGAAGTGCACTTACTTGGAGAATAATTTATCCATCATAGAGGATCCCACTAATATAAATAAGGCCATGCTAAGAAAGAGGGAGAGAGAGTAAGCACTAGAGAAGAAAGCACCAAGTTTGTAGACAACAAAATTATTGGGCATGCTAGAGTCAGTGCTAAGCCATGCACATACACTGGTAGGAAGAAGTCTCCCATTAAGGAGAAGGAAAAGAAACCTAAGGAAGAGGTGCCAGAGAAAGAGAAATTTCTAAGGAAGGAGTCACTTGCTAGAGAAGAGGAGAAAGAAGAGTCTCTTATCTTTGGAATAACTAGTTAGGAAGAGAGGAAGATAGCAGAGAAGGTAGAATCAAGAAAAAAAAAAGAGCTTGGAGGCCTACGAGAGGTGAAAGAGACAATGATAAGCATGAATATGTTCACGGTCATCCCGATTACGATGTACACGACTTAAAGGAAGAAGATGCTCAAGGAAAATGGGAGAGGGAGGAGGTAAATAACAAAGATCAAAGGACCCCAAGCCTCACCAAGGAACAAATAGAGGAGGCCGCGGAGAGGGAAGTAACAAGAATAATCAAGGATTTGGTAGAGAAGGAGGTGGAGTGCAACATTGACGAGGTGCTTGAGGAGGTAGATCAAGAAAGCATAGAGGAGGAATATGGGAGCATGTACGGAGATCCCAACTTAACAGTGAGCTTTCCAAAGGTAGTTCACATAGGAGGGAAGAGTGTGATAGTGGCGTAAGGGAAGGGGATGAGTTATATCCATAATCAAAATAAGGTGTTATGCATTTTCTTCAAGAGAACCATGCCGGACCAACTCCTTGTAATGTCTTCATTCAAGAATAATATGCATACCCGTAAATCGGAGAAGATTATATCTTGGGTGTTTGAGTCCCATGTCGATGAGCCTGAGTTCAAAGTAACCAAGGGGTGTTGATGAAAATGTAAGAAACAAAAGGAATAAACCCATTGGTGAATGCTCATTATCAGATGAGTAAGTCTGCAATGTATTAAAAAAGGTTTCTCTTGAGGTTGAGGTAAGACTTTTTGGGAGGAATGACAAAGTAAGATTCCTTGAGGGAGAATTGGAGAAGAAAAATGACTAGCTCATTGAAAAAAGAAAGGATCTAAATCAGGAAGAGCTAATAAGCACATAGCTAAGGTGTGAACCGAGGGAGGAAAAATCAAATGTGTGTGAGGTATATAAAAATATAGAGCTTATTACGAGATGTTATTGTCTTGAATCACCTAGACCTGACCCCACCATAACAAAATTATGAGTAAACCTTGTATTTCTTAGAAAGAAGATAGATAGAAGATTAGGGAGACAGTCGATCATTATTCCGAACTAATTTCCATTGTACATATCACCGTGTGTGTGCGGTTGAGGCTATATATGATAACTACACTGATAGGGATAGAGTTACATGTATCCTAGTTTATACACTTGAGGAAGATATGAAAGAGTTCTAGGAAAAGAAAAAAGGAATCATGGAAGAGTGAGATAAGATCCTAGTTAAGGTTGAAAATAAAATGGAAGCAATCAAAACCTTGTGAGGTTTGGGAAAAAATCAGCTCAAGGAATTGTACCTCTAGGTCACATGTAGAATGGATGCGCTTGACGACCTTACCAATAAGATGGAAGGAATTATTGATACGATGAATGCTAAGGGTGATGATTTAGGTTTTGAGGAAGTGAGTGATTTTATGGGAGACCTACTACTATAGGCATAAGGTGAATTTGATTCTTGGGATAAGATTGAGATGATAATGAAGAAGGAGTTCCTGCTCCTTTTACAAAGTGAGTATAATGGAATATTTTATTCTTCATTCTTCCATTCTCCATTATTTCATTCCTCAAATTCTTCATTCCTTCATTCTTTATTCAGACTATCCAAGTCCCACCATTCTTTAGTTTTTGAAGAAAAGATGTTTCCAAAGATGAAGAACAAGCTTAGTATGTGGTGATGTTGGGCCTCGAATATTTTTCTAAGTTCTAAAGAGTGCATGGGTGTGTGGAGCCAGTGAAGAGAAAGGACGCATGGGGTAAAAGCACGTAGGAAAGGGTTTAAGAAGGTTTTAGTAGAAACCATGGTGTGCACATAAGGTAGACTAAAGGATATCGGGACTTAACCATATTCATCTTTCTAAGAAGTTCTTGAGGAAAACCCGACCCGACTAGGCATGCAGAGTGAACAAGGTGCCATCCTAGAGGCTTGGTGGTTAAGGAAATAATATTCCACACATAGAAGGTTCCCAAGACATCATTTTAGAAAGTAGAGAGCTCGGATCAGAATAAGCATGCTCCATTGGAGGACCACATGGACGCTTGGCCAGCGATCTCGCTTCGAAGGAAGGCATGTCGATGGGTACTAAGCTATATATAAAGATGATATGGGGAAAAGAAGACAAAGGTGAATGGGTATAGAGAGATGATAGAGAGGTGCGGGTTAGACCAAGACAGAGAGCATGAGAGAAGTGAAGCTCTATAATATACTAGGAGGTTCTAGGATCTATGGTTCTCATTATGAGTCATAGGAATGTTATCATGCTAAGGGGATGGGTCTGCAAAATTTATGTAATAAGGAAAGCTCTGATACATGAGTTAGATCTTTATCTTAGTATATTTGGTTTGTTATGACCCTTTTAGATGTAATGTGGTTACTAAAACTATGATCAATATGAATATGTGGTTATATTCTAATTATGTTGTTCATGGGTGTTAACCTAGTATCTTTTCTTTATGTTATGAATCATATCTTCTCTTTGTATGATGTTTCTCTTGTTTTTTGAATGGCTATATTGGTATAATAACTTGTCCTATGATTTCAGAATGAATGCATGATCATTTACTTTTCTGCATCTAATATTTTATCAATGGCATCATCTTCTCACAATGCTCACATAAATGAGGGCTTGATGCTGTGCATACATCAGGTGAGTTCCCAACACCTACTCTTGGGTGATAGGGCAAAGTGCACATGGGATTAAAGTATTGTCTTAAGGGAACATAAAAATGACTACACAAGTAGAGAAACCCTATTTATGGGGACAAAAATATCTTTAGTGTTGGGTAATGTTGGGCAAGATAAATTTCCTAAGTATTGACATGTCATGTAAAATGTGGCACATAAAAAAACACGTATGTCATTTAAAGATGGGTGTGAAGATAAAAATAAGTTTGGGACTTATCTGTTTTTGCATGTCACATGCTAAAATAGGATGGAGTGTGAAGCATGGAATAGATGAAATAATTAAGACTTCATGACAAAGGAAAAGCTATCTTGGGAGAAAGTGGAAGATCAAGAGATATGTAGAGTTCAAACTAATAATGGGATTAGATCATGGTTTATTTATAGATATAATCTATTATTACGGAATATTGCATGTCTCGTAGTTATCTTTGTATGCATGCATGAATATTTTGAGGATGTAACCTATTTTGAGAAGTGCATGGGCTTTGAAGGAAATTCCCACAATATATATATGTATTATTTATATATTTTTGAATTACGTGTCTTGGTAACATTGTATGTATTAAATATATTTTTCTGCAATGATTTTATGTGTATGGCTTTATGATAGTTTGGTAATGTATCGAATTCTAGTTTGTGATGAGTTAATAGAATGGATCTTTGTGGATGGATATTGGTTATTAATATCTCTATTCATGGTTATTATATGGTAAATATGATTTTAATGGTGAGCTGATCTAATATGATTTCTTATTATGTGTGTTTCCAAATTGGGCTCACAGATTTTAGTGTTATGATAAATATTCACATTGATATGGTTATTATGAACATGCATGCTAACACCTTTTCAAGACATTAATAAAGAGACAACTGGTAGCTTCATGTGCTTTAGGTGAGTGTTCATATCTATCTTAATGAAGTTCCAGCATGCTAGGCATTTGGGTATAAAACTAAAGACTACATGCCACGTAGAACTTGTCTTGTTGATTTCTAATTTGACGGTGAAATGAATGTCTCACGTCAGAAATTTTTAAAAGTAACTCACAAATTCTTTTAAACTTAGTCTCATGTGGGTTTTCAAATGCCAACGGCCAATGCTTTTGGGAAGTATATTTTGAAGTCTATATGAACATATTCTTCCCTTTAAAATGGATAAGCTCATTTTAACCGAGCTTTTGCAACTTTATACTTCACGATCGAACTACATTATTTTTGGGCCTTTAGAGATTTTGGTTTTGGAGCATATTGGATCATTTTATGTTGATTTGCAGGTTATTTGTCTTTGTAAATAGATCATAATCTTCGAAAGTCAATATCTCTTTATAATTTGATAAATCAATCCATTAAACAATTTTTTTCAACATTTTTGCTAAATGTGAAGCTCTATATGGTGAAGTCATGAAGCTTCTCACAAATTGACACTTTTCCTTGACTCAGAATGAACTTTGAAGCATGGGGAGCAATATAAAGCACATAGAGTAGTTAGATTAACTGAAATTTTATGAAAAATGCCAATTTAATTTAAGGGCTCAGAATGGGCACCAACAACGGCTCCTACTCGGGGATGGACAACCCTGTGGGTGCCACAAGCACAAAGAACATACTAGATGCCTAATCCATTGGGTAAGGAATCAAGGTGACAAAATAAATAGGGATAAATGAAATACATAGATTATATTCAAACCAGAATGTTTCCATGTCTCGAAACTTGGTAACTATAGAATAGAGTACAGAAAATGGAAACAACAACACAAACAAAGGTAAAATACAAAAATAACACAAGCGTACACTATACAATGATTATACGATACATTTTCTTAGTTCAAGAAACATTTGAGGTGCCTTCCATTGACAGGAAAATCCAGCAAATTTCCTTTTAAGTCCTTCAGAAAGAAAGTATGTTCCCAAATTATGATATCAATATAAAATGGTCTCATCCAAAGGGAATCAAACTTTCCATGTTTTCATTTATGTTTTTATCTACTATCCCATAAAAACTAAGTCTCAAACACTAGAAACTCTTGGAGTGATCTTTTTGTTGAATATTTTCTAGATTCTTTCTTTGAACCTGATATGTATTTGGTGGGACTCTATTCTTTCTTCATCCAATCCCATAATATTATTTATCCTTTCCGCATATGGACTTACTTCTCCTTCATCTTCAAATTGTTGCATAAAATGATATGCTAAAAGTTATAAGTGCAAATGCAAAAGGCCTAAATTCCATAAACCAACTTAAAAGGAATTTTCCTATACACCTCTTAGTAGTAACTCTATCTTCCCACTATGAGAACTTGAGTTACTCACCCCATTTCTTTGTATTCATCTCTAGTTTTATTTTGAGGATATTTAGAAGGTTTTTATTACTCGATTATACTTAGCCATTTCCTTTTGGATTATAATTTGATACATAATCCAAGTTATACCATACTATTGGCACATTTTTGCAATTAGTTTATCTCTCAAGCTCATTGCATTGTCAAAAATTATCTTGGTAGGCACATGAAATCTACATATTATATTATTGAAAATAAAGTCCATGACTACTTGATGAGTTTCCTTTCTAGTGGGAATGGATTCAACCAATTTGGTAAAGTAATCAGTAGATACTAATATCCAATTATGACCAACACTTTAAGAGGTTGATATTTCACCAATATAGTCCTAGCCCTATTGTTTAAATGGAGCTTTGATTGACACATGTTACAGGGGTAAGGCCCTAAAGAATTTTAGTCTTCCGAAAAATAATTGGCATTTTTCACATCTTCTAACCAACAAGGAATCATCTTTGAACAATTAAGGCCACCATATGAGTAGTGACTCTACCAATAAAATGACTTGCACATACTCCCCCATGAAATTATGTAGTTATTTTGGGGTCCTTTTCTTTAGTAAACATCTACATAAAAATCCTTCTGGATTCTTCCAAGATAATCCATGATCATTCAAGGTATACTTCTGAGAAACTAGATTAAGTCTCATCCTTTGATTCTTATCTAAGTGCACATGACAATTCAAGTTTATCAAGTAATAGAAAATATCCTTATACCAAACTCAATTTCTCACCTTTTATGAGGATGTGGCCCATCTTCTTCAACATTGTGTATCTCTACAATTTGAAAATTGCTCTCTACCATCATCCTTGCTAAGCCTTATCCTTGAACAAACTTTTTGGTTTGAATCTCCATTTTATATTCTTTTAATTTGTTGACCCAACATCATCTTTTACTTCAGCTCTCTATTTCTATCAAATTGTCTTTCAACATTGTGTTGGGAAGATAAGCTATACATTGGAGCTTATAATATAAGGTATAAATATCTTAGTCACTTTCACTAAGGTAAAATATTATTTCTCCATGATGGAATATTTTAGCTTAGCTCTGCGTAAGGATTTGATAAAGAAGGAAATGGGATTTGCATGCCCTTGTTCATCCTTATGTGATAACATAAAAGAAATTATATTTTCAGAGGTAAAAGAAAACATTTGAAAGGATTTCTTATAATAAGGATTGGTTAAGATGGGGGAAGTCTTAAGTTCCTCCTTTATTCCTTTAAATTCTTGAACAACCCCTTCTTCCCATTTAATAATTTGATCCTTCTTCAACATACTTGTGATAGGAATGGTAATCTCAACAAATTTGGAGATGAATCTCCTTACAAATTTTATCTACCTAAAGAAATACTTGAATGCCCTTCTTAGACATAGGAATGAGAACCTTACTAATTACCTATACCATTTTTGGATCTATCATGACTCCTTGTGAAACTATGTGCCCCATAAATTTTTCCCTTTGAACTCATAAGTGACATTTCTTTGGATTTATTGAAATTGGATACTCTTTACATCTGAGCAACATATTTTCAAGGTGCCCCAAATGGTAACCCCTTTTCTTTGAGAAAAATCTATATCATCTTGGTATATTGCTAGGAAATCATTGATAATACAAGAGAAAGCGACATCCATAGTTTTCTGAAAAGTTTATCATGCGTTCATCAGTCCGAAAGGCATCCTAGAATAGATGTATGTTCTCCATGGGGTAGTAAAAGCATTCTTGAATTATTCGATTGCTTCACCACCACTTGGTTATATCCAGAGAAACCATCCAATGTAGATAGCAACTCTGATCCTGTTACCTTTTGTAACATATTGTCCATATTAGGCAATGGGTAATTATATTTAATTGATGCTTTGTTTAGATTTCTAAAATCCACACAAATCCTTATATCCCCATTATTCTTTCGATCGTGGCACTAAGTTATCTACCGATGAAGAGTATCTAACAGGATGAATTATCCCACCATCTTTTAGTATAATCATCTCCTATTGAATTTTGGTTACAAGGAGGGGATTGATGGGCCTTTATTCTGTCTAAATGGATTAAAGTGAGGATCCAAGGGCATCTCATGCTAAAACAAGCATTATCTATAAGATTTAAATTCTTAATATGACCATGCAAGACAATCATTATATTTATTTAGCAACTTGGTGAAAGCCTTCTTTTCCTCCTTATTTATACTAAACCCACACCAAACCTTTCTTGGGTTTTGATAATTTCCCAATTTGCACTCTTCAACATCTCTATATGCATAAACATGCCTTTTTATAACTCGGTCTGCACTATCAAAGTTTTATTCTAGGATGACAAGTCCTCTAGGAATGATATTAGTCTTTAGCTAGATTATATCTTTTCCAAAGAGAGTCTCCTTTCCTTCACACATTTCCACCATGGGATCAAGATCAATGAGTTAATTATTGAACTCATCTTTGTAAGTTAGAAACCTTTGAATTTGATTATCGTCTCAAAAACTTGCCAATGTTGAATGTTGTCAAGAACTGAAGGTCTGACTAACACTTCTACTTCATAATGGTAGTAAGGAGATACAAATTTAGTGTTATACTAGAATACCATAACAACTAGCTTTTCATATACTTTATTCAGAGCTATCTCATGATAAATAATCTTAACATAATAAATTTTTTTGATGAAATTCCATACTACATGCATATATTATTTCAATCTCTTGTTCTTAGTGACATACACCTATATTACTTGTTTTATAATCAGTTTTGAATATCATTTAACAATGATATCCTTTACCCCATGCTTTCATGTAATTTTTAATCCAAGGAGTGATGCCTCATATTGAACAATGTCATTATTACATTTAAACTTCAGTTTAAAAGAGAAGTTAGAATAAACCTGATTTGGAGACATTAGAACCACTCCAACTCCATTTCTAATGTTGGAACATGCTCCATCAAACATCATAGTACAAGGGGCATTGTTATCTTATAGTTGTGCATTAGAGTCCATATAATGATCTTCAAAATTTGCATTTCCTATTATTTTTCCCAAATCAGTATCAACAAATAATACCTCATAAGAGCCATTCATTGGATCCTTAATAAGATGGAGAATTTTATTTTATCCATGCAATTTGACTACCTTCCCCTCTAATTGTATAGAGGAATATGACATATCCATCTGAAAATTGCCTCCTATTGTAGATACCAAATTTGGGTCACACTCCCCTTGGTCCCCTTCAATAAATTAACATAATATATTTAATAAATCATGAGCCCTTCATCCCATATTAATACTCATCATCACATTATTAATTAATTTAATTATATTAATTAAGTTATATTCATCCTCACATCTCTAACTCATCATTACACCTCACCTTGGACCCACTCGAGGGAATTTAACTCATAATGATTGAGTCATCACTCTCGGCACTGATTCATCACTCTCAGTGTTGAGTCACCACTTGACCTAATTAAGTAAGAATTATTCCTAAACCTAATTAGACTTCTTATGACCTTCCTACATTTTTTTGATGATAAATATACTTTCCTAAGTGGAGTCGATGAGAAATCATGTAGAATATTGGAAGATCTACCTATTTTTGGTAAACCGAGACTTTCTCACCTTAATCGACATTAGTTATTCATTGACCGATTCTAGTCACCTAACCGTCATCAGTTACTTTATATAAAATTTTGTAACCTATTACCCGGGTTGGTAATTTTTAATTTTGGGAGAACTATTGCATTCAAGCATGAATCCAAAGCCTCTCAGCATCCAAACGACACAAAATACTCAACCACAGGCCCAAGAAAGCATATGGCTCTCATCCCAAGGTATTAGAATATTCACGGGGACACTCTGGGAGTATTATCATGGTACTGAACACAAAGGTTCTTCACAGATCAACTACAATCCTCCTCCACATATCAGATCTGAAAATTCATGTAAGTATACATGATTTTAATCATTTGTTTCTTGCTTAAATTTTAGATCCATTACCTCCTTCATTATACTTTACTTCTCCCTATATTCCTTTATCTCCACCTTCCCACCAATCCATCAACCCAACTACCTATGAAATTTTGGATCTCCGTACTTGCCCCTATGTATTCCCGAGTCTTCTTGGTAATATTACAAAATTGACAACTCTCCTTCATTCTTTGTGAAATAAAAAGAACTTCAAAAATATTTTTATTAAATTACTACCAAATTTCCCCTACCGACGTCAATCTCCTTAACCATTGTTGGTCTCATCTCACTACCAACATCATTCACTAGACTAATATCGTCCTTTGTATCTTTTTCTTAACCTCCACCAAACAACCCATAACTCAACCAAACTCCACCCATACCTTACTGGACACTCTTGTGACCTCACCTAATACCTATGTGACCTTCCCTAGTAAGAAACATACATTTCCTAATGCTAGATTAGTTGGTCTTTCAATATTATGCCTAGTCTAGTGTGTTAATAATGTTTTGAGATACCTAAATCAAAATGTTAGAAATAGTACCTTTATTTCTAGCAATTAATTTCATTAATTTATTAAAAACTATGGATTGAAAACCATCTAGGAAGTTTCACACTTCTCAAAACTAGCAATCGCTAGGAAGTCTAGTGTCATTTGCTATTTAATATCAGTTGTGGTCTTGTTTCGTTTCTTATATAGGTTTTTCCTCCTAGCCAAAGGGAATATCTCACATTTAGTCCGATACAATTCTACAATGTGTGCATACCATCTACTTAATCATAGGTATTCCTCCTTGACCATTACATTATTTGGTTTATTGCATACTTTGAGGTGAAACATTTTGGCACGCCTAGTGGGATCCATCAGGGGTTCTTTTGCATTGTTCATTCCTAGGTGAATCATTGTGTGTCTATTTCCTTTTGAAAGAGTTCAAATTAAATTTTCTCCTTGGAACATTCCTTTTCTTCTACTGGTCTCAGTGACACTTGTATTTTGGACTAAAAAGAATGCTTCTTTCTATTTTGTATTACATTAGTGAAATCCATACTCTTGCATCTTCATCATTTCTCTCATTGAATTTCATTGTTGATTTGGGTCAAAAATATTTGCATATCATTTCTGTGTGTTACATCTGTAGCTCATTTAAAAATTATGTGTAACCTATATGTTGGAAGTCATTACCACTGATGGTTTATGAATTGAATGGTAGTTCACACTTTGCACCCTTCTTTCTCTACACCAAACCACTGAAAATAAATTTCTCATTTTCTTAAACAACATCTTTGTTGGAAGAAGTTTTCAATGATCACACAATCGAGGATTGACAGTGGGCTCCAAATTGGTTTCTTTGTCTAGTTATCATCTCAAAGAAGGATCCTTCATGCCAAAACATACCTGAAACTATCCATAGTTGTCAGCTTTTGTAGGGCACCTTTATCAAACCAAAACTGTACTATATTAAGAAGTTAGTCCAAAATGGCATAAGCCAGAACATAAAATCTACCACATAGGATTTCATGTTTGTAAGATTTCTTCTTGATCTATGTTTTGAGGTGTGAATTCATTTTCTCCATTATTATTTTCCTTCACACTCCATAATCATAGTTTGTGTATTTTGACTTTTTCTGATTGTGTTAGGGTAATTCATTTCCATACTCAAGTTTTGGGTTGGTATTTTACTTGATCTAAATCACCAAATTCATTTTTTTCCATATTTTCACAAATTTCAAAGTCACCAGTGTCGGTCTAGCTATTGCCATCGATTCCCTCATTTGACCATTATCGCCATCGATTGTCGATTTCTGTTGTTTTGGTAATTTTAACCAAAGTAGCATTCACCACATTGTTGTTCTTTCTAGGATTTCATCAATTACCTCACAATATATCTGTGTCTATGAAATCACTGTCAAAGTCCAGATCTACTCCATTTTCATCATTTGTTGCACAATTTTCAATTCCTTTTATTTTCCACTATGATCGATATCATTCCTCTCGACCGACATTAGTTACTCAACCTCTCGTCGGTCTCTACATTTTAATTTTTCAAGTAAAACAATGATAAATTTTCACCTTTTGGAACCATTTTCTCCATTCAATTTTTACTCATGTACCATTTACGGAGCTCAAATGACTAGGTCTACTATTTTTCACTTGGTTTTGACTCATATCCAAGCCAGTGCCCTTGTGTTCCACACTAGCCTTCAACCACTCTCACCTAGCCCATCTTTGTCTTCCATTCTATCACATATGGATCCTAATCAACATATTACCATAAGTATTGGTGATAACGAGCTCACAAGAATCTTTGATCAAAAGCTTGCTACTTTACAATATTATTTAGCCCATTCATACACTTGAGATTCATAAGGAAAGCTTGTACACGACATGTCTATGTCCATTCCTCCCACCCTCACACCCACTTCTCCATCAACTACTACTAGCTTGGTCTTACCCTCTCCACCTTTACCACCTATGGTGTCCCATATGGACCGTACATCATCAATATCTATTGCACCTATGGTATATCTCGCACCTTTGACATAAGTTTCTCCTATGATGTCAACCATGTCTTTATCAACCACCTTGATTATAGGTCTATCTACACCCACCACCTCTCATATACCTATTGCATTTCAGCCACCCATGGTGTCGAAAACCCATAGTCCCTTCCAAAACATTTTCCTCTCTATCCAGCAAGAGTATCTTCCTTCAATTACTATGAGATTTTTACACGCACTCCACCTACCTATGCTTATTACCAAGTAGCCCCCTATTTCATTTATCGCTTATTCGAATACTTACCAACTACATCTATTCCATCCTACATACCTTCCTCATAATTTTTATACTTGACACCACCACATATTGGGATGAATCAAACATCATACCCACTTCATCTACCCCATTATAATACAAGGGGTTCCCAATCATCACAATGACCAATGATCTTATCAAAATTATGATGGATAATATGAAGACATTGAAATCATTTGTCTTTGGCTCATGTAACTCTCGACATATGACGGGATTTGTAATGAGCCTATTCACCCATCCATTTATATTTTTCCATACACTACACATTAAGAAATGCCTAAATTCAACTTATTTAACAATAAAGAATATTTACAATAGCACTTTAGTCTTTTAAATATGGGTGTTATTTGATCACTCATGACGACACTTTGCTCTTGTGATAACTCCCAATGTCCTTGATAGGACCTATTTTGGATTAGTATAGTGCTCTACCTAGGCACTTCATTTTCTCATTCAACCAAATATCTCAAGCTTTCCTAGACCACTTCTCTATCAACATTGTTAAGAAGGTCACCATGAATGAATTGTACGCAACATGACAATACGAAGAAAAATCTATCACATATTTTGTCACTCATTGGTGGAGCGATCAACTAGCTCATGTTGTGATTGCCTCAAACTTTGAGTTAATAGAGTTGTTCACTAGGGATTATGTTAGACACATCTCACCAAATATCCAAGTTCAAAAGATGTGCATGTTTGACTAGGTGTTCACCATGGTCCAAAAATTTAAATTCCTTCTATTAAAGAGAAGAAGAAACAATTACGTAACAAGAACGCTATGTTTAAATAAAATGATTCCTCTTCTTCTTCAAAACTACAAAATATTACTCTAAAACAAATGGATCTCGCTAATGCAGTAGTTTTGAAATATAGCCCATATCACTCATCCAATCAATCAAAATCTCCTTCAAATATTTCTCATGTTAAGGATTTTGAGTTCAAGAGGGAGCTACAAAAATACTCTCCCATAGGAGAACCCTACTCTTCAGTTTTAGAAAAATTCTAAAAGTTGGAGAAGTTACTTTTCCACCCATTAAACCACATACTAGTTTTTGACCTCTCTCATCTTATGCCTACATGGTACAAAGAAAATGATTACTACAACTGTCATCTTGTTAAATTTCATAGTGATGGTAATTGTATAACTTTCAAAATTATCATCCAATAAATGTTAGATAATGGAGATCTTGTCTTGGATAACCCTAACACCGGCTAATCATAACCTTCACATCTTCAAGAACTCATTCACAAATCGCAACCCGTAATCTAACCAAACTGGTGAAAACCTTAACTGTGGTGACAATAATGTTTGTGAGGTTCATGTTGTTTTCGACATCATACCAA
Organism: Taxus wallichiana var. yunnanensis; assembly: GCA_018340775.1. Taxonomy (NCBI): domain Eukaryota; kingdom Viridiplantae; phylum Streptophyta; class Pinopsida; order Cupressales; family Taxaceae; genus Taxus; species Taxus wallichiana. The sequence goes on along the minus strand of CM031236.1, from coordinate 268,474,904 downwards.
CTATTCCTTCCCAATTTCCTCCTACTCTATCTAGCGAGGAAATTATTACACGATCTCCTTCATCCACATAGGGACCTGTTTCTTCTATTCCTTTACCAACAGAGGAGTCTCCCTTATCTCTCCCTTCACCCATGGAGGATTCCACCATATCTAATTCAAGATGTCAACCTAGTAGGAAACATTGAAACTAACCCACATGACCTTTGTTATAAGCAGTTTTTTGACTACCTTTCCCTTTCAATTCTTCCTCCAAATCTTACTCGCAATGGACAACAAGCCTTTCTAAAAAGTGTCTCTCGCTATGTCATCATGGGTGGTCTTCTCTATAAACACAATTTTTACACTATCCTCTTACAATGCCTTACAAGTTCTAAAATTACATAAACCATCAAGGAAGTTCACGATAAGATTTTTGGGGGTCACTTCAATGGTTTAGCTATCACTAAGCACATCTTACGTCCGAGCTATAGCTGGCCAACCCTAAACCATGATTGTTTTGACTATGTCAAGCATTTTGTGAAGTGTCAACAACACTCTAATCTTCATAACACCCATATTCATGCTTTACAGGTCACATGAGACCTTTGTCATTTCTCTTAATGGGGTTTGGATCTTGTCAAAGAGATCAACCCTCATTCTTCCCAATGTCATCAATGGATTATTACCACTACCAAATATTATACTAAATGGGTGGAAGTTGTACCTCTTATTTCTAAATTTTTTGAGAAAATATGTGAATTCATCAATCATCATATCATTTGTCACTTTGGTGTTCCTCACTGCCTCATCACTGATAACTGAAAAAAATTCAAAAACAAAACCCTAGAGAAAATCTATGATGCCTTTGACATTAAACTTAATTTTTCTTCACCTTATTATCCTAAAACAAATGGCCAAGCCAAATCAACCAACCAAACCTTAAACAAAATTATTATGAAAGTTCTTGACAATATTAGGAGGGATTATAAAATACACATTCCTTTTTCCTTATGGGCTTATCACACTAGTATTTTTACCTCAACTATTTCCACACATTTTTCTTTGGTGTACGGTATAGAAGTTGTCTTATCACTTGAAGTCCAAATTCCATTGCTTTGTATCTCACTCAAAGATATGCTCAACAATGATGATTTTTGCCAAGACCATTTGACACAACTAGAGTTATTAGATGAACATCATCTAAATGCTCTCAATCACCTCCAAATATACCAAATATTTATCAAATGTGCCTATGATAAACGTGTCCAAAAATGAACCTTCCATCTCAGTGACCTCGTCCTGAAGGAAAATCAACATGTAACAAAAGTGGAGAAAAATAAACACGGTAATTTTTCTCCTAATTTTCTTGGACCCTTTATCATTACTTATGCCTATGGATTGGGTACTTATCATTTATCTTCACTCAAAGGTAAACCTAAACCTAAGCCCCTCAATGCCTTGCATCTTTGACCATTCTATTATTGAATAAAGTACTATATCACGTATTGTATTTTAAATGCACGTTCCTTGAGAAACATTCACCTTCAACTTACCTATTTTAAGGATCAATGACTAAATATGAATCATGTGATTACTGTCACCTTTTAGCCTTATCTTCAATATGAGTGCCATAGCTCTACTTATGGAATAATTCTCATGGATAATTTTCATCCTTTTTAAAGATGGAATCCCATGGTCGATTCGTCATTTAAACCCTCTCTTTCATAGCTAGCCTTTGTGTGTTATGGTTTTATCATCATACAAGAATCCTATACTTCTCTTATGTCTTGTCCATGACCTAAAAGTCCACAAATAATTCAAAAGTATTATACAATATTTTTTGAATTCAAACTCCTTGAGTCAAAATTATAGAAAAATATCACTCCCTCAAAAAGTACATCTAATGTTTCTATCTTTGCTGCTATAAATAGATTGCTCCCTTAATGGACAACCGTACAAAGATAGCCATACTATACATAGTCTATAAAAAAGAAGACTATTCCTCCAAAAATAAGATAATAATATTATGAATTTTCCCGCATCTCTCGGCTTCACGAAGATCTCAAGGAGATATTATATTCATCCCACATAGAATTCTTGTATTAATCAGTCTATAAAACAAAAGCAAAAAGAAAAAGATAATTTTTTTTGTCATGGTATCACCTATTTTGATATTGGGTATCTTTCTAAAGAGACATGTTGTCTCACACTAAGTACGCTATAACACCATATTTTACCTCACCTTCTTTGGTTTCTAATATTCTACCTACTTAAGGGATGTGCCACAAATGTGACATTTTGTCATCATGTGATGTTTTTCACCCTTAGAACAGTCAATCATGGAATGCCTTTAGGGTTTTATGTTCATAAGACAATCTTTGGTATAATAGACTCGTAATGGTTCTTATCAATTAGGTAACTCTTTTGTCTCCTCTTACCATTCACCTCTTTTCTTACTTATTGATCCTCCTACACATGACCAGACCTTTGAAACCTACATTTTGGAATTCCTCTTCCACCAAAATCACCCATATCTATTCACCATAGCCAACAACCATGCCTATTCGACCTTAATTCATGCCTAAATAACCTAAACTCGACCATGACTAAAAAATGAGCTAGACTCAATCATGCCTAAAAATCAACCAACCCATTCATCTATCCTCATCCTATTCTTCCCTAACTTACGGAGAACTACATCACCGAGTCCCCCTTTTTTTGGGGCTATGTAGGTAGAAATCCAAGGGCATGGGGCCCTTAGAGGTTAGCTCGATACTCTTTCCCTAACCAATTTTCCCTCTTTCCTTTCGAATTATACCCTAGTTAGTTTCCATTTACAAAAAAACTTGGAAATTAATATATCACAACAAACATGCATTGTTTCATCACATTTACCATTTTACCACCATATCTATATTTATACCTAACTCATTTCACATTTTCCATGATATCAAATACTTGGAAATTTAAACCACAACATGCATATACATCATCATTTATTTCCCATAATACCAATAACATGGAAATTAAATCAAACACAAACATATGACTCCACCAAGCCTATACCTAGATTCCACCATGCCTATACGACTCCATCATGCCTAATTCAACTAGTTTCCATAATACACAATAATAATGAAAATAAAAAAAAAGTACATCATCCATCCATTCAACATCATCAACTATATAATGGGAGTGTCTATTTATCAATACATATATACAATGATATAAATAAATATCGGTATCTAAAAAATCTCATGTATAATCTCTAGTCTTTGTCATGCGAGCCGCTATATATATCGAGAAAACAAATAATGGTAAACTATCACATACAGTGACCAATCACCCCCACCTGATGCCCTCCTCTCTAGTCTCACTTGTCTCCTCCTCCGTACCTCTGTCAAGCTTGGTCTATGAGAACTAGTAATGCCCCCTTGTGCTACCAAAAATGTGAGTCCTATATATAGTCTAATCACTAGCTTCTGCTTTGGGCTCAAGACTCAACATATGATGGCACATCAATCCCTACATTTGCTAGATGGTCCTAATGATAGTGAGCCTCATTTAGGAATCCCTAAAAAATTCCATAGATATAGTTTTGGGTGGTACCATTGACCTAACTTCCCTTGTGAGCTATTCCTAACTAAGAGTATACCCTATCATGGTGCAGGTGCTTGTACTATGGGACCCTATTCTTTGTGCTGTGTTGGTGCATGTGTAACTACCTAGGCCTGTAAAGTGACAATATGCACATGTGTAGTGGCCAAATGGCCTGTAATAAAGCCACATGTGAATGTAGGGGTGGCTACCTCCCGCCATATCCATCTACACCATGTACTATAAGACCCTATCCCCTGTTCTGTGTAGCTAGCTAGGCTTGCGAGGCCACACCTTATGCTGTTAAGTGGCCAATGGCCTTATAATCCATACAATTGTGCCTATAGGGCAGCTACCTTCCCTCCATCCCCATCTCCACCCTATGTAGATGCTTTCCTATGCTACCTAGGCCTATAGGGTCGTCACTGCTTGTTAGGAAGGTGATCACTGTGCCTATGACCTAGTCATCTGTCCCTATAACCCTATAATTTATGCCTATAGGGCGGCCACCTGACCCTATAATGTATCCCAAAGCACTATGAGGATGCCTTGGTCTCGGTGGTGCCACTTGTAGCTGTGCCACCCACCATTACCTGTATCCATCGGTGACGCCCACATCATTAATCCGTCTATTTAAGCACCTACTCCTTCTTCCTGTGGGAACACTCGGACGTGGTGGAGACATGGGTCTCTCCATGTCATCTCTACAATACTATAGGAATGGTGGGGAAACATCCTATCATAGTCTAAACTATCATATGACCCTATCTAAGGGTATCATCTCATACTCCCTGGCACGCCACCCATGTATCTATCTCAATAACAAAAGATCCTCTAATCTCTGCTCATCCATACCTCTATATGATGGATAATCAACATATGGATGTCATACAATATCTTCCATTGATAGGCCCTCTAACATCCACATGTAGTATATAACATCATATGTGGCCTTAGACACTCTCGGCTATTCCCCGGATGGTACCCAACTCCCAAATCATACTCACACCTAAACTAGTCATGGCATGGTAACCCAACTTGATGCCCACACACACAATGTACTCATACGCACAAAGTGTAACAAGAATGTGTAACACATACCAAACCACCTCAACTTACCATGGGCCCTTAGCTCCTATACAACTAGATTTGGAAAAGTTGGTGCCCAAGAAAAGAAGACCCTATCCTCGATCATGTCACCTGTAATACCCCATTAGTAATCACAAAATATCCCACCCTTGGAATCCAAGAGAGAAAAATAACCTATTGTCACAATCATTGGAACCGATAGCTTGGTCTCTTGTGGATATTTCACATACATATCCCCATAACTTAGACTCACACTACGATAAATCAACAGTCCCATCACCTCACCAAATACCACCACTATAAGGTCTATCGGTTCCTCGGATGAAATAGAATACATTGGCTCCCTAACAATAGGAATCCACAAGATATTGTACACATCCTCCAAGGTGATGGTCATCTCGCCAATCAATAGATGAAAGGTATTCGTTGTGGAGTCCCATATGTTTGTGATAGAGACCGTCAAGCTAGGATCTCAACCTATATACCTATAGCTCCTGATCAAACTAAGTCCCACATCCTCTATGTACTCTTACTCCTCGGTTGTAATGATAGGTCCTATTTATAACAATAGCGGTAGTACTCTGTCTCTCATGGTTAGCTGATCTCTCACCTACATCATCTAAAACAACACTATCAAGTCACGACCCTCTCAAATTACCTATTCCTTAAAACCTCAACTGACCTCATACTTAGCCATTTTTAACCAAATAATACCTAAAACCATCACTCATACCTACCCCTCACCTAGTTTCCAATACCTACCCCTTTACCTCATTCACCCAAAAACCCATTGTCTCCATTTTCATGATTACACAATTCCTTAGACCATTTCACCTACATAGCTATCACACACACGTAAAATGGTGCCTTAACCTCTTCTACCTACACTAACCTTCACCATACCCCTTCTTATCTTGTTTAAATTTCCCAAATACCTTTGTATTACCCTATTCAATTTTTTTCAATGACCGACATTGGTCACCTTGATCGATAAATCTTTGGTCACTTTGAATGGTGTCAGTCACCCTTTATATGAATGATGCCCACAAAACCCAATTGATGTCAACCAACCAATGACCAATGTCAGTCACTATTTTAGTGATAAAACAAAAACCTCCATCTCTCATTATCAAAAATTACCCAAAAATAACCTAAACACCTACCCCAACCAACCCAAATCTATTTAAGATACATTTGACCTTCCCACCCCGTTTTTCATTCATTTTAACCAAAATTTGAAAATTAACTTTGTACCAAAACTTAACCCGCAATAAACAAAATGATTTATATAATTTCAACTCAAGCTGAAGGATTCATATACTCTCCTACCTCTACTGGAACCATCTCTATTTTGGCACGTTTGGTCATAGTGTCGGTGGTCCACCCATTCTCTCTCCTGCCTCAATCGTGCAAAAAATAAACTCCTCACCTCACAACTAATCTAATTAATCAAATTGTTCTCGGGAACCACCTATAAAATTACACTCACCTACTACGTGGCTTGATAACTTGACTTAAAAACCTCATACCATCCCTTTCCACTCTTACTCTTCTCCTCTGTCATTTTCTAAAAGTAGAAAGATTCAAATGAATCAAAAAGTGGATTTTTAAATTTTTACTCGCCAATCGACATGACTAACGTCGGTCATGTCATGCCCTAGCATGGTTAAGCTCTAATTGGCATCAGTCACCCACCATATATGTTTGACCCATACTATGCCATTTTTTCCTAACAACATTATTGATCAATAAATTTCACCCTTACCAACACCTATTATACCTTACCCACAAGCCTAACTTGCGGGTACATTTCCTTGATTGCATTTTGGGACCTATTCTTTCCATATGGCTCAGCCTTACATGTGGCCTAACCTACATAACCTAAATTGAAATGATTTTTGTGACATTTGAATTTGTTTACTCATTATTCCTTATGATGTTGTTACCCATGTTGTTTAACCTAATGACTTTACCTTACGATGACGTGATGTTATCCAAACCACACCTTTGGTGCCATGGAATAAAAAGTATTACCCATTCATATACCTAACATTATTGTGCTTCATGACCATATCCTATACGTTAGATACCTGAATCAATTCAACCTTTTTTGGATAAACCTATCGACCTTTGAAAATATAGATTTTGCAAGATCTTCCACCTAGTATCGCATTGCAATCTATGCATGTGTGTATGTTTTATTTCCATTACCCTTATCTACACTCCATCCACCCTTAGTTTTTATTAACTTATTTATCAAACCACTCACTATTGTTACCTCTAGCTTTAACAGTTCCTAGTTTAAGGGGATCACCTTCAATCCTACTTGGGCCAACCCCACTATCACCGATATTTAGGAAACCTATTCTATTTTTATTAGTATCATTTACCAAATATAATCTACGTGATAAAAATGGGAAAATTTAGACACCAAATTTGGGTCACACTCCCTTGGTCCCCTTTAATTAATTAACGTAATATGTTTAACTAATCATGACTCCTTCATCCCATATTAATATTCATCCTCACATTATTAATTAATTTAATTATTTTAATTAAGTTATATTCATCCTCAAATCTCAACCTCATCATTAAACATCACCCTAGACCCATTTTAGGGGCATTTAACTCATAATGACCGACTAATCACTCTCTCGGCCTTTGAGTCATCACTCATAGTGTTGAGTCACCACTTGACCTAACTAACTAAGATTTCTTCTTAAACCTAATTGGACTTCTTCTATGACCTTCCTACCTTTTTTAATGATAACTCCACTTTCTTAAGTGGAATCAATGAGAAAGCATGCAAAATCTAGGAAGATCTACCTATTTTTAGTAAACCTAGACTTTCCCGCCTTAACTAACACCATTTATTCCTCGACCAACATCGGTCACCTAATCATCATCGGTTACTTTATATACAATTTTTCAACTTATTACCGAGGTTGGTAATTTTTATTTTTGGGAGAACTATTGCATTTAAGTGTGAATCTAAATCCTCTTAGCATCTAGATGACACGAAATACTCAACCACAGGCCCAAGAAAGCATTTGTCTCTCATGCTAAGGTATTATAATATTCATGGGGAAACTATGGGAGTGTTTCCATAGCACTAAACATAGAGGTTCTTCACAGACCATCTATCATCCTCCTTCACCTATATATCTACAAATGCAAGTAAGTATACATGATTTTAATCATTTTTTGCTTGCTTAAAATTTAGATCCATTACCTTCTCCATTATAGTTTACCGCTCCCTTTATTCCTTTATCTACACCTTTTCAAAAATCCATTAACCCAACCACCTATGAAATTTTGGATCTCCGTACTTGGACCCTATGTATTCCTAAGTCTTCTTGGTAATATTACAAACCTATCCACTCTCCCTTCATTCTCTATGCAATCACAAAGAAGTTCAAAAATTGATTTTATTAAATTACTACTAAATTTCCCCTACTGATGTCATTCACCTTAACTAACACTTTGGTCTCATCTCTCTATCGACATTGAGAGATGAAGTTATCACTATGATAAGTATTAGAATACAAGGTATTGAGAAGGTGAAAGATAGTGAAACCACAAGTCTTATGAATCATAAGATAGTGGAAAATCTTGGAATTGGTAAAGAAAAGAGCACAAAAATTCTTTTCAACTTAAGTGTAGAAAGTCCCATAATCATGAAGGGTGTGACTAATGTAATATACAACTTGTTCCCTGCATTTCTTGTTGAGATGTGCCAACATGGTTCCTAAAGAATGGTTAGAGGTAGATATGTAGAGATAGAAAGGATCCCTCTAACATGGAGAGGTAAGCACCAATAGAGATAGTAGGTACTTGCTTGAGATGATCAATAAATTTTTGAATTTATCATCCCATATAAAGTTGACATATTTGCGAAGAAGATGATGAAATGGTTGGCAACGGTCATAGAGTTAGGATATTAAAAAAAGAATAGATTAAAGGAGACCTTGAAGACTATGAAGCTGCTTCAAGTTAGAGGGGGGGAATCTTAAGGATAGCCTTGATTTTAATGGGGTCAAATTCAACACTCCTCATAGAAACAATGAATCGAATGATTTTTCCATTAAGCAGCCCAAACACACACTTGGTTGGATTAAGGAGGAAAAAGTGGATAAGGTACTTGAAAAGGATTTTAAAAAATGGAAAGATGGTCATGATGATGCTTAGATTTACCCAAAAGGTCATAAATATAGTATTCTACTATCTTATGGATGATATCATGAAAGATGTAAGTCATGGCCCATTGATAGGTGGCTCAGAATTTTTCAAACCGAAGGGCATGGCACAATAGAAAAATGTCCCCTAAGGAATGATGGAATAGGTATTATGCTGGTCTTCTCATGTGATAAGGATATGGTGATACCCATAGAAACAATCCATAAGAAAAAAATATCATGGCCTACTACAAGGTCTAAAAGTTTGTTGATGTTGCGAAGGGGAAATTATTCTTTAGGGAAATCAAGATTTAGATCTCGAAAGTCAGTCAAGACAGATGCAAAGCTTTCTTGAGGCCTTAAAAATGGGTACAATGTTGGAAAAACATTGGGGATATTTAATGGGGATGATGAAGTTAGTGTAAAGTACGTGTTTCAACTCCTCTTTGACAATGAGGGAAACTCGAGGATGCATGTGGTGAAGCTTCTACTTAGCTGACTTAGCATTGGGAAAGGTGAAAATGTTATGGAAAATGATGGATGGATCGAGGCATGATATATTGGAGTATGAACATGTGAAGGCTTGGATGTGGCAAGAAATAAAGGTGGTGAAGGATTCAAGCTCCTATGGATCAAGGGATTGACCCACTTTGAGAATGTGAGGCTCTTGAGGAGTCCCTATGTTGATGTCGATGGTGGATTCATTGATAAGGGTGGATGTGTCTAGTAGTAAGGAATTATGAAGATAGGAATATTCTTCCCCATGTGAGAAAGTATGGCTTCATCATCAAGTAATTGGAGAATGTCAATGGTAGGTGATTCTTCCTCTATCATTTCGTAAATTGAAGAGGGAGGGACCTAGATTCGTTGTCACACTGGTAAGTGACCTGTCCCATTGTGATGGTGGAGACTAAAAAGAGGTGGTGGAGATGGAAATGGTTTCATCTATATCCTTGACCTCATGACACAAAGAAGATGAAGGGTCAATGTCCATAAGAATCGTAGATGGTGGAAGAGAGTCAAAATATTTTTCTTTGAATCCTAGTTTGAAATTTTCATGGGGTTCGCAAGATTGATCAATGACAAGGTCATGCATACCTTGTTTATAACTCCCCATTTCAAATCCATTCCAGGTGCAATGGTAAAGATAGGTGTAGGAAAATGACTTATTAAAAATACAGTCAATGTAATTGGTGTATAGTTTTGTGTGCGATTGAGAAATAATGTGTGAAGAATGGTGATCAATTCCACCATAGATGCGGTTAGTGCAAAGATGAGTTGAACAAAAAAATTGATATCCTTGACATTAGCTTTATACATGTGAGATTTATTAGGTCTTCCAAGTATTTGGGGGCGTGGGAAGGGCATTAAGTGTGAGAAGGTGATACTCCCCTAGTGAAAGGCGATCCATCACTTTGTCTAAGGAGTTATCATTAGGGAGATTAGATGCAGAGATGGATGAGTTGGTGGATGCTTTAGAAGAGTCCTATTTAGGAATGAGGACATCGTTGGGTCGATAGGTCATGTTACATTCTTTGAGTGGTGGAGTTTCCAAAGGGAGAGTTATAATTTTCCTTCATGTTCATATTTGATGCATCAATGGAGGGTGGAAGGAACACAATGCATGACATGAATCCATAGTTGTCCCAGTAGGACATTGTATTCAAAATTGAGTTCTACACTATAGAAAATTTCATCAAGGAGTTTTTCTTGAATGTGGATGGGAATAATATTTTTCCTAAAGTCAAGGAAATAACATCATGAAATGTGTGAAAGACCATGCGTGATTGGGTGAAAATGGACTTGTTTTCCAAAATAATCCCCTTGCTTATTTTTGACTAACTTTCTTTCATTCCTTCCTTCCTTGTGCCTTAGTTGAATTTTTCCACTTTTTAGGCACTTAAAATTATTTGGAAATGGCTTCATCAGATAGAGAATTTCCTCACCTTTCCAGAAAGGTAAAATTTTCCTTCTAACTCCTTGTATTTTGCAAGTTATGGCTTGACAGAGTTTTTGAGGGAAATTTTCCCTGGGAAGGCCCGTAACCAATAGGAATGTGCCACGTGGCAGCATAATGGTAGGGCAGCAGAGGTAAGTTGGAATTTTTCACCAATGAATGGCGGGGCGCAAAAAGAAAAAATCTTGGCCCGAAGGCCCGCGATGAATGGGAGGATGACACATGTCCATGGGACCAAAGTGGAAGTTGGAAGGGCAGAGAAAATGTTGGCTTTTTACCAAAATAGTAGTGGGCGCAAGGGAAAAAATTGGCCTGTAGGCCCGCCAAGGAGGAAATGAAAATTTTGATTTAAACCCCGCAGACTAATAGGAATGTGCCACATGTCCTATTCTTGGTGGAGGTCGGGGGCGGGGGAATTTGAAATTTTTCCAAAGTGTTACAAATGGCACAAAGGAAAAATTGTTCTGTGGGTCTACAGAAGAAAGAGAATTGATTTAGGCCCGTGCCAAATCAAAGTGTGCCACATGTCCTCAGGTTGGAGCGACACGAAGCGATTTTGGAATTTTTTCCAAAGTTCAAAAAAGTGTAAAATAGCCATTTGAACCCACAGATGAATAAGGAAGTTCCATGTGGTGGTGGAGTGGTGGGGCATGGAGATTTTTGGGGATTTTTTCCCAAATTCAAAAAAGGGGAAAATTTTTAGGTTTCGGCCCGCCACCCAATTTTGCCCTTGTTTTCCCTAAATCTTCAGAGGGGCATATCTTTCGATCTAGAGCTCAGTTTTTCTTGATTTTGGTGTCATTGGAAAGATATTGAAGTCCTCTACATGATGGAATCTTAAATTTTGTTTTTGGTGGATTTTAGTGAGAGAAAAATGAGAAAAATGCCTTTGGCATGGGGAAAAGAGTAGAACCGACATTCAACCACCATTTTTAATGCAATATGGCTTCCATTCTTCTCTAGCATGGTCAAAAATCTTAGGGAATGAACTTTTAAGGGTACCCATGCTATTTTGATGGATTTGGTTGGTGGTTGAATCATTCATTTCAATTTTCTGTGTTTCTCCTTCTTGAACTCGGGTTTTCATTGTTAAAAGCTAGATTTGGCTCATTTGTAAAGGGTTGGACGTTTTTATGTTCTACAGGCTCCCTCCTTCACCATGGAAAGTGAATTTATGGAATATCAAACCTTTTTTAGGACTGTAACATGTTTTTACCTCCTTGCTGTTGTAATGCACTGTATTTAAAAATGGAAATGATAATGCAAGCTTTGTGAATGAATTTTCAATCCTTTCTTGTGTTGTTTTCTCTATTCTGATCCTTCATTACAATTTTAGCAATTTTTACATGATTTGTGTTGAATTTTTATAATCTGTGTCAATCTACAAAAATATATGTTCACCACTCTGTGGTGTATCACGTTGTTAGTTTAGTTTTATCTTCTTTTCTCTCTTCTATCCTGTATCCTTGGAAAAATTAGAGTAGGATTTTGAGTTAAACTTCTACAAATTTCATGCATACATCGATCGAGAGGAGTAGAGGAACCAACCTTTAATGGAGAGTTTTTTTCCCATTTTACAAGTCCCACACTTGGGGAAAAGATTCCATGTTGTGCAATCACACTAAACGAACCAATTCTCACTTACATATCTCAAGGTCATTTAGGGGTTGCGGTGAATTTGCACTATCATTTTTGGCACACTCGGTGGGATCTTAGAGGTCTTCATCTTCACATTACAAAAATTTTATGTGCATTTTTGTAAGTTTCTTGCTTAAAAGAGCCCTGATTTGCACATCTGGCGACTCCAAAGAGATAAAATCAACTAGTTTCAGTAGTCCAAGTCTGAAGATTCATGAGAAGGATCCAAACAAGGTCAAGGGCTAGAGAAGAGGGATTTTTAGATTAGATACAATTATTCCCAAGAAGAAGAGAGAGGGAAGAAGAATTCAAAGGTCTCCATCTCCACCAAACAAAACTCTATCAACTCCTCCACCTGGTAGACCTTTCACCCAATCAACAAGGGTTCTTAGGCCAATCAGAATGGCACAACACAACCCTTATGTCAACTTCACTGGTAGCAGCCCACTTTCTCTCAATGCACAAAACCCAGTTCTAGTTGCAGCATTGAAGAACATCCCATACTTTACTGGGGAAAATCAGACCACTCCTAGTGATCATGTCAAAGACATTGCTAATGTTTGTGCAATCCATGAGATTGTTGAGATGCAAATTATTGTCAAATTTTTGGCATCTTCATTCAAAGGGAAAGCCTTGTAATGGTTCAGGAGCCTTGGGGTAGGCTCTATCCAAAATTGGAACCAGTTGTGCATAGCTCTCCATGAGCAGTTTGGAGAAAAGGGAGATAATTTTTCTCTATTGGAACAATTGACAACTATCAAGAGAGCTCCCAATGAGCAGCTAACAAACTTCAATTTCAGATTTCAAAGGACATGGGATAGAATCCCAGTGGCAGTAAGGCCAACAGCTGAAGGTGCTTTCTTATACTATCTCAAAGCTTTAAATTATGATATTTCTATGTTAATTCAATCCATGGGAGGTGTAAATATACCTGTAGCTTATAGCATTGCCATTAGGGCTGAGAATTGTTTGATCCAAGCTGGTAAATTGGCACCTAGGCCTCCCATGCCCTTATATCCAAACTTGGAAAGCCCAAGCACTAGTCAAGTACCTACTTTAGCTCATATTCCCACTCCTAGAAATCAAAGTTCAAATGAAACTTCTACTTCATCCTCTAGTGCCTCAAATGAACTTCAAGAATTCATGAAACAATTACAAAATTTAGGTTATGAGCTAGTTACACTCAAAAGGCAGCAAGCCCAAAGTTTTAGACCTTCTTATCAGTCTAAAACTCAGCCTAATAGGTAACCATATCAGCCTAATAGGCCACCCAATCTAGCTACAAATCAAAATCAAGTAAGGCCTCCTACCAATAGACCATTTTAGCCCTATAACCCCAATGTTGCATCTACCTCTAAAGCCTTAGTGCTAGTGAAAAATAATATAGCTCAAGAGTATGATTGGTGTTTCCCATGCAATGAACCTCACAGCCAATCTATGTGCTTCAATGGTGCTTTGAACCAAGATTTGATGGTGACAGAAATTGGTGTAGACAGTGAGGTGAGTTAAGAAACAAACCAACAATAAGGAACATCTCAGCAAAATACAACTCCAAATGAGACTACACTTATGAACTAACAGGCTGAAGATTTTTGTGGTATGAATCAAATAATTTCTCATAATGTAGCAGCTAATACATGGTCAAAGAAGAGGAATATTGGTGAAGGGAAGTCATTAGCTCTAGGTGATGCACAACCTTCCATCACTCATAAAGTGTTGGCAAGAAAATGTGGTTCCAACTATATAAGGATAGCCCAAGCCACCTTCTATACCAGCTCAAATGCCAACTATTGCAGCCCATGTACAAGAAAAGAATGTGTAGCCTAAGTGGCAGAAAAGAGAATTTTCATCCCCATTTAACATCATTAAACAAATGAATAAGACCAATGTGAATATATCTATGTTGGAGTCACTATCCATCACAGGCCAAAGGGATCGACTACAATTTGCCATGAAGAATTGGTCAACTTCAAATCAACAAGCTCATATGTAAGAGAAGGTACTCACAAATGCTGTTCATCCTGAAGGGAAGCTTAGAGAACAACAAGGTAAAGTTTTGAAGCCCCCTCCATTCTATGTTTCATTGATCATTGGGGATAAACTAGTACACAATTGTATGATTGATTCTAGGGCAAGTAGTTTTGTGATGCCCAAGAAAATAGCTGATCAGTTGGGCCTCCAATATGAAGTCATATCTAAAGGGGTGGTGTAACTAGATGGGATGGCAATAACAACAGTAGGGGTAATTAAATATTTGAGCCTCACTTTGCATGCATGCCCAAATGTCACTATTTTGTAAGATGTCTCAGTGATAGATTTACCACCACTTTTTGCCCTATGTTTGTCAAGGGATTTTACAGCTAGAATAGGAGGCTATTTATCTTCTGATTGGTCAAACATGTTGTTTCAGACTATATATGGAACTAAGGCCACAATCAGATCCGAACCTATTGCAAACTTTCACATTGAGCCTCATACTCCAAGCCCAATCAATTCCAGTTGTTCAAAGCATTTGATCAAGAGGATTATCCAGGCATAGATGAAGCTGGCACCAAAGTTGGAGGCATCCTAGATTTGACTCTTGATGAATGGGAAAGCAAGGTACATGCTTTTGATCCCTACAAGGTAAGAGAGGAATTTGAACTAGGATTTTATTGCATGCATGAAGAAAATCATCCTGTTCCTACCATCACCAAGCCGGACCATAAAGATGAAAATGAGGTATGGCACTGTTGTTCTTTGATGCATCAAGAAGTAGATAAGGTGCGGGGGATCTATGCTTGTTTCACTTTAAGGCATTAAGTAGTATTCAGATTTTAGATTTTAGTTTACATGTTCTAACAACACTACCGAATATGAAGATTTGATACAATGATTGCATTCAGTAAAGAAAGAGAGGTATAAAAAAACTACAAGTCTTTGGTGATAGTTAGCTGATTGTTAATTAATTTAAAGGACAACATCTTTGACAAAAATGACTTGCTCAAGAGTTATAAGAATAGGTCTGGGACCTCATTGAGGATTTTGAAGGCTTTGGCATCAACTCCATCCCTAGGAAAGAAAACCAAGCTGCTAATAGAATTACAAGTAATTAGATAAGCTTTTGATGTTGTGGATGTATCAAGGAAGATAGAGTACAACCAAACATTCATGTGATTGTAAGGCCATCAGTGCCAGACAATAATATAAGTTGGCAAGTGTTTGAAAGTGACCAAAAAATCATCAATTTCTTGCAAGAAGAAGCTGAGTTCTCAGCAAAAATTAGGAAAAGTTAGAACAACAATATGGTGATCAAGTGGTACAGCTGAGAACCAACAAACTACCAAAAGGAATTGTCACTTTGGAGTCCATCTTTAATCCTAATGATCAATTTAGGAAGGAGAAAGAAAACATCCAAGTCAAGGGAGAAGATCCAGTGGCCATCTCGGTGGGAGAAGACAAATCACTTCAAATTGGTAAAGTGGCAACCAAGCAAGAAAGGTATGAGTTCATGCAACTTTGCCAAGAGTTCCTAAATATATTTTCTTGGAGCTATGAGGACTTGAGAGGTTTCAATCCCAAGCTAGCTCAACACACAATTGAATTAGATCCAAGTGCTAAACCCATCAGGAAAAAATAAAGACCAGTCAATCCACACATGGAACCTCTCATGAAGAAGGAATTGAATAAGTTAATAGAGACAAGTATCATATTTCCCATCAAGAATTCAAGCTAGGTTACAAACTAGGTTCTAGTTAGAAAGAAGAGTGGAGAAATTAGATTGTGTGTAGACTTCAGAGATTTGAATTGAGAATCCCTCAAGGATCATTACCCACTTCCTTCTATGGAGCAGATTTTGCAAGTTATTGCTGGCTCTGAGAGGTTTTCATTACTAGATGGTTATTCAAGGTATAATTAGATCATGGTAAAGGAGGATGATCAGTTCAAAACAACCTTCACCACCAAATGGGGAACCTATGCATATAGGAAAATGCCATTTGGGTTGTCTAACGCCGGAGCTACCTTCCAGAGGGCAATGGATATGGCATTCAAGGGATTGATCAACAAAATAGTGTTGATATACCTAGATGATATTACTGTATTTTCTAAAAGTGTAGTAGATCATCTCTTTCATTTGAGACAAGTGTTCCAAATATGTAGAAGATTTGGGGTATCCTTGAATCCCAAAAATGTATTTTCCTAGCTCATGAAGGAAAGCTCCTAGGCCACATTATTTCCAAAGAGGGATTAGCAATTGATCTAGAGAGGGTTGAAGCAATAAAAGCACTGCCATTGCAAGTCAAAAGAAGGCCCTTCAAAGTTTCTTCTAAAGAATTAATTTTGTTTGAAGGTTTGTTCCAGGACTTTTTGTAGCCTCTTGCCAAGCCAATAACTATGATGTTGAAGAAAAGTATGGATTTAAAATGGAAAATTGAAGGTAAGGAAAGTTTTGAGGTAGTAAAGGAGGCTATCTCACAAGCTCTAACTCTCATTAATCTATATTTATCTAAAACTTTATCCTTTATGAATTTGGGTGTGATGATACCATTTCTACAATTTTAGTACAACAGAACAAAGAAAATGCAGAGTAGCCAATTTCCTTCTTTAGCCAAAGCTTGGAGGAATATGAGGTGAGGCATTCCTTCATTGAAAAGCATGTTCTTGCAGTGATTAGGAGCTTGAAGAAATTTAAACATCTAGTTTCAAACAACAAGGTTCAACTACTGGTTTCTCATGTGGGAGTTAAGGACTTCCTCCTCAACAAAGACCTAAATGAAAAATGTGCAGGGTGGATTACTCATGTCATGGAGTATGAAATTGAGATCAAATTCACCAAGCTGGTCCGAGGAAAGGGATTGTGTGAGCAGCTGGTCTTGAGCAAATCAATGGAAGAAAGCAATGGGAAGGATGTTGTTTTGGTGTTACAAGACAACCAAGAACAAAGAGGTGTTCAAGAAGAGAATTTTGGTATGCTCACTCCTCCTTGCTAGACTCAAGACATAATTCACTTCTTATAAACATGCATATACCCTCCGAGATGAACAAAACCAAGAGAAGACACTTCAAATTGTAGACTATTCCATATGCACTTGTTGATGGTGTCTTGTTCAAAAAGGATATAAATGGAGTGCTGTTGAGATGCATTGGGACAAATCAAATTAATAGAATGTTAGAACATTTCCATGATGGATCGGTTGGGGTCATTTTTTCCAAGAGTGAAAACCCTTAAGATTATGAAGGTTGGCTATTATTGGCCCAAGGTGTTTAGTGATTGTTATACATGGATCAAGAGGTGTAAAAATTGTGCATTCTTCACAGGAAAGGAAAGATTAACAGCCCTTCCATTGCACCCAATTTCAATTGACCAACCATTCATGTAATGGGGTTTAGACTTCATTGGAGTCATTACCCAAAACTCAAGCCAAGGACACAAGTGGATTCTAACAAAGAATGACTACTTCACCAAATGGACTGAGGTGGTGGTACTCAAAGAGGCAAATGAATATAGCATTCTAGACTTCTATAAAGGGATAGTAACCAGATTTGGCATACCTGCCACTATAATATCAGATAATGCATTGGAATTCATAGGATCAAAGGTAAATGAATGGGCTGTTAAGAATGAGATCTATTTAAGCACTTCATCAAATTATTACCCTCAAGGTAATGGCCAAGATGAGTCTACCAATAAGAACCTATTAAGGATCATCAAGAGGAATCTTGATGAAAATCAAAGGACTTGACACACTAAACTTAAATCAGCCTTATGGGATGATAGGATAACTCCCAAGATATCCATTGGTAACTCTCCATTTAGACTTGTTTACGGAAGAGAGGTAATCTTGCCTATGTCACTTGAGTTACCAACATTGGAACTCATGAAGAAATTGGAATTGTTGGATTTTGAACCCATGAAGGTTAGATATGCGAGAATAGATAACTCCAAGAAATTAGAGAGCTTGCAGCCCAAACAATGGAGAAGGACCAAGCCTTGATCAAGAGAACCTTTGATAGGAAAGCTAAGGCCAGAACCTTCCAAGTTGGAGATTTAGTGTAGAAATGGCATGCAGACCAAGGAAAGCCAGGAAGGCATTCAAATTTTGATGCCATTTGGAGTGGCCCCTACATGGTCACATAATGTAAGAATAACAATTCCTTCCAATTATCTACATTGGATGGTGAAGAAGTGCAGATTCTAGTTAATGGAATCCATCTAAAACATTGCTACTAGAAGGGAAACTCCTCACCTTGTACATATTAGCTTAGCTTTTCATTCCTCCAAGTTCTTGTGCACATTGTTTTGTTTTAGCTCAGTTTTTCATTTCCCTAAGTGCTTTGGCACAATCTTTGTTGTCCCAAGGATGCATCTTTGCAAGCCATGTTCCAGATCAAGTGATGTTCTACTCTCACAATCTTCTTTCTAGAAATTTTCTAATGAGTTAAGAGTACAAAGTCTGTTAATTTGATGACTCCATGCCCAATGGATTGCTTTAAGAAACTGATCATTCATCTAGTAGATAGATGACCCCCTCTGATTCACCAAAATTGTTATCCAAAATAAGCCCCTTGCTTATTTTTGATTAACTTTCTTTCATTCCTTCCTTCGTTACGCCGAGTTAATTTTTTCCACTTTTCAAGAACTCAAAATTATTTGGAAATGGCTTCATTAGATAGAGAATTTCCTCACCTTTCCAAAAAGGTAAAATTTTCCTTCTAACTCCTTGTATTTTACAAATTATGGCTCGGCAGAGTTTTGGAGGGAATTTTTTCTGGAAGGCCCCAACACATAATAATGTGCCACGTGGCAGTGAGAATGGGTGGCAGCGTAGGTAAGTTGGAATTTTTCACCAATCAATGGTGGGGCACAAAAAGAAAAAATCTTGGCCCGAAGGCCCACGATGAATGGGAGCATGACACGTGTCCATGAGGACTCGGTGGAAGTTAGAAGGGCGAGCAAATGTTGGGCTTTTCCAAAATAGTAGTAGGTGTAAGGAAAAAATTTGTCCGCAGGATGCTAAGGAGGAAATGAGAATTTTGATTTAAACCCCATAGACTAATAGGAATGTGCCATGTGTCCAGTTCTTAGCAGAGGTCGGGGTGTGGGGGAATTTGAAAATTTTGCCAAAGTGTTGCAAATGGTGCAAAGGAAAATTTGTTCCCGTGGGCCCGCAGAAGAAAGAGAATTGATTTAGGATTGCGCCAAATCAAAGTGTGCCATGTGTCCCGGGTCAGTGGGGTGTGGAGTGATTTTGGAATTTTTTCCAAAGTTCAAAAAGTGTAAAATAGCCATTTGAAACCAGACGAATAAGGAAGTTCCACGTGGTGGCGGAGTGGCAGGGTGCAAAGATTTTTGGGGAAATTTTCCCAAATTCTATAAGATTAGGTATTTAACTTATTTCATGTTCACCTAGGTACATTATTTTCCTTTATTGTATTTATCCTCACCCACTTATGTTTGTGGATATTTCTTTTTATTTATTTAGATATTAGGAGATAATATCTAGTTGTTAGGTATAGTTCTTTCCGTGATCTATGGTATTGACTAGTTCTTTCCTAGATCTATGGTATTGACTAGATCCTTGATGTCTAGTTCTCTCATAAATCTATGGACTTGAATAGTTCTTTAATGACTAGTTCTTTCCATGATTTATGGCTTGATCTACGACCTTGATTGGTTCTTAGATTGTTACTCCTTGCCTATATAAACAAGGTCCATTCTCATTGTATTTCATTGAGTTCCATAATAATATATGATATTGTTGCTCATTTGTTTGCAAAGGTTTATGTAAAGTTATTCTGGAAAATTGCTTTCATCTTATTGATTGTGATTTTGTATTAGCATCTATGTTCTTTTCTTGGCATGATCTGGTTATCATTCCTTTTATGGTATCAGAGCAGGAGATTTCTATTGACATCCATCTGTAAGTTTCATTTTGCAAGTAATTTTTTAAAATATTCATATATTCAGGATTTGTCTGTATTGTGTTGTTGTGTGGAATTTTATGCAAAACAGAGGTGACCATTGGATCCAGAAGGTGGGAAAACCCTAAGATCGACTGTAAACTTGGCCATTTTTGGTGGCAGTCAATCGTTTTTTTTGTTTTTTTGTTGTGCAGAGAAACATACTGGATTCACCTCGGGATTTGTGTCATACGGAAAAGGAAATATAGAAAAAAATTTGGGTTTTTTTGGGTTTCTTGAGATCGATCAGGTATTTTTGTTATTACAACATAGCATTTTTCAGTTTTTCACGCAAGAGGTCTTTTTGGAAAAGACGTTTCTTTCCTCTTTTGGCAGGGGTCCATGGACGACAGTGCACTTTTTGCTTTTTTGGGAAAATCCACAGACTACTATTTTGGGTGGCGAACGTCACTTTTAGCATAGTCCAAAAATAGTAGTTTTGGCTAGAAGAAGCAGTTGGATGTGACTTTCTCAAAAACCAGCGACACACCCTAGAATAGTAAGTTACACACACCCATTGAAATCCTTAGCTCCCGGTCATATGATATGGTTAGCTAAAATAAATAGTAGAGCATAATATTGAAAAACTTGTATCTTTTGATCGGTAACTCGGTTTTGAGTGCCGTTTTTTTACAAAAGTTTATGTTTTTATGCTCTTTCCATTAGAAATATTTATTTTTATAATCACACTATAATTATAAAGTTCCATATTGTAACACGCACTCATTATAAAGTGCCAAAATCTGGGGGGCTGTTGTTGCATTGTTTGGGGGTCTTGTTGCATTGCTTTCCTCTTGCAATTCTTTTAGCAATTTTTTTAGGATGGCATCTTTATCTACTTCTACATTAGATCATGTTGAGCCATTAACAACACATAATTACCACACATGGAAACTAAGAATGGAAACAATAATTAAGTGGAAAGGATTATGGGCTTTAACTTCTAAAGAACAACCAATGTTCACTAGAGAATATGAGAAATTTCAGTACCAGTGCAAATTTGATGAGTGTATGGGTTTGATAGGAACTTATGTTAGTGACAATCTTTTATTTCATTTAGAAAAGTGTGACTCTCCTTTCAAAATATGGGAAAAATTGGAGGATTTATTTGGTAAGGTGGATCATATGAGAGCCATGCAACTTGAAATTGAGATCACCTCTCTTAATCTGAATATTTTCCAACAATTATAGACTATCTTACCAAGTTCAAGAATTTGTTGACACAGTTGAAGGGGAGTGTAAGAGATAAGAAAGATGAAGAGTGTGTTTACTTGATTCTATCCAAGTTGAGAGGACTGTCATCACCAATCCGGCACTATGATAATTCTTCACCATAGGAACTCCTCGTGCTATGATTATTTACTAATGCATGACTTTAGTTTGGTGGATGTAATCGGAAGCAAAACAACAACCGAACACAAGAATACCATTGACTATGATAAGATAGAATGACGACAAATCTAAAATATCAAAATAAATTATAATATTAACATGAAAGCTGTCTACAATCTCACCCATGAGATACTTCAACAAGACTATGGGAGAAACTTTACAATTACACCTCTTGATGGCTTCTTCAACACACCTTTAAGCGATGGCTTCCTTCGCACACTTCCTACAATATTTCTCACTAATTCTTTCTATGCTAAATGAGGGGGTGGCCTCTCTATTTATAGAACTTCAGCTTATCCATCCTATCTCTAAGATAGGATAAGAAATCCACTCGACGAATCATATTCCATACCTTAACTCTTATCTATACATGTAAGCTTATCTGTTAAGATAAGATAAACCTTATCATTTTACATGGGTTCCACATTTTAGACTTTTTACCAATAAAATACACAAAATATTTATGACCTCACTCCTTGTCCTTATTACCAATATAATATTTCTAATTCCTAATCATGTAGACCCTACTTCTCTAATTACCCAAACTTTGACATTTTAACATTACCGGACCACTTACGACAAATATTTACTTTTTTACAACATTCCTATTGTACTTTGATTCATTACCGTACTCCACATTATTGGTGGCACCATCTTGACGCGCCGTTATCTTCTATCAGACGCTACTACTAATTACACTTAACAACATCCTATTCCTAATACATATATTAATGAAATAGAAATTTTGGAGGAAAATTTTAGTGTTGACATCTTCCCCCTTCTAGCTTCTACTCCGTCCTCGGAGTAGACTATTCGTGCTTGGAAAATATTCAACTTGTCATGGTTGACCCATTTCGTAATGGGAGTGCCATCCAATTTCTCCGGTCGTACATTACCATTTTCATGCATAGCTCTTTGCTATTTTGTAGGGGCCCATCCATAAGAAATTTTTGTCTTCTTTTTTTGTATCTGGAATCATATACTAGGACCAAGTCATTCACATGAAATGGAGACCATCGGATCTTTTGATCAAATTATTCCTTCGCTTCATTTTCTTCTTATGGCTTGTATCCTTTGCTATTTCCTCATTTCCTCTAGCAAATGAAGATGTACCAACATTTCTTTTCTTGAATCACTTTCATCCATCCTTTCATTTTTCATAACTCTCACGGTGGGAATATCAAACTCAATAGGAAGAAGCTGGATCAATGCCATAGGCCAACCTGAAATGGGGAGTATCCTGTTGCTCACTTTGATGTTGCCCTATATGCCCACAATTTGCATGAATCCTTTTATCCCATTTATGTACCTGCAAGGCTGCATCTTTTGCTAGAATTTGACACAAGTAGAAAATTTGTTCGTTCCACCTGTCCATTTGTGCTTGGCTTGTATGTTGTTTCCTTCTGTGCTTGATAGAAAACTTATTGACTAGGGCTTCTACCACCTCATTAATGAAGTGGCTTCCTTGATCTCATTACAATTTCTAATATACAACCAAATCTGGTGACAATGCGTTCATATATGAACCTTGCCACTTCATCCATGGAAGCTATTTTCAATGGCCTAGCTTCAATCGGGATTCTTCAAAACAGGTGAAGACACCAGGGCTTCCTTTAGTTGTCCAAAAGCTTCATGCGCCTTGTTTCCTGGTTCATAAGGAACATCCTTCTTCAAGAACTGGGTTAGTGGCTGTGCAATCTTTGAGAAATTCTTGATGAACCTTCTATAGTAACCCACATGGCCTAAAAATTATCTCAACTTACTTCTATTCATAGGAAATGGTAAATCTTTTATTTTTGAAACTTTATCAGGATCAGTACCAATACCATCTCTGGATACAACATGCCCTAACAAAACACCTTTAGAACATCTAAAGACACACTTTGTAGGGTTTAGTGAGGCTTGTGCTTCATCTAACCTTTGAAATCTTTGTCTCCATCAAAAGTGCGGGTGGTCCAACTTGCTCCCATAGATGCAAAAATCATCTAGAAATACTCTGATGAAGGTCCCAATGTAGGGTTCGAACACCCTATTCATCAAACACTGGAATGTTGCTGGAGCATTACACAACCCAAAAGGCATAACTCTATAAGAAAACGTTCCCCAAGGAGTGGTGAACGTGGTCTTCAACTGATCTTTCTCTGCTATACGAACTTGGTTGTAGCCGCTATATCCATTAGCAAAACTATAGCACTCCTGGCCAGCTACTTCGTCCAAGATCTGATCTGAAAATGGAAGAGGGTAATGATCCTTCTTTGTTGCCTTATTGAGCTTCCTGTAATCAACACAAATGCGTAGCTTCCCATTCTTTTTTATTGAGATCACAATGGGAGAAACCCATTCTGAATTCTCCACGTAAAATATGAATCTGCATCAAGCAACTTATCTATTTCTTCTTTTACGGTCTTGGAAAAATTAGGATTCATTCTATATGGCATTTGCTTTATAGGCTTAACACCATTTACCACTCAATACAATGTTCTACCCAACTTAATTGATGGAGTTCCTTGTAATCAAAAGTGAATAGGTGTATGTACCTTCGAAAGAGCTGGAGGTAGGATTCCTTCTCACTCTCCATCATAGCATCACCAATCTTTATTTTTGGAGACGATCATTAACTTCTTCTTCAGATAATTTTATGGGGTCATGAGTTGGTGTGAGTGGCGATATCCATGACTGAAACATCCACCTCGCTTTCTTCATCTTCAGTGTCCACTTCACTGGTACTAGAGTAATCAGAGGATGTCCAATCATCAGTTTCATCACTTGAATCCACAGGTTCTACTTTATGATGTCGAGGGATCACGTTTATCTTCACCCTCTCTCTACCATGTCCAAGTGTCATGAAACCTTCATTCCAGTAGTTTCTTGCATGAACTCTCCTTAGCCATGGTCTTCCCAGTAGCATTGGGTACGCAACAGTACCATTTTTCATCACCTGAAAGTCTACCACACATACAACACCCATAACAGATATTGCCACATTTGAAACTACACCTTCTGGTTTAGTTTTTCCCTTATTTAATGACCTTAACATAAGTGTTGAAGGGCGATAAATTTTTAAACCCAACATATTCATTACAGACTCGGTCATTACATTAACTGCAGCACCTCCATCAACTAAGACATCATGAATTGAAATACCATTACATAATACCTCAGCTTGTGGAGCATAGGGATCTGCCTCTGCCTCCAAAACAGGGACCTCAACCTCCTTCCTTCTTTGAGCATTGAGTCCACCTCGCAACTCCCGCCTCTTCTCAGAAGACATAGCCAAGAGTTGACCATATGTAATATTTGCAGGCCTTTTAGACAGATCTTCCAAGATGGAGTATGGTCCTTGCCCCTGTGAAATTAGAAAATCCTGCACACCCAACTTTCTTCTCCTATGTTTCTTACTAGTTTCTTCTTTCATCTTCTTAGGATCATTTCCATCTTGATTATCTTTTTCTTTCTTTCTTTTTGTTACAAACACATCTACTTCATTATTTCTACTCTTATCTACTACATCAAAAGAATTCACAGTGCTTTTCCTTTATCATTATCTCCCTTACAGATGTAGAAGCTCTATCTAGACAATTATACTTATAATGACCCTTTTATAACAACCATAAGAAACAACTTCAGAAATATTTCTCTTTGGACCTCTATCTCCTCCCTGAGAACTAAATTCCTTTCCTTGAAGAAGATTAATAGTTAACTGACCCATCTTTTTGAGCAGATCTTCATACTTAGTAGATGTATTAGGAGAAATATTTTTGCTCACTGGGAGTGGTTGTGGATTCAGGACCAAAGGTGCTAGTGTAGGCTCTACTTTAGCAACAATTTCTTTGGGCTCCTCTTCCATGCTTTCTTCTTGCCTTCTTACAATCTCCTTTGCTTGTTCAATGGTAGGTGGGCAGTCATACTTCACTCGTTGTCTGATCTCTGGCTTCATCCCAAGAATGAAGTGCTTACAGAGGAGATTATCCACGCCATTCATCAACCCATCCGCTAGTCCTTCCTTCCGGATCTGGGCATCGAGCTTCCTCCTTAGCTCTAGAACACGAGCATGATAATCCCTTATCTTCTCCTTCTCTCCTTGGGATAGATTTGTGATCTCGATCATGAGATCTGCATATTTCTGTTGTTCACCAAATTCTTCAAGAAAACTTTCAGTTAATAAATCCCATGAATTTTTCACATTATCACCTAGTGTTTCAAACCACCTAAGTGTTGAACCATCCAAAAAGGTAGGAAAAAATTCAGTCCATTGTTCCCTTCTTATAAGGCCATTACAAATACAAGATCGTTTAAACTCTTGAATGAAAGAAGAAGCATCTTCATTAGATTGAGCTGAAAAAACAGGAATCTTTCCCATTTTCAAAAGTAACCACCGTGAAATACCAACCCACAAGTACAATTAACAAGACTTATGTGCACAAATAATTAGAATCACTATACTAGAAAGTGACTTTACACCTTTCTACAGTAAAATAGAAATGACCATGGTAAACTATGGTAAAACTTGACTTACTACGGTAAAAACTGACTTTACTGTGGTAAACACTATTCACGGTAAAAAGTGAAGTTACTGCGGTAAATACTATTCACGGTAAAAAGTGACTTTACTGCGGTAATTACTATTCCCAGCAAAAAGGACTTTACCAGGGTAACTACTATTCATGGCAAAAATGACTTTAACATGGTAACTACTATTCACGGTAAAAATGACTTTACCATGGTAACTACTATGCACAGTAAAAACAAGGTTACCCTCCAATTAATTTTTGCCTAAGTGGGAATATCTCTCCAGAAAATCCACCAACGAGGAATGGTCCCGACAACGGAACCAAAATGTCATCACCAATCCGGCACTATGATAATTCTTCACGGGCACTCCTCGTGCTATGATTATTTACTAATGCACTGAGACTTTAGTTTGGTGGATGTAACTGAAGCAAAACAACAACCAAACACAAGAATACCATTGACTATGATAAGAGAATGACGACAAATCTGAAATATCAAAATAAATTATAATATTAACATGAAACTATTACAATCTCACCCATGAGATACTTCAACAAGACTATGGGAGAAACTTTACAATTACACCTATTGATGGCTTCTTCAACACACCTTTAACTGATAGCTTCCTTCGCACACTTCCTACAATATTTCTCACTACTTCTTTCTATGCTAAATGAGGGGGTGGCCTCTCTATTTATAGAACTTCCAGGCTTATCCATCCTATCTCTAAGATAGGATAAGAAATCCACTCTGATGAATCATATTCCATACCTTAACTCTTATCTGTACATGTAAGCTTATCTGTTAAGATAAGATAAACCTTATCATTTTACATGGGTTCCACATTTTTAGACTTTTTACAAATAAAATACACAAAATATTTATGACCTCACTCCTTGTCCTTATTACCAATATAATATTTCTAATTCCTAATCATGTAGACCCTACTTCTCTAATTACCCAAACTTTGACATTTTAACATTACCGGACCACTTACGACAAATATTTACTTTTTACAACATTCCTATTGTACTTTGACTATTACCGTACTCCACATTATTGGCGGCACCGTACTGATGGCGCCGTTATCTTCTATCAGATGCTACTACTAATTACACTTAACAACATCCTATTCCTAATACATATATTAATGAAATAGAAATTTTGGAGGAAAATTTTAGTGTCGACAGACCATTCCAAATTTTTGCTTCTACCTTTTCTCTAGTATGGATGCCTTAGGTGACACCTTAAAAATGCCTAACTTAGAAACATTTTGTGAAAGAATTACTAGGGAAGAATCCAAATTATCTCACCTTGAGTCTTCCACCTCTCAAAAGGCATTACTTGCATCTAATCATAAGGGAAAGGGAAAACCAAAAAGTAAAACAAAATCCACACCTTCTCCATCTCAAAATGCTCCTAAACCCAAAGAAAACAACTCAAAACCCAAGGAGTCTTCTAAATCCAAGAATTAGTCTAGCCGTTCATGCTATTTTTGTGGGGGTAGTAATCATGAAGAAAATAGGTGTTATAAGTGAATGCAATCCTTAGAGGATGTAGTCGAGAAACACAAAATTTATATCTCCACTCCACCTCCTTCTAATCAACATGGAAAAGTACTTAATGTTTTTGGAAGATCTCAGTCACCACTTACAGACAATTGAGTTATAGATTTTGGTGCTTCTCATCACATGAATTCTTCCAAGGAGTCTTTTGTTTCTCTAGGTTTGAGTTCTACTTCCAAAATTGAGGTTGAATATTCTTCCTTTCTTTCTGTTGAGGGAAAAGGTGATATACAACTTGATGGTGGCAATATCCAAGAAGCACTATATATTCCTAACATCACTATAAATTTGCTTTTCGTATATCAAATTTGTTATTCTCAGTCAAGGAAAATAGTGACTTTTACACCACATGGGGAAAAAGTACGAACTTTGTTGGAGCCTTATTCACTCGTTGCTTAGGTATTGTTGATCATATTTATAGACTATATCACTTAAAGGGTTTTGATGACACTTCTTCTATAGGGACAAAATTTGTTTCTCATTCAGATTCAGAGAGTAAGCTTTGGCATGAAAGATTTGAACATCTCAATTAAAGATATTTGAAGGAGTTGAACACTCATGGTATGGTAGATGGTCTTCCTAGAGTTTCTTGTCTTGAGAGAGTTTGTCCAGCTTGTGCATTAGGGAAACACCACCAAGATCCTTTTCCTAATAATTTTTCTAAGAGAGCTTCTTCACCACTTGAGCTTGTGCATAATGACTTGATGGTTTTTCCTACCCCATCTTTCAATGGAGCTAAGTATGCACTTACATTTATTGATAATTTATCAAGGAGTACTTGGGTTTATTTTCTTAAGTACAAAAGTGATGTTTTTCACACTTCAAAGTCTTCAAGGCTTTGGTCAAGAAACAATCTTCTAGTAGCATAAAGAACCTTTGCACTGATAATGGGGGGGAGTACTTCAGTAATGAGTTTTCTAAATTTTTGACAACTCAATGAATTATTCACTAGCATTCTGTTCCTCATACTCCACAAGAGAATGGATTAGCAAAAAGGAAGAATAGAACTTTGAAGGAAATGGCTAATTGTATGATGCATTCTAGAGATATACCTCCTATCTATTGGGTAGAAGTAGTTAATTATGCTAACTATATTCAGAATCACACACCACATAGAGCACTTGAGCATTTGACTCTAGAGGAAGCTTGGTGCAAACACCTGAGCAGATGTCTCATGTTTTCAAGTCTTTGGGATCCATGCTTGGGCCTTTGTGCCAAAGAAGAAAAGGAAAGCTTTGGATAAGAAGATTAAACCCTTGATCTTTGTAGGGTATTGTGAGGACATGAAAGCTTATCATCTTTTAGATCCCGATACACACGATGTTCTATTTCGAACACATGTTCAGTTCGATGAGAGTTTCACTCCTCATGATTCTTCATCTTCTTCCATTCCTTCTTCTTCTTCATCTCATCTTGAGGATCCTTTCTTTGAAGAGATTGATGAGGTGGTTATAGATGCCATTGAGGATCCTATTCCCACTGATGTTTTTACTATGCCTAAGTGGGCTCGTACTACCATTTTTGAGGTAGCTTTCATGAGGATCTTCCACCCACTAGGCATCATCACGCACATTCTATAGGTTCTAGACTTTTATGTTAGGTAGTTTCTGAGGATCCATAGTATTTTTCAAAGGCTCATGGGATAATTTAGTGGGATGATGTGATGACAACTGAGTATTATTTTTTGATGAAGAATCATACTTGGGATTTTGTATCTCTTCCTAAAGGAAGAAAGATGGTTACGTGTAAGTGGGTATACCGAACCAAATACATAGCTAATGGGTCCATTGACAAGTATAAGGCTAGTCTTGTTGTAAAGGATTTTTCACAAGTCGAAGGTATTGATTACTCTGAGACTTTTGCACCCGTTGCCAAGATGGATTTTGTACACCTTGTACTTTCTATTACTTTTGCATCACAGGGGTGGCCCATATACTAGATGGATGTGAAGAGTGCCTTCTTACATGGAGATCTACAAGAGGAAATATATATGGAGTAGCTGACTGGATTTTTTTAGGATTCTTCTCTTGTTTGTCAGCTCCGAAGGTCTCTCTACGGTCTTAAACAAGCCCCTCGGGCTTGGTATGAGAAGATGGCTTTTTTCTTCTATCTACCTGGTTTTGTTATTTTCCACTTTGATCATACAAAGTGTATCTCCAGCATGTCGGTGAGGATATTGTGATACTTGTCTTATATGTTGATGATCTGTTACTTACTGGTAGCTCTTCTTCCCACATTTAGAGTATTCAGAGGGCTTTTTCTACACAGTTTGACATGACAGATCTTGGGCTATTACATTATTTCCTTTGTTTGTAGATTTCTTAGATAGATTCAGGGATTCATTTGAGTCAGCAAAAGTACACCCATGATCTTCTTAGGAACTTTGATATGGCTGATTATAAGCCAAGCCCATCTCCTTTTTAGTCGGGTTACTCTTACATCACATGTACCACACCACTTTGTGATCTTACATTGTATAGGTAGTTGGTCGGGAGTCTTATGTACTTGACCCATACTCACCCTAATATTTCATTTGCATTAGGGCTTGTATCTCAGTTTTCACATTCTCCTCATAGTAGTCATTGGTAAGATGCTAAAAGGATTTTACACTATTTGCATGGCACTTCCCACTTTGGCCTACACTACATGAGGGCTCTACTCGG
Source organism: Taxus wallichiana var. yunnanensis (assembly GCA_018340775.1). NCBI lineage: Eukaryota > Viridiplantae > Streptophyta > Pinopsida > Cupressales > Taxaceae > Taxus > Taxus wallichiana. The sequence continues at coordinate 268,444,396 of CM031236.1, read as the reverse complement.
TTGGTTGGGTATCTGATTGATTGGACGACAGTTCTATTGATGATATGCGCTCCACTTCTTGCTATATTTTTTGTCTTGGTTCTTCTCCAATTGCTTGGGCGTGTAAAAAGCAACAGGCTATTACACTTTCATCTTCAAAGGCAGAGTACAGGGAAGCAGTTTTAGTGAGTCAGCAGATTCTTTTGCTTCACTAGTTATTGATAGAGTTTGGATTCCCACAGAATTCACCGACTGTACTTTGGTGTGACAAGAAAAGTGCAATTCACATTTCTCGCATCCTAGTTGAGCACCAGCGGGCCAAGCATATCAAGATACACATCCACTTCATTTGGAAGCACATTCAATATGGATTTCTTTGCTTGGAGTACCTTTCGACTTAGTAGCAGGTTGCAGACATCTTTATGAAGCCTTTTGCATCACCTCTTTATGTTGAGTTGCGTGGAATTCTTGGGATTTCAGAAGTTGTTCTTGGGGTGTTCATGAGAACATATTCCTTATTATTCTTTCTCTTTCCTTCTAGTAGGATTCTTTCCTTCTTTTAGTTCAAGATTTCTTCATGGATATATTATACATGAGTACCTCATTAGGCCTAGTTCTTTAAGACTCATACTTTGTGGACATGTCACTTCTATTTTGGCCCCTAGCTTCACTTGAGGGGGGGTGTTAGAGTAGGTATTTACCTTAGCTCATGTTCACCTAGGTACATTATTTACCTTTATTGTATTTATCCTCACCCACTTATGTGTGTGGATATTTATTTTTATATATTTAGATATTAGGAGATATTATCTAGTTGTTAGGTATAGTTCTTTCCTTGATCTATGGTATTGACTAGTTCTTTCCTAGATCTATGGTATTGACTAGATCCTTGATGTTTAGTTCTCTCATAAATCTATGGAATTGACTAGTTCTTTGATGACTTGTTCTTTCCATGATTTATGGCTTGATATATGACATTGATTGGCTCTTAGATTGCTATTCCTTGCCTATATAAGCAAGGTCAATTCTCATTGTATTTCATTGAGTTCCATAATAATATATGATATTGTTGCTCATTTGTTTGCAAAGGTTTATGTAAAGTTATTTTGGAAAATTGATTTCATATTATTGATCATGATGTTTGATTAGCATCTATGTTCTTGGCTTGGCACAATCTAGTTATCGTTCCTTTTAAATTCAAAAAGGGGAAAATTTTTAGGTTTCGGCCCACTAACCCGATTTTTGCCCCTGTTTTTCCCTAAATCTTTAGAGGGGCATATATTTCGATCCAAAGCTCATTTTTCTTAATTTTTGTGTCATTGGAAAGCTATTGAAGTCCTCTACATGATGGAATATTCAATTTTGTTTTTGGTGGATTTTAGTGAGAGAAAAATGAGAAAAACACCTTTGGCATGGGGAAAAGAGCATAACCGACATTTAACCACCATTTTTAATGCAGTATGGCTTCCATTCTTCTCCAGCATGGTCAAAAATCTTGGGGAATGAAATTTTAAGGGTACCCATGCTATTTTGATGGATTTGGTTAGTGGTTGAATCATTCATTTCAATTTTCCCATGTTTCTCCTTCCTGAACTCGGGTTTTCATTGTTAAAAGCCAAATTTGGCTCATTTGTAAAGGGTTGGACATTTTTATGTTCTGCAGGCTCCCTCCTTCACCCTAGAAAGTGAATTTGTGGAATATCAGACCTTTTTTAGGACTACAACATGTTTTCTACCTCCTTTTTGTTGTAATGCACTATATTTAAAAATGGAAATGACAATGCAAGCTCTGTGAATGAATTTTCAATCCTTTCTTGTGTTGTTTGCTCTATCCTGATCCTTCATTACAATTTTAGCAATTTGTGCATGATTTTTGTTGCATTTTTATAATCTGTGTCAATCTATAGAAATATATGTTCACCACTCCTTTGGTGTATCACCTTGTTAGTTTAGTTTTATCTTCTTTTCTCTCTTCTATCCTTGTCTCCTTGGCTAGAATTAGAGTAGGATTTTGAGTTAAACCTATGAAAATTTCATGTATACATCTGATCAGAGGAGTAGAGGAACCAACCTTTATCTAGAAATTTTTTTCCCTTTTTCAAGTCCCACACTTGGGGAAAATATTCCATGTTGTTCAATCACACTTAATGACCCAATTCTCACTTGCAGATTTGAAGGTCATTTAGGGAGTGTAATGAATTTGCACTAACAGGACTTAGGAAGCTTAAATTAATAAAATGTATAGGATGAGATGATGTTAATGTTAGCTCCATTATTGATCATGGAATGCCAAATGAAGGTGTCATTGATATAGACTGTGGTGAAGAGGGGAAGATCATGTTCCTTTGATGTGATGTCCGGAATCTCATTGTCGGCCAAAAAGATATGGAGGCTAAGGAAGATAGGGACCCAAAAGGAGATGAAAAGGGTTGATATTCATTAGAAGGAATGGGGATGAATTTATGGGCTTTAATGAGGGATTTTTATGGTATGAGGAGAATGGAATGCATTCATAAAGTGACATCTAAATTAGGGACTAGTGAAGTTTTTTTGTAACACTTCGTCAATAAGTACCAGGATGAGGAGTAGCTAAGATAAAGATGCTATGTTTTGATGAGGAAGGTGATGGAGTGGGATCACTATAGGATCATAAACAATTGATTTGGATTTGGATTGAGCGGTTCATTGGAATTTATGGGGATGGGAAAGAGTTGTGACTTGAACAACATCGATATAAAGTGGAAGTCCTTTTTTGGTAGAAGTCTAGGTTGGAGGTGGAATGGATACATAAGTCTTATATGATTGAGGATATTTATATTTATTAATAGATTAAGGTTGGGATGAAGAAGTGTGTTTGGTTGGTGGAAAAGTTTTTTCATCCTCAACAAGAAGTTCATCATCATCGATAAGGTTATGAATGATGGTTTGGAGATCTGTCAGACAATGTTTCATGTCATGTCTTGGTGCACAATGATATACAAAAATGAGGTTGGAGTCAAACCATGAAGGTCTTGGGGCATTTTGATCAAATGGTTTGATAGATGGAAGAGTGATTGTGGAATCTTGGAGTAATCGATGAAACATTGTTGTGTAATACCCTATGGGAAAGATGGAGGATGAAGTGGCTTCAAGAATAATAGATGAAGGTTTGGATGATTTGGTTTGAGGTGGTTTCATAGGAGCCTTTGATTTCATCTTGGGCTTAGAAGAAGAGGGATATGGTTGTGTTTTAGTCTCAGTTTTGATTGGTGGTGATTTGGAGGGTTTGGATTCAGATTTAATGGTAGAGGATGTGGATGGGTTAGAATGAGTGCTTGATATAGGATAAGGATTGGGTTGTGTTAACTTGTTAATATTGGGGTTTCATAAAAAGGGGATGGTCCTAAAATATAAGGAGACACTTCTAAGGATGGTGATGTGACACAATGTTGATTAGGAGGAGTCGTCTTGGGAGAAGGAATTTCTAGCTTTTTATGTGAGTGAGTAAGATATTTTTGTAATGGCACAATAAGGTTTTTGATTATCAATTGTGAGTGTTTAGCCTTGGTGTAAATAGTGAAATATTTAGCTAGAGAATCTATGGTGGTAGGACATGGTATTAAGTTTTGTAATATTGAAGATGGCAATGGTTTTTGTATGATGTTTTTGATAATATATACAGTGTGGTAGATGGTTTGGGCTAAGAAATTGTTGGTGTTGATTTGATTGGATTTGTAGATGTGGTGGAAGTGTTAGTTATAGGTTCATTGATTATGGGAGTTTGGATATTAGATGATCCACAATGTGTTATAGATATAGGTGTAATTTCAGATATTGATGTGGGTGTAGTTGTGTTAAGAATGAGAATAGGTGTAGATGTTAGGGTTTGGGTTGAAGTTATTATAGGTGAAGGAGGAGATGCAATGGATAGGGATGTAGATGATGTAGATGGAGGAGTATGTATAGTTAAGTCTAATGGGGGTGTCATGGTTGTGGTCATAGCATTTGCAGGTTGTGATTTCGGGGAGAGAATCCAAAATGGGGGTAGATGTAATAGGTGTCAAGGTGACAATTATAGATGGTGGTGTTGGAATTTGATCTATAGTGTTAATGATATGGGAATTAGGTGACTCGATGTGGAAGGTTGAGTTTGATTATTGGGTGAATGATTAGGAAATGGTTGTTTAAAAACATCCAAGGGTTGATTGGGTGGCGCATTAGGATTGTCTACTTGAAGATCACCAGATTCTATAAGATTTTGGACAAGATACTTGAATGTGTGACACTTCTCAATGTCATGGTTGTAGACTTGGTGATATTTGTAGTAATTTTCTTTGTGGTACCATGTCAGTTTAGGATGTGTTTCATCATATGGTTAGATTGGGGAAGTCTAATAAGGTCGACCTTCATCAACTTGTAAAATACTAAACTATATGATTCCCGAGAGGGGTGTAGTTTGAGGTCAGTCTAAGAGATCTTTGTGGAGGCTCCGCATGTGAAGTGGATGTGGAATCGGATGAGGATTGAACCACGATATCATTGGCGGTGATTTTTTTAATTATCATTATGCGTGGAGGATTTGGTGAACTTGTTTTTCAGTTTTTGGTGTAATCTTAAAGTGGCATTGCTCAAGGGAATAAATTTTAAGCTTGCAATCCATATTGAAATCCTCTTCAAAGGTATTAAAATATTGGAATTGAATATTTGAATATATGTGATTCATACAAGACCATGAGAGAATATCAATAAGTTCGATCGTGGATGGGTGAATGATAGTTGGTTAATAATGCTACACCATCGTGTGATGAAATCTATGAGATATTCGTCATCATATTGTCAAATGGAATAAATGTCGATGATGGTAATCTTACATGGAATATTTATTGAAATTAATTTAAATAATAACTACGTAAGTTGAGTGAAGGTAAATAATGAGTGTTTTCTAATAGAGCTATACCAATTTAATGTGTAACGACAAATGACATGGGAAATTTACAAAGCATGAGATCTTGATCATGGGCGATAAGGTAACATGTATGTCTAAAATATCAAAGGTGTTGTTTGGGATCCTCCTTACTTGTTGAACTTGGAGAACTTTTATGATTCCAAATGAGGAGGATATGGTTTCATGGGGATAAATGGATTTATAGGTTCATTATAGATTTGTTCATATGAAAATGTGGTTTGAGAACCCAAAGTTATGGCATAAATGTTGGACATTCTTATAGTACCCATTTAAACAACCACTTGAGACCAAAGAAACAACCTAGGGTTAGCTAGAAAATTATGGGATAATTTTTTTTTATTTGAAGTGTCTACAACTAAGTTGCAAGACATCAGTTTTCACTAATAGGTTCCAGAACAAATCTTGTTTACCAAAACACAAGTTTCCTTTATTAACTTATAACAAGTTTACAAGGTTCAAATTTTAGGGTTACATGTTTTAGTTAGGTTCAAGGAGTAATCTTACCCCCATGCCTACTCTCAAACAGGCTTAGAGATTCAACTAGATTTTTCTCCTACATAATGCTCCCAAAATTTCCCTAAACCATTCCCAATGGATAGGAAATTTTCTCACCTTTCGGTGATATAAAGAAGTCCTTCTAACTCCTTACAGAACTCAAGTTATGAGTGGGTGGAGTTTCTAGGGAAAATTTTCCCTAGAGGGACACGTGGCAAGAGGAGGGGAATGTGCCTAGGGTGGGTTGGTGGGTCGCAGGTGGCATTGGGAAATTTTCCCAATGCATGGCTCAAAGGAAAAAAACACTCCATGCCCCTGTAGGTCCCTAGGGGACACGTGTCGAGTCTTGGCGCCAAGCGGAGAAGGGAGAAGGGAAGGGCGGGGCGGCGGGTGGATTTAGCGCTTTGCGCCATGAAGGGGAAAAAGGGAGAAAGAAGTGCGTGGGTCCGCACACCCACTAAGGGATAGAGTCCGAGAGGAAGGTAGAGAAGTGGGCTGTAGGAGAAAATTGATAATTTTTCCCCAAAGGACAAAAAAACAAACAAATAAACAAACAAAAGTCAAGGGTCTTTCGCCCTACCCGCCGCCACCCCAGAGTGTCACATGGCACGCTTTGGGTCATTGGCGGGCCGGTGGGGTCAAAATGGGAAATTTTCACATTTTAAAAAAAAATTTAAGTGCAAAAGGAAATGCACACCCCCACCATAGTCACAAGGGGACAATTGGCGCCCCGGTTGGCTGCAGGCCGGTGGAGGTAAAAGTGAAAATTTTCAAAAAAATTCAAAAGGTTTAAGGGTGAAGAAAAATCTGCGCCTCCACCTCAGCCCTTGGAGGACACGTGGTAGCCTCTGATTGGCTACGGGCTAGTAGAGGAAAATATGAAAATTTTCCCAAGTTGAAATTTTCAAAATATTTTCTAAGGTAATTCGACGGGAAATTTTTGGGTTGCGGGCCTGCCAGGAAAATTTTCCCAAATTTTCCGCCAAGGCACAAAAACTTCAAAGTGCCATAACTTGAGCTAGAAAGCTCAGTTTTGGGAAAACGAGGACTTTTTGGAAATCTATCAATGCCATCTTTGCATAGGAAGCATAAATTTTACTTTTTGATAAGTTTTAAAGTGTAAATTTTACAAATATTATCTGCAAGATTTTAATTGGCAAACTGGCAATTTTTAACTTTTCAATTTGACTAATTAGATCTCTTCCATCACTCAACATACCAAAATACATGGAGAATTGATCTAGGGAGGGTTTTAAGAGTTTTATAGAAGCTGATTTGTTCAATTGATTCAAAACTTAATTGCTCAACAAAAGATAGAAAATGGTTCATGAAGAGATTGAGCTCAATTCTGCAATGTTTTAATTGGTTCCCTAAGTGTTTCCTTTATCGATTGAGTTCCTTGATGTATTAGCATTCTATATTATATCATTTTCCAGTGGATTATCAAGTGCAAGTTTGAACTATGCATTTTAAATGAATTATTGTCAGTTTTAAATTTAAGGCAGAGGTCAATTTCTTGAGGGATTTAATTGCCATTTCTTCCTTTCAACTAGAGATTTAATTATCTCATTTTTCCATACAAAGAAACATTGAATTCAATCCATGGTAGACTTAAGTGTTTATCCTTTTTCCATTTTCCAAACAATAAGGATTCCAATCACAATTTGATACTCCAATTTCATCATAGTTTGATGTTCCAATACAATAAAAACAATGCAATGAGAGATGAATTTGCAATCCTCTATTGACTTCAATTATACAACTTACATCTTTCAATGTTGGAAAACAATAACAAAATTCTCTTTCTTTCTCAATGTACATAACAAAATGCAAGTGTCTTTCACATTTCAAATATATAACTTCATAATCAATTACAACATCATTTCTCCATAACATAACTATTACAATTTCATCCACATCATGTGGGAAAGGATTACAAAGGAATGGGTTCCATAATGGATTTTCAAACTATACATTTCTCTTGCGCAAAAAAAATAGCATGCAACTTCCATTTTCTTCCAATTTGATCACAACAAAAGAAGGGGAAAGGCAATGCTCTCCACCCAACCAAGATATCTAATGAAAGGAGAAGCCTTCATCATTGGCCCCCAAGCCCCAACCAAGATACAATAGAAGGTGCAATTCAACCATGGAAACAAATTGGCTCCCACACACAACATTCTTTCACATACACATTTCCTTAAAAAACACAATTCAACACAAAAACAACAGTTCACAACTGCATTTAAAATCATTTCAAAATAGAACTCAGGCTTGATCTTGCAAGCCAAAGGAGCAAGGACTATGGGGGAAGCTACTTATGCCTCCCAATTGGGAATTGGGCATCCACCTATAATCATACCACCAATATAACATATCATACCCCATAAACCTTATATCTCCCAACCCCTCCTTATGCCCCCCCCAAATTTTATCCCTTATGCCCCCAAGAGTAAGAAATGCAAGCTATTTCTTTTCCATGGTGGATCCCAAACCCAAAACTCCCTCCAAAAATTTCTGATGCCAATGGCATTCCCTTATTGCCCCCACATGGATTCCCCATAGCCTTCTCCTACACCATTCCTATGGCAGTCTACCCAAATAGCCCATAAAACATGCAAAACATTCACCATTCACAACAACATGAGAAAGAAATAACAATAAAAGAAGGAATAAAATCCTACCTCCCCATGGAAGGATTTTCTCCACACAACAAGCTTTGAATGTCAAAAATACAGTCCAAAATAGCAACTCACAAGCATGCAAAGCTTTCTCCAAAACTTCCTCCAAAAACAAGAGCTCCAACAAGAAAATGTGCCCCCAAGGAAGAATGCAAAAAGGTTCAACAACCAAGCAAAAACTTCACCCAAGCTGCTCCAAGGTAAGATCTCCAAACACAAGAAAAAAATGTGCCCCAAGCTTACATACAAAATGCTTCAACCCCCAAAAACAAGCCAAGAGTTTTCATTATATAGAAAAGAGAAGAGAAGGGGATGATGTGGATCCATGTAGGATGCCACATCACACATCCTCAATTCCAACACTAAATTCAAATTCCAAAATCCAATGCACAATAAAGAGGTGGGTCAAAATATGACAATCTACTTGCACACTCCAAAAATCCCACACCCCAAAGGACTGAAAATTAAATAAAATGTAAGAGAGTGCAATCAAAACAATGCAACATGATTAATAAAATACATTAAAAATGTCTAAAATCAGTCCTCCAACCATAGGCATAGTTGGTAAATTAAATTGAGAGGTATGGGACAAGTTTTACTTGTCCCACAAGCCTCCAAAACAGCCCCAAGGACAAATTCGAATTTCCATGGAGGTGGAGTGTTTCATACTCCAAAATCAGACTTACACAAGCTCTTACACAACTTACACATCACTTACAAATTTATTACAAAGACAACAACTTCTATAATTATTTTCCCATATCCCAATTTGATTTATTTATCTTTTAACCATATGTTTTCTCACATTAATTTTCCACAACATAATTAAATAAAGGAAACACATCACTAATAAAACACATACAACAATAATAAAAAGTAACCACATTAATAAAATATACAAACCCATGGTCACATTTAAAGGTGATTCCCCCCATGAAAATCCCTAACAAAACAACACACACAAAACACATTGCCATGGTGACCATGTTGAATTCACCTAGAATTCCATTTTGGTTGGTCTCCGATCCCCTGATGTTTTGTTGTGATATATTTAACCTGCAAAATACAAATACCTCCTTTGGCCTTGTGGACATATCAGAACATCCAAAATGAATATATAAAATAATCACAAAATCATCTAAGTATGTGAATCACAACAACATCAAGGAAATTTAACAAAATCACTCACAATATGTATCAGCAACATCAAAGTAACAACTATATCATTTGTAAATTTATTCAACAATTATATCATCATCAAATAATTTCTCCATTTTAGGTTTACTCATAATATCCAAAATCACATGTCAGAATAACTTCCATTAAACATCCATGTCAATAGTATATCATCATCCAGATATGAGTGTCTCTAATAATCACCATGCATAATATATAATCAGATTCAACAATAATCTAGGATCTGACATCTAACACCATACTAAATCAAAAGTATTAAAATTTTCATCATATAGTCTACAAAGATGTCATGATCGGTAATAAAAGGTGCCAAAGGGAAGTGGGCACTACAATTCTACTCAATAATGCTTGTAAGGGATTGTTAAATAGTTGAGATGTTGAAGGATGAGTTTGAGATGTATATGAGGTAGATGGGTTAGTTTGTTGGTATGTTTCATATATGTTAAAGGATGTGTTAGTTTTGGAAGAAGTAGTTGATAAGGGGGAATAAAATTAAGGGGATGTGATTGAATGGGTTGGGACAACACTTAGAGTTGAGATATGGGGATATGGTAACATTGGTTTATTAGGTTAGTTGATGTGAAATAGGAATGTTTAATTGATTTTCTAGGGGTTTGGTTGGGATGTAATTGGTAGGTGTTGTCTAATTTTATGCACATGGAAAAATTAGACAACACGGTCCTATTTGTATCAAATCATGACATTGGTCTCGTGGAATCATGTTCGGTCATCATAAGATAACAAAATTTAATAATTAATAATTTTCATGGATGATTTCACCTAGAATTGAACTACACCAAGTTGAGTTCAACTTAGTGCAGATCTTAGGGTCAAGTTGAAAGAGAACTCGGTATAAACTTAGTAGGAAGCTCAAGAAACATGAGAGTGAGCTCGGTTCGGTTACAAGGTTCTATTTCAGAATAATTTGAGTCATAGAAAATATGTGAAACCAGGCGTAGGATTAAACTCACCCCATCAAGATAAGAGATTGAGTTTTGGGTGCATCAATGGTGCTCTCCATGAAGAGACATGTCAAGCTCATGAGTAGGATGGATCAATTAGTATTACAAAGTACATGACAAGGAAGAGAGCTCGTAGGTTGATCTAGAGATTGAAAAAGTTGTAAACATAGGGCACAACATAAATACCATACTCGATCAAGGTTGGAGCTTAACCCAACGGTCAACATGAGCCAAACATTGGAAGGAGCTCGCTCGAGTCACATAAATTTGGGAGAAGATCGAGGCATTTCTAAGTGGGTTTCCATTGATGGAAGGACAACACAAGGTTTCCACACAAAGGGGTCCCAAGATTCATCTTGCCAATAATGTGGAAATTTGAGAAAACATCACCTTGCGGGGATAAATGCTTAGAGAGAAGAGGGAAAAGCTCTAGAGACTAACAACTATGTCAAGGCCAAGTTAATGCCGAGATATTTGCAGGTCATTGAGTTACTCTTCGGATTAACATGACACTTATGAATTAGAGTGAGTCATGGGAATCACCACAAAAATTAGAGCCAAGGTTGGGCTCATGAAATTCCAGTCGATCTAGGCAGTTGATGAAAGAAATCATGTAAGGATCCCAAACAAATGAATCATCAAAGTGACGTGTTGGGAAAAGTCGGTGATATCTTGAAGAGTCACTCTTTAGCTCGGATCAATGCCATGAGAAATAGAAGTGGCTCCATAACTCATTGCAGGACCCAACCTAGTCAACACGTTAGTGGATCATGATGGCTCATGTGCACATAACGTGACGGGTGAGGAGAGCTTGATGATCAAGTGATGCGAGAACTCGGGATCGATGCGAGGTGATGTATCGGTTGTGATTTGGGATGAGAGGCCAAGATAATGAAAGGAGTAAAGAGAGAAGCTCTATAAAGAGTGGCTTGACCATGAAGACGTTGAAGAGATAGCTTGGCGTGGCTTGATATTGTAGTAGATTTTGCGAGAGGAGTGGCTGTTTTAGGAAATATTGTCACAATGGTTGGGTCTTAACTCATAGAAATATGGTAGAGCTCGAGTCATTTGAGTAGTAAGATAGTGAGCTCGCATTGTGAGGAATGAATTCCAAGGAGCATTAAGATAGGTGATCAACTCATTTTGAAGGGATCTCGAGATATGTCAATGTGAGAATGAGCTAAGCTTGAGGGATAATTAATTTGGGTGTAGTGAGTTAAGGGACAGAAAATCCATCTCAACTTGGGTGTGAAGTCATGAATGAGGTGAACTAGGTGAGCTCATGATAGATTTGTCTCGGCTATGTGAGAATCTAGATGATGGTTGAGATCGATGCAAGGCGATGTAGTGGTGGTGAACTTGGAGATGATTTCTTTGTGATGGTGTCGGTGCTTAAGTGACGAGAATGAAACTCGATGCACATGGGAAGGTGAGGTATTCTAAGTACTAGGTGAGTCAGCGGAGAGCTCAATGTTGACACAGATCACTCGGTGAATGGTCCGATGGGTCCCGGTTATGAAGGGCTTGAGTCATTCGAGCTCGAGTCATTCGAGCTTAATGTGGAACAGAAGGACTCAAGGTTGAGCTTGGAAAAGCATATGTAGAAATAAAGTAAGCTAGCATTGTGGAAGCACAGTCAAGTTTTCCATCCATTAAGTGAGTTGATGACATATTTCTAAGGCGGTGAATGTATGTATGAAGATCATGAAAAAATCATGCATGTAATCTCGAAATTTGATAACATACGTAACTAAATGTGGCTACAATAGGATCTCAATCATTGTAAAAAAGCTTGGTTGTGGTAAGGATGTAAATCTCATGTTGTGGGAGCTTATGGCTAAGAAATATGGTTTGTAATTAGAGCTCGTTTGAGTGGTGGCTCAGTCTTGTAGAACCCAATGAACTCGGTCCTTGGGATGAGCCGAGTGAACTCGATCAGTAGGAGGTGGCTTTATGTTGATAGTGAGCTCATTCCCGGGCTCGTGGCTAAGACGGCTCGGTTGAATTTTTGGCATAGCTCCACGACCAAGTGACTATTAATCAAATAACTCACTCAATGGATCTGTCGGAGAGCATAGTGGATATAGCTCATGACCTGGGAAAATTTTATCAATGCGTAGGACTTGGTAAAATTTATGCAAAGTTCGTGAGACCTTGGCAGTAGAGGAATAGATTGCCGAGAGTTGCTCACCATTTTGAACCAAATAAAATAGATCTTGTGGAATCATGGAAACATGTCTCGATGGTGAGATCTATATGATGTGAGGTTAGTTGCGGCTAAGGATGGAAGAGCTTGTGACCAACTCGGTGAGTTGGCTCGGTGAGCCAATCACGAAGTTGTTTCTTTTTGACCTATGCACATGGAATCCTCCATTTTCAATGCAAACCAAAACGGGGGTCCCACTATATTTTAATTAAATTAATATTTTTATTTAAATATTTTAATAATAATATTTATTATTATTATTTAAATATTTTATTTAAATATTATTTTAATTAATTGAGAAGATTAAGTCAAACTCGGGCATTAATGATACATGATGGAACCTTCTCAAGTGGTTCAACCAAATGTAATAAATACATCATGTACCTTCAATTTAGGAAGGAAATTATGACCTTTCCTCTTCTCTCTTTGATATTTTTCTATAAATGTAAGTTGGAAGCACATTTGAGCAGGTCAGAAAGGCTAGACAAGTTATACATCTTAGACAAGTGTGTGTTTTTCAAGAATCCTCTTACTTTTGCAAGTTGTTCTTATATGTAGAGGAAACTTTCAAGCCTCCTTTCAATACTGTAATGGAAACCATTTCCTCTTCTAAATTTATGATGCATTGTGCACGTTATTGAAGTAATAAAAGTGTGTTTTTGTGAATAATATTGGTCATTGCATCCTTCTATGCTTCTTTGTGCATTTCTCATGCTTGCGGGTACACTATGCAAGTTCACATTTTTATTATAGGTTCTTGGAGTTATGTGCTTATCAATTGGTGAATTATTCCATGGTTGAGGTTTGGTACTTATTCACCCTTCTCAAGTTCATCCTTCTTCACTGGAATACTGATAGATTGTTGTGTCTAATTGAGTTTAACAAAAGGAATGTATGCTTCCTAGTTTGTTGTCATTTTTACCCTCTCTAAGTTGTAGTAGGTGAAGTTGGCTTGTGGTGCACACACCCTCTTCAAATTAACCCTTCTTGAGTCTAGAAACACCTTTTATTTAGTGCATCACCATCACTAGTATGGTTTCACCTTTTGCAAATGTATTTCCCTAAAACCCATGAAAATGTTAGCATAGGACTAGATAATTGTTTTATTTTACTAGGAGTAGTAAAACCTTTAGTTTAGGAAGAGGAAGCTGGCCTTCTCTCGGAGGTTCACCTCAAACCCAAGTCCCACAACTTAAGAGGTGATCCCATGTTTCCCAATCACACCAAACATCCTGTTCACATTCTAGCCATTCGGAGGGTGCAGTGATATGGCGACAACAATTTTTGGCATGCTCGGTGGGACAATAAGTGAAAATTATAATTTTCACAGTTATCCCATCAGTAATATCTTAGCTAGCATGATAATAACACAAATTGTTTTGGCACAACCAATGGGACCAAGAGCTGGTATTTCTCTTCTCACTGCACAAGCTAAAGTACTGATGACTCTATATCACTTGGATTCTAAATCTCGGTGCATTAATTTATGTAAAGAATTCAAACAAGATCTTCTTCAAAGTAAGGAAATTATCAGCATATTGAACTTTCCTTGTCTCCTCTAAGGAGAAGGAAAAGAGGCATCTCAACATCACCCATTGCAACATTATTTCATTTAATTAATTTGTTGTGCTCTTAGTTAAATTTAAGCCTTACGATGTATACCAAAGCAAAATTTTGACTTCATTGGTCAAAGTGACCACTCTCTGCTTTTACAGACTTTCGTTTCATCCATTTCCATATAGTTTTCTTCAACATCTTTCCATTCATGAAATGGTGCCATCATGGCTTAATTTCAATAGTGGGATTCCCATTTACGGTAGAGAGGTTATTTCCACCTCCACTCCATTTTATGATGAAAATCAGTTGCAACATGCATATCCCCATGAGAAGAGTCATGGTCAGTATGGTTTTTCAAGTAACTATTCAACTTTCTAAGAGTAAGGACATGCATATTTTGGAGGCCATCAAACATGTGAAATTGTTAAGTTACCACTCAAGTTGCAAAGAATGGAGGTAGGTATGGTGCATTCCATAGCCACAACTCAAATGAAGGCATTCAAGAATGGCTTTAAGGTACCTTATATGTGGGTGGGCCCTATGCCAAAGTTTGACATCCTATAGGAAAAGATTGGTTTCATGACTGAATTACTACCTAAAATTGAAGGTTGGATTGAAGATATAAAGGCTTATGAGTTTTATACAAGGAATCCTTGTCAATGGGAAAGTCCTACACCACCACCTCAGAGTTCTCTTTCCATTTCTCAGTCAATGTCATTTCAATCCAAACCTCAAATTCCAATCTTTTCACCATCTACACATGCTGAGAATTCCATTCCTTCATTTCCTATATTTCCATCCCATCATGAATATTTTGTCCCTCACCCTTCCAAATTTCCTTCTTTTTTGCTAAGGCCACCAAGATAAGAAGTTGCACCTCTTTTGTTATCTCAAACAATGAGGGAAGTCATTGAATCCCAACCCACCCCTCCTCTTATAGTTCCAAATCCATTTTGGGAAGAACATGATTATATTGAAGATGAAGAGGAGAATGTTAAGGAGATTAGTAAGGATGGGCATGCAAAGAATATGAACAAATGGAATGCAAAAATGAACATCAAGAAAACTACGCTTTGACTAAACCTTGTCTGAGAAGCTGAATCTCTTCCACTTCCTCAAATAGTGAGTAAATTAGTTGAATCCCATTTTTTCCCTCATCTTATAGTTCCAAATCCGTTTTGGGAGGAGCATCATCAAGAAATGCATGAAATGGAGGAGTATATGGTCAAGGAGACTAGAAAAGTTGAGCATGTAAAGAATTTGAAGGAGTGGGCTACAAAACTTAACATCAAGAAAAATTCATTCCTGACTAAACCTTTTGCAGAAGTTGGAGATCAGAAATAGATGAAACAAACTAGTTTTGTACCAAGAAAAAAATATAGAGTTGAAGGATGAAGACCAATATTATACCTATTTAGAATGCAGTATTCATATTGGCTCAATTTCATTAGAGGATTTTGGATCACCAAAAGTGGAAAAATTAGTAATAGCAGAGAGTGTTTGCAAGATGAAGAAGAAAGAATCCCAATTGTACAAGATGATTCTAATGAGTGAATTAATCCTAATTTCCATGCATGTAAAGAACTTGCAACACTTGTGGAGGGTTGTATAAGATGTCTAAGATCATCATTATATGTTACAATAAACCACAAGAAGTTTCACCAAACCAGGATTATTCGAAATTAAGAATGTGGATGAGACCATGCAGAGGCTTTCTAATCCTTTTCCCTCTCTACCTTCTCAAAAATTGGATTTTTAGATGAATTTGATCTTTCTAATTTCATGTTTGAAAATGAAGAATATCAAGGTGAAGGAGGTTCTAGTTCGGGGATACTCAAATTGAAGAAGAACCTTTGACACAGCTAGAGAATGAAGAAGCAAATTATCTATCAGATTTGGAAGAATGTTTTGATGGACAAGAGCCTATGGAACTTGAAAATATTGTTATTCCATCACTTCTTTCCCAACACAAAGTTCGACGTGGTGTGGAGGGACATGCTCAAGAACAAATCATTACTCATAACTATCCTTTGGAATCAAAATTGGAGGAATTAAGTCTTCCATATCCCTTATCACATGTAAAGGAGGAACACACATGAGAAGATAGGAATGATATAAAAGCATTGAATGAAGATTATGTCATGGAGAGGTTTCTATTTTCAGTTACGGAACCTGTTTTGGTTAACGAATTTGTGATGGAGGAAAGTATTCTTGAATATTTTTCTTCCCCTAAGAATATTCAAAAGTTGTAAATAAGGGGGTTTGAATTATCAAATTACATTTTAGAAAAGGGAGATGATGCTGCTATACCTTCCATCTAGTTGAAATACCAATTGTTTGTAAATGGGAAACAAGAGGGAAATTAGGTTGTGAATAACCATATTTTTCAAGGATTTCTTTAGGACCTTCTTATTAAATTTCAAGTTTAAAGTATCAAGAATACTCAATGGGTTAGACCATGCCCCATAAGGTACTTAGCTTCATTAAATCCAGAGGAGAAGTTACAACGGTAAGAAAATTCACTTCGAGTGTGAGTATGAGTTTTCAGCTCTAATGATCGGTTTCTATGCTTCGTAAGACAAATGGAGAGTAAATAAAAGAGGAATTCTTTATCTTTCTAATTAATGCCTTGGTTAACCAAGTGGAGAATTGGGCTTGTTTCACTTTTTCACTCTCATTCTCATCCATGTTCATTGTCAAATCATCTCGCATGTCAATCCATTGTGAGGAAAGTAAGCTACTTTGCATAGCCAGTTGCAGGGTTTGTTTAGCTCATCCGTGCCTTTAGTTAGCATAGAGTGGAAATATTTTTTTAGGAAGAATAAGTACATTACACACCCTGCATGTTTCAATTGGGGCATATATGTTTTTCATTTTTTGGTGTGTGTTGTGTTTTGTCATTTCTCATGCACAATGTGTCAAAGGTGGAGGTTTTACGGGAGAATAAAAGGTTTAGGTTTCAATAAGAATGTCATGATATCCCTAATTCAACATATTCTTCATTTGAAATTATGCAGTGTTACATAGATGCCAAGCATTCAACAGATTCATTATACTTTATGCTTAGCATTCCAAAGAGGTCCAAGATTGGAAATCCTCAAGGAAACATTGAGATATATAACAAAAGATAAAATAACTTCCAAGATTCCAACATTTGAATCCATGCCCAATGGATGACTTAAGGCTACTCGAATCATGCTTAGTAGGAAATCATCCCGAGAGGTCACCAAAAATGTTTTCCAATTTTGCGGACATGGACAAAGTAGTAAAAGGGGTCCTATTTCGATCAAATCATGACATTGGTCCCAGGGATACACGTTCGGTCATCACGGAGAAAACACAATTAAATAATCAATAATTAGCATGGGTAACTTCACCTATCATTGAATTGTACCAAGTTGAGTTCAACTCAGTGCAGATCTCGGGGTCAAGTTGATAAAGAACTCGGTATGAACTTAGTAGGAAGCTCAAGAAACATAAGAGCGAGCTCGATTCGATACAAGGTTTGGTTTGAGAATGATGTGAGGCATAAAAACATATGTGTAACCAGGCGTAGGATTCAACTCACCCCATCGAGCTAAGAGGTCGAGCCATGGGTGCATCAATGGTGCTCTCCATGAAGAGACATGTTGAGCTCATGAGTAGGATGGATCGGTTAGCATTGCAAAGTACATGACAAGGAAGAGAGCTCATAGGTTGAGCTAGAGATTGAACCAAGTTGTGAAGATAGGGCACAACATAAATACCATACTCGGTCGAGGTTAGAGCTCAACGCGATCAATCAACTTGAGCCAAATGTTTGAAGGAGCTCGGTCAAGTGACGTAAATACAGGATAAGTTTGAGGCATTTCTAAGTGGGTTTTCATTGATGGAAGGTCAACACAAGGTTTCTTCACAAAGTGGGTCCCAATATTCATCTTTCCAAGAATGTGGAAATTTGAGAAAACATCACCAAGCAGGGATAATCACTTGGCGAGCATAGAGAAAAGCTTCACGAGACCAACATACTACCTCAAGGCCAAGTCAATGCTAATAAATTTTTGAGTCTCTGAGTTACTCTCCGGATTAACAAGATAGTTATGAATTAGAGTGAGTCAAAGGGAACTACCATGAAAATGGGAGACATGGTTGGGCTCATGGAATGCTAACTTGGTCTACGGCATTGATGAAAGAGCTTGTGCAAGGAGCCCAGAAAGATGAATCATCAAAGTGACATGTTGGCTAGAATCAGGTGATAGCCTGAAGAGTCACTTTTTATCTCAGTTCACCTCTATGAGAAATAGAAGTGGCCCCTTAGCTCATCATATGACCCACCAAGTCGACAAATTAGTGGCTCATGATGGCTCGTGTGAAGAACTCGATGAGTGAGAGGGAGAGCTTGACATTTCAGTGATGGAAAAAATCGAGACTAATGTAAGGTGATGTATCGGCGGTGAGCCAGGATGGGAGGCTAAGATGATGGAAGGAGAATAGAGGGAAGATTTTCAAAGAATGGCTTGACCATGAAGACATCTAAGAGATAGCTTGGTGTGGCTTGATATTGTAGCAGAGTTTGGTGTTCTGTCACTATAACTAGAACTCATTGATCTGCAAGAGGAATCTCATCTCTCCCAGAGGGTGATTCAAGAAACCAAGGAAGGAGTGAGTATGGCTGTTATCAGGGTGAGTTTGATGCCATAACAGCTAGGTCATGCTCATGGGAGTTGTGAAAAACTTGTGCCAAAATCTTAGACGGGTAAGTGATGAAAGGAAAGTAGTTCAAGTTAAGGATCTCATCACATGATAATATTTTTAGGTAGCTCAATTCCATAGAGGATTTTGTTTACTAGAGGAGTGGTTCATTTTAGGTGAGCTTGCCACAAGGTCTCGGTATTAAATCCCAGAAAGATGGTAGAGCTTGATTTATTTGAGTCTTGAGATAGTGAGCTCACATGGTGAGGGATGAATGCCAAAGAGACTCAAGATAGGTGATTAACTCATTTTGGAAGGATCTCAGATACATCAACATGAGAAAAAGTTGAACTTGAGGGATAAATAAGTTGGGTCTAGTGATTTGAGGGATGGAAAATCAATCTCAACTTAGGTGTTAAGTCATGCATAAAGTGAGCTATGCGAGTTCGTGATGAGTTGTCTCAGCTATGCCAAAGAGCTAGATGATGGTTAAGCTTGATGTGAGGTGATGCAGTAGTGGTGAACTAGGTGGTGATCGCTTTGTGATGGTGTCGATTCTTGGTGATGAGAATGGAACTCGATGCACATGGGAAGGTAAGGTGGTCTGAGTACTAGGTGAGTTAGTGGCGAGCTCAATGTTGATATAGATCACTTAGTGCATGGTTTGATGGGTCCCAGTCATGAAGAGCTCAAGTTGATCAAGCTTGAGTTGTTCCACTCGACATGGAATAGAAGGACTCGCAGTCAAGCGTGGCCAAGCTTATGTAGAAACAAAGTAAGCTAGCATTATTGAAGCATAGGCTGAATTGTCCACACAATAAGATGAGTTGATGACATATTTCCAAGGTGGTGAATGTATGTATGGATCTCGTGAAAAAACTCATGCATGTGGTCTCGGTACTTAGATAACATACCAAACTTGGTGCGGTTACAAGAGGAGCTCGATCAATGCAAAAGAGCTTGGTTGTGGTAAGGATGCAAATATCGTGTCATGGGAGCTTATGGCTAAGCAGTATGGTTCGTAATTGGAGCTCGGTTGAGTGGGAGCTTAGTGTTGTAGAACCCGATGGACTAGGCACTCGGGATGAGCCGAGTGAACTCAGTCGGTAGGAGGTGGCTCTGTGTCGATAGTGAGCTCGTGTTGGGCTCGTGGCTAAGATGGCTTAGTTGAATTTGAGGCATAGCTCCATGACCAAGTCACTATCAATCAAAGTATTGACTCAATGGCTCCGTCGGATAGCATGGTGGATATAGCTCACAATGTGGGTGCCTTTTCTCAATGCGTAGGACTTGGTAAATTTCATGCAAAGTTCGCAGAACTTGGCATAGAGAATAGATTTCGAGAGTTTCTCACCATTTTAACCAAGTCAAACAGAGCTCATGGAATCATGGAAACATGTCTCGATGGTGAGATTGATACGATGCGACATAGATTGTGGTTAAGTATGGAAGAGCTCGTGACTACCTGGGACGGGCAAGTCAACCACCGAGTTGGTTTTTTTACCAATTCACATGGACCCTCCCTTTTCAATGAAAACCAGTCAATGGGGGTGGGAAACCCACCTTATTTTAATTAAATTAATATTTTTATTTAAATATTTTAATAATACTATTTATTATTATTATTTAAATATTTTGTTTAAATATTATTTTAATTAATTGAGAAGATTAAGTAAAGCTGGTCATTAATGATACATGATGGAACCTTTTAAAGTGGTTCAACTAACTATACTAAATACATCATGTACCTTCAATTTAAGAAGGAAATTATGAGCTTTCCTCTTCTCTCTCTCTCATATTCTTCTATAAATGTAAGTTGGAAGCTCATTTGAACAGTCGAGAAAGGTTGGACAAGTTAGACATATTAGGAAAGTGTGTGTTTTTCAAGAATCCTCTTTCTTTACGTAATTTGTTCTTGTATGTTGAGGGCATTTTCAAGCCTCATTTCAAGACCGTAATGGCAACCATTACCTCTTTCGAATGTATTATGCATTGTGCTTTTTATTTAATTAATAAAAGTGTGAGTTTTTGACTAATCTTAGTCCTTTCATCATTCTATGATTATTTGTGCCTTTCTCATGCTTGTAGGTACATGCATGCAAGTTCACATTTCTATTGTAGGTTCTTGGAGTTCGTGCCTATCAAGTGGTAGAGTATTACATGCGGTTAAGTTCAAGTGCTTATTCACCCTTCTCAAGTTCATCCTTCTTCATTGGAAGACTGATAGATTGTTGTGTCTATTTCAGTTTAACAAAAGGAACACATGTTTCCTAGTTTGTGGTATTTTGTACCCTCTTTAAGTTGCAGTAGGTGACGTTGACTTGTGGTGCACACACCCTCTTCAAATTAACCCTTCCTGAGTCCCCATGAACCTATAAATAACCTTCATAGCAAAAATGGTGTCGTCATGTTAGCATTTTTCATTTCCTAGTCTCATTATCCATTGAATTAAGCTTTTTCTAAACTTCTATAATCGACCATCATGATCTTGCATTTCCTTTTTCCTTCTCTCTTGGAAAATTGTCTAAGCTCTTTTTCAAAGCATGTAAATCATTTTCCATTTTTCCAATTCTAGTTGTTGCGTCTTCCTTCTTATTTATAGTAGAGCCTCCTTCGTGGTTGTTTATATGTAGCAAGTTTTTAGATGTTTAAATGTCTTTTCTGCTATGAAGATTCCTTTGGGAGGGGAATGGATGATTTAGAGGGTATGGAGGGTTCTTCAACTTGATATTCCTTTGGTCAAGAGGAATGGTTAGGGGAGGCAGGGGTTGTGGGAATGTGAGGGTATTGGGAAAGGTAGCGATGGTGAAGTAACAGAATGAGGCCTTGATGGAGGTGGGTATCATGGGTATGATTTTGGACTTCAAGAACAAATAATTCTATGGAGTTGAGAAGATAATGAGGAAAAAAAATGTGCATATTCCTTCTAAATTGGTTTAAAAAACCAAAGGTTTAAGAGGCATTATGACATATTGGCCTTCCAATGTAACATACCTGACAATCATACTTGCAATTTCATTGAAAGGAATTGGAATGGAAGTTACTTTTATGCCTATAGTAACAAAATCAAGTTATTCTCCTTCATCAAGGAATTTCTTGGCTTCATCATTCTTATCATTTGTTTTGTTGAAGAACCTATCACCTTCCAAGATTAGACCCGTCACTTTAGAAATCATCTCTTTAGTGATATTCATGTTGTGCTTACCATATTAAACAATCCTCTTTTTCCAACCAGCTGAAAATTAAACGGAAATACCTATATCAAGGCCCTATATTTTTTCAACGAGGTTTGAGACACCGCCCATTTGGAAATAATTCCATAGATCCTCATTTTCTTTCCAAGCAGATCGAGGTGGGTTATGTTTGTTATGGAGCTCCACCCATTTTGATTCTTTTTCTTCTAGACTCCTTTCTTCTATTCTAAATAGAAATGTGTCTTCCCCAAAACCTCTTCTTGATGGTGCCTTTCTAGACCCAGAAAGCATGTGAAGGCTGATGATAATTATTAACCCTACGTGAGATGGTAATCATCCCCAAAACGGTGGAAGACTTCTTAATGATGGTTTTTGATTTCATACTTATCATTGATGATGCCATTTTGTACCTTTCTAGGAAGTATGTCCTCACGAATCCAATTTTGCATGTTATTGCTAACCCCATGATTAACAAGAGTATCCACCATTTTGTTATATTCTCTATAGGAGGGAGTAATTAAAAAATTTGTAAAGGATTTGCAATTATTAATAAATTCATGAATGAAATATCTAATGGTCCAACTAGGGGGTTGTGCTTGATTTAGAAGATTTACTATATTAATAGAGTCCCCCTCGATTATAGTATTGTAAATGTTGCAATATTTTTCTAGCTTTGATCCCCATAATGTTGTTAAGGCTTCATCATAGTGATTTGTCGATGACCCATTTTGCTAGGAAAAGAAACAACTAAACAACCTCTGTGATCCCTGATTACACCTCCTCCTCCTCCTGATGCTCTTGCATTTCCCTTAGATGCTCCATCAAAATTCAGTTTGTACCATAAGTTTGGTGGTGGAATCCAATGGACTAAGGATCTATCAATACTGCTATGATCATTCCTTTGAAAATTTCCAATATCAATCTTTGAAGCAAAGCATAATGCTAGAGAATGCTATGTAAAATTTATATTGTAGCTAAATGCATTTAAATTTCATCATTATTTGAAATATTAGTTGTTAAAAAATCAATTATTATAGGTAGCTATAGTATTTTTAATTGGAAATAATACATATTTGGGTTGAATATATCGTCAATAATATTATTTGTTTACGATTTATCTAATATTTTTGTTCTCATTATATGTGGACTTGTTTCCACTAGTCTTTTACCAATATTTCTCTTCTCTTTTTCAAATAATTCATTTAAAAATGGTTTATCTTATAAAAAAACAAGTATTGCACGTTACTTTAATGCTAGAGTCATCCACATTCATATTATTTGAATTATTTTCTATTATAAATATGTGTATTGTTATTTTAAATTTTAGAAATTACATAGAAATGTACTAGAATAAGTGGTCACAAGTCCACTACTATAAAAAAATACAAATGAAAAATATTGTAAATGTAAAGGAAATTAGATCTCAATTTACATGTTCATGGATAAAATAATATCATATTTTATATATTGTTTTATTGTAGGCATATGAATAAAGGTTGTAACTACACAAAAAGAGAATACATTTTATATATTTGTAAATAATATAATATCACATTTTTTATTACATTGTCGTACTTATTTATACAACACATGTTGGGACCATGCTCAAAAATGTTTTAGGAAAATCTATTTTCAGAAACCTATATTCAACTAAAAGATAGTTGCATTATGCTATATACATTTAGCCACAATTACTTAATGTTTCGACCTTCACTTTTCATGATGGTAAAGTTTTGATTCTGCTTTAAACCCCATTTGTAATATTTGATATTACTTGGATGTATGAAATAATTGGAAAAATACATGGTTTAACTAAAAATATAGATAGATCAAGAACTAGTAGGTGTCACAAGTGGCTTATAAGAAAACATATACATAAAATTAATTGAAAATATAAGAAGAAATAAACAGAAAAATAATATATACATGGATATCTTTGGAAGCTAATGGAAATCACAATCTCCCCAAATCGTATCCATTAATATTAAATGTATTCTTATGGAAAAAATATTGGTATACTTTTTATGCATTCCCTAAGATGACAAAAATAATAAAAAGATGATACTACTACCTTCCCCTACTCCTCCCATTTTATTATAATATCACAACCATTGTTTTTGCGAGGTGTGTGAAATAAAAAGAAAAGAAAATCTATGTTTCACTATGTTTTCATCCATTTTTGAATGAATCTAGGTTGTTTTGAAAAAATATATAATTAGAATAGCATTAATGCAATGAATAAGGAAAATTTGATATTATGGATTTCAAAAAATTGATATTATTATCTCCACCACAAAGTACTTCAACATCGTAGTACACTTCACATTCCAAAAATAATAATAAAGTACACTTCACATGCCAAAAACTAATGTTAAGAATTGCACTTCATATCCTATAAAAATTGAACCATAACACACTTGACAACATAAACATAATGACCTAGAACACTTCACATTCACACAAGAATGAATCCAATCAAATTCATGGAAAAAATAAAAATATTGCACTTGAAATACATGTGAAATTAAAATAATTAATTTACATGTATTTGTAAAAATAAGGGGTCTATTCGGTCCCTCACCCAATGATATATATAATTTTTTTGTTTATTGAATTTGCATGAATGGATGTCACACACACACACACACACACACACACACACACACACACACACACACACACACACACACACACACACACACACACACACACACACACACACACACACACACACACACACACACACACACACACACACACACACACACACACACACACACACACACACACACACACACACACACACACACACACACACACACACACACACACACAGATATCCTAACAAAAATATAGTATCTATCATGTTGTATCATGTTGTATTTATCTTTGGTTTCTTATCCCTATGACCATCTTGTTACAAGATTAAAAATTCTCTTTATTTATTGTATATGGATAACCTTGTTCATTGCTGATTTTAGACTCATCCACATTCTTATAACATGAAGCAAGTCATAAATATAGAAAAAATTGGTAAGGAAATATGGCATTATGAATCATTCATGCTGTAGTTACACAACTTTAAATATTCTCATTATTTGAAGTATTATATATTATAAAGATAATATGATTTGTTAATGGATATATTCATGTCCTGAAATGGAATATATCATTGTTACAAGATAGCGCTCATTGGGTTCATCCCAATATTTCTCATCTTTTTATAAACACATGGTTAAGAATTTTTTTACCTTTTACACAAATATTTTACGTACCATGGAAAATTTTAGTGGCTAATATTCATAATTTGGCTAAAATTAGGAATTCTAGAATATGAATTTGGCTATTTTTACGACCATAGTAGTGCCCATGTTTCACCCAAAATTTCTGCAAAAATAATTTGTCACATGTTAATATCCAATGGATCTCGTAATCCTCACATATATATTTTTAATGAATTTCCATGTGATCAACAAGAAGGGATTTAAAAATATTATTGGATCACAAAGAAATGTATGGAACCTTCTTGGTCATTTGGTCTCATTTGCCCACATGCTTGGGAATGTTTTATTAAATTTGATATTTTTTACCATAAATATATACATAGATCTAGATTCTATAAAAAATAGTAATTGAAACCCAATTACTTTGAAGAAGGTTGGAATTTTGACACATTTCCCTTTTGATGCTCTTGATATGCACCATGTATCTCCTTCCTTGGATGTTGCATGTCCTCCATTGATATTTGACCCAAGACTGACGACCCAACTCATGAATTTAAATATTTAGGTTTTATTCCTTCGGCTTCAACTCCTCCATAACCCTTTGATTGGGAGATCACTAGAATGGTGACATATGTCATGTATTTGGTATGATTTTGGATGTTTGGTGGAGTCTCTATAACTAATGCGTCTTTTAAATTTTGTGGCATTTCAAATGTAATTTGATCCTCTACTTGAAAATATTGGCTAAGTCTATAATATCATTATTTATCCTTCATTTCCCACTCCATCCAAAATTTCCTTCAAAAAATATATCTTATTTTGCGAATTCCATAAATGTTGATTTGAGATAATTTACAACCCATTGAATCTGGTTTTTCCCATATTCGCTATGATGATTTCTACAAGTTTTCTTCAGGTGAATTCCTTCAAATTTTCCTGTTACCTTCATTATGTTTCACACATCGACATTTCTAGAACATACCTCATTTGGTGAAAATGTATAGCTTGGTAATGATAGTGGCTATCATTCCAAATTCATGTGGTAATTATACATCCATAAACATCATCATAATATGTGTAGACACTAAAATTTGGAAATCTATCCTTTCACATTATTGATCTTGAAATTAAACATTTGCATACACAAACACATTGTTTACACTCTTTCTTAGCACACCATAAAATGTCTTAGGATACTATGCTCAACTTTTTATACATCTATGCCATCATTTCCTAGGGTTTTATACGATAAAATGCATATAAATACAATGATTCTCGACCGAGAACTAGAAATATAAACTATGATTTTTCCTTCGGATCAAAACCATGAGTTTAGGTTGGTTTGTATAAATATACAACCCAAACCAAATATTTTGTTTTGGATCAATACATTGTGTACTAAGCATCTCAGTTGCATCATCTTCATATGGTTTATTTTTTCTCTTTTTCTTCCTTTCACAAAATAGCATTCACCAAAATCCTATATAAGGAAGTCAATCATACATCATTTAAGGTCCTGGCACTTTCAAGAGCTCCTCATGTCAAAGAAAGAACAAAAAGAATTCTAAGCTCCCAAAACTATGAAATAATTCATGCAAATCCATATGAAAAATATTCTCTCCATGTATAAAGTCACTTACCAAGTCCAAGAGTCTTCATCTTCTCTCCACAAGGAAGCAAAGTGACCTTTACCTAGTATTTGATAAAGTTTGAAACACAAACAAGGTATTATCAAATAATGTTTTGAAAAATTATAATTATAGTATGGTAGATATCACATGCTAGGAGAATGGAATGAGGAATGATCCTCTTCACAATGACAATTTCAACAATGCACATAGGTGTCCAAAACCCACCTAACCCTATTCTATAGAAAACTTATCATGCACTATGAGGTTTTAAGATTTTTATCGAGCTATAAAGTCGTTCCAGTTGAGAGAAAATAAGAATGATATATATTGACACTCATTTTGAGGAAAGTGAAGAAAAAAAAAGTTACAAAGCTATAATATAAGTAGGTATAAGACCATACATAAGGATTATGGCCATATGGATTGTTTTGACATAGTTGCATAGTTTTTACTGGTGTAATATCAATTTCTATTTCAACAATGAAGAAATTTTAGTTTCAAACTATCATGTTCCTACATTCAAATCACTTATAATTTATTAGATCCTCATAGAATTAGCTAAGTGTAATCCCTTCATTGTATTTTGATAGTTCTTAGATCAATAGTCACTTTGTAGAGAATTATTCTGATTTGGATAGTTAATTTTTGAAGTTAATAAAATATTAAAGTAGCCTTTGTTTGCATTATTTCATTGATTTTATGTATGTTAATTAGAAACACATTTAATATATTAAAAGGGAATGAAATAGGAGAATCACATAAAAGTGAAATAAATTGGTGAACCGACATGAATTACTATCTATGTTACTTGATCAAGGTATTATTTCATTTACTTCTAATCATCATTGTTTATCTTGAAAACTCTCTAGGAATCAAAACCATTCATTTTGTGATTACCACCATATTATAGGCCATGAAATTAATCACTTTCAAGTTTTCATCGATAAAATCAACATTCTCAAACATAATGGCACCATGTATATCTTAAATGAAAAATCCACTCCTCGTAAAGGGACTCTGTATTTTGATACATTTACTATCACTATCTACATTAGTAAGTAATATGGACACATGTGACTCTCAATCCCCATCACAACAAGAAAATATGCACTCATGAGGATTTAACTACTCTAGCTCTCACACAATCTAACATAAAACCTTCCCTCATTCCTAACGCCATGTTTCAATATTATTTTACAATCTTGATTTTTTTGGATAGCTTTTATTGCCACTAAATTTTGGGGTTATCTCGACCCGTTACCTATGCATTTGTTTTTGGTAGATATATTGGTTGCGTGCATTGCTTATATCATCGATAAACACAATAATAACATCACTTTCCCACTTACTACCTGGCATGATTACTATTCCCAATGACTCTTTTTATAAATATCATCCAATTATGAAACATTACACTCATGTTATGTACAAACATGGCACCTCTTACACTGATTATGAATGTAACATGGCAATCAATCACTTTTATAAGACATTATTGTTTATTGACATATGTTTCAACAAAATTACTAATATGGTGGATCTTAGACCATTTAGGTTTAATTATACCATCAATGATCTCCCAAAAATTATTTGATAGATTTTATACTATCCCCACTTATTACTTGATGACACACTCGGTCTATAGGTTCAACTTGACTATTGAGGGAGCGGTTTCTACACCTGAACCTCACTTTGCACACACACACACACAGAGTAATATTTCCTCATATTCTTAGTCACAATATTTTTTCTAATCCCCTTAATGAGGGTATTATTAGATAAAATTTCCTTATCTTTATAGAATATGTTTTCATCTATTCTCTCTTGGAAGGGCCAAAATAATAAAACATTCAAATATTGGCAAAAATGTAAAATCAGGATCTATTTTGATAGCCTACATTATTTTCACTTTACATTATTCGTGTTGTTTACTCCTTTGGTTTGATGATACATTTTACTATTTACACACATGTGTTCACATGGTATATTGAGCATAATGTAGGACATACACAAAGTGGTACATGATGATAGGTGTTGGCTTATCATTTACCCAAAATGCTAAACTATTGGGCATCCTCCTTTGCATAGTACTTTTAGGTGTTATATTTCCATTATAGTTGTTTACTTTCCACATTACACTCAATTATATATATATATTTTTCCTTTTCTAAATTTTTGACTAACATGACTAACACATGTGTCTTATGCAACATTTAAAGTTTTTCTAGCTCTTTGATATTCTTTTTATTGCATCTTGTTATGATTTCTTTTTAATCCATGATTGATAGTTAGGTGTGTGTATGCTTACTTCCTACTTTGATTGTGGCCTAAGGGCCTTGATTTTCTTACAGCACCGTGGGTGTCCAATTTTTAAGTGTAATACCTTATGTGTGGTTGTGTATCTCTTGTTTATAGGCTCATGAGAATTTATTCTCTTATGATGCCAAGGGTGTCCCATGTTTGTAGGATTCTTTTACCTTTTGTGTGATATTGTTTGACATGTTCAAAACTTGTTTTTTATATTTAGTGCACTTATTTTCCAATAACACATCATCTTCTATTGTTGTTACTTATTGTTTCATTACATTAAAAATATTTTTATTATTACTTTTATTGTCCTCATTATTGTTTTACAAAAATGTGTCTACCATGCACATTTCCTCTTGTAAGTGAATTTTATCCTTGGTGTCCATAACATCAACTATTAAAAGGTTATTTCTATGTTATCACTATCTTAGCTATGGGTATACATATTTACATTTAAGCGACACACTCAAATTCTTCATCGCATACACCTCAAATGTGTGGGTAACACCCGGGATTTATTCTACATTTCGGGAAGATACAAACATCTTTCTGGGCATAGAAATATTGAGTGGACAAAGGTTCTTAAAAATCATGTTTAGACACGAAAAATCAGTAAAATCTATAGAGTACCAAGACCGTATAGTCTTCTCGGGACTGCAAAGACATTTCTAACCCTACCTTATGGTTTTCCTCAAAAAAATTTATAATTTTTTATATTTTTCATCAATATTCCAATAATTACATATGGATACATACTCAAGGTTGACATATTTTAGCACAATTTTAGGGGTATGAAGGGGGTATATATATATATATATATATATATCTCCTCAAAGTTATAAAATTATGCTTATATTCATCTAGAGTGGTATATTTCATTGGGTTATGGAAGGTAGTGAGGTAACTATCTTCTTCATGGGCATGATTTCCTATCTTCTTTTAAATTTAAGGGAAGATATTATAGTTGACAAATGACATTAATACAAAGAGTTCCTCATAAGGTCCAGGTGCTTTATCTCCTCATTTTTGTTCTTATTTTTAGAATTATTATGTTGGGTTAGTTAACCTAGAGCATATAACTATCCTTAGTACAAATTTGGGACTCATAACCCTGAATTCTTCATCATAATAAAAAAATTCAAAGAACAATAATGGGAGCACATTCCTTTGTAAGATAAACATTTGAATTTCTTTTATGTTTTATATTTCTTCTAGCATTTCGTATTGTAAATGTTTTTATGGTACATTCATTACATTATTATTTAAATTTTAGTTTAATATTTTTTGCATTCACTATGCTCTATGTTGTAGGTTTCATTTTGGAGTGTTCCAACAATGACATAATAGGATACTATAAAACATAAA
This sequence comes from Taxus wallichiana var. yunnanensis, assembly GCA_018340775.1. NCBI lineage: Eukaryota > Viridiplantae > Streptophyta > Pinopsida > Cupressales > Taxaceae > Taxus > Taxus wallichiana. Next base: position 268,413,982 of record CM031236.1, on the reverse strand, counting down.
TATTCAGAGAAAGACAAAGTATGTCTACAAAGTCAGGTATCTTTTCCTCTAAGAATGAATCTTTAATTTCATACTTAAATGGAAAACTTAATTTCACTAAACAATTAGATACTTTTCATTTCCACAATGACTTCAAAGTACTTATTTGCACCAACACCCTAACGGTTGTCCTAGTTTGCTTATTTATATCAGAAAATGTTTTCATGAATAAATTGTTATAAAATTATCAAATCCTAATTTCCTTAAACAACCATTTTAAAAATTATCTCATTATCCTACATTCAAAATTATAGAACCTATATCCTCGAAACACATGATTTATGCTCATTTTACCATGTCCGAGAAGGATTTTTACTCTCATAATGGGGTTGTGGACTGAGTTTTCATCAAAAATTTTGATAAACACAATATATATAAATGGTTAAAATTGTATCTATATAACTACCTTTTTCACCTATATACAAAATTTAAGGTCATTTGGAAATTATATGCAAAATTTATTATCACTATCCCAAAACTAGGTTTGCACAGTTTCCACAATCATATTACATATGTAAAAAAAAAGAACATGCATAGACCAAACCTGCATTTTTATTTTCGAAATAACTTATAAAATACTCTATACAATATCATTAGATAATTCCATAGGCCATTCATGCATAAGACACGTAAATTCACCATGATCAAATAAGCAATCAACACAAAATAGAGCACATCTATATTGACATAATTGTATTTTGAAATTTTTTTGATGTTCATTTATTTATCATTCCTCTACTTCATCCTCCACCATTAGGAATGATTTTTCATATTCTCCTTCCCACTCAAACTGACTCCCTATAAATCGAATTCATCCTCCTTTTATTCAAATATAATTTTTCTAATGTGACTTCAAGAAAACATAACTAACTCGAGGATCTTCCTTATGCATCTTTTCATATACCCCTATAACACAAGGATTCATTTTAAAAAAATTCAAACATTTCAGTACTATCTAACACAATATAAAACCTAACTCACCCTTTCCATACCTTGACAAGCCCATGTTGGCTTATGTACATGCTTTATCATTTGAATCACAATTTTGGAGGGAAAATACCATTTTTTTAATTTCAAACTCTATAACACCTAAGAATCACTCCCCCATGACTTATCATATTATAAAACACTCAAATTGACCTCATAGATATGTAATTTTGCATTTATATGACCTCTTGATAATGATACTACATCATACTCCTATGGTGGAGAAACATTCTTCATGTACTTTTCTTGCATACTTGAGTCGTCATCTTGTTTGCTTGCCCTTAGTTTGTTTTCTTCAGTCTCACTATCCTTGTATGCTTCAAGTCCACCTGGGTCCCATATAGTTTTCTTTATACTTCCATTTACCTTGACATTTCTTTCTTTCTTCTTGATTTCAATCTTCACTTATTTATTTCTTTGTTATTTATTTTTCTCTTTCATATTCATCTTCATGGATTTGTTCTCTAAAATGAGAACTTTTCTTCCATTTTCTTACCATAAGATCTCTCAAGAGCCTTTTCTTCAATATTATTCATCTCTTTAGCTATCAAACATGAAGAAACATAATCAAACATAATATTAGATAAAAAAACTTTGGAGACCATTTTGTCTCATTCATTGTTTCTTTCATTGATTTTTTATTCTCTATATCTTTGTCTTCTTCTTCATCACTCATCTGCATTTCTTATTCAATTTATGTACCTTCTACTATCTCATAATCTTTCTCTTTTACCATAAAAATATTTCTCTAGAAATTTTATTTCAATCTATAGCTGATCTTCATCTTCCTAAATAAATAGGTATTCTGAGTTTTCTTCTCCTTCACCCAATTTCAAACCATCAAAATGGTTTACAAGACGTTCTTTCTTTTATACTTCTTCTCCCTTTCTCTCATTTTTAACTCTTTCAATTATCCACTCCCCATTGTTAGATTTGTGTTCTTCTATGGAGGATAAAAATATCCATATTACTTATTCTTCATCTTCTATTTACATGTTCTCTTCAAAAACAACTTCCTTTTCATTTCTTATTTTTTCTCTTTTTAGAAACTTCTTACTTTCTTCTCTTTCACATTTCTTGAGCCTTCTCTCTTCTTCTCTTAGCTGAATTTTTATTCTCTTATCCATGAGTGACCTTAGTGGCCACTTAACCTTATTTCTTATCACCATTCCCATGCCTTTTCTTTTCTTCATCATCAATACTTCCAATTGCTCCATATCTTCTCTCAATTTTCTTATTTCTTGCTCCATCCACACTCTTCTCTTTTCTTCTTGCTCTCTCTTTCTCTCTTATTTTCTCTTTCTCTCTCTCATATCTTTCTCTTTCCTCTCATTTATTATAATCTCAAGAAACTTCTTCACCAATATCACTCTATCTTCATCCATTCTCACTAGACAAGTTTGTTTCACCTTGTCCAAGCCTCACCTAGGTTCTATTTCACACCTAGTATTTTGACTTCATGTTTTTGTTCTTTACTCATTTTCCTCTTTCTTAATTCTTCCCTTTCGAGAAGAAACCTGTCACTTAACTCAAAAATCTCATAATAAGGAAACAATTTATCTTCAACAACTTAATTTAACTCATCCAAATTCATAAAACACATGTATACAAATGCTTTTATAAAAAAATGGCTTCTTACAAACAAGAACAAACTTCAATACCTTGATCTTTATGATCTCATAAAAATTATGCATAGCCCTACATAAAAACCTTCATCTCACAATTTATTTTAATAATTTTCATTTCCAACTTGACTTCAAAGTACTTATTTCCACTAACACCCTAAGGGTTGTCCTAGATTGCTTATTTATATCATACACTTTTGTCATGAGTAACTTCTTATACAGTTGTCAAATCACAATTTCCTTAAAAACACACTTGAAAAATGGTCTCATTATTCAAAATAAAAAATTTAAAAAACATGTCACCTTAAAACACGTGTTTTACGCTCATTTTACTAGGATTGATAAGGATTTTGTGCTATCATAACAGTGTCTTGACTGAGTTTTCATCACAATTTTTGATAAATACATAATATATAATGGTTAAAAACCCATCTAAATAAGGACCTTATTCACATAGATAAAAAATTTCAAGTAATTTTGAAATTTTATACAAAATTAATTATCACCATCCCAAAACTAGGTTTGCACAATTTCTACAATCATATACATATGTAAAAAAAGGAACATGTAGAAAAAACCTGCATTTTTCTTTTGAAACAACTTATAAAATACTCTACAAAATATCATTATAGAATTTTGAAGGCCATTCATGCATAAGACTCATAAATTCACCATGATCAAATAAGGAATTAACACAAAACATAACACATCTATATATGCATAACTTTATTCTTACAAAATTTTGATGTTCCTTTCTTTCTCCTTCCTCTCCTTCATCCTCTACACCGAGGAATTTTTTTCCTCTTCACTTTCCCAGTCCAACTAACTACCTCTAATTTAAATTCATCCTCCTTTTCTTCAAATTTCATTCTTTAATGTAACTTCAAATAAAACATAACTAACTCTTGAGCTTCCTTATGGACCTTTTCATATACCCCTATAACACAAGGAGTCATTTTTACAAATTTTCAAACATTTCATGACTCTCTCACACCATATAAAACCTAACTCACCATTTCCATACCCTGAAAATCCTACATTGGCTTATGTACATACTTTATAATTTGAATCACATTTTTTGAGGGAAAACACCATTTTGAAATTTCAAACTCTTAAACACATAAAACTCGCTCCCGTGACTTTATCATATTATTAAAAACTCAAATTGACCTCATAGCTATGTAATTTTGTAAATGGATGACCTATTGATGATGCTCTTGGATTAATATTCTTATGTATCATTGGTTAACTTAGCACATCAAACACTCCTTAGTAAAAATTAGGACTCATCACCCCTAATTCTTCATCATAATTCAAAATTTTCAATGAACAATAATGGGATCAGATTCCTTTGCAAGACAAACATTTTAATTCCTTCTATGTTTTGCATCTCTTCTATCATTTCTAATTGTAAATAGTTTTATGGTACATTCATTACATTATAAGTTAAATTTTAATTTCATATTTTGGGCATTGACAATACTCGTGTTGTAGGTTTCTTGGAGTGTTCCAACACCAACCTAATACGATACTAAAAAACATAATTATTGAGAGAAAGACAAAGTGTGTCTACAAAGTCAGGTATCTTTTCCTCTAAACATAAAAGTTTCATTTCCTACTTAAAGGGAGAAAAAATGTAGAAACTCAATTTGGAAATCTATCATTTGACACTATTGATCTTGACATTGCATGCTTGTATACAAAAACAAACTATCTCGCCCTCTTCATTATCTCTCCCCGATATTTCTTGAACTACTTTATCATCTCGAATACATATTGGTTGTTAATTCCTAAGGATTTATAGCATAAAATACATCTAAACATAGTTATTATATGACCCATAATGCTAAACTATGATTGATCTCTCTAGGTCAAAACTATGAGTATGGGTCGATTTATACAAATATACAACCTGACCCTACTATATAGTTTTGGAATGACACATTGTGTACCAAAAATTTCAGTTTCATCTTCTTCATATAGTCTAATATTCCCTCTTGGTTGAACTTTCATAATACAAAAAATTTCATCGAAGTATATATAAGTAAGTAAATCATACCTTATTTAGGTTCTGGAACTTTCAAGAGATCCACATAGAAAAGAAACCAAAAAGAAACACCAAGCTCTTCAAATAGTGAAATATGTCATCCACACCAATCGGGGGTAGTATTATCTATAGGTTTCAAGCTACCTATCATGTACAAAAGTCTACATCTTCTCTCCATAAGAAAGAAAAGTGATGTTTCCTAAGTGTTTGAGAATGTGTGAAACTCAAGCAAGTTATTTTCATAGAATGTTTTGTCAAATTTTGATTTCACTATGGTATATATCACACAATAGGACAATGACATCAGGATTCATTTTAAGAAACCCCCTCTAAAAAATTATTTTAGAATTTTTGGCGAATCTCAAAAATCGACTTTCGAATTGTTGGCGAATTTATGTAAAAACATTTCAAGGAAAGGCAATTTCACAGACAAAAATTTTCTTAAGGTTTTCCATAGTGGGATGGGTAGGTTGGTTGGGTAAGTTTGTTAAGAAAGGTGGGAGGGTATGTTGATTGGGTAGGTTGGTCAGTTAGGTTGGGCGGGTAGGTTAGTACGGTAGGTTGGTGGGTAGGTTGGTCGGAGTAGGTTAGTTGGGTAGATTGGATTGAGTTGCTTGAGTCCGGTTTGTTGGTCGACATGTTGGATAGGAGGGTGTGGGTAGGTAAGTTGGCCGGGTTGTTTTTTCGGTTGGTTGGGTGAGTAGATTGGTCTAGTTGTCCAACCCCTTAGCCATCCAAAAACTTAGCCATCCAATCCCTTATTCGTCCAACCCTTTAACCATACAAATTTTTCATCCAACCCTTAGCCATCCAACCCCTTAGCCCTCCAACCTTTTAATCATCTAAATTTGTAGTTCAATCCCTTAACCATCCAACACCTTAGCTTTTGAACCCTTGGCCATCCAACCCATTATCTCGTCCAACCTAACAACCATCATACCATTGATCCATCTAATCAAAGAGCCATCTAACAAAAAATCCATCTTACTAAAGAACCATCCAACCACTAGCCATCTAACCAAAGATTCATTAGGTGGGTTGGCTGCGTACATTGGACGATTGGGTTTAAAGGGTTGTTTCATTAGGTTGGTCAGTTTGATTGGTCGAGTGGGTTGGTCATACATCTAATGTGGGTTGATCGGTTGTCATATCTAGCTAATATGTTTCCACCACATGTCCCTTAAATCATTCGTACCCTATATATACCACTACATGGTTCATTTATTCACTTTTTCATGAACATTTCCAGTGCTCTGAGCTCTCCATTCTTCAAATTTCTCCCAAATTTCCACAATAGAAAGCACCATGTCTGCTCTTATACCCAAATTTCAATTCAAAAACATCATGTGCCCAAAAATTGTAGCTCTAATGAAACTAAAAGATGCAAAAGAGGAATGGATGGAAAAATCAAAATTTACCGATCTTGTCAACATGCCCCAATTCAATATTGATACTTCCATCCTTGATTACCATCTCATCTCTTACAAGCAAAATGAGGGAGAGTTTTCCATTCTCCTCATTCTTCGAGTTATCATCAAATTTATTTCAAAATTGAGCCCACAAACGTACATCAGTTAAATGGGTTACCATTCAAAAGCAGATTGCCCATTACTATAAAGGCTCTCTTTACAAATGAAGAAAAATAAATTAGACTCTCATTACAATGTGCATGTTGATGGTAAGTTTATTAGTTTCAAATGATTTTTTCTTAACATTACTTGACCACCCAAGCATCTAACATTTCTTGTTTGTTATTGCAGCTCCTTTTAATCATTCCACAAGAGGCATTCTCTACATGGTATTACAAACCAATTATTTCTTGCAATTTCATCACTTTTTCATCTCATAATTGTATTACGGGAAGATCTATAAACATTTCATATTGGGAAGTTCAATATATATTGCACATACTAGCAGGTCAACTATTTGATTGGTGCACATATTTTTCCAACAAAATAAAACACAAATGTCTCTCGTTCCGATAATGTATCGATAAACCCAATATTGTATTCTATTGTTGCAATTATATTCTTGACTTCTATCAAGAATATTTCTTCAAATTTCAGCAAGCAAAAATTCCAACTGCAATTAATGATAAAATGATTGGTCTCACTCTTGAAGAAAAATAGGTAATAGTTACTTTTCAGTTTTCTTGTTATAATGATTTCTAATTCAATATTTTTCAATAAAATAATAATTGTAAGCTTTTATTTTGTAGATAATAATTATAGTTGTAACAACTCTTAAGGAGTTACTTTCCCAAGGAAAAGCCCCTCCGAGAGGTCTCTGTGGATTATGACATGGAGTCAATAGAATCAACACCAATATAAGTTCCTTGTCAAAAATGACCTAGGGACTTGGTATGTGCATCACATCTACCATCAAATTTAACTACGGGTATGTAGTTTTTATATAATTAACTAATTCAAACAAGTATAGATTATGTAAGTAGTACTATGTTTTAATATTTCTACTCTTCTTTTATACATTTATTATATTGAAACTACTGAAACTAGTGATGAACATAAAACTCATTATGATGGTCAAGATCGAGAATGTCATGTGTGTGTCTCCAAACATGCAAGGTAAATTGTAATATATAATATTCAACATGTTTTTTTAGTTACAAATTTTTATCATTTACAAGGCTGATGTATCATGATAATTTTCTAATGAATTTTTTTCTTCTTGTATGTAATATGGATTTTGAGCATGTTCCACTTGCAAGGAGGCCACTAATACCTCCAACACATACAAGTACAAAAATAAGATCTTCAGGGAAATAATATAAGGTTTCTGCTGAGAATCGGGTGGAATAGTTCATCATGTAGCCACATAATTTACTAGACTCTCACTAGGTGGTGTTTTAATTGTAACGACCACACAAATTTTCAACAACGTCGCCCTTGACGAGGAGTGTTTGGGATTCAATAGTGGTGATGTAGAGAAGGGTAACTATTGTGAAACCCATTATATGATTTAATCTACTTTGCCTCCACCATAACCACAAAAAATGCAAATGAATTACAAGAAAGTGATTCTCCTCCTCCTCAAGGAAAATCTCCACAAATAGATGATGAAAAGACACATTTTATATTAAAAAATATGATATCGGATAGTATATGGGAAACAATTCAAGAAGTTGTAATGTCGATGTGGATTTTATGTGGTCTTGGAAGAGGAGAGATAACATTACGATAAAAGAAATAAATACCCAATATCATAATCACTCTCAAATTCATTCATTGTTCATTGCTAGTAGAGAGCCAACTGGAAAGGCATGCCATTTTTCTAAACAAATCTCGGTCAAGTAAAATTTCATATAATAATGATTAAAATGATGATATTATAGACATAATGTTAAAAAAGTTGGAGAATTTGGATATTGAAGCACATGCTTACTACAACAAATGGGCTAAAGATTAGATAAATGTTTTAATAGAAAACACATAAAAAGAAAAAGTTGTGGCGAGTCATCTTTTACATGCAAAATCCTAATATTATAAGTGTTGCAATATATTTTTTCAACTTATCTAATAGACTAAAAATTTAATGTTTGTTTTGGAGGAAAATATAAAAATATAAAGAAATAAGAAGTTGTATTTGAAGGACATGTGAAGAATTACTACAAAATCTTGATTTCATTTGTACAATTGAAGGAAAAAATCATAGTATTAAATAAATAAAATAATACATTGAGAAGGATAACCAAGGAGCAAAAGATGGATCAAGAAGTTTCATTAAAGGAAAAGACAGATGTAAATGCATCACTTTTGTCGGCAAGAGATGTAGAAAGGGAGGAGAAGAATATTCTTGAAAATATCAATACCGCAACACGAGATTTGTAGGCATCGAAGTTATAACAGATAGCTATGTATAGACAGAGAAGATTCCTCTACCTCTTATGCAAGAAAAAGATCAAACTTACCCTACACCATAAAAAAATCAATATGTTAGTTAATTTCATAATGTGACAGGCATGTTATCACAATTCGACATTGGTGTAGGAATTAAAAGATAGTAGCCAACCCTTTTTCTTATTATTCTATCTGGAAGACGTACGGACAACTATCATTCAAAATCATAGGTAGAAAAGAGGATTCCCTTGTAATGTGTTCTTATATGACAGAAATTGTCCAGAAGCTTTGAAATGTTATTTACAACCCCTTTTTAGAATTGTATTAGTAGACAATGCTTTATGAATTGATACTTTTCTTCATAAAGTAATCCACCACATGAGAGAAAGATTTCAAGAGTAATTTGGAATTTTAACTATATTTATTGTTAATGGATTTCGACATAATAAAAATGATGTTTATGTTTCTTTATTTATTTAAATGGTGCTTAAATTTTAATGATTTTGTTTTTTTAAATATATACGTTTCGATTTCATGTAGATGTAAAAATATCAATTAACGAGATATAAAAACATCTATGTATTTATTTCATTCGAAAACCAAATATAAAAAACAAATGGGATACAAGAAAATGATAGTGACAATGTTCCAATGGAAATTGATCAAATAAAGAAAAATATAATATTACATTTATATGAAAGTTTTAATCTCTCTATGAAATACATCAATACAAATTTACTCAAATTATTGTAAATAGTCTCAATAATCTATAAAAGAAATGAAATCTATGTGAATTGAACAGATCCCTGGAGAAGCTGTTTCATTCGTGTCTTGAAATCAAGCGTAGCATGATACGTGGATGTGTCGCGATCCCCAGGTTTGGCATAATATTACTAACTCCTCTTCTTTCTACTACTAATTTCCATAATGCTAGTGCTCTATCATAATGAAAAATTCCACCGATTAACATGATATATATAACCTCAGATAACTTTCTAGATTCCTATCCAATCTATTTTTAACTTTTGACTTTAAAAATAACACGTAATGAAAACCCTATGATCTTCCACAGAACCACTGAATCATTGTTTGTGAGTTCATACAACTTAATATAATCACTCAAATCTTCATGCAGAATAATACTAGAACAAATATCCTTCTAAATCCTTTTGATGGAAGCATATTCCTATGGGTTTTGTAGAAGCTGAACTTTTCATATCATAGTATTAGCATAATCCATTAACTAGGAACTAAGTATTTTTCTTCGTACAATACCTTCTACAAAAACTTTGTTTATCTCTTGATCTTAGATAAATGGTCGAGTTAGATCATTCATTTTTTTGACAAATAAAGGACTAATGGATGTATAAGGTTTTCCTCCGAGATAAATTCCAAAACTACGGATTTACAACTCCCATTACTTCAAGTATTTTATCATTTTTGAATCTTTCTGGATCAGTTTAGATAAAGATTCAACGATCTTTCTCAATTTATTCCTATTTTCCAATAATACTTCATCATATAAATTTCGTATCACTCTTACTTCTTCCATTTCTGATCCATCTATATCAACTCTTTTTTGGAATGTATGAAGTGGAATCTCTTTCCCATGTGCTTTTATACATATATGATCATGTATATTGTGTTTTAAGAAGCACCTAGGATTTTTCAAGTTTGGCAATGCATTCAAGTATTAAAAATCAGCACCTTGAAAACTCCCATCTAAAATATATGAACTTTAAAGATTCTAACACCCACATCTTCTAAGTATTATGAAGTCTATTATGTAGAAATAATGATCTCATGCATGTTTCATCAAAATATTAAGCTCCCTTAACATGGGAAAAATACCATAGACTATGAGTAAAATTTCTATGTCTATTAGATGGCACAATAGATATTTAGCTTTATCTACATCCTGCGGTATTTATACATACATCCTATAAATGAAGGATATGAATCAAATATTCTATAGGAAGGCACATACATAGATATCCATTTGGTATCTACATATTTGAGAATATTTTTGCCTTTATCACCCAATTGCAAATTTCTGAAATTCTAAAAATCTCTTTGGACTACTAGAATAATAAACATGCAAATCACTTATCAGTTCCTCCACTTTAGCTACATTTTCAAATGTGCTCACAACTCTATAGACCAGATTAATTATTTGATCCATTTAATGGATAACAATCATATAAGGGGCAACGGTTATCGAAGTTGAATGTAGATACCATTTCTAGCTCCTTGTATTACTGGTTGCACCATCGATTTTGACACAAACTAATTTTTTTGCAATGGAAAAGTCATCCATTATGACGGTATCCTTGATTTGAGACCACCAATTTATAAATATTTTAGAATTACAATTCTCAGTCATTTTATGAATAGCTAAGAGGTGAGGAGTTCTTACTTCATTAGCAAATGTGTAAACATGAGTAAAAATCCATGAAGTATTATCCATTACAGTAACCTCATCTATTGAAAGGGAAATATACTTTTCCTTTTGAACACACTATTTGATAACCTCCTTTTCTACCAAAGATAGACATTTTGCAATTTCCCAGCCACTGATATTTGACTAATGAGATTGAGGAACATTCTTTACACTAATAACCTGATACAACATTTTATTTTCTATGAAATATGACATAAGTCTTCCCCTTTTCAATATATGGAATACAATAAAAAACTAAATAAACTTTTCATGCATTTCCATCTCCATAGCTTTGCTCAATCTTGCTACTATGATGCCAACTTTTCCATTTAGTTTTTTCACAAAAAAATTTCCTTTTCATATTCTTCGCATATTTTACATGTAGACACTCTTTTACATCTTTCCATTTATGTGTTACGACTATGCTTCCATCCTTTTTCTTCTTGGGAAATGTATATTTTTTTATATTGCTTTTCAATTGTTTCCATTTTGAGTTGTATCATGTGATCCTTACCTTGTTTCTAGCCACGTAATTTACATTGACATTGGTTTGGAAAATCATTACCATTTTGGTGTACATCGGTCAATAAAAGGATAATTTGTATCCCATTCAAACTAGAAAGTCCTTCCAATTGTCAGTTTTCCTCTTTCTTCCGAAATGTTTTATTTTTTTCTTGGGGTTCAACTTCTACGTCTAGGCTCTCAGCAGGAATATCTTGATTCTCATGTCTCCTTTTTTTGGAAATAGACCTTGGAGTAGAAGCTTCCTCTATTGGTGTATCATAAGAATTTGATGAATTTTCTTGTACTTCTATGTCATCAAGGGACATAATGTTTTCCTCAACATATAATGGATCATCGATATCTTTAAATTAATTCTTTTATGAAGGAATTTTTGAAATATCTGCATATAATTTTATAAAATTATTACATATATAGTATTAATTTTATATATAGTTAAATTTTTACATAGAGTACAAAGAGTTTGAAGAATAGTATGAAAAACATAATTATAAAATTCTATAAGACTAAATAACCCGCAAATTACACATACCTGATATTTTTAGATGATGTAGAAACCCCTTCATTTTTTTATTTTCCAAAATAGCCAAGAAATTTTTACACCCTTTCTTGAACTAGCAGAATTTGTAACCTTTTTATCTTGATTTCCGAAGCCATGACTACTTAGGGAAGGATATTATGTTCGAAGGCTATAATATTTGATGGATTAGGTTTAAACGGATCTAGGTTGGATGACTATGGGGTTAGACGACTCTTAGGAACTACACAAATAGTTGTTGGAAGGTTCTTTGGTTAGATAGCTTGATGGTTGGATGGATAAGGGTTAGACAACTAAGGGGTTAGCGGCTAAGTGGTTGGATGGATGACGGGTTGGATGGCTAAGGGGTTAGACACATAAGTTGTTGGATGGAAGAGATACACTATTAAAGGGATAGACAAATAAGGGGTTCGATGACTAAGTTGTTGGATGGATGAGGGGTTACATGGATAATGGGTTGGATGACTAAGGGTTTGGATAGGTCTTAGAGTCCGAGGTTGGGCAGACTTGGGGTTCTTCGACTATCGGTTGTAGTTTGATAGCATATGTTGCGGGGTGTTGGATGTTTATGTTTACTTCGGTGAATATGCATGTGAAATGATTTGAAATGGTGGAAAGTTACATTCATAACCTCTTATACATGTGTAAAATATAGCATAAATGAATAGTACAAGTGACATTTCAGTTGAATTTTTGGCGAAGTAATTTGGTTGTGAATCACAAAAATTATTGAATTCAAATTTCCATAAACCTTGATTTTTATGATTTTATGAATATTTGCCACTAAAAGTTTCCCGAACGGTGTGTAGGTTGAGCCATGTTTGGATTAATGGTGAAATCAAAGGTGCATGTTGGCGAGAAAATTATTTTGGTTAATAAATTAATGTGTATTGTACGAATAAAAGTTGACATGCGACCTCAACCGCACTTGACCCCCAAGGTTATGTCGAGACTAGATGATGTTCAATATGTGTGGCTAAGTATAGGAGGATCAGTGACTAAGATCTAGTAATGTGATTTCCTCATTGTTGAAATGACAAAGGGAAATTTAGAGGCTATGAATGGGTAGCGTAAATTCCATATTCTTTATTTTCCTAACTTGGATCTACATGTTGATCTAGTTTGAAGTGTCCAAATCAACTAAGCTTAAAATAACAATTTATGCTATTGCTGAAAGGAAATAGTCTAAGAAAATTAAAAAAAAGAAATATTACAATCACAAATAAAAATTTGCTTCTATTCTAAATAATTAAAATATTTCTACACTAAAACTAAACAAGTGAGATAACCCGGTGTGGTTATTCACCTGTGCTGAGTGTCTTGAAACTAAACTAACTTAATACAAGAAATTTTTCCAAATGATCTATGATATGTACAAAACATCCTACAAATATTTTCTTGTTCAGATCCACAGGGATGGGAAGAAGAGGATCCATCACCAGGAGCTACTATTAATGATTTAAAACCTCTTGGAAATTAACTAATTACTTGTAAATGAAATAATATTGGTTTTCTACTCTATTTGGTATGATATAATAATAAAAATAAATTGCAATAAAGGAAATCAAACAACAACTTCAACTTGGAATTCATAGAACAAAGGTAAATCTAGTTGTATAGTAATTTATCCCCTTGTTTTATCCTTCCTTTCTCTGTGTGTCCATATGAGTCCAAGGAATTGGGAATACAAAGGTAGCAATAGGAGAAGGTGCTTGAGCAGTGGCAACTTGATGGAAAATCTTGTTGCAATGTAAAGAGAAGAAAGATAGTGCAAGTGAAAAGATATTTTCTATGCAATTCCTAGCAGGATTGTTGCAGAAATACTACACAAGATACACAAAATTATCAAGCCTTTTTTATTGAACACAAGCATGGAATATATAAGAATTGGGGATGGGATGTTCCTTCATGCACAAGGCAAGAATAGGTAGTTCCAACTAACTACAGAACATGCAAAAATCAAAGAGGGAAGGAGAACCAAACAATCAAAACTATATTTAGAAAAATTGGTTCTCAAACGCATCCTCAAATTTAAGTTAAGTGAATCACCACATGTTAAAAACATGCATGATGTGAAATCTAGAAAAATCACTCGGGACCACCATCATGCAATAGGCAACGGTTGCAGGACCATTGCCTTGCACTGGGTGGCTATTTGAACTGCCACCCGGAGTAGGGCGGCGGTCCTTGCACTAAAGGCCAAAACATGCACAAAATGGAGGGGAAAGTTGAAAAAAACATGGATAAGCTAAGTAAGGACATCTAGGCTACCAATATACATTGTAGATGGGTTTAGGAGCTTGAAAATCTTCTAAAATGATGTGAATCATCATTGGGGAATTTTGTAACCATTTTATGACAATGTAGCACATGCAATTTTGGGTGTGTATATATTGCCCCCTCAGAGAAGCGTATTAGCCATGAAAAGGTGTAAAACATAGAGTCCGAGTATGGCATTCCTAAAATGGGGAGTTAGAAGCTATACCTGACATACACATGTGTTGAAATGTCATCATCCAAGCTCTTGCTACTTGTAAAAGGGAGCGAAGACTCAAGTGTAGATAGATAAAATATCAAAAGATAAACACTAAATAAAAACAACAAGAGGAATTACCATTTTTGTGAGGATATAGAGATATACCTGCACCAATGCTCCTGTCATGTTAAAATTAACACTCAAAACGAGGTAAAAACAACATATATATATCAAAACAAACTCATTTTCCAATTCATTTGCGCATATTAAATTTGGTGATTTTGGTGGTCTTGACCTATGGTGACCATTTTCGATGAGAGTATAACCAAAATGACTGTTACGAGATTGTGATCATGCCTCCACGAGTGGGAGATCGACCAACACGTTCTAAGGTTAGTTTTTTTCACTTTTACATTTTCAAACCTAAAATGTAAAAATGTTAAAAATTTACCTAGGCGGATCATTTTCAAAAATTATTTTTTTAAATGAGTCTCTAAGGGGCGCCCATAGGGAAGTCTTTTATTTTGTTCAAAATGGTCTTTTTGTGTTTTTAAGCATTTTCTAGGGTTAAAGACGTATTTGGAAATCATTCTAGGACTGCCGCCCTAAGCACGCGGTGGTCACGAGGACTGCCGCCTGTACTAGGTGGTGGTTATAGACAAAATGACCAAAATGCATGTTAACTTGATTTTTTTTTAGATTTTGATGTTTTTTCATCTTTCTCAAGTGAGCTTATCCTTTGATATTCATTAATAAATTTCTATTTTCTATGTTTTGGTGAATGCGAAGAAGGAGGAGTACATCTATTGGAGTCATAAGAGGGAGTGTGATTGGCTCCTAGGGATTTTGGATTAGTTGACTTAGGATGAGATGGACACTCTACAGAGGGTGGGTATTTGGAGGATTACACGGGTGCCCCATGTCGGTTCTATTATTCACATCTTGTGTGACTTCTTTTGTTAGTGGGATGTAGACTAGAATAATTTTTGTTATCGGATTAGGGGTGAGTGGAAAATCATCATGGAGGATGTATACCGCATTCTTGGACTCCTAATACTTGGGATGAGATTGAACCTGAAGACAACAGGGTCCAGATATGAGATCACTCAGTGGGCCACATACATGGGGGATGTAATTGTTTCATTTGGCTCAAAGAAGGGAATAAAGGTCGATTTATTTCCCCTTTGCTCCTATTTCTATCATCCACAGAGATATCATGGGCATCTTGTCCTCTCGATCAATTAGGGACAAGGGAGGCAACACATTCCTTTACTTATTGTTCTCCTATTATTACACAAATCGAGGGGCATTATCGTATATACACCTAGGAGTAGACATCCTAGGGACTACCTATCATGACATGTACAGGGTAGTCAGGCTACAAGGATAGTCATTGAGCCATCCCACACTAGTTATGAGTTGGGTCTATGAGCACATCACCCCTTATGGAAGAGGAATACCAGTGTTGGATCTAGGGGCTGTTTGGGAAGCAAGGTCGATTGGGATGCTAGTTCTTTAGACACCACATTAGACAGTGGCCTCTCTAACTATGATAGACATGGTTTCCATCCCCTACCGAGAATATGGAAGGGCTGCGGGGGTAGGAGGTGACCACAATGGTATATTTCTCTACAACATGATAGTTAGTTAACAAGGCGAGGAGATTCAAGATTCATCCATTTGACTAGTTTCCTCAACAATTTGACCTCCTGTTTCGATCCTTTTTGTGTACAATCAAAGACTAAAATAGATAAGGGTGTAGGAGGTTTACCTATTGTTTGGTTGATGGGTGGAATGCGCATGTGTTGACTTGATCTCAGTCGATCGTGTGAACTCCTTTTTGGCTGGGAAGGACTACCCTAAAATAAGAAAACAAGACCACAAGAGAGAGTTAAACAATATATGTAGTGGACTGCCTAGCGTATGCTAGATCTAGGAAGTGTGATACTCCCTAGAGGGTTGTCAATCCACTATTTTATAAATCAATACTAAATGAAAAATCATGTAAATAAATGGAATCTAGTGCTAGCATTCTGATTTGGGTGCCTCAGGTTACTATCAGCATCGATTCAATTAAATACTAAACTATGCGAGGTAAAGAGGTGGTTTGGGTCAAGTTCTGGGTAGGTTGGGTAATCTACAGGTCATAGAAAGGGTCTACTTGGGGTTGGGTAGGGTATTGTTTGTGGTTTGGGTAAACAGTGGGTTACTGGTCTAGTCTGTGTTAATAGACACGAGACAGAGACCGACATCGGTTGGGTATGACCAATGATGGTTAAGATAGACCAATGCCGGTCACTGTAGAAGTGACAGGGGATCAGAACAGAGGTGTTTTGGGTTCTCTCAGGTGGGTACAGAGAGTTGGAAGTGGTGCTGGTGGGATGAGGGTAAAGGGTAGGTTTAGGATGGGTGTTGGGGTGCTTGTGAGTGGTTTTGGGTGTGTTTATATAAGAGGTAAGGAGCTAGCGAGATGGCATGGTGGCTGATGCAGTGGTAAGGGTAGACCCGTGTGATCCACGATTTTTGGTTAGAGTTTGGAAATGGGGATTTGGGGTAACTTCGTGATTGGTCAGAGGGTTGATAGGGAGTAGAATGGGGTGAGAGAGGGTCCTGGGTGTAGGTGTGGGATGGATAGGTGAGATTGAAATGGTAGGAGGGAAATAGAGAAGCACAAGTAGGGAAACACCAGTGAGAGTTCTACTTACTTGGAGTCCAATGCTTGTAGAATCATGAGCAGCTAGAGAAGAGAGATGGTGAGTGTTGGTGATGGTGGTTGTTTGGATAACTCTTGCTCGAGATTAGTTTGGTTTAGGTTCTTCCAATGGCTACTCTCACAAAGATCCTTGTGAGTGCATCCACAACTGGTTCTATCATGAAGTTCTGCAAGCTTTGTTGATTCAATTGGTTTCTCGTGCCAATGTCAAGTTCTAGACAACAAATGATGAATGAATTCCTGCCCAAGAATCTCCCAAAAATTCCAATGATGATCCAAACCTTTCGAAAGAGTCAGGACTGGATATTTCTAGGTGATCGGCGCCAGTCCCACTTGATAGATCTTGGTCAAACTATAACCGACACCGGTTATATCGGGGATTTTTTTTTGAAAAGTGGGGGATATGCCTTTGCCACTTGATTTTTGAGTGGTGGAGAACATGCGTCCTCCACCCTTAGAATGGGTAATAGGAGAAAGTGGGGTCCTATGAGTCAAGTGGCCACTATTAGGGCTTTCTAGAATGATATAGGAAAGGTATGGGCAAGGTAGGGAGTTGAATGGTGAGGTGGAGGTGCAAGTGGGGTAGTGGAAGGGTGAGGTGGAGGGGCGGGGTAGTGAGGTGGTTAGGTGAGGTGGCTAGGTCGGTGGCATGGTGAGGTGGCCTTGGTGAGTGGGTAAAGGGAGAATTTAATTAATTGAAGTTAATTAAATCCTTGGGTGAGTGAATTAGGGTTATTCTGATGGGTGAAATGGGTTGCGAGTGATCCAATTAGGGTTAACTTGATCACCCATGTAGAATGTGGTTATTAGGTTATTTTGGAGGAAGATGATGAAAGGTGATGTGTTTTTGGTGTCTACATTTTTCCCCTTTTTGTTGGGCATCCTGTAGTGGTAGGCAACGTGAAAAAATGAGGATTGGTTTTTTCCCCATATGGATATAGGGTGGGAAGGTGGATGTTGGGTGCCCCAAATAGGGGTATGAGTGATCCCCACTCAAATCGGGCACGATGATGAAGAATAGAGAGAGTCGTTGGGTGGTTTGATAAAGTATAGTGGGTGGTGTGAAAGAGATGAGGTGCGTGGGTATGGTGATGATGAGAGGTAAGGTAGGTGAGTGGGTGGAACATTCAAACATATGCACATGTTGTAAAATAAAATGAGGTACAAGGGTTGCTCAAGATAAATGATTTACGTCAGCTAAGGTCACAAGGGTCATCCAAATATGGGTTATTGAGGTCCGGTATCTAGGGTAAAGGATATGGTCCGGGAACTCAATGAGATAAAAATTCAAGAATGCATAGGGTAGTTCTGATACATCCAAAAGGTCAAGGTTTGTTTGGACAAGGGTCATAACCATAGGTAAGGTAAGGTCATAAGGCTGAGAAAAATAGGTACCATCATCACAAGATGCAACAAGTGAGGACATGAAAATATCCACGTAATCAATGGGTGGGGTAGGTAGGCATAGGTAGGTGAGTGGGTTTGGGTAGGGTGGGTGTGGGTGAGTAGTTGTGGGTAGGGTGCGTGGGTGTGGGTGGGTAGGTGTGGGTAGGGTAGTGTTGATCAAGTGTTTGCACATGTAGAGATCGCAACACATTACCATGGTGAAGAGATTTCTAACTATACATCATCAAAGTTCGAACAGGTTATCCAAATAGGGGTTGTTGAGGTTTGGTATCCAGGGTAAAGGATACGGTCAGGCACTCAATGAGGTAAGATGCAGGAACACATAGGGTGGTTCCGGTACATCTAAAAGGTCAAGGGTGTTTGGGTAAAGGTCACAGACCATAGGAAAGGTAAGGTTGGTAGGCTAACAACATGGTAACAACATCACAAGGTAGAGCGAGTGTGTAAGGTTGATGGTCACCCAAAGGGGCAGGTGTGGGTAAAAAGGTGAGGTCAAGGGTCAGGGTGGGCTCTGGGTGAGGTGAAAAAGGTTACGGGCAGGGTGATAGGGTGAAATTGGTGGAAAGTGGAGGTAAGCGACACCGGTCAAGGGTATGGCTGATGATGGTACAAGGAAACCGACCACTGGTAAGGTAGGGCACATGTGATGCGATTAAGGTCAAGCAACACCGGTTAGGTTGGGGTTGTTATAAAAAGGAAAAAATCCACATTTTTCGAATCATTTGTCTCATGTGAAATAGAAGATAATGACACGAGAGAGAGAGAGAGAGAGAGAGAGAGAGAGAGAGAGAGAGAGAGAGAGAGAGAAATTTGGAAAGTGTTTGGATGGAATGGAGACTGAGTTGGTGAATTTGAATAGTGGGTGATTAGTAGTTGAGAGGTAGGTCCACTAGATCGAATTGAGTGATTTTGTTGGGTGGAGGAAAAGGGAGTGATTGGTGATGGTAGAGGTGGGAGAGGGATCGGGTGGACCACCGATGCAATAGCTAGACATGCCACCATGAAGATGACAATGTGATGAGGTAAGAGTCCAATCCTTTTCGTGTTTTGTGAGGTAGATTAGGTGAGAGGTCAGGTTTTGAAAAATCAGGTTTTGGGGGAAAATGCAATTTGAATGTGGGGAGGATGAATCGGGTAAAATAGGAACAAGGAGAGAAGTGGGTGGGAAAATGAGGGGTGGAGGGAGTTAAGGGGAGGTTTTAGGAAAGGTTGGGTGGGTAGAAGAAAGGAAAAGGGGGTTTTGCAAAATGGAGAGTTAGGGGTGTTTCACTTTGATTTCTTAGTTTTTCCGAGAAGTACTTGGCCAAGCAGAGATAAGGTAAAGGTGGTAAAAGGAATACCTATTT
Source organism: Taxus wallichiana var. yunnanensis (assembly GCA_018340775.1). NCBI lineage: Eukaryota > Viridiplantae > Streptophyta > Pinopsida > Cupressales > Taxaceae > Taxus > Taxus wallichiana. The sequence continues at coordinate 268,393,985 of CM031236.1, read as the reverse complement.
TGAGATGGTTGAAGGTTGTGCGAGCACGTATCTGGATTCTAAATCAAAGTGATTGAGAGACCTTCCTTTTGGCTAGGAGGAACTAGATAGAGGGAATGGACAAAGAGTAAAAGACTAGGTTCCTTTACCGCAAAGACTACAACTGATGATAAGAAAATGAAACGAGATGGAAGGAGGATACTTACTCTTCTATGAAGTGCAGTCCGAATAATAATGAAGAAGTTGATGCATTGGAGAATCTTTGGGAAGAAAGTTTCATTGTTGTGCTTTAGTGTATTTGGTTTCCTTTGTTGCTCCAAAATCAATCTTAGTTATGGTATCGCATCTAAGGGGATCGAATTCGAGATTGGAATTCCTTCGAAAATAAACAATAATTAACCACAAAAACAACAACCCATATTACAAAGCTGTAGATGGGTCTAAATAGGCCATTTGGTCCATCCTAGTATAACTGGCATAGGTTTAGGGGAACCGACATCGGTTTAGGGTTAACCAACATCGGTTTAGGTGAGATATCTCAAGTTGTTCAAAATTTTCCTAGGAAGTTGTTCCACCATTTGATAAGGGTCTCTTCTTTTCTCGGGGTGAAAACCTGACCTTAGGAGGCTTTTAATGTGAGGTGAGGGGATGAGTCTAATGTTAGGTTTTATTTAGGACATTGGTTTAGGGTTTAGGTTAATGGGTCAAATGATGGGGGTGGTTAGGTGAAGTGTATTTAATAAGGCAATTATATTAAATAGATGTGTGAGGGTAGTGAATTAATTTAATGTGAATAATTAAATCAATGTGTGTGTGGGTAAAAGGTTATTAACTTAATTAAAATAATTAAATTAATATATATGGAGATAAATGGCATTAATTTAATTAAAGTAATTAAATTAAAATGTGTGGGGTGCAGGAGGTAGGTGATAAGGTGTTGAGGATGAGGAAGTGATTATAGGGCTGCACTAGGGGACCAAGGTGATTATGACACAATTTCGGTGTCTACATTTTTCCCCTTCTTGTTGCGTAGCTTGTATTGGTAAGCGATGTGAACAAAAATAAGATGTGGTTGCCCCAAGTGGGAATGAGGGTGATCCCCCTCAAACCAAGAACTGATGAGGTGGCAAAGCACATCGGTGAGTGGTTTGATAAAAGTGGATGTGAAGAAGAATAGTGAAAAATGGGGAGAGGAGTAAAGGGAAAATTGGGCATATAGGTAAATGGGTAAACAGGCCAAGGTCAAAGGTAGTGGCGAGTTGAACGCACACACACATATAAACTACGACATGGTACCGAGTTCAAGATCTTGCAAAATATATGTCATCTAAGGTTGATAGGTTTATCCAAACAAGGTTGAAGTGATTTCGGTATCCAAGGTATAGGATATGGTCAAGAAGCACAATGTAGGTTAGGTGTAGGAACATTTAGGTATGTTCCAGTACACCAAAGGTAGGGTCAGGATAAACGGTTATGGAAATAGGCAAGATAAGGTCATTAGGTCAAACAACATAGGTAACAGTGCCGCAAGGTATAGCGAGCACATTGGTTCAAAGGTCAAAAATAGTTTTCTAGGTCCAGGTAGATAGGTCATAGCACGGGTAAGGCCAAGGTAGGGGTGAAATAAGGAGATGCCAATCGGTTAACAAGGTGAGGTTAAAGAAGGTGGAGGGCCAGAGAAGAAGGTAAAGTGGTCTAGGTAGGTGTAGGGGAGGAAAAAGAAAAAGGAGGTAAGGAAAATGAGGTCAATGTGAGGGAAATGAGTAGGCAGGGTAACCGACAGTGGTCAGTATGAACCAATGACGGTGGAGAGGAACCGATGGTGGTAGTCTAGGGCATCAGACTAGCATTAGTCAAAGGTTAACCAACGTCGGTTGAGTCAGGTAGGGTAGAAAAATTGAAAAACCTAGGTTTTTAAAAATTCATTTGTGCATTTGGAAAAGGAGAAAAGGAAAAGAAGAGAGAAAAGAGGAAGAGGACAAAAGAGTATGGCAGAGAGCTTGGTTGGTGAGCCACGTAGGCAAGATTGGTTGAGTGAGAGGTGGGGTTTGTGAGATCAGATTGAGCAAGGTGATCGGTGGAGAGATTTGGCGATCATTTGAGGATGGCGGAGGCCGGAGAGGGATCGGGAGGAGTGGCGTGAAGGCTAGAGGTTCCGGCACGACAAGTAGCAAGCGGGATCGGGTAGGATTAAAACCTTGGTTAGTGAGTTTTGAGTTAATTTGGTAAAAATATAAAAAATATGAAAAATGGGGGTTAGGGGGTAAAAATTTGAAAATAAGAGAAAAAAGGGGCAATGGGAATGGGGAAGGGCAAGGGGAAGGGAAAGGGGTAATGTAGGAACAATTAGGGGTGTAAGGAGGGATTTGTGTGGGTAGAATGTCTAGGAAGGAAAAAAATAGGGTTGGAAAGTTGGGGCAGGCGATACAATAGTGACCGATGTCGGTCGACTTGTGGTGGCGTCGGTGGGAAGATACTAGTATCGGTAACAAGAATAGTGACCGGTGTTGGTCAAAGGAGACCGTTTTGATCTCGAGGATAATCGAGGTCAATTAATCCTAAGTGTAAATTGGGATAAAAAAGGGAAGAGAGTAAGGGTAGGTTGGGAAAGAAGTTAGGTGAGAGGGAAAGGGTTTAGGGTGAGAAAGTAGGGTAGGTGGGTAAGGGTTGAGGGTGGTTTTGGGTGAGGGTAGGGTAGATGGGTTTGGGTAGGTGTGGGTGAGGGTTAGGGTAGATAGGTAGGGTAGATGGGATTTGGGTAGGTGTGGATGAGGGTTAGGGTAGATAGGTACGGTAGATGGGTTTGGGTAGTTGTGGGTGAGGGTTAGGGTAGATAGGTAGAGGTGGATGGGTTTAGGTAGGTTTGGGTGAGAGATGAGGTCGGGATGTGGGGTAAAAATAAGGTAAGTTGGGAAGGTGGAATAATATATTACTTTTTTTGGATGCAAGCCCGAGACGAGCTTCGAATGAGGGCCCTGTGTTCCACCCTTGTTATCGATGCAGTATGGGTGGTGACGATGCGGCGAGTGGCAACATGTGGTAGAGGTGGGATTGATAGGCATGCGGTGCTACCAGCATGTAGTCTGGGAGGTGAGTATTATGGTTTCCCTCATCGATAGATGGGAATCGGCGACCAACACCTTCCATTTATTGACAGGTGAGATGACGATCACCATGGAGGACATCTACAGGATCCTACGGTTGCCCATATTAGGGGACTAGGTTTATTCCATCTCTTCAGAGGTGTCTGAGGAGTTACTAGCACCCATTTTTGGTGAGGTTGTAGTGGATCTGATGTTCCATAGCACTAGCCTGAGCTATGGAGTGATGTATAGAGCTCATCCAGAGAAGATGAGGTTAGTGGTACTCATGATGGAGGCAGTGTGCTACTTTGCACTATCGGATGCAGAGGGGGGGTGATTCCCAAGGTCACTAATGGGCATCCTCCATGATATGATGATACAGCGGACACGGTTTGCATGGGCACACTGCATTATTGACGCAGGTGTATAGAGAGCTATGGGCCTCCAGGTGACTGCAGAGATTCAACATCTACTACGTTGTATTATTACATTCATGGGCTTACGATCACATTGTTTGTGTTCGACCAGTGGGGATGCCCCAAGAAAATGCATTCCCACGGAGAGTTTTGAGAGTGGGGTATAGGCGGTGGGTACCGGCCATGGGAGAGGCTTGAGGTGCCAGAGCTACGCATGATGTAGCTTATTACAGGAGGTTGTTGGAGGGGTTGTCCAGAGTGGACATCATTTGGAGGCCGTATGTGGGCTTCCCCTCATACAGACAGATGGCCACAGAGCTAGCTAGGCTACAGATACATCTATGGATAGAGGGGAGGAGAGCGGGAGAGCATGAGTGGATACCCATAGAGTGGGTTAGACACCAATTTGGATTGGTCAGGGTGTACCACCTCCGTTCCCTCAGTACCAGAGAGATGATGTGGAGAGACCTATGTCTCCACCATGACCCATAGTGCTGACTGGGTAGGAGGAGCAGCAGTAGATGTACAGATTGATGATGTTGGGGTTACAGATGGGTACAGGTAGTGGTGGGTGGAAAAGCCGAGATCTGTACCACTGAGGCTAGGGAAGATAGACTTAGACACCATCATAGTTAGAGAGATGCCTTACAGGGTTAGGTGGCTACTTTGGTGACATAACTTGGGATCATGCGCGGGCGAAGCTTACAAGTTCGAGAGGCATGTGTTTCCATCTTACGAGTCTGAGATAGCTATTCTACGAGCTCGGGAAGGGTAGGGATAGGTACCTACGTAGGTAAAGGTAGGGGGAGATAGAGATGGAGAGGAGGTAGGCGGAGATGGTGGGGAGAGAGCCGCTCTACGAGTGTAGGTGTAGGCTTTACTGAGGCCCGATTAACCATAGTGCGTGGGTAGGTTACAGTGCGGCCAGGCCAACCGACAGTAGCACAAGCATAGATTACTACCCTACGAGCTCGAGATACGATCATAGGCATAGACTCGGGGTCGACTCGAGCTCTAGTACTAGCAGCACGGGGCTCGGTGCGAGTTCGGGAGAGGATCCCATTGTATAGAGTACCCCCCACAGGTAGCGGGACCCATGACACCTCCATAGACAAAGTGCCCATGGCCAGGTTTAGAGATTCCCTAGGAGAGGCATGGTATTACTAGGATAATTTTTTAGTTTCCAGTCTAGATGGTCCCTTCTATGCCGAGTATAGATCACAACAAGCCTCCGGTCGAGAGAACTAGATCCCGCTCTCACGGTGTGGAGAGTACGGGGCAGTGAGCCCATGGATGGGGTCATGGTGAGGCCACTATTATGTAGAAGCTAGCCCCAGGTGATGGGCCATCGGTAGGAGGTGAGGCGGGTTTCGGGCCCCAGAGGCAGTGTAGAAGAGAGTGCGGAGAGACATAGGCATAGGGAACATTCCTCGACATCGAGATGGGGGGATGATTGACTGCTTGTGGACCAGCTTTGCATGCCGAGTCATTTTTATGTATGGTATATGAGGCTGGACTGCGTGCAAAGAGATTATGTATTTATTATTGTGTTATACATGATCTTGGCCTACGAGCCAAAGATATTTGTATTGATTCATTCATTCTTTTTGTATATACGAGACTTTTTTGTGTGCGATGACATTTTATATTGTATATCGGTCTGTGTGCTGAAATTTTGAGATGATGGCCATGATGAGAAAAGAAGGGATTTTGATATACACGATTATTGATTTATATGATGAGATTCATGGTATTTGGTGATGTGTTAATGTGTTTATGAGACATCGGTTTATGGCATGTGTTAGATGAGATATGGATTTTTATGTTGATATGGATGTGAAATTTGGTGAGTTAGGTATGATGGAGTCAAGTCGGTTTAGGCATGGATCGAGTCGGGTGAGTTTAGGCATGGATTGAGTCAGGTTGGTTTAGGCATGGTGGAGTTAGGTTGGTTTAGGCATGGATTGAGTTAGGTTGATTTTGTCAGTGGTTTAGGCATGGTGGAATTAGGTGGTTTAGACATGGATTGAGTCAGGTTGGTTTAGGCATGGTGGAGTTAGGTTGGTTTAGGCATGGATGTTCATTTCGGTATTTTGATAACAAATGGTAATATAAATGCATGAGATGGTGTAAAATGTGGAAAATGCTAGTTATGTATGAAAATGTGAAATAATATAAGTGGTAAAAGTTATGTGGTATATGGTTTAGATGTCGAGGTTTTTGATATGAATAGGAAATCAGGTAAAAAGGGGGAAAATGGTTAGGGTAAAGAGTGGCCAAGCTAACCTTCCAGGGCCCCATGCCCTAGAAGTGCTGCCTATATAGTCCCGTAGCAAAAGGGACCTCAAACCAATGTATTCTCCCATAATCTAGGAAAGAATATGAGAAGATCGAAGAATAGGTAGTGTGGTTGATATTTAGGGTTGATTCGAAGTCATAGGTATAATTAGGTCAAGGTCGATTAGGTTGGGTTGAGAATAGGTAGATAGGTAAAGGTGATTTTAGGTTGATAGGTAGTGTGGATTCAGGTCATAAGTATAATTAGGTCAAGGTCAATTACGTTAGGTGGAATATAGGTAGATAGGTAAAGGGGATTTTAGGTTGATAGGTAGTGTTGATTCCAGGTCATAGGTATAATTAGGTCAAGGTCGATTAGGTTAGGTGGAATATAGGTAGATAGGTAGGGGTGATTTTAGGTTAATTGAGGTGTGAGAAGAAAACCCCAAAAGGAAGGTGTCAAGGGTCTAGTCCTATATAGGAAGATAAAAAAGTAATGAAGAAGGGAAAAGATAGGAGGGGGAAAGAAATCCACCCGATTGGCAAGGATCAAAACATATAAAAGACATCACTGAGATAGGCTAGTGAACATAAGACCCTAAAGACATTGCATGATTGATTACTCTAAAGGTGAAGAATAGTCATAGAATCACCAAATTTTGTAGGTTCAATAGGTCCCTTGAGGTAATATGAGGTGAAGAGACATTGGGTGAGGAGGTGAAGGTAATTGGGTCATAAAATGGGAAAAGGAATGCCTTGGGCAATAGAGCCAAGATCACAATAGGCAAGTCCATGATGAAAAAGTTTGTTTTTGTTTTTCTTTTCTTTTTGACTTTTTAGATAGATTGATCGATGCGGGAAGTCTATACGGGAGGAATATATGTCTCCTTGAGGTCTTCATGAAGTTGATCGATGTGGGAAGCTTCTGAATTTTGATTTTTGAGAAAATAGTCCTCTTTTTTTTGGAAAGACTATGTAGAGAGTTGTGAGCTTTTATAGTTGTCCTTTGAGGGAGCAATCTACTTATAGCAACAATTGAAGGAGGAAGATGTCCTTTTGAGGGTTCATCTTTTATATTGGAAGTTTGACTCAAGGAGTTGATCCCTTATATTAGAAGATGTTCTTGAGGGTTTCATCTTTTTTTTTTTTTTTTGGCTTTTAAGTCATAGGCGAGACTATAACAGAGCATTTGGTTCTTGTTGAGAAGGCAAGGGTAAATTACCATGGGATATCATTTAAAGAAGATGAAAATTATCCATGAGAATCATGCCATGTGTAGAGCCATGGTGCAAATTTTTAAGATAAGGCAAAAGGGTGATGGGTAATCACATGATTCTTGTTTAGTCGTTGGAGATGAGGTGTGGAAAAGGAAAAGGTAAATGGCACTCAAGGGATGAGCATGAACTAGATGGATAGTGATTTAGGACTAGAAGTCAATAGTAGAGCGGTCAAAGATGTAAGGCATTGAGGGTCTTGGGTTTGAGCTTACCATCAAGTGAAGACAAGTGGTAAACACCTAATCTATGGTCATGGGTCGCGATGTATGGTCCAAGCCAATTAGGAGAAATTTTTCCCCCTTTGCATTTTTCTCGCTTTGTTTATGTGTTGATTTTCCTTGAGGATGGGATCACCGACCTTGAAGGTGCATTCATGGACAAATTTTCATATGCATGCTTGATGCATTTTTGGTAGACTTGGAGATGGTTGAGGGCATGAAAATGACGTTCATCTAATAATTCAAGTTGTGCTAAATGGTCTTGGTGAAAGTCATCATCAGTAAGCATATCTTGAAGGGAGATACATATAGATGGGATTTAGACTTTGAGAGTCAAAACAACCTTGGTACCATAGAGCACAGAAAAGGGAGTAGCAGTAGTGAAGTGCAAATACTAGTACGGTGTGCCTAAAGAGCGAAAGGAATGTGTGTATGCCAATTCTTGATATAGTTAACCACTTTCATGAGAATCTTGTTAAAGGTTTTGTTGGTAGATTTGGCTTAGCCATTGGTTTGTGGGTAATATGGTGAGGAGAAGCTAAGGTAGATACTGAAGCCATCACAAATTTTCTATAGAGTTTTGTTTTTGAATTATTTTCCATTATCGGTGATAAGGCGATGTGGAACACCGAAGCAACAAATAATGTGATGGTGATGAACTCACATATTTTCTCGGCTTTAGTAGAGATGAGGGGTACAACTTGACCCATTTGGTGTAGTATTTGGTAGCGGTGATGATCCATTATTTCTTAGGGAAGAGTGAGGATTGATCTCTCTAACAAGATCTAAACCCCATTGAGAGAAGGGCCAAAGGTCACGAGTGACTGTAAGGCATGACTAGGTGTGTGATGAAGGTTGGCATGTTGTTGGAATTTTACACAATGCTTAACGTAGTCACAACAATCATGATTGAGGGTTGGCTTGTAATAGCCTAAATGAAGAATTCATTTAGTAATAGCAAGGCCACTGAAGTGACCTTCACATATGTCATTGTGAACTTATTTAATGGTATAGGGGATTTTAGAGCTAGTGAGGCATCATAAGAGAATAGCATCAAAGCCTCATTTATAGAGAAGGCCACCCATGATGACATAATGAGAGGCCTTCTTGAGAAAGGCACATTGTCCATTACGTGTGAGATCAAGAGGTAATATAGAAAGGGAAAGGTAGTCTGCAAGCTTCTTATATCAAAGGTCTTGTGTGTTTAGTGAGGCAGTTCGGATGAGGTTAACATAAAAATATTTATAAGATGGTCTTGGTATGCATTTTACGGTAATAAAGATGTCTGAATCAGTAGGTGAAATAGATATTTGGGAAGCAAGGTAGGCCATGGTATCTGTGAATTTATTGGTGGATCGCAGAACGGTTTGGAGTTTATAGCGATCAAAGGTAGTCAACATGATGCCGATGTAATGCTTGTACTCTTGAAGTATTTAATTATGACACTAATAAACACCATTGACTTGGTTTACTACCGATTCAGAATCACCAAATTTATTAATGGATATGACATCTAAGGCATAGGAAATCATTAGACCCAATAGGAGCACTTCGTATTTGGTGATATTGTTGGTGGATTCGAAGTCGAGTTTAAATGATAAGGGCATGGGTTCACCATCAAGAGAAATGAGGATAATGACTACACCACCCCCATGCTTGACATTTGGAACCATCAAAGAATAAGGTCATTTAGTAAGGGTCATCGTCAAGGAGAGGTTAGCAATGGATTCGTCGGGAAATCAAAGTTTGAAGATTTATTCCCGTAAAGAGGTGCATCGTCGATCGGTCGCAATGTCCTAGCCCTTGATAGATTTTTGGTGGATGAATTCTAGGTCTAGGTCAGCAAGGAGCATGAGCCAACATGCGGTACATTGATTTTGGTAGGGTTTAGCATACATGAAGTGTAAGGGGTTAGTGTTGGTCACAACATAGGTTTTGTGGTTGAGTAGGTAATGGCAAAGTTTGGTGGCAACAAAAACTAAGGCTAAGAAAAGTTTTTTAGGGTGAGTGTATCAGGTTTCATAGTCCAGAAGGGTACGACTTATGTAATAAACCACCTGCTCCCTATGTTATTCATCATGATGAGCGAGCATAGCCCCTAAGGAGTGATTGGTAGCAGAGATGTATATGTAGAAGGGTTGGTCATCTTTAGGTGGAATGAGTACGGGTGGTTGGAGAAGGTTTTTAGGGCCTCAAAAGAATTATGGTAGTGGTCATCCCATTTGAAGGAAACATCCTTTTTGAGAAGGTGATGAAATGGTTGACAACAATCGGAGAGTTGGGAAATAAATTGACTAATAGATTGTAATTTACCTTGTAGGCTCTGAGTTGTTTAAGGTTATTGGGTGGAGGCATTTTGACGATGGCCTTGAATTTAGTAGGGTCAAATTCTATACCACGTAAGGAAACAATAAATCCTAGGAGCTTTCTTGAGAGAACCACGAAGACGCATTTTTTAGGATGAAGGTGGACAGTATATTTAATGAGGTTGTCAAAGATGGTTTCGAGGACTACAAGGTGCTCGACCCAACATTTTGATTTGGCTAAGAGATCATCCATGTAATCTTCCAATATGCGATGCATGATATCATGGAAGATGTAAGTCATAACACGCTGATATGTGGCACTAGCATTTTTAAGGCTGAAAGGCATGACTCAATAGTAGAAGGTCCCCCAAGGGGTAATGAATGTGGTTTTGTGTTGATCCTCTAGATCAAGAAAGATTTGGTTATAGCTTGAGAAATCATCCATAAGTGATAGCATCTCATGGCAAAGTGGTAAGGTCAACCAACCGGTCAATACTGTAGAGGAAAATTGTCTTTTGGGTAGGCAAGGTTGAGGTCATGGAAATCGGTGCAAATGTGAAGTCCCCCTATTGCCTTAGTGATAGGGATGATGTTAGAAATCCATTGGGGGTAATCGATGGGTAAGATGAAGGAAATTGAGAGAAGGTGTTGAAGTTCTTCTTTGACAAGAAGAGCAATGCGAGGGTGCATTTTCCTCAACTTTTGTTTCTGAGTTTGGCATCGGGAATGGTTCCAATATTGTAGACCATGATAGTGGTATCAATTTCAGGCATGTTACCATAGCACCAAGTGAAAGCATGGCTATGATTTTTAAGAAAAGAAGTTAGGATTTCCTATTCAAGAAAGCATCAGAGATTGGCCAATCTTGAGAATGGGGTCATCCACGAGTGTGGATGTTGACTTTGATAGTCGATTCATTCAACATTGTTTGCATCTCAAAAGTTAACGACCGGTGAATTTAATATTCTTTAGCACCAAGGTAAGTGAGTATGGATTCATCATCCTGACATTGAATGACATTAATAGAAGGAGTATCATCCCCTATCATGTTAGGATACAAGAAAGGAAGAGAGGAAGGATCCTCGCCATCATGGTGATAGGTCAGAGGTCCCAAGGAAATGGTATTTATAGAAAAAAGGTAGGAGGGATAGATTTAGGATCCATCGACTCCGTTGGTGAAGGTGGTGAAGGTGGGGTAGGTGAAGAAGGTGGAGAGGGGTCAATGTCTTCAATGAGTTCAATACGGGGATTTTTGGTAGGTAGTTTGGTAAAACCGATTCCACTACGATCATTGTGTTTATGCGTGGTACATGAAATAATGGTGTGATGACCTTGCTCATAAAGGCCAAAGATGAAACCCTTCTAGGCACAATGGTGTAGGAAAGTGTGAGCAAAGTGACGACTGGTAAGTGACTGAAGGTCAGCTAAAAAAGGTCGGGTTTGTTATGGTGGTTCGGGTGTGTAAGTGGAAATGTCAAGTCCCCCATAGGTAAGATGGGTATGGAGGTGGGGAGGACCATAAAGGATATGCTCGCCTATGCGGTGATCATAGTGAGGATGCTAGTGAAGGTTTCCATACTCTTATGGAGTAAGGAATGTATTGATATTATACAGGTGATACTCCCCCATAGTGAGGCATTGAAAAACACCTTCCAAGGGATCAGTGGTCAATATATTGGTGGATGGAATGGAGGAAGCATTAGAAGCTAGATCGGAAGAGGTATCAATTAGTTAGGAAGCTAATGTGTGACTAGTAGAAGTGAAAATGGTGGTGGGAATAGAATATTTGGGTGAAGGTGAGGTTGCCACAGACCTTTGGTGGATGGGGTCATGTGTGAAGAAGATGTAGGCAGGGAGGTAGATACCTTAACAGGTATAAGGAAATCATTAGGCCGGTAAAGCATGTTACAGTTTTGAAAGGCGATGGGTGTTGGCATGGTATAGGAACATCCTTCATGTTCAAACTTTACACATCAGTGTAAAGTAGAAGGAACACAACCCATGGCATGAATCCAAGGTCTTTTGAGAAAAAAATTGTATTGAAACTCCCCTTCCAACATGTAGAATAGCTCAAGAATAGTACGGGGACCCACACGAATGTGGAGGATGATAGTTTTGAGTGTAGAGGTGATAGCGTCATTGAATGAATGCAACATGACTGGATGTTTATGCATGTAGTTGTTAGGTATGCACATTTTTTGAATGCATGAGAGGAAATGATGTTAATGCTAGCACCCCATCGATCATAACATGTCAAACACGTATATTATCGATATGGATGGAGATGAAAAGTATGGGATCTGGGTCATCGGTTTGGTGGGGGACAATTTCGTCATCGAGAAACTAAGGATAACAACTTGGTGACTAGGTGGAGGTGATGAGTTAGATGGAAATTTGGTGAGAGAAGCGACATGATGAGGTGCGATAATAGATGCTACAGGTGTGGGGTCATTAGGTAAAACTTAAATAGATTGAAGGACCTCCATGAGTGCTTGACGATGTGACTCAAGGTTTAGATGAGATCGTATAAGGAAATTTTAAGTGGAGATTGATGTAATTGTTTGATCATGGTGCGATGTGTGATGCCATTAGGAACGGGTATGTGGGGCCGCAGAGATAGTTATCTTAGGTATGGGTACGAGATGGTATGTTGGGTATAGGATTGGTTGGTGTCGGTGGATTTTTCTTTTACCTTCTCCTTCCGAGCATGTGTAGCGACGTGTATCATGTTGATCTAAGGGGAGTTGGAAAATGGAGAAGGTGTAGGGTGAGTGGTATAACGACATGAAGGGAAAAAGCCTACGGAGAAGAAAAGCCTTGTGAGGTGATTTGGACGCAACGACATTTGGGTGGAGGCGTGGCAAGTTCTCTGATGTGAACCATGTTAATTTTGAATTTCGGAGATGGAAAGGAAGGTTGTGGTGGTGAAGATGGAGGTTGTGGTATAGGTGTAGGAGGAAGATGTGAAGAAGGTGGTGAGGGTGAAATAGGTTCATCATCTAGGAGGTCATCGTCATCAAAATTTGGGTCAGAAGGACATAATTGAATGAGGGAAGCCTTTAGAACCTTACGAGCTTCTCAATGTCATGTCCTAGCACACGATGGTAAGCACAAATTTTAGTATCATCAAACCCTTTTGGTTTAGGTTTAAGAGGGTCGTAAGGTCTAAGAGGAGGGAGGGTGATAGCAGAGCTTTCTAGGAGGTTAGCCAAGATGGTGGCATATGATCCCACTAGTGGATCACAATGCGAAGTAAAAGTAGGTTTGGTTGGAAGATTTGGTAGTTATGGTGTTAGTCGAGGTGATGATGCGATGGGATTTGGGTTGTACTTTCTTTGGTGTAGGTACAAAAACAAAAAAGAGGAGTAAGTTTAACCACCTCTTTGGAAATGATGGTTTTGTCATTTTTTGGTGCTTTTTCTTAGGTAGAGGTGTAGGAGGAGCTCGTGAAGTAGATGGAAAGGTAGATGGTGGGAGAGGACTAGTGACCCAAGGGGACAACTGAGGTGCAGTGATAGGTGTTGGTCGAGGTCGAGAGGGAGGTATAGGTGAGGTGGAAGAAAATTTCATAGGTAGTGAAGGAGGTATAGAAGGTAATGGTGGTATAGGAGGCAAAGAAGTTATAGATGGTGATGAAGGATGCAAGGCTCTCCTAGGTAGAGCTGCAGGCTATGGTGAAGGGGATAAGGGATTTTTAGATTTACCCCTAGAGAACATATATTTTGTTAAGATAGAGGGGTGAGGTCCCAAGATAGATGGTAGGGGTGAAGGTGATAAAGGTGTAGTTGGTGAGGTTGGTGTGTGCGGATTAGAAGGATATGTTTTTTGTTTAGGTTGAGGATTGATTCAATAGGTATATGGGAAGATACATGCAAGGTTTGATGTGGGTGTGACCCTAGAAAAGTAGTGGGTTTAGATACAAGAGATGATGTTGGAACACATTAGCTAGCAAGTAGAGGGGTGGGTATAGATAAGGATGATGTAAAAGATGTATCAAGAGTTATGTTCATGTGCGCTTTGGATTGTTAAAACATCTTTGGATAAATGGTAGAAGTGTCAGTGGAAGATGATTGCATTTGGGTCAAGACCAAGAGTAAGAGACACCCCCAAAGTAAAGACCTATCAACATAATCTAGGCGGTTGGCCAAACGTGAGAATGACATTGTGGTAGATGGGGTAGATGTGGAGCATGTGGGGATTCCCATAAAATGTGTCTGAGAAATAGGGAATTCACTGGCTTCGGCCTCTATAGGTAAGAGAGCTAAAAGTAGGTCCGTATGATCTTGGGTAGCTATTGGAGAATGGTCACTGAGTGGTAATGGAAAATCTATTAGATCCTGAATAGGTGGAGAAGATGATGGGTACTCCTCTGTGGGTAGAGGAGGTATAATTGATAGTGGTTCACTGGGTAGGGAAGCTGAAGAGGAAATGATATCGGTGCTAACGAGAGACTCCTCCGCAGATGTACGGGGAGGTGAAGGGCTTTCCTCTATGGGTAGAGGAACAGATAAAGTAGGCTCCTATGCAAGTAGAGGATTTCAGGATAGGATTTCCTCAATGCAGGGAATAGGAAATATTTTGGGAAACAACTGGTAAGTCGGTAAAGATAACATGTACCTCACATGTATTACTTTTTTTGTGTGAGGCATCACCAGTTTGATCATTAGATGGGGAATGGTTAGGGAAATGTTTCTTGAAAATATGAAGGTCTTGATTGGCAGGTGCATTAGGGTTATCCAGGACTAACTCGCCACTCTCAAGCATTCCTTGAACAATGTTTTTAAAGGTGATACAATTATTGTCACTGTGACCATTTACATGGTGATAGTTACAGTAGTCATTTTCCTTGTACCAACCTGGTATGGGGCGAGAGGGGTCAAAACCAGTATGTGGTTTTGACAGAGGAAGCGTGATGGCATTATCTTTAATAAGATTTTCCAAAACAGATGAATATGGTTCTCCAATTAGAAGGCTTGGATTGGTGAAATATTGGATGAAGGTTTAGCATGATTGGATGGATGGGAAAGGCCAACATTAAGTACTACTACGTTGGCATTTCCCTTAGCTTTTGAATAACTCATCTAAGGTTTTAAGGAAGAGGAAGTATCATGTGATTTAAATGAGGAGTTCTTGTTTCATATTTGTATCTTCTTCTCTTCGATGGCGTGAATTTCAAGTTTACATGCCATGGTGAAAGCATCATTGAATGTCTCGAAGGTTTACACCTATAAGGTAGGTGAGATATGTCTAGCACAGCTCGAGTGAAGAGATCTATGAGTTCGTTTGTGGTAGTTAGAAGGTGGGTTTGTTGATTAGGCTATGCCAACGAGAGACAAAATTTGTGATAGATTCATAGTCATATTCACATGTGGAGTAAAGATCGGTCATGGTAACCTTCTTGATGATGTTAATCGAAAAATGATCCAAGAAGGCTTGGGATATTTGGTTGAATGAGAAGATGGAATGTATAGGTAATCCACTATACCACTCCAATGTTGGACCAGTTAGGGACATGGGAAAGGTTTGCTAAAGCAAATCATCATCATGGGAAATTAATTAACACCCATGTTTGAAAGATCACAAATGTTGTTGCGGGTCTTCCTTACTATTTAAGTGGTTAAACTTAGGCATCTCCCAGTATACGGGATATGGGAGAATGGGAATGGATGGGTGAATAGGCTCATTACAAATCTCATCATAGGTGAGAGAATTGCGGGTGCCAGAAACATATGCTTCTAATGTCTGTATCTTTTCCATCATTAACTTGATAAATTCATTACTAGGTTGTGAAGATTGGGTTCCCCCTAGAGCAAAAGGAGGTTGTTGTTGGACATATGAAGAATACGACATTCCAAAGTATGGTGGTGTCAAATAAGGAGGCGGGAATTGAGAGATAGACATAGAGGGTATATATCCAGACTGAATGACCGATGAAACAGGAGGTGGCTGGTAGTAGGTATGTGAGGGTGGGACACTCATAGTGACCTTGGTAGAGATGGGACGTAGAGATGGGGAACAAAAAGAACATTTTGAAATGGGGTAGAGGCTACCGACACAAAGGTTGGTAGTGTTACAATTGGTATATATGAAACAATAGGTGTGGACGGTGCTATGTTTTGGGTGGTGGATGAAGGTATGGTGGAGCTCGGGTGCAATAGAGGTGGCAGATGCGGTGGTCAAAGCTGGCGTAGGACCTAGCTGCGACACAATTGGGGATAAAATAGGTGAGGTCACCATGGTAGGAGGTGGAGCCGAGGTGGAAGCAATCATTAGGGATGGAGATAAGGATATGGGCATGCCATAGATCAATTGGCCCGAGGCATCTTGAGTGGAGGAATGGGTGAGGTAGTGGCTCAAAGCAGTGGGATTTTGATCCAGGAGTTGTGTAAACTCCGTGTCACCTATAGAAATGGTGATGGGTTGATTGGGATCCATGGATGATGAGATGGAAGGTGGTGAAGGACTAGGTGATGAAGGGCTAGGTGGGAGTGGTAGTTAACTAGTGTGAAATATGAGGGCGCTTGCCTAACTATGGGTTAGCACCATGTGGATAGGAACTGATTTGGTGAGATTGTATTATGTCTTAATGACATAGAACACAATATAACTAGGAAACTCATCAATGGTAAGTGAATTAGGTCAGCTGGTGAGCTGTCAGAAAACAGCATAGGGTGACCGATGCCGATTGGGGTAAACTCGATGCCGATTAGGTTTAACCTTGATCTTAGAATTCTTATGAAAAACTAATAGTCCTGCTAAATGATGGTCCCAGACTAGAAATTTTCACACAGGATGAGTGTAAGGTGAATGTGATGGAAGTAATGACAATATGAAAGGTGATAGGAGCCTTTTACAACTCAGAAAGTGAAATAGGTGTCTTTTGGATAGGTATCCAAGAATACTTCAAACCGATGCCTTGGTTGGGTTAAAGCGATGCCGGTTAAAGATAACCGTAGCGATTCTTATGAAATTGAAATAGAGAATAAGAAAATGATTGGGATTTAAAAATTTGGTGTTGAATCAAACCCAAAAGCTTGAGGACGATGTAGATGTGGTCTAGGCACACTCAGACGAAGTCAGAATACACCGACTATGATTGGGAGTGTGCAAGGAAAGACAAAAATAATGATTGAAAGCTCTCACCTCAAAATGCAAATCAAGTAGAACACTAAGAAAGAATGTTCCTAGAGTGCCTATTCTATTACGTTTGTTTAGCTTATGTTATTTTTATGGACTGACTGTTATGAATAGAATAATAGAATTTCTTGGTGAGGAAGGATTCCTACAAAGAAAGAATTCTAAAGGGTGAGGTTTCAGGAATGTTATGGCAGGGGCAGGCTTTGCTCTGAAGTATGACTTGACAGAGCAGTGAGCTGGGTGCCCACTATACCATGATCGTGTGATCACCTAAAACTTCTTCCAGGTAGGATGTTGTTTAAGAATGTATGTATTATGAAATTTTGTGTGGTTTGGTAAGACTCAGAGAAAGAGAAGAGAATAGAAGTGGTTTTCTATGATTCATTTATCAACCATCAGCTGGTCATGACTTCCAGCGTATAGGTTGCCCTCAATTAATGTGAGCTAATGAGCTAAATCAGATTGCGGTGCACTTGTTTTAAACCTAAATTGAAAGTATGATATTCGATGACAATAATAGATGAACAGGAAGAGGATGCTCTTTCACTAAAATGTCAAAAACAAGAATAATAAGGTTCTTTTTAAATACACCAAAATAAGCTGTGTCTTTTAGAGTAAGTAGAAAGAAGAGAATGTTACCAAGGAGAAAGTATTAATGTGAATGCTATTAGAAGGAAACAAAAATACACAATTTTCACCTAGGAATGAAGAATATGCAAGGAACCCCAAATGGGTCCCACTGGGCATGCCAAAATGTTTCACCTGATTTCTTAGTTTTTTTTATAAGTACTTGATGAAACAGAGATAAGGTAAAGGTGGTAAAAGGAATACCGGTTTGAGATGGTTGAAGGTTGTATGTGCGTGTATCTAGATTACGAATCAAATTGATTGAGAGACCTTCCTTTTGGCTAGGAGGAACTACCTATATAAGAATCAAAACAAGACCACCAAAGAGAGTTAAATGATAATATGTGGTGGAATTCATAGCATGTGCTAGATCTGGAAGTATGATACTTCCTAGATAGGCATCAAAGCCACGATTTAAAACAACTCAATGCTGAAATAAAGTAAATATTGTCCTACTGTAGTTTAATATGATTTAGGTATCTCATAAAAATGCAATAGGCTAGATCTAATCTAATAGGCTAGGTTAGAAGGAGATCCAGAGGTCAAGTAGGTTGGTCATAGGTGAATCTGAGCT
This sequence comes from Taxus wallichiana var. yunnanensis, assembly GCA_018340775.1. Taxonomy (NCBI): domain Eukaryota; kingdom Viridiplantae; phylum Streptophyta; class Pinopsida; order Cupressales; family Taxaceae; genus Taxus; species Taxus wallichiana. Next base: position 268,376,091 of record CM031236.1, on the reverse strand, counting down.
AACCGACTAGGTTAGATACAAATCCGAAGGTAAAATAGGTGTTCAGTTAGGTATAGGCCTGGAACAATGAGGTTAGGTTGAATGTGAGTCACAAACAGGTTGTTGTTTTGGCCGAGATAAGGGAAAACAGAGACTGACCATGGTTCTACAAAACCAATGATGGTCTTACCGTAACCGGCGACAATTAGAGAGAACCGATGACGGTCAGGTCAGGAACCAGTAAAATCACACAGTCCAAGTTTTGGGATTTTTGGGGAAAAAGTGGAGTTGGTGAAAGGTAGGTATTGGTCAAAGAGGGGGTGTAAATATATTGTGAGGGTCTAAGATTACTAATGAGGTCGGATAGATAATTGGGCAAGGTATTAAGATGATTGGGTATGGAAGGTGGCTGCAACTAGAGAGAGGGAATGGATAGAGGGTAAAAGACTAGGTTCCTTTACCACAAAGACTACAACTGATGATAAGAAAATGAAAAAGATGGAAGGAGGATACTTACTCTTCCATCAGTGCAAAAAGTACAGGTTTGAAGAATAATGAAGAAGTTGCTACTTTGGATAATTCTAGGAATAAAGTTTCACTATTGTGCCAGTGTATTTGGTTTCCTTTGTTGCTCAAAAAATCAATCTTAGTTCTCTTGTCACATCTAAGGGGATTTAATTCGAGATCGGAAGTCTTTCAAAAACAACCTACAATCAACCACCAAAACAACAACCCATATTACGAAGTTGTAGATGGGGCTAAATAGGCCATTTGGTCCATCCCGGTATAACCGGCATTGGTTTAGGGTTAACCAACATTGGTTTAGGTGAGATATCTCAGGTTGTTCAAAAGTTACCTAGGAATTTGTTCCGCCATTTGATAAGGGTTTCTTCTTTTCTCGGGGTGAAAACTAACCTTAGGAGGCTTTTAATGTGAGGTGAGGGGATGAGTCTAATGTTAGGTTTTATTTAGGACATTGGTTTAGGGTTTAGGTTAATGGGTCAAATGATGGGGGTGGTTAGGTGAAGTGTATTTAATAAAGGCAATTATATTAAATAGATGTGTGAGGGTAGTGAATTAATTTAATGTGAATAATTAAATCAATGTGTGTGTGGGTAAAAGGCTATTAACTTAATTAAAATAATTAAATTAATATATATGGAGATAAATGGAATTAATATAATTAAAGTAATTAAATTAAAATGTGTGGGGTGCAGGAGGTAGGTGATAAGGTATTGAGGATGAGGAAGTGATTATAAGGCTCCGCTAGGGGACCAAGGTGATTACGACACGATTTGGTGTCTACAGTGGTGTCGTAATTTTCACCGTGATAGTGACCAATGTTGGTCAAGGTATAGCTGACATTAGTGGGTACAACCGGTATCGGTCACAAAACAAGTGACCGATGTCGGTTTGGGAGTGGACAGGGTTAGTTAGAGATAACTGTACCGGCTGGATTTTAGGGGATAAGGGGCCAAAAAGGGGCCCAGGTCAAGTGGGTGAGTTAGGTAGGGGTGAAAAAAAAAATTGGTGTTTTGGTGAAAATATAGCATAGGTGGGGGTGAAATAGGTATGGGTAGATGATAGTGGGTGAGGTTTGGGTGGGTAGATAGAATATGCGAGACAAAGGTAAGGTGGGAGAAAAAAAGAGGTAGGGTGGTAGGTAGAAGTGAGGTGTCGAGGGTGGTTTTGGGTATGGGTAAGGTGTATTAATGTGATATTTGTGTGGATGTAGGTGAGAGATTAGCTACGAGATGCAAGACAGAGGTGCCACCCATGCTTTTGTGATTAGAGGCACAAAGTGAAAATCGAGGAGTTGTAGCATGTTGAGGAGGTGGGAATGAGTGGGTCCGAGGCTACCGACATGTATTCCATTGGCTGATTCGATGGTCACCCTCATCGATAGATGGGATTCAGTGACCAACACGTTCCACCTATCAATGGGTGAGATGACAAATCACTCTGGAGGATGTGAATAGGATCGTGTGGTTACCGATATTGGGTACGTAGGTGTATTTAATCTCCTTAGAGGCCTAAGAGGAGTTAATGCTGACTGTCTTGATGAGGAACTAGTAGAGATGAAATTTCATAGTGTGAGCTTGAGTTATGGTGAGATGTACCTAGCCCATCTAGAGGAGATGAGGCTAGTAGTATTATTGATGAGAGCGATTGCTATTTCACACCGCGATGCAAAGGTGGGAGGTTCCCCGATCAATTATGGGAGTGTTACATGACATGACGATGGACAGACCCATTCTTCTCGGGCGTCAAAGCATTCCCGTGTGCGATTATATAGAGAGATGTGGGCGTATGGGTGGCTTCACAGTTCAACTTATGTTTACGTTTATTATTCTTGTTGGGCCTATGAGCACATTCATCTGTGTGTGTCCAAAGTGGGTATGCCTCGAGAAGATGTATTTGAGCCGGGTTTTTTATGGGTGGGGTATAGCGATGGTGCTGTTATTGGATAGCAGTTGATCGACATGGCTATGCATGATGTAGCATATTATAGGTAACTATTGGATGGATTGTCTAGGGTGGACATTAAATGGAGACCGTATGTGGGTTATCCCTCATACAAACAGATGGTTGAGGAGTTATATAGCATTTAGCTACTCGAGATGGATAGAGTGGTACCGTGCTAGGGAGGACGAGATGATCCCAGTTGATAGGGTTAGACGATAGTTTGGGATATGACAGGATATACCCCCACCCTTCCCATAGTATAGGAGAGATGACGTAGAGAGTTCGTTGCCTCTACCATAGCCGCAGGTCGGCAGGAAGGAGGAGAATGTGATAGACTGGACCGATGATGTCGAAGTGATAAATAGATATAGAAAGTGGTGGGTAGCTCATTTATGAGCAGTACCTCGTAGGTTGGGACAGCCAGATTTTGCCACTATTACGGTGCAGAGAGATGCCCTACAAGGGCAAGTGGTGACCCTAATTACCGAGTTGGGGATGGTATAGGGGTAGTTAGCCGATTCGTGAGGTGGAGGTGGTTGATCCGTATGCACATGCACAGTGGCAATCTATAGGCCTAGATGGCCTAGGGTGGAGATGGAGATGGTGATGATGGTAAGGTGGCCACCTTACAGGCATAGGTTATAGGTTTGTAGGGCCATTTAGCGACTACACAAGAACAAATTATGGCACTACAGCCCAAATACAGAACATGGGAAGAGGCCGACATCACCAACATAGGAACCAAGACCGGGTCTCGGTTCGCTATAGATAGGTGTGGGACAGTGGTCCCAAAGGACAAATACAGTGGTCATAGGCCAATGGGGCAACCACAGACAATACTCGTATCAAGATTGCGGGATGTATTAGGTGATGCCGAGATATTACCAAGATCATTTGATGGTGGCCAGGATAGATTTCTTATCCTACAGAGAGTACATGGAATAGTAGGCCTCGAGTGAGAGGACTCGGTCATACACCCATAATGTGGAGAGCACAGGGGGCCATTGAGCCCCTAGACAGATTAGGTGAGGCCACTAGTTCATGGAGGCTAGTTCTCGGTGATGTACCAATAGGGACCGGGCCATGACCCATGATGAGCACGAGATGATAGCGAGCCACTAGACAAGAGCCGACCGAGAGGAGGAGATAGGTGAGACAGACATGGAGAATGTCTAACAGTGATGCCTAATGGATGTCCCTCCATATTTTGATGTAGTTGTTTTGATTTTTGATATAAACGGCCTATGTGCCAAGAGAGTGAGGATGTCTAAGAGTTTTGTATTTTTATCATATACGGCTGCGTCTTGATCAAGAGAGTGAGGATGTATGAGATTTTTTGAGAGATACATTGTATTTGATATCAGTGTATATTATATGGATACATAGATATATATGATGAGATGAATGATTTTCTCGAGGATTTTTGTGTGTTGATAAGATGTGATTAATATGTATAGAAGGATGAATGATAGGTGTGTTAGGCATGGTTGAGTCGGAGTCGTGGGCATGATGGAGCTAGGTCATAGGCATGGTTGAGTCGGGTCATAGGCATGATGGAATCAGGTCATAGGAATGGTTGAGTCGGGTCGTAGGCATGGTTGAGTTAGGTTGGTATTAGGCATGATGGAGTCAGGTCATAGGCATGGTTGAGTTGATTGCTCAGGTATTTGATATGAAGGCAAAAATAATGTTGATGTGCATATGTTGTGGTTTAATTCATGGTAAGTATGGTTACATGGATCATGTTGGTATGATTATAAGTAATGTATGATTGTGGTAAATGTGATGAAATGAATGTTGTAAACATGTATTAATTTCCACTTATTTGATGATAAATTGGAAACTAACTAGAGTAGAATGTGACTGGAACAGTAGCCAATGGTGAGTAGGGAAAAATTGCGAATAAGAAAGGGGGAAGAAGGTGATGATGATGGTCAAGCTACCCTCTAAGGGCCCCATGCCCTCAGAGTGCTACCTATATAGCCCCGGCAAAAAGGGGTCTTAGACCAATTTAGTTCTCCCTTAAGCTAGGGAGGAAACGAAAAGGTGTCGAGAAGGGTTGGTTGGGTTGAGAGAGTTTTTCATGGGTACATAGGTAAGGGTAAATGGGTACGGATCAATGGTTTGGTGGAGGAGGTATGGGTCATGGGTATGGGAAGGTGCGGTGAATGGTCATGGGTAGAAAAGTAGGGTAAAGGTGTGGGTGAGTGGGTATGGGTCATAGGTATGGGTAGATATGGAGGGTCAATGGGTACGGGTAGATAGGTAAGGTGAATGGGTATGGGTAGATAGGTAGGGTCAATGGGTATAGGTAGATAGGTGCGGTGAATGGGTATGGGTAGATAGGTAGGGTCAATGGGTACAGGTGGATATATAAGGTTAGTGGGTGAGCCAAAATCTAGGTTTGGGTTGAAGAAGGTCAACAGTTCAAAAAGATGGGAACTATAATAGGGTTGATGATGTAACCGAATTGGGAAGGACCATCAATGCATAGACCAAGGGTAGGTGTGTTGAACCTCAAGCCCCTAAAATACCTTACAGGTTGGATAGTTCCACAAGTGAAGCAATGTGCAAGATCACGATAGATCGTATTCGTGACATTGTCCCATGATGGGCGGCAATAGTAGGATAATGTGGGGAGATGGTGATATGGTGAATGGTTGGAAACATGAAGGGGAATAAAACACCTCATGTACAAGATGGGCGATATCCCAGATAGGTGATTCCATGGCCAAAAGGGTGTGTTATGTTTGTAGAATAGACTGATCGATGTTGGAAGTCTATGTCGGATGATTAAATACTCTCCTTGAGGTATTTGTGAAGTTGATCGATGTGGGAAGCTTCAAAAAGGGGCTAGTCTTTTTTTTTTACTAGGTAGAGTATGGCTAGTGCATTATAGCTATACTTCAAGGAGAAATACATTTATGGAAACTAGAGACAAATGATAGATTTACCTTTAAGGGATTCATCTTTTATATTTGGAAGTTTGAATCAAGGAGGGTGATCCCATTTTTGATAAGTGAATTTGTTTTTACCCATTAAGCCATGGACAAGGCTATAGAGGAATACAAACATGGTAAGTCAAGAGGTGTAGTGAAGGTGGAGGAATAATTGGGGTTGTTTGTGAAGTAGGTGAGGAATGGTTTACGACCATGGGATTTTGTCCATGAGGGGACAAAAAGTATCCATGAGAATCATGCCATGAGTAGAGCCGTGGTACTCATATTGAAGACAAGGTTGAAAAAGTGACAGAGAGTCACACGATTCTTGTGTAATCATAGGGATGGGAGGTAGTGTTAAGAGGAGTGAGTGCTCATGGGATGAGCCAGTAATATTCAATGGGTGATAAATCACTTGGTTCAACAGTAGAATGGTTGAAGATGTAAGATATTAAGGGGCTCAGGTTTGGGTTTACCATCGAGTGAAGATAAATGATAAGTACTTGATCCATAGGTATGGGTAATGATATAGGGTCCAAGCCAATTAGGAGAAAATTTACCCCGTAGATGTTTCTCAGCTTTGGTGACGTGTTGATTTTCCTTTAAAACAAGATCACCAACTTGGAAGGTGCGAGGGTGGACGCGCTTGTCATAAGTGCGTTTGATGCATTTTTGGTAGATTTGGAGGTGATCTAAAACATGTAGACGTCATTCATCTAAAGCAACTCTAATTGTGCCAAACAATCTTGGAAAAATTCATAATTTGTGAGCATGTCTTTGAGTGATATACAAAGAGATGGGATTTGGAATTCTAGAGGTAAGATAGCCTCGGTATCGTAGACCAGAGAGAAAGGTGTAGCAGCAGTCAATGTACGAATACTAGTGTGGTATGCCCAAAGGGCAAAAGGAATGTGTGTATGCCAATCCTTCCCAGTATCGTTGACCACTTTCATGAGGATTTTTCAAGGGTTTTGTTAGTTGATTCAACTTGGCTATTGGTTTGAGGGTAGTAATGTGAAGAGAAACTGAGTTGGATACCAAAGGTGTCACAGAGTTTCTGGAGGGTTTTGTTTTTGAATTGTTTTCCATTATCAGTGATAAGGCAATGAGGAACACCAAAGCGATAAATAATGTGATGGTTGATGAACTCAAAAAATTTCTCAACTTTTGTAGAGATGAGTGGAATGGCCTCTACCCATTTGGTATAGTATTGATAGCGGTTATGATTAATTGGTGGCATTAAAAAGAATGAGGGTTAATCTCACCAATGAGGTCGAGGCCCCATTGAGAAAAGGGCCAAAGATCTTGTGTGACCTGCAAGGCATGACCAGGGGTGTGATGAAGGTTAGAGTGTTGTTGACATTTCATACATCATTTGACGTAGTCACAATAATCATGGTTGAGGGTAGGCCAGTAATAGTCGAGGCATAAGATACATTTTCCAAAAGCTAGGCCAGCGATGTGACCCCACAAATAACCTCATGTATTTCTTTGATGGTATAGGGTATTTCGGAGCTAGTGAGGCATCAAAGAAGGATCCCGTTGAAGCCATGTTTATAGAGGAGACCTCCCATGATGACAAACCAAGATAATTTTTGGAGGAAGGCATGTCGGCCGTTGCGGGTAGGTCCGGAGGAATAATGGAAAGAGAGAGATAGTCGAGTATTGTTGGTACCGAGTCCGGTGGGTCGTGGTAGGGTTCTAAATGAGATTGAATGTGTAAGAGAGGTAGGAGGTTGATTGCAATCTCCAAACAACAACAAATATTTGCAAATTGGTAGGTGATGAGGGTATTTATGAGGCAATACACGCCATGGTATCTACGAACTTGTTCATAGAATGGGGGATGGTTTTGCGAGGTTATAGTGGGTGAAGATGGTTAACAAGAAGTCCACATTGTGTTTTTACCATTGTAATTTCTAATTGTGATAGTGGTAGATTCCATTGACCTGATTTAATACCAATTGAGAATCACCGAAGATATTAATGGATTTAACATCTTGGGTTCAAATGGTTTGGATACCTAGTACGAGTGCTTCATATTTGGCAATGTTGTTAGTACACTCAAAGTCAAGATTGAAAGAAATGGGTATGTGTTCACTTTCATGTGAAATTAGGATGATTCCAGCTCCACCCCCACGTTGACACTTAGATCCATCAAAGACTAAGGTCATTTGATAGTCTATAGGTTCCTCGACAGTCCGTCGATGGAAAAGGTAGCGATGGATTCATCAAGGAATTCAAAGTTGCTGGGTTGGTGGTCGGTGTTGGTGTGTGTTATTTTCCACATCATTAGGTGAGTCATCTCTATTAGGTGAGATCGTAGGTCCACATGTAATTTAGGGGTCATTATGAGATTCCCTTACATGTCGGTGCGTCAAGTGCGTCGGTCGTCATATGCATCATTGGGAGTTAAACTTCTATTGCGGGGAATGTAACTCCCTCTCTCTACTCGAGTTGTCATGATTGCAGCACTGGGGGTTACTCAAAGCACCTCCTATATGTACATGTCTTTTGATCTATAAGATAGAGGAGAGTTTTTATGGCTTAACCAGAGTTACTTTGTGTTTCAAATATTTTCATGCACATTTGTTTGATGCTCGCTCCTCCCGAGATCTCTTCACACTGCCATTCACACATCCGTTAATGTGCACATCATCCCTCATGATCCTCACTTACGGGTTTTAAACCCTCTTTCATGGTATCAGAGCGGATATTGTGGATCCGTGCACTCATTGGTGTTTTTGTGTGTGTTTTCCGGCTTCGGGGTGATATTCGATCTCTTTCGGCGTGTGTTGTAATGGATATTCCATTGTGTGCTTCAGTGCATTGATTTTAGGTGTTTATACCTCCATTCGGGTTCTTCTTTCATGGTTTCAAGGTTGCAGATCAGCTTTACTACCCATATTGAAGTTCTTTAAAGGGGTCTTTGACTGTTCGGGTGTTATCTCACCTTACTTTCCTGACTCGTGTTGTGTTCATTTACGAACTTTTGAACATTCTTTTTGGCTTGTGTTTTATACATGTGGCTTGTGCATGATTCCCACATTGCCTTCATAACCAGAGCTTGAGTAAGTTGCAATTAGTTCACTCCATGAGACCACCTTTTTTTCAAACATTTGATCGAAAAATCTGCAAGTGTCGAGGAGACTCCTACATTTGGCATAGCTGCTCATAAGTTTGTTTTCCAAAGAGACATCAGTGCATTGGAAAGTAGATTGAATCATGTGGGCATGGACTAGTTTGGCAGCTGCTAAGGCTCTGTTGGTGAGGCATGACTGTAAGAGGGAGTGATAAGTCGAGGAGTCTATATGCCCTTCCACGGCCTGCAAAATGTCTATGCCTTCTTTCAAAAGACTTCGCTGACACGTCATAGTCACTCACATCATTATTTTTTTGGTTCCATGCACTCACAAAGTCGTGCCCTCAAACATCCTGTATTTCGAACTAGTGGAATAGAAGTGAAAACATATCATGTATAAACTATGCATTGTTCTACCACTTCCATTCTCCTACTCGTGAGCACATCTCTTGCTCCTAGCTTGTGGTTCCTCCTGCATGCGCTCACTCTAACTCCTTCACTACCTCAACATATTTTTCAGACCTACATCACCTACTCCACGCATAGCACATGGCCCTTCTGCTTTTGTATGTTCTTCATTGCCTGTAGCACCTCACACGTGGACTGGTTTGTTTGACCATTTCATGTCATAACTCGGCGGACCTACACATTTCTTGTGGACACTACTCAATGGTTTCACCAGCTCCTGGTTGTCTAGGTGGTTACACTCTACCACATCCCTCTGATTTGTGGCTAATCACATGGAGCCCCCTCCTTAGCCTAGAAAATCTCCATGCCCAACTCAAGCTTAGATGTTTTTTCCACACACACAGCCCTCCAACTTGGCACGTGGACAACTCCCTTAATTCCCTCCACCAACAGTTTCTCTCTCCATGTGGGCTTCCATAGCTCATCAATAGCATTAGATTTTCAATGTGGGCCCACCTCTAACTTTTTATGTTTTAAGGTGTAAAAAAATAAAAAACATTCCTTTTGGCATTGTAATTTGGGTTTTTTGCTTGTATTGTTCTCCCTCCTACGAGCGTCGAAGATGGAGGGCGAGGTCGAGGTTGGCAGGAGGCTAATCCCCCTCACAGTCAAAACAAACCCCTACTAAAATTCCATGTTGTTTCGAATGAGTACACGATGCCCTTTGCACCCACTTGTGCACTTTTTAATGCATTTGCAGCATCTAGTGTATTTTTCCATCAGTTGCGGGAATCATTTTAATGCTATAACTTTTGACCTGCTCATTTTTTAGCACTTCTTTAGTCAAAGTTACATGATTTCTCACACACTAAGTGATGACATTGTCATTTTTGTAAACACTTTACCTTATAAAGTTATGCATTCTTGGGGGTTTGATTATACTCTTGGGCCTACAAACATAAACGCATTATCGGTTGAGTCCGACGTCTTGCTTTTATGCATATTTCATTTGCATCATGGAGAGTGCTCTTTCTAGAAATGAGCATTATAGGATCACCTTACAGCCTCCACCACTTCTCACCGGGAGAGGGAACTGTTCAGCTTAGCATGCTTCTATGGAACATTATTTCACCCATGAGGGTCTTTTACCCTTGTTTTCTTGGGCGCCTGTACTCCACCGATCATCGTCATCTAGAGGACTTCCTTGACACTTGTGACCATGTTTTTGGTCACATGATGATGCATGTCTCCCTTTCTCTCTAGTTTCATGTGGCAGATTCAGATCCACCTTATCGTGTCCTGCAGAGCATTCTTGATCCTTCTATGGAGACCATTCACATCTGCCGCCACTATTGCTGCTACTGATTCAATTTTCTCCTCCATTTCTTCATGTGATGAAAATTATATGACATAGGCTCTCTTGGTTCTACTTGATGACAAGGATTATGAACCCGATTCGATGCGAAGAGAGCATTACATAGGACTTCTCTCCTCTTTCTCTCACTATTCCAGACAGTGTTGCATCCCACATCTCATCAGATATCGAGCAGTCTCATACTCAGTCTCACACCATCATTACACCATCCTCCTTTCCACTTCCAGTGTGTGAGGCCCACTTCACTCCTCTACCTTCATTGGATGACTCATACCTATCTGACATCACTCTTCTATTTGTTGAGCCCCCTCATTGGGACAAGTATCTGCTTAACCTTAGTCATCTTTTCGTAGAGTCTACTTGTGATGTACTATAGGTCCCTCATCCATCTACATGTGTTTCAAAGGAATTCATCATCTCTGTTGTTGGGAGTGCCCCTTCCAGGAATCATGTCACTTCCACATTTTGGAGATCTTCATTGATCCACCGTCGGTTGTGGATCCATTTTATGTTGTGGAGGGATTTTTTCCCTTCACATCACTTGGAAATCATTTCTACGGGTGTTCCTCTTCACTTTGATAGTTATACGCACGTGGAATTACCTTCGGTTCCTTGGCACTCACTCACTAGACCTATGTCACACTTATGTGCACTAGACTCAGAGTTCTTCGTGTTGTTGCCTTGATTTCCTTTGTGGAGTGGGCAGACTTCCAACACATCATTTCTGTCCTTCCTAAGGGTAGGCACACAGTTCATTGCAGGTGGCTCTTCTTTAGTCCAGAGGTAGAGGATCTCGTCATCAAAATTCTTCTGGGAGACTTCCTAGAGCTAGCAGAGTTCAGATCTATCCATGGCATCTTCTGCATTCCTCTCATCTCCCTCTTCTTCTCTCTTCTTATTCTTTCCAAGAGATTTCCTCTTTGTACATGGGTACCCTTTCAAGCTCGTCTATGGCCGGGACCCATATTTGGCATCTTTCTTAGATTAGAGAGTGTGTTTTTCTCTTGTGGTGGATGTTTTTCCCACTGGGTTTTCCTTCACTACTTGGGATCTTCTTTCTTGTACATGGGTACCTCATCAAGCTTTGTGTTGGGACCCATTTCTTGTTTCTAACTTGCCACCTCATCCTAAGTTATGATGAAGGGGGTGTTGGTGTGAGTTATTTTCCACATCATTAGGTGAGTCATCTCACTTAGGTGAGATCGTAGGTCAAAACATCATTTAGGGGTCATTATGAGATTCCCTTACACGTCAATGCGTCAGTGCGTTAGCACGTCAGTGTGTCAGTGCATCATATGTGTCATTGGGAGTTACACTTCTATTATGGGAATGTAACTCCCCCTCTCTACTGAGTTGTCATGATCAGAAGACCTTTGGGGTTACTCAACACCTCCTATATGTACACATCTTTTGATCTATGAGATAGAGGAGAGTTTTTTATGGCTAACCGAGTTACGCCCATGTTTGAATCTTTACATGCACATTCGGTTGATGCTCACTCCTCGTGAGATCTCTTCATGCTACCGTTCACACATTCGTTGATGTGCACATCATCCCTCGTGATCCTCACTTATGGGTTTTAAACACTCTTTTAGTGAGAGAGTGGGGCATTATTTAGTTGATCGAGTAATAGTCGACCCTTGATTGATTTTTGGTGAAAAGGTGATATCTATATCAGCAAGTAGTATAATCCATCGTGAAATGCATTAGTTTTGGAATGGTTTAGAGTACATGTAATGCAAGGGGTTGGTGTTGGTGATGACAAAGGTAGTGTGGTTAAGTAGGTAGTGGTGAAGTTTGGTGGCCACAAAGACTAATTTGAGGCACAAATTTTCTGCGTGTGTATACCTAGTCTCATAATTCAAAAGAGTACGACTTATGTAGTAGACCTCCTGTTCCCTGTATTGGTCATCATGGTGAGCGAGCATGAAACCCAGGAATGATCGATGGAAAAAATGTAGAGGTACAATGGTTGGTCATCCTTGGGAGGGGTAAACATGGGTGGCTATAGTAGGTACATTTTCAAGGCTTCAAAATAATTGTGACGACGTGTTCCAATGGAAGGTGATATCATTTTTAAGGAGGTGGTGGAAGGGTTTGCGATGATCTGATAATTGAGAAATGAAGTGATGAATAGATTTCAATTTTCCTTGCAAACTATGAAGTTGGAAGAGGTTAGTGGGTGGAGGCATCTCGAGGATGGCCTTGATTTTGGCCGGGCTAACTTCATTGCCTTGTAAGGAAACAATAAATCCCAAGATTTTACCAGATAGGATGACAAAGATGCACTTCTTAGGTTGAGGGCATACACAATATTGGATGAGATGATTTGAAGATGATTTTGAGAATGGGTAAATGGTCATCATGACTTTTGGATTTTTCCAAAAGGTCATTAACGTAATCTTCTAGGATGTGATGCATGATGTCATGGAAGATATAGATCATGTCTCGTTGGTAGGTGGCACCTGTGTTCTTCATGCCAAAGGGCATGACGTGATAGCGAAGGTCCCCAAGAGTGATGAAGGTGGTTTTGTGTTGATCCTTGGGGGCAAGTAATATTTGATTATAGGCTGAGAACCTATCCATGAGAGATAGCATCTCATGTATGCGGTGGTAAGGTCAACCAATTGGTCGATGCTAGGTAGAGGAAATTTATCTTTAGGACAAGCTAGGTTGAGGTCTCGAATTCAATGCATATGCAGAGTCCCCTCGTTTCTTTGGTAATGTGTATGATGTTAGAAATCCATTGCGGGTAGTCAATGGGTAGGATGAATGAGACTCAGAGGAGGTGTTGGAGCTCTTCTTTGATGAGAAGATCAATGCATGGGTGCATCTTACGTAGCTTCTGTTTGACGGGTTTAGAATCGGGTAAGGTGACGATATTGTGGACCACAATGTTGGGGTCAATACCAGGCATATCGGTGTATGACCATGCAAAAGCGTTGCTATGGTCATGGAGGAAATAAATGTAGGCTTCTTATTTAGCAGAGTCCAAAGATTGTCCTATCTTTAGGATGCGGGGTCATCCGATGTGTGGATGTTAATGTCAAGAATGGATTCATTTAGCATGTTTTGGGTTTCAGATGGTAGTGTGCGGTGGAGATAGGAGTCTTCCGCACCCAGATAGGTGAGAATGGAGTCGTTGTTTTGACATTGGACAACATGAATAGAAAGGGTGTCGTCATCAATCATATCAAGATAGAGGACAAGAAAATAAGTAGGAGCCTCACCATTGTGTTGAATGGTGAGGGTTCCCAAGGAAATGGTTTTTATGGAAAAAAGGTAGGATGAAAAGAATTTGGGTCTATAGACTCCATGGCTGAAGTGGGTGAATTGGGTGAGAGTTCGCAGGGTTGAAGGGCTGCGGTAAAGAGGTCGACACGGGGCTGTTTAAGTGTAGGCTCAGCAAATCCCACCCCACTACAGTCCTTGTGCTTGTGAGTAGTGAAAGGGATAATGGTGTGATGACCTTGTTCATAAAGTCAAAATCCAAAACCCTTCTAAGCACACTAGTGAAGGAAGGTATGGGAAAAATTCCAGTTGGTTAACGAGCGAAGGGTGGTGGTAAATGGTAAGGTTTGGGTAGGTGGTTCCGGTGTGTAGGTGGGAGAATCGATACCTCTATAGGCCGATTCATGCGGAGATGTGAGGGTCCATAGGTGAGAAATTTTCCAATGTAGAGGTCATAATGGGGATGTTGTTGAAGGTTGTCATACTCTTGTGGGGTATGAAATGTGTCAATGTTGTATAGGTAGTACTCCCCCAGTGTCAGGCATTGAAAAACACCTTCTAGTGGATTAGTATCTGGGATATGGGTGGTAGGGATGGATGTCTCTATGGGGGTTTGAGGTGAGGAGGTTATGGGTTATGGTGCCATAGATGGTTCTGCAAGAGTTGTGGTGGTAGTGATAAGAGGTGATGTAGGGGTTGAAGAAGTAGTAGAGTAGTGGTAGTGGAAGCAAGTGTGGAGGTGGGAGTGGTGATATGCATGAGAATATCGTTGGGTCGGTATAACATTTAATAGGGTTTGAATGGTGAAGGGTTAGCCTGTATGGTGTAGTTGTGTCCCTCATGTTCAAATTTGAGACACCAAAGTGAAGGGTGGAGGGGACACATCCCATGGCATGAATCCAGGTTGGCCAAGCAACATGTTGTATTGGAACTCTCCTTCTAGGATGTAGAAGAGTTTAGGGATGCTATGGGGACCAACACGAATGTGTAGGATCACTATCCCCAATGTGGTGGTTATGGATTCATTGAAATAATGTAGCATAATCATATTGTTATGCATGCAATTAGCGGGAATGCACATTTAGTTAAATGCATGAGAGGAGATGATATTGATGCTAGCTCTACCATCGATCATAATATGTCAAACGCGTACATTGTCGACATAGGTGGAGATGAATAAGGTGGGATCAGGGTCCTCTGTTTGGTGAGGTGCAATCAATCCATATCAACATGAGATGGAGATGTTATAGTTTTAGAAATAGAATGGATTAGAAAGGAAACTATTATAGATGAAATAGAAAGAATGGAAGAAGGAATGAGAGGGAATGAGAACGTATTTTCTTTCAAGCAAACAAAGATCAAGAAATACTTATACGAGTTTTAGATAATGGGTGTAATATTTGAAATGATTAAAATAATCAAGAACACTAAACAAAGAATAGCTTAAGATCTTGGACGTAAGAACAATCTCTCAAGATAGATGAATCCCACAACACAAAGTTTGCAAAATAACACTGTTTCTATTCCTCAATGATTAAAAGAAAATACAAAGTTTTTTCTTCTTCTTCACAATAGCTCTTAATATTCTAAAAATATCTCCCTTTGGAATGCACAAGCATCCCTTATTTATAATAGAAAAAGAGAGAGAGAAAATAGGATAAATCCTAGAAAATAGTCATTTAACAAGAATCCTATTTTCTTGACTCTCACGTAGGAGAACAAGTCAAAATTTTCTTCCTATGTGATGAAACGAAAATGAAAAAGACATGTCAATCTCTAGATGGAAATGACATGAAACATTATGCTTATTCTATTTCATCATCCTTGTCTTCCTCAGTGAAGCCTGCTTGTCTCAAAATTCCTGGAATTTCAGATTATGTCCTACATCTCAGCTTCATCATCTGCACATTGGAATAATCACTTAGAACCTCACAAGTTTCTGAGTGTCGCTTGCGTTGCCAGGAAGTTTCTTCAATCTCTTATTGAGTTTCCTTAGTGATTCCAAAACATTCTCAATCCTTATGAACTTATCAATGGTTTTAGATTGAAGATGGAAGTTGGTTCATGCTAGATTGATTCTTGGATTTTTTATAGAAATCATCAGTAGGTAGAATATTTGAGCTTTCATCCAACACCTTGGTGAAGATCTGGACAACTCTCTCTTCTATGTCATTCGTGGCATCAACCAACTGATCTCTAGATTCCCTCAACTTGTTGCAAGCTTCACTGAGAATCTTTATCCTAAATATGATGGCTTTGGTTAGTTGGAAATGCTTATCCCCATGTGGAATGATTCCTTCTTCCATCAAGATATGGGATGGAACTGTTTCAGTGCATTGAGAGCCTCAAAAGTTAACTCAAGGTTCCCGATTTCTGTGAAAATTCATCATCCATTTTTTCACCATCTTTCTTTATTTCCTCCAAGGATTTATAAACCTCCATTGTGTCATCAATGACCTCTCTTCCTTGTAGGAGTAGCCTCTGAATCCATTCATCAACCATTCTCCCCTTCTCGTTGATCTTTTCAATCATAGGTACCGATGAGAAATCGAACCTGATAGGAGTAGGGGTAGAAGATGATGGTGTTGACTGAGAAGGCTTTGAGAGCTTGAGTAATACCTCCATCAACTATTCAATTTCTCCTTTAGCTCATCTCTTCTCACCTTTGTTTCTTTAACTTCTATCACAACACGTTCATGGCATCTGGCATCCTGTTGTGCTCCTTCTATTATTACCTTTCCCAGATCAACCCTTGTAATATGATAATCAGTGACCATTATATCCTCCTTTGTTTTTTTGTTGGCCATGGGAGTGGAAATCTCTACAAACTTATGCCTGAGGCATCCCATTGAAACCCTTGAAACCATTTTGGGTTTCTTGGTAGATTTGGTAGGAGAGGCCTTGAGGGAACTGAAGTCGAAGGCTGGTAGAGGAACTACCACCTTCCTCTTCCTTGGGGTCTGATCAACTAACCATTGAGGTATAGTGGAAGAATTTTCCCTATCGGAGGTGTTATGGTTACATCTGTAGGTGGAGGAAGGTTTACTTGTGGAGTAGTGATGACTGCAAGTGTGGTGACTTGTGGGGATAGACTTAGTGAATGAAGGTGTAGAAGGAGGAGGCATATCTATGGCCATCTTAGGTCCAGCAGAGAGAGGTGAGAGGTTGGAGAAGATGTTGGCCATGGCTGATGAAAGTGGCGAAGAAATATGAGGTGAGGAAGATTGGGGGAGGAGGAGGTAAAGATTCTGAAGTCAAAGCTTGAGAAGCAAGAGAGAGACTTACTTTGATGAGCAATCAACAAAAGGAGAAATGAGAGGTTGACCAACCTCATCTTCTGAAGGAAGTTTTCCTTGTTTTGGTGGAGGAGGTGAATCCAAGTACCTCAACTATTTGTGAAGGAGTGGTAGATGATGTGGCTCCTTGCTTTTCTCCCTTTTTGACAAACTTAAATTTTATCTGCCTCTTGGTAGGGATTTTATCCTCTTCCCTCTCTCCCTTGGAGGGTCCCACCTCTAAAGTGGCTATTTTGAAAATATCTTTTCCTTATAACTCATTCCCAAGAAATGAGCCATGCCTTGGTATGGACAAGAGTCTGAGCAGCTCTTTTAGTGATAGATTTTTCAGCAACAGACCAATCAATGGTTGGGAATCCATGTTGGTCTCCATCGACTATTTTTGTACCTAGTGTCAGGACACTTTCATTATCCATGGTGCCTTTGGGGATATCAGCTAGATCTAACATCTGAATTTCTTCAAGCATTAGTCTATTTGTTGTCTTTTCTTCGGATGGAAACTTCATCCCGAAGATCAACCCAGATGTCTTCCACATTGGGCACATGCAGATACAAGGTTCCATATGACTTGAGGACTCCTCGGATGTCAAATCCCTCCCTGAGCTTCATATGTTTCTTCAATTTTCTGAAGCTCATGCACCACATTCTTGGCCTTAACCACTATAGAGCATGTATACCTTCCAATGGAAATAGGGAAGGAGATGGGATTTTTGTGCTGCTTTGTTGGAATTTGTGAAAATCCAACAATTGTCTGACTAACTCCATGAGGATCAGTTTGTCACCTGGGAACTAGGAAAATGGAAAGGGTTACCATGGAACCTTACCACCCGAAGATAAGTAAACTTCTTGAATTGTAAGAAGATGCAACCCCATTTTGACACTTCGGCCCATGCTTCATCAGAAACCCTTCTTTTCCTCAGATCAGGATCCAACCTGCAAATGTTTTCATAGAAGAAGGTGTCATTCACTCTTCTATATTGGTCTTCAGACCCTTTTATTATTAGTTGAGGAAGTACCGATATATGTGTTCCATTGCTTGGTTTCCCTTTGCATCTAGCCCTAGGTAGTTTCTCATGCCTGCTGCTGCATAGGTGACATATGACATCATATAGAACTTGTCGGTAGACAAGACTATTTTCATTTGGGAGTCTATCTCGTCACTTATTAGGCTACCCCAATCAATCCCTTGGTCATTCTTCTTTATGATGACCATGAACTGGTACATCCACCCTTGGAAATATTTTGACTCTGGGAGTCCAAATAATCGACTCAGCAGGGTGATGATATCATTGATTTTGAGAATAAAATCACTTCTAGGGACGACTTGGGAAACCTAGAAATGGTTGGCTTAGCCTTGATCAAGAACTTCTTGTTTACATGCTTGATGCAGTCTTCTTGATCTTTGTCCCAGGCCTTTTGTGTTGATTTAAGGTTTAAATCAACATACTCCACAAAGTCGGGCAACCTTAGGAGTTGATCAAAGTAACCTCCATCCAATTTCACTATAGACTCTCTGCTTGATTTCTTATTGAGTGGGAGGCTGAGTCATAGTTAGAAGCATAGGCTAGGATGAATTTAGGGCATTGAGATGATATTGGAAATCCTGCTGCAAGAGGGAGACCACTGCTGCTATCGACTTCATCCAAGAATTTTGAGAAGAATCCTCAATTCTCTTCCAGAAGTCCTCCATATCTATATTACCGAGCTCTGTGTCCCGAATGTCATAATTGTAGCTTATGTAAGAAGAAGACTCCATCTTCTGATACTTATACTTCATCTTTCTATCTATCTGACTTATCCTTAGATTGGTGGGGTCGACATGAGGAGTCTCGAAGAAGAAATGCCTTGATGATTTCTGGAAGAAGAGCAATCGGGCTTGAAATTTTGTTGGACAAGTACACAGACCCGACACATTGTTCAGATTTTGAGACTTGCAAAACACCTTGAAACTTGACACAATGGAGTGTATGTTGGAAGTTAGGACATGTTGAGCATCAATGAAAACCCGACACACTACGAGAAGTGAGGAAGTGTTCGGACAAGTGGGAAAACCCGACACACATGGTGGAACCTGGAGGATGTCGAGAGTAGTAAAATCCCGACACACTATGGATCTTGATGGATGTGAGCACTGGAAAAACCCAAAACAAGGTGGAAAAGTGAAATGTTAAACACCCAAAACCCTGAAACAAGTATATCGGGTTTCTGACATGTCAGAATATGAAAAATTCCCACCTCATGATCACTTAGGAATTTTAGAATCATTTTGAAATCTACAAGTTACAACCTATGAAAAATAAGTAAATAACCTAGGGGTGAATTTCAAACAAGAACCCATCATGGGAAAAAGACAAGAAACAAGGAAAATAACCCAAAACCCTAAACTAAAAATGGGGAGGAAATGAAATGGAAACCCCAAACAAACACTTCATAAATAACCCAAAAAGCTTCAAAAAGAAAGAAGAGAAGAATACCTTCAACTAGCTTGAAAAATGATAAAAAATGGATGGAAAAATCGATCGGGAAGCTCGATCGGGTTTGGAGGTAGAAGAAGCATCAATGAAAATCCAACACAACAAAAAAAACAATAAGGTAACAAATGACGTGGAAAACCAACTATTTATAATAACCTAGCATTAATTACACCTCACTTGACATGTGTGCCAACTACCAGAACAACTAGACATTAATGACATGTCATCATGCTTGGAGCATCAAAAACCTGATACAAAGGATTTGATTCAATTGGGTTTGGGTTTGGGAAACAAGTGACATAAAACATGCATTTGGAAAAGCATGTTCGATGCTTGGAAGTTTGAAAACCTAACACAATGCTTAGGCAATCGGGTTTCGGGTTTTGGAAACATGTGACATAAAACATGCATTTGGGAAAAGCATGTTCGATGCTTGGAAGTTCTAAAAACCCGACATAATGGACTTAGATAATCGGGTTTCAGGTTTTGGGAAACATGAGACATGTAACATGCAAGAAACATGTTTTCATGCAATGAAAACCTGAAAACCTGAAAATCTCTTTCAAAGGGAATTTTAAGAGATTTTTCCAAAATTTTCCTATGGTTATCTCAATTTTAGCTGAAATCACTAAAACGAGATAACAACTATTGGCTCCAGTTGGGGACTTTCTTTGAGACATCAAAGGAAGAGAACTCATGTATCAAAAATATTTATCCATTGGGCTATGGAGTTAGAAGAAGAAAAACCAAAAAAAAAAAACAAAGAAAGAAAGAAAAAAAAAACAAACACACAACAGAAAATAAATTATAATACAGTGCAAGAGAGCATCTTGCATTACTGATGGAACAACTTTAGATGTTGGCCACTGAAAGGTAGAGGGAGAAACTCTCCATCAAGATATGATAGAAAAAGCTATTTTCACCATTCAATTGATGGATTTTGAAAGGACCTTTCCATAAAGAATCAAACTTGCCATGCATCCCTTTTGTTCCCTTCTCTTATCCCAGAGAAGTACTAGATCTCCAATCTGGAAATCACGTTGCTTTGATTTTTTGTCAAATATATTTTTGACTTTTCTCTGATGATCTGCAATGTGATCCACCACCTTGCTCATTCTTCTTCTAGCCTAGCTAGGTACATTATCCTTTTCTCAATGGAACTTTGAAAAGTTTCATCCTCAATTGCTTTAGCCAACCGTAAGGCTGGAAATTCTACTAGAGATAGGAATCTCAACATCAATTCCATACAACACCTAGAATGGGGACATTCCAATAGCTCACTTAGGAGTAATCGATCTACCCATAATGCATCATACAATGCTTTGTGCCATGTCCTCTGATTCTCATCGACCATCTTTCTGATTATGGTCACCAGGTTTTTGTTGCTTGATTCATTTGACCATTGCCTTGGGGGTAATAATCGGATGAATGAGCCAACGTGATCCCAAATCCATAGAAAAATTCTATCAACTCATGTGATGAGAAATTGGAAGCATTTTCAGCAATGATCTTGTGAGGCACACCGAATCTAACAATTATATTCTCCTTGAGAAAGTTACACACAGCTTCGGAGGTTGCCTGCTTGATTGGCGCAGACTTCCACCCACTTGGTGAAATAGTCTGTGGTGGTGAGCACATAATTATGACCAGCACTAGAGGTAGGATTCAAGTACTCAATGAAATCAATTCCCCATTGGTGAAAAGGTTCTTCAATTATCACAGGCTTCAAGGGAAGAGCTGCTCAACTTAGGATGGCCAATGAAATGTTGACAAGCTTCACACTTAGCCACCCATTTAGTTGAATCTCAAAAGAGAGTAGGCCAATAGTACCTAGCCCATAAGATCTTGTAAGCCATGGAGGAAGAGAAATTTCCTCCACATGCTAGATTGTGGAAGGATTCTAGCAACCTTATCTGCTGAGACTTATCAACACAATGCAGGAATACACCATCAATACCCTTCTTGTATATACCATTATCCCATAGAATGTATCTTATGGACCTTAATTTAACTGTCCTCTTTTCTTTTTTGGCTTAAATGTGGGGGGACATTCACCATAAGTTAAAAATAAAGTGATATCTGCATACCATTCATCGGTTGTGCTTACAAAAAGCACCATGGGAAATTCTGAAGAAGTACCTTTAGTTTCTTCGCATTCTATCTTAGAATTGTTTTCTGCGATCAATTGGCACAGGCCTCTTCCTCGTACCAACTTAGTAGGTCTGATGTCCAAGTCATATTCTTGGACTTTGGCTATCAGTTACCCCATTGACTACCCAACTCTTGTTGAGTCAAAATGGACTTAACTGTCAGTATCAGGAACAAGAACGAGAGTGTGAGAACTCAACACATAATACTTGAAATGCTTCACTACTCTCACCACTGCATAAGCATGCTTTTCAATTTGTGACATCTTCAATTCATGTTCCTTTAGTGGGAAGCTCATGAAAGCAATGGGAGCTTTGATTCCTTCTTCATTCTCCTGCATCAGGATGGTTGATATTGTATGTGTGGAAGCGTAGCTATACATGATGAAATCCTTCTTGAAGTCTAGGCATACTAGAATAGGAGCATGAATTGCTCTTTTGACTTCTTCAAAAGCAAAGCTTCCCTTAGTGCTCCATGAAATGGAGTCTTACCTTTCATCATCCCAAGGATATCCTTGGTTTTATCAGCAAAGTTAGGTACAAATCTTCTTAGGAAATTGACCTTTCCAAAAAAAGGAATGCACCCCAGTTTTTCTTGTAGGTAGGGTAAGGCTTTGGATGGCCTTCACCCACTCTGGGTCGATCTTGGTTCCTTCTTTAGTCATGATATGACCCAAAACTTACCTTCTATTACTCGAACATGGAATTTTAGGATTTAATGAAATCCCATGATGCACTTGCATCTTAAGAGTACCTACTCCAGGTGATCATAATGATCACTTCACTTCTTAGAGAAGACCGTCAAGTCATCCAAATATACAACTATGATTTTCCCATCAAATCTCTGAAAGCTAAGTCCATAGCTCTTTGAAATGTGGCTCAGTGTTAATCAAACCAAAAGGCATCCTCTGTAAGAAAAGGTCCCCCATGGGGTGGTGAATGTTGTTTTATGTTGATCCTCAGTGGCTACCTCGACCTGATTATACCCCAAAAATCCATCAAGCATGGATAACATTTCTGATCCAGTGACAGTCTACAATACTTGATCCATGATAGGAAATGGGTAATTGTCTTTAATGAAGACTGATTAAGGTTTCGAAAGTCAACACAAATCTGAATCTCACCATTCTTCTTTTTGATGGGGATGATGTTAGCAACCTAGGTAGAATGATGGATTGGGAAGATAATCCTTGCATCTAACATCTTTTGAATTTCTACAAGGATAGTCCTGAGATCTTTGGGTTGTAATGCCTTTTCTTCTACCTGTAGGGTTTGACATCAGACTTCAAAGGGATGTTATGTTGCACATCCTTGGGCTTGAAAGACTTCAGATCCACATAGGACCATGCCAAGACATCCATATATCTCTTCAGGAGTGAAGTGAATCTTCCTTTCTCCTCAGAGAACAACATTTTCTGATGTTTACCATCCGTGGTTGGTCAGAAGAGCCCAGATTAACTTGATCTACCTCGATGAGGAAGCACCTTCAGCTTGCCTTTTATCCTGAATAAAATGGTCATGTTTGTCAAACAGACCTTCCAGAGAAACCAATCCCTTTGGAATCTTATTGCCTTTGAGTTGGATGAATTCACCATCAATCTCTTGATATGAATTCGAGATGGACTCATGGAAAGCTGATTCTGATCCTTCAAAATAAAGCTCACTAAAATTATCAGCTTTCTCAAGAAAAGACAATACTGTTGATCATCATTGAACACTTGCCAATGTGTTGAATTATCTGGAACACTTGGACGATACACAATCTCAATGGTATACTTGTCTTGTTTGAACTTTGGGTGAGGAAGGAGAAGAGATATGAGACATGGCTAAAGAATCAGCTTTATCATTGTAATCTCTCAAAACTACCTTAATGGAAAAAGCATCAAAGCATTCTATGTTGTCCCACACCTTGTTCTGTAATGCCTTAGGTGATCATTTTTTACCTGATAGATCCCCCTTACTTGATTTACAATCAACTCAGCATCTCCCTACACTTTAAGATTTCAGATTCCCTTTTTCCTTGCCATTTCTAATCCTAATAACAAAGCTTGTATTTGGTGTGTTATTAGTATTGTCAAACTGTAGCTTGAAGGTGAAGGGAAAGATCTCAAAATCTGGAGATATAAGAACCACACCAACTGCCTGATCCTAGTAGTTGAACACTCTCCATCAAACTCGAGGGTCCAAATAGCATTAGGATCTTCTTCCTTGATTCTATAGAAGGCACCTCCGATGTCATGAAATAATTTCCCAAGCCTGCATCTTCGAAGAGAATTTGAGCTTTGGGGTCATCTGATTTAGTGACTAGGTACTTTGCTTGTGCTTCAGGTGGAGGACACGAGGAACTCCATTCACTGGAATTTTAGCTTTGGTCCAGTCCATATTGATTTCTCCTCGACATCTTTGCAAAAACCTCTTCCTAAGAGAATACCATAAGCAGTTGGGATATCAACAACCAGGATAGTCATTTTTACTCTCTTTTTTGGGAATGCAACAAATGCAAACTGTGCATCCTTGATTTGGCCAATCAAGGGGACTTGTTTGGTTTCCATGGAGTAACACCACCCATAAGATTTAGTCAAGGTAAGTCCAAGGGCATGGGCTACTTTTGTGGGCATCACGTTATCAGAGGCTCCTGAGTCAATTATGTAATTGTTGAGTTTAAACCCGTTTATAAGTAAGGACAAATAAAATGGTTCAATATTTCCCGAAGAAGCAACAGAGGTCATATTATTATGAGGTAAAGGCTGAGTGGGATTAGGAAAAATGCCTTTTGAAGATGAAGGGATAACACCTTGCTTCTAATGAATTTGGAAAGTTTCTCAAATTGCTCAGGATTTGACTGAAGGTACTCGGCTTCTGACATTTGGATTTTAGTTTTCTTTGCATGATCAATAATGTCGAAAGTGGTATATGAAGGAATGATGGTGGGCTCAGTTTTAGTTTACATTGGTCTGAGCCGAGGTACTGGTCTTGGGGGTAGGAGAAAGAGAGTTAGAAGAAGAAGTTACCTTTTTAGTTGTCTCCTTTTTAGTTTGCACTGAGATAGGAGAGCCTCTTTTAGCCATAACCATGGGAGCTTCTTTACCCTTCTCCTTAGAGCCTTCAACCATTTTTGGGTTTGAGATTGAGCTCGAGTGAAGACTACAAATGACTGACCATCATGTTCACATTGGTCTTCCTCGTATTCCAAGTACCCAATGTTGGAGTCACCAAGTTGAATCATCAAAAGACTCATCAGCATATCCTGAAGCTTCAAAAGCTTCGTGAGAATCTTGATCTTTTGGTTCTTCATCTTCCTCAACTATTTCCCTTTTTGTTGATAGGAGGAGCTTCAATGGCTAGCCTTGTTGGAGCAACAGTCAACCGATTCCTATCTCTTGTGGGAGTGCCATTGGTATTGTTGAAATTCCATCTAGGAATATCCCGATAAGGAATGTTGGTCACTTGTTGAGACATTTTCTTCTTCAAAGTGATCAAGTCATTGGCCATCTTCTGGATCATAGGATTAGTAGTACTTTGAGAAGAACTCTGATTTTTAGGCTTAGATGACTCTCTTCTTGATCTTTCTGCCTAGAATGAGATCATCTTCTATTTCAATGGTTGTAGCTTGAGCAGTAGCCAAATCGGGGATAAAACCTTCTTAATAAGAAGCTCACATCAGGGGTTGAGTGTTGATGAAGAAACACTTTTGATTTTCAAGAGTGGGAATGGCTAGCACCAGAATCTTCCGAATCAGCTTGTTGAATTTTTCCACACGAAGTCCCTGCATGGGCTCATGAGACTCCTTCTTCATATGTGTAAGTTGTGCTAACAAGTCATGAGAATCTTCAGCTGGTTTGAACCTTGCTTCAAATATAGATCTCATGGTAGCCAGTTGGTAATGCATGCATTGGAAGATGGTAGAACCATTCTGCTGCCACACCATGCAATGTTTCAATGAAAAGTCGAACAGAGACAT
Organism: Taxus wallichiana var. yunnanensis; assembly: GCA_018340775.1. Classification (NCBI taxonomy): domain Eukaryota; kingdom Viridiplantae; phylum Streptophyta; class Pinopsida; order Cupressales; family Taxaceae; genus Taxus; species Taxus wallichiana. Next base: position 268,350,733 of record CM031236.1, on the reverse strand, counting down.
CTTCATGAGCTACCCCAAGGACACTGCATGCTACAAAGAATGAGGTGATGTGTTCATCAGGGTGTTGCTTCCCATCACCATTGAACTTGGGAATATTCTTATGAGATCCATGTGGTAGCTCATGCAATGATGGAGTTAGGGAAAGAGGACCAATAGCCACACCCCAAGGCATAGGTTGTGTTGCCATCCTTTTGAATGAAGTGTGTATAGGAATCTGAGTATCAGAAAAGAATAATGCATGACAAGGTTGTAGAAGCTTCTTGTTCTTGAGGAACCGAGTTCTTGGATAGGTGAAGAACTTCTTGCTCGGCTAGATACAACACTGTTGGGGAAAGTCTGAAATTGTGTTGTTGAAGTAGATCAAAGAATGGATCAGTTTCACCCCTGGCTCGGCTTGACCGAGTGAAGATATTTCTAGCCAGCTTGAACCGGAAAATGGATCTACCAAAAATAAGGAAAATATGGAGTCACCAGACACCAATAGGATAAGCTTAGTCTTATCAATCCGTATTCCCAGTGGAGTCACCAAAAAATTGTTGGTTGGATTTTTTGAGGCCAAAATATGAGGTTCAACCATAGTACATGGGATTAAATCCCTCCTCAAAGATCAGGTGAGGCAGCATGTTTATTACTGATCTAAAACACAATAGAAATAATATGTACAATATTCACACTATTCTAACCATTGGGGTTGGGATACAATCCCGAAATCCATATCAACACGAGATGGAGATGTTATGGTTTTAGAAATAGAATGGATTAGAAAGGAAACTATTATAGATGAAACAAAGTGGGAAGGGAATGAGAGGAACGTATTTTCTTTCAAGAAAACACAGATCAAGAAATACTTATACGAGTTTTAGATAATGAGTGTAATATTTGAAATGATTAAAATAATCAAGAACACTAAAAACAAAGAATAGCTTAAGATCTTGGATGTAAGAACAATCTCTCAAGATAGATGAATCCCACAACACAAAGTTTGCAAAATAACACTTGTTTCTATTCCTCAATGATTAAAAAGAAAATACAAGTTTTTTTCTTCTTCTTCACAATAGCTCTTAATATTAAAAATCTCTCCCTTTTGGAATGCACAAGCATCCCTTATTTATAATAGAAAGAGAGAGAAAATAGGATAAATCCTAGAAAATAGTCATTTAACAAGAATCCTATTTTTCTTGACTCTCACGCTAGGAGAACAAGTCAAAATTTGCTTCCTATGTGATGAAATGAAAAATGAAAAAGACATGTCAATCTCTGGATGGAAATGACATGAAACATTATGCTTATTTTGTTTCATCATCCTTGTCTTCCTCAGTGAAGCCTGCTTGTCTCAAAATTCTTGGAATTTCTAGATTATGCCCTACATCTCAGCTTCATCTAGTGCACTGGAATAATCACTTAGAACCTCACAAGTTTCTTGAGTGTCTTGCTTGCGTTTGCCCAGGAAGTTTCTTCAATCTCTTATTGAGTTTCCTTAGTGATTCCAAAACATTCTCAATCCTTATGAACTTATCAATGGTTGTCAGATTGAAGATGGAAGTTGGTTCATGTTGGATTGATTCTTGGATTTGTTTATAGAAGATCATCAGCGTAGGTAGAATATTTGAGCTTTCATCCAACACCTTGGTGAAGATCTGGACAACTCCTCTTCTATGTCATTGGTGGCATCAACCAACTGATCTCTAGATTCCCTCAACTTGCTGCAAGCTTCATTGAGAATCTTTATCCTGAATCTGATGGCTTTGGTTAGCTGGAAATGCTTATCCCCATGTGGAATGATTCCTTCTTCCATCAAGATATGGGATGGAACTGTTTTAGTGCATTGAGAGCCTCAAAAGTTAACTCAAGGTTCCCGATTTCTGTGAAAATTCATCATCCATTTTATCACCATCTTTCTTTATTTCCTCCAAGGATTTATAAACCTCCACTATGTCATCAATGACCTCTCTTCCTTGTAGGAGTAGCCTTTGAATCCATTCATCAACCATTCTCCCCTTCTCGTTGATCTTTTCAATCATAGGTACCGATGAGAAATCAAACCTGATAGGAGTAGGGGTAGAAGATGATGGTGTTGATTGAGAAGGCTTTGAGAGCTTGAGTAATACCTCATCAACTATTCAACTTTCTCCTTTAGCTCATCTCTGCTCACCTTCATTTCCTTTAACTTCTAGCACAACACGTTCATGGCATCTGGGCATCTGTTGTGCTCCTTCTATTATTACCTTTCCCAGATCAACCCTTGTAATCTGATAATCAGTGACCATTATATCCTCCTTAGTTTTTTTGGCCGTGGGAGTGGAAATCTCTACAAACTTATGCCCTGAGGCATCCACTGAAACCCTTGAAACCATTTTGGGTTTCTTGGTAGATTTGGTAGGAGAGGCCTTGAGTGAACTGAAGTCGAAGGTTGGTAGAGGAACTACCACCTTCCTCTTCCTTGGGGTCTGATCAACTAACCATTGAGGTATAGTGGAAGAAGTTTCCCCTATCGGAGGTGTTATGGTTACATCTGTAGGTGGAGGAAGGTTTACTTGTGGAGTAGTGATGACTGCAAGTGTGGTGACTATGGGGATAGATTCAAGTGAATGAAGGTGTAGAAGGAGGAGGCATATCTATGGCCATCTTAGGTCCAGTAGAGAGAGGTGAGAGGTTGGAGAAGATGCTGGCCATGGCTGATGAAAGTGGTGTAGAAATATGAGGTGAGGAAGATTGGGAGAGAGGAGGTAAAGATTCTAAAGTCAAAGCTTGAGAAGCAAGAGAGAGACTTACCTCTGATGAGCAATCAACAAAAGGAGAAATGAGAGGTTGACTAACCTCATCTTTTGAAGGAATTTTTCCTTGTTCTGGTGGAGGAGGTGAATCCAGTACCTCAACTATTTGTGAAGGAGTGGTAGATGATGTGGCTCCTTGCTTTTCTCCTTTTCTGACAAACTTAAATTTTATCTACCTCTTGGTAGGGATTTTATCCTCTTCCCTCTCTCCCTTGGAGGGTCCCGCCTTCTAAAGTGGCTATTTTTGAAAATATCTTTTCCTTATAACTCATTCCCCAAGAAATGAGCCATGCCTTGGTATGGAAAAGAGTCTGAGCAGCTCTTTCAGTGATAGAAGCTTTTTTCAGAAATAGACCAATCAATGGCTGGGAATCCATGTTGGTCTCCATTCTGACTGATTATTTATGTACCTAGTGTCAGGACACTTTCATTGTCCATGGTGCCTTTGGGGATATCAGCTAGATCTAACATCTGAATTTCTTCAAGTGTTAGTCTATTGTTGTCTTTTCTTCAGATGGAAACTTCATCCCGAAGATCAACCCAGATGTCTTCCACATTGGGCACATGTAGATACAAGGTTCCATATGACTTGAGGACTCCTCGGATGTCAAATCCCTCCCTGAGCTTCATATGTTTCTTCAATTTTTCCTGAAGCTCATGCACCACATTCTTGGCCTTAACCACTATAGAGCATGTATACCTTCCAATGGAAATAGGGAAGGAGATGATGGCTTTGTGCCTGCTTTGTTGGAATTTGTGAAAATCCAACAATTGTCTGACTAACTCCATGAGGATCAATTTGTCACCTAGGAACTGGGAAAATGGAAAGGGTTACCATGGAACCTTACCACCCGAAGATAAGTAAACTTCTTGAATTAAGAAGATGCAACCCCATTTTGACACTTCGGCCCATGCTTCATCAGAAACCCTTCTTTTCCTCAGATTAGGATTCAACCTGCAAATGTTTTCATAGAAGAAGGCGTCATTCACTCTTCTATATTGGTCTTCAAGACCCTTTTATTTTCATTGAGGGAAGTACCGATATATGTGTTCCATTTCTTGGTTTCCCTTTGCATCTAGCCCGGGTAGTTTCTCATGCCTGTTGCTGCATAGGTGACATATGACATCATATAGAACTTTCGGTAGACAAGACTATTTTCATTTGGGAGTCTATCTGTCACTTATTAGGCTACCCCAATCAATCCCTTGGTCATTCTTCTTTATGATGACCATGGTAGTACATCCACCCTTGGAAATTATTTTGACTGGGAGTCCAAATAATCGACTCAGCTAGGGTGATGATATCATTGATTTTGAGAATAAAATCACTTCTAGGGACTGACTTGGGAAACCTAGAAATGAGTTGGCTTAGCCTTGATCAAGAACTTCTTGTTTACATGCTTGATGTAGTCTTCCTGATCTTTGTCCTAGGCCTTTTGTGTTGATTTAAGGTTTAAATCAACATACTCCACAAAGTCGGGAAACCTTAGGAGTTGATCAAAGTAACCTCCATCCAATTTCACTATAGACTCTCCTGCTTGATTTCTTACTGAGTGGGAGGCTGAGTCATAGTTGGAAGTGTAGGCCAGGATGAATTCAGGGCATTGAGCTGATATTGGAAATCCTGTTGCAAGAGGGAGACCACTTACCTGCTATCGACTTCATCCAAGAATTCTGAGAAGAATCCTCAATTCTCTTCCAAAAGTCCTCCATATCTATATTACCGAGCTCTATGTCCCGAATGTCATAATTGCAACTTATGTAAGAAGAAGACTCCATCTTCTGATACTTATACTTCATCTTTCCTGACTTATCCTTAGATTGGGGGTCGACATGAGGAGTCTCGAAGAAGAAATGCCTTGATGATTTTGGAAGAGCAATCGGGCTTGAAAGTTTGTTGGACAAGTGCACAGACCCGCCACACTATTTGGATTTTGAAACTTGCAAAACACCTTTGAAAACCTGACACAATGGAGTGTATGTCGGAAGTTAGGACATGTTGAGCATCGATGAAAACTGACACACTGCTGGAAGTGAGGAAGTGTCGGACAAGTAGGAAAACCCGACACACATGGCGGAACCTGGAGGATGTCGAGTAGGTAGAAAATCCCGACACACTATGGATCTTGATGGATGTCGAGCACCTGGAAAAACCAAAACAAGGTGGAAAGAGTGAAATGTTAAACACCCTACAAAACCCAAAACAAGTATATCGGGTTTCTGACATGTTAGAATATGAAAAATTCCCACCTCATGATCACTTAGGAATTTTAGAATCATTTTGAAATCTACAAGTTACAACCTATGAAAAATAAGTAAATAACCTAGGGGTAAATTTCAAACAAGAACCCTCATGGGAAAAAGACAAGAAACAAGAAAAAACCCAAAACCCTAAAACAATAATGAAGAAGGAAAATGAAATGGAAACCCCAAACAAACACTTCACAAATAACCCAAAAAAGCTTCTAAATAGAAAGAAGAGAAGAATACCTTCAACTAGCTTGAAAAATGAAAAAAATGGCTATGGCAAAATTGATCGGGAAGCTCGATCGGGTTTGGAGGTAGAAGAAGCATCAACGAAAATCCAACACAAAAAAAATAAGGTAACAAATGACATGTGGAAAACCAACTATTTATAATAACCTAGCATTAATTACACCTCACTTGACACGTGTGCCAACTGCTAGACAACTAGACATTAATGACATGTCATCATGCTTGGAGCATCTGAAAACCCGATATAAAGGATTTGATTCAATTGGGTTTCAGGGTTTGGGAAACAAGTGACATAAAACATGCATTTGGAAAAGCATGTTCGATGCTTGGAAGTTCTGAAAACCCAACACAATGCTTAGGCAATCAGGTTTTGGGTTTTGGGAACATGAGGCATAAAACATGCTTTGGGAAGCATGTTCGATGCTTAGGAAATGCTTGGAAGTTGAAAACCATGCATGACATAATGGACTTAGATAATCGGGTTTAGGGTTTTGGAAACATGAGACATGTAACATGATTTTGAAAGAAACATGTTTTCATGCAATGAAAACCTAAAAACCTGAAAATCTCTTTCAAAGGAATGCAGAATGACAGTGTCTTTGAAGAGGGTTGTTTTGAGGGCAAGAGAGGATGAGTTACCCAAGGTGAGAGGGGTGACACTGTGGGGGTAGGGGTGATAGGCGATAGTAGTGGTAGGTATTATGTAATAGGTAAAGGCAACTTCATAGGGTTGGGTAGAAGAGGAGGCGGTGGTATATGGAGTGGTTGTCAACTTTTGGCTATATTGTGTACTGATCAATTGTATGGTCGAGTTGATGGGTGTGGGCCCAAGAGGGATGGTAGTGGTGAAGGTGACAAAGAGGTAGTGGGTGATGCCAGTATCGACGTCTGGGGTGGTTGGTGTTTTAGTTTTGAGTAGCGGTGTATTTTTGGTGAAGGGATGAGAAGGGGTAGTCAAATCAAGCTTGATTGTTGGATGGGTAAGGCTCGATGTGGGTCGTACCCCCAGGATACGAGAGATGGTGGAGATTGATGAGGGGTTGGGAAGTGATGATGTAGATGATGAGGGTATGTGTGTGGTTAGAGGCAATGTGGGAGGTGTTGCAGTTTTCTCTGTGGGTGGGATAGGTGTAGATGTTTCCACTACTGTAGGGTAAATAGTGGGTGAGTCGGTGGGTAAGGTCTGCATCTATGTGGAGATGGGGATTTTAAGGCATTCCTGAAGTAATGAATGATCAACATACTCTGGAGGGTCCCTCAAATGGGGTGATGAAGAGAGGAAGGGGATGAGGGTGGATTTGGTAGTAATCCTTGTAAACGGAATAGATATCTAGGAAATAGGGAACCCTCTAAATTAGATTCTAGGAAGGAGAGATGAGAAGAGATTATTTAATGTTGTATGGCCTAGTAGTAGGTTGATTGTTCTCAGAACGAGCTCTTCTTTATGGGGAAGTGTGGGTAAGGTAGATGAAGAAGGATCTTCCTCAAAGTGTGGTGAGGTGGGAGAAGAGGAAGGTACTTCGACTCCTCGATGAGTATGGCAGCAGGAGTTGATGGCAATTCGTCATGTATGAGAGTAGGAGAATCAATGACATGGTTAGCTATGATGTCTGAAGAAGATGAATTTGTTTATACTGGATTAACTTTTGTTGGTAATGGGGAAGATGGCGACGATGCTGGTGGGGGTAAAGATGTTTGTTCAAGGAGTTCTTCTATAGGTGTGGTTAGGGGTATGGTGTGAGTAGTATGGGTAGGACATCAAAGATGGCATGTACCTCCGAATGTTGTCACTATCAATGGAAAAATGGTTGTGTTGGGTGGGGGTGTATGATTAGGAAATGGTTTTTGGAAGATGTGGAGGTTTTGGTTTGTAGGTGCATTGGGGTTGTCCAGAACAAGATCTCCTCTATCTAACATTTCTTGGACAATGGTTTTGAAGGTGATGTAGTTGTTGGTGTTGTGCCCTCGGGTATGATGGTAGTCACATATTTTGTTTTCTCTATACCATGAGGGTATCGGGTGGGCAAGATCAAAACCAGGGTGTGGTTTGATAGCCGGAAGAGTGATAGCCCCTGTGTTTAGGAGTTTTTCCAGAACAACAAGGTATGGTTCAGCAATGGGGGTATATTTCTTTTGTTCATTTTTGAAGAGGAATGTTTACACTAGCAAGAGGTTAGGTGGAGGTTTTGGTAGGTTGGATGGGTGAGGTGGGCCGACCTTCAGGACCACCGCATGAGCAGAGCCTTTGACTCTAGGAGGGTTAAGAGGAGTGGTTGGTGGTGTTTTGGTAGTGGAAGAGGGTTCTTGTGGTTTAAAAGGAGTGCCTTTGTTGCACAATTGAATCCTTTTCTCTTCGATGGCTCAGATTTTGAGCTTTCAGGCCATGGTGAATGCCTCATCAAATGTATGAAACATTTGGATTTGTAAGGTAGATGAGATATGGCGAGCACAAGCTTAGGTAAACAACTCTATCAGTTTGGTCTATGGTAAGGGGAATGTGAGTTGATTGATCAGGCCATGCTAGTGAGCAACAAATTCTATGATTGACTCATCCTCATATTGACGTGTGGTATACAAGTCAGTCATGGTGAATTTCTTGGCTACATTGATGGAGAAGTGATCCAAAAAGGCTTGGGCCACTTGGTTGAAAGAGAAGATAGAGTGCTTAGGTAGGGCACTATACCAATTGAGAGCAGGTCCATTGAGGGACATGGGAAACGTTCGCAATAGCAGAGCATCATCATGAGTAATGAGGTAGCACATGTGTCTAAAAGACCTTAGGTGTTGTTGTGGGTCTTCTTTGTTGTGGAACCGGTTAAATTTTGGCATTTCCCAATGTGGGGGGTATGGACGGATAGGAACGGAGAAATGAATGGGATCATTGCAAATCTCCTCATAGGTCAAAGATGTGTGCGAACCGGAAAGAGATGCCTCTAGTGTGTGCATTTTATCCATCATCATTTTGATCAGGTCGGGGGTCGGTTGTGATGAAGGTTGACTTGTAAGAGGGGGAGGAAGGTAAGAAGAATATGATGTGGAAGGCATCACGTTGTGTGAAGGAGCCCCATATGAGAATTGTGGAGGTATGTGTGAGGAGAAGGATGAGGGAGGGTAATATGTTGAATAGGAGGTAGAGGCCATGGGTGGAGGTTGAAAGTGGGTGTATAGAGGAGGAGTTAGGGTAACCACCCTAGTAGCAACAGGAGGAAGTGATTGGGGAATAGACAACACTAAATTCTGGAGGGGGTATGGTTTTCCGAGACTGGTAGTGGTTGAGACAGAACAGGTATGTAGGTAGTGGTCAACTTGGGGCTACTTGGACTAATGGCCATGGATGTGGGCATGGTAGGTGCCACGAAGGGTGAAGTCAAAGGTGTGGTAAATGTCATATAGGGGTGGATATCATCATGGTAGGGTCGAGCTGTGACACCACGGGTGGTAAGGTTGACATAGATAGAGCTGAGCTAGATGTAGTCGGCACGGAGGTAGGTATGAGAGTAGGAGGGATGGACACGGGCATACCATAGATAAGTTGGCCCGAGGAATCCCGAGTGGAAGCATGGGCTAGATAATGTTGTAAAGTAGCTGGGTTCTGGTCCAAGAATCGTGTGAAGTCCGTGTCGCCCATACTAATAGTAGCGGGGAAATTGGGGTCCATAGGGAAGAAGATCTTTGAAGGGGGTGATGGACTAGGTGGAAGAGGTTGAAGGCTAGCATGGAACACAAGTGTGTTGGCTTGGTTACGCATCAGCACCATGTGAAAGGGGTGTATATCAGGTAGTATTGTACTTTGTAGATGACATAGAAAGCAGTAGGGGTAAAAAGAATGGGTATTTTTAGGTAGATGGGGTAAATGTGCTAGTTAAGAACCAACACAGGATAACCGATGCGGTTAGGGGTGACAAGTGCTAGTTATGCTTAACCACTCTTGGTTAGTGAGAGATAAATAGGGGTTTCTCAAATTGAAGTAATAGAATGATGATGACTAGGTGGGAAGGTTTTCGAGACAACTTTGTGGCAGAGTGTATAAAATATCTCAAGAATTGAGACAAAAAAGAAATTTAAAGAGGGGTCCCTTAGAAAATTTATCCCTAAGGAATAGAGAGCGCACCTTTGGTATGGTAGGACCGATATCGGTGAGGAGTAAACTAATTAAGTTCTTGTGAAATTGAAACAACAATGAAGAAAAGGTGGTTGTGAGTTAAAATTAGATATGGAATCAAACCTAGAATTCTGAGAATGATGAAAAATAGGGTCTAGGCACACTCAGATGAAGCTAGAATACACCAACTGTGATGAGGAGCATGCCAGGGAAAATAAGAAGATGAAGAACATGACCTCTCACCTCAAAACACAAGCCAAGCAGAAACACTAAGAAAAATATGGTCCTAAGAGTGATTTTTCTATTATGTTTGTTCATCTTATGCTATTAAGGACTAACTCGTGAACTTTAGAATATAATTTTTAGTGAATATGGCTTCCTACGAAGAAGGATATGTACAAGGAGAGGTTTTGGTATGTTATGGTAGGATTGGGCCTTCCTCTAAAGTATGAATTGATAGAAGTAGTGATATGGGGAGTACCTACCAATCCTCCGATCAAGTGTCATCATTAACAGTGCTCCCAAAAAGATGTTGTTTAAGAATGATGTGTTTTTTGAATTTTTGTGTAGTTTGGTAATACATAGAGAGAGAAGATGTGCTTTCTATGATTTATTTTTCAACCATCAGCTGGGCATGAATTCCAGCATATAGGTTGCCCTCAATTAATGTGAGATAAATGCAGAAAAGTAGAATGAAATGAAGTTGATTTTTAAACCCAAATCGAAATATTGGATTCGATGGCACAAAAAATATGAACAGGAGAAGGGATGCTCTTTTACTAATGCGATACTAATGAAAGGAAAGAAGTGTTCATTTTAAAGCACCAAAAGACTATTTATTTTAGATAATAGAAGAGGAGAAGATTCCATGGGAGAAACTTTAATGTGAGGACCTTTTAGAAAGGAAACAAACATACAATTTTTGCCTAGGAATGAAGAAATTCAAGGAACCTCGGATGGGTCCCACCAGGCATGCCAAAATGTTTCAATCCTTTTTACGTACAATCAGAGAGTGAAACAAATAAAGGTGTAGGGGTTTTACCTATTTTTGATTGATGGGTGGAATGCAGTTTGTTTAATTTTGACCTCGGTTGATCGTGTGAACTCCTTTTTGGCTGGAAAGGGCTACCCTAAAATAAGAAAACAAGACCACAGGAGATATTTAAATAGTATATGCAGTGGATTGCCTAGCATATGCTAGATCCAGAAGTGTGATACTCCGTAGAGGGCCATCAAACCACTATTTTATATATCAGTACTAAATGAAAAAATCATGTAAATAAATTGTATCTAATGCTTGCGTTACGATTTGGGTGCCTCAGGTTGCTATCAGCATCGATTCAATTAAATATTAAACTATGTGGGTAAAGAGGTGGTTCGGGTCGGAGTTAAGGTAGGTTGGGTAATTTGAGTCATCAGACAAGGTCTAGTTGGGGTTGGGTAGGGTATTGTAGGTGGTTTGGGTAAATGGTGATTTTTGGTATGGTCTGCATTAAAATACATAGAGACCGATGCCAATTAGGTATGACCAATGATGGTTAAGATAGACCAATGTCGATCCATCGTAGAAGTGACACAGGGTCATAACAGAGGTGTTTTGTGTTCTCTCAGGTGGGTATAGAGAGTTGGAAGTGGTGTTGGTGGGATGAGGATAAAGGGTAGGTTTAGGATGGGTATTAGGGTGCTTGTGAGTGGTTTGGGTGTGTTTAGATAGGAGGTAATGAGCTGGTAGATGGCGGGGTGACCAATGACGGTCGGGGTAGACCGGTGACGGTGACTAATTTTGGGTCGAATTTGGAAATGGGGATTTGGGGTACCTTCGATGATTGGTCATAGGGTTGATAGGGAACGGAATGGGGTGAGAGAGGGTCCTGGGTGTAGATGTTGGTTGGATAAGTGAGATTGAAATGATAGGAGGAAATAGACAAGGATAAGTATGGAAAACACCCATGAGAGTTCTACTTGGATTCTAATGCTTGCGAATCACGAGCAAGTGGAGAGGAGAGATGGTGAGTGTCGGCGACAAAGTGGTTTATTGGAGAAATCTTACTCGAGCTCGATCTGGTTCAGGTTCTTCCAATGGCTGGTCTCTCAAATATCCTTGTGAGTGCATCCACAACCGGGTTCTATCCTAGAGTTCGTAAGCTTTGTTGATTCAATCGAGTTTCTTATGCCAATGTCAAGCTCTAGACAACAAATGATGAATGTAGTCCTACCCAATAATCTCCCAAAAATGCCTATGATGATCCAACCCTTTGGAAAGAGTCGACTGGATATTTGTAGGTGATCAACGTTGGTCCCACCCGGTGACATCGATTATGTCGGGGGATTTTGTTTTTTGAAAAGTGGGGAATATGCCTTCCCCACTTGATTTTTGAGTGGTAGAGAACATGCATCCTTTGCCCTTATAATGGGTAATAGGAAAAGAGTGGTCGTATGAGTGGAGTGGCCACTATTAGGGCTTTCTAGAAGGGTATGGGCAAGGTATGTGCAAGTTAGGGAGTGGAATAGTGAGGTGGAGGTGTAAGTGGTGTAGTGGAAGGGTAAGGTGGAGGGGCAAGTGGGTTAGTGAGGTGGTTAGGTGAGGTGGTTAGGCCGGTGGCATAATGAGGTGGATTTGGTGAGTGGGTAAAGGGAGAATTTAATTAATTGAAGTTAATTAAATCCTTGGGTGTGTGAATGAGTGTTATTGTGATGGCGAAATGGGTTGTGAGTGATCGAATTAAGGTTAAATCAATCATCCATGTAGAATGTAGTTATTAGGTGATTTCAGAGGAAGATGATGAAAGGTGACGTGTTTTTGTGTCTACACCTCCCTTATGTTGACATGCTTCCTCTAGTGATACCAATATACAAGACTATTCAGGAGGCCCAGAAGGGCCCTAGAGGAGATCCTAGATGGATAGTGGTTACCCCAGGTGTGCCCATTGTATTTAGGCATGAGGTCCATTCTGAAGTGAAGTGGTGCTCCTTGAGCACCTTTACTCTAGATTGTGGCTGCTCCCACTCACAACGGAGAGGAGGATGAGCCTATTGATGTAGACTCTAAATCTAAGGATCATACAGGAGATGGGACCGAGGAGGAGTTAGTTGGAGAGGATATGGAAGGAGAGGGGTCAGGTGGTGAGGTTGGTGAGGTATCCCATATAGAGGAGGAGGAGAGAAATCTTGAGTGGCATGACACTTAGGATGTGTTGAGAGTGGCATGGGAGGAGGCGTGTGTGGAGAGAGAGAGCTTGGTCTCGGAGGGATCACTTGCTTAAGATGGTGGGGGAGATGATGAGTCCATGATGGGACATTGTCTCACCTATAATTTTGGGGAGGCCCCGCATTCACTAGAAGTAGTCTCAACAACTACTTACCCTATTTGGATGCCTAGAGATCCAAGTATGTTGATACTCATCCCTTGAATTTTTAGTTAGAAATGTTAGTTGGTATTTCTCTTTGTTTTGTTTTTGTAATTTTATAACTCATCATTTCTTCTTCTTTTCTTAGTTGTAGTGACTACACAGGAGTGGCATCAGCTTATTAGATGGGTATGCATAGAAACATTGTTGATCCCCTTAGGGAAGACTCAAGCTAATTTGAATGATGATTCGGGCCAGCCACTAGTAGTCATGACACACCGATGTGTTTGCACCTGTCTAAAGGATAGTGGAGGTGGTGACCTCCCTTCGTACCCAGGTGGTTGGGTATGAGACCGCTAAGCAACTAATGAGGCAGAGGAACTCTCATAGCGAGACCATGGCCGTGGATGCCACCATGAGCACTTAAACCATTCATTTCATTCCCATCATCATCATATATGTAACAAGATTCCCGTGATGCGGTCGTGCACCATCCGAGGGATCCCACAGGGATTGATAGGCCATTGGGAATTTTTTTATTTGTTGTAATTTTTTTCGAGCATTTATGATTTTTTTATATTTCAGTCTCATTGAGAGCAATTTGACCACACCTATCCCACGATGGCATTGTATACAAACTTGACTCATTATTATATATTAAGACTCTTCTTTTGGGTTAATAATTCTTTGTATCTCGAATTGACTTCCTTCGGTTCATCTCACATGTGTACTCTAAATGTTTAGAATTTCCACTTTTCTATGATTTTTAGAATGTATGCAGTGGATGTGAATGATAACAAAATGATTTCTTTTTCTATTTTATAATTTTGATATATGATAATGCAACACAATGTGATGTTGAACTTTAGTTTATTTAAACAATCTTTGGTACTTTGTATTGTTTAGGGAAAATTTAGTGATATAGTGACATGATAAGTGAATGAAGACTCCTCACTCCTAACCCCATATAACTAGTAAGATTCTAGGGCTCAACACCAAGAGTTAGAAAGGACACAAATTATCAAGATTTGTTAGATGGTAATGATGAGAGAAAGACAAGAATTTGACATAACCAAATTTTGACACTATAACCTCACTCTACTCAAGCTACTTCATAGTTTAGAATGTGAATTTCTTTCTAGTTTATCTAGAATTATATCCATAGATGTCAACATGGTTGAAAAAATCTGGTTTTGAGGTTTTAAGCTCTTTTGGAATTTTGGACATCTAAGTTGTTTTGTTTTGATTTATTATTTCACAATATTTGAATGACCGGTTTCTAACTTTCAATCTTTTCAAAGAGATCCCCTACACCTTGCCCCATGCTACCAGTAGGAAGTATGGGCTTGTCACCATGGACAAGGCATAGGTGAGTAAGGACATTTCTATCCTTTCCCAACCCTACATCACTAGTAAGAGACGCAGGCTCAACATTGATGGTTGGTAGGGAAAAGAAATGTGTAAAATAAAAATTTTCTATGGATTTGTATTTGAATTATTCATTTAGGCAAAAATTTTAGAATGTTCTTATTTCCAAAGAGATCGTATGGGATAGATGTGACACCATGAAGCTTCTAGATCATACTATAGGAAAATGCACCTAATCTAGAAAGAGACTATAAGCATAACCAAGTATGCGAGGCCTTGGTATGCTTGCACGCCAAAGCTTTGTCTTATCTTTTTAGATTGATGAAATGATTCAGAAATAATTGATGATACCATGAATATTTGTAGAGATATGATTTAAATGTTTGGCCAATGTTTTTAGAAGTTGTTAGGAATTTCTATAAGAATAAGTCCCTTGATAAAAAAACTTTCTGAGAATGAACTAACGAGATGAAAATGCAATGCGAGATACAACAATGTACATATGAAAATGCTAATGGATCTTGCCTAGTACCTATTCAGTGAAGATAATGTACTGATTCGCTAAACTCTTCACCCTCTAGTGTACACAAATGAAATGCCCCTTTTTTGTAGTCTTATATCACTCGATATGGACCTAACCACCTAGGTTTGAATTTCGTTCCTTCCCTGGTATTTTTGTCTATTCAGTTGTCAATTCTTAGAATAAAATATCCCTCATATATTTCACGCTCGTAGACCTTCTTGTTGTATTGTCAAAGCATCTAGTAAGCATAAATGTTATTTCATTGTACAATGTTGATTCTATCATCATCAAAACTTTCCAACCGAGAGACTTGTGCCTCTCGATAGCCTTCTTCTCTCGGAATTCCTTGGAACGAGATAGAGACTAGGTATTTGTAATTCAAGTGGTAAAACCACTTCTACATAAAATACCAAAGAAAGGGGTTTCCCTATCGGTGTTCTTACTTGATGTTTGATAGGCCCACAAGGCTGGAAAATTCTTTAAATGGCAGTCTCATTATTCTCCTTGATGGTCTTAAGGAGAATAGATTTCAATGTATTGTTTGTAGCCTAAGCCTATCCATTGACCTTAGGGTAATAGAGAGAAGTCACGTGGTGACTTATTTTGATTTTTCACACGGTTCATGTACCTCATTATTTTTGAAAGATGTGTCATTATCCAAGATGATGACTTGTGGGACCCCATACCTACAAATTATTTTATTCAAAATGAACTTAGTGATTATAGATCTAGGCACGGTGGTAAAAGACATGGCTTTTACCTAGTTAGTAAAGTATTTTATGGCTGTGATTATGAAATTATGGCCATCTATTAATGAGGGAGAGAACTTCCCTATCAAATCTAGGCCCCACGTGGAAAAGGGCCATGGTGTTGCAATTGGTTACAGATCCTGTGTTAGTATGTGGATCTCATGGGATAACTCTTGACATTTATGTCATTTGCACACAAACTCTACTGTGTCATGTTCTAGTGTGGGCTAGAAACATCCCATCCAATGTATCTTCCAAGAAATGGTGTGGCCACCGAAGTGACCTCCACATACTCTGTTATGTGATTTGTAGAGAATCTTTTCAAATTCTTCTTCATCAAAACATCTTTAAAACATTCCATCGAAGTCTCTACGATAGAGCCCTTATTCTAAGATGACATACTTAGTAGTTATAATATGCAACCATATTATTTGTTGTGTGAGTTGCCCCTTTACGGATATGTAAGGTCCAATATGAAGTTAATGATGTTAGTTTACTATGGACACACATAAATGGGAGGCTTAGTTTTAGAAAAATATACACATACATCGGGGAAGTCTAAATCTACTAGATCACTTCCATCTAACAGGTTATCAGCCAACTAGTCCATAATGATTTGTCCTTTGACATATTTTGATTAAAAATTTCAACTCAAACTCACCCATCAAAGTTATAAAGCATCCAACTTTCTTAAATAAGGACCCTTTTGTGAGAAAAGTCCGCAGTGATGTGTTTTAACAATAATCCTTGTTTTTTTGTTTAACATGTAATGTCTTAGGAGTTTTATCATGAAAACTGTAGCAATACATTCCTTCTCTACTTATGTGTAACGTGTATCATAATCAAACAACATATGACTTATGAAATATACCACACATTCTCATTTATCATCATCTTCTTGAGCCAACATGTAGGATAATGAGACATTCGTAGCTCATGAATATCGGATCAAGTGGCGATTTGACCTAGGTGGGATAAGTGTGGGAGGAGATAACAAGAACCATTTAATCTGAATCAAATGCCTCATTACATTCTTCCATCTAATCAATGCAGAAATGTTTTTCAATAAATTGTTGATTGGGTAAATAAAAAGGTCAAATCGGGGATGAACCTTTGGATTGCGTTGAGTTTCCTAAGGAAGTATTTGATGCTAGAATCGTCAAATGGTGGATTTATTTCTAGCACAACTTGGATTTTGGATAGGTCTACATCAATGCCTCATAAATATATGATGTATCCCAAAATCTTGCCTCCCGTTACACCGAACACACATTTTTCTTGATTCAATGTGACGCCATATTAAATTAAATGAGAAAGGATGATACAAAGTACCTCTAGGTGATCACAACATTTTCTTTCCTTATCCGTAAGGTCATCTATGTAGGATTCCAAAATATTATGTATAAGATCATGAAATATATAAGTCATCACTGTTAGTACGTGGCACCAAAGTGTTCTTAATCCCGCACGACATGACAATGTTGGCAATATATTATGTAGCATATCTTCTATATAATTAGATTGTGTAGATTAGATAATATCACATTCTTATCGATAAGTTGTAACCCCCTCCTACTATTATGGGGAATATTGTTAAGCCTCTCAGCTATATAATATGTCTCATGCTTCTGATTTTATATGAATAAAATAAGAGATATCAAATCTCTATTTCCTCTCCATTATTTTCTCCCCACAATTTGGTATCGAGCACGAGGATCAAAAACACCGGCCTGGCTCATTGCATTTTCGTGGTTTATGTGAAAAAACCTCTCCTCTGAGTCCTTGGATTTGGTCTTCAAAGCTTGGGTTTTATCATTGTTGGTAGTGTTCATTTCGGTTTTCTCACGCATGGTTTGTGATGACCCGTGTGCATCCAGATAACTCATACATTAATATAGTTTTCAATTCACAACTCACCCCATCATTCATGCATTGATCATTTTGGTTGGCCTTGATCTTGAATCGATTGTCACTGGGTCTGTAAAGTATTTTTGCATTAGAAGCTCGTTCGTACTTATTTTTGACCTGTGCACTCATTTATTTGGCTCGTGCATTACCTAATTCATTGAGTTTGGATGCCTTGAAGTTGAATCAAACTACTATTTGGTTTTGAGCTTGCATGCTCTTTCTTCATTGTACCTACATTTAGTCTGCACAACACAGGTTTTACCTTTGCATGATCTGTTTGTGCATTGATCTAATGATTGGATCATTGGGCTTGCACTCCTTCCAAAGTTAGTGCTCTTTTATCCTATACATCGTGATTATATTACCTAAGAGCTTGTTATCTACACACTTAGCCTTGCACTATTTTACGTGACACTCTCTCTCCCCACTGCCATCTCTGGTTGACGTGGGATCTCATTTCCTCCTCAGCACACACTCTACCTAGATGTTGGAAGGAGATTAGAAGCTGCATGGTGGAGATTAAAATGACTAGTCTAAGTGACTTGCCTACGAAAAGGAGACTTACACAAAAACAAAATATATTCACCATGTGCAAATCTTTCCTGATATAGATCCAAAGAATCCAATGCAATCATTACATAGAAGGAAGAGGAATTTCTTGTAAGAAATTGGAACCTGCTATGTGTAGGCTAGTATAGTATTAAAAAAAGAGATCTTCGAGATAAAAAGAGTTCATAACCAAAAACGTGTCCATTCATTGTTGTGTGAAGACCATTCATGCCTCGAGAAAAGAGTTAGAGTGGCACAAGGAGAGGATAATTTAGCTTCGTGAATCTTGAAAGTCACAAATCATTAAAAAAATGTTCCATTTGTTCTTGGAGACAAATACTCTACCAATTCAATGTGCATTATCGTGAAGCCATGTTGAATGAAGAGCATGAGCGACACGATTAAGACTGCTGAAAACTACAACATAAACTCACAAGTCGAAGAACACCATCCCGAAGCCCCTACAAGCTACGGGTTCTACTTTGCATTTCTCAATGAGAAATGCAATACCGTAACCTTGTCTTGATGAAATGGTTTAGAAAAGGATTCTTGGATTATTTCCTATTTGGCATCACTTACAAGAAAAGTGAGTTCTAAAGGAATTATAAGCCAAATGTGACACCGAAAGTGAAGATAAATAAGAACACCCCTAAAGCATCAATGTCTCTCAACAAACGAGTATTGAGAGCATCTACGAGTTAGTACTTCTCATCAGTGAGTAACATTGTAAGATTTCTTGTAATCAATAAATAAATAAATAATTTTTTTTGTACAATGTCCACACAAAAGTTTCTACTCTCAAATGCTAAGTTACTTAAAGGGCCGAATTATGCGACCTAGAAAAAAAAATGTGTACAATCCTTCAGTTTGAGGGATTATGGAGCATTGTCACAGGGTCCACACAAGTTCCAACAAACCCTGATGAGCTCATTAAATATGAGATCACAAGTGCTAAAGCACTAATGATGATAATGTTGAGTATCACCGATGATGTGCAACCACATGTTTGGGATGTAGAGAAACCGAAGGAGGCATGGGACAAGCTTGCTACCATCTTTGAGGTGAAGAATAAGACTAAGGTTCTCCATCTTTAGTAAAAATTACATACCCTATCTATGGGGTCCGATGAGAAAGTTGAGGAGTTCTTACGTCGAGTGGTTGAGATGCAAATGGAGTTAATAGCTCTTGGTGAGAAGGTAGAAGATACAATTCTGGTTCCAATCACCTTGAGGGCACTCCTTCTCAGTTTTGAGTTTTCGTTATGACACTAAATGTATCCAATAGGGTAGTGACATTCAAAGAAATCGTGAACTTATTACAGCAAGAAGAGGCAATCAATTTAGTCCAAGATGAGGCCTAGGACAAAGCCCTTTTCTCAAGGCCCCAATGTGGCTAGAAGAATCGAAAAGGTCCCCCAGTGAAGCAATCACAAGTAGATCAAAATCAAAATCTGCAAGCTCAAAATTCCAAGTGATGGTGTCAAATCTGCAAAACCAATACTCATGACATTGATCATTGCTGGTACAATGGCTTGAAACAGGGGTCTTCGAGTCAAACAAGCACATCAGGGCACGATGATTTTCAAAATTCCAAATGACATCCCCACCGGAGAAAGTAGAAGGGACATCTCACAGCCCAACAAGATGATGAATCTGATGAAGAGACATCAGAAGGAGCCAATTTTGGTAAGAACCTTGTACTCGTCTCTCAAAATTCTCAACCCACAAAGAAAGTATGGTTGATAGACTCCAGTGCAAGTAAGCATATGTTAGGTGACAAGAAACTATTTGATTCACTAAATGAACAACCCATTGGAGATTGGGTTTGGATAGCAGATGACAAAGAGTATGTTGCAGAAGGAATAGGAAATGTCATCATTCCTCTCGAGACCATGGAAATGTACACTTACAAAGGTATTGTATGTTCCTGGCTTGACTAACAACCTCTTGTCAGTGATTTATCTCTTGAATCATCACCTAAATGTATAATTTGTTGTCCAAAATGGAATTAAATCATGCTTAATCTCTAAACAAGGTATAGTTATTGCTAGATAATTTCTAAAAGATAATTTATTTGCTTTAGATACTATTTCATCTTCTACAATAGCTTTATCTACCTCAACAGTAGAATCTACAGCCCTCTGGAATTTTAGATATGGTCACTTGTCAGTTAGTTCATTGCATCAAATGAGTTCAAAAGCAATGGTCCATGGACTACCCAAATTTTCCAATTCCTTGCCTATTTTCCTTGGCTATCTTGTAGGAAAACAACATAGGGATCCATTTCAAGTAAGCACCTTCCATGCCAAGAAGCATCTGGAGGTAGTTCATACCGATTTGAATGGCCTGCTGCCTACTTTGTTTTTAGGATAAAATTACTTCCAATTGTTCGTGGATGACCACTCTCACAAGATGTGGGTGTTTTTCCTGAAGAAGAAAAGTGAGGCTCTTCAAAATTTCCATAATTTCTATCATTGTGTTGTGAAAGAGACCGGACAACCACTTCTTCTACTTCACTCAAATCGAGGGGGAAATTCACATCAAAGAAGTTCTTGGCCTTCCTAAACCAACAAGGTATTAAGAAGAACCTAACTACTCCCTACACACCCCAACAAAATGGCATTGTTGAGCATCACAATTGCATAGTGATGGAGATGGCTCATTGCATGCTAACAACAAAAACTAAAGAAACGCTATTGGGATGAAGTAGTACAGAAAGCTATATATCTTCTCAATAGGAAACAATAAAGATTCTACAAAATAAAATGCCAGAAGAGGTATGGAGTGGTAGAAAGCCATCAATTTCTCATTTATGAGTATTTGGTTGCACAATATACATGCATGTCCCAACTCTTAGAAGAGAAAGAAGCTTGAGAAAAAGATTTTCCCATGCATCCTACTTAGCTATAACACTACCTCAAAGGCTTACCATCTCATGGATCCTAAGACAAAGAAAATATACGAGAGTCAGGACGTGGTTTGTGATGAGTCATCCTTTGACTTAGTAGTGACAATAGTATAACCATTACCAACCACCTCTCACCGACTAGTCTTTGAATCAAATGATCAGCTAGAGGAGACTACTCAAAGAAAAGATGTGCTACTAGGAGAGCTATTTTTTGACCTTGGAGAACTGGAGAATGTGACTCCACATCAAACCGCACAAAAATGACATATTTACTCTCAAAATCATCCAAGTTCTCATCCAAAGTGGGTACAACACACCATCAAGGACTCACATTTGCAACAACTCCCAGATACATCATCTGGAGTCAAAACAAGGATTCAAACAAGAAATGAGGTAAAATTTACACTCATGAGTTCACTGATTAATATCTCCGAGCTTGATAATGTTCATGAAGCACTTAGTCAACCTTAGTGGAAGGAAGCCATGGATATAGAAATTGACTCACTCAAGAAAAATTGGACATGGGAACTTGTAAATTTTCCTATAGGAAAGAAACCCATAGGTGGCAAATGGGTTTTCAATAAAAAATAGAAGGTAGATGGATCCATCAAAAAAAAAAACATGACTTGTAGAAAAGGACATTCTCATAAAGAGGTCATAGAATATGAAGAAAATTTTCACCCAATGCAAAGATCAAGACCATCAAAGTAGTTTGTGCACTTGCAGCACAAAAAGGATGGAGACTTTAACAAATGGACATCAATAGTGCTTTCCTAAATGGTGATCGAAAGAAGAAGCGCACATGACCCAAATCGAAGGATTTTTGAAGAAGATCATCCTAAGAAGGTATGTCATCTCATCAAATCCTTTGTATGGACTAAAACAAGATCAAAAGCCATGGTATATCAAGATCAATGATTACATTTTGTAGCATGGGTTCACTCATAGCCCTCATTATAATTTATATATAAAGAAGGTAGGAAAAGAAAATTTCATTCTTGTTGTATATGTGGATGCTCTTGTGATCACCGGAATTTTAGAAGATCAAAGTTGATATTGTTAAGAGTTAACTCAAAAGAACCATTGACATGACATATTTTGGGCTACTACATTACTATCTGTCTTGGCTTGGAGATATGGAAAAAGGAGCATCACATTTTTGTCTCCCATATAAAGTATGCCAAGAAAATCCCAAAAAAATACAAAATGTCGATCGAAAACCTATATCCACTCTAATGGATAAAGGCTTACAAGTTTCAAGATTCTAGGACTCACCTCAAGTAGATTCTACTCTCTATAGGCAATTTGTTGGAGGGCCCATCTATTTGACATATACAAGACCAAATCTATGATATGTTGTCAACTATCTTTCTAGGTTCATGTAGGAGCTGAAGAAATGTCACTAGACTGTAACTAAACATGTTTTGAGATATGTCTGTGGAACAAGTTATTATGGTCTAGAATATAAGAAGAATTATCAATTCTTCTTATAGGGATATGTTGAATCGGACCACACCGGATCTATTGATGATATAAATTCAACCACAAGATACATTTTTCATCTTGGATATGGACCTATCTCGTGGATAAACAAGAAGCATAATATTATTTCTATCTCATCCACAGAGGCAAAATATCATGTTGCACGAGGATCTTGTGTGTGAAGTGATATGGTTACGTCACATTTTGATGACCTAGGAATTCCTAAAAAATAGTCACCTATTCTCTATTGCGATAATCAGAGTGTGTTGAAGCTTGTGCATAATACAATTTTTAATGAATGAAAAAAGCATATTGAGATTGATTTTCATTTCATTTGATAGCACATTTTGGACTATCACATTTGAATCTAGTACTATCCTACGTAAGAACAAGTTGCTCGACATCCTCACAAAATATCTCATAAAAGTGAAATTTGAATTTTTTAGGGGTGACATTTGCGAGAATAATGTAATCAGTGGGGAATGTTGGCTTAATATTACATATTATATCTTCTATATAATTATATTGTGTAGATTAGATAATATCACATTCTTCTAGGATAAGTTGTAACTCCCTCCTCCTATTATGGGGAATATTGTTAAGCCTCTCACCTATATAATATGTCTCGTGCTTATGATTTTTATAAATAAAATAAGATATATTAAATCTCTATTTCCTCTCCATTATTTTCACCCCATATAAAACATAACAGTAGGTTCCCCAAGGAGTTATGAATGTAGTTTATGCCTAATCCTCAAAGATTCCGATTTGATTGTACCCAAAAATCCATCCATGAGAGACAACAACTCAAGACCAGTTATTGCATTAATAATAACATCAATGGATGGTAATGGGAAATAATCATTGGGACAAGCCTTGTTGATATCCTAAAATTCTATGTAAATGTGGATATTTCCATTATTTTTATAACAGGGATGATATTAGATACCTATTATGAGTAATCAACCGCCTTGATGAACCCTACCTGCAAGAGTTTCATCACTTCTTCCTTTACCATGAGGGCCACCTTTGGCTTCATGGGTCTTGAATTTTAATTGATTGGCTTAGCATCTAGCTTGGTGAAGAGGTTGTGAACTACAATGTATGGTGCAACTCTTGTCATCTCCTTGTAGCTAAATGTGAATTTTTTTTTTCTCTTTCAGGATACATTTATGTATTTCAACCTCCTCGGGAGTTAGAGAGGATCCTAGCTTTAAAAATTTTGGTTCCTCCTTTGTCTCAATGTTTATATCAATTATTCCCTTAATTAACGGTGTGTTTCCTTCCTCAAACTCGGATGGGGTTAGAGGTAACTCTAAATCCCCCTCTTCTCCTACCTCATAAATTTTGAGCTCTTCCCTACAGAAGATTCTATCATGAGATTTCCAAAATAGGAAGAAGAACGGGATTAGGGAAATATCAACCTCATGATGAGTAAGATGCAATTCCAAAAAAGTTTTTAAATATCCCAAAGTTTCTTTATCACTGTCAACCTAATTTTAGATGACATGCTCGCTCTTGGTTTCTATATATGTCAAGATTCAAGTTATCGGTGTTTACGAACCAAAGGTTTGGCACGAATTGAGACCATGAAGTTTTTATCTTCCAACTCACCACTTGGAGTTAAGTAGGAGGTAGAATTTTCTATAGATTTTTCTAGGAGGTTATGTTCTCATGGAATTGCTTTAATCGATATGAAGTCAAACCCTTTGTTAGATTTAGCACCATTTTTTTGTAGAGTTATAGATTCTCATCTCTAGTTTCATATACCTATGATATTTGATTCACCACCAATTGTGAGTTTCCTAACACCCTAATATTAAGAACACCCATTATTTTGGAAATAATGAGACCAAGTAGGAGGGCTTCATATTCTTCCCCATTATTTGAACATACAAAGTACAACTTGAAGGTGAAAGGTAGAATCCTTCCCTTAGAAGAGGTAAGGATCACACTTTCCTCAAAGCACCAAAATGACATTTGGCTCCATCAAAATGGAGTGTTTCACCATTTTCTTTACCTTTTCGAAATGATGAAAGAAATAAAGGTCGGGGCCAAGGTGGAATACCTATTAAATGTTGGTTGATTGATGGTGGTTGTGTGCATTCGACTTCTTGATTTATAGCTGAATGTGAGAGCTTCCTTTTTCCGTGAGTAACTACTACCTGTAATAGAAAAAAATACCATAAGATGATAGTTAAATGATATATGATATTGGAATGCCTAGCATATGCTAGTTAAGGACATGTGATGCTTCCTAGATGGCCGTCAATCCACTGTTTAAAAAATTTTAATGCCGAGAAACAAATAAATTCCTACTATAGTTGATATGATTTAGGTATCTCATCTAAATACAATAAGCAAATCCAATCACAACAGGCTAGGCTATAGTTGGATCTGAGAGGTGAGGTGTCTATCAAGGTACTGGGACTAGTCGAGTGGTCGATTCTCGGGTTATCTAGATCAATTAGTGGTATGATTGTTGGTTTTGTTCTTGGTCAAGGTATAAAACACGAGACCGATGTCTCTTTGGTATAACCAATGATGATTTAGGGAAGACCGAAAACAATCATGAGTAAGCGATACATTGGTATAGTCGGGTGATAGTAATTCAATAAAAAAATTTGTAGAGTCTATGTGAGGTTAGATAGAGTTCAAGGAGGGGGTGACAAGGTCTATGGGAATACTAAGAACACTCAGAGAGGTGGAATGGCTAGGATAGGTGATCTGACAAGCGGGTGGGTGAGAGTTTTGGGTTTGTCAGTCAGAAGAAGGCTATGGAGAAATGGGAATGTTAAAAGGAGAATGGTAACAAAAATGATAACAACTCTATGAATAAAATAGGAAAGGAAATGATTAATGATAAATGATTACCAATATTATAGGTCTAATAGTTGGATGGTGGTGATGATCAGATGATGGAATGGAGCTTGGTGCATTAGTGATGCTTCCTAGATTGTTTCTTGTGAGTGCCAATGCTTTTAGATATATCCCGGTACTAGCTACGGTTGTTTGGCTATATGAAAAGACTCTAGTTATGCTTGCATGCAGATCTCTTCGCGTCCTCCTTACTTTCAAATGTGCTAGCCCAAAAACAAGGTTTTCCAGGTGAATAAATGGTAACCGAAGATGGTTCTAGGTTGATCAAAGTGTCGGTTTAGGGGTGACTAGCGTTGGTTAAGGTAAGATTCCCTAGGTGTACTAAAATGGGAAGATCTCCCGATTTCTTCAACCTAGTTATTTTATTTTTACATATTAGAATGGAAACTTCCCTTATAATGAGTGAGAATGTGGTTAGAGATATTTTAGGAATTGATTTTAGGGTTAGAAAAATCTTAGTTGATTAAGGAAAGTAAGACTTAGTTATTGTTGGTTATGAAAACATGCCAAGAATAGGTCTAGGGTGAGGTAGCTTGATGAGGTGGCTAGGTGAGGTGGTGGGGTAGAAATTAAGGTAATTAGATATTAAATATTATGAGGATATATATTAATTTAATTAAATTAATGGTAATGTGGGGTGAAAGGGGCCATGATTAGATAAGTATGCTCGAAATTTGGTTATTTAATAATAGACCAAGGGAGTGTGAACCAATTTTGGTGTCTACATTTTGTGAGTTTTTGTTGCGTAGCTTGTATTGGTAAATGATGATGACAAAAATAAGATGTGGTTGCCCCATGTGTGGGTGAAGGTGATCCCCCTCAAACTAGGAATGGATGAGGTAGAAGACAGAATCGGTGAGTGGTTTGATAAAAGGTGGATGTGATGAAGAGGAAGGTGGACACTAGGGGTAATTGGGTAAAGGTCCAATTGGGTAATCTAGGTAATGGGCCAGGGTCAAAGGTAGCAACAGTCAAATGTACGCACACGTATAAAATATAGCACAATACCAGGTTGAATAGCATGCAAAATCTACATTGTCTAAGGTTGATAGGTTTATCCAAACAAGGTTAAGGTTATTCCGGTATCCAAGGTATATGATATGGTCCAGAAGCACTTCATAGGTCAAGTGTAGGAATGTTTAGGTATGTTCTGGTACACCAAAGGTTGGGTTAGGATAAATGGTCATAGTAAGAAATAAGGTAGGGCCATTAAGTCAAACAACATGAGTAAAAAGATGTCACAAGGTATAGCGAGCACATGAGTTCACAGGTCACTAACAATGTTTCGAGTCTAAGTAACTAGGTCATGGCATAGATAGGGCTGAGGTATGGGTAAAATAACAAGTCCCTAAGTGAAATTAAAGACATGTATATGTAAGGTAGGCTTGGAGGTGGGTAAGGTGAAACGGTGGCTAGGTTGGTTAATTTGGGTCAAAAATGAGGAAAGGGTAGTTGACACGAGAATGACAGGTAACCGATGGTGGTTATATAGAATCTGATTGACGGTTTAGTAAACTAACCATGGTTTTCTCAGCAGCACACAACAGAGGTCGGTTTTCCTATAACTAACCATGGTGTTCTAGGGCACATGATTGATGTCGGTTTAGGTATAACCAACATCGGTCAGGTTGATGTGGGTATATAAAAAGGAAAAATCCATATAATAAAGATTCATTTGTACATTTTGGGATTTTTGAAAACAAAAAGTGTTGAACGAGTCATGCTTTATCGGGGAAAGGATGAGGGATGATATCCTACTAAGGTGGAGAGATCTAGTTGGTTAGAGGAGCTAGGTAGATGGGTCCACGAGCATCGGGGATCGATTGTGATTGGGTGGAGGTCAGGAGGATTGGATTTAGTGATTGGACATGGTAGAGGTGGGAGAGGGATCAAGTGGATCACCAAAGTGTAGTGGTTTGATGTGCCACCACAAAGACGACAATGTAATGAGGTAAGAGTTAATCCCTTGCCTTTTTTTTTGAGGTAGATTGGGTATATAGGTCAGGTAAGGAAAACAAGTTTTGGGGGAAAAGGGGATTTTGAATTTAGGAAGGAAAATTGGGTAAAATAGGAATGGGAGAAGTGTGGTTAGGTGAATGAGGGGTGGGGAGGAGTTGAGGGTATATTTAGGTAGGAATGGGTGGGTAGAAAGGTAGAAGAAGGGATTTTTAGGAAGAAAGGGGTTTTGGGTGTCATGGATTTCTGCGTGATCGTGGATCGGCATCGGTCAATGGGTGGCCGATGTTGGTGGTGTCGAGCCGATATTAGTCATAGATAAGGTGACCAATGCTAGTTTGGGAGAGACCGTGGTTGGTTAGGGCTAAGCGGCACCGGTCATCATGTGGACAAAAAGGGTCCAAAAGAGTCCTAGGGTGGGTGGGTGAGGTAGATAGTGGGAAAAGAAGATGTTGTTGATGAAAAACATAGCATGGGTAAGAGGTTGAAATAGGTATGGTTTGAGTGATAGTGGGTGAGGGTTGGGGTGGGTAGATAGAATATGTGATAAGAAGGTAAGTTACAAGGGGAAAAAGAGGGAGGGTAATAGGTGTAGGTGAGGTGTCAAGAATGATTGTGGGTATGATCAAGGTGTATTAATGTGATGTGTTATTAGATGTAGGTGAGAGATTAGCTGCGAGATGTGAGATAGGGTGTCGCCCTTGCTCGTGATGGTTCGAGGAGGTGCGATAGCTGAGGATTGGTGGAATGTTACAGAGGTTGGCTTGATTGGGGTTAGATGCTACCGGCATGTAGTCTAACAGATTGAGTTTGATGGTCACCCTCATCAACAGATGGGATTTGGTGACCAACACATTCCATCTACCGATGGGTGAGATCATGGTCACCTTGGAGGATGTGTATAGATATCTTGTTGTTGCCCATAGATCGAGACACATGTATATTCGATATCCTTAGAGGATTTTAAGGAGATGATGCTGACATTCTTTGATGAGGGGTATGTAGAGTTCATAGTTCCATAACACCATCCTAAGCTATGGAGAGATGTACCAGGCCTATCTAGAGGATACTAGGCTTGTTGTGTTGTTAATGGAGGTAGTCTTCTGTTTTGCACTACCAAATGCAGAGGGTGGGAGATTCCCACGATCATTGATGGGGGTTTTGCATGATATGGTGATAGACTAGACCCATTTTGCATGGGCACCAACATTTTGGTGCAGCTATATAGGGAGTTATGGGTGTATGGGTGGCTATGGAGGTTTAGCTTATGTTGCACTTTCCTACTTCATTATTGGGCATATGAGCACATTATGTGTGTGTGCCTAGTTGGTATGCCCCAGGCTGATGCATTCAAGCCAGGTTTGGTTTGGGTGGGTTACAGGTGATGGGTTCCTATTATTAGAGAGCATCGAGTGACCAAGGTGACTCATGATGTCACCTACTACAGGCATTTATTGGAGGGGTTTTTTGGCATGGACATCATTTAGAGACCGTATGTGGGTTTTCCCTCATACAGACAGATGGCCATTGAGTTAGATGGATTATAACTACTTAGATGGATAGAGGGCATCATGTAGGAGAGCATGAGATGATACCCATGGATAGGGTTAGATGACAGTTTGTCTTTGCACACAGATATACCGCCACCTTTCCCACAATACAAGAGGGATGACATGGAGAGGCCTCTACCTCTACCATAACCGGCGCCGATAGGGAAGGAGGATCAGTGAGATACCAATGGATTGATGATGTCGGGGTTACAGATAGATACGAGATAGTGATGGTTTACACATTTATGAATAGTACTACCAAGGTCGTGGCAGCTAGATTTATCCACCATCATAGTGCAGAGGGACGCCCTACAGGGCAGGTGGTGACCTTGATTACATAGTTGGGTATAGTGGGGGGTAGGCTGGTAGGATTAGAATCACAAGTAACACAAGGAAAGCTACCCACACATGGTGGAGATGGAGATGGGGTATAGGTGGCCACTCTATAGGTGTAGATTACAAGTTTACAGGCCAACCGGCCACTACATAGGCATAGGTTGCTGCCCTTGAAGCTTAGATATAGGCAAGAGTAGGATAGGTGCCTTAAGATAGGTACAGAAAAAGGATAGGGTCCCTCTTTATAGGTACCAATGGGACAAGGTCCCGAGAGATAGGTACAACATTCAAGGCCAACGACACCACTATAGATAATGCTTGATAAGCGGTTGAGAGATTCCTTCGGTGAGGTCTAGTATTATCAAAATATTTTGATGGTGGCAGTAGGATAGATTTTCTATCCTATGGGTAATATAGAGCATAGAAGGCCTCGAGTGAGAGGAAAATTCACACACCCATAGTGTAGAGAGCATAGGGGCCATCGAGCCCTGAGACAGGTCAAGGTGAGGCCACTAGTTCACAGAGGCCAGCTCTAGGTGAGGTACCAACAGAGATCCAACCAGGACCGATGATGGGTGGTGAGATGCTAGCTCGAAGTCATACAAGGGCAGAGGAGGAAGAGGAGACATGTGACACAAATATGGAGGATATCCAACTAGGTGATATCCGATAGCCATATGTACCTCTTATTTTTATAGTTATTTATTTTTGACATATATCGCTCCTGTGTGCCAAATATAGTGAGGATGTACATGACATTTTTGATATTTTGATGATATACCGACTGCATGCCAAGATGGCGAGGATATATCCGAGTGATTTGAGATGATTGTGATTATTATTGGGATATATATTCACATGTATTTTTATACATAATTTTTGATTTATAGATGATGGTTTTATAGTATGAATGGTGTACATGTTTTAATTTTCATTTTTATATATATAGGTGGAAATGGGTAGATTACGTAGGCTAAAGTCAAGTTCGTGTAGGCATGGTGGATTTAGGTTGGTTTAGGCATGATGGAATCAGGTCATAGGCATGGATTGAGTTAGGTTTACTTAGGCATGGATTAATTCAGGTCATAGACAGGATTGAGTCAAGTTGACTTAGGAATCGATGGAGTCAGTCATAGTCATGGATTGAGTTAGGCCATAGGCATGGATGGATTCAGTCATATACATGGATTGAGTTAGGTCATAGGAATGGATGGAGTCAGGTTGACTTAGGTATGGTTGAGTTTGGCTGGTTTAGGCATGATTTAGTTAGGTTTGTTTAGGTATGGTTGAATTTCCAATTCATTAATTTGTGAAATTAATGATGATGTGGATTTTGTTAAGATGTTTTGTAGGAAAATGCATTATACTTGGTAAAGAAATGCTAGACAAGATGAATTGAATGGATGAGTGATGATGGTAAAGATATTAAGCAATTTTTGTTTGTTTGGTTTAATTTCTAGTTATTGATATAAAAAGGAAACTAACTAGGGTAGAATGTGACTAGGAAAGGGGCAAGAGGGAATTGGTTATGGTAGAGAGTGGCTGAGGTATCCTCCAAGAGTCCCATGCCCTCAAAGTGCTACCTACATAGTTCTCGCGAAAAGGAACGTCAAAGCCGATGTAGTTCTCGCATAAGCTAGGGAAGATTAGGGTGAAATAGCAGAATGGGTTGATAGGTGCTTTGCATGGGTGCTTTGCATGGGTGATGTAGGTCATAGGCATGATTAATTTTAGGTCGATTGTTTTTGAAATACATGTGTCGAGGATCTAGTCCTATATAGGATAATCAATAAGTAATGAGGAAGGAGAATGGTAAGAGGTGGTAAAAGAGTTGTTCAATTGATAAGAACCCTACCGATTCTTTCATACCCGAGATGGGCTTATGAACATAAGACCCTACAGCCTTACATAATGGACTATTTTAAGGGTGAAGAAAATTCACATGATCACAAAATGTCACGTTTGTGGAAAGTCCCTTGAGTAACGAGGAATTTAGGTGAAAAATTAAAGGAGGTGAGAATGAGAGGTTGAGCGTAACTTAGTGTATGATGATGTGTATTTCAAAACAAGAAACCTAGAATCCAAAATAGGAAAGTCCATGATGAAAATTCCATCTTTTTCTTTATTTGTTTATTTTGAATAGACTGGTTGATGTGGGAAGTCTATATGGGATGAATATATTATCTCCTTAAGGTCTTCGTGAAGCTGATCGATGCGGGAAGCTTCTAAATATTTAATATATTTTTGTAATGACCGTATATAGTTGTCCTTTGACGGAGTAGTCTATTGATAGTGGTATAATATAAAGAATAGATATCCCTTTTGAGGGAGTCATCTTTTCTGGAAGTTTGACTCAAGGAGTTGTATCCCATTTTTGTTTTTAGACATTTAAGTCATGGACAAGACTATAGACGATGAGTAGGTTCTTGGGTTAGAAGACAAGATCATAGTACGCAAATATTAATTGTGAAAAGATGTGGTTTCGAGTGATGAATGACCATGGTATTCCATCATGAAGAAGATGAAAATTATCCATGAGAATCATGCTATGAGAAGAGTCATGGTACTCATATTGAAGATAAGGCTACAAGGTGACGGGTAATCACATGATTCTTGTTTAGTAATGGGTCCTCAAAATGGGTAATTATGGAAGGTGAAAAATTCTCAAGGGACGAGTGATCAATTGACATAAAGCAATATGGGACTTGATATCAATAATAAAATGGTCAAAGATGCAAGGCATTAAGGGGCTTAGGTTCAAGTTTACCTTCAAGTGAAGACAAATGATAAGCACCTATTCCATAGGCATGGGTGATGATATAGGGTCCAATCCAATTAGGAGAAAATTTTCCCCGTTTAATTTTCTCCTCTTTGGTTACATGTTGATTTTCCTTTAGGACGAGGTCACCAACTTGAAAGGTTCATTCATGAACACGTTTTCAAAGGAACGTTTGACACATTTTTTGTAGATTTTCATATGGTCAAGAGTGTTGAGAGGATGTTCATTTAATAATTAAAGTTGTGCTAAATGATCCTATAGAAATTCATTGTTGTTGAGCATGTCTTGGAGTGAGATGAGGAGGGATGGAATCTATACTTCAAGAGGTAAGACAACCTCAGTACTGTAGACTAGAGAAAAGGGGGTGGCAGCAGTTGAAGTGTGAATACTAGTATGATAAGCCCACAAGGCAAAAGGAATGTGCATATGCCGATCCTTCCTAGTATCGGTGACTACCTTCACAAGAATTTTTTTCAAGGTTTTATTGGTTGATTCAGATTGATCATTAGTTTTTGCAGGTAATAAGGTGATAAGAACTCGAGTTGGATGTCAAAATCATCACAAATTTTGCATAGGGATTTATTTTTGAAATGTTTTCCGTTATCCGTGATAATGTGGTGAGGGACACCAAAGTGATAGATGATGTGATGGTTGATGAATTCACGTATTTTCTCGTATTTGGTGAAAATGAGGGGAATTACTTCTACCCATTTAGTGTAATATTCAAAGAGCAGCTTATGATCCATTGGTAGCATTGTGAAGAATGGGGTTGATCTCACCGACAAGATCCAAACCCCATTGAGAAAAAGGCTAAATGTCTCATGTGACTTATAAGGCATGACTATGGGTGTGATGGAGATTAGTATGTTGCTGAAATTTTACACAAGCATTTGACATAATCACAAAATCACGGTTTAGGGTTGGATAGTAATACCCTAGGCAAAGAATGCATTTTGTGATATCCAAACCCTAAAGTGACCTCCACAAATTCCATCATGGACTTCCTTAATGGTGTAGGGAATTTCAGAACTTGTAAGGAAACGTAGGAGAATGTTTTGAAACTACATTTGTATAGAAGACCACCCATGATGACAAAACGAGAGACACTTTTAAGAAAGGCACATTGTCCATTATGAGTGAGATCGATGGGTAAAATGGAAAGGGAAATATAGTCTACATATTGCTTATACCAAAGCTCATGTGGCTCGGGGAAGAGGTTCTAATAGAGTATACCTCATGAGGTAAATAAGATGGTGATTGTAGCCTTTGATAGTGAAAAATATTTTAGAGTCGGGGCTGAAGCGGGTACCGAGAAGCCAAGCATGCCATGGTATCTCAGTAAATTTATTGGTAGAATGTGGGGTGGTTTGAAGTGCATAATGGTCAAAGGTGGTAAAAAGTATGTTCACATGATGATTATACTTTTGAAGTATCTCATTATGACACTGGTATATACTATTGACTTGGTTTATGACCAATTGAGAATCACCAGAGATGTTGATTGACTTAACATCTAAGGCATAAACATCTTGGGGACCCAATACAAGTGATTCGTATTCAGCAATATTGTTTATACAATTAAAATTAAGTTTAAAAGACAAAGGCATAGGTTCACCATCAAGCGAGAATGAGGATAACACTAGCCCCACTACCATGCTGACACTTGGAGCCATCGAAGAAGAGTGTCATTTGGTAAGTGGGTTCATCAAGGAAAGGGTAGTAATAGACTCATCTAGAAATTCAAAGTTAGAGGGTTGATCCCCAGAAATAGGTGTGTCGGCCAATTGGTTAATGATAGGTTGGCCCTTGATGGACTTTTGATGGATGAATTCAAGGTTGAGGTCAGCTAGAAGCATAAGCCAGTGTGTGGCATGTTGATTTTTATAAGGTTTGGCATACATGTAGTGTAATGGGTCAAGTATTAGTAATGATGAAGGTTTTTTGAATGAGTAGGTAATGGCAGAGTTTTTTGGCAATGAAAACTAAGGCTACACAAAGTTTTTCCACATGGGTATATCTAGTTTTGTAGTCAAGAAGGGTACAAATTATGTAATAAACCGCTTGCTCTTGATGTTGGTCATCGTGATGAGTGAGCATGGCACCTAGAGAATGGTCCATGGTAGAAATATATAGGTATAATGGTTGGTTGTCCTTAGGAGGGATGAGCATTGGTGGTTGAAGTAGGTATTGTTTCAAGGATTTGAAGGATTTATGGAATTCATTATCCCATTTGAATGAAACTTATTTCTTGAGAAGATGATGGAATGGTTAATAGTGTTCGAAAGCTGGGAGATAAAATGAAAAATTGATTGTAACTTTCCTTGCAAGATGCGAAGTTGGTGGAGATTAGTGGGTGGTGAAATTTCAAGGATAGCCTTGACTTTAGTAGGAAGAACTTCTATGCCACGTAAAGAAATGATGAAACCTAGGAGTTTCTAGAAAGTATCGTAAAGGCGCACTTTTTGGTTGCAGACAAAAACAATATTTGATGAGGTGGTCAAAGATGACTTTAAAAACATGCAGTGTCGATTCGATGCTTAGATTTGGCAAG
Source organism: Taxus wallichiana var. yunnanensis (assembly GCA_018340775.1). Lineage (NCBI taxonomy): Eukaryota > Viridiplantae > Streptophyta > Pinopsida > Cupressales > Taxaceae > Taxus > Taxus wallichiana. Next base: position 268,316,476 of record CM031236.1, on the reverse strand, counting down.
TAGATCATCTACATAATATTCCAATATGTGATGTATGATTTCATGGAAGATGTAAGTCGTGGCCCGCTCATATGTAGCATCAGCATTTTGAGGCCAAAGGGTATGACTCGATAGCAGAAAGTCCCCAAGGGGTGATGAAGGCGATCTTGTGTTGATCTCGAGAGCTAGTAATATTTGATTATATCCCGAGAAACCATCCATGAGAGATAACATTTCATGGCCAATGGTGAGATCAACTAGTTGGTCAATGCCTAGTAGTGGGAAATCATCTTTGGGACAGGTGAGGTTGAGGTCATGGAATTCCATGCAAATGTGAAGTCCCCTTGTTGGTTTTGTGACAGGAACGATGTTAGAAATCCATTGGTGATAATCAATGGGTAGGATGAAGGAAAATGAGAGAAGGCGTTGAAGTTCTTCTTTGACTAGAAGAGAAATGCAAGGATGCATTTTCCACATCTTTTGTTTGATGGGTTTGGCATCGAGGAATGGTTACTATATTATGAACCATGATTTTGGGTTGATACCGGAGCATATCAAAGCATAGGACCAAGCAAAGGCATGGCTATGGTCCCGAAGGAAAAAGGTGAAGGCTTTTGTTTAGTAGTGTCTAAGGATTGGTCGATTTTTAGAATGTGTGGGTCATCCCGAGTATTAATGCTGATTTCGATGGTCAATTCACTCAACATGGTTTGTGTCTTAGAGGGTAACAACCGATGAATATAAGATTCTTCTACACCAAGGTAGGTGAGGATGGAATCATCATCCCGACATTGAATGATGTTAATTAAAGGCATATCGTCATTGGTCATGTCATGATATAGTAATTTGAGAGAAGAGGGAGCCTTGCCATCACATTGATAGGTCAGCATCCCAGTGGAAATGGTTTTATGAAGAAAAATAATTTTAGGAGGTATAAATTCAGGATCTATGGACTTCGTGGGTGAGGATGGTAATGTGGGTGAATGAGAGGGTGAAGATTTCTCATCTTAGATAAGGTCGATGTGAAATTTCTTATAGGATCGAGCATCAAAACCAATGCCACTACAGTCATTGTGTTTACGAGAGGTATAGGAGATGATAGTGTGGTGGCCTTGTTCATAAAAACTGAAGCCAAATCCTTTCCATGTGCACCGGTGGAGGAAAGTGTGAGTGAAATGGTGGTTAGTGAGGGAGTGTAGGTTGGATGAAAATGGTTGGGTTTGGGATGGAGGTTTGGGTTTATAGGTGGCCATATCAAGTCCCCCATATGTTAGGTTGGTGCGAAGGTGGGGAGGGCCATAAGGGAAAATGTCACCGATGTGAATGTCATAACTGGGGTGTTGACACAGATTCCCATACTCTTGTGGGGTGAGGAAGGTATTGATATTGTATAGGTAGTATTCCCTTGAATGAGGCATTGAAAAACTCCTTCTAAGGAATCGTAGTTGGTATGTGGGTAGTAGGTATAGATGGCTTGCTAGATGAAGGGGAAACAAGGGTGCTAGTGGTAAAGGCTACAACTGCATTAGGGATAGCAAGGTTAGATGCAGCAGAAGTAGTAGAAATTTTGGTGGATGGGCTCATGGGTGAAAGTGAAGTGGTTGTGGTGGAAAATGCCTTGACCAAAGATAAGCACATCATTGGGTCAATATATCATGTTTACAGGTCTTGAAAGGTGAGGGGTTGGAAGGGATGATGTAATTATGTCCCTCATGTTCAAATTTGATGCATTGATGTAAATTCGAAGGGACACAACCCATAGCATGGATCCAAGGTTGGCCAAGTAGCAAGTTATATTGGAACTGCCCTTCTAAGACATAGAAAAATTATGGGATGGTGCAGGGACTGTGTGGACATGGATAACACAAGATTACCTAGTGTAGAGGTCATGGAATTATTAAAAGAACACAACATAATGGGGTTACCATGCATGTAATTGGTAGGTATTTGCATTTTGTCATATGCATGGGAAGAGATGATGTTAATACTAGCACCACCATCGATCATAATGCATCGTATGTGTATATTATCAATAAATATGGATATGAAAAGAGTTGGGTAAAGGTTAATGGATTGGAAGGGATCAATCTCTTCATTGAAAAACCGAGGGTGGCCACTTGGTGAGTGGGTGGAGGTGTAGAGGAAGGAAAATACATAGTGAGAGAGGCTACATAGTGAGGGGTAATGATGGAGACCACAAGTGTGGGGTCATCTAGTAAGACTTAAATAGATTGGAGGACCTCCATGAGGGCTTGATGATGTGACTTTGAGGTCTGGATGAGGTCATATAAAGAAATTTTGATGGGGATTAGTGTAGTTATTTTAGCATTGTGTGATGTTTGACCCCATTAGAAATAGGATATGCAGGACCTCGAATGATGAGTTTGGGTGTGGGTGTAGATGGTATATTGGGTATAGGGTTGGTTGATGGGATACTTTATTTCTCCTTTCCCTTTTCTTTCTAAGCACAGTGGAAATGTTGATCATGTTAATCGAGGGGAGGTGGATGAAGAGGGTGTGTCATGGAAGGTATAGCAGCAAGAGCGACAAAAACCTAGTGGTGGATACGACCCTTATAAGATGAGTAGGGTGGATTGGCATTTGGGTGGTGGTTTTGCCAAATCTCTTATGTGAAGCATGTTAATTTTGAATCTTAGGAATGGATCAAAGAGGTGTGGGGGTGGAGATTTTGGTCACAATGAGAAGGAAGTGAGGGAAGATCGTCAGAAATTGGTGAAGGAAAAATGGGGTTCTCATTAAGAAGATCATCATCGTCAAATATTTCTTGAGAAGACACAATTGGACAAGAACAGCTTTTAAAGCTTTTAGTTCTCTAAATCGTGTCTTGGCATAAGATGGTAGGTACAATTTTTTGTTTTGTCAAAACCTTTTGGTTTTGGTTTGAGTGGGTCAGAAGGTCTAAGAGGTGGTAATGTGATGACAGAAGTTTCGAGGAGATTGGTTAGGATTTTTGAGTAGGAACCTACTACTTTGGATCATAATGGGAGGTGAATGTGGGTCTAGGTACATGTGTGGTTGGCTATGTAGGAAGAGTCTTTACAAGATGGGGAGTAGGTTGGGCTACTAGTTTGGTGTGTGGTGTCATCTTAGGTGTTGGTCGTATCTGCTTGGGTAAGGGCATGATAGATGAATTAGCAATGGAAGGTTTGGTTTGTTTAACTACCTTATTGGAGGGTAGAGGATTATTAGCTTTAGGTTACATTTTTTTGGTAAAGATGAGATGGGCATACGAGATGTGGAGGAAAATTAGATGGTGGAAAATGGTGGGTTACCCACGGGGTAATCAAAGTTGTGGAGGTAGGGCCGAGGCTTGAGTGCAAGGGAAGGAAGTGTCATGGGCGGTGAAGAATTTATTGAGGGTGTTGGATGTATGGGTGGTGAGAAGGTTACAAGTGAGGGTAGAGGTTGTGCGGGTTGCTTGGGTATATTAGAGGTCCTGCGATGGGAAAATGGGTTGTTGCTTCTTTTTTACCGGTGGATGGGGGTTTCTTGGCTAGGGTCAAGGGGTGAGGTCCTAGGATGGATGGAAGGGGTGAAGGTGATAAGGGTGTGGTAGGGGAGGTTGGGTTATGAGATTTAGGAGATTGGATCTTTGTTTTAGGGGTTGGTTTAAGTTTGGTATTAGTTTGGGAATATTTAGCTAAATCTAATTTGATGGGTGGGTGAGTAAGGCTAGCTCTTGGTATGACCCGTAAGGTACTTGATAGCTTTAGGTAAGGGAGATGATATAGGTGTGGGTTTAGGTGTAGATGTATGTTGGGCTATGGGAAGAGGTGTGAGTTGGGCCATGAGTGGTGCTGTGGAAGGTATTGTAATAGGTGTGGTTATGTTTGTTTTGTTCACTCAAAACACTTTTGGATAGATAGTGGAGGTATCAGGGAGTGACAGTTGCATTTGTGGTAAAATAGGAAGTAGAAGGCATCCCCAAAGTAAGGCTCTATCAACATAGTCTAGGTGATTGGATAAGCATGAGAATGGTACCTTTGTTGTAAGTAGGTCCGCGTAGATCAAGTGGCAATCCCCGTAAAATGTGTTTGAGATACAAGGAAATGGCTATCCTCGCTCTGTGGGTAAGAGATTTGAAAGCATATTAGTGGGATCTTGAAGGTCCGATGGTGAATGGTCATCTACATATGGTGGTAATTTTATAGTATCCTCCATGGACAAAGGGGAGGATAAGTGACCGAAGTGGACTCTCCTTGTGTTGGTGTAGGCGGTGGACTTGCATCTTCTATGAGTAGGAGAGGTGTCACTAACAACTAATCAGAATTTTGAGGGGTCAAAGGTGGCATGCTAATTATAGGCTCTTCCATGGGTGAAGGGGAACATAAATGGGGTTTCTCTATGGGTAGAGGAGTAGATGAAATAAATTATGGTGTAGGTAGGGGAGCATGGGCTAAGATTTCATCCATGGAAGGCACATGAGGCAATTGAGAAGTAATCGACATGTCGTCAAAAATAATAGCAGACCTCATGAGACATTTCCATTATTGTTTAAGTTATCACCACTTGGTTAGAAGATGGGGCATGATTAGGGAATGGTTTCTTAAAGATGTGTAGGTTTTGGTTTATGCGGGTGTGTTTGGGATATCCAAGACTAGATCTCCATTATCTAACATTTCTTAGACAATATTGTTGAAGGTGATGTAGTTATTGTCGCTTATGACCTTTGACATGATGATAGTTAAAAAAGTCATGTTCCTTATACCACGTAGGTATGGGTCACTCAGATCAAAACCAATATGTAGTTTTATAGGTGGAAGGGTAATGACAAAGCAGCCTTAACAAGCTTTTCCAAAATGGCGAATAAGATTCTATTAGGGAAGTGTAATTTCATTGTTCTCATTTGAACTAGAAAGCTTGGACACAAGAGAGATTAGAAGGGTGTTTGGCTGGGTTTGGTGATGAGGGGGACCGACTTTGAGAACTATGGCATTGGAAGACCCTTTGGGTTTTGAATAGTTGTTTTGGGTTTCAAAGATAAAGAATCATCATTTAATTTGAATGCATGTTCTTGTTACGAAGTTGAATCTTCTTTTCTTTGATAGCACAAATTTCCAATTTCTGTATCATGGTGAATACCTCGTCAAAAATACAAAAATTTTATACCGCAGGTTTGTGAGATGTGTCTAGCACATTCTCGAGTAAATAGTTATATAAATTTCATTTGAGGTAATTGGAATGTGAGATGACTAGTGAGGTGTGCAAGTGAGTGAAAAAGTCAGCGATAGACTCATCGTCATATTGTCATGTGGAATAAAGATCAGTCATGGTAACCTTCTTAACAATGTTGATGGAGAAGTGATCTAGGAAGGCTTGGTCTATTTAATTAAATGAGTAAATAGAGTGTCTTGGTAATCCTTTGTACTAGTCCAATGCAGGTCCTGTCAAGGACATTGGGAAAGTCCTTAAAAGTAAAGCATCATCATGGGCAATCAAGTAATACCCATGTTTAAAGGCCCAAAATGTTGTTGCGAATCTTCTTTGCTATTGAAGTGGTTGAAATTTGGAATTTCCCAATGTACGGGGTATGGTCAAATAGAAATAGATCGGTGAATAGGCTCATTACAAATTTCATCATAGGTGAGGGAATTGCATGAGCCGGAAACCTGATGCTTCTAATGTCTGCATATTTTCCATCATCAACTTGATGAGGTCATTGGTAGGTTGTGATGGAGGAAACCTCATGTGGCATAAGGGGGTGAATATTGAACCTGATAGGGAGGTTGAGAATAACGAAACCGACATAGAAGGAACATATGTAGAATGGGTGATGATTGAGAGCGAGATAGGGGTTGTTGATAGTAGGTGTATGTAGGTGGGATGGATGTCATGACTCCGGTAGTGATTGGGGGTAGTGTTTGTGGGATGGAGAGGATGATATTTTAGAATGGAGTAGGGGTCACCGACACCATGGGTGGTTGTGTTGCAATGGGTATTTGTGAGATGATGGGTGTGGATTGTGCTATGGTCCTGGTGGTCAATGAGGGGATAACAGATGTATAAAAGGCGCAAGTGATACCGTAGACACAACGGATCATGGTGGGTATGGGTCATGGTTGTGAAACTACCGGGGTGAAGTAGGTGAGGGTAACACTACATTATTAGGGGCTGATGTAGTAGTAGGAATAAGGGTAGGAGAGATGGATATAGGCATGCCATATATCAATTGACTTGAGGAGTCTCAAGTGGAAGAGTGGGAAAGGTAGAACTGTAAGGCCATGGGATTCTAATCAAGGAGTCATGCAAACTCTTCATCACCTGTAGCAATGGTGGTAGGTAAGGTTGGATCCATGGGTGACAAGATGGAAGGTGGTGAGGGACTAGGTGGGAGTGGTTGACGACTAGCGTGGAATATGAGGGTGTTAGTCTAGATGCGAGTTAGCACCATGTGAAAAAGTGCCGACCTCATAAGATTGTATTCCGTAGATGACATAGAAAATAATAAAAACAAAGAATAGTGGGGTTCGGGAGGTGAATCTCGCATCAGTGTCTATATTTTTAAAATCAAACACACATAATCGACAATGGTCAAAGTTGACCGATGATGGATTAGGTAAAAATGATGATGGTCAAGCTAATCGGTGATGGTTAAGGGAGCACTAATGATTGTATCGACACCAATACCAATTACTATGAAAGAAACCAGTCTCAAAGAATGAAACAAGAATGTTGGATGTTTACTTGTGAAAACTATGTATGCCAAGACGTATCAACAAGGGAGGAATATGATGATTCCCGAGGGCCATAAATGAATAGAAATAGTGATGAAGGTTATTCAAGGTAAAGTAACCGAGAAACCTATAAGCCAACACTGGTTAGGGATTAGCGTGATGGTTAGATGTGAATCGATATGGTCGTTGGACTGACATCAGTGACTATGAAATTAGAAAGAAATGAAGAAAATTGGTTTTGTGAATAAAATTAAGTGAAGAATCAAACTCAGAAACCTGAGAATGAGAAGATGGGGCCCTGACACACTTAGAAAAAGTTAGAATTCTCTAACTACAATGTTGGAGTGTGCAAGGAAGAAGAAATATGGAGGTTCATAGTCTCACACCTCAAAACACAAGCCAAAAAGAATGCTAAGAAAAAGCATCATCCTAACAATGATTTTCTTATGTTTATTTAGCTTATGCTATTTAGGATTGACTAAGTGTATTTAGAATAGAAATTTTGATTAGGAAGGCTTCCTACGAAGAAGGATATCTAAAAGGAGAGGTTTCAGGTATGTTATGGTGGGTGTGGGCCATCCTCTGAGATGATGATTCGATAGAGGCAACGAGTGGGAGTACCTACCAACCGGATCATGTGATCACCCGAGATGTTCCCAAGTAAGATGTTGTTTAATAAAGATGTGTATATTTTTATTTTGTGCAAGTTTGGTAAGATAAAAAGAGAGAGAAAAATGTTCTTTCTACGATTCTTTGTATCAACCATCAGCTCGGCATGACTTCCAGCATATAGGTTGCCCTCGGTTTTAATGTGAGATAATAATTCAATAAAGAAGAATGCAATGCAAGTGTTTTAAACCCAAATCAAAGTGTTATATTGGATGTAGCAAGAGATGAATAGGAAGAGCGATGCTCTTTCAATAATGCAATGCAAAAAGGAAGGAAGATGTGTTATTTTTAAAGCACCAAAAATAAAATTGTTTTTAAACAATAGAAAGAAGGAGAATGATTCGAAAGAAGAAAATTAATGTGGAATATTTTCGAAGGGAAACAAACACACGAATTTCACCTAGGAATGAATAAATGAAAACAAACCCCCTGATGGGTCCTACTGGGTGTGCCAAAATGTTTCACCATTTTCTTTACCTTTTCGAAATGATGAAACAAATAAGGGTAAGGGCCAAGGAGGAATACTAGTTAAATGTTGGTTAATTGATGGTTGTTGCACACGTTCTGACTTCTTGATCCATAGTTGAATTTGAGAGTTTCCTTTTGGCTAGGAGGAACTACATGTAATAAAAAACATGACCACGAGATGATAGTTAATTTATATATGACAGTGGACTGCCTAGCGTATGATAGTTCGAGGAAGTGTGATACTTCGTAGATGGCTGCCAATCCACTGTTTAAAAAAAATTAATGTGAGAAAATAATAAAGTCCTACGTAGTTGATATGATTTAGGTATCTCATCCAAATACAACAAGAAGATCTAATCACAACAGGATAGGCTATAGTTGGATCTCGAGAGGTGAGGTGTCCACAAGGTATTGGGACTAGTCGGGGTATGATTTTGGGTTATTTAGATCAACTGATGGGATGATTATTGGGTCTATTCTTGGTCAAGGTATATAACATAGAGACTAATTTCAGTTTGGTATAACCGATTTACGGTTAAGGGAAGACTGATGATGGTCATGAGTTACCTATGTTAGTATAGTCGAGTGATAGTAATTCAATAAAACCTTGTTGTAGAGTCTGGGTGAGGTTATATAGAGATAAAGGAGGGGATGGCAAGGTCTTTGAGAATAATGAGAACACTCAAAGAGGTGGAATGGCCATAATAGCTGATCTGACAAGTGGGTGGGTGATATTTTTGGGTTTGACATGAAGAAGGATGTGGAGAAATGGAAATGTTAATAGGAGAATGGTAATAGAAATGATAACAAACTCTATGAACAAAATATTAATGAAAATGATTAATGATAAAATATTACCAATATTACAGTTCCAATGGATGGGTGGTGGTGACGATCGGTTGATGGAATGGAGCTTGGTACAGTAGTGACACTTCCTGAGTGTTACTGTGAGTGCTAATGCTTTTAGATCTATCCTGGTGCTAGCTATGGGTGTCTGGGTGCATGAAAAGACTCTGGTTCTTCTTGCATGCAACTCTCTTCTCGTCCTTCTTGCTCTCAAAATGTGTCATCCCAAAAACAAGGTTGTTTGGGTGAATAAATTGTAACCGATGATGGTTCCGGGTTGACTGACATCAGTTTAGGGGTGACAAGGCGTCGATTAAGGAAGGATTCCCAAGGTTTACTAAAATGGGAAGATCTTCCTAATTTATTCAACACAGCTTAGTTTATTTTCATAGATTAGAATGGAAACTTCCCTTCTAAAGAGCGAGAATGTGGTTAGAGAGATTTTAGTGATTGATTTTAGGGTTAGACCAAATCTTATCTCATTAAGGCAAGTAATACTTAGTTATTATTATTTATGGAAACATGCCAAGAATAGGTCTAGGGTGAGGTAATGGATGATATGGCTAAGTGAGGTGGTGGGGGTAGAAATTAAGGTAATTAGATATTAAATATTATGAGGATATATATTAATTAAATTAAATTAATGGTGATGTGGGGTGAAAGGGGCCATGATTAGATGAGTATGCTTGAGCTGGTTATTTGAGAAGGGACCAAGGGAGTGTGACCCAATTTTGGTGTCTACATGGAGAGTCCAACAATTACTTAGAAAAATTGGTGTTAAATCATCCTTTCTATCTTCTTCCTTTACTTCAAGATGCTTCAAACATACGAGACTTCATCTCATAGAAGAGAACCAAGTCCTAGGGTATGATCCATACCCATGGAATTGAATGGAAGGAAAATAGGTAAATCCTTCTCCAATAGCTCAAAAATATCTTTTGTGGTTCCTAAAAACATTGTCTCTATGATGAAGGTTTCATTCTTAACTTCTAGAATGCCTTTGATCAAGCCCGTGACTTATAATTCCTTGTAGGAACCATATTTTCATCTAGCACTAAGATTATGAATTTATTTAACTAATTTTTGGGAATATCAAACTTAGAGTGGAAAACTAACCTCTTATTTTAGTTATCCAAATGCATGTCGAAGGATTTTGGATCAGCCTATGCTACAAAGGCTTTCCCTAAACGTAGGAACTTGACTTCCTCAAATAAAGTGGAGGAATTATCTTCATGCAATGAATCCAAGGATGAACAAGGATCATATTATAGTTGGTTTCCCAATCTATAATATAAAAATTGGTTAGAACCATCTTAGGTTAGAAAGTGACTGGAATCACTATAGTCCCGATCGACATCACTTTGTGGCTATTGTATCCTCTCAGTGTGTTTCGTGTTGAAGAGAAATTGGTATCTCAATAATCTAACTTTTAAAGGAAAGAGAAGGGGACTATGTTAATTGTTTCCCCATCATTGATCATTGCACATTTTACATATTTGTAAAAATACATTTGTAAAAACAAATTGAGATCACCCCTATGAGCTATTTAAAGCATCTGTGGACATCTTGCTAATGTTAAATATAAATCCAAAATCTCTTTTAGGTTTCCCTTGAGGATAGACATCAAAATATACGTGGTTTTTTTACGCTTGTGGAGGAGGGGTGATGTTAATCAAATGACCAAGACCAAGTGCTTATAATAGAGTGGCTCTATGAGTAGGGAAATTCTTAAATGAATCCAAGAAGGAAATATACGAGACATTCTTGGTTAGATCACTCGATCAAGTCATAATATCCTATTGGCTTGCCTAGTGTATCATGAGTGTCATCTGATATAGTCAGTATATTAGGATAGTCTATGAATAATAATATTTGGTTCTAGTGGCAGTGTTAATCTAAGGTTTAGTGTCTAACTCTACCAATCCCACAATTTTTGTTTGTTGGCGGCCATCCAAAGGAGGTACCACATGTGGGTTTGATGAATTTGAGGCTTCACAATAATGGGTACCTATTATAATGCATTTGTTTGATTTGTTGGGATCTATTCTACCATCCTTTGGGTACATGGGGAGAGGATCATTAAAGATTCCAAGTGGTGTGTTCTGTGGGGACACTGGTCCCATGTAGGTGTTTTGAGTTGGTGTTGTTGGGTTTTCAAAAACATGTCAACAAACAGTTGTCTTTGATCCTCTAGAAAATGTTGTAGAAACGTTTTTCAATCACGTCATGTTGTTGTGTCATGCCCATGAACCCTATGGAAACCAAAATATAAGTTGGGATCATAATCCTAATGCCTTTGATTTACACATTGTTGCAGTCCAAAGTTAGGATTATTGTTCAGGTTGCTGATTATTATAGATAAAATTTTGGAACCCGTACATATCCGTCTCATGTTGATTTTGAGTACAAGTGTACGCAAGGGGGTCTACCACCTTGATATGGAACTAAAGGCACAAAGCTAGGGAATGTTGCACTTTTAGTTGGTATGGCATTTTAGAACGCACTTTCAGTTGATGCTTGTTGTAGATATCCATATGTGGCATGAGGGGGCATACACAAGGTTCTCATCCTAGTCAAGCAAATATAAAAGGTTTGGATCACTTGTATAAACTCGAGGACTCTAAAAAAGGGTACTTGTCCATAATTCTATGGATAGTGAGAAGTTCTTACTTTCTCTATGTATGAACTTTGAGAATTTTAAACAAGCTCTAACTCTTTAACCTTATCAACTAGTGTTGAGATGACATCACCCGTTGATGGGATGGTGTTTTTCCTAGGTGTTTTTTTTTTTAAAACTTTTGGAGGTTGTTAGGGAGTATTGTATCCTTCTATGAATTTTTCACTATGTTGCCACCCCTCATTAGCAATTTTTTCCATTTTGGAGGGGTAGTGTTATTGTTTTGAAGTAGGACATCACCATGTCCTTGCAACCTATCAAAATCTTAGTTCATATTCTAGAAGCATTGTTCACTCTTAGTAAATCTTGATAATTCCTCTTCATCTAGATGTGGGATCTTGTCCAATTGTATGCTAACGAGTTGTCAAAACAATACGTGAGGACATGAAATTTATTCCATAGTGAAATTCATGTTGTTTGAGCTTGATTGTTCATGAGGATATGTCTATGTGATTTGGTCAAGCTCCTGAATACATATAGAAGAACCAACATTGATTCCCTAAAGAAGAGAATTTTGAGCATTTGAGTGGTTATCTACCCATGTTGAGAGTGAAGGTGACTATTGTGGTACACTTGTTTGATAATTGTACATATCGTAACCGGGATGGGTTGGCCGTACTTGTCATATCTCGACATATTCAGGGGGTATAAGAATACCCATTGAATAAAGTATGTAAAAAGAAATTTGAAACTCTTAGAGACTAGCTCTTCACGTTGGGTTCACCAATTTTACAGATGAAAATTGACATGCAACTTTCAACCGCACTCAACCCCTCAAGGTCATGCTGAAGTAGCTGATGTTGAAGATGTGTGGCTAACTATAGGAGGATAAGTGACTAATATATGGTAGTTTGATCTCCGGTAGCTGAATTGGTAAAGGGGATTTAGAGGCTATAAATGGGTAGCATAAATTCCTTATGGATTTTTTTCCTAACTTGGATATACGTGTTGATATAGTTTGAAGTTTCAAAATTAACTAAGCTAAAAATAACAATCTATGTTATCTTTGAAAGGAAACTAGTCTAAAAAAATCAAAATACTAAAATATTACAATCACAAACAACAATTTGCTTCTATTCTAAATAATTGAAATATTTCTACACTAAAACTAAACAAGCAAGATAAACCAGTGTGGTTATTCACATGTGCTGAGTGTATTGAAACTGAAATAACTTAAAAAAAGAACTTTTTCCAAATGATCTATGATATGTAGACAACCTCCTATGGATATTCTCTCCTTCAAATCCAAAGGGATGGGAAGAAGAGGATCTATCACCGAGAGATGATATTAATGATTTAAAACCTCTTGGAAATTAACTAATTACTTGCTAATGAAATAATATTGGTTTTCTACTCTATTTGATATGATATAACATTAATAAATAGCAATGAAGGAAATCAAGCAACAACTCCAACCTAGAATTCACATAACAGAGGTAAATCCAGCTGTGTAGTAATTTTCCCCCTCAATTTATCCTTTCTTTCTCTCTTTCCATATGAGTCCAAGGAATTGGGAATGTAAATGCAAAGCAACAAGAGAATGCGGTTAAAAATGGTAGCTTGATAAAAATCTAGTTGTAACTCAAATAGAAGAGAGATAACACAAGTGAACAGATCTTTGCAATGCAATTCCTAGTAGGATTATTCGCAACAATATTATGTAATATACAAAAATTCTCAGGACTTTTTCTTGAACACAAACATGAAATATATAAGAATTGGGGCTGGGATGTGCCTTAATACACAAGACAAGAAGAGGCAGTTCTAATTAACTAAATCACATGAAAAACTAGAAGAGGGAAAGAGACAAAGGTAATCAATACTATTTTTAGACAAATCGGTTCTCAAATGCATCCTACAAGTGAAGTTAAGTGAATCATCGCATGTTAGAAACATGCATGAAGGAATCTGGAAAAATCACTTAGGACAGACACCCTACACGGGTGGCGAGTTTCAAAACCACCGCCCAGGAAGAATGGAAGTCCTAGCACTAAAGGCAAAAACATGCATATAATGGAGGGGGAATCTGGAAAACTATGGAAAATATAAGTAAGGACATCTAGGCTACAAATATACACTGTAGATGGTTTTAAGAGCTTGAACATCTTATGAAAGGACATGAATCATCATTGGGGACTTTTGTAACCATTTTCTAACAATGTAGCACATGTAATTTTGGGTGTGTACAAGTATCTTACTAATGCTTTGGGACTCTAGGTCCCTCTACTTGTGTGGTGTATCTCCACTTTATTTTGAATGAAAAAAATGGAAATTTTTTGTTGGCCAAGAGTTCGAGGATCCAACATGCACACTAAAATGTACTCGCAGTAATTACTTGCAATGAATTGCAAGGGAAGAATTTGCTAAATGATGGGGAAAGGGAGTGAGAAGTTAGGAAAGGGGGATAATATTGACAAGTAGAAAATAAGATTCTTTCCAAAGTTAACCAAAAGTTTCACATTCACAACTTATAGGAAAGAAACAATAATTCTTAGAACATCAACGATGAGAGGAAACCATGCACACAAAGTTACACACATTCATGCATCATGAAAATAAGAAATTCCTTTCTTTATTGACATCTTCATAAGTTGTTCAATGTTATAGAATAGAGGAAGGTAGATAGGGAAAATGGAAGAGTGATATCTATTTTTCCTTGCTCATATAAATCTCTCTCTTGAGTGTACAAAATTGAAAACCCCTAAGAAAGAGTGTGTCATTAAATTGTATATACCTTGAGGAGAATTTTCACCTACCTCCTATTGGTATCCAAATTGATTCTCCTTTACAAGTCGAGCAACATCACGCATTTAACAGAAGCCTAGAGACAAATAAATCATCATGTATATCATTTTGTAGATGAGGAGGTGATTGGTGACTCTTTGTCACTCAAATTTTGGATAAATGAATAACACCTTGTTGTTGTGAGAATTTACAACAGGGAAATTGACAATTTCTGAGCATGACAACTATACCCCTATGCCAAAATTTTCATGTTTTATCATTCCTAAGAAACCCTAGATCTGTTGATCGGTACCCAAATGAATTCCTAGCCAATGTCATGATATTATCCTAGGTGATTTAGGAAATTCCATTCATTCCCCTAGGTGATTTTAGGAGTTCATTAAAAATGTTATCTTTTGGCAATATAGGGAAGGGTTATTGTTGGCCTTCCCGGGATTGGATCAACCCCCTGGAGCAGAGAAAAAGGAAAATATTCAACATTGAGGTGAATGGAAGACCTTATAATATCATGGAAATTATTTTGGAAGGATTTGGGAAGTTATGAAAGACTTGGAGCAGTTTGAGTGAAAACAGGGTTCATAAACCTAGGCAGTACATAGGCCTAAAACAGCTGTTGGGCTTCAAACGAAGATTCTGGGAGCTCCAGATGGATTTAGAAGTAAAAAAACATATTCAAAAAGAGGATTCCAAGACCTACATGATGGTGAAATAATATTTTTCACAACACCTTGGCGCATATGATTGGAAGACAATTTTTCTCAGGTACAAGTGGAGTCCCAGATCAAAAATCTGATTTTTAGGGATCATATGATCGAATAAATACATGAGACCCACATCATTGGATTAAAAATTCCATTTACATTCAGGATCATATAAAATTTCACCAATAAATTCCACCAGAAGCTCAAGTTATCTGCATTCCAAGTTACCCTCTCAAAGGCAGTTCAGGACTTAGTCATTTTTTTGAGAGGACACGTGTCAACACTAGGATCTGGCGGGATTTCATGTCCCCCACATCCCTGAGGTCAGGTAAATCACCCCTTGGAAAATTCTCCCAGCTCTCATGTGACCCTTGGGACCCTCATATGACCTCCAGACTTGGCAGTTCAGCCCTCAAGTGCTTATTTGGAGCATGCATTCCCTGCCGTCGGATCGGTCGCCACGTGTCAGCTCCAGGACCACCATGGAATTTGATGTACCTTA
The DNA here is from genome assembly GCA_018340775.1 of Taxus wallichiana var. yunnanensis. Lineage (NCBI taxonomy): Eukaryota > Viridiplantae > Streptophyta > Pinopsida > Cupressales > Taxaceae > Taxus > Taxus wallichiana. Next base: position 268,301,194 of record CM031236.1, on the reverse strand, counting down.
TGCACCTGAGGTGGGGGACATAAGGCCTTGGAAAATTCTCCCAGCCCCTATGGGGAGTCTTCTGGACACCCATGTGACCTCATTTCAGCTCCCAGTGCTTTAAAGCAATTTTTTCCTCCTTCATCCCCTGCCATTGGATCTAGTGCCACGTGTCGCCGTCTTGCTCATTGTGGAAGTTGATGTCCCTCACGTCCCTGAGGTCAGGAACATAAATCTTTGAAAAATGTTCCCTAACCCTAATTGTGCATATCTTTTTAAAATCTCCCAAGTGTCGCTTTCTTCATTTCTAACTTCTAAACATTTTTGTGCACTCCATTCCTCCATTTCTTCCTCTGCAACATTCTACCATCACTCCGCCATTGCAAATGATCAGACCAGCTTGACCCAAGCACTGAAACAAACTCCCATAATGATTTTCAGGTCTCATAAGGATCTTTCATCAAAACAAGAAGGAGAAATAAAGAGCAAGAAGGAGAGAACAATGAAAATCCCCATAGCCTAAAAATGAAGATCTAAAGAAATGTTGCAAAATGGTGCATGAAACAACAAAAAAATTTCTGATTTTCATTCCTCTATCCAATACCATCATAAATACACCTTAAAACTTCCCCCTCGTGTGATAAAGTAGCCATAACGAAGAGATCTCATCACGGGTCAATGAAGAAAGAAGTAAGATTTCCCATCAAACTAGTTGCGGATTGAAGTAAGAACACACGTGAAGCACCAAAATACAAAACCCACATCAAAAATATAAATTTTGTTATAAATGGAAGAGAAAACTAGACCTGCAATTTTCAGGTCCATTAATGGCTGCCGTACCCAGAAGCACTACCAGGTCTGAAAATTAAAACTTTAAAATCTCTTGGATTATTAAGCGGGCGGGCCCGAAATTTCAGAGGGAGGATATTGGGAAAAAACCCATATCAAAAAAATTTGTTCCATGTCAATCTGACTCCCAGAGGAAAAATTTCTAAAAATAGCAGGTCTACTACATAGGAACTGCTATTTTGGGAAAGTCATCGATAAAAGAACCTGCGAAGAAGATGAAGACATTGGAGGTAAACTACGACTGAAAATTCACCAGAATAGACATTGTTGGCAATTACTAAAAATAGTAAGTGGCCCCTCGAGCACCTGCTAAAAATATAAATTTGATCTAGAAGAAACGAGGAACATGGGGAGAAAGAGGAAAACTAAGCTGCAACATCTAGTTGAAGATCGAGGAATTTATTTTCCACACTTACTAAAAATAGTAAGTTACTTTTTCGAAGGGAGATATGAAGACAAAATGGATGGGTCAGAAGCTGTCACAACCCTTTGCCTGCGAGTATGATGTGGAAGACAACGATGTCTTGTACATGGACCCGAATGACCTTAAAATTCAAACTTCAAATGAGAAAATTTCTAAAATTTGAATAGCTATATAAGCCACATGTCTACAAACCATGGCTATTCTAGGAAATCCTCCTGTCAAAAGACCCGAATTGCTCTTCCACATCCAAGAAGATATCACTTCTGATTTGAGAGAAGCTATTTGGCATAACAGACAAAGTGCCAACCACTACTTCATTGCCATGAGAATCCTCGACCTTGAAGAAGAACGTGTTGTTGAATTGGAGAGGCAAAGACAAATTCCAGCACCACAAAGGTGAGCATAGATTTCCAAGCTGGTGGATAGAAGGTACACCTAGCAACAGAGGCAAGGAGGACAAACCAACCCCATTTTCAAAGAACTTCAAAGAAGACAAGAGCTGCTTGGAATTCAGAGGCCTCCCCTTCATCAAGCAACCGGTCACGTTGAGAACCTGAGTGTTGCTAATCCTTTGGATGGTGAATTTCCATACATCAACGAGAACCTAGAAAATTTCACTGACGTAGAAACCGAAGAAGAAGTTAGAGAAAGAGAAGCAAGAGTGGAAGAGGAAATAAGGGCTCAACTTGATGAAATCAAAAGACTTCAAGCCGAGGCAGACGAAAGAGAAGTAGTAGAAACCGCAAGTGAACAAGGAGTATATGACTCATGATCTAATATTCGAGCCACTTCAAGAGGTCCCACATGTTGTTGACTCCAACTCTCCTCTCATTCAGGATTTTCCTCCTCCATCAGGACAAAGAATGGTTGATGCACCCATCATTGAGCCTGAAACCAACGAGATGTTTCCATGGATGCGGAAATGATCATCCTTGACACTCGCATGGTGCAACAAGTAGTAGCTCCCGATATATCAGCAATTTTCACATGATGGCAAGGAATAAAGAATACAAAGAGAAGATCGAGGGACTAGAGGAGCAAGTGCAAACTCTTTCATCTTATGTGCAACACTTGGTGGAACCAAGCACTATAACACTTCCTATTGAGAAAGTGGTACCCATCAGTAGCTTCGATCCGAGAATCCATCAGAAGAATGCACGAGTTCACGATGCAGGGCTGAGAAAATAAGGAATGGATCGATTCAATCTCTAAAAAAGGGAAGTCAACACTTCAAGAGGTGGTCAAGCTCTTTGCATACATGTGTGCCATCGCCAACAGAACACAAGCACTCAAAAAAGAAGTGGAGAATAGTCAGAGAATGGAGCCAGGTCCACTGCAACAACTCTTCCTTCATCATAATTATTCTTCTTCTTCTTCTTCCTCTTCTTTCTCTCTCTCTTCAATGTTATATTTTTGCATTGAGGGTTGCACCTTTTAATATGACTTAAGTGACTTTAGAAATATAATGTAAATTAAGTCACCTTGCTATTATAAGAGGGACTTAAATATTTAAAGTGGAATACAAATAGTCTTAAGTCATATGAAGGTATTCAAAAGGTCATGAGGTAGATGAAGAGTCATATTCTATTCTATAAATTGTAAAGTCATTCCCATTTCAAGGGTTGGCGATTGATCTTTTAGACTCAAGAGTGCATTCTACCTTGAGAGAAAGCAAAGGAGATAGCCATTTTCTTCTACTCTCTTCCCCTCTCAAATTTCTTCCATTCCTACACTATGTACAACTTTTGTTCAAGCATCAATACAAGAAGAAGGAGTTTCTAGCTTTCTTTTACTAAGGGATTTCATGACAGTTTGTTCTCATCAAATTCTATTTGGTCTTGTTATCATTTGCGGGTTGTTTCTTCTCATAAATGCATGTGATGAAGTTTCTAACTAGTGTGTGTGCAGAATCGACTTTCTACCTATAGCATTAGTTCTCCTACCTCCATTCTCACTCCCTTTCCCACTTCCAGACAAAGTCATCTCTTGCAGGTATATGCAAGCATTTTCCATAGGGTCAGTGGAGTGCCCCTATTGGATCCCTGGTCGAAAGGCCACCATAGAAATTCACCTTTTCATGTACATGCACATACGGCAGCTGCACCGGTTAAGTAGAGGGACTTAGATTCCCAGATTGTTGGCAAGAAATCCACAAGTTTGTCCACCCAAAAATTTTCTTGCACAACACACCTTCAAAAGGATTTTATCTATCCTCACTACTTTAGGTTGTGACTTTCAACTAGGGTGAGAGGACCCATTTTGTAAACTCTATTGATGAAGGAGAATGAACATATCCTTCTTTGCACAAATTTGAAAGGAAACCTTGAGAAAATATGATCAATGCACCACAATGTAACTCTCATGAGTTTTCACTTCTAAAGAATGGTGATATTTTCTAAAAAAGGTTAAGGTTAATAAATACATTATGGAATCTGATTGATTACGCATATTTTGGTAGTAGAATTTATTCATTAGTGGACATCTGGGGAAAACATGGGTAGTTCAGGTAGGATTCATTTTTTTGAATAATTTTTTTGTGGGAGATTAAGCGGGATAAACTTGAATTTTCTAGATCTTTGAAAACCTTCACAATAATTGGAAAACTAAATGACAGAATGCTCGTAGAATAACTAAAATATTCCTTCAACCAGAAGGTGTGTAGTAATGGAGGCCCAGATTTACACGGTTTCACACAATCTCCATGAATTCAACATGAAGGCTCGAGCTAAAAACTCAATTAAACATTAAAGACCCCTAGTTCCTCATGTCTAAGATACACTCAAAGGCTTACAGAAAATCTATATCAACAAAACGACATTAAAGTGATTTAAAATTGTTTATCTCATTACAGGATGAAGGATCTTCTCATAATGAAATTGCATATGCCAAAACTATCATAGGGATGAGATCCTGTGTGATTTGGAGGGAATTTAGTAGAAGATTCCAATAGGAACAAGAAATACTATTTGTAGACATTCTGAAATAAAGAAGACACAAATTTTCCCAAGATTAACAAAAATTAATTCGAAGTTGATTAGATTCATCAATAGGGAAGGTTTCTTGAACAATCTCAAAGCTTGTCAATGGATATACACTTGCAACCAACTTGACATGATCAAATCTAAAACATAAGAGATTAACAGTTTCTTAGATGGTCTCTCAGGAAGATGGGATTTCTCAAATTTTCTCATAAGAATTCAACCCCGACCATTTTCATGACTAACTCATGCCCTTTATAGCACTCATTTACATTAAAGCTTCCCCCCCAAACAAAGAATATTCGAGGAACCTTTGTTTGTTACATATTTGATCATGATTTCTAGAAAGTGATGTTTAATGATTTACAACAAAAATTTGCTAGGTGTTCAAAAGGTGAATCATTTCAGATATTTCCATCATTGTTTTAACTAGGGCATCCAGTCATCTCCTTTGGAAACACGTTTTTCATCCTTTGCACCTATAGCTTCCTTCTCCTCATTCTTTCCTCTCTGGATCGGTAATTTGTTTTTGTAGTTTCATGAGTAACTCTATTTCAAAATATCAACTCTTGCACTTCCTCATATTCACAAATTTGAGCTCCAAAACACTTCAATTACACTTTACTGATAGGTATGGAAATAAATCATTCAGATTCACCATTAAAGATGATGCGTATTTACATCCCCTAAAGTCATGGAACATTAATGGCAGAAAAACCAGATGCATCGCGCCATAACCATTGATTCTACCCTTTCACAACTTTAAATTAGAGCCTTCCACATGGAAGATTAGAGCCAAAATGGGCCTGGGGGTGCCTTTTTCATTTTATGAATTTTGGAGAAAAGGCACGATTTTCACATTTTGTCGCACCCCTCCACCTTTGAAATACTGGCTCAACACGTGGCTTAATCTAGGGATTTGGTGGAGTCGTGGTTCATTTATGCAATTTTTACCCTTTTTAACAAAAAGGCAAACTTTCCAATTTTCCTCCGATGATCTCGCTTCCCACTTTTATTTTTTCATGTGAGCCCCAAAGGAGTTTTTGGGTTATTTCATGACTTTTCTCCCTCATACAAAGAGGAAAAAAACTTCAAAATGTTCCTCCGACCCGCTTGTAACTTTAAAAACTTCCACGTTCTTGGTCCGAAAATCTGTCGCGTGGACAGATCTATGGATAGACGAGCCAACAGTGTGCAGGGCTTAGCCCCTCTTTGAGACAGCAAAGTGAAACTGGTTTATTGCTATTTCTACTAGCAGGAACCTATGCAAGTCTCATAGATTCTACCTTCGGGGGTTGGGATCTCATCCCAGTAGAGTGTTCCAAGCTGCGAAAAGAAAGGAATGAAAGAGGGAGAAGAGAAAGAACAGATCCGAAGGGAGAAAAGAAATGAATTCCAAAGCAGAAAGGTCAGAAGATTTATGTTTTTAGTTTGGTAGTAAATAGAGCCAAACCTACTTGCATAAATAAACAAAGCAATACTGATAAACAAATGACGAGAAAAGTAGATATGAATCCAACAGATTAAACACATACAGATCTAACGTAAGAAAGATCTAATGTATAACATGACTATTGAGCACAAAGTCCGAATAATTGTATTATTCTTGTTCTCTTCTTCATTACAAGAAAGCTCAAAGTCTTTCTCTCCTCCTTCTCTATTTCTATCTAAAAATGTTCACCTCTCGAATACAACAAGTATTCCCATATTTATAGAAGATGAGGGAGAGAGAAGGCAAAATGGAGCCAACCACTTATTTACAAAGATATTTACAAAATATCTAAAAGTCATGTTGACTTTGACAACTTTGATGGATGACATCATCACATGATGCAACATGGATGATGTCATCATTTGTGCCAATACATTTTAGATATTTCGAAAAGAAAGTCGAGAAGAGAGAAGAAGAAGAAGAAGAAGAAGAAGAAGAAGCTACTACTCATCATCATCCTTCGCCGAAAAGGGGTTGCTCTGCTTCGATGCGTTGCTCGGTGATGATATGTGGAACCGAGCGGTACTCCAAAAACTTGTTAATCATCGGCCCAAATCGATCCCGTGATGGATCCTCTTGTGCCGTTCACCGATTGCTTCTTGCAAGTCTCCCGCTTGTCTATGAGCCTTTCCGAGAGTTTGGAATAATCTTTCCCGCCTCGATAAGGAACCCTAATGAAGTCCCTACAGCCAAAAGAGGTTGTTGATAGATTCAAAGTGTCGAATGTGACCTCTGGCCCTGTCCCTTGAGAAGCTATCTCCTTGAAAATACGGATAGTGTCATCATCTGATCTCAAGGTAACGGAAGGAGTGAGCAACCCTAGAGTCATGGCGAGAACAACTTTCTCCATTTGATGCATTGCATCGGGGCCTCTTCCTTTACCTTGTCTATCTTTTCCGAATGAATTCTAGTTGATCTATCCGATAGTCCCAGTGGACATAGTTTTGTTAAGGGCCCTTGGATGGCCGAATACTCCGAACTTGACCAGATCTTCGACTGAACAGTCGAACATTTGTTGGAAGGTCTCGTGCTGGAGTCTAGCATGCTCTAACTCTTCTGATATTGGACCTGCTAATGCTTGGAGTTCCTTATTCACCTTCTCGATGTTTAGGTATAAACTGGTATACTCGGCGATTACTCTTTCACTATCCTTGAGGATTTGGCTCCTCCAAGCAGAAACGGCCATACCTTGCTCGCCGATCTTTGAATACTCATTGATCTTCTCCTGACTGAGCAGCTCAGGAGTCTCGGCGGTAGTTGTGGGAGGTGCACTTCCCATCTTCTGTAAGGCTTGAAGCAGGTATTTGTTCTGCTCCTTCAGTAGCCTTTTCTCCTCTTTTGTTTCCTGAAGCTTTTTGCAGAGTGCATCAACTGCGGAAAGAGCTTCCCCCTGGAGACTTTCTGAGGATGTCCCCATTGTGACTTGGGTCACGGTGAAATCTGTCGGAGACAGATCTTCTTTCTCTTTGAGGGCATCGGGGTACGCTATTTCCATGACTCTCTCACCTGCAGCACTCTTCGAGAAGCATGTAACCGGCTCTTGCTTCTTTGCTCCTTTAGCCGGAAATGATCGAAAAGTCCATCGGAGTGATGGGGACTTTCCTCTTTTATTGGCTCAGTTCTTTGAGAGATCCAAGCTGGTCCTATAGAAGAAGGACCAGAGACAGAGGGGGAGGCAGCAACGGTAGAAGAGGGGAAAAACGTGGAGACACGCAGCGGCGGCATTGAAAGAATAGCCGAAGAAATGTCCACGGGAGGAAGGGAAACCGCAACTGCAGAAGACATAGGAAGGGAAGGGAGCTCGGAGATGAGGGAAGAAATAGAGGAAGACAAATCAGCGAGGGAGGAGAAGATAGATGAAGAAGCAGGGGAAAGGGTAGAAGAAGGGGCAGAGGACACGACCAAAGGGGTGGTCATTTGAGTCACTCGAGGAGGGGAAGGAAGAGAAGAAGAAGGGATAGAAGGGACCTCTGAAGTTGTAGCGATGCCGACATCCTGGGTGGATGGGCGTATAGGACTATCCTCTGTCAATTCTTCATCAAGAGTTATAACCTGTTCTGGCTCTGAGGGAAGAGGACTTTCAGGGGCTTCCTCCTGAATGGTGCTAGGTTCACCTTCTGCACCTTTTCCTTTCAGCTGCTTCTTTGACCTTGGAGGTGTGTTGCCCAAAGGGGAAGTTGTGAAATCTACCCCGAGGTAGATTAGTCCGTTCATGCGGCACCAATGCTCTGTTCTCCGCATAGTCTCCTTGACCCTCTCCTCAATTGTTTGAGGAGCCTTGTTCCTGTCAATGGCCGGGAAGGGCCAATTGTCCCCATCTGTGTCATTATACACCTTATCTACTTCATCTTCCGTAGTCTGGAAGCCTTCGGGGACAATGGCCACTCCGTATTGGATGATTTCCGCCAATGCTAAGCGAGAGTGATCCTTTCTTCTGAGTTCCGCCTCATGGAGAACGTCAATGTAAATATCCTCAATTTGAGGGACATGGATCGGATCGAGCTTTGCTTTTGGCAGGCAGCTTCTTGGGTCGAAGGTAGGCCTGGCTGGGAAGTCATGCTTCAAATTGAGTAGCTCCAGCTCTGCGAACATTTCCTTCGCCTTATGGTGGGTGGAGCATGTGTATCGGCCCACTTTGAGGGGGAAAGGAGTTCCACCCTTCTTTCTTTTGAGGCACTTCTCATGGTATGTGACCAGGTGCCTTGAGAGTTCTAGTAGAATCAGCTTAGGCCCAGCATACCTTGGTAGCCTGGTTGGCTCTCCCAAAAAGTTGGCAGCCCTCGAGATAGGTGAACGTGGGAAATTGGGTGAATAGGGCCCCCATTTCTCTCGTGGATCGCCACTATGTTTTTGGTCGTCGGCATTTATGAGTCATGTTTGGCCTCGGAGGCGCAGATGACATGATAGAAGAATGCATCGTTAACTTTTGCGAAATGTTGGATGCTATTCTCCGGCCTCGGCTCACTGGGTAGAAATCAAATATCTTGGCCTCGAGGCCATACTCCACTTCGGTTCATCCCGAGATAATCCCTTGCCTGACGCGGTGCAGCGTAGACTACATAGGAGTTCATATGGAACACTCTGTTGTGGCAGGCAAGTGTTGAATGCTAGATATGGTGTGCTTATTATTTCCCCCAAAGAAAAGCGCTGATCGGGTAAATTTTTATTCATTATCTCCAAGTACCGCAAAGATCAACTTATGGAAATAGTGGGCATCCGAAAGCCCAAGACTCGCTCAGGAAGGTGATAGTATCGCTGAGCTCCTCTGAGAAATCACTTCGGTGGATAGTCTGTGGCCACCGGGTCACCGCCTTCTTGTTTTTTAGGTAGACCTCATTCATCAACTGCATGCACTGGTCTTCGTTGTCTTCCCAGGCCTTGATGCATTCTCGTTGGCTAACAGCCACGTAGTTCCGGTGGTGAGGGATGCCAAGCATTATTTCAAAATGACGGGTAGTGAGGTTTATGCGCCTCGCCCTTACTATTTTCGACACATCTTGTGTCTTTGTTGTAACATTGCGCAATCACCATCATGAATTCGTTGTTGACAGCGCTGACGGGGATTCCTCCGGCGAAGTGCAGGGCACTGCCTATTAACTTGTCCATCCATGGACTTCTTGTAACTTTCTGAGTCCTAACCCAGAATTCCTCCATGTCAATGTGACCCAATTCTGAGTCTCTGACATCCATACTGCACTCAGCCTGTGATTCGGGCATCCTGACCCTCTGATATTTGTATTTCATCTCTTCTTCTGTCAGCTTAGCCTTCCCTCTTGGTTTGGTGGGTCTCTTGCTTGACGTAGACATGTGTCCTTTCGAACTCAGCTGCTGATCTGCATGAAGAAGAAGTGAGACCCAATCCAAAAAGGTTGAATTAGTCATTTGATCTTCCATTGGAAAGCTAGCAGAAGAAAGAGTTAGAGATTTTAAGGCTCAGGGCGCAGGAAAAATGCAACTGGCAGGCCAAATAGATAAGGCGCACAGAAAAGGAATGTTGCAGAGGTTATACTGGCGCCAAAGGCGCATGGCGCATGGATGAAGCAGGTTGCATTTTATAGCAGGGCGCATGGAAAGAGTATGTTACATGAAGGTTCGGTGCGCCCTTTGGCGCATGGATGGATTATGTAACATTAACAAATGGTGCGCCAAAGGCTTTGGCGCGGCGCATGAAGGGTTTACACAACATCATGTTACTGCAATGGAGGGTGCGCCCGCGCCTTGATAGCTTTATACTTGCGCGAATAAGGCTTGTGTTACATGAAAGCTGGGTGCGCTCCTTGGCGCATGGAATCAGGATGTAACATGGGTAAAAGGCGCGGGATTTACACTTGTAGCATGCAAAAAGGGCGCGCTTTGAAGGCGCATGAGTTCTAGATGTAGCAGGACAAAAGGCTGCGCCATTGGCGCGGGTTTTAATCATGTAACATGGCGGGTAGATGCGCCAAAGGGGCGCAACTGTTTTAAGTGTGACAAGACGCGCCAGTGCGCCATAGAACTAAACTCATTGCTCAATCATTTTCATTCTTTCTTCCATTTCAAAGATAGCATGGACATATAAGGTTTCATATAAAAAGTTTGGCAGACCAAGTCCTTTCAAAACAGCTCCCTTCCAGTAGATCCGGAAAGAGGGAGGGAAAGGAGGAGGAAAAGAAGAAAGGAAGACAGGACAACACGAGGGAAACTAGCTCAAACCAATCTTATTTTAACACCGGCTAGCAAACCACAACGCAGACCAAGAACACAGACCAAGAACACGCAAAGAACCGAAAGCACGAAAATGGAGAAGAGGGAGAACCTCTTACCTTAGATATATAGCAAAATTGAGAGCGGGTCCACAGGGTGACGAAAACGACGAAGCAGAGGCTGACAAGTCCAGAGTGATCACGTGCTTGACAAAAAGAATGAAAATGACATTGGGCGCGCACTGATATATATAGAAAAACTTGTCATCAATGCGCCAACCACTTTTGAAATGGCGCATGAAAGTTGCTGTCGACAGGAGAAAGCGTGCGCCCTTTGGCGCACCAAAACTTTGTGTTGCAGCGAGATTATGTGCGCCCTTTGGCGCACCGAAAAGTGGAGCAACAAAAGCAATGTCAACAATAAGGCGCATGCGCCTTGGCGCACGCAAAATAGACTCAACATCCTTTGGCGCACCGAAAGATGTGTTAACATGGAAAACCATGCGCCAAAGGCTTTTAAGGGGGCGCATCAAAAGCTAGTGTTACAAGGAAAATCCATGCGCCCAGCCAAAAAAGGCTCAAAAAGACTAAGTTCGAAAACTAGATTTCCCGGGAAGGGATTTTACAATCTTTCGAACTCGAAGGATCCCTAACGAGGGATCGAAACAAAATTTTCGGTATGGTTATCGGTAAAATTGCCCTTGTCAATTTTACGGGATAACAGCTGGCTCTTTCTGGGGACTATCCCTGAGCGAGCTCGGGGGTAGAGAATCCCAGATCACTTGTGCCTATCCATTGGGTACGGAGTCAAAAACAAGGGGGACCGGAGGGAGAACAAAGGAAACACAAAACTAACCGAAAGCAAACACACAACAAAAGCAAACACACAACAAAAAGCAAACTGTACAAAGAAGAGAGCAAGCTCTACTTCCTGAAGATCTTGAGATGTTGCCCGCTATAGGGAAGCGGGAGTTCAGCTCCATCCAGATACGAGAGATAGAAACTATTCTCTCCATTGAGTTGCTTGATTTTGAAGGGCCCTCTCCATAGGGAATCAAATTTTCCGTGCATGCCCTTTGGCTCTCTTCGCTTGTCCCATAAGAGGACGAGATCTCCCACTTGAAAATTTCTCTGCTTGGCCTTCTTGTCAAAAAGCCTCTTTACTTGATTCTGATGTTCAGTGATCCTGTCGACCACTCTTACTCTCTTTTCTTCAAGTTCCGCAAGATACATGATTCTCTTTTCTAGAGAATTCTGGAAAGTTTCATCTTCGATTACTCGTGCCAAGCGTAGAGCAGGAAGTTCGGCAGAAATGGGAAGTTCGGCATCAGTGCCATATAACACTTGAAAAGGTGACATGCCGAGAGATCTCTTGGGGGTAATGCGGTCCGCCCACAAAGCGTCGTACAAAGACTTGTGCCACATCCGCTGATTCTCATCTACTAATTTCCGTATGATGGTCACCAAGTTCTTATTACTGGATTCCGCCTGACCATTTCCCTGAGGGTAATAATCCGAGGCATGTGCTAAAGTTATCCCATATTCATAGCAAAAACTAATAACTTCCCGCGAGGAGAAGTTAGAAGCATTATCAGCAACGATTTTGTTTGGAACGCCGAACCTGACAATGATATTTTCTTTGATAAAACTGCAAACCACCTCAGAAGTGGCGTGCTTGACAGGTATGGCTTCCACCCACTTGGTGAAGTAATCCGTTGCTGTAAGGACATAGCTATGTCCAGCACTCGATTGAGGATTGAGTGCACCAATAAAATCAATTCCCCATTGCCTGAATGGTTCATTGATGATGACCGGTCTTAGGGGAAGGGCAGCCAACTTGGGCTTGCCGACAAATTGCTGACAGGGTTCACACTTTGCCACCCAGGTAGCCGCATCTTGAAAGAGCGTTGGCCAATAATACCTGGCTCGAATGATCTTGTGTGCTGTCACGGAAGAAGAAAAATGGCCTCCACAGGCTGAATTGTGAAAACTTTCCAGCAGTTTCACTTGCTGGGGCTTGTCAACACATCGCAGGAAGACACCGTCTATCCCGCGCTTATATAAACCGTCATCCCAGATGACATATTTAGCTGCCCTGAGCTTTATAGTGTGCTTCTCCTTTGCGGTTAGGTGCATTGGGCATTTGCCATAGGTAAGGAAGAAAGCGATGTCGGAGTACCACTCATCACTAGTTGCAACAAATAAAACTAGAGGCAGAGAATCAGGTTCCTCTAGAGGGCTTTGCTCTTTGTCGGTACAGTCCTCTTTTCCTTTAGGATTTTCTGAATCTTTGTTTTCAGCCATTAGCTGACACAGGCCCTTGCCCCTTACCAGCTTGGTTGGTTTAATATCCAGGTCATATTCCTGGACCTTTGCGATCCAATTCCCTCTCAAACTTCCTAACTCCTGCTGAGTTAGAATTGATTTCACCGCCGTGTCAGGGACCAGCACCACCGTATGCGAGTTTAGAATGTAATACCTGAAATTCTTCACTGCTTTGACAACGGCAAAGGCATGCTTTTCCAATTGAGTCATCTTCAACTCGTGAGGCTTGAGGGGAGAACTCATGAATGCAATCGGGGATTCAATGTCTTCGGAATTCTTTTGCATTAAGATTGCAGACACAGTATGTTCCGATGCGTAGCTATACATGATGAAGTCCTTGGAGAAGTCGGGACATACCAGGACCGGTGCATGGGCAACAGAAGTTTTTATTTCTTCAAATGACCTTTTCCCTTCCTCACTCCATCTGAAAGTTGGTGACCCCTTCATCATGTTTGATATGTGGCGAGTCTTCTCGGAGCAAAGTCAGGAACAAAACGCCTAAGAAAGTTCACCTTTCCGAAGAAAGAATGAACACCAGTCTTGCTTGTAGGCAGAGTAAGGCTCTGAATAGCCTTAACTCTTTCAATATCTATCTTCGTTCCTTCTTTGCTAACCACATGCCCTAGCAACTTCCCTTCCGTGACTCCAAAAACGGACTTTTTGGGATTTAGGGAAATTCCATGTTCTCGGCACCTGGCCAATACTTGCTCCAAGTGATCACAATGATCACCTCGTTGTTTAGAGAACACGGTTAAGTCATCTAGATAAACTACAATGACTTTTCCCATCATACCTTTAAATGCGAAGTCCATGGCCCGTTGAAAAGTAGCACCTGCATTAGTCAGGCCAAAAGGCATCCTGCTGTAGGCAAATGTACCCCAGGGAGTAGTGAATGCTGTTTTGAATTGATCTTCAGGCGAGACTTCAATCTGATTGTAGCCTGAAAAACCATCAAGCATAGACAGCATTTCTGATCTAGTTACTGCTTGCAGAACTTGATCCATTATCGGAAGAGGGTAGTTATCTTTTAGTGAAGCTTGATTCAAATTTCGAAAGTCTACGCATATGCGTATCTCGCCGTTTTTCTTGCGCACTGGCACAATATTCGCCACCCAAGTGCTGTGATGGATAGGGAAGATGATTCTCGCATCCAGCATCTTCTGAATTTCTACCTGGATGGTGCCCGAAATCTTAGGATTATAGTGCCTTTGCTTCTGGCGAAAGGCTTTGACATCTTCTCTCAGCGGTATGTCATGCTGAACGTCCTTTGGCTTGAAGGACTTTAGATCGGCATAGGACCATGCCAACACATCTATATATTTCTTCAGCAACTTGACAAATTTCCGCTTCTCTTCAGGCGTGCAACATTTGCCAATGTTTACAAATTGCGGGTGTGCCTCAGAACCTATATTGACTGGTTCTGTTTCTGGGGATGAGTCAGGAACATCTTGCTTCTTCTTTTTCATAAAACGGTCGTGCTCACAAACAGCGCCCAGAGAAACCAGCCCTTCGGAATTTTATTTCCTTTGAGCTGACATATGCCGTCCTTCTCCTCTGATTCATGGTTTTGACCGTTGATTGATTCACGGCATGTAGAGGTGGATCCTTCAAAATACAACTCATCAAAATTTTCTGATTTTTCTAGAAAGGCAATGAGGTGATTATCATCGTTGAATACCTGCCAATGCTGAGAGTTGTCTGGCACGCTCGGGTGGAAAACCACTTCAATGGTGTATTTGTTCATTTTCAAACCCGGGTGCGGGAGCATGAGAGATGCCGAAACGGCCAATGAATCGGCCATATCATTTTGAGCTCTTGGAATTGCTCCTATTGAAAAGGCATCAAATTCTTCGATGCTGTCCCATACTGCGTTACGGTAGTGCCTGAGCCTCTCATTTTTCACTTGGTAAATCCTTTTGACCTGATTTACAACTAGCTCAGCATCACCTTGAACTTTCAGATTTTTAATTCCTCTTTCCTTTGCAGCTTGCATACCGAGCAACAGAGATTCATACTCAGCAGTATTGTTAGTGTTGAAAAACTGCAACTTGAAAGAAAGAGGAATTACCTCCTCTTCGGGAGATATCAGCACAACTCCAGCGCCACATCCACTAGTCGCGCAACTGCCATCAAACTGCAAGGTCCAGATCTCATTAAGATCCTTTTCTTGAACAAAAACGCCCTTTGTACCCGTCTCGGTAGATAAGAAGTAGTTCCCCATCCCTGATGATTCAAAAAGGATTTGGGCTTTGGGGTCTTCAGAGCTAGTAACCAAGTACTTCTTTTGCGATTCTGGTTCTAAAGTCTGCATCACACCTTTGACGGGTATTCTAGCTTTAGACCAGTCCATGTGAATTTCTCCACCAACTTCGCTGCAAAAGCTTCTTCCCAGCAGAATTCCATAGGCTGCTGGAATGTCAGCAACGAGGACTGTCATTTTTACTCTTTTATCTGGGAAAGCCGCAAACGCAAATTACGCGTCTTTGATTTGGCCAATCAATGGCACTTGCTTGGTCTCCAAGGAGTAACATCTGCCGAAAGGTTTGGTAAGAGTGAGGCCTAAAGCATGGGCGACTTTCACCGGCATGACATTATCAGAAGCTCCGGAATCAATTATACAGTTGCTCAACTTATGGCCGTTGATTAGGAGAGAGAGATAGAAAGGTTCTATCTTACCTGATGCAGATGTTGAAGCAACATTTATGCGGGATTCAGGGGGAGTGGAAAGGATTCCTTTTGGGGAAACCTGTTTAGATGTAACAGCTTGACTCTGAATATATTTGGTTAATCTTACAAGCTGTTCGGGATTTGACTGAAGGTACTCAGCTTCAGACATTTGGATCTTGGTCTTCTTAGCGTGATCTATAATATCAAACGCGGCCAAGGGTTGCGTTGGTGAGGGAATGAGTCCTTCACTTCGCGATGGTGGAACAGGGTTACTGATCTTGATAGGAATATGAGGGGGCTGATTCGGAGGAGAGATGGGCGGAAAGGACTTCTTTGGAAAAGACTTAGCAGGGAGTTGAGTAGGAAGGGGATTACCTCTTTTAACAATGGTTGGAGGCACGTTTGACATGACCTTCTCCTTCTGCACATGGGCAGCAACTTCCGCTTCCTTTCCTTGCGAGCGGGTAAAAACAGTGTAGGATTGTCCACTTGCATATCCCTGAGTACTCTCTTCTTCATCAGATTCATCCTCATCAAATTCCATGTATCCAATAGTAGAGTCGCCAGTCGGCTCACCGACATCTTGATCATCTTCGTCTTGAGGCGAAGATTCTTCATAGTACTGCTCTTCCTCTTCAATTTCGGCCAAAGCATTGACCGGAGGAGCTTCAAGCGCCAACCGTGGAGCAGTTGCAGGTAGACGCGGTCTTTGTGAAACATTGTTGGGAACGAAACTCCTTCGTGGAACGTCTCGGTATGAAGAACTAGGAGCCTGGGCCAACTATTTTTTTAATGCGAGCAGATCATTCGCCATCTTTTGGAATGCCGGATCAGACGAAGTAGTAGGCGAGGGATCTGAAGATTTGGACTTTGATGATTCCTTTCTCAACTCGCCAGATATTATCAAATTGTCTTCTATCCGAATGGCAGCAGCCTGAGCGAGTGTCAGGGTAGCTACTCACTCTTGAAGGAGCAAGAAGCTGACTTTTGAGCTCATGGCGTTCACGAAGAAACACTTCTGATTCTCCGGTGTTGGAAGCATGGCAGTAGGGACACGGTTGATTAATGCATTGAACCGGGTGACGAAATCGCGCATAGTCTCATTGGCTTCTTTCTTCAGGTGAGTGATCCATGATAACAACGCAAATGCATCTTCTGAAGGCTTGTATCTGTCTTCAAAAGCTTCCCGCAAGGTTGCCCAACTGGTGATAGATGCACTGGCAAATGCTGAAACCATTCAGCTGCGGGCCCTTGTAGAGTTTCCAGAAAAAGGCGAACCGACACATCTTCGTGAGTCACGTCCAAAATACTGCATGACATAATGAAAGCAGATATGTGGGAATCCGTGCTTTGATTTCCGCTCCCGTCGAATTTAGGAAAATTCTTTCGGTTTCCGTGAGGGAGCGCGTGAACTGGATGTGGCAGTGCGAGAGGACCCATAGCATTTCCCCATGGTACCGCCATTTGAAAGGCTGGAAAAAGCACACGAGCTGGGAGGGTGGTTCCACTGAGCAGCAAGGCACTACAAAGGGATGTAGATGCTCCTTGTAAAAGACTTTTTCTTCGTGGAGGTGAGACACTCCTGGATGACCGGCTAGCCGAGCTTAACGCTGAAAAACGTGCCGGTGTTACGCTGAAATTGTGCCTTTGAAGCAGATCGAAAGTAGGATCAACTTCTCCACGGGCTCTCCTGCTGCGCGTAAAAGGTTCACTTGCCAGCGTACCTTCCAGATCTGCGATGTTATGGCGCAGATTTAAACTTTATTTTTGGGTGTACTTGCTGATTTTCTGGTTTTTCTGTCAAAAACCAGCAGCATGCACTTTTCTAGATATTTAAAAACTATCCTCTTCGAAAAACCGATTGCGGTTAATGACAAATAGTAGCGAGGATAAGATGGCAGGGAAGAATAGCAGGCTGATTTTCAGATCTGATTTTTACTTTTTCAGAGGGTTTTAAACTTTTTTAGAAAACAGTCAAAAACTCAGATCTACGGAAAAATGTTAACTTTGATAAAAACTCAGCGAACTAAAGATCTGTAACTAGGCCCGATCTATGGATTTCAGAAGAAAATTTTCAATTTCGGGCACTTTTGCAAATTTTTGGATTTTCAACAAAAGTTCAGATTTGCAAACTGGCAGCGATTTTCTTATATTTTTCTGATTTTATATTATATCACCACCATAGATCTGACAGATCTATTCATTCCCAGCGGAGTCGCCAAAAACTGTTGGTCCGAAAATCTGTCGCGTGGACAGATCTATGGATAGACGAGCCAACAGTGTGCAGGGCTTAGCCCCTCTTTGAGACAGCAAAGCGAAACTGGTTTATTGCTATTTCTACTAGCAGGAACCTATGCAAGTCTCACAGATTCTGCCTTCGGGGGTTGGGATCTCATCCCAGTAGAGTGTTCCAGGCTGCGAAAAGAAAGGAATGAAAGAGGGAGAAGAGAAAGAACAGATCCGAAGGGAGAAAAGAAATGAATTCCAAAGCAGAAAGGTCAGAAGATTTATGTTTTTAGTTTGGTAGTAAACAGAGCCAAACCTACTTGCATAAATAAACAAAGCAATACTGATAAACAAATGACAGAAAAGTAGATATGAATCCAACAGATTAAACACATACAGATCTAACGTAAGAAAGATCTAATGTATAACACAGCTATTGAGCACAAAGTCTGAATAATTGTATTATTGTTCTCTTCTGTTACAAGAAAGCTCAAAGTCTTTCTCTCCTCACTTCTATTTCTATCTAAAAAATGTTCACCTCTGAATACAACAAGTATTCCCATATTTATAGAAGATGAGGGAGAGAGAAGGCAAAATGGAGCCAACCACTTATTTACAAAGATATTTACAAAATATCTAAAAGTCATGTTGACTTTGACAACTTTGATGGATGACATCATCACATGATGCAACATGGATGATGTCATCATTTGTGCCAACACATTTTAGACATTTCGAAAAGAAAGTCGGAGAATAGAGAGAAGAAGAAGAAGAAGCTACTCATCATCATCATCCTGCGGCCGAAAAGGGGTTGCCTGTTTCTGATGCTGCTCAGGTGATGATATGTGGAACTGAGCGCGGTACTCCAAAAACTTGTTA
This sequence comes from Taxus wallichiana var. yunnanensis, assembly GCA_018340775.1. NCBI lineage: Eukaryota > Viridiplantae > Streptophyta > Pinopsida > Cupressales > Taxaceae > Taxus > Taxus wallichiana. Next base: position 268,282,693 of record CM031236.1, on the reverse strand, counting down.
ATCATCGGCCCAAATCGATCCTGTGACGGATCCTTGTGCCGTTCACTGATTGCTTCGCAAGTCTCCCGCTCGTCTATGAGCTTTTCTGGGAGTTTGGAATAATCTTTCCCCGCCTCGATAAGGAACCCGATGAAGTCCCTACAGGCCAGTAGGTTGTTGATAGATTCAGTGTCGAATGTGACCTCTGGCCCTGTCCCTTGAGAAGCTATCTCCTTGAAAATCCGGATAGTGTCATCAGCTGATCTCAAGGTAAGGGAAGGAGTGAGCAACCCTGGAGTCATGGCGAGAACAACTTTCTCCATTTGATGCATTGCATCCAGGGCCTCTTCCTTTACCTTGTCTATCTTTTCCAGAACGAATTCTAGCTGATCTATCCGATAGTCCAGAGTGGACATAGTTTTGTTGAGGGCCCTTGGATGGCCGAATACTCCGAACTTGACCAGATCTTCGACTGAACAGTCGAACATTTGCTGGAAGGTCTCGTGCTGGAGTCTAGCATGCTCTAACTCTTCTGATATCGGACCCGCTAATGCTTGGAGTTCCTTATTCGCCTTTCCGATGTTTAGGTATAAACTGGTATACTCGGCGATTACTCTTTCACTATCCTTGAGGATTTGGCTCCTCCAAGCAGAAACGGCCATACCTTGCTCGCCGATCTTTGAATACTCATTAATCTTCTCCTGACTGAGCAGCTCAGGAGTCTCGGCGGCAGTTGTGGGAGGTGCACTTCCCATCTTCTGTAAGGCTTGAAGCAGGTATTTGTTCTGCTCCTTCAGTAGCCTTTTCTCCTCTTTCGTTTCCTGAAGCTTTTTGCAGAGTGCATCAACTGCGGAAAGAGCTTCCCCCTGGAGACTTTCAGAGGATGTCCCCATTGTGACTTGGGTCACGGTGAAATCTGTCGGAGACAGATCTTCTTTCTCTTTGAGGGGGTCGGGGTACGCTATTTCCATGACTCTCTCACCTACAGCACTCTTCGAGAAGCGTGTAACCGGCTTGTGCTTCTTTGCTCCTTTAGCCGGAATGACCGAAAAGTCCATCGGAGTGATGGGGACTTTCCTCTTTTGTTGGCTCAGCTGCTGAGAGATCCAAGCTGGTCCTATAGAAGAAGGACCAGAGACAGAGGGGGAGGCAGCAACGGTAGAAGAGGGGAAAAACGTGGAGACACGCGGCGGTGGCATTGAAAGAATAGCCGAAGAAATGTCCACGGGAGGAAGGGAAACCGCAACTGCAGAAGACATAGGAAGGGAAGGGAGCTCGGAGATGAGGGAAGAAATAGAGGAAGACAAATCAGCGAGGGAGGAGAAGATAGATGAAGAAGCAGGGGAAAGGGTAGAAGAAGGGGCAGAGGACACGACCAAAGGGGTGGTCGTTTGAGTCACTCGAGGAGGGGAAGGAAGAGAAGAAGAAGGGATAGAAGGGACCTCTGAAGTTGTAGCGATGCCGACATCCTGGTGGATGGGCATATAGGGCTATCCTCTCACATTCTTCATCAAGAGTTATAACCCGTGCAGCTCGAGGAAGAGGACTTTCAGGGGCTTCCTCCTGAATGGTGCTAGGTTCACCTTCTGCACCTTTGCCTTTCAGCTGCTTCTTTGACCTTGGAGGTGCGTTGCCCAAAGGGGAAGTTGTGAAATCTACCCCAAGGTAGATTAGTCCGTTCATGCGGCACCAATGCTCTGTTCTCCGCATAGTCTCCTTGACCCTCTCCTCAATTGTTTGAGGAGCCTTGTTCCTGTCAATGGCCGGGAAGGGCCAATTGTCCCCATCTGTGTCATTATACACCTTATCTACTTCATCTTCCGTAGTCTGGAAGCCTTCGGGGACAATGGCCACTCCGTATTGGATGATTTCGCCAATGCTAAGCGAGAGTGATCCTTTCTTCTGAGTTCCGCCTCATGGAGAACGTCAATGTAAATATCCTCAATTTGAGGGACATGGATTGGATCGAGCTTCGCTTTTGGCAGGCAGCTTCTTGGGTCGAAGGTAGGCCTGGCTGGGAAGTCATGCTTCAAATTGAGTAGCTCCAGCTCTGCGAACATTTCCTTCGCCTTATGGTGGGTGGAGCATGTGTATCGGCCCACTTTGAGGGGGAAAGGAGTTCCACCCTTCTTTCTTTTGAGGCACTTCTCATGGTATGTGACCAGCTGCCTTGACAGTTCTAGTAGAATCAGCTTAGGCCCAGCATACCTTGGTAGCCTGGTTGGCTCTCCCAAAAAGTTGGCAGCCCTCAGATAGGTGAACATGGGAAATTGGGTGAACAGGGCCCCCCATTTCTCTGTGACTGCCACTATGTTTTTGGTCGTCTGGCTATGAGTCATGTTTGGCCTCAGTAGGCAGATGACATGATAGAAGAATGCATCGTTAACTTTTATGAAATGTTGGATGCTATTCTCCAGCCTCAGCTCTGGGTAGTAATCAAATATCTTGGCCTGAGGCCATACTCCACTTCGGTTCAGTCCCGGATAATCCCTTGCCGACGCTGCAGTGTAGACTACATAGGAGTTCATATGGAACACTCTTGTTGTGGCGAGCTGTTGTAGCTGCTCAGATATGGTGCTGCTTATTATTTCCCCCAGCAAAAGCACTGATCGGGTAAATTTTTATTCATTGTCTCCAAGTACCGCAGCATCCACTTATGGAAATAGTGGGCATCTGAAAGCCCGAAGACTCTGCTCAGGAAGGTGATAGTATCGCTAAGCTCCTCTGAGAAATCACTTCGGTGGATAGTCTGTGGCCACCGGGTCACCGCCTTCTTGTTTTTTAGGTAGACCTCATTCATCAACTGCATGCACTGGTCTTCGTTGTCTTCCCAGGCCTTGATGCATTCCTGTTGGCTAATAGCCACATTGTTCCGGTGGTGAGGGATGCCAAGCATTATTTCAAAATGATGGGCAGTGAGGTTTATGACTGCCTCGCCCTTACTATTTTTGACACATCTTGTGTCTTTGTTGTAACATTGCGCAATCACCATCATGAATTCGTTGTTGACAGCGCTGACGGGGATTCCTCCGGTGAAGTGCAGGGCACTGCCTATTAACTTGTCCATCCATGGACTTCTTGTAACTTTCTGAGTCCTAACCCAGAATTCCTCCATGTCAATGTGACCCAATTCTGAGTCTCTGACATCCATACTGCACTCAGCCTGTGATTCGGGCATCCTGACCCTCTGATATTTGTATTTCATCTCTTCTTCTGTCGCTTAGCCTTCCCTCTGGTTTGGTGGGTCTCTTGCTTGACATAGACATGTGTCCTTTCGAACTCGGTTTGCTGATCTACATGAAGAAGAAGTGAGACCCAATCCAAAAAGGTTGAATTAGTCATTTGATCTTCCATTAGAAAGCTAGCAGAAGAAAGAGTTAGAGATTTTAAGGCTCAGGGTGGAGGAAAAATGCAACTGGCAGGCCAAATAGATAAGGCACACAGAAAGGAATGTTGCATGAGAGGCAGAGGTTAAACGGTGCCAAAAAGGTGCATGGCGCATGGATGAAGCGAGTTGTATTTTATAGCAGGCGCATGGAAAGAGTATGTTACATGAAGATTCGGTGCGCCCTTTGGCGCATGGATGGATTATGTAACATTAAAAATGGTGTGCCAAAGGCTTTAGTGCGGTGCATGAAGGGTTTACACAACATCATGTCACTGCAATGGAGGGTGGGCCCGCACCTTGATAGCTTTATACTTGCGCGAATAAGGCTTGTGTTACATGAAAGCCTGGGTGCGCTCCTTGGCGCATGGAATCGGGATGTAACATGGGTAAAAGGTGTAGGATTTACACTGTAGCATGCATGCAAAAAGGGCGCGCTTTGAAGGCGCATGAGTTCTAGATGTAGCGGCAGACAAAAGGATGCACCATTAGCACGGGTTTCAATCATGTAACATGGCAGGTAGATGCGCCAAAGGGGCGCAATCTGTTTTAAGTGTGACAAGACGCGCCAGTGCGCCATAGAACTAAACTCATTGCTCAATCATTTTCATTCTTTCTTCCATTTCAAAGATAGCATGGACATATAAGGTTTCATATAAAAAGTTTGGCAGACCAAGTCCTTTCAAAACAGCTCCCTTCCAGTAGATCCGGAAAGAGGGAGGGAAAGGAGGAGGAAAAGAAGAAAGGAAGACAGGACAACACGAGGGAAACTAGCTCAAACCAATCTTATTTTAACACCGGCTAGCAAACCACAACGCAGACCAAGAACACGCAAAGAACCGAAAGCACGAAAATGGAGAAGAGGGAGAACCTCTTACCTTAGATATATAGCAAAATTGAGAGCGGGTCCACAGGGCGACGAAAACGACGAAGCAGAGGCTGACAAGTCCAGAGTGATCACGTGCTCGACAAAAAGAATGAAAATGACATTGGGCGCGCACTGATATATATAGAAAAACTTGTCATCAATGCGCCAACCACTTTTGAAATGGCGCATGAAAGTTCTTTGTCGATAGAGAGAAACCGTGCGCCCTTTGGCGCACCAAAACTTTGTGTTGCAGCGAGATTATGTGCGCCCTTTGGCGCACCGAAAAGTGGAGCAACAAAAGCAATGTCAACAATAAGGCGCATGCACCTTGGCGCACGCAAAATAGACTCAACATCCTTTGGCGCACCGAAAGATGTGTTAACATGGAAAACCATGCGCAAAGGCTTTTAAGGGCGCATCAAAAGCTAGTGTTACAAGGAAAATCCATGCGCCCAGCCAAAAAAGGCTCAAAAAGACTAAGTTCGAAAACTAGATTTCCCGGGAAGGGATTTTACAATCTTTCGAACTCGAAGGATCCCTAACGAGGGATCGAAACAAAATTTTCAGTATGGTTATCGGTAAAATTGCCCTTGTCAATTTTACGGGATAACACATGTTTCCATCTTCGGGTCAAAGTAAGAATTTTCCCCTGCCACTTCATATTTATTGATTAACCAATTAGATGTTATCGTAGGCTGTAGGACCAATTTGGTATTTTTACAAATGTGACCAAAGTGGAAAATTTCACCAAAAAGACCTACTGGGCCACAACTGAATTAAAAATGAACATGTATACACCTTCGGGGAAAAAAAAAAGAAATTCACACCGCTTTTATAAATTTGACCAGCCAATCAAAAATAAACAGGGCCGCGGGGCCAAATTGATCTTTTTGAAAACATAAAAAAAGTTACAAGTTATAAAATAGACCCGACGTGCCTCATTTAATCAAAAGAGACAATGTAGTTGAATATGCTGAGATATAGTTTGACGGGGAAAACACGCTTGTCAAACTGTAAAATGTAGGGAACTCACCATTTGCACCCCGAATTGAATTTTTCTTCAAGGAACAATAATTTGCAAATAATTCATGGCTCAAAATCAATCCACGATCATAGAGAAGGATTTACAATAACACCTTGGTAAAGATAAAACTTGTACGCATCCAATCGGGGAGATAGAAAATACAACGAACAAGGAAGATTGAGAAATTTTAGAACAAACGGGCAAGATCAAATTGAACACAAAAATCAGCTCGACTCAGGATGGACACTCCTCTGCGAGTGCTGCAAGAAAAAAATAGCCAGACCATGTGCCAAAATTCCATTAGGAAACAAAGTCAAGAACAAGCTTGCAAAGAAGAAAGACAATAACCAAATCCTCCAAGATGAGCTGAGAAACCGACAGAAATTGGTCACCAGGGACCAGGAAACACCGAAACAAAAAAACACGAAAGCAAAACAAAAACAAAAGACTATACACTATACAATGGTGTGCATGCCCTGATTCTGAGAAAACAATCAAGGAATATTTTCAAGTGCCTTCGATTCTAGATATGACCATGCTAAGCAGTTTTGATACGTCTTTAACAACTGGTCATATGATTGTTTCTCTTCTCCATCCAAGTTGCTATTTGACCACATTTTTCAGGCTTATCCTTTGTGCCTATGTCAAGTTTTTCAACATCTCTCGAGGCTGCATCAAACATCAAATTCTCAAGAAAATCAACCTGCTCAGGATATCTGCATTGATCAATTTCATACTCCTTGAAAACAACATAGCTCACAGAGTTATCAACATCAATGTATGTGTATAATACTTCATAAGAATCATTATTGGGGTCCTCAATGAGACATAACATTTTCTTTTCACCAGGTAACTTCACAAGGATTCCCTCAATTGGTATGGTGGAATAAGACATGTCCATTTGCACACTTCCACCCACACTAGATACCCACTTTAAGGATAGTAACTTTCCCCACTTAGCAAGACAATCTACAATTACTACATTAAAAGTTAAGTACTTTCCTAGAAACACTGCCAATTGCACTACTAAGCCTTTGACACATCCAACTACTGGCACCTCTCTTGAATCCATTGTAGTACATTTCCCATAAGCTGCTATTACTTTGAGATCCAACTCATTCATAACCTCAAGAGGCATTACATTACATGAGGCTCTTGAATGAAACATACAGTTATGTAACAACTTATCCCTAATAATCAAAGTAGTAAAAAATGGATCCACCTTCAAAGTTGAGACTCAACTAGATAGTTTCCCAAATAAACCTCATGTGGTTCACCCAATTATTCCAATTCTTGTGGTTTTTCTAATTCTGCAATGGCAGGAGGAACCTCTACATTATTTACATTTTTACCCTGGGTGACCTTTTCTTCTTTAAATCCCAAATATTCAAATGCTTTGTTCCTATGTTCAGGATTCTAAGCAATTCAAAAATAGGAACAAAAATCTTGATCTGACTCAAGATTTGAGCTATGTCACAAGGAACATATTTGGGTAAGGCAATGTTAGGAGGAAGGTTTACAAATTCATTTGATGGCATAGGATTTTTATAGTTTGAGCATGGGGAGGAACACAAGTTTTATTTGGGGTGACAATTCCTTTTCCATATGCATATTTATTAGGGGTTTCCTTAGGGATACTGGTAAGCACTGGAATTTTTGTTTAGCCTGAGGCCCTACCCCTTTGACAAATTTTCTCCTTGTATTATATTATTTTTCATGGCCAACTACTGCATTCATTAACAACTATCTGTCCTCTTCTGAAGGAATTCCTCCATCATACTTCTTAATCATTAATGCCCTTAAGCACTCAAAATCATTATTAGGAAACTCAAAATCTTGTATTATATCAATATCAAAAGCATTAATAGGAGGAAGAGGCAATACCTGGTGAATGCAATCCTAGAATTTTTCAACAATTCTAGCACTCATCAGCTCAGTTGAGGTTGCTCCCTATTATGAACTTGTAGAGAAATCCATTGTGCATACATCATCATTTATTTCATCATCATTAGATTCTTCCTCAACTCCATTTTCAAAAACACATGGAGAATGTGGAAAGAAATAACTATCACACCACTTAATCTCATGAGCTTCTTCAACAACAACTCACGGTTGCTAAAGGATCAGGGACAAATCTATTTTTGTAGGATTAGGGTTGTCTATTTCCCGATCCCAGATGACCTTTAACCCTGTCATCTAATCTATGAGCACCTCGAGATGATTGGAAAAACTTTCTTAACCTTGTGGCTTGTGCTGACTCGGGGAACCTTGTCCAATCCCCTTCTCTGCTCTAGCTAGTTTATAGGATATTTCCTTAACAGCTCTAACCAAAGTTTTTACAACCTCCTCCAAATCCATAGCTTTACTTGATTTGTGGCTTCTATGGATTGATCAGCTTGATACTTTCCCTCTTAGGAATATTAACAACTTCTTTGATGTTATTTTCAATATACAAAGCCATGGTGAAGGCCTACCTCAAAGTTCATGGGTTTTTGTCCCTTAAATCATGGCAACCTTTTTGTCAAAAAATCGAATACTTTATCAAACAAGAAACATCACTTGGCCTCGGGATTAAAAGTCACCTATTCAGGGGTATTATTGAATCGAGTATTGAAGTCACACATATTCATTAGGATTCTTCTTAATATTTTCATATTCAGATAAAAATAAACCTAGGATCTATTTTATCTCCATACTACAATCTAAAATCATTCTTCATTTTTGTCCATGAATCAATGGAGTTATCTAGAAAAGATTTATACCAGTCCCATGCATCCTCCTCTAGAGTATGAATAAACAATTTTATGTACACATCCTCAAATTTGATCTCAAATTCTTCCATCATATTGACAAAAATATTTAAGTGTTGATCACCAGTAATAACATTATTTCCTTGAAATTTAGGCAGTCTATTTCTAACATCTTGTGGTACTACATTTGCATATCCAACCATACCTCTAAAATACATAGGACCAAAAGTATTGACAACAAATGGAGGTCTAGGTGGAGGTTGGGCCATATTTCCTTGAGGGGGTGATATTACAGGAGAAACAAAATGATGAGGGACAAGAGGTCTTTGGAACACATGAGTATAATTTTCAAAATGAATGTTCTTTAAAAACTATGTTTCATGGAAGATCCTATCAGCTTTGGAAAACACAGGGATAGAATGAGATGTAAAATTTTTAAATACAAATGAAGGCCCCTCTCTACACGAGATAATTTTTATCTATAAAAATACTACCTGATTGAAGCACTTGAGGAAGTATGGCAATCTTCAATGACAGGATGATCAATTTCCACAATTGATAACTCTTTTCTTGATTTTTGATCTCCAACAACTTTCCAAATTCTTCTTCCTTCAGAATTTGTCTTTCCCAATTCTGGAAACAACCTTCTAGTAGGGTATTTAACAAAGAAAGATCTTATTCCTTCTATATTTACAAAGATTAGTGATAAATTTCAATTGAAAAAGGTTAAGACATTGACATTTATAAAAAATTAATTTAACACAGAGTTGCTACTAAGGATTTTCACCTTAGTTGTGAAAATTTACTAAAATTGATCTATCAAATGTCTGTCAACACTAAATTTATGTAAAGCTTCATAGATCTGACCTTCCTTTACCCATATTTAACATTGATGATGTAAAATTAGTGAAAAAACCAATAGAAACTAGAAATATTGCACACATAACTTGTAACTTGCACAAATCTTACAAATATCAACAAAGGATGATGTTTAAATAACATATTTTCACTTAGATCATGTAAGAAACATTATGAGGGTCGGTATGTGTACACCTCTATTAAAATAGTCCCCAAAATTTTTGTTAATCTTTGGTGTTTTTGACGGTCCAAATGGATATGAAGCTGCAACAAATCATCAAATCATCCCCGACAATGGCACCAATCTAGTGTTGGTATCCAAATTGATTCTCCTTTGCAAGATGAGAAGCATCACAGATTTAACAAGAAGCCTATAGACAAATAAATCATCATGTATGTCATTTTATAGCCTAGAGGCAATTCAACTAGCTCTTTGTCACTCAGATGTTAGAGAAATGGATAACACCTTCAAAACAATTTTATCTATCCTCACTAATTTAGTTTATGCCTTTCAAATAGTGTGAGAGGACCCATTTTGTAACCTTTTTTGGTGAAGGAGAATGAAGATATCCTTCTTTGCACAAATTTGAAAGGAAACCTTGAGAAAATATGATCAATGCACTACAATTTAACTCTCACGAGTTGTCACTTCTAAAGAATGGTGATATTTTCTAAACAAGGTTAAGGTTACTAAATAAATTATGGAATCCTGATTGCTTCTACATATTTTAGCAGTAGAATTTATTCATTTGTGGACATACAGGGAAAACAGGGTAGTTCAGGTAGGATTCATTTTTTTGGAATAATTTCTGGTGGGAGATTAAGTAGGATAAACTTGATTTTTCCAGATATTTGAGAACCTTCACAACAGTTGGAAAACTAAATGATAGAATGATTCAGAATAGCTAAAATATTCCTTTAACTAGAAGGTGTGCATGAATGGAGGCCCAGATTTGCATGGTTTCACACAATCTCCAAGAATTTAACATGAAGGCTCAAGCTAAAGACTCAATTAAACATTAAAGATCCCTAGTTCCTCACACCTAAGATATACTCAAAGGCTTACAGACAATATTTATCAATAAAATTAGAGTAAAGTGATTTTAAATTGTTTATCTCATTACATGATGAAGGCTCTTCTCGTAATGAAATTGCAAATACGATAAAATATCACATAGACAAGATCTTGTGTGATTCAGAGGCATTTTAAGAAAATATTGCAATAGCAACAAGAAATGCTATTTGCAAACATGATGAAATAAAGCAGACACAAATTTTTCCAAGATTAACATAGATTAATTCAAAGTTGGTTAGATTCATCAACAAGGGAAGGTTTCTTGAACAAACTCAAATCTTGTCAATGGTTATACACTTACTGCAACCAAATTGACATGTGTTGGGCCCCCGATATAGCTTCCAAATCTTAAAGGTGCGTAGGAACGCAAGGCCGAGGAAGCATGCAAGTGAAGCCATGTAATGTAGAATTCAAAGGGATTCTTAGAGAACCAAGGACGTGCATGTCGTGCGAAGAACAATTTGGGACTTATCCATTTTTGGCCTTTTAGACAGAACACATGAAGAATGTGTTCTGTTTGGATAAGGTTCCAGCCTAGTGACAGGGTGTCCTAGAAGGAATATACCTTGTGATAGGAAGATCCAAAACTCTAATTATGACATGGAGAGGCATGAGCCTGGGGAAACCCATACCTTGAAACTTGGGGCCAGATCTGAGGCTACAGAGGAGTTTGTTAAAGCTCAGATGCCTATTTATATGTGTGCCATTGGCAAAGAACAGAGACACAAGTAAGATAACAAAGCTTTACAGAATTACTGTGACAACTATTGAATAATTGGGTAGATGATTCTAGGAAGGATGTAATGGAGAAATGAGGAATGCAAATTTTATTTTTGAGCATATATGTATGGATCCAGATATGGCGCATGACTGTGGTCCACCTCTCTGTGATGTTTTGGAGTAATACTATGAATGAATGTGATAAGGTTACCACTATGTTTATGTTAAGATCTCCTTCCTGTATTATCTGCATGTTTCCACTATGCTTTTGATCTTGTATAATCATGAACTTTACTTGAATGTTAGTCTAATTATGGATTTACAACTTCCTAGTTCTAGTTAATTTTGTTGCGTGCTTTGTTACTATTATGACTGAAGGGGTGTAGAAGTCATCCTGAGCTCTATAGCTTCTTCATGTCTATTAAATCACTAAGTCAGAATCATGAATTATGCCTTCCACTGAACTCACATAAAAGAGAGACTCGACTCCCTCTCATGTGCCTCGGGTGAGCACCCAGCGCCCGTTGGGTGATAGGCCGATGCGCATGAGGTTCCCTTGTTCTTTGTGGGGTGTAAAAATGACTACATCTTGGTTCCATTGCTGGGACATATTTTTGAAGTTGTAGTGGAACATGGAATACATCATGATCTGTGCAAAAGGTGATGGCATAGCGCTTAACACTTGAAGGTGTTGAAGATTGGTTTAAAATCATAGAGGATGAATTCACTCAGAGATTCAAGACTAGACCTGGGTTTAACACACAAAGATGGGTGGAGGACACTCTTTATCATGAGTTGTATGAAACCTTCTTCGCTTTTTCCCAGAGAGTTATTTGAATGGATCTTTGCTTATACATCTAGATCAGAGTGGTATTATAAGTCACACCCTTGGAACCAAGAAACATATCGAGAACTTGCAAGATGTTGATCTAACATGGACCCATGCTATAGATAATTGGTAAAAGGGAGTATTGTCTACATACACTCTGGAATATGCCATTTCCATGTATTCCTATCTAGAAGTTGTTGAGTTTGATTTCTTGCAAGATCCCATAGGATCATTTTTGTGTGTTATTCCCCTGGCAATCAAAATCTTGATGGTAACCATGGGTTTAGAGGCATTTCCTATGGTCGGCTAAACCACTATGAGTACTTGGCAAGGAAGCTAGGTTGAGGATAGATGGATGATATAATGACTAAAAAGGAAAGGGATGAGAGATACCTCTAGTATAACGAAGCATGTGAAAGGGAGATCAATAGACAATGTGGGATTACAAGTGGGTTATGGAGCCAAACATGGTGGAAAGGAGTTGAGGTTCACACGGAGGATGTGGAACCGAACAATCTATGATACCCCATCTTGGTAAGCGTGGGAGAGAAAACCTTGCGGCTTCTGATGAGAGTCTGTCACATAGAGAAAGAAGAGTCGTTGGCGTACATCTGACCCCACCTAGCGACCAAACCTTGGTGCTTGGTTTTTTTGAACAAGGGAAAAGTATAGTTGATCCATTTGATATCGGTGGAAGCAACCAATCGGCACCCAGAAGGTACAACTTCTTGTTTGGGACTTCTATGGCTTCACACACTATTCTAGTATTTGGTGGAATGTTTGGACAAGGCACATACCCAGCTAGTTTTGGAAGTGCATTAGGAAGTGGTGGAGGAAATATGACTGGGAGTGGCACTAGTTCACAAGCTGTCGGTACACAATTTAGTGGGACGATGGGAGCATTCGGCATGAAAACACGGGCCCTGTACTTAACACAAGAGGATCTGGAGGTGGAAGTGGTGGAGCTAGTGGCTTAGGATCTAGTGGATCCGGCAGAGGAGGAAACACCGAGAGGGAACCAAGGGACTAGATCGGGAGGGCAAGGACCTTAGCCACCTCCTCAAGTCTTTTCGAGATGTATCAACACTTATCAGATTACAGTGGGATAGAAGATGCCACAAAGCATGTGTATAAGTGTGAGTTGCTATGGCACGCGAAGGGGATCACGACCCAGGATCGAAAGGCACCAATTTGTGATGACCTTGCAAGGATGCGTGCATAGTTGGTATAGAAAGTATAACCCTCATCGATCATTGTGGATTATACCTTTATGAGAAATGTGTTCTTGGTGAAATTCCACATACCTGAGTTTGAATAGAAGAGCATTATCTCTCTCAAAGAAATCCAATAGGGAATGGCAGAGAGCGTGCGGGAATATGATGCATGCTTTAAAACTCTATTGTCTAAATTTTCTTATGATATCCACCCTTCACAACATTCTCAATGGTTTTTCAGAGGGTTGATCACACCCTTTAAGAGGGATTTATCTCATAAAACGTTCACGGACCTGCGCGAAGCGTTGGAAGATTCTTTACGTGCTGAGGGCGTTGGTAGTGTTAACACTAGTGTTAGCCCATTTCTAGAGGATCAGATCATTTCCATGGCTAAGCCATTGGAGAAATTATCTACCAACATAGTTCAGAGACTCACGGTGGGATGTGGTGCATGGATTGTAATGTGAAGGGCACACAAAGGATAATGGTGGGATATGTACTTAGAAGGTGGTACGTCAGCGAAAGAAACTACAAAATATGTCACAAGGACCATGATGTAAGTAGGTTCCCCTGTTGCAACACAATATACAAAAACATGTCTTGTTACTACAAGATATGTACCTCAACCACACATTACACCAAGGATTGTAGATTGATTGACTAGATTCATGAGGTAATTGATCTTGGTGTGCACCAGACTAGCATTTCTAGCAGTTCCAAAGGAGATGAACATCGGTATGAAGAGCGCAGAGATGGAGATGCATGTGGAAAAGGGTTTCACGAGAGGATTTCGTGGTCATGGTAACCGCAGAGGAAGAAGTGAGTTCCCACGTGGGACTTGTTTTAATTTTGGAGCCATAAATCATTATAAGCGTGAATGTCTAGATCTTCTATAATGCTCATGGTGTGGAAAAAAACATAAGTAAAAAGAGTTCCCGAGTTATACGAATATATGATTCAAAAGATCTAGGAAGGATAAGGGTGTTGCCATGGTGAGTATCAAGAAGGTTGGTATGTAATGGCTCCTACGAGTAATACATGAATCACAACTAGAGCCTGTTATGGTAACAACAAGGGTGGAGTCCGCACGTGCAAGGGAAGCACCTAGGCAGAGACCTTTGGTTTTAAGGGAAGAAGTATCACATGGAAAGTATCCAAATCCAGCTCACCGAGAAAAGAAGTCTAAAGGAAACCATGGACATAATTCAAAGTTTACAAGGGGATATCCAATGCTTAAAAGAGCAAACTAGAAAAGATGAGCAAAGAAGACTAGTAGAAGCACCAAAGGATGACTTGGATGAGGTTAAGGAGGTGTGTAAACTGTTGAGGTAGGAGAATGTTATTCCCCTGCTAGGAGCATGGTTGAGAGAAAAGGTGTCACGCTCCAGGGAAGAACACAAAAGGAATATCCTACATGTAAACCTCCCACCTCACAACCTTGAGTATGATAAAGAGATTACCTTGAACACAGTAGTGGATGGATGGTTGCTTAGCAACATCCTCATTAACACAGGTGTGGAGGTTAATGTTCTCACTCTGGATTCCTGGCATCAAATGGGAAGACCTGCATTATAGCCATCTTCAAATGTGTTGTATATGGAAAATAAGACAAAGGCAATTCCCATAGGTGTCTTGAAGGATGCGGCCATTACCATTTAAGGGACTAAGTTCACTGGGGATTTTGAAGTCTTGGTGCTTGCCAAGGTAGATAATTTCCCAGCTTTACTTGGGCACCCATGGTGCTATAAGAATAATGCAGATCTCCGAGTTTAACAAGGGGTACATAAGTTTTGAAAACAAGGAAGAGAGGGTGATTATACCACTTGCTGATGGAAAGTCCACACCCTATACTAAACCCCTTGGAGAGGAGGTCCTTGACAGAATATATGTGCGCTCCATAAGAGATCTAGAGACCATCCACCCTACAAAAGGAGTCATCCAGTTTGATGATGCTCAATCTGTCAGTGATACTACTAGTATAGCATGCAATAATTGGGTGCATGGGACTTATGAATTGATTGGGTGACATCTGAAAGGATCGGTGACCAAGGTAACCATGGCGCATACATTTCAGGGCACCTGGGAGGAAAGGTAATAACCAAGTATTCTGGAGATGCATACCCTGAGGTCTTTTTTAGAGAAATGGAATCTCATTGGAAGGAGGATGAGTGATGAGGTATGCTAAGTTATGTTTTGATAGGCACAGTAGCAAGGTGGTGGGCTGCACATAGTGAAAACTTGTTAGTATGGCATGAAGTTAGAATTGTGCTCACTATATGATTCTCGAAGAGCAACATACCCACTGCTATCAAGGATTGATGCGGCAATGGACCCACCTCTTCCCACATCCGGGCATGTGAGTGGGTCTAGGAGAAGAAGCGGAAGCTTTACCACCCTCCCTTTGGGTGCACAAGTTGTATTTAACATTACAAGGTTACGCACTCACTTGGTACATCCATTTCAAACTCACGCGAATGAGAAAATTGGCAGGAGTTAGCGGCTAACTTGGTTCACACATTCGAGTACCGAAGTACCAAGCAACCAGTTGATGAGGCATTGCAGACTATCAAGTGCCTCACTCTGGGGGATTACGCCATGGCGGAAGATAGATTAGTAAACTTACTTGGTGGACCTAGCTTGGAAGCACGGTTCGAAGAGGAGGAACTAGAAGACCTATAATTTGAGTGTGCGTGTGCTAAAAAGGAGAAAGGAAAGATGGTATACATTATTGATGGAGAGGAGATGAAAAGCCTGAATGTCAACCATTCGGTTAGAGTGCGCGAATTAGTTAATCATGCACGGATTCATGTGCATGTGCATACCATGAACCACTCAAAACCAAGAAAGTTAACATTGGCTCGGAGAAGGATCCTAAGGAAGCTATCATTGGGGACTACTGGTTAGACAAGGAAGTATCAAAGATCATTAATCTCTTGCATGAATTTGAGGATTTATTCCCACGTGGATACCATGAGTTGAAAGGTGTCCACCATTCATTGGGGGAAATGTGGATAAAGTTGAAAGATGGTGTGCACCCGGTTAGGAAGAGGCCTTATATGATGAATCCCAACATGTGCGTAAGGGTTAAAGAAGAGCTAGAAAAAATGATAGCATCTAGTATCATTGAGGCTATGAAGGAATTAGAATGGATAATTCCAATGATGATTAGAATAAATAAGGATGGGTGGATTAGGATATGCATGGATAACGGGGGAATTGAACCTTGTTTGTATCATAGATCCTTTTCCCACCCCCTTCATGAAGATATTTTAGAGGGAATTGTTTTGTGTGATGTCTATTCCTTTACGGATGGATTCTCAGGATATCACCAAGTAAGGATTGCCATGGAAGACCAAGATAAGACAACTTTCACCACCAAGTGGGGAATTTTTGCATATATGGTCATGCCCTTTGGATTGAGAAATGCACTCACTGTATTTTTGCACATAGTGGTACAAGCATTTCAAAACTTCATCCACAAATTCCTTCAAGTGTATTTGGATGATTAGACAGTGTATGGGTTGGTCAAGGACCATTGTGATAACTTGATATTGATGTTCGAAAGATGTCGGTAGTTGATCATTTCCCTCAACATTAAGAAATGTATCTTTGTAACTCCTTTTGGAATGTTGTTGGGGCATATCATATGCAAAGAGGGCTTACTGGTGGATCTCGTGAAATTTATGGTTATTGTGGGGTTAGGGGAGCCTACCATCCAAAGTGCCATGCGTGGATTTCTTGGACACACTAGGTACTATAGAAAGTTCATTAAGGGATATGCCAAGATCGCCACGCCTTTGGAAATATTACTCAGACACAAGAGTGCCTTTAAGTGGGGAGAGGTGTAGCAGAGGGCATTTGACTCTCTAAAAGAAAGGCTTATCACCACACCTATTTTATGATTCCCATCCGGGATAAACCCTTCCATGTCCATGTGGATGCCTCTGGTATAGAAATGGGAGCCATTCTTGTTCAACTAGGAGAGGGGATTGTTTATCATCCCTTGTGTTTTGCAAGTAGGAAGTTGACACCACCAACAAAATTATACAACGATCGAGTGTGAGGCATTGTAAATGATCTACGCACTCCAAAAATTTAGACAATATCTACTGGCAACTCCCTTCATATTATACACTAACCATATGGCCTTGAAGTATCTAGTAAACAAAGCAGTGTTACAAGGGTGCATATGTCATTGGGTACTTTTATTTCAAGAATTTGAATTCAAAGTGGTGGTAAAATTGGGAAAGAACAATTACGGGCTGGATCATTTATCAAGGATTGATTCAAGATAGGACGCACAAAGTATTGAGGAAACCATACAAGATGTGCAACTATTCAGGTTGCGGTGTGCGCCCTTAGAGTTAGAAGACATTTCTATTTTTCTCAAAGAAGGTGTGGCACCCGAAGGTATGAATGCACTAGAAAGAAAAAGGTTATCCATACATGCCACACCTTTCATGTTGATCAATGGGGATTTGTATAAAATGGGCCATGATGAGGTTTTGCGCGGTGTGTATTAGAACGTGAATGCATGGCCATAATATAAGAAACTTGTGGTGGGATTACTGGAGGACACTATGTGGGGAATGAAACAATGCACAAGATCCTAGTCACCAGACTATGGTGGGAGACAATTCACTAGGATTACATTGAGTTTTACAAGGCCTGTGACCACTACCAGCACGTTGGAAAACCTAGAAGGATTACATTGAGTCGATTATCTGACAAGGTGGGAAGAAGCCACACCCACTAAGGATTGCACTTTGTAGCCACGATTCTTGCTACATTTTGTTGGAAAACATTATCAGCAGGTATTGGTGTCCATTAAGTTTAACAAGTGATAGGGGCAATCACTTCTTAAATGAAACCGTAAGGATTCTATTGGTAGAATTCATGGTAGCCCATCATAAGACTACCCCTTATCACCCTCAGGTAAATGGGACTGTAGAGGCATTTAACAAAATCCTTAGTCACACATTGACTAAGATATGTGATGTGGGTAGGCAAGATTGGGATGACAAGGTATCAGCAATTCTTTGGGCACACAAAACAACGTATAAAAGGTTGAACAAGGCCACACCATTTCAACTAGTGTTCGGTACGGAGGCTATTTTACTAGCTGAATTTATGCTACCATCGCTGCGTATAGCATGCGCAGGAGGGTTAGACAATGAGAAAGTGCTGGAAGAAAGAATTGATGAATTTATAAAGTTGGATGAAAGGTGCTCACTAGCAAGATGGAGCCAAACAACTGAAAAAGATAAGCAAAAGGCATGGCATGACCGCCACATTAAGAACAAATAGTTTGAGGTTGGCCAGATGGTATTGCTATATGATTCAAAATTTCTATGCCATCTTGGAAAGTTGAAGGTGCATTGGTTGGGTCCTTATGTAATTTCATACATCCTTGATTTAGGCACATGTCAATTACAAGTGCTAGATGGAACAAAATTACCTAGATGCTTCAATGGGAGTAGGATGAATCCCTACTACAAATAATGTTTCTTGGTGTTCGTAAATAAGGAAGTTTTTCCAGTTAGCTTATAATTTCCTTTTATGCTTTTCCTTTCTTGTATTTCCTTCGCGTTGTTGTTTGGTTTTTCACCTTAGGCACTGGTAACCTTATTACTTTTGACTTATGAATGCACAGAGGACCGCGCCTTGTTTTAGTGTGGGGTGAGGTGATAAAGAGAGACATGGAGTTATTCTGTAGGAGGATTGGGTTGGTAGACTGTTTGAATTGGCCTTGTTGAAAAGATGCATTAGGAGAAAAGAAGGCAGAGGGATGGAAAGATAAGGTTACATTGGAAATCCACGTACAAAGGAGAAAAAGTGCAAAAACATGAGGTAGGTGAAAGCAAGAATCATGAGGATAGAAGAGGTGCCTTTGGTAGTGGTAACATGCATGCAAGAGTCTTCTTTCAAGATGGATTATTTACGTGCGGAAGATTGGAAACAATTTTCACACAAGGATTTAGCGTGTGTAAGGAAAAGCACTGAAGTCGGGTTTATTTGAAAATGCCGCATTAAACATGGTCATACGGTGGTAGGTAGCCTAGCCTTAAATGCGTAAAAGTGGGAAAGGCTATAAATACGTGAGTGGGAATTTCATTATTTACTTTGTAAAAACAAGAAGACCGATTTTCCTTGAAGAGCTAGGGTTTCAAGATTGACTAGTGTCAAGGAAAATCCTCGAAAACTTAAGCACAACTAGTCCATTAGATCTACAAACTAGTGCAGAAGTGATGTATGGGTGTGAGGAACATTTTGAAGAAGCATCGTGATCAAAGGAGAAAATTATGAGATTAGGGTTTGTGTTTTAGGGCACAAGGCGTGCGGGGAAAATGTTCAAACAAAATCACAAGTTAACCTGGGAATGAAAGCAAGGGGTAAAATGATGGCCACAAAACTAGTTGATAAACCTGTAGTACAATCCAAGAGGGGAAAGGGTAAGGGAAAAGGAAAGAAGAAAGAAGAAGAAATCCCCTTGGATACCAATGAAGAATGGTACTCGGAAATGCAATACCTAGATGGGGTTTTGTTGGGGCAAGAGTGGGAGTCCCACATCAGACAGATGCCCGTGATTGACTACAATCACTCGATCAAGCACAATCGTGAAGGAAATGGCACTGGAGCTGGTGCACCCTACAAATAAATGAACACCTGACGGGATGCCAATCTATAGTGACGTAGTCAAGGTGAAAATGGAGAAGGCAGGGCTTCTCTAGCTTTACAAGTTACCATATTTTGGGAAGCCTGAGCACTTGTACCAGTGGCTGATGACACACGTGCATGAAGACTTCTTCTACTTCACAGGGCACAAAATGTGCATAACTCCCCAGTTAATTTCACACTTTACAGGCCTCAACTACGCAGGGATGCGCTCCTAGATGACCTCCTGGATGAGGAGGTAATTAAAGAAACCATTGCATCCCAAGAATATAAGAAGGGATCAAGGTACTACGACGTCACGAGATATTAGTGATCCGGTGATGAAGATGGCTGCACACCTTGTTTCCAAGTTGAATGGACAAGAGAGGTGGACCCAGGTGAGCAAGCCCTAGCTGAATGTCTACAGGAAGGTCACGGAAGGCACTATGTACAACATCTCCCAGTACATAGCAGATGAGATCATAAGCAACATGGAGAAGGGAGGAAAGATATTATTTGGGAACATCCTGTTAATAATTGTGTTCTCAGAAGTCGGGGTGTCGGATGCATCTGACAAGTTCGTATGGGAGTACCCCTAATGAAGACCCTTTACCTGTAGAGAGGTTCTAGAAGTATACATGTGAATCAATGATAGGGGTGCACAAGGCGTACTTGGATAAATGGTATACGCACCTTAGGAATGCATTCGGGGGTGAATGGTGGATCCCAAAACAACTCCTCGTGGAAACTGAAGGAGAAGCAGAGTTCGCAGTATACCAGCACTTTTGCATTGGTAGATTCATCTTGGTGGATGGCAGTTGGAGTCCTTGGTGAAAACTCCCCTTCTCATTTACTACCCAATTTTCATAAGCGGGAGTGAACATGTACAAGGAATCGAAGAAATTAAATCTGGAGTTGTCCACCCTTAATAGTGAACACATGGAAATGAGAAAGAATTTGGTCTACTTGGGGAAGCATGCATACGTTGAAAGATACGTATCATAAGATGTGCACATTGTAAGGCCCATGACCTTACCTATTACTGAGAGCGATGCTACCAGGATCTACCTTCACATAAGGCCAAAGTTTGAAAAGGGCACATACATGGAGAATGAGATATCCATCCCAGACAACCCTATTGGCAGAAAGAATCCCGCCAAAGCGTAAGGAGAGAGAAGAGAAAGAGGAATAGAGGGCGGTGGAGGAGTAGGATGTAGGTACCGCGGGGCCAAGCACCTACGTCAGAAGAAGAAGAGGACGGTAGTTAGGGAGAAGACCCTAGAACCGGTAAAGCCACCATCTCCTAAGGAGCCCTTAGATGAAGAGAAGACCGCATCTCCTAAGCTGGAGTCTTTAGCGGAAGAAGAAGAAGAGAAGGTAGAGAAGACTGAAGGCACAAGTGCCTTTTTAGGAAAGAAGAATGTTGGCGAAGGAGAAGAGCTAGAGGTAACCCAAGGGAGGATAAGTATAGATGAATCAGGGGAGGGAGGAGAGGATTTCATTGATGCATTCATCTTTGCATAGAGGAAGAGTTCCGAGGGGAGGAGGACTCACAAAGCAAAGAAAGGAGCGAAGGGGCAAGCACCAAGGAGTAAGAAATGCCCAAGCTCACCTAGGAGGAGATAGATGAAAAAGTGACAAGGGAGGCAGAAAAGATGATTGATGCCTTGGTTGATGAGGAGTTAGGGCACAACATGGAGCTCATGCTCTGTGAGTTCAAGAAAGAACAAAAGGAGAAGAGTGGAAGTATCACAAAAGGCCTAACTCTTTCAGTGACTATCCCAAAGGGCATGCACACGAAAAGTAATGCACAGAGAAAGGAAGATTGGTGATGGGGTATGCTAACAACCCTAAAAAAGTTTTACACATGTGCTTCCAGAGTACCGTGCCCACCAAGGAGCTCACTGCCATGGAGTCCTTTGATCCTGAGGGTGGATACCCATGCACGAGGAAAATGCTATCGTGGGCATTCGACTCCCACATTGATGAGCCTGAATTCGAAGTTAACCAAGAGGCAATACTAGAGCTCTCCGAGACAAAGGGGGCCAACCCCCTCATAAATGCACAACACTTGTCGGATGAGAAAGTGTGTAATGTGCTCAACAAGGTCTCTGTGGAGGTAGAGGCAAGGCTCTTCTGCAGAAATGACAAGATTAAAGCCTTGGAGGACCTATTGGAAAAGAGGAAGGAAGAAGTAGTTAAGCTAACAAAGGAACTCAGCCTTGAAAAGTTGATCAGTGCTCAACTACAATGGGAGTTACAGGAGGAGAAAGCTAAAGTGCATGAAGTCTCCAAGAAGGTGGAGCTCATCTCCCAGGCTATTATCATGAAGCACCCAGACCTTAACCCTCCCGCGTAAAAGTATGGTTCCTCCCTGGAATGCCTTGAGGACTTGACTCAGATCCTCACCATGGAAAGGCAGCCTTTGGCCTTGGAGTCGGTAGAGGATAAGCTGAAGGTAATCGCACTCATAGTTGAATACAATAAGGTCCTAGCTGATGTAAGAGTAGCTACACAAACCACATGGGTCACCTATGACCACTATATGGATCAAGACAAGGTGATAGGCATGCTACTTGTAGACAACGAGGCCGAGCTAAAATAATTTAGGGAGAAGAAAAAGGCAATAGATTAGAACAAGAAAATATTTTAGCTGAGGTAGAAAGAAGATCTGAAGCTATTGAGGCCCTTCAGTCTCAATCAAAACATGGCTTAAAGAACTCTACAAGACCATTACAAGGAAGATGGATGCCTTAGAGGATCTTGCAAAGGAACTGGAAACCATGGTGGAGACCATCACCACAAAGGGGGAAGGGTTAACCTTCAATGAGGTGAGCGCATTGTTCGGAAACCTTTGCAAAAGGGTGCAGGATGAGGTCAGTGCATGGGATACACTGGAGGTGACTGCGGTGAGAAGTTTACCCTTCGCTTCTTTAGGAAATTTTTCCTTCTATTCTTTCTCTTCCTCTCCCCCCATTCTTTATTCTTTCCCTCCATTCTTTTCCAAGGCAAGGCCTTGCATTTTTGTACTGCATTCTTTGAAAAGGTTCCCAAGGGCAGAGAACAGGTGAAGTGTGGGGTAATGTTGGGCCCCTGATATAGCTTCCAAATCTTAAAGGCATGTAGGCGCGAATGACCGGAGGAAGAGTGCAAGTGAAGGAGCACAAGAAAAATTCAAAAGGCTTCTTGGAGAACCAAGGACACGCACGCCATGTGAAGAACAATTCGGGACTTAGCTGTTTTTGGCCTTTTGGATAGAACACATAAATAACGTGTTCCATTTTGATAAGGTTCCACTCTGGCTGACGGGTGTCCTAGAAGGAATATACCTTGCGATAGGAAGATCCAAAAGCTAATCATGACATGGAGAGGCATGCCCCTGGGTGACCCACACTTGACACTTGGGGCCAAATATGAGGTGCAGAGGAGCTTGTTAGAGCTCGATGCCTATTTATACACGCACCCTTGGAAAAGAAAAGAGACACAAGTAAGATACCAAATCTCTGCAGAGTTACCACGAGAACTATGGGATAATTGGGCGAGATGATTCTAGGAAGGATGTAATGGGGAAATGGGGAATGTAAATTTTATTTTTAAGCATACATGTATGGATCCAGATATGGCACATGAATGTGGTCCGCCTCTCTGTGATGTTTTGGAGTAATACTATGAATGAATGTGATAAGGTTACCACTATGTTTATGTTAAGATCTCCTTCCTATATTATTTGCATGTTTCCACTATGCTTTTGATCTTGTATAATCATGAACTTTACTTGAATGTTAGTCTAATTATGGATTTACAACTTCCTGGTTCTAGTTAATTCTATTGCGCGCTTTGTTACTATTATGACTGAAGGGGTGTAGAAGCCATCCTGAGCTCTATAACTTCTTCATGTCTATTAAATCACTAAGTCAGAATCATGAATTATGCCTTCCACTAAACTCACATAAAAGAGAGACTTGGCTCCCTCTCGCATGCCTTGGGTGAGCACCCCCAAAGCACTCGCTAGGTGATAGGCCGGAATGCATGAGGTTCCCTTGTTCTTAGTGGGGTAAAAAAATTACTATAACATGATCAAATCTAAAGCATAAGAGATTAAAAGGTATCTCATATGGTCTCTCAAGAAGATGGGATTTCTCAAAATTTCTCGTAAGAATTCAACCCTTGACCATTTACATGACTAACTCATGCCCTTTATAGCACTCATTTACATTAAATATTCCCCCCCAAACAAAGAATATTCGAGGAACCTTTGTTTGTTACATATTTGATCATGATTTCCAGAAAGTGATGTTTAACATATTTACAACAAAAAGTTTCAGGTGTTCAAAAGGTGAATCATTTCAGATATTTCCATCATTGTTTTAACTGGGGCATCCAGTCATCTCCTCTGGCAACACATTTTTCATCCTTTACACCTATAGCTTCCTTCTCCTCATTCTTTCCTCTATAATTTTCTCTACTAGATCTGGAAATTCATTTTCTACAGGTTCCCGAGTAACTCTGTTTCAAAATATCAACTCTTGCACTTCCTCAGATTCACAAATTTGAGCTCCATAACACTTCAATTACACTTTGCTAATAGAAACGACAAGAAATCATTCAGATTCACCATGAAAAATGATGCGTATTTTCATCCCCTAAAGTTTTGGAGCGTTAATGGTGGAAAAACCAAATACATCACGCCATAACCGTTGATTCTTCCCTTTCACAACCTTAAATTAGAGTCATCCATGTTAAATATTAGAGCTGAAATGGGCCTGAGGTTGCCTTTTACATTTTATGACTTTTGGAGAAAATGTGTAATTTTCACATTTTACCCCCCCTTGCACCTTCAAAATACAGGCTCGACATGTGGCTTAATCTGGGCCTTTGGTGGATTTATGGCTCATTTATGCAATTTTACCCTTTTTAACAAAAAGGAAAACTTTCCAATTTTCCTTCGGCGACCCGCTTCCCACTTTTATCTTTTGATGTGGGCCCCAGCGGAGTTGTGGGTTATTTCATGACTTTTCTCCCTCATACAAAGAGGAGAAAAACTTTAAAAAGTTCTTCCGACCCTATTGTAACTTGAAAAACTTCCACATGTCCATCTTTGGGGTCAAAGTAAGAATTTTTCCTTGCCACTTCATATTTATTGATTAACCAATTAGATGTTATTGGGGCACGGGGCCAATTTGGTATTTTTACAAATGTGACCAAAGTGGAAAATTTCACCAAAAAGACCCACCGGGCCACAACCAATTAAAAATGAACATGTATACACCTTTGGGGAAAAAGAGAAATTTTCTCCACCTTTATAAATTTGACCGGCCAATCAAAACTCAATGGGGCCATGGGGCCAAATTGATCTTTTTGCAAACATAGCAAAAAGTTACAAGTTATAAAATAGACCCAACGTGCCTCATCCAATCAAAAGATACCACATAGCTGAAGATCTTTGAGATATAATTTGATGGGGAAAACACACCCATCAAACCGTAAAATGCAGGGAAATCACCATTTGTGCCTAGAATTGAATTTTTCTTCAAGGACAAATAATTTGCAAATAATTCATGGCTCGATAGAAATCCATGACCATAGAGAAGGATTTACAATAACACCCTGGTAAAGATAAAACTTGTACGCATCCATTCGGGGAGATAGAAAATACGACAAACTAGGAAGATTGGGAAATTTTAGAACAAACGGGGTGAGATAAAATTGAGCACCAATACCCCCCACATGACCTTTCATTTTTCAACACAAAATCTAACTCTTGACATTCTTATGAATGAAATTAATTTCCCTTTTATATTAATCAAGGGTAACTTATTACAATATTTTCTAAAGCCACATTTAAATGAATATGAAAAATGTCATAATTTCTCACAATGAATAATTAGAAAGTGGGTAGAGAAGAGGAGGAAGATTGAGGAAGGAGGGGGGAAGAAGAAATTCTCCCAAGGATAAAAATATCTTTTTCATTGATGAAGAATTTGTTGTTGATGATGATGCACATGAGACACCTGGAACATGAAATGAGTGCTTAGAAACATTTTTTCAAGGCTTCCCAATATGAGTTTAGGTTGTACATGAAAAATGATCTTAATTGATAATTTATTAAATAACCTATTTAGCTCATTTATCTCACCGTGGTGGCTAACTTTGACTCACCCAACTCCCCGAGTAATGAAGATGGATCTACCAAATGTGTCTTGTGATGTAGTGCCTTCTTAAAATAATTAAACTCAAGATGATGCTTCTAGGACCCTTGTGAAGTTATCATTCCTCTGTTTTAGCCATGAGGTCATCTTACCATCCCATAGAGAGTAAAAAATGTAGAAATATGAGTGAAAATAGGGTCATTTGTAACTTTTTCACTTCAAGTGAAACTTTATATTTTTAGAATGTGAGGCCATGACCTGCTATTTTAGGACATATCACCTGTTTTGCTCCAATTTCACCTTATAAACCTCCTAAAACATTCCATCCTCTTCCATTACTAATGCATTGTTATTTTTATCACATTTCTATTTTTAGCAGGTTGTTTTTTAGGGAGATTCTATTTTGGGAAAATTGTTGTTTTTCATCTATTTACCGTTTTACAACTTTTTTATTGTCCTGAGTGATCCAAACTTGTAATTCAGAAGAATTAATAATTTTTCATGAGGAATATCATAGGATGTTGTATTTTTAGTAAATATAAAATAATTCTTTGGTTTGTGATAGGAATGATATTTTTGGGTTCATCTCTTCATCATGATTTCATGCTCCAATTTAAGCGTGTTTTGCTCTTTGAAAAGCTTGTAAATAAAAAACATTTTTTTCCTGGTGAGATCTCTAAGCACAAAACTATAATGGAATAAATTAATGTGGTCACAAATATTTTTTATAGGTTCTTTTTCATCTTTGATAACAATGAAACAAACTCCATTGGGATAGGTTTTTCTCCTGGAGTTTGTGTGCAAAATTTTAGCTTCACCCATTGTCCAGGTCAATGGGAAATTGAGGAAGAGGAAGCTAGGGAAAAAATTTTGATTTTTCTTCCATTAATAATCTAAGGAATCTTTGAATTTTATTTTTTCATCTTTAAGGTTCTTGGGAGGAAGAGATGTGGCCAAAATTTTAAGAGTGTTCAATTTACGACTCATAAGTTATGAAGATTTCTTCATTTCTTGGTCATGGAAGCTTCTAAAAAAATGGCCATGGTGATAGATGAAATACTGAGGTTTAGGTGTGATAGTAGATATTAATCATGAGGAAAAAACCTAGAATGAAAAATAGAGGCGGTGGAAGCAATTTCAAATGAAGAGAATGAATATTTCTAGTAATAGGGTTTCACAGTGCGGGGAAAAATAGTGAAAACAACTAGAAATTATAAAAACTTAATTTTTATCTTCAACATGATTATGGGTGCACTTTTTTTTCCTAACCAACACAAAAATTTTGGATGGTTGGTGTGAATTTTTTTCCCCTTTTCCCATTAGTCCACATGTCATTTCATGATTTGTCGAGGTGGAAGAGAGGGGCCTAGAAAAAGACTCTCAGTAGCAACTTTTGGGGTCATGTGGGTGACAAAGAGTTAAAATGGGAGTGGGGAACATTTTTTTTTCCCAACCATACCAAAATTTTGGGATGTTTTGTGCAAAAAATTATTCCCTCTCTTATTGGTCCAAATGGCACTTTGTGGTTGGATGAGGTTGGGGGCTAGAAAATAGTGCACGGGGGCTTAATTCGCAATTTGGGTCCAAGAATGTCATATCATGCTCCAAGAGCTTATCTAGGAGGTTGGGGATTTTGAATCCCAAAAATTTGGACAGTTGGTGGATAGAAGTGTGCCACCAACCAGGCTTGACACATGTCCACCCCTAAAATTGACTAACTCCTTTATTCTTACCTTGGGGAGCAACATGATGAAGGCATAACTTGAGCTCGGGATGAATTCTCTCTCACTTATTTATATGAAATTAATTTTATAATTATTTTTAGCACAATTATGTGGGTATCATACCTTAATTTTTCCTAAAACCACCTGAAAAGAGGATTTTACTTCGGGATCAAACGTTATGCATGGCAAAAATAGGTTTTGGGAAGAAATTTCTAACTCTTATGAAAAATGTGATACCACCATCCTCTAGAGATCTGAATTATATTTCCAAATATATTTATTTTGGCCTCCAAGTTTTCACGGAGCTCTAGGAATAACTTCTCAAAGCCCAAGGGTTATTCTAGACCGAACACCTGCTTCACCCTACATGACTTTATTTTGTTTGAAACCGATCCAAAATATCTAAAACTTCCCAAATTATTTCAAAACCAGTTACATACCATTATTATTTCTCGATACACCTTCTTTATTGGTTTGGGTCTTTCATTTTGATCTGGGGGTGTACCAGCCTTAGGAAGACTAGAGAATAGCCTTTTCTTAAGCTTCTCGAGAGAACTTGTGGTGGATAATCTTGTCTTGAAAGTGATTGAATGGAATTAATATCCCTAAAAACCATATTAATATGATGATAAAACACATTGGACTACTCATAATGATGGGATAGGACTGATACAAGGTTTATAATGATTTGAAGGAAGGATTGGGATTAGCTTTAATAAAAACACTTTCATAGTAGGGTATGGTTGTCATGCTTTCAGATGTTAATTTTTCCCTTGTAAAAACTCATGAAAAGAGTTGGATCTGACTTGTGGAAAGGTTGTGGATTGATCATAGTGAGCACATGAAATGATAACTCTAGAATCTCAATACATAACATTGACCGGTGCCTTATCCATTAGGCTTTAAGAACACTCAACTTGTAAGAGACAGAGATAGAAAGGAGTAACACACATACACACACACAACTAAAGGGAAACACACCACACCAAAAGGAAAAAAACAAACACAATAGGGAAAGGGAGAACAAACCTTAATCTCCTATAGATAAATGTGGGGACAACCCACTTTCACTATTTATATAATTTCAAATTTTTCCCACTTGTGAGGAAAATCCAAGTGTGTACCATCTAGATATGAGAGATAGAAAGAATTTTCACCACATGCTTATCAAATCAGGAATGGACTAAGCCAAAAGAATCAAACTTCCTATGGCTTCCTTATGAATCTCTCCTTTTGTCCCATAAGAGGATGAGGTCTCCAAGTTGAAATTCCCTTGCTTTAGCTTTCTTTTCAAACAACATTTTCACCTTGAGTTGATGTTACGTGATATGATCCACCACTTTGAATCTATCTTTGTCAAGTTTATAAAGTAACAATATTTTCTTATTAAAGAAATCATGATACGAGAATCGTCCAAGGCCTTGGCTAATTTGAGTGTAGGAAGATTAATAGTGACTAAGATTTTTGCATTGATTCCATAGATCAATTGAAATGGAGACAAGCCAATTTCCTTCTTGGTAGTAATCATGTCCACCCATAGTGCATCATAGAGTTTCTTGTGATGATTTTTATATTTTCATTGAACAACTTGTGGATGATGGTGACAAGATTTTTGTTAATGGATTCCTCTTGACCTTTCCCTTGTGGGTAATAGATTTATGAGTAAGAAAGTGATATTCCATAGCTATAACAAAACTCGTGAACTCTATGGAGGAGAAGTAGTTAGAATTATCTTCCAAAATATTGTGAGGGATTCTGAAACATATAATGATATTCTCCTTAATGAAATTACACACTATTTCAGAATTATCTTGTTTGGCCAAATTTTCTTCTACCAAATTTTTGAAGTAATTTGTACCCATGAGAACATAGCAGTGTACCCCGCACTTGAGTGAGGGTTGAGAAATTCAATGAAATCCAAACCCCACCATTTGAATGGTTATTAAATTACCATGGTCCAAATAGGAAGTACAATGAGTTGAGGTCTCCCAACAACTTGTTAGTAAAATTCACACCTAGATACCCAGTCTCGAGTATCCACGAACAAGGTAGGCCAATAGTACCTACCAAAAAGGATATTTTGGGTTTTCACCATTCTTTGAGAAATTACCACCACACACCTGATCATGATAAGCTCTACGAATATTTTCTTTTTGTTCTTTATCTACACACATTAGGAAGAAATCATCTAGCCCTCTCCTATACAATACATGGTCCTAGATTACATACTTAATTGACTTCAACTTTACGGTTCTTATTTATTTGTAATCAATATGAGTTGGATACTCACCAAAAGTCACAAAGAAAGTGATGTAGCCATACCATTCATTGGTGGTGCTCATGAAAATAAATTGAGGTATGTCTTTTCTTACACACTCAATACACAAGAATTCCTTTATCTCATTTTGAGCCTTGAAGGCCTCATCTTCAACTATCATCCTACATAAACCACTTTGTCTCAAACCAGATTTGAAGGTTATATCTCTAGATCATACTCTTGGTTCTTGCCACCCAATTTCCTCTTTTGGACCCAAGATCTTGTTGAGTAAATATTGACTTTGTTTTTCTTTGGAATCATCACCACTATAAGGGAATTGATCATGTAAAGCCTTAAGTTATTTAATTCTTTCACTAGGGCATATATATGTTTTTCCATTTGTTTAAACTTCATCTCATGATTCTTCAATGGGAAACTCATAAAGGAAATGGGTTCCTCAATACCTTCTTCATTCTTTTGAACTAGGATGATAGAGAGTGTATTCTCAGAAGTGTAGCAATACAAGATGAAATATTTATCAAAATTAGGACATACCAAAGTTGGATCTTTGGCTATGGCTTGTTTGATTTCCTTGAACATTGTTTTTCTATTATCATTCCATTTGAATCTTTCATGTGGATTCATCATTCTAGTGAGGTTTTGGTTTACTCCATAAAGTCTTAGACAAAGGGTTGAAGGAAGTTGACTTTTCTAAAGAAAGAGTGCACTCCTTTCTTTATTTTTGTCAAAGATAATGCTTGAATGGCTATTATCCTTTTGAGATCAATTCTAACTCCCTCCTTGTTCACAATGTGTCCAATGATTTTTCCTTCAGTTACTTCGAAGATGCAGGTTTTTGGATTGAAAGATATATCATGCTTAAGAACTTTATAAGAACTTTCCCCAAATGTGCAAGGTGATCTCTTCACTTTTTGAGAAAACCATGAGGTCATCGATGTAGATAAAAATGAAATGCTTCAGATCCTCTTATTGTAAATCCATTTATCTTTGAAATGATTCTCTCTGGTATTCATGAGACCAACGTGCATCTTGTAGTAGGTGATATTACCCCATGGAGTGTTGAAAGTTGTCTTGGATAAGTCTTCTCCATATACTTCAAATTGGTTGTATCAAGAGAAACCATCAAGCAATGAGAGAATTTCTGAACTGGTGACTTACTGTAAGATATGGCCCATAATGGGAAACATATAGTTATCCTTCAATGAGGCTTAATTCAAATATTAGAAGTCCACACATATTATTATCTATCACTTTTATTTCACATGGAAACAATGTTTTCTACCCACATTGAATGGTGGATAGGGAAGATGATTCTAGCATTCAACATATTCAAAACCTCCTCTTTGATCATTTTTACAATTTTTGGATTATAAAGCCTTTTCATTTTCCTAAAAGGTTTAGCTTCAGGATTCAGAGGGATTGATTGGTTCATCTCCTTTGGATGGAATGACTTTAGTTCATCATATGAATAAATAAGAACATCAGAATACTTTCTCAGCAATGAAACAATTCTCTTTTTCTCCTCAAGTGAACAACACTTGTCAATGTTGACCATCCTAGGCTTCTCATTAGTAAAAATTTTATCCTTATAAAAATTAGTGGGGCACCATGAAGGCTGTTCGGGTTTTTATTTGACAAACATATCATGCTTATAAAACAAATATTCTAGGGACACAAGACCTTTTGGGATCTTGTTTCCCTTTAGCCTGATGACACCTTCAAAATCAAATCCATCAATGCCTTATTTTTTTATCTACAATGGACTCCAAATTTGGGTTATCACTTCATTCAAATAATATATTGCTGAAATTATATTTTTCTATAAGAAAGTGAAAAGTTGATTGTCATCATTGAAAACTTTTCAATGATTCTCATTGTCTAAGTACACTTGTCATGAATACTATCTCAACAATAACTTTTTTTCTTGTCAAAGGATGGATGAGGATTCATCAAGGAATCCTAGACCATGAGGTAAACACAAATTTTTTTAGATCAAAAGGGATGGATTGAATTGAGAAAACATCGAAAGATTTAATGCAATCCCATACCCAATTTTTGTAATGTCTGAGTCTTGGATTTTTCACTTGGTATTGATCTCTTACTTGTTTCACAATTACCTTAGCATCACCAAGGATATTGAGTTTCTTTATTCCAATAAACTCAACAACATCCATCCCAAGAAGGAGAGCCTCATATTTTGTGGTGTTGTTTGTATTATCAAACTTAAATTTGTAAGAAAAATGGTATAGCTCACCTGAAGGAGATGTGAACACAATGCCTTCCCTAGATCCCACATTGGAGTAGTTCCCATCAAATTCCATTATCTGTAGGCTACCCTCCTCATCCTTAGTGATAAGAGGTAGATTCTCATCTTTTTCTAATGTGAAGAAACATTTGTTGAGTACATTTTCTTGAAACAAGATATCAGCCACAGGATCTTCGGACTTTTGGAAATGATATTTCATTATCCGCATTGGCAAAAATTTCTTCATTTCACCCCTTGCCAAAATGGTTGTAGAGGAATAATCCATCCAAATATAACCACCCAAATGCCTACAAAAATCCTTCTCAGCAACATACCAAATGATGTAGGGATATCCTCCACTAGGATAGTAAGAAAGACTTTCTTATCTGGGTAATTTACTAGAGCTACGAGCATCCTTGATTATGGCTACCGGCTACCAATGATACCTACTTTGATTACATGGAGTAGCATGAGCCTATTTATTGGGTCAAGGTGTGGAATAATGCATTATAAATATTAATGGGAATCACATTATCAAAGGCACTTGAGTCTATTAGGAAATTGTTAAGTTAGTACCCTTTAATCAAGAGAGATAGGTAGAAAGGTTCTAATTTTCTAATTTTTAATGCACTTAATGCAAGCATATTTTATGACTTTGGAGTTGATGGTTTTGATGGAATTTTTTTGGACTTTCATTTACATTTTTAGACTTTATGTTACCACCCTTAATGTAGTTGATTAGCCTTTCAAACTTATCGGGGTGTGTTTATGGGAATTCAACTTGAGAAATCTGTTTGATTTATTCACATGCTCAATGATATCAAAGGATGTGGAAGTAGATAGAATTTTTTTCTAGGATCAACAATTGAGGTGATGCTACTTTAGAATCTTGGGAAGTTTTGGTGGATGGAGTATCAGGTTGAGGAGTACATGACTTCACTTTAGATTTGGTGGAATATTTTTTGGGATTAATTTTTGATGTAGAATTAGATTTAGAGTTAAGAAAGGGACTAGTCGACTTACTTGGTACAATATCTTGCTTCTTACTTTCCACTAATTTTATTTTTCTTTTGTAGATTCCATTAAGAGCGGGAGATGAAATCATCTCTTGATTATCTTGTTCTGAGGATTTTTCTCTTGAATCTAACATTTCTTCTTCATCTTCTCGGCAAGTGTAGAGGAGTATGCTCCTTCATGGGATTAAGTAAACACTATGCATGAGAATCTTCATCATCATCATTATCTTCCCCTAATTCATACTCAAAAAATTTAACCTACGTATTATTCTCAATATATTAAATCTTGAGAATGTTCCCATCTTCACCTTCCTCTTTGGTTTTTTGACCTCTTCTTCTTCTTCCTCCTCTACCTCGTAGGCTACATTTAATGGCGAGTGCCTCATGTGCAATCTTGCACGAAATTGGCATAATCCTTGATCTTTTTGGAAAATTACTCTTCTTCTTTTGATCATCCCTCAAAGTTCTTTGTGTGAACTTATTCTTAAGTGTAATCATATCGTTTCCCAGTTTCTAGAGTAGAGGATCTATGGGAGTAGAACTAAATATTTGATCCTTTTGTTTAGCATTTGTATTTTTGACTTTTCTAGATAGAATTAGATCGTCTTCTATTTTTCTAGTATAATATTGTGCTTATTTCAAAGTTCTTGGATGAAAAATTATGAGAATGATTTGATCCTTTTGTTTAGCATTTGTATTTTTGACTTTTCTAGATAGAATTAGATCGTCTTCTATTTTTCTAGTATAATATTGTGCTTATTTCAAAGTTCTTGGATGAAAAATTATGAGAATGAATCCAAATTTTGGTATCTAGGAACTTATGAAAAAAACTTAAAATTATTATCTGAGGGCATGTCATCAACAAGAATCCTCTTGAGCACTCTGTTGTATTTTTATGAAATCCCGCATTCCTTCATTAGGGTACTTCTTCATTTGCAATTTTTATGCCAAGAGGTCTTGGAAGTCCTTAGTAAACTTGAATCTATCTTCAAAGCATTTTTAATGTCATCCCAACAAGTGATAAAACCTTCTTGTAGAAGGTAGAACCATTCACCTCCTTTATCTTGCAATAACTTCATGAAAAATCTAACAGATATGTCTTGGTATTCAACACCCAACAAACCACATGCGGTGATGAAAGAAAATACATGTTCTTCTAGGAGATGTGAAACATATCCTTTTAACTTTGGAAAAACTTTCCTTGATCGTCATGATAATTCATGGAAAGGTTTTGGAAATGCAAGTGGGTTAGTGTTCTTGTCCCATTTTACTATTGCTTGAGGTCCATTTTTTCTACCATTAAATCATCGTCTTCTTCTTCGACCCTTATTATAGTTGTATCTCAAGTTCCATCTCTTGCTTCTGATCTTTCTCAAACTCTTTATATTTATTCAATTTCATCCCTTAATTCAACTTTAGCTCTTTCTTCAGCTTATGTGCTTGCTTGAGCTTCTTGTTTAGTTTCTATGTCGATGAAGTCTTCAATGTTTTAGTTTATATATGGAAACTCAATGTCCAATGGATTAAAAACACTTGGAATACTGGTGATGGAATTTAAAGATGAAGGGGAGGCCTTAAATTTATTATTAGTTCCTACCTTCACTGAACTTCTTCAAAAATTGGGATGGAATTTCCTCCTTGTATGTGTGACCACATATAACTTCTATTCACTAGCTTCTAGATTTAGGCTCTTCTTTGCTTGACTTGTTCTTTTC
The DNA here is from genome assembly GCA_018340775.1 of Taxus wallichiana var. yunnanensis. NCBI lineage: Eukaryota > Viridiplantae > Streptophyta > Pinopsida > Cupressales > Taxaceae > Taxus > Taxus wallichiana. Next base: position 268,248,210 of record CM031236.1, on the reverse strand, counting down.
TTTCTCTTGCTAAATTTGTAGCATGCTTTTCTTCCAAATCCAAAACTCTTGTGGCTATGAAGTATTGTGTAAATATTTTTCTATTGTGTCAGATGGATTCCCTCAAGTTGGATGTGATATCTTCTTGAATGTGGAGAACAGATGTTTGGGTCTTTTGACAAGAGGGTTACCCAGTATAGCCATTAGTTAGAGACATAAGACTTGGAGACTTTAGAAATTATAGAATTTTTTTGGACTTTTATGGTCATATGTCGAGTGTATATTGCTACCAAGTCTTCCCCATGGTGGGTGCCAAAAATGTTAGGGATAAAAATTGTCTAGTATACAAATTGATGGGTATTTTTCCAAATCACAAATTGATGGGTATCTTTCCAAATTTCTACAAATTTAGGTCCCTCTACTTGTGTGGTGCAACTCTAATTTATTGTGAATGAAATAAAATGGAAATTTTTTTATTGGCTAAGAGGATGGAGACCTAACAAGAACACTACGTTGTACCTATTGAAAATTCTTTCAATTAATTGCAAGGAATAATTTTTTGAACAATGGGGAAAGGGAGTGATAATTTAGGAAAGGGGATATTATCTTTGCAAGTATAAAATAAGATTGTTTCCAAATTTAACAAGAAATTTTGCATTCAAAACTTATAGGAAAGAGACAAGAATGTTTAGAACATCAACGATGATAGGAAACCATGCACACAAAAAGGCACATATTCAAGCATTATGAAAAGAATAAAATACTTTCTTTATTAACATCTTCACAAGTTGTGCAATACTATAAAATAGAAGAAAGTAGATAGGAGAATGGAAGAATGTTATTTCTTTTTCCTTACTCAAATAGATCTCTTTCTTGACTTCACAAAGTTGAAAACCCCTAAGAAAGAGTGTGTGATTACATTATATAGACCTTGAGGAGACTCTTCACCTTACCCCCACATGAGATTTCGTTTGTCTTCACAACATGTGAATCTTGACGTTCTTAAGAATTAAATTATGTTCCCTTTTATATTAATCAAGGAAAATGTATTACAATGTTTTCTAAAGCAACATTTAAATGAATAGGATGAATGTTGTGATTTATCACAACAAAGAATTAGAAAGGGGGTAGAGAAGAGGATAAATAATGAGGAAGGAGGGGGAAATAATAAATTGGCCCAAGGATGTAGATATATTTGTCATTGATTACAAACTTTTTGATGATGATGATACATGGACACCTGGATTTGCGCAAAATGAGTGTTTAGAATTTTTTTCAAGGCCTCCCAATTTGAGCTTAGGATGAACATGGGAAATGCTCACGATGATCCTCCTTGATACTTTATTTAAGAACCTCTTTATCTCATTGACCTCACCTTGAGAAACTCACTTTTACTCAATCATCTACCTACTCCACCCTGTCATGGTCTTCCTTGCTTTTGGATACAATTGAAATCAAAATTATGCTTTAAGGACCCTGGTGAATTTTTCATTCCTCTATTTTAGCCATGAGGTCATCTTATTGTCCTACGAAGATTTGAAAAATTAGAAATATTAGTGAAAATAGGGTCATTTGTAACTTCCTACACTTAAGTTTGAAGCTTTCGATTTTTTTAGAATGTGAGGCCATGACCTTCTATTTTGATACACATCACGTGTTTTACTCCAATTTCACCATCAAAATCAACCGAAACATTCCATCCTCTTTTATTACTGATCCATTGCTATTTTTAGTAATTTATATTTTTAGCAAGTTGCTTTTTTGGGGCCTTCTATTTTGGGAAAATGTTGATTTCTATGTATTTACCCATTTACACCTTTTTTTTATTTTCTGAGTGACCCAAACTTGCGAAAGTACATAGGAAATTTTTTGCACGTACGAGCATAGGAAATGATTTTTACTAAGTGGAAAAAATTACTTAATTTTTTGATGGGAATGATATTTTTGGGTTTGTCTCTTCTTTGCGATTTTGTGCTCGAATTTCACTATGTTTTACTCACTAGAAAGCTCAATAATACAAAAAGAAATGTTTTCCAGTGAGATATTCAATAATGGAGATATTGTGGCATTGATTAATGAGGTCAACAAGATTTTATATAGGTTATTTTTCCACCTCAAATTTCAATGAAACAAACTCCATTGGGATATGTTTTTCTCCTGGAGTTTGTGTGCAAAATTTTAGCTTCACCTATTGTCCAGTCAATGGGAAATTGAGAAAGAGGAAGCTAGGGCACAAATTTTTATTTTTCTTCCATTAATAATCTTGAGAATATTTATTTTTCTATTTATTTCATCTTGAATTCATTTGGGAGGAAGATATGTGCTGAAAATTTCAAGAGAATTCGATTTACGGTTCATGAGTTATGAAAAACATTTGTTTCTTAATCAAGGAAGTTTCTAGAAAAAAATGACCAAAGTGATGGTTGAAAAATGAGGTTTTTGTGTGATATAATAAATGGAGGATGTGTAATATAAATTTAATCAAAATTTGAGGTGATGGAAGTAATTTTAATGGAAGAGAATGGATATTTCTGACAGCAGTGTTTCACGGGTGCACGGGGAAGAAAGAACTAGAAATTGAACAACTTAGTTTTTTTGTCAACTTGAGCATGAGGTAAAATTTTTGTCCCAACCATCCCAAAAAAATTTATGGTTGGTGAAAAAAATTGTGCCCCTTTACCATTGGTCCATGTGTCATTTTTTTATTTATTGAGGAGGAAGAGAGGGAGGCTAGAAAAAGACTCCTTAGCAACTTTTGGGGTCACGTGGGTGACCAAGATATAAAATGGGATGGGGCCATATTTTCATGTTCCAAATATTTAGGAGGGTTAGTGAACAAATTTTATCCCTTATCTGATTGGTCCACATGGTGTTGTATGGTTGGATTAAGTTGAGGGCTAAAAAAGCAGTACATGGTCTTAACTCGGCTATTTGGGCTCCAAGAAGGTCATATCATGGTCCAGGAGCTTATCTGGGAGGCTGGGGAATTTTTCCATCCCAACCATCCCAAAAATTTGGGATTGTTGGTGCACAAAATTTCATGACCACCCAGGATTGACACGTGTCCACACCTAAAATTGACTAACTCCTCGATTTTTTCCTTATGGAGCAACTTGATGAAGGCATAACTTGAGCTCCCAGATGACTTTTCACACACTTCACTATATGAAATTGATTAGAAAATTAATTTTTCACATAATTTTTTGGGTATCATACATTTATTCTACTTGAAACCTCCTTGAAAATATGATTTTTCTTTGGGCTCAAAGGTTGTGCATGCTAAAAACCAGTTGTGCGTTGAAATTTCTGATTCTTGTGAAAAATGTGATACCACCATCCTCTAGATATCTAGATTATATTTTTAAATATATTTTTTTGGATTTCAACTCTTCATGAATATCTCGTAATCACTTCTCAAATATCGGGGTTGTTTTTGTAGTGTACACTGCTTCACCCTCTAAGACCCGCTTTTGTTGAAACTACTTCAAAACCTTTGAAACTTCCCATATTGTTCCAAAACCTTTGCACAACATAATTAAATCTCCAATACACCTCCTTGATGATTTTTAATATTTTTTTCCTCTTTCGGGGTGTAATAACCTCTGGAAGACCAAAGAATATCCTTTTCTTAATCTTCTCGGAGAGCTTGTCTTGGAGAATCTTGTCTTGAAAGTACTTGAATGGACTGGATATTCGTAAATAACCTTTGAAAATGATGAAAAACAATTTGGACTATTTATAAGGATGGGATAAGATTGATATTGGGTTGAGAATGAGCTAGAAGTGGGCTCAGGATGACCTTTAAGAAAAACAATTCACAATATGGTATGGTTGTCGTGCTTTTAGGTTCTAATTTTTCCCTTGCAAAAACTCATGCGAGTGCGTAAGGGTGCCCATAACCAAAATAAATTTATTTTTCAGAAATTCTAACTTGCAATAATTTTTATAAGGTTTTTATCAAAGCTATACAGGTATTCTGAAGGAGATCAAAGAAGACTAATAGAGAGCCACACTCATTTTCATGCATGTGAAACACATAGAAAGTTGCACAACTAGAATCAAAGTAGTTCCAAGATCGGACAAAGGGTCAAGCCCATTTGGATGGTTTGACCGAGTAAAATATCATTTGCTAATTTCAGCAATGACAAAAATTCAGTCTTAGACCATCTCATTCCTACATTCGATTAGTTAGGATCTCCCGGATCCTCATAGAATTAGCTAAGTGCAGTCCTATTTTGTAATATCATAGTTCCTAGATCAATAGTTACTTTGTAAATTGTTATTATGATTTGGGAAATTAATGTTGGAAGTTAATGTTATGAGAATAGCCTCCTATTGCATTATTTCATCCTTTTATATATGTTAATTAGAAACACATCTAATATCTTAAATTGGAATGAAATAGGAAAACCACTTAAATGTTAAATCAATATGAAATATTAGTTATTACAAATATGTGTATTTAAACATGTTTTTTTAGAGATACTCCATACTTGAGTTATAGTAGCAAATCGATAATATTATTATTTTGTGGTATTTGTGTAACCATGTGGTTTATTATGTTTTTACCTTTCGTATCAACAACTAATCTATCGCTTGTATATTAGGCTCATCCATATACTAATTACACGGGGTGTGTGGTGAAAATTTATAACTTGGTAACACTAGCATTGGATAGGAAACATTCATGTCTTAATTTAATAGATTTAAATATCCTCCTCATTTTTTATAATCGGGTATTACAAAAAAATCGATTACAATAAGAAATAATAATAATTTTTTGAAATAATCCCAACTCGGACTATAATTTGTTCGTAGTTTATCTAGGTTATTTTTTTGTAATCTATTTTGTCTTGTGTCCCATATCATCGTCCTAATACTTCTCTTATCCATTAGAAAATACCTTTTTATAAATGTTTTACCTTTCAAACAAACATGTATTCCACCACTTTGATTCCATATTTATACACATTCCTTTTTTTTAAGCTATTACAAAGGTGTACATCATTATTTGAAGATTAAGATATTGCATGTACATGTAGTAAATATTTTTTTAGTTGTGTACTATTTTAAAATATATAAAAATGATAAAAGGTCATAAATATCAAGGAAAGGAGATCGCAATTTATGTGTTCATTGATAATATAAGAACACATTTTATATGTTGTTGTATTTTAGAGACAAATGAATAAACTCAGGAAATATAAAGGAAAAGAGAACACATTTTATATATTATTTGATAACACGAGATCAAAATTTTAATTATGTTCTATTAATTTCTAAGATAAATCTTGGTTCTACCAAAAAATACAAACACATGAACATAATTAAACCTATGAGAACTACAAACACATAATAAACTATAAACAACATAGATCTCTTTGCCATATAAAGGAAATATGAATTTCCACAAAAAGTATGGCCAAATTGTAAATGTCTTATCAAAGAAAAGTCTTTTTATAGGCATTGGAAGTTGCATCTACTGACCCAAAACTTCAACAGTTTCTTATGTGCTCCCTAAGATCTCCACCACCTAATACTTGCACATAAAAAAGAAAAAAGATCTCCACCACATGATCCCTCAGCATTACTTTAAACGTCAAATGGCAATATTAAATGAATCCTTGTACACTTCATATGACAAATCGTTTTTATAAAACTACATTTCACATGCCAAAAAAATGAACCATAGTACAATTCACGTGTCAAAAAATTGAATCAAATGACAATCTAATTCCAGAAAATAATGACACATAGTACACTTCATATGTAAAAACATTAGTGGATCTAATATGTACCTCACCCATTAATATATTTTAAAGGGTTTTCATACTCGAAATCATTACGAAATGGGAAATGTAGGGAAATTCAAACATATTTTTACCTCAAAAAAAGAAAGGGATCAAATCAAAACATTCCATCTACAACCTCTATTATAAATTTATTCTAAATATATGCTACTAATTCCTTATAGAGAAGGGAATGTAGGTGAATAATATGTTTGAAAATTAACTAGTACATATACAATATTTGAAAAACCATTGGTATAAACCAAATAATAGGTATTAAACCCTTGTTTATGATTGATTTTATGGTGATGGAGGATATGAAATTCAAATTTACTACTTATTTTCAATTTTTTTCTATTTTCTTTATTTTGTATTTCTTTACTAGAAATTTATTCAATCCAATTTGTAAATTTATTTTTTGAATTTTCAGTGGTGTTGTTTATTGAACTTATCTACATTGAATATACATTAAACATATTATTTAATCTAGTTTTTATAATGACTAACATTTTGGTTTGTTATAGCCAAGTTATAATGTCATTTCAAGTTAGTGAAACCTAACTTTGTCCAATTGTTTTATTTAATTTAATTTGAATGAATTTATATGGTATCTTGTTTCAAATTTTTGTAGTAGCAATAAATAAGTAAATTAGGGGAACTAAGGTGTTATAAATAATACTTCATCAAATCACACATAATAGCATAATTCGGTACTATATTACACATATTACATTGTATGTTTTTCTTTCCCTTGGATTTTCCCCAAAATAAATTATTTTCTTTTTATAGTACATACAATATTATTTCCTCTATATCATAAGTATAATGTAGCTAACACTATTTCTAAAAATGCAATTTGGTCAAAAAATAGTAATCTAGTCACCATCCCTACAAGATAGCTTTAATATGTTTTCTTTTCCCTAGCAAGTATCCATTAGGATGTTACACAAAGACCCATTCAATTTGAACATTAATATAACTAGAATTTTAATCACAAAAGTTGGAGAAGTTAGATCAAGTGATAAAATATGGCCTCAATAATAGTGGTGAAGAGGGTATTATTAATAATTGTGTTTCTAAATATGATTGTAGTAAAAAATATAATGTAGTTGACATTTTTTTGAAAATATAATAAAAATGCCATGAATAATATTAAGTTGACCTTTATTTTCTCATTTCTCGGGGCATAACGAAGAGTGTACATTAGCTTATAATTTGACTTATTTATCCATCATTTGTTCTCTTACATGCATCCTCACTTGGGAACCATATTCAAAATTATCATATAACTATAAAATTTAGGTAGTACAATAGGATAACAAATAAATATTGATGCATTTGTCAAACATTTCTTGTTTGAATGTATTTATTTTATTTCTTTCTTTTTATTTTCTCACATTGCATTTCATTGTAATTATCTTTGAGTCAATCTTGTAGCATATTAATAGAATTGGTATTATAGTATTTCATATCATTATATGTAGTGTTGTCTGCTAATATAAAATAAGAGGTATCTTGATCCATAACAATGTGTGAGCTATAACATTGTTTTCCGTTCATACCCCTGCTCATCACATCTATCCATTCTACATCATCATCTATCTACTTTCTTAATCTAAATAATTTTTCCTCTTACTAATCCCATTTATTTATTCTACCCTAATGAGACATGGTGGATAGGAGGTTAGATCAATCACATAAATGTAAAATTTGATAACATATATAAAAAAATTAAAAAACCAACACATCAAATCGGATAGAATACATCAAGGAGATAAAATACAGAAAAATAACATAATTACCCAACAAATCATCACACCATCATCAAATCTAATATAATTTTGCATCTATACATAATCACCCATCCATGGTCAAACTAAAATTCTATACAAATGTCATGATCCCAAGATACAATAACATGAAAGAAACACATGAAAAAAATTGTGTCAAATATATATAGGTATCAAATATAATCAATTTTAATAAAATGATATCATAACCATGTGCTATATATATCATGATACAAAAAAACTCATGATTCTTGCCATTTTAAAATATGCTTTCCTTAATAAGTTTCACATCCCGGAGTTTGAGTAGAATATTATAAGCATGCTCAAGGATACTAAGAAAGGGCTGAGAGTGTTAGAGAGTATAACGCTCATTTCAAAATAATTTTATGTAAGCTTTCTCATGATATTCATATAAGACAACATGCGCAATGGTTCATTGGAGTTCTTATTAAACCTTTTAGAAGGGCACTATCACATAATATATACACTAACCCATGTGAAGCACTTGAAGTATCCTTATGCACCGAGGTAGTCGGGAGTATAGACACCTTTGGGGTGAGCTATGCTGAAATTGTTGGAGAAGCTATCAGAAAATTTAGCACATGAGATGTGCACAAGGATTTGGTGTAAAGATTATGAATTGGAAGGTCACAAAAAGGATAGTCGTCCCCATAGATCAGACGCTCATTGCTATTAGACTATGAGATATGCCATTTAAACCATGATGTTAGCCATTTCCCATTATTACAATGCGCTGTGATAGGGAATAATGTTTCTTGTTATTGTAAAATTTGTAGGTCCATGACTCACGACATGGAAGATTTCCAACTGATTGGTTAGATCCATGGTGTTATAGATATCAATGTATGATACATAGGAGTATCAGATAACTCTAAAGGGAAGAACGAGAATCGGGATCGGAATCATAAGAATCGCGTTATGATCATAATGAAGGGTGTTTTGAAGGAGGTCATTGCAGAGGTCAAGGATACCATGGTGGATTTAGAGGATGAGGATGTGGTGGTGGATGAGGTGATTTTATTCGTGGAACATGTTATATATGTGGATCTATTGACCAATACAGTGCGAATGTACTCGAGAATATTACATGTTATTTCGTGGAAAGAATCATAGTTGGAATGTGTGGAATTATATGAGCATCTTAGTATGCAACATAAATAAGAAAAAAAAGGAAAAGGGATGGTTCAAATACAACGTGTTGTGTTAAAGAATTGGATGCCCAATTTGGAACTAGAATCTAAAGAATTCTAGGTAAGGATCACTGCTCGTCTTTGAGCGACACATGCCAAAGAAACATTATAGCAGAAGCCTACCATCACTAAGGAGGAGGTTATACATGCACGGTACCCAAATCCTATCCATCAGAAGGAGGTTTATCAAGAGACCATGGAGGTACTAAAAATCTTCAGGGTGAAATGCAATATTTAAAGGAGAAGTCACTGAAAATGGAGCAAAATAAAGCATCAGAAATGGTCCAATCTGATATGGATGACTTGAAATAAGTGTGCAAGATGTTGTGCCAGGATAATATCATTCCACTGTTAGGGAATTGGTTAAAGGGAAACACTCACGCATAAGTATTGAAACTAGACAGAAGATCTTGCATGCAAATCTTCCACCTCATAGCTTAGATTATTAAAAGGAAATCACTCTTAATGTTGTTGTGGATGGGTGTATTTTGAGTAATATATTGATTAATATAGGTGTGGAAGTCAATGTTTTTACTTTAGATGCATGGGTACAAATGGGGAGAACCTCATTGCATCCATCTTTGAATGTATTGTCCATGGCTAAGCTGGACTAAGGCCACTACAATCGAGTTTTAAAAGATGCATCCATTACCATAAAGGGAGCCAAGTTCACTAGATATTTTGAGGCTTTAGTGCTAAAAAGGTAGATAGCTTCCCGGCTCTCTTGGGAAGCCTTGGTGCTATGAAAATAATGTTGATCTTTGGTTCAACAAGGGTTATATCAGCTTTGAAAACAAGGAGGAAAGAGTTATTATCCCTTTAACAGATGGCAAATATGAGCCCTATCTTGAGCCCTTGAGTGATTAAGACCTAAATAGAATTTATGTACGTGTAATTTAAGACCCAAAGGTACTTGAGCCATTTAAGGAAGGAATCCTCCAGTGGAAGGAGGCACAATCTATTAACGATACTATGAGTGTTGCTTGTGATAATTGGGCTCATAATACTTATGAGTTAGTACAACGCGAAGTAAAAATCACATTTGTGTAAGAAAATAAACATTGTTGTATTAGGAGAATAGGTAACCACTCAGTACCTTGTTACACTAGAGAAGGATATCATACGGTATTTCTATGTGCCATGGAGGAACAATGGATAGACTAGTTGGAGAGATGGAATATGCTAGCATATACCCTACATGGGATAGTAGCACATTGGTGGGTGGTTCATAAGGATAATCTTGTAGGATGGAATGAAATTAGGATTTCTCTTGCTACTAGGTTCTTTAGGAGCAATGCACCTACTCAAATATGCACTTATCATGGTAATCAAATTTTTCAACACCACATTCAGTAATGTGAGAGACTTTGGAAAGAAGGAAAGAAACTTTACCACCTTCACTTTGGGTGCAAAAATTTTATTCTACTTTACAAGGTTACGCGCGTGCTTAGTATGTATATGCGGAACTCCATAGAGAGACTAGAAATTGGCAGGATTTAATTACAAGAATGACCCAAAAATTTGAATTCTTCTCTACTAAACCTCCGAGTAGAAGAGGCATTAAAGGTTATAAAGCACTTAACTATGGGGGATAGTGCCAAGGTGGAGGAAATAATTCAGGAGTTATTTGATGAAGGAGAATCAAGAGCACATTTTACTGAAGAAAAAGATAGATGCCACACTATTTAAGCACACTTTCCTTGAGAAAGAAAAGGGAAAAATGGTCTACTTAGTGGATGATGAAGAAGTAGAAAATATGAATGTAGAACATTAAAAAAGTAGGTGTGAGGTGTTAGACAGTGCAAAGAAGACCACACATGCCTATCATGAACCTATGAAGATAAAGAAAGTGAATATTGTATCAGATGCTAAGTCTAAGAAGGCCATATTTGGAGACTATTGGTCTGAATCTAAAGTGGAAAAAATCATTGAGTTACTATGGGGTTATCACGACTTATCTCCTTGAAGGTACCATGAAATTTAAGGCGTGTATGAATCATTAAGAGAGATGAAGAGAAAACTTAAGGAGGGTGCGCACCCGATCGAAAGAGACCCTACAAGATGAACCCCAACTTGCGTGAGAAGTTCAAAGAAGAGATTGAAAAAAATGTTAGAGGCTGAAATCATCAAGCCCTTGGATGATTCGAGAATGGATTAGTCTAATGGTGATCGGTATAAAGAAGGATGGTCCAATTAGGATCTGTGTGGACTACGGGGAGTTGAATGTTGTATGTGTGAGTGATCCCTTTCCTACACCATTCACAGAGGAAATACTAGAATACGTTGGAGGGAGAAAAATCTATTCATTTACAGATGGGTTCTCTGCTTATCATTAGGTTAGGATTTTCTAGGAGGATCAGGAAAAGACTATTTTTACTACTGAATGGGGCAACTTTTCCTATAATGTGATGCCTTTTGGTTTGAAAAATGTGCATCTTTGTATTTTTGTGCATAGTTGTTCACGCGTTCAAATATTTTATTCACAACTTCTTATAGGTTTATTTATATGATTGGACGGTGTATGGGATTGTTAAGGATCATTTTGACAATCTACGCTTAATGTTTGAAAGATGTAGACAATTGAGTATTTCTTTGAACATCAAGAAATGTGTATTTTCTACACCATTTGGAATCTTTGTTAGGACATATCATCTGCAAGGAAGGTTTTTGGTTAATCCAACTAAGGTTGTAATCATTATAAGCTTATAATATCCTACCAGTCAAAGTGAGGTGCGTGGATTCTTGGGTGACACTGGGTATTATAGAAAATTAATAAAGGGGTATGCTAAGGTTGTTGCACCTTTAGAGGAGTTACTAAAAGGAAAAGGGATATTCTAATCGGGAGAACCACAACATCGCACATTCGAGACATTGAAGGATAAACTTACTACGCGCCTATTTTGCACTTTCGTTTGTGGGACCTACCATTTCAAGTACATATGGATGCCTCTGGCATGACCATTGGCTCGGTGTTGGCTCATACTGGAGAAGGTATTATAGATCATCCTATCTATTTTTCTAGTAGAAAGTTGACTCATGTAGATCATAGTTATACAACGAAAAGTGCAAAGATTTTTCAATGATTTGTGTGCTACATAAGTTCAAATAGTACCTACTAGTAACACCACTTGTATTTTATACAAATCACATGGCCTTGAAGTATTTGGTGAACAATCCCATTTTACGAGGGGTACATATTTAGATGGGTACACTTATTCCAATAATTTGATTTCATAGTTGTGGTAAAACTAGGGAAAAGTAATTTTGGACCAGACCATTTATCCAAGATACAATCAGGAGAAGAAGCACAAGTAATTGAAGATACCATTCTTGATGCATAGTTATATAGGTTATAACATGCATCATCAGAATTATAGGACATTGTTGTCTTTCTACAAATAGGCATGGAACTAGAAGGAATGAAATCCTTAGAGAAGAAATAACTTGTTATACGTGTGACACCCTATATGTTGATTAGCGGTGACCTGTACAAGTTGGGTTGGGATGAAGTATTTCACTACTATGTATTGGAACATGAGTGCAAAGATATCATGGAGGAAGCTCATAGTGGTATTGTAGGTGGGCACTATACAGGTGATGCCACTGCGCGTAAGATTCTACTCATTGGATTATGGTGGGAGACCATGTATAAAGATTACAAGGCATATTGCAAGGCTTGTGATCACTATCAATGCCTTGGGAAACTAGGTTAAAGAGAAGAAATTCCTCTAATACCTATTACTAGTCTGAGAACCATTTTGAGAAATGAGCTATAGATTTTGTAGGACCTATTTCACTGACCACATCAATGACTAGATCACACTATATCATTACTTACATAGAATATCGATATGGTGGCGAAGTAGCACCTACAAATGATTGTACAATCACTACAATAGATAGGGTTATATGGGAAAATATTATTACAAGGTATGGATTCCCTTTAAGTTTGACCGGTGATACGGGCACAAATTTTTTGAATGAGACATTCAGAATTTTATTGACAAAGTCATGATTGCACACCATAAAACTACACCATAGCATCCTCGGGAAAATGGGACTGCTGAGGCTTTGAACAAAATTTTGAGCTAGATGTTGACAAAAATTTTTGATGTTGGAAGAAAGGATTGGGATGATAAAGTTTCGTAGTACTTTGGGCATATAGAACAACATACAAGCGATTAAAGAAGGCAACACCTTTTCAATTGGTGATTGGCATAGAAGAAGTTCTTCATGTGGAATTCATGTTACCTATTAGTATCCAAATTTGTTCTCCTTTTCAGTCTGAGTATCATTAGAGATATGGCATGAAGCTTGAAGATAGATAGATCATGATGTGTGTTGTTTTGTAGCTGGGGATGTGATCTAACTGGAACTCATATTTATGGAGAGATGGATAACACTCAAATAGGACTTGATCTTGTCCTAATTGTTTTAGGTTGTGCCTTTCAACCAAGGTAAGAGAACCTATTTTGTAACCCTAAAATGGTAAGGAGATAAAGATACCCCTAAATTTGTGTAAATATTCTCGAAAAGGCCTTGGGAAAATATGATCAACAATCTAAATCTGAATTTCACAAGTTGTCATTTCCAGATTATGGAGATAATTTCAATGCAAGGCAAGGGTTACTGAAGACATAGTATGATCCTGATTTGCTTTGTGCATTTTTGTAAATGGATTGTATTCTTTTGTTAATACAGGACAAAGTAGGGGTAGTATGGGGTAGGATTAGTTGTTTTGAATGAATTTTTGGTGGGATATTTTAGACAAGACTAACAATAATTTTCCAAATTCTTTGAGGACCTTTGCAAAAAACTTGTAAGACCTAAACAACAGAATGCTTCAAAGGGGTTAAGGTACTCCTTCAACTAGGATATGTGCAATAAATGGAGGCCCATATTTGCACTCTTCCACACAATCTTTGACAACCTACCACAAAATCTTGAAGCAGATGAATCAAAAAAGTATTTAGAAATCTCTATTTTATAATGACCTAAGTTGCACCCAAAGGTTTACAAAAAATATTTAAATTCAAGGAAGGTAAAGTGATTTTAAATTTGTTTATCTCTTTATCAGATGAAATATCTTCTGAATGTGATATTACAAATGCCACTAAACTATCAACAAGGAATGATACTATGTATGATCAAGAAAGATTTTAAACACAAGACTTCAATAGGAGCAAGAAACACAAATTGAAAACATTCGAAACATAAGTGTATGCAAATTTTTCTAAGAGACAACACAAAATAATCTACAAATGATCAAATTTATAAGCAAGGGAATGTTTTAAGAAAATTCTCGAGAGCTTGTTGATGGCTTTACTACTAAAACCAACTCAACATGATACAAATATGATGCAAAAAGGAATTAGAAATGGTTCTCAGGTGGTTTCTCAAAAATGGGCTTCTTCCCAGATTTTCCCATGAAATTCGAAGTTTCTCTAATCTTTTGCATGATAAATTCATTCAATATATAACTTTTTATTACAATTGATCCTTTACATATCAAACCTTCCCTCCAAAAGTGGAATATTCAAAGCACCTTTGCTTTGTAATATTTTTGGAAAATAACATCTAACAAACTCACAAAAATTTGCTAGTTGTTCTTTCAAAAGGTGAATCATTACAAAAATTTCATCATTATCCACTTTGTTGAGGCACATTTTTCATCCTCAAAGCATGCAGACCCCTTTCATTTCATCATTTCATCCTTATCCCTCCAAAATTTGACTCTGTAACTTCTTGATTTGATATTTCACGTTCTTGGATGGGTTAGGGAAAAAATTCACTTCAAAAACATCTCAAATCTACAAATTGAATCTTCAAATTGATTCCATTGATCCTTGAAGGCAAAAACGACATGAATTTTCCAAAAAAATGATGAAAATTGATGTAAAATTTGCATCTCCAAGCTTCCTGGAGCTCAAATGGTAGCCAAACTAAAAATGCATAGTTACCATTGATTTTCCTTTCTCTCTTCAATCGAGCCTTCCACATGTCAAAATACAATTGGAAATGGGTTTGGAATCACTTTTGACTTTTTAATATTTTTGGAAAAATGTAAAATTTTGACATTTTTCTGCCCCTCTGCCCTTGAGATTTGGTGCTAACACGTGGCACAAAGTGGGCCCCATTGGAATTATGGCTCAATTCTGCATATTTCTACCTTTTTTGGAAAAAGGAAATTTTTCCAAAAATCTCCATGGGTCCACCCTTTTACAAGACACGTGTCCTCATATGATTAGCTAAGGGGAAGCACTCTAACTTCATACTTTAACTCCTTTTACCAAAGGAAATTTTTCAACATTTCCTCCGTAGACCCATGTCTCGATTCTGTCACGACACGTGTCTATCGTTCATTCATTATGGTCCAACACTTTAATTTTCACTCTAACTCATTTCCTCAAAAAGGAAATATTTCCCTTTTTCCTCTGGTGGCCTACCGACCCGCTCGTGGTATGACACTACCACATGTCCTCTTCGACTAGCTTTGACAGGACCCATGCCTTTGATTTTGTCCCTGCCACATGTCTCCTCTCGCTTCATTACAAAGCCACATTTCAAATTATCACTCTAACTTATTTTTCCAAAAGGAAAAATTTCCCTTTTCCTCGGCGGCCCGCCGACCTGCTCGTGCTTTGATCTACCACGTGTCCTCTCCTAAGCTGGATATGGGACTTAGGCATTTTATTTTTACTTTAACTCATTTTCCAAAATTCCTTAAGGCACTAAAAGACCCACCCATCTACCTTCACTCTGCTTATGAAATGTGTACCTCTTTTGGGACCTGCGGAGCTGTGGGGAAATTTGCAAATTTATCCAAAACCAAAAAACGTTAAGTTTTTCAAGCAGACTTGTTGAATCTTTTCCAACAAAAAATGGCCATGTATGAGGAGATACTTGAGCTTAAATTTGATGGGAAAAGGACACCCGTATGACTGTCAATCAATGTAGAAATTGTTAGTGATGCCCTAAGACACTAAAGATGAATTTGACGGGAAAATGACACCCATCGACCATCAAACACGAAAAACGCATGTGATGCCCTAGAATTTGATTTTTTCACTAAGGATGGGAAAAAAATTGAAACAAAGCTAGATGAATCATGATTCCAAGAATTTTTGATCATGGGGATAGATTTTCAAAGGAAAACAAACATTCAAAAAAATGGAAAAACAACGGGGCATTTGAAATGGGAAAAATTAGGGCACAAAACAGGGCATAAATGTATATTTCTTTAAAATTGGGGAAAAGCAATAATTTTATGAGCATTTCAAGGAATTCAATCGGAGGGAAAAGTTGTAGACCACCAATTTAAGAAAAAAATGTTCCAGAGCATGCAAACCAAAGGAAAATTTAGGGAAAAATGGCAGAGGATCAAAATGGGCACCAACATCGGCTCCTGCTCGGGGATGGGCACTCCCAGTGAGTGCCACAAGAACAAAAGTAGACCAAGTTCCAAAATAATCCATTGGGAAAATGGAGTCATGAGCCAAAGCCATCAAAAACCAATTGAGAAACTGATAAAAATGGCTGCCACACACCAAGGCAAACCACAAACCGACAAAACACCAAAAAATAGAGAATAATCCAAACACTATACACTATACAAGTTGGTGCATACCTCAACTTTTGGGATTAATCCAAGAAATGCTTTAGATGCCTATCATTAACAAGTAGTTCAAGAAATTCCCCATCTAAGTCTTTGAGAAAAAAGGTATTCTCACCAATTCGATATCAATGGAGTAAGGGCCCATCCACAATGCATCAAATTTTCCATGTTTTCCCTTATCTTCATTTCTTCTATCCCACAACAAAACCAGATCTCTAATATTGAAGGCCCTAGGAGTGACCTTCTTGTTAAACAACCTCTTTAACTTTGCTCTAAATATGACATGTCTTTAGTGGGATGCTCTTCTTTCTTCATCTAGCTCTACAATCTTATTAATCTTGTCTTTATATGGACTGACCTCTTGATCTTCAAGTTGTTGAACAAACTGAAATGAAAATAATTGCAGATGTAAGGGTAGTATAGCTTGAGTTCCATACACCAACTAAAATGGGATCTTACTAGTAGCTCTTTTGGTAGTGATTCTATCAGCCCAAACTACAAATTTCAGTTGTTCACCCCATTTTTTCTTATCCAACTCCAATGTTCTTGTAATTATCTTCAACAAGTTATTATTGATGGACTCATCTTTTCCATTCCCTTGAGTGTTATAGTTTGAAGCATAAGTCATATGGGTTTGATACTCCTTGCACATTGCCATCAAGGGTTTAGCTCTAAAGCACATGGCATTATCAGCAACAATCTTTACTGGCACACCAAATCTACATATGATATGATTCAACAAGAAGTCCATAACAACTTGGTGTGTTACTTTCTTGGTGGGAATTTCCTCTACCCACTTGGTGAAGTAATATGTGGCTACAAGGATCCACTTATGTCTAGCACTAGAAGGGTCTGAAATTTCACCAGTAAAGTCCATCCCCATTGTTTAAAAGGATATTCAATTGATACGGGTTGCAGAGGAAGGGATCTTGAAGCTTTCATTATTCAGGAGAAATGCCGATAGCTTTTACACTTTCTAATCAGTATGGTTGCATATTTGAAGAGAGTAGGCCATTAATAACCAGCTCTCAAAATTTTGTGTGTTGTAAACCTTCCAGCAAAGTTTCCTCCACAAAATCCCGCATGGAAATCAGAAACTATTTTGGGAGCTTCATCTTCAGTTACACATTTCAAGAGGACACCTTCAGGGTTCTTTCAAGCTAGCCCAAAGTCAGTGATGATGTATTTTTGAGAAGCCAGCCTGAGGGCTCTTTTCTGATTTTTATTCAAATGATCAGGAAAACATAGGTGTCTGAGGTAAAATATTACATCCTTGTACCACTTAGAACTTACCAATTTTTCAAGAACATCTGACCTTTCTTCCTCTACTTCATTCACTTCCTCAGTCTGCAAGTTGCTCTTGGCCATGAGCTTAGCAAGACCTAAACCTCTTACCAACTTTGTGGTTTGGATGTCCATATCATACTCCTATAGTTTGTTCACCCATCTACATATTTTTCTTGAGATATCCATCTCTAATAATATTTATTTTACCATGGTGTGGGGAACATAAGCAACAACTTTTGAACTTAAGAGATAAGGCCTTAAAACCTTTTTGCTTTCACCAAGGCAAATGCTTGTTTTTCCATGATTGTATACTTTAACTTAGCAGCTTGTAAAGCCTTGTTGAAAAAGGAAATAGGCCTCTTAGCCCAATCTTTATCCTTTTGGAAAAAAGATGCAATAGTATTTTCAGAAGCAAAGGAGAAGATTTGGAAAGGCTTCTTGTAATTTGGAGCTACTAAGACAAGTGCATGCTTAATTACTTCCTTGATTCCTTCAAAATATTGAATAGTAGCCTACTCCCATTTGATAACCTGGTCCTTTTTAACATGCATGTAATGGGGAGGGTCAATTAAAAAAATTGACACAAACCTTCTAATGAAGTTGATCTACCCAAAGAAGGATTGGATACCCTTCTTTGTTCTTGGAATTGGAACTTTGCTAATTACTTTTACCCTCCCAAGGTCAATCATGACACCAACCTTTGAAACAATATGACCAAGTAGCTTGGCCTTTTGCACCCCAAAATGACACTTCTTTGGATTGAGGGAAATGCCATATTCTCTACATCTGATCAACATTCTTTCTAAGTGCCGCAAGTGACCCTTTCTACTCCTTGAAAAAAATAGTAACATCATCCTGATAAACTGCAATGAAATCATTTATGTAACTAGCAAAAGTAACATCCATTGCTCTTTGAAAGGTAGCTCCAGCATTCATGAGACCAAAATGCATTCTCACATAAACATATGTTCCCCAAGGAGTGGTAAAGGTAGTTTTAAATATTTCTAACTCCTTGAAAACAACTTGATTATAGCCAGAGAAACCATCCAAGGTGGAAAACAATTCAGATCTAGTCACTAATTGCAGCATGTTTTCCATGTTTGGAAAAGGATAATTTTCTTTCAATGAATCTCTATTCATATTTATAAATTCTACACAAAGTCTGATATCTCCATTTTCCTTTTGACTGGCACAAGGTTTGCAACCCAAGATGAATACCTTGTGGGCTGAATGATCCCTCCCTCCTTCAGTTTCTTCAATTCATCTTGCATTTTCATGGAGAGGAGTGGATTAATTTTCCTTTTCTTCTATCTAAATGGTTTGACACCTTTCTCAAGAGGGATCTCATGTTGGAATAAGTCTTCTCTATATGCTTTTAGCTCGAGAATATGACCAGGAAAGACAGTCTTGATATTGTTTCAACAATTGGAGGTAGGACTATTTTTCTTCCTTGTTTAAACCACTCCCTAACCAAATATTTCTTGGTTTTTCCTTTGTTCCCAAGTTATGCTCTTCCACATCCCTTGAGGTAGACATGTTTCTATTGATGATGTAATCAGCATTGTCAAAATTGGACTCAAGTGCAACAAGACCTCTAGGAATGGTGTTAGTTTTCAATTAGATAATATCCTTTCCAAACAAAGTATCTCTTCCTTTAGTCACACATACCATTGGTTCCCAATAAATATTATGATTTACAAAATCACCTTGATTTTGTAATAACTTTTGCACTTGAGCATCATCATTAAACACTTGCCAATACTTGATGTTGTCGGGGACATTTGGCCTAGTTAACACTTCCACATTGTACTCATAATAAGGTGAAACGGTGAAATATCCAAATATTGACCCCAACACTGCTAACTTGTTAGTAGTAGCATTAAAACTTCTATCACAATGCACAATATTGAAGAAATCAAACATCTCAATTAGATCCCAAGCTGCATGTTTGTATTATTTCATCCGCTAATTCTTTGTAGCATACAATTTTCTCATTTGTTTAACAACTAGCTATGAATATCCTTTTGAAATGATGTCCTTGACACCATACTTCCATGAAATTCTCAAACCCAACAACAAGGCTTCATACTCAACAATGTTGTTAGTAAATTCAAAATTGAGCTTGAAGGAAAAAAAAAACTCTTCCAAGCTAGGAGAAATCAGAATTATACCAGCACAATTTCAAAATTTGGAGCAAGCTCCATCAAATAGCAAGGTCCAAGGATAACTTACCTATTCAAGGCACTTTGAATGATCCATTTTGTGTTCTTTTCCATCAACAAACCCAATAAAATTATCATCATCAACATCAAAAAACAACACCTCATAGGAAGCATTGTTTGGATCCTCAATTAGATGTAACATCTTCTTTTCTCCATAGAGCTTGACAAGGCTGCCTTCAATGGGATTAGTAGAAAAGGACATGTCAATTTGAACACTCCCTCCAACGCTCGTAATCCACTTTATTGACAATAACATGCCCCATTTGGTGGGGAAATCAACAATCACAACATCCAATTTTAAATTCTTCCCAAGATAAGATGCAAGTTGCACCACCAAACCCTTCATACAATGAACCACTAGAACTTCTCTTGAGTCCATGGCAGTACACTTTCCATAGGTTGTTTTTACTTTGATATCTAACTCATTCATGACTTCTAGAGGCATGGCATTGCATGATGCACCGGAATCAAACATACAATTGTGAAGTAGTCTATCCTTTATGATCAAAGTTGTGAATAATGGATCAAAATTCAATTGGGAATCAACCAAGGATGTCCCCAAGTATACCTCAGGTGTTTCTCCAAGATCCTCTACTACTAGTGGTATTTCAAGGTCAGCAATGATCTGAGGAGTTTAAACAACATTTACATTTATTCTTGGATTACTCTTCTCCTCCTTCAATCCCAAGTACTCAAATGGTCTTTTCTTATGATCAGGAATCCTAAGCAACTCAATGATTGGAACACTCACTTTCATTTGGCTCAATACTTGGGCTATGACATAGGTAACACTCTTTGGAAAGGAAGCATTGGAATAGAGACAAGTAGATTCATTAGATGGAAAGGAATTCCTGGCAGCTTGGGCATGAGGAGGACTATAATTTTTTCTTAAGACAACAAAGCTTTTGGCAGGTGTTTCCCTTCTAGGATATTATTTTGGGATACTTGTAAGCAAGGGTGTTTTAGGTTTAGCTTGAGGCCCAACTCCGTTAACAACCTTTCTCCTAGTGTTATAGTCTTTCACTTGAGCTACAACAACATTCATCAACAATTGTCTATCTTCCTTTGAAGGGATACCACCATTATACTTATTAATCATCAAAGGTCTTAAGTATTCAAATTCATTGTTAGGAATTTCAAAATCTTGCACTACATTATCTTCAAGAGTATGAGGGGGAAGAAATACTTGTACCCACTTGATGTAATCCCAAATATTTGTAGTTGTCTTTGCACTTATTACCTCAGTTGATGTTGATCCTCCTTATGAGCTTGAAGAACAACCCATCATGCATATATCATCATCAGTACCATCATCATTATTAGATTCACCATCTTGCTGGTCCACTTCACATGGAGGATGGGGTAGAAAACACCTATCACACCAATCAATGTCAGCAACTTCCTCAACAGTAGCAACCCTAACAGTTAGGGGATCAGGTAACACACTTCCTTCACATGCTTGAGGATGCCTATTTACAGACCCCATGTGTCCTTTCCCTCTATCATCTTCCCTTTGATCACCTATAGGATTATTGGTAAATATATCATGTTTTTGTGCTTTTTCTAACCTTGTGAAGTCTACCTAATTCTATTCTCTGCCTTGGCTAACTTGTATGAGATTTATTTGACAGCCCCTACCAAATTTTTCACAACCTCCTCCAAATCAGCACCCTTGCTAGATTGAGGTTTTTTAGGGTTTTTCAACTTTACATCATCTCTCTTGAGACGTTTCCCAATTGATTTGATATTACAATTTGAAGTTCCATGGTGAAATCCTGCCTTAGATTGGTAGGATTCATTTATCTTAGGTAATAGGCTGCATTTTTATCAAATGCATATGCATATTTGATTAAACAAGACTCATCATAGGGCATTAAACTAATAGGAAACCTCCTTAATGTCTTGTTAAACATTGAGTTGAAATCATGAACATATTCATTGGGGTTCTTCTTGATATTCTCAAATTCGAGATACGAGAAATCTAGGAATAGTCTTATCATCATATTGTAACCTAAATACATTCTTCATATCAGTCCAAGAATCAATTGAATTATCGGGAAGATCCTTGTACCAATCCCTTGCATCCTCTTCTAGTGTATGAATGAACAATTTTACATACACATTTTCAAACTCTATTTCAAAATCCTCCATCATGTTAACAAAATGTTTGAGATACTAATGGGACAACATTTGGGTAACCATCCATTCCTCTAAAGTCTATAGGACCAAAGGTGTTAACAACAAATGGAGGTATAGGCTAAGCCATATTGTTTGGTGGAGGTGATCTTGGGGTGATAGAAGCGATGAGGAGTGCGAGGTCTTTGGGGCTCAAGAATGTAGTTCACAATATTGGTATTCTATAGGTGCTAATTTTCTTAGAAATTTTTACTAGAATTGAAACACAGAGGTGCAGATTAAAGAAGGAACTCACTAGGTACAGAAGAAGGACCTTCACTAGTTTAAGTAAACAAGTTTATGAGAGGATTACTTGAATCAAAGTCAATGGAAGAAGAGTGATAATCCTCTACTAAAGGCTGATTTCTCTCACCAATGGATATACCTTTGCTCGATGTCGACCTTCAACAACCTTCCAAACTTTTCCCCCTTCTAACTCTGAGTTCCTTGAATCTTGAAATAGCTTTCTACTTGGGTCCCTCCTGAAGAGATATCTTCTTCCTTTCAATTTTGTAGAGATTAGCAACACAAAATAAATGACAGAAAGCTAAGACACGGTATTTATCAATATCAAATCAACATGGAGTTGCCACTAAGGAATTTCACTGTAGTTGTGCAAATGCACTAAAATATTTTGTCAAATACCTATCAACACTGAAAATATTACAATACTTTATAGATTAGACCTTCCTTCTTCTTGAATTTATCAATCAAAAATGGAAATGAAGTGCAACTATTGATGGAACTCGATAAAATTGCAAGCAAAACTCGAAACCTTTTCATTCACCTTGCAAATCGAGTATAGAATGATGTATTAAAAATATATTTGTAGTCGAACTTGCAAGATAAATTACCAAGGTTTGATATGCATCAAAATATCTCAAATATTTTCAAAAGTCCTGGAAATGGTGTCGAAGTGTTGTCGGATAAATAGATAAGGACTAGCAATGAATCAGGAAATCAATCTCAACAATGCAAATTATTTCCCAAGAATTCAAAACAATTCCTGGAAATGGCGCGAAGTGTTGGTATTCAAATTTGTTCTCCTTTTCAGTCGAGTAGAATCGGAGATATGGCATGAAGCTTGAAGACAAATAGATCATGATGTGTGTCATTTTGTAGTCGGGGTTATGATCTAAGCGGCACTCATATTTATGGAGAGAGGGATAACACTCAAATAGGACTTGATCTTGTCCTAACTGTTTTAGGTTGTGCCTTTCAAACAAGGTAAGAGAACCTATTTTTAACCCTCAAATGGTGAAGGAGATAAATATATCCCTCAATTTGTGCATATAGTATGAAAATACCTTGGGAAAATATGATCAACACTCTAAATCTAACTTTCACAAGTTGTCACTTTCAGATTATGGAGATAATTGTAATGCAAGGCAAGGGTTACTAAAGACACAGTGTGATCTTGATTTTCTTTGTGCATTTTTTTAAATGGATTGTATTATTTTGTTGATACATAGGACAAAGAATGGGTAGTATGGGGTAGGATTAGTTGTTTTGATTGAATTTTTGGTGGGAGATTTTAGACAAGACTAACTAGAACTTTCCAAATTCTTCGAGGACCTTTGCAAAAAAATTGTAAGACCTAAAAAACAAAATGCTTCAAAGGGGTTAAGGTACTCCTTCAACTAGGATATGTGCACTAAATGTAGGCCCAAAGTTTCACTCTTCCACACAATATTTGACAACCTGCTACAAAATCTTGAATCAGATAAATCAACAAAGTATCTAGAAATCTCTATTCTATCATGACCTAAGGTGCACCCAAAGGTTTACAAACAATCTCTGAATTCAAGGAAGGTAAAGTGATTTTAAATTTTTTTATCTCTTTATCGGAAGAAACCTCTTCTAAATGTGAGATTGCAAATGCCACTAAACTATCAACAAGGAATGAGACCATGTATGATCAAGAGAGATTTTAAACACAAGGCTGCAACGGGAGTAAGAAACACAAATTGAAAATATTATGAAACATAAGTGTATGCAAATTTTGCCAAGAGACAACACAAAATAATCATAACATGATCAAATTTATCAGCGGGGAATTTTTCAAGAACAATCTTAGAGCTTGTTGATGGGTTAAGGTACTCCTTCAACCAGGATATGTGCACTAAATGGAGGCCCTGATTTTCACTCTTCCACACAATATTTGATAACTTGCCACAAAATCTTAAAGCAGATGAATAAAAAAGTATCTAGAAATCTCTATTTTATCATGACCTAAGGTGCACCCAAAGGTTTACAAACAATCTCTAAATTCAAGGAAGGTAAAGTGATTTTAAATTTGTTTATCTCTTTATCAGATGAAATCTCTTCTAAATGTGAGATTGCAAATTCCACTAAACTATCAAAAAGAATGAGACCATGTATGATCAAGAGATATTTTAAACACAAGACTCCAATAGGAGTAAGAAACACAAATTGAAAACATTCTACGAAACATAAGTGTATGCAAATTTTTCTAAGAGACAACATGAAATGATCAAATTTATCAAAGCAAGGGAATGTTTCAAGAACAATCTCAAAGCTTGTTGAGTGCTTTACTACTGAAACCAACTCAACATGATACAAATATGATGTGAAAAGGAATTAGAAATGGTTCTTAGGTGGTTTCTCAAAAACGGGCTTCTTCCCAGATTTTCCCATAAAATTCTAATTTTCTCCGACCTTTTGCATGACAAATTCATGTAATATATAAATTTTTATTACAATTGATCCTTTGCCTCTCAAACCTTCCCTCCAAAAGTGGAATATTCGGAGCACCTTTGCTTTTCAATATTTTTGGAAAATGACATCAAACAAACTCGTAAAAATTTGCAGTTGTTCTTTCAAAAGGTGAATCATTACAAAAATTTCATCATTATCCATTGTGGAGGCACATTTTTCATCCTCAAAGCATGCAAACCCCTTTCATTTCATCATTTCATCCTTATCCCTCCAAAATTTGACTCTGCAACTTCTTGATTTGATATTTCACGTTCTTGGACGGGTTAGGGAAAAAATTCACTTCAAAAACATCTCAAATCTATAAATTGAATCTTCAAATTGATTCCATTGATCCCTGAAGGCAAAAATGACATGAATTTGCCAAAAATTTGATGAAAATTGATGCAAAATTCACATCTCCAAGCTTCTTGGAGCTCAAATGGTAGCCAAAAAAATACATAGTTACCATTGATTTTCCTTTCTCCCTTCAATCTGAGCCCTCCACGTGTCAAAATGCGATTGGAAATGGGTTTGGGATCACTTTTTGAATTTTTAATATTTTTGGAAAAATGTAAAATTTTGACATTTTTCTCCGCCCTTGA
Organism: Taxus wallichiana var. yunnanensis; assembly: GCA_018340775.1. NCBI lineage: Eukaryota > Viridiplantae > Streptophyta > Pinopsida > Cupressales > Taxaceae > Taxus > Taxus wallichiana. The sequence goes on along the minus strand of CM031236.1, from coordinate 268,222,822 downwards.
GATTTGGTGTTGACATGTGGCACAAAGTGGGCCCCATTGGAATCACGACTCAATTCTGCATATTTCTACCTTTTTTGGAAAAGAAAATTTTACCAAAAATCTCCGCTGGTCCACCCTCCCGCAAGACACGTTTCCTCATATGATTAGCTAAGGGGAAGCGCTCTAACTTCATACTTTAACTCCTTTTTACCAAAGGAAATTTTTCAACATTTCCTCCACAGACCCGCACCTCCGATTATGTCCCTGACACATGTCTATCACTGATTCATTTAGGGCCAACGCTTCAATTTTTCACTCTAACTCATTTTTCCAAAAAGGAAATATTTCCCTTTTTCCTCCGTGCACCCGCCGACCCACTCTATGCTCTTATACTGCCACGTGTCCTCTCTTGAATGTCTGATGGACCCACGACCATTGATTATGTCCATGACACATGTCTCCCTCTGCTTCTTTGTGGAGCCACGTTTCAAATTATCACTCTAACTTATTTTACCAAAAAGGAAAATTTTCCCTTTTTCCTCCAAAAGCCATTGACCCGCTCTATGCTCGATGCTACCATGTGTCCTCTCCTAACTGGATGTGGGACTTAGGCATTTTATTTGTACTTTAACTCATTTTCCAAAATGCCTTAAGGCACAAAAAGACAAAACTGTCTACCTTCCCTCTCGCTTTTGAAATGTGTACCTCCTCTGGGACCTACGGGGAAAAATTTATAAATTTTTCCAAAACCAAAAACATTAAGTTTTTCAAGCAGACCCACCGAATCTTGTCCAACCACAAATGGCCACGTATGAGGAGATGCTTGAGCTTAAATTTGATGGGAAAAGGACACCCGTATGACCGTCAATCAATGCAGAAATTACCAGTGATGCCCTAGGACACTGAAGATGAATTTGATGGGAAAATGACACCCATCTAACCGTTAAAACATAGAAAAATGCCAAGGATGCCCAGAATTCAATTTTTCACTAAGGATGGGAAAAACCTCGAAACAAAGCCAAATGAATCATGATTCCAAGAATTTTTTGATATGGGGATAGATTTTCAAAGGAAAACAAGCATAAATCGATCATTCTCAAGCATCCATGATCGGAAAAAATGGAAAAACAACAAAGGCATTTGAAATGGGAAAAATTAGGGCACAAAACAGGGCATACATGCATATTTCTTTCAAATTGGGGAAAAACAATAAGTTTATGAGCATTTCAAGGCATTCAATCTAGAGGGAAAAGTTGCACATGATAAATTTAAGAGAATTTTTTTCTAGAGCATGTAAACCAAAGGAAAATTTAGGGCAAAATGGCAGAGGATCAAAATGGGCACCAACATAACCTTCTTTACATATTACAAATGCTAGAGGTCTAGCTTATGAGAAAGCATTAGAAGAATGAATTGACAAATTCATTAAGTTGTATAAGCGATGAGAAATAACACGCTGGAGTCGAAGCAAGAAAATTCTAGGCAAAAATCATGACATGATAGGCACATTAAGGACAAGAAGCTCGAGATTGGACAAATGGTGCTTCTCTATGATTCTAAGTTTCTCCACCATCCAAGAAAACTCAAATTACATTGGTTGGGACCATATTTTATCACTCACATAATTTAAACAGGAGCTTTTCAATTAGAAATGCTTGATGGAATACGGTTACCCGGTTACTTCAACGGGAGTAGGTGAAGCCCTACTATAAATAAGTCTTCTTAGTGTTTGTAATAAGACAATATATTCATTTAGATTAGGTTTTCAATTATGTATTCCCTTAATGTAGTGTGATATGTTTTAGATTGTTCCTATGACATTTTCCTTTCAATGTGTAGCCACATTGTGTTCACTTGGGACCATCTTTCTTGATCATTTAATTTTGTGACTAGATGTGCGGCTACTGCATACAACCGGATACTTCTTTAGTTTATCTATATCTATTCCTCATGGACCTTTTGTGAATCCTAATACCTTTCGTATCTCCAAGATGGATGCTTTATCTATTAAGTCACTTTGTTCGGATTAGGATTTGTGTGGACTACAAGGAGATGAATGCTACATGCTTGACTTATCCCTATACTATACCATTCAATGAGTACATACTAGAGTACATTGCGGGGTGTGAAATATATTCGTTACTGAGATGGATTCTATGGTTATCATCGGGTTAGGATTTCCTAGGAGGATCAGGAAAAGACTACTTTTACTACTGAATGGGGCAACTTTGCCTATACTGTGATGCATTTTGGTCTGAAAAATGTGGCCTGTTGTATTTTCACACATAGTTGTTCAGGTGTTCAAATATTTTATTCACAACTTCTTTTAGGTTTATTTAGATGATTGGAAAGTGTATGGGCTTGTTAAGGATCATTTTGACAACTTCCGCTTAATGTTTGAAAGATGTAGATAGTTGGGTATTTCTTTGAACATAAAAAAATGTGTATTTGCTACACCATTTGGAATATTGTTAGGACACATCATCTGCAAGGAAGGTTTATTGGTTAATCCAACTAAGTTTGCAGTCATTATTGGAATGAAATATCCTACTAGTCAGAGTGAGGTGTGTGGATTCTTAGGTCACACTAGGTATTATAGAAAATTTATAAAGGGGTATGCTAAGGTTTTTGCACCTTTGGAGGAGTTACTAAAAGGAAAAGGGACGTTCTACTGGGGAGAACCGCAACAACATGCATTTGAGACATTGAAGGAGAAACTTACTACATCACCTATTCTACACTTTCCTTTGTGGGACCAACCATTTCATGTACATGTGGATGCCTCTAGCATGGCCATTGGCGCGGTGTTGGCTCAACTTGGAGAAGGTATTATAGATCATCCTATTTGTTTTGCTAGTAGAAAGTTGACTCCTGTAGATCAGAATTATACAACTATAGAGTGATTGTCAATTATTTATGCACTACATAAGTTCGAGACAGTACCTACTAGCAACACCATTTTTATTTTATACACATCACATGGCCTTGAAGTATTTCATAAAAAAATCCATTTTATAGGGGTACATATGCAAATGGGTACTCTTATTCCAAGAATTTGATTTCATAGTTGTGGTAAAACTAAGGAAAATTATTTTTAGACAGACCATTTATCCAGGATATAGTCGGGAGAAGAAGCACAAGTAATTGAATATACCATTCTGATGCATCACTATACGAGGTTATAATGTGTGTCATTGGAATTATAGGACATTTTTTTATTTCTATGAATAGGTATGGAAATAGAAGGAATGAAATCCTTAGCTAAGAAAAAACTTTCTATCCATGTGGAACCCTTTATGTTGATTAGGTGTGACCTATACAAGTGGGGCTAGGATGAACTATTGCACCACTATGTACTATAACATGAGTGCAAAGATATCATGGAAGAGGATCATAGTGGTATTGCAAGTGGGAACTATGTAGGTGATGCCACTATGCATAATATTCTACTCATTGGATTATGGTGAGAGACCCTATTTAAAGATTGCGTAAGGCATATTGCAAGGCTTGTGATCATTATCAATGCCTTGGGAAACTAGATTACTGAGAAAAAATTCCTCTAAGACCTATTACTAGTGCAGAACCGTTTGAGAAATGGGTTATATATTTTTTGGGACCTATTTCACCAGCCCATGTGTAGGACTCGATCACGCTATAGACTCCAAAATTGGGTCACACTCCCCTTGGTCTCTCAAAAAATAACCAACTTGAATACATTCACCTAACCATGGCCCCTTTCACCCCAATCTAATATTAATTTAATTAAATTAATTCGTGAGCTCATAATACCTATTATTTAAATATCCTAATTGGATAATGCCCACACCATCCACCTCACCTAGCCACCTCACCCTAGATCCTATTCTTATTATGTTGCCATAACTAACTAAGACCTACCTAAACCCTAAAAATAAAATCCTAACATTACCTCTAACCACATTCTCACCCATTAGAAAGGAAGCTTCCATTCTAATCCGAGGAGAAAAGGAACGAGAGCATAGGAAATCAAGTTGATCTCGCCCAGTTTAGTAAACCTATGGAATCCCTCCTAACGGCCACCAGTCAACCTGGAACCACCGTTGGTTACCATTTAATCCCCAAAACAACCTAATTTTTAGGTTCACACATATTCTGAGAGCAAGAGACAAAACCAGAGTTGAATGCAAGAAGAACCAATATTCATTCACACACTAGAGCATCCACAACTAGCACCAAAAGCAACTATAGATCCATTTGCATTCATGGAAACATCCACGGAAGCACCCACACCACACCAAGTTCCTTCCATTTGATCTTTGGCCATTGCCAACTAGACATCAAGCTCGTATAATAGTAAGTGTCTTGTTAACCAACACTTGTCTATTGTCATTTTAATAGGATCTTTTACTTCTGTTATTAGTTTCTACTCCCATTCTCATTCCCCCACCATTTACCTTCATGAAAAATTGACCATTCCTTCACCCACACCATTAAATCTCCCATACCCGGTTTCTAGAGATCCTTAAGCATCCCTAAGACCTATATAGACCTTGCCATAGACCTTTCCATTTCCATTTAGCTTTGGATCTGCCCTCACATTAAGTTTTTATTGAGTTTCTGTACCCCGGCCTTACGGACGCCGGTTACCCACAACCATCACTAGTTAACATAACCGACACCGGTCATACCGGACCGCGTCGGTCTCTCGTGTTTTACCCTCGGACTAATAATAGATCTTAAGAGCTCCATTAAATACCCAAAACAGCCCCGAACTGCAGGACCTTGACCAATACTAGGTACCCGCATAGAGATCTTGACCTTGATTCACTCATAGCTTAGCCTCTTGTGAACAAATTTGCTTATTGTAGTAAAATGAGATACCTAAATCATTTTAAATACAGTAGGATTTCATTTATTGTTAGCATTAATTTTTTTTAAATAGTGGATTGACAATCGTCTAGAGAGTATCACACTTCTTGAATCTAGCATACGCTAAGTTGGAGTCCACTACATGTCTTGTTTAAATTTTATTTGGTGGTCTTGTTTTCCATTTCAGGTAGTTCCTCCAAGCAAAAGGAAGATCTCACGATCAACTATGGATCAAGAAGTCATACGCACACAACAACCTACAACCAGCATTTTAACAAGTATTCCTCCTAGCCCTTTACCCTTATCTATTTCATCAACATTCAAAGAAATGATCTAGAATCAGGTGAAACATTTTGGCATGCTCGGTGGGACCCATTCAAGGTTCTTTGCATTTCTTCATTTCTAGGTGAAAATTTTCATGTTTGTTTCCTTTCTAAAAGGTTCTCACATTAAAATTTCTCCCCTAGAATCTTCTTTTCTTCTATTTTCTAAAAGCAATCGTATTTTGGTGCTTTAAAACAAACATTTCTTCCCTTTCATTAGTATCGCATTAGTGAAAGATAATCCCTTCTCCTATTCATATTTTTGTGTCATAAATCCAATATTTCAATTTGGGTTTAAAAATTAACTTCATTTCATTCTATTTTTTTGCATTAGCTCACATTAATTGAGGGTAACCTATATGATAAAGGTCATTCCCAATCGATGGTTGACAAAAGAATCATAAAAAGAACACACACTCTCTCTCTAAGTCTTACTAAATTACAAAAATTCAAAAATATACACATTCTTAAACAACATCTTTCCGGGAACACCTATCAACAATCGTCTTGATTAGAGGATTGACAGGTACTCCCACTCAGCGCTTCTATCGAGTCATAATTCGGAGGAAGGCCCACCCCCTGCCATAACATACATGAAACCTCTCCTTGTAGATCTCCTTCTTCATAGGAATCCATCCTCACCAAAAAAATATTCTAAGTTCATGATTCATTCCTTAAATAACATAAGATGAACAAACATAATAGAAAAAGAACTCTTAGGATCATATTTTTCTTAGTGTTTCTTCTTGGATTGCATTTTGAGGTGAGAGGACATGTTCTTCATTTTTTATTTCCTCTTGAATGCTCCTAATCATAGTTGGTGTATTCCAACTTCATCTGAGTGTGCTGGACCCTATTTTCATCATTCTCAAAATTTTGGGTTTGATTCTATATCTGATTTTAACTCACAACCACATTTTCTTCATTGTTGTTTCAATTTCATAAGTAACCCGGTGTCGATCCAATGAACATTATTAGCTACCCCCTTACTAGTCATCAGTTTTACCCAACTAGCATCGGTTTACTATTCTTTTGGTTAACCTACCCAAAAGGACACCTGCTTCACCTTCTTTATTGTTTAGAGTCTCTGTCACTCTCATCATATTCACTGTCCTGGTAAATTCCATCAACATCTTATCTACTTAGCAGATTGTCACCCTTTTGCCTTGTTTTGACAAACTGTCCATTTTCCATAGTGACCGACTGTGGTTACCTGTGACTAGCGTTAGTTTACCCTAACCAAGGCATCGGTTAGCCTATTCAAAAATTCCAGATGACATTTTATACTTAATCCACCTACCACTATATTTTTCTCCCATCTCTATTGTATTTATGTGTCATTTATAGAAAGTAGTCCTACCACATTAGTACTTGTTCACATGGTGCTGACACGTAGCCAAGAAAACACCCTCATATTCCATGCCAGTTATCAACCACTCCCACCTAGTCCTTCACCACCTTCTATTTTATCACCCATGGATCCTACCCAACCTATTAATATCGCCGCACGGGACGAGGAGTTCACACGACTCCTTGACCAGAACCATGCTACCTTACAGTTCTATCTTTCACACTTGTCCACGCGAGATGCCTCAGGTAAGTTGATATACGAAATGCCTGTATCTATCCCCCATGTTTGTTCCTACTTCTACATCAGCCCCATCGGCTCCACGCTACTTGCACCTACCTTACCCCGCCAAGTCGTTTCACATCTAGGCCCCATACTGCTTATGATCGGTGCATCCACCACATCTGTTGCACCTGCCACATCCACAATACCTTCACCAACCACCGAACATAACCTCATCCACATCTATTATCTCACATATACCTGTAGCTACACAACCACCCCGATGTCGGTGACCCCTACCCCTTTTCAAAACATTGTCCTTTCTATTCCATAATCCTTAGCCCCCATTGCTACTAGGGTCACCATGACCCTTCCACCTCCATATACATACTATCAGCAGCCTCCGTTTCATCCATCATTCATTCTAGGTACATACCCCCTATCTCACTCCCTCCTCCTCAATCTACCTATATGGCAGCACCATATACTGGAATGCCACCTCCATCATATGCCCAACACCAACCCTCTTACGCTACAAGAGGCACCCATCCATCACAACCTACTAATGATGTAATCAAGTTAATGATGGACAAGATTCAGACATTGGAGGCATTAGTTTCGGCTCCCATGTAACAGTCTCACCTATGATGAAATTTGTAATGATCTTATCCACCCATCCATTCCTATTCATCCATATCCCATGCATTGTGAAATGCCTAAATTTAACCACTTTAACTTTAAAGAATACCCACAACAACACTTGTGGTCTTTCAAACATGGGTGTTATCTAATTTCCCATGATGACGCATTGCTCTTGAGGACCTTTCCCATGTCTCTGACCGGGAAAACATTAGATTGGTATAGTGGGTTGCCTAAACATTCTATCTTCTCATTTAATCAGGTATCCCAAGCCTTCTTGGATCACTTCTCCATCAACATTGTTAAGAAGGTTACCATGACTGATCTCTACTCTACGTGTCAACATGATGACTAATATATCACTGATTTTGTTGCTCATTGGCGTAGCCGATCAATCAACTCACATTCTAACTACCACAAACCAAACTCATAGAGCTCTCCATGTGGGTTTGTGCTAGACATATCTTGCCAACGTTGTAGGTGCATACTTTCTAAACCTTCAATGAGACAGTCACCATGGCACGAAAGCTAGAGATTTAGGCCATCGAAGATAAGAAAATCCAACTACGCAATAATAACGTGGCATTTAAATCAAATGACACCTCTTCTTCTTTGAAACCACTAAACAATTACTAAAAGGCCAAGGGAACCACTAACGCAGTGGTACTCAAAGCCGGCTCAGCTCATCCATCAAATTAGGCTAACCTCTCATCTAATCTCTCACCTGTTCAGAATTTTCAATTTAGACGGGAACAATAGAAATACACCCCAATTGGGGAGCCCTATTTTTGTGTCTTAGAAAATCTCATTAAATCTAGGGCCATCACCCTTCCTCCCATAAAACCAAATAGTGGTTTTGATCCTACTCTCGCCACACCCATGTGGTACAAAGAGCATGACTCTCTACAACTATCATTTGGTAAAAGGTCATAGTGATGGTAATTGCATTACTTTCGAAACATTGACCAAGAAATGCTCGAAAAGGTGAGTTAACCTTGGATAATCCTAATGCACCTACCAATCAAAACCTACACATCTTTAAGAAACCATTTCCTAATCATGCCCCTTCTTTTGATCAAACTGGAGAGACATCAACTCATGATAGCCATACCCACGAGGTCCATGCTATTTTTAGTGACGCACCAGTTGCTTCCCAATTACCTCATATTCCTTCCATAGAGGAAATATTATCCCAAATTCATCCACCTACACAAAAACCAACTTTACCTATTCCTCCACCCACAGAGGAACACCCTTACTCTCCTCCCTCACCTATGAAGGAGCCTTCTATTAACATCGAGACCATTTCACCTTTGGCTTCTCCACCTAGAGAACCATCACCCATAGTACCTCTCCAACCCATAGAAGAAACTTGTTTATCTCCTCCACCCATAGAGGAGTACCCATCATATCCTCTAGCTATCAAAGATCTAGTAGAAATTTTGTTTCCTTTAGGTGACCATTCTCCATCAGCTACCCAAGATCCTGTGGACCAACTTTCGGTTCTCTTAACCACAGCGGATGAAGCTAGCGAATTCCCCATTTCTAAGACACATTTTACAGGAATCTCTATTGGATCCAAATTGACCTCACCTACTACGGTGGCATTCTCATGCTTAGCCGATCGCGTGGATTATGTGGATAGAGCATTACTTTGGGGGTGTCTTCTACTTCTGTCTCAACACAAATGCAAATGTCACTCGCTAACACTTCCACTATCTATCCAAAAATATCTTGGCTTGTCAAACAAAACACACCCACAACCATTACAAATCCTCCCATGATATTAATCACTTAACATGATTCTACATCAAAACCTATACCTACATCATCTTCCTTGCCTAAACCTATTACTACCTTAGGGTTCATTCCAACGGCTAGCCTTTCTCATCCACCCATCAAATTAGATTTATCTACATCCTCCAAAGACAACACCAAGCTTAATCGCACCCAAACAGAAGAACCAATCCCATAGATCTCATAATCCAATCTCATTGATCACACCTTCATCACCTTCACCCCTTCCTTCCATCTTAGGACCTTGTCCTTCTAGCACAGTTAAAAACCTCTTCCCACCGATAAACTAAAAACATAGTAGCATATTCCCCCTTGTAGAACTCTAACATACCCAAGCACCCGACATGAATCCCGCCCCACACCTACAACATCTTTACCACCCATACCTCCAATACCATCGATGACTTCTTCACTACCCACGACACTTCAGTATCTTTCTCTCACACCTCTTACATGACCCACATCATCTACCTTCATAACACCTCAGTTATCCCCATGGGTAACTTTCCCTCTTCCACCATTTGATTTTCCCTCTAGGTCTCATGCACCTATATCACCTTTACCCAAGAAGGTGCAACCTAAAGACAAAAATCTGCTACCACCCAATAAGGTAGTCAAACCAGCCACACACTCTCGGCTAGTTCATCTACCATACCCTTACCTAAGCATACATGACCAAAACCTAAGACCACACCCACCTAAAACCGTACCTCAACCCCACCCCCTCTTACAAATACCATTCCTATACAATCAACCACACACATGCCCAAACCCACTTTCACTTCCCATTGTGGTCCACTAGTGGGATCCTATGCCAAAATCTTAACCAATCTCCTTGAAACTTTCATCATTACATTACCACATCTCGGAACTTATGAACCCTCAAACCCAAACCAAAGGGGTTTGTTGACACCAATTTTTTCCTACCATCATGTGTTAGGGCATGATGTGAAGGACTATAAGGATTTGAAAACCATTCTTATCCAATTATGTCCTCTGGAAGAAAATTTCGACAACAATGACCTTCTTGATAAGGACCCCATTAGACCAGCACCCATTCCCACAATTATTCCCTCATTGCCTACTCAGTGACCAAGACCTCCACCTCCACAACTCTTAGAGCTACCCCAAGATTTGAAATTAACATGGTTCACATCAGAGAACTCACCAAACCTCCACCCAAATGTTGGTGTGCTCAACTCATCTCACAAGGTTCCTTCCCGCCACTTGAATTTTTCCCTTCTTATTGCTATACCTTTCATGGCTCACCTACTTCACCTACCTCCCCACCTCAGATCAACATGATCCACATTGTTACCCATGCCCAGAAGGATAAAGGAAAGGAAAAGGTAACCGACCCACCAACTAACCCTATACCCAACATACCATCTGTACCCACACCTAAAATCACTATCCGTGGCCCCACATATCCCATTTCTAATGGGGTTACACATCGCGTGATGCTCAAACAATTACACCAATCTTCCCTCAAAATGTCCCTATATGACCTCATCCAAACCTCAGAATCCCATCATCAAGCCCTCATGGAGGTCCTTCAATCTATTGAGGTCTTACCCAATGATCCTACACCTATAGCCTCCATTATTACACCCCATCATGTAGCATCTCTCACCAAATTATCACCTTCTTCTACACCTCCACCTACTCACCAAGTGGCCACCCTTAGCTTCTCAAATGAAGAGATCACACCGCATCAAAGTGATGAGCGGATCCATCTCTCTTCATCTCTATTCACATCAATGATATATGTGTATGACATGTTATCATCGATGGGGGATAGGATTAATATCATCTCCTCCCATGCATTTGACCAAATGCGCATACCTAAAAATTGCATGTATAATCATCCTATCATGTTGCACTCATTCAATGCCGCTATCAACTCTACACTTGGCACCATCATCCTCCATGTTCATGTGGGCCCCACACTATTCCAAATCTATTTTATGTCTTGGAGGGGAATTTCAATATATCATGTTTCTTGGTAGACCACGGATTCATCTCATGGGTTGTGTTCCTTCCACTTTGCATCATTGTGTAAATTTTGAGCATGTAAGACACACCTATACTAGTCGGCCAACCCATCACCTTTCAAAACTTGCAACATTCTTTACCAACCCAATAACATGCTTATACCCATTAAATCATCTATGTCCATGACCACCATCTCTTTACCTACACCTCCCCTCACCAGTGCCACCGCTACTTCAACTGCACCTACATCCTCCATTCCTACCATTGCCCTGACCTTGACACCCAAATGATCGACCTCCCAATCGGTTGGCTCCACCTCTGAGTTAACCTCTAACACATCATCTATCCCACTAGCCACATATCAACCACTTCGATCCCTTGGAAGGAAATTTTCAATGCCTCACTCTAGGGGTGTATCACCTATACAAGTGTCAACACACTCCTTACTCCACAAGAGTATAGAATTCTTCACCAACAACCTCACCATGATCCTTTGTATAGAGAGCACCTCCATTATGGTCCTCCCCACCTTTGTACCAATCTCACTTATGGGGTACTTGATACTACCACTTATACACCTAAACCACCATCACAAACCCTCCCATTTTCCACTAACCTCCAGTCCCTCACCAATCACCGTTTCACCCACACCTTCCTACACCAATGTACATGGAAGGTTTTGGTTTTGGATTTTACGAGAAAGGCCATTATACTATTATTACATGTACTACCCACAAACATAATGACCATAGTGGTATTGGATTTGCTAAACCACCTACCAAGAAGGCCCACATTGAATTTGTTGAGGACATCAGCCCTTCTCCACCGTAATCACCCACTCCACCTTCTTCACCACCTTCATTGGCAGAGTCAATGGATCCATAATCCATTCCTCCTAAATTTTTTTCATAAACACCATTTCCTTGGGGCCTCTAACTTATCAACGTGATGGCGAGGCTCCCTCCTCTCTTCCCTTCCTATACCTTGAAATGATCGATGACGATACACCTTCAATTAACGTCGTTCAATGTTAGGATGATGAATCTATACTCACCTACCTTGGTGCTAAAGACTCATATATTCATCATTCTTTACCATATGAGATGCAAACCATGTTGAATGAATCAAATATCAAGATCAACATTCATACTCAGGATGACCCAAACATTATAAAGATCGGTCAATCCTTAGATCTGTTGACAAAGAAGGCATCACTTATTTTTTCAAAAACCATAACCACACTTTCACTTGGTCTTATGTTGACATATCCGACATTGACCCCACCATAGTGGTCCATAATATCATAACCATTCCCAATGCCAAACCCATAAAACAAAAGTTGAGAAAAATGCACCCTCACATTTCTCTTACGGTTAAAGAAGAACTTTATCACCTCCTTTCAATTTTCTTGATCTTACCCATTGATTATCCTTGATGGATTTCTAACATTGTTCCTATCACTAAGGTGACAGGGTACTTCACATTTGCATAGATTTTCGTGACCTCAACCTAGCTTTTCCAAAAGATGACTTTCCTCTACCTAGTATTGACCAATTAGTTGACCTTACCATTGATCACAAGATGATATCACACATGGATGGTTTCTCAATTTATATCCAAATATTTCTTGCCCTAGAGGATCAACAAAAAAATGCATTCATCACCCCTTGTGGGACCTTCTACTATAGAGTCATGCCTTTTGGCCTTAAAAATCTTTGGTGCCACATATCAATGGGCTATAGTGACATCTTCCATGACATCATGCATCATATATTGGAAGATTATGTGGACAATCTCCTTCTAAGTCCAAACTTTGCTCTAAGAACTTTTCCATCCTAAAAACCATCTTTGTGACCTCATTAAGTATTGTGTTCTCCTTCAGCCCAAGAAATGTGTCTTCGTGGTTCTCTCGGGAAAACTCCTAGGATTTATCATCTCCTTATGTGGTATAGAGGTTGACCTGCTAAAGTCAAGGCCATTCTTGAAATGCCTCCACCCACTAATCTTAGGCAACTCCATAGCCTGCAAGGTAAGTTGCAGTCTATTCATCGTTTCATTTTGTAATTTTCTGATTGGTGTCAACCATTTCATCATCTTCTCAAGAAGGATGTTTCCTATAAATGGGATGATGATTGCCATAAATATTTTGAGGACCTGAAACAATACCTTCTCCAACCACCCATACTTATTCCACCTAAAGATGATCAACCCTTCTACCTATACATCTCAAAGAATCGATCACTCCTTAAGGGATATGCTCACTCATCGCGATGAACAACACGAGAGAGAAATCATTTTATTACATAATCCACACTCTTTTGGACTATGAAGCCCAATACACCCATGCCAAAAAACTTTTATTAGCCTTAGTTTTGTTTCCACAAAACTCTGCCATTACCTACTTGACCACAAAACCTATGGTGTGACCAACACCGACCCCTTACACTTCATGTATGCTAAACCTTACCAAAATCAATGTGTACTTGAGGTTGGCTTATGCTTCGGCTGACCTCAACCTTGAATTCATCCATCAAAAGTCCATCAAGGGCTAAGCTATCTCGACCAATTGGTGAATGCACCTATTTCAGGACCAACCCTCTAACTTTGACTTTCCGGATGAGTCAATTGGTACCCTTTCCCTTAATGAACCTACTTACCAAATGACACTCTTCTTCATGGTTCTAAGTGTCGGCGTGCGGGTGGGGCTGGTGTTATCCTCATTCCATTTGATGGTAAACCCATGACTTAATCTTTTAAACTCGATTATGATTGTACAAACAATATTGCCAAATACGAAGTGCTCGTGTTAGGTCTCCAAGCTTCTTATGCCCTAGATGTTAAGTCAATCAACATCTTTGGAGATTCTCAATTGGTCGTAAACCAAGTCAATGGTGTATACCAATGTTGTAATGAGATACTTTAAAATTATAAACATCATGTGGACATAATTTAGACCACTTTTGATTGTTATGACATTCGAGCGTCTCGCGTTTAACCACAAAAATTGTAGATACCATGGCCTACTTGGCCTCTTAAATCCCCACTTCGCCTATCGATTCTAAAATATTTGTCACCATAAAAAGACTCAAATCACCCTCCTATTACCCTCATGAAGTTCACTCCATCAGAATCACTCCTCCCGAGTGACCTTTAGTATAAACAATACTTAGAATATCTTTCCCTCTCCATCTTGCCTCCCGACCTCACCCATAATGGACAACGTGCTTTTCTTAGGCGGGTCTCTCATTACGTCATCATGGGTGGCCTCCTCTATAAGAATTGATTTGATAGTATTATATTACAATGCCTTGCGAGTTTTGAAATTATTTATACCATTAAGGAAGTTCATGATGGCATATGTGGAGGTAACTTCAATGGCCTTGTTATTGCTTAAACATATTCTTCACCTAGGATATTACTAGTGACCCTCAACCATGATTGTTATGATTAAATTAAGGATTGTGTAAAATTCCAACAACATGTCAACCTTCATCATACACCCAGTCATGCCTTACAGGTCACCCATGACCTTTGGAATTTCTCTCAATGGGGTTTGGATATTATCAGAGAAATCAATCCCCATTCTTCCTAGCGACATCAATGGATCATCACCGCTACTGAATACTACACAAAATGGGTTGAAGCCATACCTCTCATCTCCACAAAAGTTAAGAAAATATGTGAGTTCATCAATCATCACATCATTTATCACTTTGGTATCCCACACCGCCTCATCACCGATATGAGAAAAAAATTCAAACATAAAACCTTACAAAAACTTTGTGACACCTTGACATTCAACTAATTCTCTTATCACCTTATTACCCACAAACCAATGGCTAGGTTGAATCCACTAATAAAACCTTGAAAAAAATTCTCATGAATGTGGTTAACAATCTTGGGATGGACTAGCATACACATAATCCTTTTGCCTTATGGGCATACCACACTAGTATCCACACTTCCACTCCGCCACACATTTTTTTCGGTCTACGGTACATAGGATTTTCTTCCTCTCAAATTCTCAACTCCCTCACTCCGCATTTCTCTCCATGACATGCTCAATGATGATGAATTTCATCAAGACCGTTTAGCACAACTTGAGTTATAAGATGAATGTTTTCTTAATGATCTTGTAGACACCAAATTTGTGTCTTACGACCCCTTGCATGACTAATGACTCCTCACCGCACCTAAAACCAAACCTCATAATGACTTGACCAAGCCCATGACTAATCCCTCGGGAGAAAAGGAGGGAAAGTTGGCTATTTTACTAAAAATAGCCCACTTTGACTGCCGATACCGATTCTACTCGACCGGCGTCGGTTACGTAAGCGCCATCGGTTCCCTGTAAATGACCTCTCCCGACCAAAAACAAAGGGTTGGATTTTCATTGATACGAGGGAGAAGTCATTGGAAGAATCCGAGAATTTACTTGGTGAGTAGAGACAAGTGAAGGAAAGAGAGGAGTTTTGAGAGAAGGACATCAAGCCCAAGGCTGCAACCAATTGAATAACCTTGAGCCGGTGACACTCATCCAAGCATCGGGAGGAGATAGCTCATCTTGGATTGTCGAGATCATCCTACTTGAACCACCGCCTTCGTCATCACGGTCCCGGAACCTGCATTTTCATCGGGAACTAGTAAGTAAGTCTTATACGTTCTTTTAATAATATTTCTTGGATTTCGAATCACGGTAATTACAAGTCTACTCCCAGATCCACTACCGGTAACACTCTCCATCTAACTTACATTCCTCTACCCCTACATTGCCCCAAGAACAACCCCCATACTCTCTGAGTCTTCTCCATCACCTCATTACCTATCCCCAGTCATTTTACCAGCCTTATAAACACCATAGCTATCATATAGCCATCTTATAGCCAACCTTCACCAAACCCCTTAAATCACTACCCCCCTACCGATATCGGTTATCATCAACCGGTACCGGTGACACTGACCGGCATCGGTCACTGTGATTCAAAATCAAGACCAACCTTTTCTCTATTGTTCTAACAAGGTAAATAAATTGTAAATGGACAATAGCTTATTTGTTAGAATTTGTGTTAATTCATATTAGCAGGGGAACTGACCACCTTCGAAAGGAAGTCTCATATTTCCTGGGCCCAAGGCAGTTCCCTCACTTATTATCTAATTAGAATCTAGTGGTCTTGTATTCTTACTTGTAGGTAGTCCTTCCCAGACAAAAAGGAGTTCTTTGCAATCGATCTGATCTCTCTCTACGGTACGCGCACACCATCTCAACATTCAACAGGTATTCCTCCTAGCCCTAACCCTTATCTGTTTCTCAAAGGAATGAAAGGATAGAAGCAACTCTATCCAGGAACGGAAGCATTTCTGTGTGAAACATTTTGGCATGCCGGTGGGACCCATTTCGGGTTTCTTTCTTTCTTGCTTGCTTTCATATAGGGAGCATACTTGCTGTTTTCTTCTTCTAAAAATTTCACACGATATTTTGTTATATTTGGTAAAAGAATTTGTCTTGCTTTCCCAGCTTTGCATTAGTGAAAGTCATCTTCTTTGCTTCATCGAATACCATTTTCGATTTGGGTTTAAAACACGTGCATCCCATTTTTGCGTGTTGTTTTCAATTCTAGTGAACGTAGATTAAGTAACAGGTCGTACACGTGGGGGTGATATCCACGGTATTGACAAGAAATTAATCTTACTTTCACTGCACAACACATACCGAATCATGACATAATCAACACAACAGCTCAAACATCCCCCCTTTTCCGCGGTATTCCTCCGCCCGATTGAGGTAACCTTATAAGCCAAAACAAACTTGACATTTCCCCTAAGTCTTTTGTCTAGGATTGACATCACCTTGCATCTAAGGCATAAGCCCACAATAATTAAAACTAATCCTAGGGTTAGTCTCTGGATTTGCGTGTGCATCTTGCTTGTTTTTAGCTTTGTTTCTCTGTCCTATACTGTCAGTGATCACTTCAGAACAGTTTGATAGATGTACTAAGCATTGTTAAAAACTCAAATCAGCAGCTTCTTATAGTTTCTTATACCAGTCCTATTATACCGACATCGGTTAAGTGGCCCGGCGGCTGGCTCTGATATAACCGACATCGGTTAGCAGACCGATATCGATTCTGAGTCTTTTGATCCACGACAAACCAGCAACCTACCAATTTCAACATTCTGGGGTTGTTTCTATTCCTGATAGATTGAAACCCTACTGTGTACTCTTGTCCATGGTTGTTATCACTCGGAAGCAAGCTGCCGCCATGGTTTCACATGCCTGCTCTGTGCCTTTTCTGAATCGCCCCCTTCACATTCTATGGGGAACCCTACGGACACCAGTGAGGTTCCCAAAATCCCTGTAGGAGATAAGGAATTTGTAAAAATTTTGGACGCTAATCCTAGCAGCTGTACAATACTATTTGTCTCATGCCCCTGACCGTACGCCCGATGGTCAACTCCTTGTTGGCATGCCTATTAGTATAGCTGCTCATTTAGCTCCTTCTCACCTGATAACTCCGCTTTGCCTTCTGCATCCTTAGCCCCGTCTCCCAATCCAGCGGCTTCAGGGGTTCATACGGCACAGATTGGCTTTCCTTTGGTTAATCTTGGGCCCCACATATCATTACCACCGACCACTCCTACCTCGTCTCTCTTGCAGACTGCTCCTTTCATGACTTGCTCTCTGCCACCTATCCACACGAGCTTTCCTTCTCAAGCTCCGCCCACCTTTTCATTTCCACACACGTATCCGGTGACCTCAACATCTTATATAGGACATCCCTATTCGGTCACCTCAACACATTCATCCTCCATACCTTATCAACATTTAACCCCACCATTGTCTAGTGGTGGCCCTTGGCCCAATCTGCCTCCGTTTACCGCAACCGCACCATCATCTCATCCAACTACTGATTTAATCAAACAAATGATGGACAAAATGCAAAATCTGGAGGCTTCTGTTTCAGGAAGTCGTAGCAGCCCTGACATATGAGCAAGTTTGTTGGGAGCCTATCCACCCTTCTGTCCCCCTTCATTCATATCCTCCTCAATGGGAATTACCAAAATTTACTTGTTTTAATAGTAAGGAGGATCCTCAACAACACTTGCGCTCATTTAGACATGCCTGCTATCTAATTGCTCATGACGATGCCTTACTACTCCGCACCTTTCCCATGTCCTTATCAGGACCCACCTTGGAGTGGTACAGTGCTTTAACCCAGCACTCAATCTTCTCTTTTAACCAACTAGCCCAATCTTTCTTGGATCATTTCTCCATTAACATTGCCAAGAAAGTATCTATCACCGACCTCTATGCCATCCGAAAATTTGAAGATGAATCTATCGTGATTTCGTTGGACGATGGCGGGGCCTTATCAACCAACTTATGTATGCCTTGCCTCAGGCCGAACTTATCAAACTTTTTACGCGGGCCTGCTGCTAAGCACATCTCTCCTACCCTCCAAATTCAAACTTTCCACACATTTGACGAGGCCTTTACTATGGCTCGAAAACTAGAGATTCGAGCCTTAGAGGAAGAGAAATTGTGGTTGCGCAACAAAAACCCCAATTTCGAACCCAAGATTCCACCAACAAACCTAACACCACCAATCCTCACACATCGACTGCTTCGAAATCAAAAGGAGTTGTGCATGCGGTGATGGTCAAATCCCAACCACCATCTAATACCCCACCAAAAACCACCTATAAGTATAAAGCTGAGCCCATCAATTACACTCCCTTGGGAGAAACTTATGGTGTGATATTGGAAAAATTGCTTAAAGCAGGAGCCATTACCTTACCTCTGTTAAACCTCACTCCGAGGTTTGATTCCACCCATGTTATACCTTCTTGGTACAAAGAAAATGACACTGTAACTTCCACCGCGTGAAGGGACACTAGTCATGAAAACTGCAAGATGTTGAAAAACATAGTGTAGGAAATGGTTGATGTAGGAGATATAGCCCTCGATAATCCTAATGCTCCTGCTAACCGAAATTTGAAAATTTTCAACAAACCATTCCCGAATCACTCTTCTAACAGTAACATAAACCAAGATATCTTAGCCGAGGAGAGTGTTCATGAGATCCATGCAGTCTTCGACTCCCAGCCAAAAGCCTCTATCGAAAAAATTCTGAATCAAGCCTCTTCACTAACACAGGAACCCGAACCCCCTTCATCACCATCAAGACAAGACAAAATCCTTGTTGTTCCTTTACCCATCGAGGAATTAACCACCCAGAGGTCTCTTCTCACAGATGAGCCTTCTTACACCACATCCTTGCAAGACTGTGAGCGGATGTTATCTAACTTATCTATTTCCCAAACGTCTCCTTCTACCACTCTTGTTGTACAAGAGGAAGGCTCGCCACTTCTTTTGTCATCCTTAGACAAGAAACCTCTTGCACCGACATCACCAAATTCTTTAATCATGACGGATCCTCTCAAACATGCCCTCCTACCTATTAGTTCTTCATCGCCTAAATCTTTTCAGCGACCGGTTGACCTCTTAACGCCCATTGATACAGTGCCTCATCTACCCCCTGTATCACACCCACAGTGGACCGGAATCACAACCCACCTTTCTTCCATACAAAAGTTCCTATTCACACGTGAGGATTGTCATCCCTCAGAAGATAGACGAGTCCTATGGGAACGTTTGAGTACCCCATATTCTACTCAAATGCAGATGACCGATCCAGACGCCTCTACTATATACCCGAAGTGTTTACAGAAGCTTAAAATGCCTATGTCCTCATCTTCACCCCCCTCATCTCTACCAAATACCTCATCCACCTCTATTAGCCTAACCAAATCTTCCCCTACGCTTGGGACCTCACCAATACCCAGTCTAACACACCCACCTAAAGCGGCTAGATTTATCCAAAAATAAAGCCGTCCATCCACTTAGGAGACAGACTCAATCTCCTCAACCTATGCCTCTATCACAACTAAAACCATCGTCATCACACCTACCTTCCATATTGGGACCTCATCCCTCCACCTTGCATCAATATATCATACCTCCTGTGTTTTCTTTAAAGCGACCTCGCCTTTCTGCACCCATACGAGAGATCGAGGGTATATCAACACCGTCACCCGCGTATCTGTCGCCTATCAACCCTAAACAAATTCCATCATCAAAGATTTGTTTCTTTGTCACTCCTATTGCTCCGTGGTTGTTTTCTGATACCACATCATCTGTGGCCTCATCATCTAACCAGCTAAACATAGCTTCTACGCCAAAGAAGCCACGTTTAGTTAAATCCCATTATCAAAACCCCTTGGCTAAACCGCCACCCATACAAATCAACCATACCCCGTCATTACCAAAAACTACCCAGTCAATAGCCTCATCTTCCTCTGACTTTGACCCACTCAAAGGGTCTTACGCCAAAATCCTTGCTATGTTGGTGGAGAATGCGACCATTTCCCTACCCCCACTTAGACCTTATGATCCATCTAAACCTCGACCTATAGGTTATGATGAGTCTAAAATCTGCGCTTACCACCGCACACCAGGACATGATGTAGAGGGATGTAAAGCGTTGAAAGCCATACTTCATCAGTCACCTCTCTCAGATAGAAAGGTTAAAAAAGACAACTTACGAAGGGAGAAACCTTTAGCTTCAATCTCCTCTCCTATACCACCTGTCCCCGCTTCACCAAGATCTATCATTATTACAACCCCACCTCTCGAAGCCCATGATTTATCCCTACCATCTTCCTCCTCTCGTGTTCACGAGATCAACATGATCAGTGTTGCTACTCGAGGGCAGAAAAACAACGAGAAAGCTAAAGGAAGCACACCTGTGGCCTCTCTTTCTCCATCTGCCATCCCGATCACACCACCACCTAAAGTGGTTATTCGTGGACCTTCCTACCCCATCTCTGATGGAGTTTCCCACCGTACCATGATCAAACAACTTCACCGATCACTGTAAAAATGACCATGCGATCTCATTCAAACTTTGAATCTCATCGACAAGCTCTCGTTGAAATCCTTGAGGATAGAGGTCTTACCTAATGAAACCTTACTGTTACCTCCATTCTAACACCCAATCACGTTGCTTTGCTCACCAAACAACCTATCTCCCCCAACCACTTCTATCTCTGTAATGCAACCCGCTTCTTTGTCGGTTTCTCTCGAAGACGAAATTGTCGACTTTGGTGCGAGAAGATCCGACCCTACTCTTTTCATCTCAGCTTATATGCGGGACATTCGGGTACGTCGTGTTATGATTGGCGGGGGCACTAGCCTAAACATCATCTCTTAAAATCCTTCCAACAAATGAATATCCCTACATTTGCATGTGTGCCAACCCCATCATGTTGCGGTCATTGATGATCTTATTACTTCTACCTTAGGCACCGTGATCCTTAACATTCGTGTAGGACCACGTACTTTACCCGAACTCTTCTATGTCCTTGAGGGAGAGTTCCAATACAATATGTTGTTAGGCCGCCCTTGGATCCGGGCTATGGGATGTGTTCC
Source organism: Taxus wallichiana var. yunnanensis (assembly GCA_018340775.1). Taxonomy (NCBI): domain Eukaryota; kingdom Viridiplantae; phylum Streptophyta; class Pinopsida; order Cupressales; family Taxaceae; genus Taxus; species Taxus wallichiana. Next base: position 268,201,182 of record CM031236.1, on the reverse strand, counting down.
CTCCACCTTACATAGATGCATAAAATTTGAGTACGAGGGGAAGTCCTACACCGTAAAAGCTGATCCTCCCCCCTTCAAAACCTGCAATATGTTATATCACCCTAATGATGTGCTTGTACCAGTCAAGACACCCATTCATCAACCCTGACCATCCACTTTAACCGCACCTCAACCATCCACCTCAACCACACCTCGCCTTGACCAATGAAACCACCGTTGCAAATACCACTTCCTTTCCCCCATGAGACAAAATCCCAACCTCGGACCCCTTAGTAGATGTTTTTCAACGCCTTACGTTGGGGAGTATCACCGCTATATATAACGTTAGCTCTTTCCATACCCCGCGAGAGTACGGACGATTACATGCGCATCCTACCTATGACCGTCGCGTGGGAGGTAATCTCTTACGGACCACCTAATTTCCACACCAACCTAACGTATGGGGGTGTCGAGCGCATCCTCGTTACCCCTGAACCTCCTCTTGGTGTGGTTCCCTTCGATCTGATTTTCAATACGACAAATCGTCGTTTCGCCCTCACCTTCTTGACTCGTTGTCTTGGAAAGGCTTTGGTTTTGGTCTTTATGAACAAGGCCGACATACAATCATTCTGTGACTACACACAAGCACAATGATCGTAGTGGTCTCGGATTTCTGAAACACTTACACCAAAGGAACCTCGTGTCGGTTGTATCTACGGAAGATGAGGGCGTCACCCCTCTACGAACCATCATCACCCATTTTGCCATCCATCGTCACCCCAGTCGATAGACCACGAATCTATCCCTCCTAACTTTTTTTTTTTTTTCATAAATGCTATCTTCTGGGTCCTCTCACTTATCAACGCGATAATGAGGACCCATCTTCTCTTCCCCTTACGTATCCGGACATGATCGAAGAGGATTCACCTTGATTAATGTTGTTGAGTGCGGGATGGCGACTCCATCCTCACTTACCTTAGTGCGGATGACTCTTATATTCAATGTGCCTTACAAATCGAAACTCAAACCATGTTGAATGAGTCGACTATAGAAATCAACATCCACACAGAGGATGATCCTCACATTGTGAAGATCGGACAATCTCTTACCGCATCGAAAAAAGCCGCCTTTACTACCTTCTCCGTACCCATGACCAAGCTTTCGCTTGGTCCTACGCTGACATGCCAGGAATCGATCCTGACATTGCGGTCCATAACATTACCCTGAAACCCGATTCCAAACCAGTTAAACAGAAACTGAGAAAAATGCATCCACGCATTGCCCTCTTGGTCAAAGAAGAACTTCAACGACTCCTTTTATGTTTCCTTCATTTTACCTATTGACTATCCTCAATGGATTTCTAACATCGTACCTATCACTAAAGCAACTGGGGGACTTCGGATATGTATAGATTTCGGGACCTTAATCTCGCTTGCCCAAAGGATGACTTCCCCCTACCAAGTATTGATCAACTTGTTGATCTCACTGCCGGTCATGAGATGCTTTCTCTCATGGATGGCTTCTCGGGATACAATCAAATTTTGGTAGCCCCGGCCGATCAACATAAAACGCCTTCATAACTCCTTGGGAACCTTACATTATCGTGTCATGCCGTTTGGCCTTAAGAATCTTTGGTGTGACCTATCGGTGAGCTATGACTTACATTTTCATGACATTATGCACACTATCCTTGAAGATTATGTCGATGATCTTCTTGGCAAATCTAAACATCGAGTGAACATCTCGATGTTTTAGCCATTATTTTTCGATCTTTGTTACAATATTGTGTTCGTCTTGACCAAAGAAATGTGTCTTTGGTGCCCTTTGGGAAAACTTCTTGGTTTTATCGTCTCTTTTGTGGCATCGAGGTCGATCCATCTAAAGTCAAAGCTATCCTAGAAATGCCCCCACCCAAAACCTCAAACAATTGCGTAGTTTGCAAGGTAAACTCAATCTATCCGGCGTTTCATCTCCCTGACTCTCGGATCGATGTCAACCTTTCCATCACCTTCTTAAAAAGGACATTGCCTTTCAATGGGAGGAAGAGTGCCACCAAGCCTTTGAAGCTCTCAAAGCCTATCTCTTGCAGCCACCGGTGCTTATCCCACCTCGGACGATCGCCCTTTCTACCTTTACCTTTACGCCACCTTGACCATCTTTGTAGGAGCCATGCTCGCACATCGTGACTCAAACATCGAGAACAAGCCATTTATTATATAAGTTCGTACTCTCGTGGATTACGAGACTAGGTATACACATGTAGAAAAATTGTGCCTAGCCCTATCATTCGTAGCCACCAAACTCGACACTACCTCTGAATCACAAAACTTTTGTCATCACAACACGGACCCCATTCATTATATGTATGCCAGCCCACATCTAAACCAACGCATCCCGATGGCTTATGCTCCTCGCTGACCTCGACCTTGAATTTATACACCAGAAGTCAATCAAAGGACAAACTATTGCAGACCAACTCGCGGAGGCCCCTTTACTCTGGGGAACAATTTACCAATTTTAATTTCCCGACGAACTCATCGCCACTCTTTCACTCAGGGAGGAGTCGTATCAATGACCCTCTTATTCGATGGATCCAAATGCCGGCGCGACGGAGGATCCGGCGTTGTTCTCATTCCTCTTGATGCTGAGCCTATGCCTCTTTCATTCGGCTCGATTTCCCTGCACTAATAATACGGTGGAATACGAGGCCCTTGTTTTGGGTCTCGGGTTGCGTTACACTTAGGTGTCAAATCTATCAATATTTTGGTGACTCTCAATTGGTAGTCAACCAAGTTATGGGCATCTACCAATGTAAAAATGAGGAACTTCAAAAGTACAAACATTACGTGGATTCACTTTTGACCTTATTTACTCGTTATTCTATCAAACCATTCCCACTCCACTAAAAAATTTGTGGATACTATGGCTTGCTTAGCCTCGCAAATTCTGCCTCACCAAGTGACTACGACATATTCGTCTTGGTCAACAACTCTTTGCCCCATCTTACTCAGCCCGGTTGTTTGTATGATAAATAATGTGTCTGCTAATTCGCGAGGATACTGGTATCACCAATTTCACGACTACCTTACAACCTCTTTTCTCCCACCTGACCTTACTAGTAATTGCAAACGTGTTTTTCTTAAAAGTGTTTCTCGTTATGTCGTTATGGGGGGACTCCTCTATAAACGTGGCTTTGATGGCATCCTCCTTCGATGTCTAACCGGTGCGGAGGTCACCTATACCATCCAGCAAATCCACGACGGTATTTGTGGTGGACATTTTAGTGGCCTTGATGTGGCCAAACAGATCCTTCACCTAGGATATTATTGGCCTACTCTTAATAATGAATGCTATGAATATGTTAAGCGTTGTGTCATGTGTCAACAACATGCCAACCTTCAACATACTCCTAGCCATCCGCTACTGAGTGATACGAGATCTTTGGCCTTTTTCACAATGGGGTTTAGACCTTATTGGTGAGATTCACCTACCCTCTTCGCAACGTCATCGTTGGATAATCACAGCAACCGAATATTACACTAAATGGGTGGAAGCCATTCCACTCATTTCAACCAAAAAAGAAAAAATCGTCGAATTCATTAACCATCACATTATCTGTCGTTTTGGTGTTCCTCATCGCCTGATAATAGATAATGGTAAATCTTTCAAAAATAAGTTGTTACAAGACCTTTGTGACCACTTTGGCATCAAACTTAGCTTCTCATCACCTTACTATCCACAAGCCAATGGTCAAGCTGAATCTTCTAATAAAACCCTAACCAAAATCCTCATGAAAGTTGTTAATGATTCTGGAAGAAATTGGCATGATCACATCCCCTTTGCCCTTTGGGCTTATCGTACTAGCATTCGTACCTCCACTAATGCCACACCATTTTCTTTGGTATATGGTACCGAGGCTATCTTGCCTCTCGAAATACAAATACCCTCCCTAAGAATATCTCTTCAGGATATTCTCACCAACGATGATTTCCGCCAAGAGCGGTTAGCCCAATTAGAGCTTCTTGACGAGCGTCGTCTTACGGCTCTTGACCACCTTCAAATCTATCAAAAACGCATCAAGCGTGCTTATGATAAGTGACTTCATGAGCGTACCTTTAAGGTTGGTGATCTTGTCCTCAAAGAGAATCAACATGTAACCAAACTAGAAAAGAGCAAACGTGGAAAATTTGCTCCTAATTGGATTGGGCCTTACATTATCACGCACACTTATGGATCAGGCACTTATCGTTTAGCTTCAGCTTAATGGTAAACCTGAGCCTGAACCCCTTAATGCCTTGCATCTTCGACCATTCTACTGTTGAATTTAGTGTTATGTCACTTCTTATCTACCTTGCGCTCGTCCCTTGAGCTCATTTACCACCGCATACACTTTGTTTCCTACATCTCAAAATCAAATCAAGCTCACATGGTTTGATTATCACCTCCCCTTAAAGATGCCTTCCCCTTTTTAGTCTAGTCCATGACTTCAAAGTATCAAAATGACACATTCTTAATTAAACACTTATGGGATTTTCTTGAGTCAAACTTCCTACAAAACTAGATGCTTTATGCCCAACGGACATCTAGACCTCTAAATTATACATAGACTGCTCCCTCGAAGGACAGCTATATGCCAAACTATTGCTGCTATTATATATAGACTGCTCCCCCGAAGGACAGCTATACACAAATGCCGCATCTGCTACTATAAATAGACTGCTCCCTTGAAGGACAACTATACACAGTCAGCCTTTATCAGAAGCTTCTCGCATTGATCAGCTTCGTGAAGACCTCAAGAGTAACAAAATACATATCCCTTGTAGACTTCCCGCATCGATCAGTCTATATTCAGCAAAATAAAAGCCGCATTCAAAAGCACTTTTGAGTCATGGACTTGTCTATTTAGGTTTGGTTCTCTTTCGTCAGGATACTCACTTTATAACAAGTTCTCTGTGCCTCAGCTACACCATCCACCTCACCTCACCATTTGTTTAAACAACAAAACTCAAGGGACGTGACGTAATACCGATATATTGTGATTATACAACTCTTTTCACCTATCGACTTCTCATCTATGCAAGGTACCTAGGGGTTCAAGCTCATTCTACGTTATTATGTGGTTTGTTTGGCTCTTTTCAACTACGGAACACTTTTCCCTCTTTTACCCGAATCTAGGATTATGTGTTGACCTTAATCAGGATACGGTTCCCTACCACTTGGGTAGGCTAACTTTCGCTTCACCTATACCTATACCAACATCGCCAATTCCTTACCAACACCAACAACATTACCCTACCAATATCAATATTTTTACCAACCAACAAATTGCCTAACCATACCTAAATTGCCTGAATTCACCTCTCCTGGTCTAAGGAGAACTACATCGTCACGAGGCCCCTCCTTGCTTTGTGCAATGGGCTATGTAGGCAGCACTTAGGAGACATGGGGTCTCCCAAGGTTAGCTCGACCATCCCCTACCATAACCTATCATGTGTTGTAAATATACATATTTTTGTGTATTTCTTTTTTTTTGCCAACATTCATCTTTATCATTTTTCAAAACAAACATTCAAAACACAACCATTCTTATTATTATAACTCAAATCAACATACATCTTCAGTTTTATTTAGATGTTCAACAAATACATCTTCTCTATCATCGACGCGTAGGTCGGCATCCTTATTTATTCTTATATTCCTATGAAATTCACTTAGACCCTTGCGCCTCCTCCCGAATCAGGTGGTGATCGTGATCGTCGACGCCCCTCACTTGGCCTCTCCATCCTCAAAGGTGCCACTGCTATTGGTTCCTCCCACTGATCCGCCAACATCTCCTGTAACATACGAATACGTCCTCTCGCGTGGAGGAATCTTGCCTCTAGTCTCTCCACTCGTAACTGTGAAACCTCTAACAATCCGTTGTCTCATTCACCTGTGTTTGAAGCTGGTGAACCAAATCCTGTCAGACGATCTCTCTCCGTTGTAATCACAGCTATGTCAGGGTGCTCACGTGCACCTCGCGCGACTCTGCTTACCCACCATAATCTATAAGCCTCTGTTGGCTCCTGCATCCATTACCTGCGATCATTTGCTTATCTCTTGGTCCTTACGGAGGTGTCGGTAGGGAGGTGAGAATGATGCCTCGCGTCAATCCTCATGTATGGTCTATAAGCGGGGTATATCTGAATGAATCCAAATTGTCACCACACGCGATCTAGAGGAATCCTCTCATACTCACCGGCACTTTGTGCCCTGTGATCCACCTCAATCGCTCTACACCCCTCAACTCCTCAGCTATGTTCTCTGTTACCATATAGTTCCGTAAGGCCTCTAAAAAATATCCACAATCGTCACCATCTCCCATACCTATCTATAATACTCGATGTCATCTATCACGGCCTGGGATCTCGCCTCTTGTTGCATGCGGACCCATCATCACGAATCCCAACCTCTGCACTCTGTCTCTCCCGGCTCGATGGGTTGGCCTATTAGGCGCACACAAACAATGTGCTCATAGGCCCAACAATGTAATAAGTACGAACAATCCAGTGTCGTCCTGTGTTTTCACTGAGGCCCATAAACCCCTGTATAACTCTGCCAGATATGCGGGTGCCCATGCGAAAGTCACGCTCATTTCTATCATTTCCCAAATAACACTCATCAATGCTTTTGGAAATCTTCCGCCATCCGCCCTCGGTAATGCATAATACCCCACCGCTATCATTAATACTACTGCCAACCTTGTTGCCTCAGGGTGTGCTGCATACATTATACCATAAGTGAATGTCAAACCTCGTTGTGTCAAATCTCATGCGTATGGACCAAATACTGTTGTTATCGCTCCCGCGCCGTGCTAGGCAATGCCTGATATACTGGTCTTCCTGTAATTGGGAGTCTCAAAATACGGAACACATCTTCCAAGCGTCTTTGTCATCTCCCCTGTTGGCGGATAGAAGGTATTCTTTTACGGATTCCATCTCTCAATCGCGCTGCTGACATAGCATGGTTACGTGCGATTCGTGAATAATAGCGGATTCCACTTAACCCCAAATGATTTATCAATGCCCATTGGTGGTGTTACATCCGCTTCGGATTCGTGACAACAATGCATGCACGCGTATCATTCATCCTTAACCTGCTTCGCTGCGTACATCAAAGCGACACACAATTATTCAATAAAACAAATCTCCACGGGTTTTTCTCAAATTGCGGAAACTCCTACGATGGCGATATCGGTTATAGATAAGCGATACCGGTTTACTAACGATACCGGTTATCTCTAAAGCGATACCGGTCCTTTATCAAAAATATACTGACCTGCTTAAAAACATACACCTACGATAATTATTTTGCCCGTTTACTCCTCTCTATACCTAAAAACATACGTGAACACCCTGCTTACCTACCCCATAGCACTCACCCCATCCCAAACCCTTGCCTATCACCTTTTCTTTCTCATCTTTACCCACTTACTCTCTCTCATCCTATTCATAAAACATGCAAGAATCAAATTACAACCAAACAGTTTACCTCTTGGGATGCAGCAGCTTGAGGTGGAACCTATCTTCCCTCTCGTCTCTGCCTGCTGGATGCTTCTCCTCGTTCAGCCATGTTCACCACCCTCTTCAAATATAACTTGTCTTTCTGCCTTCTGAATCTCAGCCCTTACTCACTTTTCCTGTCTCTTTCCTCCTTATCACTCAATTCTCTCATGCAATTACCTGTATCAGTCGTCAAGCAGCGTCGCATTCTCGTATTTAACTTGTTGCATGCTTCTAAAAATAAGAACTTAAGTTGCCAACCAAGCAGTTCTATTTTTAGGAAATATAATTTTGGCATAACCGATATCGGTTACATAACCGCTATCGGTCATATAGCTACCGACATCGGTTACATAACCGATATCGGTCATGTGCCCCGTTTTGCTTAAACCTAGGCCGTTTCTTCGTTTTTACAAATTTTTGTGGCGCCCGCCTCTTTTTCCTGCATCACAACACCATTACCAATATTTGTCATCAAAATCACATCAATATATTATCGCAATTTCATCAACATCATCTATCTACAATAAAACAAACCATCGACAAAACACATAAACATTTCATATACACCATGTGGATCAAACTCATCATACATTAAATTTCACAAACCATCGACAAAACACATAAAACATTTCATATACACCATGTGGATCAAACTCATCATACATTAAATTTCACAAACCATCGACAAAACACATAAAACATTTCATATACACCATGTGGGTCAAAATCATCATATATATATATATATCAAAGGTTTCAAATATACAACTTGCCCTGCATAGGGGCCTCTGTGATCTCAAAATAATATAAAGTAAAGCACAGCGAGGCCATGATAACTATCAAAATCTCGACTCGGCTCGTGAGGCCGGTCTCTCATATCAAAAATATACTCGGCTCATGAGACAGTGGTATCAACTTCTCTGACATGTACTCGGCTCATGAGGCCGGTATATACAACAAAAATGAATAAAAGAATCATATGTGGGCACGCAGGCCTCTATATACATAACCGGTTCGCAGACCGGTGTCTCTATCCAATATCCAAAAACAAAAACTATCTCCTCTGCAAGGATACCTCAGCTCTCTCCACCGCCCTCGGCCTGTCTCCCTGCTGGTCCCTGTGCTGCCTCTCGCCTCCTCCCTGTAACGGACCCACCGGCTGTGGCTGCACCCCCCTGGGATCTCTGGCTCCGCGAGGTCTCGGCTCTGTGCGCCGCATATGGCTGATAGTCGGCCCGGTACCATCAAGGACGTCCTGATAGTACCGGGCCTCACTCTCGCCTCCATATAACGGGCCGTGCCACCATGGCTGCTGGGGCTGGTCCCCCGACTCCTAATAGCAAACCCCCCTGTCAGGTGCACCTGTGCTGTACTAGTAGAGGTATCTGTACACTGTGCTGTGGTGGTCTTTGGTGCTGTGTGGTGGTGCACGTGTGTGTGCTTGTGTGGTGGTGCACGTAGTGAGCACTGTGGTACTGCTTGCTAGCTGCTGCCCTGTAGGACACCCATGCTGAGCACTACTAAGCTAGCTGCCCTGTAGGACACCCATACGTGCTGTGCGCGACAGTGCCCCTGTATAACAACTACACCTGTCCCCTGAGCTGGTCCCTCTCTGCTTCTATAACCTGCTAAATCTGGTTGTGCGGGCTGTGCTCTCCCCTTTGCTCTCTCCCCTGCCCACCATACCAAAAATGACCCTGTGCAGCCGGCGTCATCCACGGTATCATCCGCCGGCCTCTCTGCTACCCAATCTGGGTCCACGGGCTGTGGTGCAGGCAGTGGGGCCTCTACATCATCCCTCCAGTACTGGGGGAAGGGAGGTGGCTCATCCTGTCGTAGCCCCATTTGCTGTCGTCGTACCCTCTCCAGGGGTATCCGCTCATGCTCTCCGGCCTCCGTCCAGCTATCCAGAAAGTATACTGGATCCAGCGCATCTGTGATCGGGCTCCTCCTCGGGGCTGATGACCTCTGTAAGGCCTCCATACAATATCCAATGCGGTCAGGCCCTCTAGCATATGACGGTAGTAAGCTACATCCCATCCTGCGAGCACCGCTCGTGGCTGGCCCATGACCCCCAACCACCTCTGAAAGCCATACCTGTATATCACCTGTGGCCCTGGCTGCTGGGGCAGCCCTACTGGTCGAATACATATGATGTGCTCATATGCCCAGCAGTGTAACAGAAATGTGGAACAAATCCCGAATCGCCTCATCCGGTGATAACCCCACAGCTCTCTGTATAGCTGCACCAGGTATACTGGTGCCCAAGCATAGCACGTATGCTCCTCCACCATCTCGTGCAGCACCCCCATCAACGCCCGTGGAAAGCGGCCTCCCTCTGAGTCCGGGAGGGTGAAGCATGTGATGCCTATCATCATCAACACGGCAAGCCGTGTCTCATGTCTGTGGGCGCGATACATATCGCCATAAGCAATACTCGCGCTGTGGTAGGTCAATAACGTGGCTGCATCCCCAAATACATGAAGAATGTTGTCCATAGCCGTCTCTGCATCTACCTGGAATACTGCCTCTCCTATGATCGGCAGTCTCAGGATGCGATATACATCCTCCAGGGTAATAGTCATCTCTCAGTCGGGAGATGGAAAACATTGGTTGCCGGATCCCATCTCTCGATGAGGGCAACCATAAGGCTGTGGTCCCTCTCCACAGCCCTATACCGCTGGACTCCACTGAGTCCCACCTCGCGCATAATGGCCCAGTGCGCTGCGGACACATGTGGCCACATCCGTCTCAATAACGGGGGCATCCGATCCCGCATAGTCAGCTGCTGGCGTGCCTGCACAAATAACCCACTTCATTAGACCTACCCTTTCAAACAACAACTACTTTAACCCTCTATACCCCCTTTTACCCACCCGACCACACCCCGACTCTATAACACACACCTACACCCACCTATTTTACCCTAAAACATTTACGATATCCCCTTTCCTTATCTCGCACCCTACCAATCACCCAGATCTACTCTCGCCATTTACCTATGCCCCTACAATTTAACACCTCCCCATTCATACCCAACACCTAATCTATCCTAACCGCACCAACCACACAACCACCCCATTTCCCCCACCCCCACTAATCACCCTTCTATCGACCTCTACCCCTTCCCTCTTCACCCCAAAAACCACAAAACCCAATAATAAACACAAACCCAAACAACAAAAACCCAAAAAAACCCAAAACCACAAAAACCAAACCAACAAAATAACTAATCCTAACTAAGGACCGGTACCGGTCACCCATGACCGCCACGGTCCCCCTCCCGACATCTCTCCACCGCCGCCGGTCGACATACGACCGACACCGGTCAACCAAAAACCCACCTTGCCCGAAGAATTCGTGACCGTGTTGCGGTCGCTTAGTGACCGACATCGGTCACTGTACAATCGCGGAGCCGAACCCGATGCGGCCCCCCCAAACCCATTTTTTTGCCTATTACTCCCCTTTTACCCATTGAAAAACCCTAAAAACCTACCCACCCTACCGTTTTAGCCTAACTAACCTACCTACCCTCTCCATTTTCCAAACAACTTCCATTTATTAATTATTTTATTCAAAACTTGGATTCCTACCCAAAACCCAAATCTAGCTTAACAACATTAAATTCACATAATGAGAGGTTTCGAACCTACCGGTACGATGACGACACGTCGTCGTGGAGGGATAGGTGGTGGCGGTCCAGTGGGTCAGCACCTCCTGCTCCTCCTGGTTGTGCCATGGCTCTAAATCTCCTCTGCTGGGTCCTCCACCAATCAAATGCTGCCTCCTACTCGCTAGGGCCTACCAACCACTCACTTCTCCACTCAAATAGTGCCACCTCAGCCGAAAAATTCAACAATCTCACTAACACACCTCAGACAACTAAAATTGGTTTTCAAATTGACAATGTGACAATGACAGGCCGTATTTTTCTTTTTATAGGTTTTTGACCTATAACCGATATCGGTTATATTATGCCCTAAAGAACCGGTATCGGTCATCATCTAACCGATACCGGTCATAGAGAATCGATATCGGTTTAATCCCACCTTTTCCCCAATTTCTGCCCTTATTTACTAATCTCCCTTTCTCACCACATCACCTATACCCTCCTTTGTTGAAAAGCCTTTGTTGACTTCATTGGCCCACTTCACGGCGCCTTGACCGATAATTTGGCCCGAATAAGCGCGACCAACCTTCGGCCAGGCGACCAACCATTTGGCGACCGACCCAGGCCACAACCAACCAATCAGATCGACCTAAGCCCATGACCAACCATTTGGCGGCGACCCCGACTGGCCCGACCAGGCATTTATTGGCCGACGCCGACCGGCCGTAACCGACCAATTTGGCGACCAATAACTGACGCAACCATTTGGCGACCCAAGGCGCATAACCAACCATTTGGCGACCCCGACGCCAAAGGCGCTGACCAACCATTGGCCCCAAGGCAACCAATTTGGCCCGAGGCCGTAAGGCTGTAACCAACCATTTGGCCCGACCCGAGGCATGACCAACCACAATCAGGCCCGACCCATGGCCCTCACTAATCAATCGGCCCGACCAAGGCGCACCACTCAAATACCTTGCCCAAAACCAACAAATTACAATTTTATCCACCCATCATGTAGCTTTTTGTTGATCGAGCTCACTGTTCGTGTTTTAGCATGATTAGGGTACTTGACTTGATCGGTCGACCAACTTTGCCTAGACCTAGACCGTGACGTTTATCTCAACCAAACGACCATTTGAGTGCTTTGCCGAACATGCCTAAACGTTCTGTACCTTACCCGTTATATCCCTGGAGCTACTTCTATGCCTTGGATACCAGGATTATATCACCCTTGTTTGGATAAACTATCGACCTTTGCCTATGAATTGCTTGTTTGCTCTTCAAATCATGTACCCTGGTCGCACTACTGCATTTCAACGTGCGTCTACTTCCTTGGACCTACCCCACCATCTTACCATCATCTCAACACCATTTACCCTTTATCAACCCTATCCCTGATTTCACGTTACCTCAATCTGTGATAGATTTGAGGGGGATTACCTATACCCTTAACAGGGGTAACCACTTCTTATTATTGTCAGTGCGGCTTTCTGAGACAAGCTACACGACAACGAGGGCTAATGTAGACACCAAATTTGTGTCTTACGACCCCCTGTGCCCCGCATCTCATTTCGCAACCTAACCTCATCACCTAAACCTTACACAATTATTTATTAATTACCTTATAATTAATAAATCCACATCACCATACCTGCCACCTCATTTCGCCACCTCATCATGACCTAGTCCTAACCCTAAACTAACCTAATTAAGACCTATAACTTGGTCTACATCCACACCCATGACTAATGACTCCTCACCCGCACCTAAAACCAACCTCATAATGACTTGACCAAGCCCACAACTAATCCCTCGGGAGAAAAGGAGGAAAGTTGGCTATTTTACTAAAAATAGCCCACTTTGACTGGCCGAAATCCGGTTCTACTCGACCACCGTCGGTTACGTAATTGCCATCGGTTCCCTGTAAATGACCTCTCCCAACCAAAAACAAAGGGTTGGATTTTTCATTGATCTGAATGAGAAGTCATTGGAAGAATCCGGAATTTACTTGGCTGAGCAGAGACAAGTGAAGGAAAGAGAGGAGTTTGCAGAGAAGGACATCAAGCCCAAGACTGCAACTGAATAACCAGAGCCCAGTGACACTCATCCAAGCATCAGGAGAGGAGATAGCTCATCTTGGATTGTCAGATCATCCTACTTGAACCCTGCCTTCGTCATCACAGTCCGGAACCTGCATTTTTCATCAGGAACTAGTAAGTAAGTCTTATACGTTCTTTTAATAATATTTCTTGGATTTCTGAATCACGGTAATTACAAGTCTACTCCCAGATCCACTACCCGGTAACACTCTCCATCTAACTTACATTCCTCTACCCCTACATTGCCCCAAGAACAGCCCCCATACTCTCTGAGTCTTCTCCATCACCTCATTACCTATCCCCAGTCATTTTACCAGCCTTATAAACACCATAGCTATCATATAGCCATCTTATAGCCAACCTTCACCAAACCCCTTAAATCACTACCCCTACCGATATCGGTTATCATCAACCGGTACCGGTGACACTGACCGGCATCGGTCACTGTGATTCAAAATCAAGACCAACCTTTTCTCTATTGTTCTAACAAGGTAAATAAATTGTAAATGGACAATAGCTTATTTGTTAGAATTTGTGTTAATTCATATTAGTGACCACCTCGAAAGGAGTCTCATATTTCCTAGGCCCAAGGAAGACCACCTTGAAAGGAAGTCTCATATTTTCACAGGCCTAGACAAAAAGGAGTTCCCTCTGATCACTTATTATCTAATTAGAATCAACAAGTGGTCTTGTATTCTTACTTCAAAGGAATGAAAGGATAGAAGTCCTTCCCAGAGACGGAATCAAAGGAGTTCTTGTTCATCAACTTCTACTGACTTTAGTCCTACCTCAACTTCTACCTCTTTCCATGATCATCTCTTGAGTGATATCCACTTCCTATGCCATCCCCAATGATTAAACAAGAATCATGTGCATACCCATCACTCTTTTATCCTCTCCTAAATATGTGCATGATTCTCAAGGATACTTCTCATCTACTTTTATATGAGATCTTAATTCTCCATAGTCGTCTTGTCCATGACTTAAAATCCATCACATGGGATCCAACTCCTTGAGTCAAACTTCCAATAAAAGATGACTCCCTCAAAAGGACATCTTTCTCTCTACATCATCTGCTATAAATAGATTGCTCCTTGAAGGACATCTATGTAAAGCTATTTCAAAAAAAATAGAGAGAAAATAATATGAAGCTTCCTAGATCGATCAGCTTCGAGAATACCTCAAGGATTTAATTTCTTCATCCCACATAGATTTCTGCATCGATTAGTCTATCTCAAATACAGTCAAATAGAAAACGTTTTCATCATGGAATTTCCCATCGTGTGCTTAGATCTCTCGGCCAAAAGGTGTGCTACCAAATAATGTATAAACTAACCACTTTTCACCCTCTCACCATTCACATTTTCATTTCCTACCACTTTAAGGGACCTATTAGAACCATGACATTTGGTGATCATGTGACTACTCTTCACCTTTAGAATAATCAATCATGCAATGTCTTTAGGGTCTTACGTTCATCAACCTATCCAAGGTATGACCTACTCATTATGATCCTTACCAATTAGGTGGCTTCCTCACCTCCTATCATCTTTTAAATTTCTTAATTACGTATTGATTACCTTATACAAGAATTGGTCCTCATTGCTTATCTTTGGGTATTTTTCCTCTTTCACCATAATTAACTCAAAATCACCCATACCAATATCCCCATAATTTACCCATACTTAAAAGACCTAGACTCAATCATTCCTATAACCTACAACCCATACTCATACCTCTTCACATTCTTCCCTAACTTATGGGAGAACTACATCGGATAAAGGTCCCTTTTTTGGGACTATGTAAGCAACACTCCAGGGCATGGGGCCCTTAAAGATTATCTCAGACCTCTCTACCCTAACCAATTCCCCTTTCCTTTTCCTAAATCAAATTCTACCCTAGTTAGTTTCCTTCTTATATTAAAACTTGGAAATTAAACCAAACACACAACAAATTGTTGTACACTTTTATCATTACCATTCATACATTCATTATGTCCACCATTTATTTACCATTATCATGTATGTTAATATAAAACACCTCAAACATGACCAATATCATCATTAATTGCACAAATTAATGAATTACCCACTTAACCCATTTCAACTCAACCATCTATAAACAAACCTGACTCAATCCATGCATATGACCTGACTCACTCCATGCCTAAACCACAACCTAACTCCACTAAACCATAACCCGACTCAATCCATGCCTAAACTACAACCTAACTCCACCATGCCTATGACCTGACTCAATCCATGCTTAAACCACAACCTAACTCCACCATGCCTATGACCTGACTCTATCCATGCTATGACCTGACTCCATCATGCCTAACACACCTATCATGAATCCATCTATGCATAATAATCAAATTCTATCAACACAGATACATCATGCCAAAATCACCATCATCTCTATAAATAAAAACATCCAAACATGTGTATCCATATACATAACTCTCAAATATCTTCGGCATGCAAGTCGGTGTATATAACAAAATATCTCAAAAATCTCATATACAACCTCACCATCTTCAACACATAGGCTGGTATATGATAAAAATATACAAAACTCTCGTATACATCCTCACTCTCTTGGCACGTAGGCCGAGTATATATCAAAAATGACTAAAATACATCAAAATGGAGGGATGTGCATTAGACATCATCCTGCCAAATATCCTCCATATCAATCTCTCATGTCTCCTCCTCATCTCCTGTTTGGTGGCCTAATAACATCTCACCACCCATCATAGGTCATGGCCGGGCCCCTGTGGGTACATCACCTAGAGCTGGCCTCCATAAACTGGTGGCCTCACCTTGATCCTATCTCGGAGCTCGATGGCCCCCTATGCTCTCCACACTATGGGTATGGGATCTGGTCCTCTCACTCAAAGCCTATTGTGCCTGTACTCTCGTAGGATAGAAAATCTATCCCCATTTCCATTAGCTAATCCTAGTAATATCTGGCCTCACCTAAGGCATCCTGTAACTTGGATATGGGTACTATCTATGGTGGCCCCATCAGCCTCTGGATCTGTACATGTCCTGTGGGACCCTGTCCCACCCCTTCCCGTGGCCCGGGACCCGCCCTAGTGCTCGTGGAGGTGTCATTGGCCTCACACTCTGTGCTTGTACCTAATCCTGTAGTGCCTAAATCTACACCTATGTAGTGGCCACTGGTCCTAGAAACCTATAACCCATGCTTATAGGGTGCCACCTGCTCATCATCTCCATATTCATCTCCACCCTAGGCCATATGGGCTTGTAAATTAGCCACATGTGCATACAATGTGGCCACCTCCACCTCTGACCCTACCAACTATCCTTGTACCATCCCCAACTATGTAATCAAGATCGTCACTTGCCCCCGTAGGGCATATCTTTACACAGTGATGATGGCTAAATCTAGATACCTCGGCACGGGAGGTACTTCGATCGTAAATGAGATACCCACCACCTGCTCTGCACCTATTCATCACCCCAGAATCATCAATAAAATGGTCTATAACCTTCTCCTCCTACCCAATAGTTCTTGTTGGTGTGGTAGCGATAGTGGTCTCTCCACATCATCTCTATAGTATTGTGGAAAAGGTGGTGGTATATCCTGCAATAACCAAAACTACCATCTGAGTTTGTCTAATGGGATCATCTTGTGCTCCCCAACACAACTCCCCTCAATCCACCTAAGTATCTATAGACCATCTAGCTCATGAGCCATCTGTCTGTATGAGGGATAGCCCACATACGGTCTCTAAATAATGTCCACGCTGGATAATCCCTCTAGTAACTTCCTATAATAGGCCACATAATGTCTAACCCTGCCTACTTGATGTTCTCCTATCACAGGAACCCATTGCCTATACCGCACCCAAACAAAACTAGGCTCAAATACATCTTCCTGAGGCATACCAATCAGATGAATGCAAAAAATGTGCTTGTAGGCCCAACAGTGAAGAATAAACATGCAACACAGATTGACCCTACGAAGCTGCCCATATGCCCATTGCTCTATATAGATGCACTAAGAATGTTGGCACCCATGCGAAGTAGGTCTTGTCCATAATCATGTCATGTAGTACCCCATCAGTGATCATGGGAATCTCCCACCCTCTGCATCCAGAAGTACAAAATAGTAGACTGCCTCCATCAATAATACTACTAGCCTTGTCTCCTCTAGATGGGCTAGGTACATCTCTCCATAGCTTAGGTTGGCACTGTGGAATGTCAGCTCTGCCAGTCCCTCACCAAATATCATCAACATCAACTCCTTAGATGCCTCTGAGGAGATCAAATATACCTACGTCCCTAATATAGGTAATCGTAAGATCCTATACACATCCTCTAGGGTGATGGTCATCTCCCCATTGGTAGGTGGAACGTGTTGGTCATGGAATCCCATCTATTGATGAGAGTGACCATCAGACTCGGCTACTGGACTACATGCCGGTAGCACTTGACCCCACTTAGGCCAACATTTGTGACATGCCTCCACTCCTTGACTGTCACCACCCTACGAACTGTCATGAGCAGGGGTGGCACCTGTCTCACATCCTCAACTGATCTCTCACTTGCATCTAACAAAACAATCACATTATTAAAACATGACCATATCTACATTCACCCATACCCATACCCATTACCCTACCTATTTTACTTCGCTACTTACCCGTTTATCCCATGACCTACCCTCCACCCCAACCCAACCCTAACCTACCTACCTACCTACCCTAAACCTACCCAACCCAATATCACCTTACCTATTTACACACACCCCGACCCCTCACCTACTTCCATTTTGACCCACTCCCCGACCTTACCTATTTTCCCACACATCTATACATTTTTCCCTAATAACTCAACCCTTTCCTATTTCCCTTTTTAGGGAAAGTGTTTTTCTACCTTCTGACCGATGCAGTCCTCACCGACCAACCATGGTCTACCCATAACTAGCATCGGTCACCTCATCCATGACTCGATTCTGGTTATACCCCACCGACACCGGCCAACCTTTGACCGACATCGGTCACTATCATGGTGATAACCCGTGACACCATGCCCTATTTCTACCCAAATTTCACATTTCTCCTTATTCCCCACCCCAATCCCTACCTAAAACCCCTTCCCACCCCTCATTTACCTAATTCTACCCTCCCCATTCCTCTTTTACCCACTATCTTCCCTGAATTCAAATTTTATTTTCCTCCCAAAACTTGTTTTTATCCACCCAACACCTAAATAAATCTAATAAACAAAACAAAGAGTAGGATTGACCCTTACCTCATCATGCTACCATCGCCATGGTGGCACATCGGGCCACTGCACCGGTGGTCCACCCGACCCTCTCGCTTTGTCTCTTCCATCGCCCAATACAACATCTCACCTCTAACCAATCGAATCACTCCATCTGCTCTTGTGGACCTTCCTATCCACTACCACTCACCCACTGCACCGCTCACCAACTCAGCTCTCCATTCCACATGAACACTTTCCACTATTCTCTTTCTCATTTTTCATTTTCCATAATTAATTTACAAGATAAATGATTTGAAAAATATGACAATTTTTCTTTTTATAACCTACCTAACTTGACCGGCGATGGTTTTACCTTGCTGACATCATTCCTATGCCCTAGCTTACCGTGGTCGGTCCATCATGACCGGCATCAGTTCCTTCAAACCGTCATCGGTTTACCTACTTAGTCTTTTTCCTACCCCTACCCCCAATTTTTGACCTGAATCCTTTTACCTCACCCACACTTCACTAGGACACTTCACTTTATCTTCTTGACCTTATCATTTACCCCCTCACCTCATCCTCATTCGAGGACTCATTATTTTACCCATACCTCAGCCCTACCCATGCTTTGTGACCTAGTTTCTTAGACGGAACATCGCTAGTGGCTCTGTGACCTCATGTACTTGCTATACCTTGTGGCATTGTTACTCGTGTTGATGAACATACCGACCTTACTTTCCTTTTTCTCGTGACCATTTATCCTGACCCAACCTTTGGTGTACCAGAATATACCTAAATGTTCCTACACCTGACCTGTGTCATGTTTCCTGACCATATCCTATACCTTGGATATCGGAATCACCTCAACCTTGTTTGGATAAACCTAGCGACCTTAGACAATGTAGAGTTTTCCTGCTCTTCAACCTAGTACCGTGCTACAGTTTATACATGTGCATGCATTTGACTATTACTACCTTTGACCCTGACTCATTACTTGGATTACCCATGTAGACCTATACCCCTCTTTACCCGCATTTCTCACCTTTCTCTTCATCACATTCACATTTTATCAAACCACTCACCGATTCTACCTTCTACCTCATCAATTCCTAGTTTGAGGGGGATCACCTTCACCCACACATGGGGCAACCACATCTTATTTTTGTCAACGTCGCTTACCAATAAAAGCTATGCAACAAAAAGGGGAAAAATGTAGACACCAAAATTAGGTCACACTCCCCTTGGTCTCTTAACAAATAACCAACTTGAATACATTCACCCAACCATGGCCCCTTTAACCCCAATCTAATATTAATTTAATTAAATTAATTCATGATCTCATAATACCTATTATTTAAATATCCTAATTGGATAATTTCCACACCATTCACCTTACCTATACGCCTCACCTAGCCACCTCATCCTAGACCTATTCTTAGTATATTTCCATAACTAACTAAGACCTTCCTAAACTCTAAAAATCAAAGCCTACATTCCCTCTAACCACATTCCCACTGTTAGAAAGGAAGCTTCCATTCTAATATGTGGAGCAAATGAATGATGACCCAGAAATCTAGTGGATCTCGCCAGTTTAGTAAACCTATATGAATCCCACCCTCACCGATGTTGGTTACCCTAAACCACCACCAGTTAACTTGGAACCGTTATCAATTACAATTTAATCCCAAAAATAACCTAATTTTGAGGTTGGCACATATTCTCGAGATCAAGAGATGAAACAAGAGCTACATGCAAGCATAACTAGTATTCCTACATGCACCAGAGCATCCACAACCAACACGAAGCATCCACAACCAACATTGAAGCAACCATAGAGCCATTTGCATTAATGGAAATATCTAGGGAAGCACCAACACCACACCAAGTTCCTTCCATTTGATCACCCGCCATTTCCAACCAGACATCAATCTCATACAATAGTAAGTGACTTGTTAACCAGCACTTGTCTATTGTCATTTTAGTAGGATCTTTTACTTCTGTTATTAGTTTCTATTCCCATTCTCATTCCCCCACCATTTACCTCCATGAAAACTTGACCACTCCTTCACCCATACAAAGTTTCTAGAGATCCTTGAGCATCCCTAAGACCTATACTGAGACCTTTCCATAGCCCATTCCATTTCCATTTAGCTTTGAATCTACCCTCACATCAAATTTTTATTGAGTTTCTTGTACCTCGACCATACCAATGCTAGTTACCCACAACCGTCACCAGTTATCATAAACTAACACGGTCATACTGGACTAATCTCGGTCTGTGTTTTTCCCTCGGACCAAGAACAAATCTTAAAACCTCCATCAAATACCTAAAACATCCCGAACTAGACCTTGACCAATACCAAGTACCACTCGACATAGATCATGACCTTCATATTCACTCATAGCTTAGCCTGTTGTGAACGAATTTTCTTATTGTAGTCAAATTAGATACCTAAATCATTTTAAATACAGTAGGATTTCCTTTATTGTTAGCATTAAGTTGTTTTAAATAGTGGATTGACAGTCATCTAGGGAGTATCACACTTCTTGAATCTAGCATATGCTAGGCAGTCCACTGCATATACTATTTAACTTTTATTTGGTGGTCTTTTTTTCCATTTCAGGTAGTTCCTCCAAGAAAAAAGGAAGCTCTCACGATTAGCTTTGGATCAAGAAGTCATACACGTGTAACAACCTACAACCAACTTTTTAACAGGTATTCGTCCTAGCCCTTCACCCTTATTTGTTTCATCAACATTCAAACAAACGATCTAGAATCATGTGAAACACACACCATATCATTACTTACATAGACTATCGATAAGGTGGGAAAAGAAACACTTACAAAGGATTGTACAACTACTACAATATCTAATTTTATATGGGAAAATATTATTACAAGGTATGGATGTGCTTTGCATTTAACTAGTGATAGGGCACACATTTTCCTAATGAGACAATCATAATTTTATTGGATGAATTCATGATTGCACACCATAAAAATACACCATATCATCCTAAAAAAAAATGGGACTATCGAGGCTTTCAACAAAATTTTGAGCTAGATGTTGATCAAAATTTTTGATGTTGGAAGAAAGGATTGGAATGATAAATTTTCTAGAGTACTTTGGGCATATAGAACAACATACAAGAAGTTAAACAAGGAAACACATTTTCAATTGGTGTTTGGTGTAGAAGTAGTTCTTCATGTGGAATTCATGTTACCTTCTTTATGTATTACGAATGCTAGAGGTCTAAGCGATGAGAAAGAATTAGAAGAACGAATTGAAAAATTGATTAAGTTGTATGAGCAATGAGCAATAGAATACTAGAGTCGAAGAAAGAAAAAGCTAGGAAAAAAGCACTACATGATAGGCACATTAGGGACAAGAAGCTCAAGATCGGATAAATGGTGCTTCTCTATGATTCTAAGTTTCTACTCCATCTAGAAAAACTCAAAGTACATTGGTTAGGACCATATGTTGTCACTCACATACTTTAAACAAGAGCTTGTCAACTAGAAATGCTTGATGGAATATGATTACTGGTTACTTCAACAGAGTAGGCTGATGACCAACTATAAATAAGTCTTCTTGGTGTTTGTAATAAGGAAGTATTTCCATTTAGATTATTTTTTCAATTATTTATTCCCGTAATGTATTTCTTTCTTCATCATTATGATTTGTCAATTTAGTTGGTGTTTTGCGAAATAAGCATGTTTTTACGCCATAAGCTAATTAACATTTACAGGATTTTTATGCATAGAGGATTGCACATACCATTTGTGTGGGTTGGCTATTGAGAAATGGGTAAACATAAAGGAACAAACCGTTATAGGTGCTATTCAAATCTTGAAGAGTTGGTGAACAAAATATTTATTTCAAATGAGGACCATGGATAGAGATAGGTGAAGAAACAATATAACATGAGGTAAGCGATGGCCATGGAGACTACTAGGAGAAGGCACAATGATGATGTACTTAGGCACATGGAAGTGTGCTAAAGAGAATCTTGTATCTAGAATGTAGGAAGGCATGCTAAAATGTTATATGAGGCGTGAAGATGTACCACAGGGAAAATTTGTGAAAGGTTGAATTAATGAAGAATGCTGGTAAGTGAAGGAGTAATAATTGCACCAACTTTTTGAAAATCTATATAAGGGAGGGATACAAGTTCACTCTTACTATTGTAAATCGCAAAAAATTGAAAGAGCTAATTGCACCGATATGAGCAAAGAGTATCGAGGCGTGAAGAGTGTGAAACTAGACATGAGGAGAAGATTCCTACATAGGAGAAGCTTACATCCCCATAGGTGAAGGGTTTGAGCAAAGTAGAGCATTCAAAATATCTAGAGCACATGATTTCGACTAGGGCACATAGATTCGAGCTAAGGTTTGAGGTTACATGTTGTAAAATAAAGAAGGTGAGCTTTAGAGGAGAGAATTTTTGATTTATAGATGGCACCAAAGAAATCACCTACCATAAGAGTAAAAGGGAATAAGAAGGTGGAAGCAGAGGTTGAAATTGATCCTGAGATCACTTTTTCAAAAATATAGTACCCAAAAGGTGTGATAGTGGGACAAGAATGGAATTCCCACATTTAAAAATGTAAGATCAGTCATAAAAACCACTGTACTTCGAGAACAAAAGGAATTGTACTCGCTATTGAATACAAATACAAACAAGTGCACAATAGAAGATATGTTGGTATATAATGATGCGGGAGAAAAGCTACTAAAGTAGATTGGATTTTATCAATTGTATGAGCTCCCATACTTTGGCAAGTATGAACCTTTGTACCAGTGGCTGATGAGTAGGGTACATGAATATTTCTTCTATTTTGCCGCAGACACGGGGTAAGGATTACAATCACTCTTATTTCCATTATAAAAGGACTAAGGGGCACAAGATTGCACCTGAATAGTGACTTAACAAATAAATCAGCCATCTTGGAGATGTTGAAGGAGTTAGGATACACAAAAGGTCCACGTAGAATGGATATAGATAAATTGAATAAGTATCAAGTGGTACAGAAAGCGCACATCCGGTTACAAAAATTAAATTATCAAGAAATATGGTCCCAAGTGAACACAATGTGGTTACATATTGTAAGGAAAATTTCACACGAACAATCTAAAACATATCATGCTACATTGCAGAAAGAATCATCAAGGAAGTGTGCACATGTGAGAAAATATGTTTTGGTGCTTTCTATTGTCCTTAGTATTTTTGGATATAAAAGTTCCTAATGGGCCAAAGAACAAGATCTAGGAGTACGCTATGTAGAATAAATCCCTGGTGGAAAGATTTGAGAAATACTTATGTGAAGGGTCAATGAGTGATCCATTCAAGAATAGGGAAGAGATGTGGTATGACAAGATCTGCGCGGTATTTGAAGAGGAGTGGTGTATCCTCGAGGATTTACCTTCGGTGGTGGGAAAGGATGTCCATTTCGTAGTGTATCTATATTTTTGCATTGTATAGTTTGCGATGAAGGATGGTACTTGTAGTCCCTAGTGTAATCTGGCATATTCCTTCACAACACATTACATCTAGGTAGCAGCCCATTGGCTCAACAATGTGCGACACTTGAATTTTGTTGTAGGCAAGGTATACTGTGACTAACTCACATTACGTAAGACTTATTTCTATCTAGGTCAGACCACCTACATACATAGGATGATTTTAGATGTGATAATCATGAATCCCGTGAGTTTGGTGATTGGAGATAGTGGGGACGTGCTTATATACCATTAGCTCAAGCCCAAGTTGGAAGGAAATAAATATATGGAGAATGAGTTCATGCTCATGAAGACTTCTAAGGAAAGCATATAGTAGAGAATGAACTATCTCTAAAGCCCACTAAAACTAGGGAAGTAGATGATGAGGAGGAAGAGCATGAAGAAAGTTGTGGCTTGGTGCATAGAGCATGAAGGAAACCCTTGGAAAAGGTATAATGTGAGCGTGCAAGTACTCCACCCCAGACACGAGATGAAGGGGATGAAGAATTGGAGGTAGGAGTAGATCCTAAGGAATGCTGGTTTAAGAGGGATTTCACGAGAACAAAGACTCAAGGTGATACTCCCTAGTTAGTGCAGAGATCATTGTGACTCTCTCCATAGAAGGAGAAAACTGATAATAGAAGGAGAAAATTGAAGCTAGATGAGGAGGTAGAAGATTTTGAGGAGAGCGTGCCCGGATCTCCTACACCACTAGAGGATGTGGAAGATCCAAAAGATGAAGAAATGAAAGATGGAGATGTGAATAATGAAGGAGAAGGGGTAAAGGAAGGATAGACAGAGTATGATACTACTTAGGAAACTGAAGATATAGCTTCAAATCTTGGCACGCCAGTTCCTAAGGGGCCAAGAAGTAAAAGCAAAAGTGGAAAATTTACTGTTCCATCTTTGTGATGTGTTGAGGACACAAGTAAATTTGTCCACACCCATTTTCAAAGAATTGTGAGTCCTAAGAGTTATATGGATGGGAGCTGATGGATGAGGAAATCAGCACCACATGCACAAGAAAGTAGTTATCTTGGTCTATGCACACACACATGGATGAGCCAGGACTTGAAATATTTGAATAATCATGTGTGTCAAGAAGGTTGAAGAAGGAACCTCAGGCTAGACATATAACCATGAAACCCACTATTATGTCTGATGAGCAAGTAAGCAATGCCTTGGTGAAGGTATCTACAGAGGTGGCATGGAGGAACATAGACAAATATGCCACTATCAAGGTATTGAGAGAAGAGATCAAGGCCAAGGATGCTGAGATTGCATGCTTGAAACAAGAAAAGGACCTAGAGTAGAAAAAATAATGGGGTTCTTATTGGCATGGAAGAGGAGATTGGGGATCATGTCCTCTAAGAAAGACCACACTTATATCCCAAGGGACCTAAAAATTTCCCTTTATCTATGCACTATTTGTGCACATTAGTGGATTTGGTGCTTGAAGAGGGACTAGTTAGGATGCCAGCGCCAAAAGACCCGAGAGAAGGAAGCAGAGAGGAAAAGGTCAGTAGTACTACAAACAATTTCACCATAAAAGGAATTATGTAAACTCTTTGGGAGGAGCTGAAGAAAGAGGATCAAGAATTGAATATTTGTATAGCTCTGAAGGTAATCATCAGAATAAGGTCAATGGTAGAGGACAATTAATTCTTAAAATAAAAGAAAGATGAAACTTTGGGGCACGTGGAGATACTAGCAGTGGTGAAGCAAAAGCATGATGCCCTTACGGTGGCCTAGGAACCCCATAAGAATAGGTTACATGAGGCTAGGAAAAATTATAGTGCGTAAGATGGATCTGCTAGAAGGGAAAATGTCTACAATGGCTAAAATTATGTTAGTATTACAAAATGAGAAGGGAGAAATTGCATAGGATGAATTAGAGTCCATTGTAGTGAATATTACGGTAAAAGTCAAAGGTTGACCGAGTGAGTGGTAGACATTAGAGGCAACAATAAAAGAATAATATCTAGAACTGATTCTTCTAGTTGAAGAATAGGGTGATGCAGAGTAAATCCTTATTATTTATATAGAAATTATTTTACATTCTTTCCTTTCGTTTATTCTTTATTTTTCGAGGAGTAGCCATTACAAGGGTGAAAATACACTTTAGTGTGGGGTAATGTTGAGCGAGATGAAATTAGAATACTTATCAAAAGCAACACGGAAGGTTTGTATGAGTGAAGAAGGCGCGGTCGAAAATAAAGGATAAGGATAAGGGAGAACATGCATGCAAAATATAAGGTTGAATTTGGGACTTAGCCATTTTAACATGTACGGGCTATTTTGGAGATAGCGTGTCAAGCACGTAAACCAGGAAAATACTTGCAAAACACATCAGCTATTTTGGAGGAGCAGCTACAAAAATGTTTTCATGGGTGTGAGCTAAGAATAGATTTGTTACTTTCAGTTAACTGGAAGAGGTCTATTGTTAGCACACTTGCATGTGTGGATGTGATTGTAATGGTGTATGGTTATTTTCAACAAGTGACCTATTTTTGGAATTATGAAAGTGGTGAAGGGAAATCATCCACCCTTATAAATATGTAATGATCTACGTAGTATAGGGTGACTATGTGAGAACAAAATTACTATGAAGTTATGTTGCCAGATCTGATGCACGCATAAGCTATGGTATTATCTATTATAATGAGCTTCTCTATATTTACAATGTTTAATATAATGTAGTGTATTATTTGAATCAGAGTATTAATCCTAATTATAATTGGTCCTTGCATGGTTGGTTTCATTATGGATATTGTTTAAATCTATTATTATTTAGATCTAGATTTGAACATGCACTATAGGATGATATATTAATTATGGATATGAATGCATTAAGTCTTCATCATGATAACATCTTGCAATAATAACCTAAAGAGGGCACTGGTACCTTTCCACACTTTGTGTGAGCATTCGATCTAGGTGAGTGATGTGTCAGTGCGCTTGGGATTTTATTGGTAAATTCTAGGATGTATCAAGATGCAATACATCTAAGAGTTGAGTGAGAAGATACAAGTTGGTACAAGATAAAAAATCTAATGGTGAGCTCCTTTGTGTAATTATGATTTTATTTTTGATGTGAAAATGACAAGTTGGGATATTTATACCGACGCCATCAATGACGAGGTGAAGGCATCGACTAGGAGTTTTAATTTTCACTAATGTAATCTCTCCCGCACATGATGGCGTCGAGATAGGGAGGGAAATGTAAAGGGGGTGTGTGAAGTTTCATAAAAATAAATAATAATTATATGTCAAATAAATGAGGTCATAAACAAGAAATATTTAGGAAGAATGAGAAGGAATAAAATAATATAAAAGAAAAATTAATACCTAAATAGGAAAAAATATTTTCTCTCTACATGTATCATCCCTAACCCAATGGTTATGTGAATAACCATACCCTTATCCTAGAACAAGTTCCCTAAGGAACCCATTCTCACAAGTAGATGCATTAGCGACCTCTAACTTGAAAAGAGATTTATTAGTAATATGTATGAAAATAGGAAGCCTAAACAATTAGGTGTGTACATATGCCCCCACCATGGATTACCATAGTTTGCAATCGTGACGCATGGGGTATGTTGGTACCTGATTTAATATCCTTCAAAGGTTGAGAAACATCATGGATTTGACAAGACACTTAGAGGAAGATAGATGATTAGTTATGTAATTTTGTAGCTGAGGAAGTAATATATCTGAATTTTCAACACTTAGGCTTTGAAAAATTAGTAGCACCTTAAAAGGATGTGATCTTATCCTAACTATTTTAGGTTGTGCCTCTCAACCAAGGTAAGAGAACCTATTTTTAACCTCTGTTATTAAATAATGTTGGTAAATCCTTCTTTTGCACAAATTTTATAGAGAGGGCCTTGGGAAAATATGATCAACACACCAAATGTGACTCTCACAAGTTGTCACTTCAGATTATGGACATATTTTCAATACAAGGCAAAGGTTACTAAAGACATTAAGAAATCTTGATTGTTCTACATTTTTGCAAATAAATTTTGTTCCTTTGTTGATACATAGGGGAAAAAGGGGTAGTTTAGTGTGGTTAAATGGTTTTAAATGATTTTGGTAGGAGATGAAGCATGATAAAGTTTATTATACCAGATCTTTGGAGGGAATTCACAATAATGAACGACTTCACAACAGAAATTTTCAGAATAGTCAATACACTCCTTCAACCAAAAGGTGTGCTTCAATGGAGGCCCAAATTAGCACATTTTCACATAATATTTGAGACTCAAAAATGAAGGATCAAATTACAAGACTCAATTAAACACTAAAGTTTCTGATTAATCATGCCTAAGGTACACATGAAGACTTACAGACAATATTTATCAACAAATGATAGTGAATTGATTTTAAATTTGTTTATGTCATCCAAGATGAAGGCTCTTCTTGAAATGAGATTAAAAATACCATTAGACTATCATAGGGATGATATCTTGTGTGATTTCACAAAAAAATTTGTATAAGATTGCAATAAGAATGAAAGAAACTATTTCGAGACATTCTTAAAATAAAGCAGACACAAATTGTTAGACATTAGACACAAATTAATTCCAAAATTTCTTAGATTCTTTAGTAGGGGAAAGATTCCAAATAAATATAAGTGCTTTTCAATGGCTATACATCTGCAACCAACTTGACACAATAGAAAAACTAACAGTGAATAAAATAATAGGTAATCTCATCTTTGGTCTCTCGGGAAGATGAATTTCTCAAAAAAATTCTCAAGAATTCATACTCCAACCATTTTTAAGAGTATTCTCATTACATTTATAATTTTTTCCCACTCAATTTTCCCCAAAAAGAGAATAATATTTGAGGTACCTTTACTTGTTACCAATTTGTTTCAGAAAACGACGTTTAACAAATTCAGATCTGAAATCTGCCAGGTGGACCAATTGTGAATTGATCACATTTCTTGGGACCTCGAATAATGACTAGGATGCCATGCCATAACTTTTTGGGAGTCCCTTTAATCATTTTGATTATTTCATGTGAGAAATCCCATTTTTAATCATTTTTTAGAGCCTCTACATAGTTGGACTTGACAGGTCATCCCTTTTGCTCTCGAGGCAACGCCTTTTTCACCTTTTGTGCATACACCTTCATCATTTCATTCTTTTTCCCTCTTTTTCCTCTAAAATTTTACTCTACAACTTTTGGATCTGAAATTTTGCATTTTTGCATGAGCCCGAGAAAAAATAAACTTCAAAATTACTTTAGATTTACAAATTGAGATCCCGAATTGATTTAATTGAACTGCAGACCAAAACGACAAAAATTTGCCCAAAAATGATGCAAAAATGCATCTCCAAACATCCTGGAACTTCAATGGAAAAAAATCAAATGAATGCATAGCTACCATTGATCCTTCCTTTCAAATTTTAATGTAATCCCTCCACATGGAAAAATTTTATTGGAAATGGGCATGGGAGCATTTTTTGACATTTTATAACTTTTGGAAAAAAGTTAAATTTTGACATTTTTCTCTACCCCTCCGCCCTCATAAAATGGGCTTGACACATGCCCTAATGTGGGTCCCAGAAGAACCACTGCTTGATTCTACTATTTTACCTCATTTTTGGAAAAAGGAAAATTTTCCAAATTTTCCCCGCAGCTCCGCCCTTCTGCCTTTAGCTTTTGATGTGGGTCCCAGCGGACCTACGCTTCATTTTTTCACTTTGTACTTATTTTCCAAAAAGGAAAAAGTTCCACATTTTCCCCATGGACCCGCACCTCCATTTTTTAATATTCAACACTGACATTACTTTCTTGTGGGGCCTTGCTTCAACTTACAATTTTATCCCTTTTTAAAAAGGCAAAAAACCTTAAATAACCTCGAAGCTCTGTTTCTCCATTTCCCGCATGCTAGGTGTCTCAATGGTGCATTTTGAGATGGTCCCGAAAAGTAGAGACCCCAAATAAGCATGGGCTCAACATGTGTCTCAGTTTAACAAATTCTTCAAGCACTAATACAAGGAGATAGAAAACATGACAAAGGCCAAAAACTAAGGAAATTCAATGACAAATGGGGCAAGACTAATTTAAGCACCAATAGGGTAATCAACGAAAAGAAAGATACATAACATGAAACTAAAAGTAAATGTTGAAAGTAAGGAAAGGACTAGCTAAAATGAAGTATACAAACCAATGTGTAACTAATAGTGTTGATTATCCTGCCATGTATGGATGCAATCCATGTTGTTAGAACCCTAGAGAAAAAACGAAAGGAAACACCTGGAGGATCATCAATAAAATAAAACATAAATCACCTAGCTAGGGGCTCATGGAATTGATGTCATGGATTTGGAATTTAGAGATAAATTTATTTGAAAGGTGTGATTTTTTTCCAAAGAGTGGAACAAGGCATGTAATATTTCAAAATGAATGGGAGAAGATCACGATCCCAACACAAATGGTGGAAGATTTTTTAAAGATCGGGAACTAAAATGATGGGTATTTGAAGATTGAGGACTATCACGAGATAAATTGAATAAAAATATTATATTTATATATGATATTTTTTTTGTTTGTTTCGCTTATTAATATTTTTTTAATTAAGAGAATTGAGCTCTAGAATTCCAAATTTGGAGATATACGAGCATGAGGAGGACCATGTAGTTACACTTAACCATGGGTACATCAATCCATTGAATTTTATTAGGGATATTAGGAATAATTTGGTCATTATAGAAATATGAAGGTATTATAGCGTCATTTTGAGTCAAAGTTTTGTTATTAGGAAAGATTAGACAAAATACAAGTGTGTTTGGCATGGATTTTATTTTAACTTTTTCATTTACTAGATTTATTTATTTTTAGTTTTTTAAAAATTTGTGACAATAAAAATTTAGACACCATTGACCCCACCGAAACAATAGGGCCGATGGTGTCAAGAATATTTGAAAATTTTGATAGGGGCTTATGGCATATGCCAAAGGGCTGATGATGTAAGAATATGTAGAAAAGCATGTAATGATTATGATTTTTCATATTATAAATTATTTTTTTATGAATCTAATGCCTACTTTTTTTAATTTGTGAATGCAGGAGGATTAAAGTATTCAACTATGGTGAGTGTTTTATATAGTGTGTCTTGATGACATAATTGCAATATTGATAGATGTAGAGGTAACACAACTACATAGGTGGGGATTTGGGGGTATCATGCAGACGCCCAAGATATTATTGAGTCTAGACTTGTTGTAGATGTTTTTGGTAGAATTGGAGCCTAGGGTCAACACCTTTTGGTGCTAGGTAAGCGAGATAGTGGAGATGACCATGATACTTTAGCATATGCATGGGATATTGGTTCTACTGATTAAGGGAGCTCACATGTATTTCAATCTCACAATGGATATTTTAGACATGATATCCCTTGCCATATGGGCCATAGGAAACGAGTTGTACCATGAGGGAATGCTCAATGTTAGATGTAACGTAATGTAGGATTCAGATATTTTAGACATTTGGAACGTGGTGATGGGAATTACCATGGCACACATACTTATTCACAAGGTAGATGTGACCATTCCATTATATTTGGTGGAAGTATGGAGAGACGTGATTGAGAAATTTATTTTATTTTCTCAAGGACCACTATATGGGTGTAGTGTTTGGTGTACGATTTTTTCATGGTGTAACAAAGGGCATAGAGGACCATGGGTCCCATGATATTGCTAACAACTTATATATATGATAGATTTATAATGTACAAACCCACAAGGACACCATTAGTCATAGAAACATATTCCTTGAGAATAATCTAGTGGGTACATGGGTCAATAGTGAAAGCACTTTCAAAGTATCGGTCACTACAATAGGTACATCCACATGAAATTGTATGGGATTTCTACATAGTTAATGTTGATCACTAGCTCACTTGGCCACATGGAAATGACTTAGAGGTAATCAAGGAAGTGATATGCCATTAATTGCATTAGATAGAGACCCATCAAGTGGAAATAGTACCAAGATAGTTAAAATGACAAGAACATTTCATGGTACCACATCTATCATCCTATAGACAATGATATGCAAGGGAGGATGTGAGTACAATGGATATAGTACTGGTGTTTTGGGTTAGAGAAAGAGATAGAGGGTGGGGTAACTCAAGACCTACCAAAGATAATTTTCATGGAGATATCAAATTAGGGATCCGATGGAGGACCTATTGGCACAAATCCAAAGGTGGGTAATATAGGTGCAGGTGGTTCTAGTACCATAAAGGAGAGAAATTCAAGGTGATGGCTCGAGAGAGAATAGGATGTGGCATTCGGGAGGTCACATTACTCCGACATCATTGGGGATGAATATGTCCTTATAGCCGTAGGAAAATCCACGGAACCCGTGTAGAGGAGATATGATTTTGGTGCCCCAAGATAGGTGGGAAAAATATGTCTATTGGAGATCTTGTAGATTTGATGAGGCTAAGGTGGTATTTTACAGCTATAAACACATGATATCATCTTTTAGAAATATGGAAAGCTAGGTATGAATGATGATAATTTTATTTAGGCATGTATATGGTCATATATGATTCCTATGAAATTAGTATTGATTATTAAATTTTGGGTTTTCTAGAGTGGATGACAAAGGAATGACATTCCATGATAGAGAGTGCACACTACAAGATCCTACACCCATTATTCGACATCTCAGATACATCAGTCATGGTGAAACACATAGTGCTATCGGTTGGCAAGTTAGTGGGATAATTTAGGTTGGTTAGGGAGGCTTCTAGGAAACTACGGAGATGAAGAGACATGTAGGCATTGCCAAACATCATTATTATAGATGTGATTGTTCGGATCTTATTATCAAGCACAAGGTAACTTGGTTCGAAGTAGGTAGCATAACTTTCAAATTCCAGGAGCGCTACATAGAGGATCATGAGACTCGAGGAATAGTTGGTGAGAGCACAAGGAGATGCCTCTAGAGCCCAATATAAGGCGGAGTCTCTATATTGCACAACCCGAGAATCAAGCGCAACACCCTTGGCATAAATAATCACAAGACCCCCATGGGGGTGAGGATTCTTGAGATACCTAGATAGTGATAATGTATCGTGATGGAATTTTGTCGATGTACTTTATATAAAATTGATTTGACATATTGTATAGATATATATAGGATTATTTATGTTATGATGGTGTTTGTTGACGTATTTTATATAAAACTCAATTGAGATATTTATATAAAGATTTTGATTATGATGTTGTTTGTTGATGTTAAATTATATTCTTTACTTATCGCATTCCTTTATTTCCTCATGCATGTATGTGGTAATATTCATGGTACTTAGGAAGAATGATAATGATATTTAGGAAAGAACACCTGGTAGCAAGAAAGATAAATGCAAGTGAGGTCAAGGACCTAGGTGAGGATGCATAATACCATGATGATCCATTAAGGAAGGCTAGGGTAAATCAAATGCGAAGAGGTGGAATCAAGACCCGACATTCTAATTGTAGGAGATGTCGGGGTGAAAAAAATGTTGCGATAAACATAAGTGAGACGAGGACCCCAAGAAAGGATAAGATTGGTGTATATGTGTCTAAAACCCAAGGGGGCTGATATCCCAAGTGAAAGTGAGAGATCATGCTAGAGATGAGATCAAGGTGCTTCTAAAGTTGATTCCTAGCCACAAGGGGTGAATGAATATAGAGTATTGGTAATGATATATTTAATTGATTCAAGATATGACTACGCACACGAGTCATGAGGTCTCTAATAGAATGTTAAGGTGTCATCTATGTAGTCCTCAAATTGAGAGAGGATGGCATGTTAGATATTATTAAGAGTGTGGTGGGATTCGGGGAAATTTGGAGGCCCATATGTAGGTTGTAGTCTATATGGTCTAGGGGAATGTGGGAGGCTTCCGGAAGAGTCAACCCTACACTTGTTTCTACATGAAGAGGAGTCAAGAATTGGGTTCCTACTATACATTACCCGACAGTATTCCTTGGTATGTTAGTATTACCCATGATACAAATAATATAATGGGGCTGAAGTAGAAGTATATGTATGCTTTCGAGATTAAACTACTCTAACCTCACCTTTGAGATTTTCCATGTGTCATGGATAATCTCTATAGTCATATACATCAAACCATAGAGAATCATGCCATGTACAATATGGATCTTCCCTAGAGGGTCGATAATACATGAGGAAAAGAGGTCAAGGAGGATGTGAGTGACCGAA
The DNA here is from genome assembly GCA_018340775.1 of Taxus wallichiana var. yunnanensis. NCBI lineage: Eukaryota > Viridiplantae > Streptophyta > Pinopsida > Cupressales > Taxaceae > Taxus > Taxus wallichiana. Next base: position 268,166,967 of record CM031236.1, on the reverse strand, counting down.
GTGGGTTGACATCGATGATATTTGTAAATCTATCACTTCATCATCCATGAGGTCATCATTTTTTGTAGTCAAATCTTGGTATACACTCCGCTTCATTTATATGAGGAAATATATCATTTGTTTGAGTGATAGAATTGTGAGCGAAGGATGAGGAAGGTGAATTTTTATGAGGCTTTGCACTGGTCCACTAGCAGAGGCTCAACTATATGCAAAGATTCTTCTTATACAAGAATGACATTCACATCACGAGAGGGTATGCTTTGTAGAATTATTTGGTAATCCTGACTTCTCTGTCTCAAATTTGGGAATAAATGGACAAATGGGGATGATCCATAGTGTAACCATCATCATAATTTGAAGTAATAGTATCAATATTATAATAATTAATGGTGTTTTATAGTTTAACCCTTTTTCTTATGGAGGTTAAGGAGTACATGAAAAAGTAGTAGGAATAGATGGCTCCTTCTTAAGAGGCTGAAACTTAGGAGGAAGATATTGAAGGAAAAGATCGGTAGATTGGAAAAATTGATCCTAATGGTAATATCATCAAGCTCATCATATTCGAATCTAGCATTAGGAGGCATGCTCGACCAACTTTAGATGACACATATTTGTATGAGGAGAGTCAATAGGATAATTAAAGCATTTATATTCAAGAAATGAGATAGGTGATAGTTCTTAAATGGTTGATAATTTATAAGTCCCCTTCTATTATAGATTTTCATAATTCCAAGACTTTGAATCTCTATTAATTTTACATATAGGCCCTTAATGTGAAAACTTGACACATTGGTATGCAAAAGAGGTGACCGTATGCATAAGGTGGGTCCAATGTCGACACACCAAAGATGTTTAAAGATAAAGGGAAATTGAAGATCATGACATTAAAATGTATGGTCCTAGGAAGAATGGTGATGGGCATCCAAATACAACCCATGGGAGGTATCTGGCAATGATCATATCCTTGAAAAAAAGTATGCATGGTCTTGATATTTTTTATTGAGTGTCCATGGGATTTGATGAATTCTAAAGAGACCACACATGTACCAAAACCTTCGTTAATGAGGGCACATTTGAATTTGTTCGACCAATTTGTAAAGAGATAAAGAGTGGTGGATCATCCACCCAAATAAAAATTTCATCAGAATCATTGCATCCATGGGGAAAGGATGCAAGTTTAGACATCAGTGGTATAATCCGTAAAAATAGAGAGTTCCTCACATTGACATTGGATAATTTCATTTGACATGTGTAATGTAGGAGACTTCCCATAAGTAGGAGAGAAAGGTATGTTCATATATAACATCACATTCATGAGATGCTCACGATGGTGAGAAGACATGCACATGATATCTAAAAGGTGAATTGGATAAGGAATCTAAAACAATGCTTCCAAAGGATCCCACTCATCATGAATGGACCGAGAAGTGGGATGAGAGTGTTTAGTATCCTCAGAAATATGCTCATAAGGAGGATTGATTATAAATACTTCAGAAATTTCTATTTTTTATACTTGACGCCATCAAAGATGGCCAAAAGTATCTACAATTAGAGAAATTGTTTAAAATTCCTTTGACCTTATAGAAGTTTTGTTACAGGGTCCGATGGAATATGTAGAAGTTTATATTTTTATTCTAGGAGTCTAATTGTTGAAAGCACAAGGGTAAATGACTCTATGATTTTGAGGCTAGCATGATGAAGGGTGTTTAGGATCTATGTATTCTATCACACACCTCACATCATTTATGACCACCTTATTCTCAAGAGGATAATCAGGATTAACCATGTTTTTGTGTCATTCTCTTGTTTCTTATATATTTTAGTTAAACTATGGTTATGTATAGGGTTAGAGAAAACCTTGAGTTCTTCATTATCTTGATTAATGGCATTACAAAGATGATTTCATCTTTGAGCATCATGAGGCTTTCTTACCTCAATCAAATGCTCTCTAGACATGGCTTGATTGTTGAATTGAGGGCCTAATAAGAAAGTGATGGAAGACGTGTGAAGGGAAAAACAATTCTCACGATGATGGCCCCAATTGGCATACCACCAACATAATTTATTCTCATCATGCCATTGGGTGATAAGTAAAGAAGGATCAAGTATCCGAATAAACATTTTAGGCATGAATCTTCTAAAATCATCCTTCATTAATGGTTAATAATAAGTAGGTTAGTTTTTACTATTATTATATTTTTGATAAATATTCAATACATTCCTATTTACGAAGCCATAAGAGGAAGGGTATCTCAAAACCCGTCATCTATGGCATTCTTTTTATTTTATTTTTGAAGGATCTCTATTTTTTTATTTTCTTGAGTCTTAGGAGGATCCTTCTTAAATTACCTCATGAGGTAATGTTTTCTTTTGGATTATTCAAAACCTTCATCCAAGTAAGTACAAGAAAAATACCTAACCTTATATTGAAGGCAAGGTTTTAAAGCTCAAAGGAAGAGTTGGAAAAGGCTATCATTTGTCATATTGTGTTCGCCTTAGTAGATAAGGTCTTAAAAATTTGATGAATGCTTTAGATGATTCATTATCATGTTGTTGATGATTAATGAAAGCATTAATGTGGTTTTTTTAGGTAAATCATGATAATGGAATTCATTAACTAGGGTTATTACTAGAGACTCTAGCTCCACTATTTAGTAAAAAGGTAAAGTATGATACTAGTACAAGGCATCTCTAGAAAGAATATTAGCTATGATTTTAGTGTCAAGTATAATAATTAAATTTTATCCATTCTTTATGTTGGTACCCAAATTGATCGTTCCTTTGAAATGGAGAAACATCACAAGTTAATCAGGATGGTTGGAGACAAACAAATCATAATAAGTGTCATTTTGTAGTCGGGATGGATTATAAATGACTCTTTATCACTATGGTTTTGAAAGGATTGGATAGCATCATGCTAAGAGTTTTACCTACCCATACTACTTTAGGTTATGCCCTTAACCAAGGTAAGAGGACCCATTTTTGACCTGTGTTAGTTGAAAATATCAACAGATTAATAGTATTTGACTCTCCCTTTGTAATATTTGAAGGATACCTTGAGAAAACATGGTCAATACAACATAACCTAATTCTCATGAGTTGTCACCTTAGAGAATGAAGATGTTTTCTAGAGAAGTTCTAGGTCACTAAAGATAATGATAAAACTGATTGCATCTACATATTTTGGTAAAGGATAGACAAATTCAATGATCTTCTTCAACATTTGTGGATATACAATGCAAGAAGGGATGGTTCATGTATGATTTATCACTGAATATGAAATTTTCGGTTGGGAAGTTAAGTAGGATAACATTGATCATACCAAATTCTTGAGAAATTTTAACAAATGTAGAAAACATATATAAAATAAAATGACAAATGTCTTCAAATAGTCGAATGATCCTTCAACTAGAAAATTGTGTATCTATGAAAGCTCAAAGACACACGGCTTCACACATCCTTAAATGATTTAACATAACAACTCATGTTAAAGACGTAACTAAACCTCGAAGTCCCTCGATTTATCACACTTATGATACACTCATAAATGGAAAACTATCAAGTATCACTGAAATGAAAGTAAAGTGAATTTAAATCATTTATTGCATTATGAAATGAAAAATATCTTCATAATGTAATTGCAAATGCCACAATATTATCATGAGGATGAGATCTTGTGTGATTTCAGAGGGATTCCTAATATAAGATTGCAATAGGAACATAGATAACTATTTGAAGATATCTCAAAATGATAGCAAACACAACAAGGTTCATGATTAACATGAATTACTCAAGGTTTTTCAAATTGATCAACAAGGGAAAGTTTATTTACAATCTCAAATCTTATCAATGGCTGGACACTTGCAACCATCTTGACATGATCAATTTCAAAGACACACAAGAAATAACTGGTTTCTCAAATAATTTCCTTTGGAAAATGGATTTTCTCAGCTTTCTCTCCTTCTCTTTTCTTTGAATAAATCTCAGAAAGATTAACCCCATTCTGGCGTGATTATAAATTTTCCTTTATATCACCCCCTTCACTTGTTAACCTTCAAAGTTTTTTACCCCTAAAAGTATGAATATTACAAGGAATATTCCCTTTTAAAAATTTGTTCTAGAACATGGCATTTAAAAAGGTTTTTCTTTTAAAACTGTCAGATGTACAAATCGCAAGTCTTTTCAATCAACTTCACTTGTGCTCACAGGATATCAGGTCATCACTTCTGGTGGATTAATTTAATCATTCTTTCCTGATATTTATTAGATAATCATTTTAAACAATATTTGAACACTTCCAGATGACTCTGCTATGATAGATATCCATACTTATTTTTCAATAATCTTCCTTTGGTGCCACACACTTTGTTTCATGTCTCATTGGTTTAATTGCCACACATAGTTTCTATTGAATCACCTTGATTGACCATCTCTGCTCATTCCTAACCTTTTCCAATTCTTAAATTCCCTTATGTGTGAACTAAACAGAATCTCTTTCACTTCATGGAAAATATTTCACCAAATCAAGAAAATATGTCTCCTTTTAATTATAAAACCTGGCTCAATTTCATTATCATCATGCATTTCCCTTCTTGTTCGAGTATAATAAATTTCAAATAAAATGGCGAAGGTACTCATAGCTCATAGCCTGAAGGATATTTCTTTAGAGGAATTAAATCATATTTTCGATTTAAGTGGTCTTGATGAAGCTTTTTTCAGGGATCTGTTTGATATAGAATGTACAGGTGACACTAGAGGACCCTTAACATACCTGGAAAGTCTGATTAGCACTTCTTAAAAGGCTAATCAGGATTAATCCTATGTTTGTAGCCTTCCAAGTTATGTATTTCCATTTTTTAGATGGGAGCACTTGAAATATCTCGAAGATTTAAAAAGATACTGGGTTGAGAGAAGACCTCAAGTCTCTGGGAAAAATAGTTTTCAATGTCCCTTTTTATGTGATGAGGGGTTTGTATCAAAAGAGATTCCCAAGGAATCATATGTGTTGTATGATAAATCCTCCATCAACACAATGCCTACTATTTCCCACAAAATAGATGAGTTGGAGAAGAGAATCAACTTCCTGGAGAAGAAGCAAGTAGAGACCGTGCCTTCACAACTAGTTTTAGCACCAGGGTCATCTTTAGGGAAAAAAAAGGTGAACCAAAACCAAAACCTCCAATCATTATCTCAGATGGAGAAGAGGACCAATCATTGTCTTCTCACCATTCAAGGGCAGCAATATCCTCCACCTAGGAAAACATGGGGAGATTTATAATTCGGTCATCCACTCATTTAATGTATCACATTCCTTAATCAGAGCATGATTTTTTGGGGTCTCAACCAATTACTTCTTCAAAAGACAATCCACATCTTACAAGGAAATGGGAGGCTAGATCCAGCTTCAAGGCTTTGTAATCAGTCCTAGCTAACAACATACAATACTTACCCTTCCAATCATCTTAGACATCCCCTCCAAAACCACTCATATTACATTGAACCTTCACAAAGGGTAAGGAAAAACACATTCTTCACAGGAGGTCTGGATATTTTAGATTGGGTGTCATCACAACTAAAGAAAGTTGAACTTGAGAAAATTATGAGTCATCCTAGAATGAATTTTGAAGCATTGATGGATATAATAATTTCTCGAGACCTGGTAGGGTTATTATTTTTGTTTAGAAAACACAAGGCTCAAGTGAGTTTTTGCTAAGGAAAACAAACTTTTGGAAAAGCTTCCCCTAATGGGAGGAACTTATGAAGTAGGGTCAAGGATGCTTAGATGTTGTCTTCGCTTTTATTGTTTCTATATTTTTCATATGTATATATTTCTTTATCATGGGGAGGGGGCCTATAGAACCCCATTTTATTACTTATTCAGAATTCAAGAAGAAAAACAATATCAATCATTTACATGCTTATCCAAATGTATGTTAGTTTTATCAAAGTAAACATGACATTACTGCATTCTTCAACTTTTCAATTGAAATAAGGAAACAATAAAATTTAGAAAAACAATTACATCCCATGTAATAGAAGTGTTATTTTAAAGTATCAATATAAAAGGATGAATATGAAAAGAGAATACAATTCAAGGAATAATTGTCTAAGCATGTTCATCATCCTTTACATCTTCTTCTTCTTCATTGTCACTTATGTATCTTTTTATTTCGGTAGCCTCACCACATATACATCATAAATTTTGAATAACTCGTTAACCTCATCCTCATCTGGTCCTGTATGATGCTAGAAAATTGGTGACTACCTAGATATTACATCAATGCAATGGCCCATTTTCTACTTGTATTCCAATGGTCTTGCTTTTAACTTTGCAATTCTATTCTCAATCTTTCTCATGGTCTTAATGACTTCATAGGAGAAATCATTCTTCAGAACATTCCTTTCAAAGGAATTAAGTAAGAATTCAATCTTCATATCCCCATAACTCTTTTTGAACTTATCAATGACCATATCCTCTAACTTTAAGTCAATAGCATCAAGAGTATCGTTAACCCAGTTTCTCTTAATTTCAAGTTTTTCCTTGATCCCATTCAAGGTCTCTACTCTGATCTTTGACAACTCTTCAATATCATGTTGGCTTCCTTTGACTACTATAGGCACAATATCTTCCTTCTCAACTAACTCATCACTGAGCTAGGTGATGTGGTCTAACTTGGGAAGAATACCTTCAAAATAGAAAATCTCATTGTCACATTGTTCAACTATCTCATCAATTTCACTGAGTCTGTTTTTGAGATCTTCATATTTTGACCTAGCCTCTAAAATTGCTTCCTTTTCCCTCTTGGTAAATTTTTCAATCCATGTGTCTACTACCTGAACCTTCTTGACAACCTTGTTTATTTTATCCATTCCCTCAGGGGTATCAATGGAGGCACTTGTCTAGGCCTAACTAGGTTGCCCAATTAATTGCTACAAACTCAAACTTAGGGCTTTAACCTTCTCTTTTAATTACTTCTTTGTCATTCTATCTTCATCCACTTTTTACAAAAGGTCATTGATAGCTTCAGACACCCCTTACTTTAATTGGTCTCTTGAAGGCTTTCCCAGGGAATAATCTGGATGTTATAATCATTGGTTGTTATTTCATCCCTAGTATTTCCTTCAAAGGGGATTGCTACTTCCAAAGTTTTAGCTCCTGATGAGTCAATGTGGGTTTTAGTAATAGTTCTAGCTCTTTTTGAGGCTCTTACTGTCTTTGGAAAAGACAGAGTAGTAAGGTCAATAGCTTGCATAGGAAGGATCTCTTTTTCCTCATTCGAAATTAGTTACTCGATCCATCCTTTCACCAAATTTGTTCCATATTTTTCCTCTTGTGATTTATGTTGAGGATCTTCAGGATAACCATCATTTTTTCAAAACCCCGGCTCATCCATATTTAGTAGTTCGCTTCTTTTTCATTATTTACTTCAATGACCATCTTGTTAGTCTCACCCTATGTTAATAATTCTTTTGGATGTTCCTCTCCTTGGTCTAAAGACTAAAGTTGATCATTTCTTCCTTGATTTATATCAACAGTTAGGGGAGATTCCTTCCTTATTTATTCAATGGATGTCATACTGGACCCCACTTCTCCTTCGGCACTTTCTTGAGTTACTAATTTTCTTACGAGTTCTTCATTCTTTAAACTCTATTGAGTTGGAATCCCACCCTCTTGATGTTCTGATGATGTTCTTAGAAATGATATGGTAAGGTATTCATCTGAAGCAAACTCCACATATCTGTCTAGGGGATGCATGTCCTTATCGTTAATGCTAATTTCACCAACAATTGTGGCTTGTTCTACTTCTACTTTCTCTTTATTAACAAATTTTCCTTTTGAGAGATTTCATTATCCTTAGTAACTTCAATAGGAACAAAAACAATATCTTTTGTTAACACCTTTGTATTAACATCTCCTCCACTAGGAAACTTTGGTTTACCTAATTTTGCAACAACTTGTTTTATAGAAGGATCATCTGTTACTTGAGATTTTTCTTTACTATTCAATGGAGGAGCATTTCTCTCTATTTCCTCACCAATTTGGAGGTCATCTACCGGTATCATTAATGGTTCACTCATTGATAATTTTAGAGCATCTAACATGGAAAATACCTCACTAGTATCAACATCAATTATATCATCTTGGGCCTTTACAGATTCATATAATGTTCTAGTCAAAGGCATACTCATATCATTAGTAAGCAGGGTCTCAGATGTCTTCATACCTAGAGTTAAGATTTGGCTGCTTACTGAACTATCTGCAACATTTTCCTAGGTTGCTTGATCTTGAGTAGCTTTCATTATTGCTTCCTCCACAGGTAGAGGTGGGAAATGAGACTCGATTGTTTCACTTGTGGCAATTATGGGGCATGTTGTGCTCGATAAACATCACTCATTTCAAATTCAGAAGGATCAATTACTACATCTCTTTTCATGTGCTTGTTTGGCATGTGGGAACCTACTCTCCAAGACTCGTACATGAGTAACCTTGTGTTTCTTGTGTGCCCTTTCAAACATTTTTAGATTAGGAGCCACTCTTTTCCCTTCCTTATGTGACTTGGGTTGAGTAAGACCACTTGCTATGACTCCACTCAATAATTTCTCAGTATTACGAGGCCTTGGTGAAACACCTAAGAAGACTACATGAGATGTTAATCCCTTCCCATTTTCCTGGATTGGCATTGCAAAAGTAATGGGGTAATTTTACATAGATTTCAAAAGAATTCTTTCAGTATTTTTCCTAAGAAATGACATAGGAGTACCATTTCCACTAGCATCGAGGTCCACTCATCTATGAGTTCAGGAGTAGGCCTTTCTAAGGGAAATTAAGGGGCATTTCTTCCCATATGATCCATTCTATCAACTTCCTCCTTTAGGGCTGCAATAACATCGTTTAAGTTTCCCAAACTCCTGAAGTTATTTAAGATTTTGGTATTTGGAACTCGATAATTCAATTCCTTTCGATTCAACCAATTCACAATTCTTCTCATTACACTAGCTATCCTTACATAAGAATCATCATATTCTATCTTATTCCAATCTGGGAATTATGGGTTGTGCCTTCACTTTCTAATCAACATAATACCGCTACCATATGTGGGTCATCCACTATTCCTTCGGAATAACCTGTAATTTTGAAATCAATTATTTTTGAAAGGTTCATTCTAGAGAAATCCCTTAATCCTACCTCTTCCTAATCACTACAGTTCATCTAATAATCATCAAATTGAGGATCATGCTCAATAGTGTTCGAAATGTTGTTGAATACCCATCTCGATTTCATAATGGCCCTTGCCTCAAACATTACCATATCAAATTTCTACATTTCCTTTTCAATCAACCTAGCCTTTATGATGGAAGGGCATGAATACCTTCCAATTCAAATAGGGAATTTGATATTTTTCTTATGCCTCCTAGAAATTAATTTATGCATAGGTGTTAGCTTCCTTTCTAATTCACATAAAATCAATTTACCATCTACATACCTTGGCAACTTACAAGGATTTTCCTCAAAACACCTAACCCTTATGTAAGTGAACTTTTTATATTGGATGAAGTAGCATTTGTATTCCAAAATCACTTTCCTAGTTTATTCAGACATCCTATATTGTCCCCACTCTTGCTTGAAAAGAAAAATGATTAGGTAAAAGAAAGTATCATTAACTAACCTTAAATTCCCACTCCAGTTGATCAATTGTAGTTGGGGGGATATCTCACGCATGTGACACTTCTTGAAGTATGCACATGATGATAAACATAGGAAACATCTATGCCCAACAACATTATAGATTAAGTAAGTCATCATATAAAATTCTAGCTCGAATTGTCACTGTTTCAATTCTCACTTTGTTAAAGTGACCATGTGACCATAGAGTGCTTCTTCAATGAAATTTTTCTAAAAATACTCCCTTTTCTCTGACGAATGATCCATATCTAGGTAACCATTCACTCCTTACATTCATTTACAGTTTCCAAACCTGTCATTCAACTTAGTAACACAATGACATTTTCATCCTCTTCAATAAATTATGTGATAACCAGATTTTTAGGGATTATATCCATTTTCTTCTTTGTAATAAGCCATTTTTTATTTATCATCTTGACATAGTCCTTTTTCTTTGCTTCATAATCTTGTAGGGATAATTTGATAGCAATGGTGATCAGGTTTGTGATTACAAGACATTTTAACATTATTCTAATGGCTACAGGTGTCAATGTCAAAACTTCATCCCCACTCCCATCTAATACTTCCCTCTTTTTAGGATCATAATTCATAGCACAATGCCACACCAATTGTGGGATAGCACTTGTTAAAGAAATATGACTGTCTTGAATTTCCTTAAGGGATTCACTCTTATGGGGGCTATTAATTCTCTGAATAAAATCATCTAGATCAGCACACATCAAGTCTCGTGTTTGTAATATTTTCCAAATCACTCATGAATCCTGACGTAACCGAGAATTAAGATGTCATGATCTTCATCTTTCAAAACCCTAACTTTCCTTTAAACCAACTTGCCACTGAAAGAGAAATACAAGATTTTCTAATCTCTTAGACTCAACTGTGAGCGCTTAAGCATTTTAAAACCAAATCAACAACCTTTTTAGTCCTCACACTTGTAATTCAAGCTTCTCAGCAAATTACATGATAATTATCCATGAAAATCACAAAGGTAGCAACAAAAATCAAGAAATTTGGTAAATAAAGATGAAAGCATTCACAGGATTTAAAACATCCTTGATTTGCATAGAAACATTAATGGTGGTAGAAATAAATGCAATGCATCATGACCGTTCAATCCATTGTTCTCAATTTTGAAAATGAATCGTCCACATGGAATAAAACTTTTCGCTAACATGGGCTCTGGGGGCACCTTTTGTAATTTTGTAGCATTTGAGAATTTACACACTTCTGGAAAACTTGACCCACTCATCCACCTTTTTTCTTTCAACATGGGCTAGACACATGCTCATATTTGGGTGATAGCGGGGTTGTGTCTATTTTCTCCAATTTTATCCCATTTTCAATTCAATCTAAAATGCTTGAGTGCCCTGACGATCGACATCCCCACCTTTTACATATAAGTAGCCACGTGTCCCTTGTAGGTTTTAGGAACCTTTTACACCTTTACTCCTTTCCTCTTAAATACACAAAGCTACAAATGTGTACTATCTCTCCACTTCAACTTTAATTGTGACACATGTAGACTCCTTGACACTAATTGAGAAATTATTTGTGTTACCTTTTGACTGTGAATATTCGTGTAACAGGCTGATTTAACACTTTGTGAATGTGACAAAAAATTACAAGTTTGTAAATTTGACCCACCATACTGCAATCAATTAGGAGCTGCCACGTATCAGCGGGAAATGGGAGAGAAAACAAAAATAAAAGGACAAGACCCAAAAGCAATTTTATAATGGGCGATCCCTCCAATTGAAAACTTAAAACAAAAAAGGATTCCCCACAAGAAAGCACCAAATACTACATATCTAGACATGATCCTCGATTAAAAAAGATGAAAGACTAAACCATATACATAAAAACCATAAATCCGACATGCACCTCTATAAGGAAATCAGAAAACTATAGCAGGGAGCGAAGGAAAATATTAACCAACAAGGGTGAGATTAATTCTAGCACCAACACCAGCTCTGACTTAGAGATGACCACTCTCTATGAGTGCCTCAAGAAAAAACCATGGTATAGATAAAATCAAACCATGTGTCGAAATCCATTGGGCCATGGAGTCAAAAAAACCAATGTACAGAAAAAGTGATAACAACCAAATCCCTATAAAACACACCGAGAAACCCAAAACCAACAGTCACTAGGGACCAAGACAAACAAGGACAAAAACCAAAAACAAATAAAAACAAACAAGAAAACTATACACTGTATAATAGTGTGTACCTCACTTTTGAGAGATCAATCAAGAAATTGCTTCAAGTGCCTACCATTAATAGAAAACTCAAGTAGTTCTCCATCTAAATCCTTTAACAAAAAGGTATGCTCACCGATTTTGATGTCAATGGAGTAAGGAACCATCCATAATGCATCAAAATTTGCATGTTTTCCTTTTCCTCATGCCTATTATCCCATAGTAACACAATATCTCCTACACTGAACACTCAAGGATTCACCTTTTTATCAAATATTTTTTTCAACTTTTCCCTAAATTTCAAATGTCTCTGATGGGACTCTCTTCTTACTTCATCTAATTCAACAATTTGATTTATCCTTGCATCATATGGACTAACTTCTTGATCCTCAAATTGTTGAATAAATTGGTAGGAAGATAGTTGCATGTGCAGGGGAAGGAGGGCTTGAGTTCCATACACCAATTCAAAGGGGATTTTTCCAGTAGCTCTCTTAATAGTAATTCTATCAGCCTACATCAAACTTCAATTTTTCACCCCATCTTCATTTATTTATCTCCAATGTCCTGATTATTTTCAAAAATTCTTATTGCTTGATTCAGCTTTCCCATTACCTTGGGGATTGTAATTAGATGCATATGTGAGATTTATTCCATACTCTTGACACATGGCCACCAAGGGTTTAGCTCAAAAGATCATAGCATTATCAACAATTATTTTGGTAGGTACTCCAAATCTATAGATTATGTGATTTAAGAAAATCCATAACAATCTGGTGAGTTTATTTCTTAGTAGGAATTGCCTCAACCCATTTGGTGAAATAATCAGTAGCCACCAATATTCAATTGTCGGACTGAACTTGAAGGATCCAAGATTTATCCAACAAATTCCATACACCTATGTTTAAAAGGGGCTTCAACTAATACTTGGTTGTAAAGGGAGAGCTCTTGAAGCTTTCAATCTTCTTGAGAAATATTGGCAACTCTCACATCTTCTGACTAATAGATTTGTATCTTTAAAAAGTGTGGGCCACCAATAACCAGCTCTTAAAATCTTGTGAGTAGTTACTCTTCCAACAAATTGCCCCCACAAACTCCTCCATGAAAATCAACAAATTTTAGGGGATTCATCTTCAATAATGCATCTCAAGAGAATCCCTTTAGGATTATTCCATGCCAGTCCATAATCAATGATAATATATTTCTAGGCAGCCAACCTAAGTGCCCTCTTCTGATTTTTACTCAAATGTCCGGACATTCCAAATTCTTAAGATAAAACATGATGTCCTTGTACCATGCTGAATTGATCAATCTTTCATGGACATTCATACCTTCTCCCTCAATTTCATTTATTTCCATTACTTGTAGGTTGCTCTCTGCCATTATCTTTGCCAACCCTAAACCCCTAACTAACTTGGTGGTTTGAATATCCATGTCATACTCTTGTAATTTTTTTACCCACCGACACCTTTTGCTTGAGATTTCCATTTCTGATAAAATATCCTTGACCATAGTATGAGGAACATAGGCTGTGATCTTGGAGCTCAAGATATATGGTTTGAAAATTTTTGTTGCTCTTACCAAAGAGAAAGCCTACTTTTCCATAATAGTATATTTCAATTCTGCTCCTTGAAGTGCCTTACTAAAGAAAGCAATTGGCCTTTCATTTCCTTCATCATCCTTTTGCAATAGTACAGAGGCAATAGTATTTTTAGAAGAAAAAGAAAACATTTGAAAATATTTCTTGTAATCAGGAGCTACCAAAATAGGGGCATTCTTTAATGCTTCTTTAATCCCAGCAAAATATTGGATAGCTTCTTCCTCCCATTTGATAACCTGATCCTTTTTAGCATACTCGTAATGGGGATAGTCATTTTAGCAAAGTTAGAAATAAATCTCCTGATGAAATTTATTTTTCGAAAAAGGATTGAATTCCCTTTTTGGTTTTAGGTATAGGGACTTTGCCAATAGCTTCCACTCATTCAGGATCTATCATGACCCCTTCCTTAGATATGATGTGTCCCAACAAATTTTCCTTCTGAACCCCAAAGTGGCACTTTTTAGGATTCAGTGAAATTCCATATTCTTTGCACCTTAACAACATTTTCTCCAGATGTTGCAAGTGATCACCCCTTCTCCTTGAAAATATTGTCACATCATCCTGGTATACAACAATGAAATCATTTATGTATCCTGAGAATGCTACATCCATAGCTCTTTGAAATTTTTCTCCAACATTCATCAGACCAAATGGCATTCTTACATACACATAAGTACCCCATGGAGTGGTGAAAGCGGTTTTGATTCTTTCTAACTGTTTCACCACCACTTGATTATATCCTAAGAATCCATCCAGAGTGGAAAATAATTCTGAACCAGTAACTAACTACAACATGTTATCCATATTGGGAAGGGGATAATTATCTTTAATTGATGCCTTATTCAAGTTCCTAAATCCACACAAAACCTTATATCTTGATTCTCTTTTTGGACTGGCACTAAATTTTCTAACCATGAAGAATACGTTGTGGGTTGTATGATGCCTCCATCCCTTAAATTTTTTAATTATTCTTTCATTTTGAGGGAAAGAAGTGGATTGATCAGTCTTTGCTTTTTCCTAAATGTCTTGGCATTAACTTCCAGTGGTATTTCATGCCGAAAAAGGTTTTCCTATATGATTTTAATTCTGAATATGACCATGCCAAGTAGTCCTGGTACTCTTTCAATAGTTGGACATATGATTTCTTTTCTTCCTTATTTAGGTTACTACCTAGCCATATTTTCCTAGGTTTATTGTCTATCCCTAGGTTGTGTTCTTCCACATCTCTCAAAGCTGACATATGCCTACTAACAATGTGATCAACATTATCAAAGTTTGACTCAAGTGTAACCAAACCTCTTGGAATAGTATTTGTCTTCAACTAAATAATATATTTACCAAACAAGGTTTCTCTTCCCTCATTAATATAGACCATTAGCTCCAAATCCATATTCTGATTTGTGAATTCTACTTTGTTTTGTAAAAACCTCTAAATTTGGGCATCATCCTTAAAATTTTGCCACCTGTTTGACATTATCAGGGATAGACAGGTCTTGTCAACACCTCAATGTCATATTCACAATATGGAGACACTGCAATTTTCAAACCTAGAACCAAATTGCTAATCTATCTACTACATTATTTTGTTTTCTTTCATGGTACACTATGTTGAAGGAATCAAACATTTCAATGAAATCCCAAACTACATGCTTATATTGTTTCATTCTTTGATTCTTTGTTGCATACAACTTGTGGACTTGCTTGACTACTAATTTTGAATCCCCTTTAACAATAATGTCTTTAATACCATATCTCCAAGCAATCCTTAAACCCAAAAGCAATGCTTCATATTCTGCAATATTGTTTGTGCATTCAAACTTGAGTTTAAAAGAAAAATTGAACTCTTTCTTATCTGGGGATATCAATACAACACCAACACCATTTCCAAAATTAGAACAAGCTCCATCAAACATCAAAGTCCAAGGGGAACCAAGTTGCTTAGGAAATTTACATTTATCAATTTCATGCTCCTTGAAATCTACATAACCAAAAAAATTGTCAACATCTACATCTGTATATAATACTTCATATGAAGCATTGTTAGGATCTTCAATCAGATGTAGCATCTTATTTTCACCATATAACTTTACAAGATTTCCTTCCAATGGTATGGTTGTGTATGACATATCCATTTACACACTTCCCCCCACACTAGCAGCCCATTTCCTTGATAAGAGCATGCCCCATTTGGCGAAGTCCACAATAACCACATTCATAGTTAAGGATTTTCTAGGGTAAGTTGCTAATTACACTATTAACCCTTTAACATATCCAATCATAGGAACTTCCTTGAATCCATAGTTGTGCATTTTCCAAAGGTTATTGTTACTTTGATGTTCAATTCATTCATCACCTCAAGAGGCATCACATTGCATGAAGCTCCCGAATCAAACATACAGTTATGCACCAACCTATCCTTGATGATCAAAGTGGTATAAAAAGGATCAATGTCAAGTTGAGATTCCACAAGTGAAGTACCCAAGTATACTTCTAGTGATTCTCCCAATTCTTCTAGGGCCTATGGTATCTCGAGCTCTGCAATGACATGAGGAAGATCCACACCATTCACATTATTTCCTTGGGTTGTTATCTCTTCTTTAAATCCCAAATACTCAAATGCCCATTTTCTATGCTCAGGGATTCGAGAAATTCAACAATAGGCACAGTGACTTTGATTTGACTCAAAATCTAGGCTATATCACATGGAGATTTATGATTCTTTCCGGTGGTAAAATAGTACATCTTGTAGACACCAAATTCGTGTCTTACGACCCCTTGTGACCCGCATCCCATTTCGCAACCTAACCTCATTACCTAAACCTTGCACAATTATTTATTAATTACCTTGTAAGTGATAAATCCACATCACCTCACCTGCCACCTCATTTTGCCACCTCATCATGACATAGCCCTGATCCTAAACTAACCTAATTAAAACCTAAAACTTGGTCCACACCTACACCCATAACTAATGACCCCTTTCTCGCACCCAAAACCGACCTTCTAGTCACTTGACCAAGCCCGCAACTGATCTCTCGGGAGAAAAGCAGGGAAGGTGGGCTATTTTACTAAAAATAGCCTACTTTTTCCTTACCGATGCCGGTTCCTACTCGACCGCCATCGGTTACGCAACCGCCATCGGTTCCCTGTAAATGGGCTCCCAAACCAAAACAACGGATCGGAATTTCATTTTGAGAGATCAGTCAAAGAATTTCTGGATCAACAGAGAGCATTGCGAGCGAGGAATAGAGTCCAGATCTTCACTTGACAGAGCAGAGACGAGTGGAAATACCAGAAGTGTTTACAACCAAGGAGATCAACTTGCATCTTTGTCAAAACCAGTAAGTCACATCTTGCATGTCCTCTGTTATAACATTTCTTATGCTCTGTGAATTTCAGTCCTCCTAAATCCATCTCTGAATCTACTACCCAACGTGTCATTGCATCTAACTATTATTCTTTTGCTTCTAATCATCCCGTTTCCTAATATCATCCATAAACCAGCCTTACAAAACACCATAGCTACTAAGAAGATCCTAGAACCCACCGGTATCGGTTATCAGTAACCGGCATCGGCTATCAGTAACCGCCATCGGTTCCTCTGATCAAAACCAGAAAACCAGCCTTTCCCCTACCCAGTTCAACGAAACAATTTAATTGATACTTTACAGTCTTTTGCGTTAATTCATATTAGCAGGGAAACTGACCACCTTCGAAAGGAAGTTTTATATTTCCTGGGCCCAAGGCAGTTTCCTCATTTATTGTTTAATCAAATCTTGTGGTCTTGTGTTCTTATTTGCAGGTAGTCCTTCCAAGACAAAAAGGAGTTCTTCGCAATCAGCCTGATCTTTCTCTACGGTACGCGCACACCATCTCGACATTCTACAGGTATTCCTCCTAGCACCTAACTCTTATCTGTTTCTATAGGAACGAGTCATTCCGAGTGAAACATTTTGGCACGCCCGGTGGGACCCATTTTGGGTTTCTTTCTCTTGCTTATTTTCATTTTAGGAAGCATACTTGCACATTGCTGCTTTTGTTATATATTTCGTAAAGAATTTGTCTTGCTTTCCTAGTTCCGCATTAGTGAAAGTCATCTCTCTTGCTTCATCGAACATAATTTTCGATTTGGGTTTAAAACACATGCATTGCATTCTGCTTGTTGTTCTTCAATTCTAGTGAACATAGATTAAGTAGCAATGTGTCGTACACGTGGGGTGATATCCACAGTATTGACGGAAATTAACCCTAGTTTCACCTGCACACACACACCGAATCACTTCACAATTAACACAACAGCTCAAACATCCCCCTTTTCCGTGGTATTCCTCCGCCCGATTGAGGTAACCTTATAAGCCAAAACAAACTTGACATTTCCCCTAGGTCTTGTTGTTTAGGATCTGACATCATCTTACGTCTAAAGGCATAAGCCCACGATAACTAAAATTAACCCTAGGGTTAGTCTCTGGATTTGCGTGTGCATCTTGCTTGTTTTCAAATTCTATTTTCTCTGTCATACTTTGTCTTCTGTGATCAATAAGTTGACAAATATACTCAACGTTGCTAAAAATCAAATTAGCAGCCTTTTATATCTTCTTATCCTAGACTTTTGACACCGGCATCGGTTAACTGACCGACGTCGTCTGCTCTCTGACCGACACCGGTTATTAAACCGATATCGGTTACTGTCTTCATCAGCCCCTGACAAACCAGCAACTTGCCAAATTCATCATTCTGAGGTTGTTTTTGTTCTTGATAGATTGAAACTTTCCTGTGTGTTCTTGTCCATGGTTGTCATCACTCGGAAGCAAGCCGCCGCCATGGTTTCACATGCCTGCTCTGTGTCTTTGCCTGAATCACCCCCTTCACATTCTATAGGGAACCCTACGGACACCAGTGAGATCCCCCAAATTCCTGTAGGAGACAAGGACTTTGCCAAATTTCTGGATGCTAATCCCAGCGCTGTACAATACTATTTGTCTCATGCCCCTGACCGTACGCCTGATGGTCAGCTCCTTGTTGGCATGCCTATTAGTATAGCTGCTCATTTAGCTCCCACTCCTCCTGATAACACCGCCTTACTTCCTGCATCTCTAGCCCCGTCTCCCAATCCGACGGCTTCAGAGGTTCATACGACCCCGATTAGCTTTCCTTTGGTTAATCTTGGACCCCACATATCACTACCACCGAATGCCCCTACCTCATCTTTCTTGCAGACTGCTCCGTTCATGACTTGCTCTCTGCCACCTATCCACACGAGCTTTCCTTCTCAAGCTCCGCCTACCTTCTCACTCCCATACACGTATCCAGTAACCTCAACACCTTATATGGGACATCCCTATTCTGTTGCTCCAACATACTCATCCTCCATACCTTATCAACACTTAGCCCCACCATTGTCCAGCGGAAGCCCTTGGTCCAACTTGCCTCCGTTTACCACAACCGCACCATCATCTCATCCAACCACAGATTTCATCAAACAAATGATGGACAAAATGCAAAATCTGGAGGCTTCTGTTTCGGGAAGTCGTAGCGCCTTGACATACGAACAAGTTTGTCGGGAGCCTATTCACCCTACTGTTCCCCTTCATTCATATCCTCCGCAATGGGAGTTGCCGAAATTTACTCGTTTTAATAGTAAAGAGGATCCTCAACAACACTTGCGATCATTTAGACATGCTTGTTATTTGATTGCCCATGATGACGCCTTGTTACTCCGCACCTTCCCCATGTCCTTATCAGGACCCGCCTTGGAATGGTACAGTGCTTTAACCCAGCACTCGATCTTTTCTTTTAACCAGCTAGCCCAATCTTTCTTGGATCATTTCTCCATTAACATTGCCAAGAAAGTATCTATCACCGACCTCTATGCCATCCGACAATTTGAGGATGAATCTATCGCAGATTTCGTGGGACGATGGCGCGGCCTTATCAACCAACTTACATATGCCTTGCCTCAAGCTGAACTTATCGAACTTTTCACGCGGGCATGTGCTAAGCACATTTCTCCTACTCTTCAAATTCAAACTTTCCGCACATTCGACGAGGCCTTTACCATGGCTCGGAAACTAGAAATTCGAGCCTTAGAAGAAGAGAAATTGCGGTTGCGTAACAAAAACCCCAATTTCTGAACTCCAGATTCTACCAACAAGCCAAACACCACCACTCCTCACGCGTCCACTTCTTCTAAATCAAAAGGAGCTGTCCACGCGGTAATGGTCAAATCTCAAACACCGTCCAATACTCCACCGAAAACCACCTATAAGTACAAAGCCGAGCCCATCAATTACACTCCCTTGGGAGAAACTTATGGCGTCATCCTGGAGAAATTGCTCAAAGCTGGGGCTATCACCTTGCCCCCTGTTAAACCTCACTCTGGGTTTGACTCCACCCGCGCAATACCTTCCTGGTACAAAGAAAATGACTTTTGTAACTTTCACCGCGTAAAAGGACATAGTCATGAAAACCTGCAAGATGTTGAAAAACATAGTGCGGGAAATGGTTGATGCGGGGGATATAGCCCTCGATAATCCTAACGCCCCTGCTAACCGAAATCTGAAAATTTTCAACAAGCCATTCCCGAATCACTCGTCCAACAGTAACGTAAACCAAGATATCTTAGCCGAGGAGAGTGTTCATGAGATCCATGCAGTCTTCGATTCTCAGCCAAAAGCCTCTATTGAAAAATTTTGAATCAAGCCTCTCCACCAACACAGGAGTTTGAACCTCCTTCACCACCATCAAGCCAAAGTGAAATCATTCCTTTACCCATAAAAGAGTTAACTGCCCGGACATCTCTTCTCATCGATGAGTCTTCTTACACCACATCCCTACAAGAGGCGTGAGCGGATGTTATCTAATTTATCTATTTCCCAAACATCCCCTTCTACCGCTCTTGCTGCACAAGAGGAAGGCTCGCCACTCCTTTTGACATCCTTAGACGAGAAATCTCTTACACTGACATCACCACATTCTTTAAACATGACAGATCCCCTCAAACACGCCCTCCTACCTATTAGTCCCTCATCGCCTAAATCTTTTCAACGACCGGTTGACCTCTTAACATCTATTGATACAGTGCCTCATCTACCTCCTGTGTCACACCCACAGTGGACTGGAATCACAACCCGTCGTTCTTCCGTACAAAAGTTCATATTCACACGTGAGGACTGTCATTCCACAGAAGATAGACAGGCCCTATGGGAACGTTTGAGTACCCCTTTTCTACTCAAATGCAAATGGTGATCTGATGTCTCCACCATATACGAAGTGTTTATGAAGCTTAAAATGCCCCTGTTCTCACCTTCACCCCCCTCACCTCTACCAAATGCCCCGTCCACTTCTATCAACTTAACGGATCTTCCCCTACGCTTGGGACCTCACTAATGCCCATTCTAACGCACCCGCCTAAGCGACTCGATCTATCCAAAAATAAATCCGTCCCGCCACCTAGGAGACAAACTCAATCCGTGCCCCTATCACAATCAAAACCATCATCATCATACCTACCTTCCATATTGGGACCCCATCCCTCTACCTTACATCAATATATCATACCTCCTGCGTTTTCTTCAAAACAACCTATGCCTTCCGCACCCATACAGAAATTCCAGGGTATAGCAACACCGTCACTCCGCGTATCCTGTCCACCTATCAACCCTAAACAAATTCCATCATCAAAAGATTTGTTTTCGGTCACTCCTATTTCCCCGTGGTTGTTTTCTGATACCACATCATCTGCCGCTCATCATCATCAACATAAGCCACGTGCCAAAGAAATCACGTTTAGTGAAAACCACGTATCAACACCCCTCGGCTAAACCACCACCCGTGCGAACCAACCACGCCCAAACATTACCAAAACCCGCACAACCAATACCCTCATCCTCTTCCGATTTTGACCCACTCAAAGGATCTTACGCCAAAATCCTTGCTATGTTGGTGGAGAATGCGACCATTTCCCTACCTCCACTTAGACCTTATGACCCGTCTAAACCCCGACCTATGGGTTACGATGAGTCTAAAATCTGCGCTTATCACCGCACACCAGGACATGATGTGGAGGGATGCAAAGCTCTAAAAACCATCCTTCATCAGTCACCTCTCCCGGATAGAAAGATTAAGAAAGACAACTTATGAAGGGAGAGACCTTTAGTTTCCATTCCCTCTCCTATACCATCTGTCCCCGCCTCACCAAGATCTATCATTATTACAACCCCACCTCTTGAAGACCATGAGTTATCCCAACCATCTTCCTCATCTCAGGTCTACGAGATTAATATGATTAGTGTCATTGCTACTCGAGCGCAGAAAAACAATGGGAAAGTAAAGAAAACACACTGCGGCATCTCTTTCTCGTCAAACATCCCGATTGCACCACCACCTAAAGTGGTCATTCACGGACTGCCTATCCCGTCTCTAATGGCATTGCCCACCAAATATGATTAAACAGCTTCACCAATCGCCCATAAAAATGACACTGTATGATCTCATTCAGACTTCTGAATCTCATCGACAAGCTCTCGTTGAGATCCTTCAAGGGATAGAGGTTTTACCTAATGAAACCCTGCCTGTCGCCTCCATTCTAACACCCAATCACGTTGCTTCTCTCACCAAACAACCCACTGCCCCAACCACTTCTGTCTCTGTACAACAAGCTGCTGCAGTCAGTTTCTCCGAAGACGAAATTGTTGACTTTGGTACAGAAGATCCTGACCCTGCTCTTTTCATCTCAGCTTACATCCGGGACATTCGGGTACGTCGTGTTATGATTGACGGGGGTGCTAGCCTAAACATCATCTCTTCAAAAGCCTTCCAACAAATGAATATCCCTTCTAGTTGCATGTGTGCCAACCCCATCATGTTGCGGTCATTCAATGACGCTATTACTTCTACCTTAGGCACCGTGATCCTCAACATTCGGGTAGGACCACGTACTTTACCCGAACTCTTCTATGTCTTGGAGGGAGAGTTCCAATATAATATATTGCTGGGTCGTCCTTGGATCCGAGCCATGGGATGCGTTCCCTCAACATTACATAGATGCATAAAATTTGAGTACGAGGGGAAGTCCTACACCGTAAAAGCTGACCCTCCCCCCTTTAAAACCTGCAATATGTTATACCGCCCTAACGATGTGCTTATACCAATCAAGACACCCATAAATTCAACCCAACCATCCTCTTCAAATGTACCTCAACCATCCACCTCAACCGCGCCTACGCCTTCAACTGATGAAACCACCATCGCAAAAACCACTTCCCTTCCCGCAGCTAACATTCCAACCTCCGACCCCTTAGTAGATGTTTTTCAGTGCCTTACGCTGGGGGAGTACCGCCTATATAACGTTAGTTCTTTCCCTACCCCACAGGAGTACGGACAATTACATGCACATCCCACCTACGACCGTCGCGTGGGGGAGGTAATCTCTTACGGACCACCCCATTGCCGCACTAACCTAACGTATGGGGGTGTTGACGCATCCTCCATTACCCCTGAACCTCCTCTTGGTGTGGTTCCCTTCCAATCCGATTTTCAATACTTGACAAATCGTCGTTTCCATCCCTCACCTTCTTGACTCATTTGTGCGTGGAAAGGCTTTGGTTTTGGCCTTCTACGAACAAGGCCGACATACACTCATTCCCGTGACTACCGTAAACATAATGATCGCGGTGGTCTCGGTTTTCCCGAAACACCTACACGGAGATACCTCTCTGTCGTTTGTATCCTGGAAGAAGAAGACGTCGCCCCTACCAAACCATCATCACCCACTTTGCCATCATCACCCACTAGAATCTATAGACCCTGAATCCATCCCTCCTAACTTTTTTTTTCATAAATGCTATCTTCATAGGTCCTCTCACTTATCAACGCGATAATGAGGACCCATCTTCTCTTCCCCTTCTGTATCCAGACATGATCGAAGAGGATTCGCCTTTGATTAATGTTGTTGAATGCCAGGATGATGACTCCATCCTCACTTACCTTGGCGCGGATGATTCTTATATTCAACGAGCCTTACCATCAGAGAAACCCAAACCATCTTTGAGCAGAATCTACTATAGAAATCAACATCCACACGGAGGAGGATCCTCACATTGTGAAGATTGGACAATCCCTTAACACATCAGAACAAGCCGCCTTTACTACCTTTCTCGTGCTCGCATGACCAAGATTTCGCATGGTCTTACGGCTGTTGACATACCAGGAATTGATCCTACCATTGCCATCCATAACATCACCCTAAACCTCGATTCCAAACCAGTCAAACAGAAATTGAGAAAAATGCATCCACGCATTGCTCTCTTGGTCAAAGAGGAGCTCCAACGACTCCTTTCTGTTTCCTTCATCTTGCCTATTGACTATCCTCAATGGATTTCTAACATCGTACCTGTCACTAAAGCGACAGGGGGACTTCGGATATGCACAGATTTCCGGGATCTTAACCTCGCTTGCCCTAAGGATGACTTCCCCTTACCTAGCATTGACCAACTTGTTGATCTAACTGCAGGTCATGAGATGCTCTCTCTCATGGATGGCTTTTCAGGATACAACCAAATTTTGGTTGCCCCTGCCGATCAACACAAAACTACCTTCATAACTCCTTGGGGAACCTTCTGTTATCGTGTCATGCCATTTGGCCTTAAGAATGCTGGTGCTACCTATCAGCGGGCTATGACCTACATTTTTCATGACATTATGCACACTATCCTTGAAGATTATGTCGATGATCTTCTTGGCAAGTCTAAACATCGTAGTGAACATCTCGATGTTTTAACCATTATTTTTGATCGCTTGTTACAATATTCTGTCCGCCTTCAACCAAAGAAATGTGTCTTTGGTGTTCTTTCGGGAAAACTTCTTGGCTTTATCGTCTCTTTGCGTGGCATTGAGGTCGATCCATCTAAAGTCAAAGCTATCCTAGAAATGCCCCCACCCAAAAATCTCAAACAATTACGTAGTTTACAAGGTAAGCTCCAATCTATCCGACGTTTCATCTCCCAACTCTCGGATCGGTGTCAACCTTTTCATCACCTTCTTAAAAAGGACATTGCCTTTCAATGGAGTGAGGAGTGTCACCAAGCCTTCGAAGCTCTCAAATCCTATCTCTTGCAGCCACTCGTGCTTATCCCACCCCAGGACGATTGCCCTTTCTACCTTTATCTTTCCGCCACTGACCATGCTATAGGTGCTATGCTTGCACATCGGGATTCGGCACGACGAGAACAGGCCGTTTATTATATAAGTCGTACCCTCGTGGATTATGAGACTAGGTATACACATGTAGAAAAATTGTGCCTTGCCCTATCATTTGTAGCCACCAAACTCCGACATTACCTCCTGAATCACAAAACTTTTGTCATCACCAACACAGACCCCATTCATTATATGTACGCCAAACCGCATCTAAACCAACGTATCACTCGATGGCTTATGCTCCTCGCTGACCTTGACCTTGAATTCGTACAACAGAAGTCAATCAAAGGACAAACTCTTGCAGACCAACTTGCGGAGGCCCCTTTACCTGGGGAACAATTTACCAATTTTACCTTCCCCGACGAACTCATCGCCACTCTTTCACTCCGGGAAGAGTTGTATCAAATGACCCTCTTCTTCGATGGATCTAAATGCCAGCGCGGCGGAGGAGCCGGCGTTGTTCTCATTCCTCTCGATGCTGAACCTATGCCTCTTTCATTCCGGCTTGATTTCCCTTGCACTAATAATACAGCGGAATACGAGGCCCTTGTTCTGGGTCTCCAAGTTGCGTTACACTTAGGCATCAAATCTATCAACATTTTTGGTGACTCTCAATTGGTAGTCAATCAAGTTATGGGCGTCTACCAATGCAAAAATGAGGAACTTCAAAAATACAAACACTACGTGGATTCACTTCTAGCCTTATTTACTCACTATTCTATACAAACCATTCCACGCTCCACTAACAAATTTGCGGACACTATGGCTTGCTTAGCCTCGCAAATTCCCCGCACCAACTGACTCTGAATTATTCGTCGTGGTCCAACAACTTTTTGTCCCATCCTATTCAACCCCGGTAGTTTGTACGATAAATACTGTGTCTACTAGTTCGCAGGATACCTGGTACCACCAATTTCACGACTACCTTACAATCTCTGTCCTACCACCTGACCTTACTAGTAGCGTGCAAACGTGCTTTCCTTAAAAGTGTTTTGCGTTATGTTGTCATGGGGGACTCCTCTATAAACATGGCTTTGATGGTATCCTCCTTTGCTGTCTAACTGGCGCGGAGGCCACTCATACCATCCAACAGGTCCATGACGGTATTTGTGGTGGACATTTTAGCGGCCTTGCCGTGGCCAAACGAATCCTTCGCCTTGGTTATTATTGGCCTACTCTCAATAACGACTGCTACGAATATGTTAAGCGTTGTGTTATGTGTCAACAACATGCCAACCTTCAACATACTCCTAGCCACCCGCTCCAGGTCGCTCGAGATCTTTGGCCCTTCTCACAATGGGGTTTAGACCTTATTGGTGAGATTCACCCGACCTCTTCACAACGTCACCGTTGGATAATCACAGCGACCGAATATTACACAAAATGGGTGGAGGCTATTCCACTCATTTCAATCAAAAAAGAAAAAATTGTCGAATTCATTAACCATCACATTATCTGTCGTTTTGGTATTCCTCATCGCCTAATAACAGATAATGGTAAATCTTTTAAAAACAAGTTGTTACAAGACCTTTGTGACAACTTTGGTATCAAACTTAGTTTCTCATCACCTTACTATCCACAGGCCAATGGTCAGGCTGAATCTTCTAATAAAACCCTAACCAAAATCCTCATGAAAGTTGTCAATGACTCCGGCAAAAATTGGCACGATCACATTCCCTTTGCCCTTTGGGCTTATCGTACTAGCATTCGTACCTCTACTAATGCCACACCTTTTTCTTTGGTATACGGTACCGAGGCTGTTTTGCCTCTTGAAATACAAATACCCTCCCTTAGAATATCTCTTCAGGATATTCTCACCAACGATGATTTCCGTCAAGAGCGGTTAGCCCAATTGGAGCTTCTTGACGAACGTCGTCTTACAGCTCTTGATCACCTTCAAATCTATCAAAAACGCATCAAACGTGCTTATGATAAGCGACTTCATGAGCGTACTTTTAAGGTTGGTGATCTTGTCCTCAAAGAGAATCAACATGTCACCAAACTAGAAAAGAGCAAACGTGGAAAATTTGCTCCCAATTGGATTGGGCCTTATATAATCACTCACACCTATGGATCAGGCACTTATCGTTTAGCTTCGCTTAATGGTAAACCTGAGCCTGAACCCCTTAATGCCTTGCATCTTCGACCATTCTACTGTTGAAATTAGTGTTATATCACTTCTTATCTACCTGCCGCTCGTCCCTTGAGCTCACTTACCACTACATACACTCTGTTTCCTACACCTCATAATAACAATCAAGCTCACATAGTTTGATTCTCACCTCCCCTTGACGACGCCTTTCCCTTTTTAGTCTAGTCCATGACTTCAAAGAATTAAGATAAGCCGTATTCTTATGGGATTTTCTTGAGTCAAACTTCCTACTAAACTAGATGCTTCACGCTAAAAAGAACATCTAGTCATCTAAATTAAATATAGACTGCTCCCTCGAAGGACAGCTATATGCCAAATTATTGCTGCTATTCTCTATAGACTGCTCCCCTGAAGGACAGCTATGCACTAAAATCATATCTGCTACTATAAATAGACTGCTCCCTCGAAGGACAGCTATACACAGTCAGCCTCTAGCAGAAGCTTCTCGCATCGATCAGCTTCGTGAAGACCTCAAGAATAATACAATCAATATCCCTTGTAGACTTCCCACATCGATCAGTCTACATTCAATAAAATAAAAGCCTCATTCAAAAGGACTTTTGAGTCATGGACTTGTCTATTTAGGGTAGGTTCTCTTTCGTCAGAACACTCACTTTGTAATAAGTTCTCTGCACCTCAGCTATACCATCCACCTCACCTCACCATTTGTTTCAACTCAAGGGACGTAATGTACGCTCGATATATTGTGATCACACAACTCTTTTCACCTATTGACTTCTCGTCTATGCACGGTACCTAGGGCTCCAAGCTCGTTCTACGTTGTGTGGTTTGTTTAGCTCTTTTCACCTACGGAGCACTCTTTCTGCTTTGCCTCGCATCTAGGATTGTGTGTTGACCTTAATCAGGACATGGTTCCCTTCTACTTGGGTAGGCTAACTTTCGCTTCCCTTATACCTTTTACAACATCACCAATTCATTACCAACACCATCAACCTTACCTTTACCAATCTTAATATTTTTACCAACCAACCAATTGCCTAAACCGTACCAAATTGCCTGAATTCGCCTCTCCCTGATCCTAAGGGAGAACTACATCGGTCTGAGGCCCCTCCTTGCTTTGTGCAATGGGCTATGTAGGCAGCACTTCGGAGACATGGGGTCTCCCAAGGTTAGCTCGACCATCCCCTACCATAATCTATCATGTGTGGTATAATAAATATTTCTGTGTATTTCTATTTAATCACATTCCTCTTTATCCTTTTTCAAAACACCGAAAATCAAAACACAAACATTCTTATTTTTATCGTAACTCAAATCAACATACATATTCAGCTTTATTTAGATGTTAAACAAATACATCTTCTCTATCATCGACACGCAGGTCGGCATCCTTATTTATTCTTATACCTTGCTAACATTTACTCAGACCCTCACGCCTCATCCCGAACTAGGTGATGATCGTGATCGTCGACCCCTCTCACCAGGCCTCTCTGTCCTCAAAGGTACCATGGCTATTGGTACCGCCCACTGATCTGCCAATCTCTCCTGTAACATATGAATACGCCCTCTCGCATGGAGGACTCCAGCCTCTAGTCTCCCGCCCGTGACTCAACCGCTAACAATCCTCTTGTCTCATTCACCTGCGTTTGGAGCTGCTGAACTAAACGCTGCGGACGATCTCTCTCCACTGTAATCACAGCAATGTCAGGGCGCTCACGTACACCTCGCAGTTCTGCTACCCACCATAATCTATAGGCCTCTGTCGTTCCTGCATCCATTACCCTGCGATCGGCTGCTACCTCTTCAGGCCCTTCTGGAGGTGTTGGCCGGGGGAGGTGAGAATCTTTGCCTCTGCGTCGATCCTCATATATGGTCTATAAGGGGGTATATCTGCACAAATCCAAATTTTCGCCGCACGCGATCTATAGGAATCCTCTCATATTTCACGGCTGTGCCCGCGATCCACCTCAGTCGCTCTACACCCCTCAACTCCTCAGCTATGTTCTCTGTTACCATATAGTTCCCGTAAGGCCTCCAACAGATATCCGCAACCGTCACTCTCTCCCATACCTACTGTAATACTCAATGTCACCCGTCACGGCCTGAGATCTTGCCTCTTGTTCTGTCTGGACCCATCGTCTGAATCCCAACCTCTGTACTCCGGTCTCTCCTGCCTGGAGGGATTGGCCTATTGGTCACACACAAACAATGTGCTCATAGGCCCAACAGTGTAATAAGTATGAACAATCCAGCGTCGTCCTGTGATTTCGCCTACAAGCCCATAAACCCCTGTATAGCTCCGCCAAATATGCAGGTGCCCATGCAAACGTAACGTTCCTTTCTACCATCTCCCAGATAACACACATCAATGCCTTTGGAAATCTTCCTCCTTCTGCCCTCGGTAATGCATAATACCCTACCGCTATCATTAATATCACTGCTAACCTTGTCTCCTCGGGGTGTCTTTGCATACATTACACCATACGTAAAGGATAAACCTCGCTGTGTCAAATCTCGTGCGTATGGACCAAATACTGCTATTATCGCTCCCCGTGCCGCGCTAGGTAGTGCCTGATATACTGGTTCTCCTGTAATAGGGAGTCTCAAAATACGGAACACATCTTCCAATGTTACTGTCATCTCCCCTGTTGGCAGATAAAAGGTATTTGTCTCGGGATTCCATCTCTCAATCAACACTGTAACATACCATGATTACGTGCGATTCGTGAATAATAACGGATTCCACTTAACCCCAAATGATTTATCAATGTCCATTCCGCTGGTGTTACATCCGCTCGGATCCGTGACAACAGTGCTGGCACATTATCATTCATCCTCAACCCTGCCTCTGCCTGCACACATCAAAATAACAAACAACCATTCAATCCATCAAATCCCCACGAGTTTCTTTCTCACCTTCTGGAAATTGCTACAGCAACCGGTATCGTTTATAGTAAACCGGTACCGGTTTAGTAACCGATACCGGTTGTCCCTAACCGATACCGGTCACTGTCACCTTTATACAGCCTGCCTAAACCCACTGCCTACGACAATAATTTGAGCGTTTATTCCTTTCTATACATACAAACGTACCTGAAACCCCTGATTACCTACCCCGTAATACTTACCTCACCTATAACCCTTGCTATCATGTTTTCTTTTTCATATCTACCCACTTAATCTCTTATTCATAACACATGCAAAAATCAGATCACAATCAAAACGTTTACCTCTTGGGTTGCAGCAGCTTGCGGTGGCACTTGTCTTCCCTCTCGTCCCCGCCTGCTGGATGCTTCTCCTCGTTCTGCCATGATCACCACTCTTTTCAAATTCGCCTTTCTACTTTCTGAATCTCAGATCGCATTCACCTTCCCAGTCTCTTTTCTTATCACCCAAATCTCTCATGCAATTTCCTGTCTCTTTTCTCCTTATCACCCAAATCTCTCATGCAATTTCCTGTCTCTTTTCTCCTTATCACTCAAATATCTCATGCAAATACCTGTCTCAGTCGTCAAAAAGCGTCGCGTTCGCGTATTTAACCTCTTGCATGGCTCTAAAAATCAAAACTTAAGTTGCCACCCTAGCTTTTCTATTTTTAGAAAAGCTCATACCTAAATCACCGGTATCGGTTATATAACCGATATCGGTCTATTACCTACCGACATCGGTTTTATAACCGATATCGGTTACACACCTGCCTTTTTGAAACATGGTTCTTTTCTTCATTTTTTACCTAAATTTTTGTCGCGCCCGCCTCTTTTCCTGCATAACAACACCATTTTACATATTTCTCCATCCATCACACGTATCATTACCATTTCAATAAAAAAACAAACAAGCCATCTACTAGGGATATAAAAAAAAACTATCAATCTATACATCATTTGGATACAGCTCATCTGATACACATATAACAATGACACAAAACCAACAATTCATCACATAACCTGTCATTCATATATACGTGCAAAAACAAAAACATCAACATCATCCATATATCAACATGTCACTTAAACTCATCATATATTCTATACCACAAACCATCGACGAAATACTTAAAAACATTTTTGAACACAACATGTGGATCAAAACATCATCTCTATATATATATACAAATTTGCAAATATACAATGTGCCCTGCATCGGGGCCTCTGTGATCTCATCATACAACTAAGCCGACACGCAGGCCGCAATAAATATCAGAAATCTCGACTCGGCTCGCAGGCCGGTCCCTCGTATCAAAAATAGATATACACTCGGCTCGCAGGCCGGTATCCACTATACAACCCCTACTCGGCTCGCAGGCCGGTATACAATAAATGAATGAATGAATACATGAATACTACATAGGCACGCAGGCCTCTATCAATACACCCGGTTCGCAGACCGGTGCCCATCTCTAAATACAAAAACCATGTCTGGGATCTCTCAGCTCTCCCCACCGCCCTCGGCACCTCTCCCCGCTGGTCCCTGTGGTGCCTCTCACCTCCTGCCCGTCACGGACACGCCAGCTGTGGCTACACCTCCCTGAGATCTCTGGCTGTGAGAGGTCTCTGCCCTATGTGCTGCATAAGCCTGATACTCGACTCCGGTACCATCAAGAATATCCTGATAATATCGGGCCTCTGCTCTAACCTCCATATAGTGCTCTCGAGCCACTGACGGAGCCGTGTTTCACAGCACCTACAACCAATGCCCCCTGCGCTGTCTTTGGTGCTTCTTGGTGGTACTATGGCCGCGGTGGTGCTAGTACTATCTTGCTTGCTTTATACTGCACTGCGACTGTGGTCTTTGGTGGTGGTCTTCTTTGTGCTCGTGCTGAGCTCAAGCTAGCTGCCTGTAAGACCCCTATCTCGTACTGCTTGAGCAGTAAGCTGCCCCTATAAGAGCGCACTTTGACCCCGAGCTGATCTGTCTCTCCTATCGCTGCTGCCACGTCGTGCAGGTGCAGTGCGGGTGGTACTATCCTGGCTGCTCTCTGCTTGACCCACCACACCCTGTATGCTCCCGTGCACCCAGCATCATCTACACCCTCACCTGCTGGCCTCTCTGCAACCCAATCTAGATCCAAAGGCTGTGGTGCAGGCAGTGGGGCCTCTACATCCTCCCTCTGTCCGACCGGGAAGGGAGGTGGCTCATCTGTCACGGCCCCATCTGCTCGCGTGTACCCTCTCAGGGTATCCTCTCGTACTCTCCCGGCCTCCGTCCTGCTATCCAGAATGTGTACTGGATCAGGCGCAGCTGTACGCGGGCTCCTCTGCCAGGATGGTGACCTCTGTAGGGTCTCCATACAATGTCTACTGCTGTCAGGCCCTCTAGCAAATGTCTATAGTACGCCACATCCGGACTCGCAACAATCGCCGTGGTGGCCCACGACCCCCAACCACCTCTGAAAGCCATATCGGTATATGACCCATGGCCCTGGCTGCTGGGGTAACCCTACTGGCCTGATGCATACGATGTGCTCATATGCCCAACAATGCAACAAAAATGTAGAACAAATACCGAGATCGCCTCCTCCGGCGATAGCCCCATAGCTCTCTTGTATAATTGCACGGGTATCTTGGTGCCCATGCGTGCTGTAACAGGTGTGATCCTCCACCATCTCAAGTAGCACCCCCATCAATGCTTGTGGAAAGCGGCCTCCTCTCGAGTCGGGAGGGTGAGGCGGGTAATCCGATCATCATCGAGCCAATGACCGGTCGTGTCTCGTGTCGATGTGCATGGTACATGTCACCGTACCCGATACTCGCGCTATGGTAGGTCAGTAGCACGGCTGCATCCCCAAAAACCTGCAGTATGCTATCCATGGCAGTCTCTGAATCTACCTGGAAGACTGCCTCTCCCTCGATAGGTAACCGAAGGATGCGATACACATCCTCCAATGTGACGGTCATCTCCCCAGTCGGGAGATGGAACACATTGGTCGCCGGATCCCATCTCTCGATGAGGGCGACCATCAGGCTGTGATCTCTCTCTATCGCTCTGTACCTCTGGACTCCACCGAGTCCCACCTCGCGCATGATGGCCCAATGAGCCGCAGATACGTGTGGCCTCA
Source organism: Taxus wallichiana var. yunnanensis (assembly GCA_018340775.1). NCBI lineage: Eukaryota > Viridiplantae > Streptophyta > Pinopsida > Cupressales > Taxaceae > Taxus > Taxus wallichiana. Next base: position 268,134,121 of record CM031236.1, on the reverse strand, counting down.
TCCGCACCAACAGCGGGGGCATCCTATCCCGCATCGTCAACTGCTGACGTGCCTGCAAAACCAACCCACATCCTTAGACCTACTCTTTATTACAACATCTACTTTATCATCTAAACACCCTTTTTATCCCCCCGACCATACCCCGACTCTCTACCACCCCCTCTAAAGCAACCTACCACCCTAAAAACCCAAAACCATCCCACCCAAAACCAACAAAACAAAACCCAAACAAAACACATGCAACCCAACCTAACCCCAACACAAAACCAACTCCCACACAAAAACCCCCAACCCAACACCCACACCGACCCACAACCCAACCCAAAAACCCAAAACCCAACCCTACACCAAACCCTTCTCCCACCTCCACCTCAAACCCAACCCAAAAACCCAAAACCCAACCCTACACCAAACCCTTCTCCACCCCTAACCCAACCCCCACACAAACCCTTCTCCACCACCAACCCACACCCACCCACAACCCAACCCAACCCCCACACAAACCCACCCCAACCCACACCCACCCACCACCCAACCCAAAAACCCAAAACAACCAACCCACCCACACAACCCACAAACCAAAACACACAAGCCACCAATGCCGGTGATACATGACCGACGCCGGTCACCAACACTCCCTTTCCTAAAATTTTTGCGACCGATCGGTCACTTAGTGACCGACATCGGTCACTTTGTCTTCTCCCGAGCCGAACCCCATGCTGCCCCAAAACCCATTTTTTACCTATTTCTACCCATCTACCCACCCAAATACCCTAAAAACTTACCCACCTACCCACCTTAGCCTATCTAGCCTATCTACCCTCTCCCTTTTTCAAATCATTTCCATTTTCTCATTATTTCCTAAAAAAGGTTAATTCCTACCCAAACCCCCAATTTAGCATAATACAACCAAATCACCAAATTAAAGAGTTTGAATCTACCCGAACGACGACACGTCGTCGTGGTGGGATGGGTGGTGGCGGTCCAGCTGGTCTAGCCCTCCAGCTCCTCCTGCCTGTGCCATGGCTCCAATCCTGATCTGCTGGGTCCCCGGCCAATCAACTGCTGCCTCCTCCTTAATCGGGCCCACTATCAACTCTCTCCGCCAATACAATAGCTCCACCTCACTCAATCAAGCCTCTAATCTCAACTCTCCACGTCAGACAAGTCGATTTGGTTTGCAAATAACAAAAGTGACAATGACAAGCCGTATTTTTCTTTTTATAGGTTTTTCACCTTTCACCGATATCGGTTTCATTTTGCCCTAAGGAACCGGTATCGGTCCCTTAACCGATATCGGTCATGCAGAATCGACATCGGTTCTCTACCCAACTTTCACCCCATTCTTTGCCCTTATTTACTCCTTGCCTCTTTTTCACCAATATCGCCTCTATCCACCTTTGCTGCACACCATTTGTTCACTTGTCCAGCCTGACCTAAGGCCTCAACCTACCTAATCAGCCCGACCCAAGGCCTCGCCCTACCCATTTGGCCCGACCCAAGGCCTCGCCCTACCAATTTGGCCTGACCCAAGGCCTCAACCTACCAATCGGCCCGACCTAAGGCCTCAACCTACCAATCGGCCCGACCTAAGGCCTCAACCTACCTATTTGGCCCGACCTACGGCCTCAACCTACCTATTCGGCCCGACCTAAGGCCTCAACCTACCTATTCGGCCCGACCTACGGCCTCAACTTACCTATTCGGCCCGACCTAAGGCCTCAACCTACCTATTCGGCCCGACCTAAGGCCTCAACCTACCTATTCGGCCCAACCCAAGGCCTCGCCCTACCCATTTGGCCCGACCCAAGGCCTCGCCCTACCAATTTGGCCTGACCCAAGGCCTCAACCTACCAATCGGCCCGACCTAAGGCCTCAACCTACCTATTCGGCCCGACCTACGGCCTCAACCTACCTATTCGGCCCGACCTAAGGCCTCAACCTACCTTTTCGGCCTGACCTAAGGCCTCAACCTACCTATTCGGCCCGACCTAAGGCCTCAACCTACCTATTCGGCCCGACCCAAGGCCTCGCCCTACCCATTTGGCCCGACCCAAGGCCTCGCCCTACCAATTTGGCCCGACCCAAGGCCTCAACCTACCAATTGGCCCGACCCAAGGCCTCGCCCTCACTATTTGGCCCGACCCAAGGCCTCCCTTTACCCTTCTGGCCCGACCCAAGGCCGCAACCCAACAACTTGGCCCGACCCACGGCCGCACCACTTCCATCCCTTACCCAAAATCAACACCATACACTTTTATCCACCCATCCGGTAGTTTTTTGTTCAATCGAGCTCACCTGTTCGTGTTTTAGCATGATTAGGGTCCTTGACTTGATCTGTCGACCAACTTTGCCCAGACCTAGACCGTGACGTTTATCTCAACCAAACCAACCTTTTGGTACTGCCGAACATGCCTAAACGTTCCTGTACCTTACCTGTTATATACCCTGGGGCTACTTCCTATGCCTTGGATACCAGGATTATATCACCCTTGTTTGGATAAACTATCGACCTTTGCCTCTGCACTGCTGGTTTGCTCGTCAAATCATGTACCCTAGTCGTACTATTGCATTTCAATATGCGTCTGCTTCCTTGAACCTACCCCACCATCTTACCATCCCCTCTACCCCATTTACCTCGTTATCAACCCTATCCCTGATTTCCGTTCACTCAATCTGTGATAGATTTGAGGGGGATTACCTATATCCTTAACATGAGAAACCACTTCATATTATTGTCAGCTTTGCACTTTTACGAACAAGATACACGACAATAAGGGGCTAATGTAAACACCAAATTCATGTCTTACGACCCTTGTGACCCGCATCCCATTTCGCAACCTAACCTCATTACCTAAACCTTGCACAATTATTTATTAATTACCTTGTAAGTGATAAATCCACATCACCTCACCTGCCACCTCATTTTGCCACCTCATCATGACATAGCCCTGATCCTAAACTAACCTAATTAAAACCTAAAACTTGGTCCACACCTACACCCATAACTAATGACCCCTTTCGCACCCAAAACCGACCTTCTAGTCACTTGACCAAGCCTGCAACTGATCTCTCGGGAGAAAAGCAGGGAAGGTGGGCTATTTTACTAAAAATAGCCTACTTTTTCCTTACCGATGCCGGTTCCTACTCGACCGCCGTCGGTTACGCAACCGCCATCGGTTCCCTGTAAATGGGCTCCCCAAACCAAAACAACGGATCGGAATTTCATTTTTGGAGATCAGTCAAAGGATTTCTGGATCAACAGAGAGCATTGCGAGTGAGGAACAGAGTCCAGATCTTCACTTGACAGAGCAGAGACGAGTGGAAATACCAGAAGTGTTTACAACCAAGGAGATCAACTTGCATCTTTGTCAAAACCAGTAAGTCACATCTTGCATGTCCTCTGTTATAACATTTCTTATGCTCTGTGAATTTCAGTCCTCCTAAATCCGTCTCTGAATCTACTACCCAACGTGTCATTGCATCTAACTGTTATTCTTTTGCTTCTAATCATCCCGTTTCCTAATATCATCCATAAACCAGCCTTACAAAACACCATAGCTACTAAGAAGATCCTAGAACCCACCGGTATCGGTTATCGAATCGCATCGGCTATCAAGAACGCGCCGTCGGTTCCTCTGATCAAAACCAGAAAACCAGCCTTTCCCCTACCCAGTTCAATGAAACAATTTAATTGATACTTTACAGTCTTTTGCGTTAATTCATATTAGCAGGGAAACTGACCACCTTCGAAAGGAAATTTTATATTTCACAGGCCCAAGGCGCGATTTCTCATTTATTGTTTAATCAAATCTTGTGGTCTTGTGTTCTTATTTATAGGTAGTCCTTCCAAGACAAAAAGGAGTTCTTCGCAATCAGCCTGATCTTTCTCTACGGTACGCGCACACCATCTCGACATTCTACAGGTATTCCTCCTAGCACCTAACTCTTATCTGTTTCTATAGGAACGAGTCATTCCGAGAGAAAGCATGTACAATTTGGGCATGAACTGAAGTACAAGTTTGATTTGAAACAACAAGGATTCCTTGGGGATATTAGTGAGAAGTGGAGTTTTTGGTTTGGCTTAAGGACCTCCCCCTTTGATAACTCTACTTCTTGTATTATATTCCTTTTCTTGTGTAACTACTGCATTCATCAATAGTTTCTATCTTCCTCAAAAGGTATTCCCCCATCATACTTCTTAATCATTAAGGCCCTTAAGTATTCAAAATCATGATTAGGTAAATCAAAATCCTGCACCATATCAATCTCAACACCATCATCATGAGAGAGAGGTAATACTTGGTGAATGCAATCCCAAAAACTTTGAACAGTTCTGGCACTTATTAACTCAGTTGAAGTATCCTCTATTGTGAATTTTTCAAGCATTCCATCATGCACACATCACCATAAGCTTCATCATCATTTACCTCTTCAACCTCCTTACTCAAATCACATGGGGAGTGTGGCAGGAAAAACTTATCACACCAATCAATAATGTGGGCCTCTTCAACTTTAGAGACCACGACATTCAAAGGATAAGGGACCAATCTGCATTCTAAGTCATGGTTTCTTGTTACTCGATACCATGGGCCCCTCTCCTCTTTCATCTGACCTATGATCATTCCTAAGATGATTTCCAAATCTATCCTATTTTTGTGGTTTAGTCTGACCTTAAGAGCTCTATCCTATCCCTTTTTCTTCTCTTTCTCACTTGTACGATATTTATTTAACGCTTTGACCAAATTCTTCACAACCTCCTCTAGATCAACTACTTTGTTCGCCTGAGGTCTATCAGGATTAATCAATTTGACACCTTCTCTCTTAGGAGGTTTTCCAACTGCCTTGATATTATTTTCAATTTACAAGGCCATAGTGAAATCCTTCCTTAATGTTCCAGGGTTCTTGTCTCTTAAGTAGTAGGTAACCTTTTTGTCAAAAGCATCAGAATATTTGATTAAACAAGACTCATCACTTGGCCTCAAGATTATGGGTAATCTATTCAAAGTCTTATTGAATCTGGTATTAAAATATTAGATAGACTCATTGGGATTCTTTTTAATATTTTCAAACTCAGACAAAAGGAACCTTGGGTTAGTATTATTCCCATACTGTAATCTGAAAGCATTTTTCATCTCATTCCATGAGTCTATTGAATTGTCTGGTAAATATTTATACCAATCACGTGCATCCTCTTCAAGAGTATGAATGAATAATTTTATGTACACATCCTCATACTCAATTTCAAAATATTCCATCATGTTAACAAAAAGTCTCAAATGTTGATCCCCAGTAATGGCATTATTTCCCTAAAATTTAGGCAACCTATTTCTCACATCTTGGGGTACAACATTAGGATACCCAACCATGCCTCTAAAATTTATTGGTCCAAAAGTATTGACAACAAAAGGAGGTCTAGGTGGAGGCTGAGCCATATTATCTTGAGGAGGTGATCCTACATGAGAATCAAAATGATAGGGGACTAAGGGCCTTTGGAGCACATGAGTATAAATTTCCAAGTAAATATCCTCTAATGATTCAGTTTCATGAAACACCCTATCAGTCCTAGACGATGAAGGGAAAAAATGGGGGATACATTTTTTCAGACACAAATGATGGCCCTTCACCAGTTGGAGAATTTAGTTTTTCACGAGGACTATTTGATTCAAAGTTATTTGAAGATGTAGGGTAGTCCTCAACTATAGGTTGATCACCTTCCAAGAACTAGTACTACCTTTTCTCTTGACTCTTGATTTCCCAATACTCTCTAGACTCGTCTTCCTTCTGAATTTTCCTTCCCAAGCTCTGGAAATAAATTTCTAGTAGGATCCCTAGTAAATAAAGATCTTCTTCCTTCCATCTTTTACGAATATTAATGAAAAATTACTTGATAAGGATTTAAGAAAGCTGGTAATTGCTTAAGAATTACAAACTAACACAAAGTTTCCATGAAGGATTTTCACCTTATATATGCTAAAGAACTGTAAGTAATTTTTCAATTGTCTATCAACACTCAATTTCTATAAAGCTTGACAGATCTGATCATCCTTTGTCGATATTTATCAATATCCACATGATCTAGTGCAACATTTACTAAAACCAGAAAATATTGCACAACAAACTCCCGATCTCATACAATTCTCACAAATTTTAACAAATGATGATGTTTAAACAATAGATTTACATACGAATCATTACCAAAGGCCAGCAGGCTTATGTATTTACATAAATAGTCCCGAGAACGATGCGGATCGGTGTTGGTATCCAAATTGATCCTTCCTTTGAAACCAAGCAACATCACAAGTTGATCAGGATGCTTAGAGACAAACAAATCATAATAGGATTCATTTTATAGTCGGGGATGGATTTTAGATGACTCTTTATCACTCTGGTTTGGAAAGGACTGGATAACACCATGCTAAGAGTTTGACCTACCCTTACTACTTTAGGTTGTGCCTTCAACCAGGGTGAGAGGACCCATTTTGTGACTGTGTTAGTGGAAAATATCAATGGATTAAAAGATTTGACTCTCCCTTTATAATATTTTAAGGATACCTTGAGAAAACATGGTCAATACAACATAACCTAACTCTCACAAGTTGTCACCTTAGAGAATGAAGATGTTTTCTAGACAAGGTCTAGGTCACTAAAGACAATGATAAAAACTGATTGCATCTGCATATTTTGGTAAAGGATAGACAAATTCAATGATCTTCTTCAGCATTTGTGGATATACAGTGTAAATAGGGATGGTTCATGTATGATTTATCATTGAATATGAAATTTTTGGTTGGGAAGTTAAGCAGGATAAAGTTGATTATACCAAATTCTTGAGAACTTTTAACAAATGTTGAAAAAATCTACAAAGCAAAATGAAAAATGGCTTCAAATAGTCAAAATGAACCTTCAACTAGAAAATTGTGCATCTATGAAAGCTCAAAGACACACAACTTCACACATTATTCAAGGATTTAACATAAGATCTCATGTTAAAGACTTAATTAAACCTCATAAGTCCTTGATTTATCACACTTATGATACACTCATAAAATGACAAACAATCTGTATCACTAAAATGAAAGTAAAGTGAATTTAAATCATTTATTACATTATGAAATGAAAAATCTCTTCATAATGTAATTGCAAATGCCACAATACTATCACAAGGACAAGATATTGTGTGATTTCAGAGGGATTCCTAATATAATATTGTAACAAGAACATAGATAACTATTTGAAGATATCTCAAAATGATAGCAAGACACAACAAGGTTCATGATTAACATGAATTACTCAAGGTTTTTCAAATTGATCAGCAAGGGAAAGTTTATTTACAATCTCAAAGCTTATCAATGGCTAGACTCTTGCAACCATCTTGAAATAATCAATTTTAAAGACATATAAGAAATAACCTATTTCTCAAATAAGTTCCTTCGAGAAAATGGCTTTTCTCGGCTTTCTTTCCTTCTCTTTTCTTTTAATAAATCTCAAAAGATTAACCCCCCTTATGGCGTGATTATCCTTTTTACTTTTATATCACCCTTCACTTGTTAACCTTCAAATTTCCCCCCCTAAAAGTATGAATATTCTAAGGAATATTCTCTTTTCAAAATTTGTTCTAGAACATGGCATTTAAAAAGGTTTTTCTTTAAAACTGCCAGATGTACAAATCACAAGTCTTTTCAATCAACTTCACTTGTGCTCACCGGGATATCAGGTCATCACTTTTGGTGGATTAATTTAATCATTCTTGCTTGATATTGATTAGATAATCATTTCAAACAATATCTAAACACTTCTAGATGACTCTGATATGACATATATCCATACTCACTTTTCAATAATCTACCTTGGGCACCACACACTCTGTTTCATGTCTCATTGGTTTAATTGCCACACATAGTTTCTGTCAAATCACCTTAATTGACCAGATCTGATCATTCCTAACCTTTTCCAATTCTTAAATTCCCTTCTAAGTGTGAACTGAATAGAATCTCCTTCATTTCATGGGAAATATTTTACCAAATCAAACACATATGTCTCCTTTTAATTATAAAACCTTGCTCAATTTCATTATCATCATGCATCTCCCTTCTTATTCTGAGTATAATAAATTTCAAAGAAAATGTCTCGAGGTACTAGTAGCTCATAGCACAAGGATATTTCTTCATAGGAATTAAATCATATTTTTGATTTAAGTGGTCCTGATGAAGATTTTGTTAGGGATCTGTTTGATATAGAATGTGTGGGTGACACCAAAGGACCCTTAACATACCGGAAAGTTTGGTTAGCACTTCTTACAAGGCTAATCAGGATCAATCCTATGTTTGCATCCTTCTAGGTTATGTATTTCCATCTTTTTAGATGGGAGCACTTGAAATATCCTGAAGATTTAAAAAGATATTGGGTTGAGAGAAGACCTCAGTCTCTAGGAAAACTAGTTTTCAATGTCCCTTTTTATGTGATGAGGGTTTGTATCAAAAGATATTCCCAAGGAATCATATGTGTTGTATGATAAATCCTCCATCGACATAGTTCCTACTATTTCTAATAAATAGATGGGTTGGAGAAAAGAATCAACTTCCTAGAGAAGAAGCAAGTAGAGACTGTGCCTTCGCAACCAGTTTCAGCACTAAGGTCATCTTTAGGGAAAAGGAAAGGTAAACCATAACATCAACTGCCAATTGTTATTTTAGATGGAGAAGAGGACGGATCATTGTCTACTCACCATTCAAGGGAAGCAATTTCCTCTCTGGGGAAAATAGGAGGAGATTTACAATTCTGTCATCTACTCATTTAATAAATTGTGTTCCTCAACCATAGCATGAGTTTTTGGGGCCTCAACCAATTCCTTCTCCAAAATACAATCCAAACCTCACAAGGAAATGGGAGGTTGGATCTAGTTTGAGGCTTCACAATCAATGTAGCCAACAACATGGAGTACTTACCATTATAATCACCTTGGGAATCCCCTCTCAAACCACTCATAGCACATCAACCATTAACAAAGGGAAAGGAAAGACAACATTCTTCACAAGAGGTCTGGATCATTTAGATTGGGTTTCATCACAACAGATGAAATTCAAACTTGATAAAATCATGAGTCATGCTAGAATGAATCTCGAAGTGTTGATGGATATGGGAACATTCTTATACCTGGTAGGATCAGTCATTTTTGTTCAGACAACACAAGGCTCAAGCAAGTTTGTGCTAAGGAAAAACAAACTTTTGAACAAGCTTCCCCTACTAGGAGGAAACTATGAAGTAGGGTTGAAGAATGCCTAGATGTTGTCTTCGTTTCATTGTTTCTATCTCTGGCATATGTATATATTTCTTTGTCATGGGAAGGGGCCCCTATAGAACCCCATTTTGTTCCTTATTCAGAATGCAAGAAGCACAACAATATCAATCATTTACATGCTTATCCAAATGTATGTTAATTTTATCAAAGTAAACATGGCATTACTGCATTCTTCCACTTTTCAATTGAAATAAGGAAACAATAAAATTTAGAAAAACAATTACATCCCATGTAATAGAAGTGTTATTTTAAAGTATCAGTATAAAAGGATGAATATGAAAAGAGAATACAGTTCAAGGAACACTTTTCTAAGATGTTAAAATTATACTAGTATGCGAGATAAACAAGCATGTAATGAATATTGCAAAAATGTAAAAAAAAAAAAAGAATGCAATAAAAACAAAGACACAGATTTAACATGGTTCACCCAAAATGGGCTACATCCACCAGAAACAACCAATCCTTTTATTCACTCTAGCTGAACTCTCTCTCACAGTGCTAACACAAATACAATAAGCCTCATACATAAAAATCCTTTAAAGATATTAGGGTTTTCTATCATTTCAGTGGAAACATAAAAAACCACCGTTAGATCGTGACTTGATAAGGAACGGTCTATATTTCACAATTCATAAATACATATAAAATGTGGTTTATGGGGCCCTTCCCCAAACCCCAATAGGGGCACATGGCCCTAGACCCATCACTAGGGGGCATCCCCCAGACCCCGAAAGGAAGGTGAATCCCCCTTGCAATCCCCATCACTATCCGGCTCCACAACCAATAATCTACCACTTGGAAATTGATTTGTGTAAATCCACCACTACAAATCCTACTCAGACTTTTCTTCTTGGCTTGTTTCTTCCACTTCAAGATCAATATTGAAGACCCAAAAAATTTAAATGCAAATCCAACTTCTCCTTTTTCATTATCTTAGTAAACATATAAACAAGATTACCATTTGTATGAATCTTCACCAACTCAAGTTGGCCATCCTCCAACCCCTATCGTATGAAGTGATATAGTAGTTGAATGTGTTTGGTTCTGGAATGGAAGGTGAGTTCTTTGCTAAGTGAATTGTACTTTGACTATCACTTTGTGTAACTTAAAATCCCCTTATTCTCGTACTCCAATTCCTCCATGAACTTACCCATCCATAACATTTCCTTACTTGCCTCAGTCATCTGTAACATATTATACTTATGTAGTAGATAGGGAAACTACCTTCTACAACTTTGAGATCCAACTCACTGCCACACCACCAACTATAAACATGTATCCAATAGTGCTCCTCTTACTATCCACATCTCCTACCATATATGAATCCACAAATCGATGTAAAGTATAATTTGACCCTCCAAAGCACAAGTTCCTACTACTGGTCCATCTCAAGTACCTGAGAATCCACTGGACTACCTTCGAGTGTGCTTTACCCAGATTTTCCATATACCTTCTAACAACTACCATTGCTTGAGAAATGTATAGCCTAGTACAAACCATGGCATACATGAGGCTCCCAAGTGGTGAACAATAAGGAACTTGTTCCATATAATCTTTTTCCTCTTGTGTTGTTGTGCATTTCTCTTTACTTAATCTAAAATGCCCAGCCAATGGTGTACTAACTAGTTTTGAATTTTGCATCTGAAACCTCTCTAACACCAATTTCTTATTTTTTTTGTCCCTTTTGATTTGCATACTAAGGATTTTCTTTGCTGCACCCAAATCATTCATTACAAATTTTTGTGTAATATTTTCCTTAAGCTTTGCAATTTCATACATATTAGACCATGCTACAAGCATATCATCTACATATAACAAAATAATAATGTATCTCCCACTATCCAACCATTTAAAATACAAAAAATGATCTGATTGACATCTAGTAAAACCATGCTCATGCATAGAACTATTAAACCTTAGATACCATTGTCGGGAGCTTGCTTGAGACCATATAGGCTCTTCTTCAACCTATAAACCAATTTCTCCTTACTTCACCTCATATCCAAGTGGTTGTAGTATATAAATCTCCTCTTCTAGTCACCATGGAGAAATTCCATCTTGACATCAAGTTTCTCTAAGTGTAAATATTCAACAGAAACTAAACTTAATACAATACAAATGGAAGACATATTTACAACAGGGGAGAAAATTTCATCAAAATTGATACCTTTCTTTTGTTCATACCCCTTCACTACAAGCCTTGCTTTGTACCTTTTCCATCCACCTTCTTCTTATTTCACATGGTAGACCCATTTTTTTTGTAGTACTCTCTTCCCAGCCAATAATTTGACTAAATCCCATGTTTGGTTCTTCTCCAAGGAGTCCATCTCCTCATTCATGCCATAGTCCCACTCCTTAGTGGACTTCACCTGCATTGCCTCATCGAAGCTCTCTAGTTCACCACTATCTATTAGTAACAAATAATACAAAGAAGGGGAAAATCTTTTTGGAGGTCTACTAATATGACATGACCTTCTTACCAAAGATGGGGTGTCACGAGGATCAGTATTTTCTTTCTACACATTTTCTTGAATTTATCACAGAGAGGTGTCGATGCCGACACTAGATGTCATGCTCAAAGCATATAGAACTATCAACCTTGGTACTGTAGGTGGATATTTTCTACCTAAGAGTTCATTTTTAGGAGCTATATCCTCAACTAATTCTTCCTTGGGATTTTTTTCATCATGTACCTGATCCCTTTACATTCTATTTTCACACCAAACAACATCATAACTCCTAATTATCTTAGATTAATCTAGATCCCAAAACATAAATCCATAATCACCATTGGAGCCATAGCCTATGAATGTACAACATTTGGATTTTGAATCTAATGTCTTCATGTTTTCTTTATTAACATGCACAAATGCCCTCGAACCAAAGAATCTTAAAAATGAAAGGTGTACCTCTTTCCTGGTCTAGGATTATTTGGTAATTCCTCCATCTAGTGCACTCAAAGGCCCACAATTGATTAAGTACACAATAGTATCTACGGCCTCTACCCAAAACTGAAGAGGTAGCCCCGTGTGTAATTTCATTAATCGTGCACACTCCATTATTATTCTATTCATCCTCTCACTAACACCATTTTATTATGGAGTCCTGGGAACTAATTTCTCTCTACGAATCCCATTCAAGTAACAATAATCATCTAATTTATTATTACAATACTCACCACCATTATCATATCTCAAAAATTTCAATTTAAAACCACATTGATTCTCAACAAGCGATTTCCATTTCTTAAATGTATCAATGATATTAGACTTACGCTTAATGCAATATACCCATACCTTCCTTGTGGCTTCATATTTGAATGTGACATAGTACAAAGAACCACCATGAGATGTAATATGGGCCGGTCCCCACACGTCTGTATCAACTAGCTCTAACTTTTTCTCTTTCTTGGTATTCCTTACCTTGAGAAATCTAACTCTTTTCATTTCCCAAAAATGCAATGCTCACAAAACTCTAAGTCCAATTTCTTCAAACTAGAAATCTTACCTTTTTCCTATAGAATTTTCATGCCCTTCTCACTCATATGTCCCAATCTATTGTGCCACATGTTGGCATCCTCATCTGAAGTAGACAATATGGTAGAAGGATTAGATATACAAGTAGACAAATAAAGAGTGCCTACTTTCTTACCCCGTGCCACTACTAGGGAACCCTTGGAAACCTTCTAAGCATCTAAAGTGAATGTGACTGTGCAACCTTCACCACCCAATTGTCCTACAGAGATGAGATTTCTCCTAAGGCTAGGTACATGCCTCATGTCTCTCAATATCCATGTATTTCTATTTTGTAATTTCAGGTGTACATTTCCTTTCCGATAATGTTACATGGCTCATCATTGCCTAAATAAACCTGTCCAAAATTTCCTTGGACATACTCTTTAAAATAGCCCTTATCAGGGGTTACATGGAAAGAGGCACCTAAATCTATTACCCAAGATTCTACTCTAGTATCAAGAGAAAGTATAAGAGCATCTTGAACAATATTACTTATCAGATTTTCCTCTTTAATACCTTCAAGATGGTTTTATTTATTTTCTTTAAACCAACAATTCTTTTTAGCATGTCCTCTCTTTCCATAGTTCTAACAAGTAATGCCTCTACTCCTAGATTTGGATCTACCCATATTCGATTTAGATATCCCTCGAGCCTCACTCTTTGATTTCTCCTTTATCCTCCCTCTACTCTCCATATTCAATGCATTTCCAGAAGAAGAATTTTCCCTTGTACTTTTCTTGCACATTTCCTCATTTAAAATGACATTGACTACATCTTCAAATTTAAGAGAAGTAGATGATGTATTACTAACTTCCATTACTAAGTTGTCCCAACTTTCTAGCAAAGAACACAGGAATAATAATGCTCTAACCTCCTCATCAAATGGGATATTAACTGAATCTAGCTGATTTACAATAGTGTGGAAATCATTAAGATGGCTAGATATAGATCCACCTTCTTGCATTTGTAGATTAAACAATATTTTCATTAAATAAACTTTATTGGATGCACTAGGTGTTTCATATAAATTAGCTAGGGTTTTCATCAACTCTATTGTACTCTTTTCCTGTGAGATATTTGAAGCTATGGACGATGCCAAACTCAATCGAATCACACCAAGAGCCTTCCTGTCTAGAACCTTCCACTCCTCATCAGACATGATTAATGGTTTTACTTCTTCACCTCCCAATGGTAGGTATAGATCCTTTTGATACAGGTAATATTCCACCTACATTTTCCATAGCTGGTAATTTCGGTCGTCAAACTTCTCAACTCTGAACTTATTCTCCTCTACCATTGCTACTTCTCCCACTCAAATAGAAATCCCTCTGTGAGTATACTACAAAAAATAAATCTCAAACCTTGCTTTGATACCAGTTTTTAGGATTATACCAATTATATGGATAAAAAATCATGCAACGAATAATGTAGAAAATGTAAAAGCAGTAAAAGAATGCAATAAAAATAGAGACAGATTTAATGTGGTTCACCCAAAATGGGCTATGTCCGTTAAGAAATAGCCAATAATTTTATTTAATCAAGCTAAAATCTCTCTCACAATGCTTCCACTAATACAATGAGCCTCATACATAACAAACTCAGTAAAGATATTAGTGTTTTTATGATTTCGAGGAAACATATAAAACCACCTGTTAGATTTATGACCGATAAGGAACGGTCCAGATTTCACAATGCATAAATACATATAAAATGTGGCTTAAGGGAGTGCTACCCCAAACCCTCACCAAGGCATGTAGCCCCTGAACTCCTGCTATGGGGTTCATCACCCTAGACCCCGCAAGAGGGGCTAAGCACCCTCGCAACCCCGTTGCTATCGGGATCCACTACCAACATAAGCATGTTCATAATCCTTTGCATATTCTTCTTCATCATCTTCCACTTTTGTATCTTGTTATTTCAGTAGCCTCACCACATATGCATCATACCTTTTGAATAACTCGTTAACCTCATCCTCATCGGGTCATGTATGATGCTGGAAAATCGATTCCTACTAGATATTGCATTAATGCAATCACCCATTTTGTACTTATATTCCAGTGGTCTTACTTTTAACTCTACAATTCTATTCTCAATTTTTCTCATAATATTCATGACTTCATAGGATAAATTGTTCTTCAAAACATTCCTTTCAAAGGAATTAAGTAGGAAGTAAATATTAATATCTCAATAACTCTATTTGAACCTATGAATTACCATATCCTCTAAATTTAAGTAAATAACATCGAGAGTATCGTCAACCCATTTATTTTAATTTCAATTTTTCCCTTGATCCATTTCAAGGTCACTACTTCGATCTTTGACAACTCTTCAATATCATTTTGGATTCCTTTGATTTGTTATAGGCACAATATCTTCCTACTCAACTAACTCATCACCGAGCTCGGTGATGCGGTTTAAATTGGGAAGAATGTTAGAGTAGGTATTTACCTTATCTCACGTTCACCTAGGTACTTTATTTACCTTTCTTGTATTTATTCTCACCCACTTATGTGTGTGGATATTTATTTTATCTTATTTATATATTAGGAGATATTATCTAGTTGTTAGGTATAGTTCTTTCCTTGATCTATGGTATTGACTAGATCCTTGATGTCTAGTTCTCTCCTAAATCTATGGTCTTGACTAGTTCTTTGATGACTAGTTATTTCCTTGATTTATGGCTTGATCTACGACCTTGAATGGTTCTTAGATTGTTATTCATTGCCTATTTAAGAAAGACCCATTTTCAATGTATTGCATTGAGTTCTATAATAATATATGATATTGCTGCTCATTTGTTTGCAAAGGTTTTATGTAAAGTTATTCTGGTGAATTTCTTTCATCTTATTGATCGTGGTGTTTGATTAGCATCTATGTTCTTGGCTTGGTACGATCTGGTTATCGTTCCTTTCATGGTATCAGAGCAGGAGATTGTTGTTGACATCCGTCTATAAGTTTTATTTTACAAATAAAATATTTGTATATTTATATATTTGGGATTTGATTGTATTTTTTTCACTGCGTGCATTTTTATGCAAAACAGAGGCTTCCATTGGATCAGAAGGTAGGAAAACACTAATAAATAATAGAGAAAAATATTAAAAAGCTTGTAACTTTTGATTAGTAACTCGGTTTTGAGTGCCGTTTTTGTGAAAGTGCATGTTTTTTCATGCTCTTTCCATTGAAAATATTTATTTTGAGACTTTAACTATAATTATAAAGTGCCAAATATGGAGGAGTGTTGTAATCAATTGTGGATGTAATTTCGGTTGAGTTTGACGTTCTAAACTTTCTGGGAGTTGTATTTTGTATCTATCATGGATTCTAAGAATGATATGATTTTCTTTGAAGTATGTGGACTTCAAGAGGATATTGTAATTTTTTTGAAGAAAATAGATCACTCAAGAAGTGAAATTCTCTTCTATAATCACTCATTCATGATAAGGATACAATAATACACTTCTTGCAGAACAAACTTGCTAGCCTACAACATCACCATCATATTGTGGACAACCATATCCATGCTCCTAGTCCACTTGCAGTTATTACTCTTGTGCCCACTGACATCGATCTGCTAGTCTTTGAGCATGAACCTGCTTTTGATGCTTCTAAACATGTGAGGCTTGTTACTGCATGCTCTTCCACATCTATGCCTATTACAATACCACATGTTGTGTATCCTACTTCTACTCAACTACATGGATTTTTTGAGAAGCATACCACTACATTCCATTCTCGCATGCTCTGTTCTATGGGTCTTACTAATGAGTCATTGATAGACATTCACATGGTATTGTTTCCTCTATTCCACATGTTAAGTGGAATTCTCGTCATGACATTGGTTTTTGAGAAGATACTTCATTGGGATCACACATTGACAAATCTCCTTTTTTTGTTTGCTCGACTCTTTTTGAGGATCATGAGCAACACATGAGTTCTGAACCTTCGTTCAGGCTTGAGAAACCTGATATTTCAGCTGTCAAACATGATCAACCTAACACACATTCTAATGTTCTTTTGCATGCACCCATTGTGCATTTTGCACCAAGTCATATGCATGCATCTTCTTCATCCATCCATGTTGATTTGGGGTGGATATCTGATAACTCATGGAGGTGACATAGGAATTCATTGAGAGGACTCTACAGGTGTGGATCCTCCATCATTTGGCCTCTTGCTCCACTTTCTATACCTTCTGCATTGTGATGCTTCTTGTTTTGAGCATTTTTCTTTAGCATGTGTAGTGTATCTCTCTTGTTTGTTGAGAGATTTTGTATATGTATTTTTGAAAATTTTGGCATGTTGATAGTATCTCTTATGGGGGATCTATTCTGGTGAAGTCCAGTGTTATTTTTTTAGTGTTCAAGTAGTTGATTTTGGGCAACTCATACAAATTTGTAGCGTCACTCCACCCATTCAGCAGTATGGGAGGGTGTGGTGTTGATCCTACTTCTTTGGGTTTCATGTCCTTACCTTGTTACCTTGGCTTTTCTTAGATTGTGACACTCTGGAGTTTTTGCCCTTTCCTTGTTGCTTTGGTTATTGTTCTTGGATCGTGGCACACCTATTTACAGCAGTTGGTTGAATTATGTTTGGTGTTTTTTACACTTTTGACATCACTCCATTGATAGTCTCCTTATATGGAGCTATTTTGGTGAAGCCCAATGTCAATTGTTTTTGAGTTCTATGATCAAGCAATGGATTCAGACCAAACTTCTTCAACATTTTATGAGTTTTTTGAGCCGAGCTTCTTGGGATGCCTTGGAGCGGGTTTTTACTCTCATTTACTTTTTTGTTACTAGTTTTGGGTACCTTGTGGTGTCCCTTTTTTCCTAGTTATTTTACATGAGTACCTCATCAAGCCTAGTTTTGGGACTCATATTGTGGACATGCCACATCTATTTTGGCCCCTAGCTTCACTTGAGGGGGTATTAGAGTAGGTATTTCTCTTAGCTCATGTTCACCTAGGTATTTTATTTACTTTTATTGTATTTATTCTCACCCACTTATGTGTGTGGATATTTATTTTATCTTATTTAGATATTAAGATATATTATCTAGTTGTTAGGTATAGTTCTTTCCTTGATCTATGGTATTGACTAGATCCTTGATGTCTAGTTCTCTCCTAAATCTATGGTCTTGACTAGTTCTTTGATGACTAGTTATTTCCTTGATTTATGGCTTGATCTACGACCTTGGTGGTTCTTGGATTGTTATTCATTGCCTATTTAAGAAAGAACCATTTTCAATGTATTGCATTGAGTTCCATAATAATATATGATATTGCTGCTCATTTGTTTGTAAAGGTTTTATGTAAAGTTATTCTAGAGAATTGATTTCATCTTATTGATCATGGTGTTTGATTAGCATCTGTGTTCTTCAATTGGTACGATCTATTTATCATTCCTTTCAAAGAATACCTTAAAAATAGAAAATCTCATTGTCACATTGTTAAACTATCTCATTTATTTCACTCGAGTCCATTTTTTAGATATTCATATTTTTACCTAGCCTCCGTAATTACTTTCTTTCCCCTCTTGGTCCTTTTTTCAATCCATGTGTCTATTGCCTAAACCTTCTTGACAACATTATTTATTTTATCCATTCCTTCAGGGCTATCAATGGAGGCAACTATGCGTCTGGGGCTCGACTAGGTTGCCCAATTAATTGCTAAAAACTCAAACTTAGGGCTTTAACCTACTTTTTTAATTGCTTCTTTGTCATTCTATTTTCATAAACTTTTGTAAAAACTCATTGACAACTTTAGAAACCCCTTTCTTTAATTTACCTCTTGAAGGCTTTCCCATGGGAATAATATAGACATTATAATAATTGGTTGTTATGTCATCCCTAGTCTTTCCTTCAAAGGGGATTGCTACTTCCAAATTTTTACCTCCTGATGAGTCAGTGTGGGTTTTAGTAATAGTTCTAGCTCTTTTTAAGGCTCTTACTATTTTTGGAAAAGACAAAGTAGTAAGGTCATGTTGTCACCCTCAAAATCCCCCCCTCATTTCTTAAGTTAAATTCAAAAATTGTATAGCTCATGCCCTCCGTAGTGTTCAAGTAAAGTTGGAAGTCCGAAAAGATAGAGAAATTCATGCTTTGAAGTTGTTTAAACTCTTTAGTTTGCATGGTTTGATAAATTTTCCATTTTCTTGTCTAGACGCGTGAAAATTCTATTATTTTCCTCATTTGAATGAAATTCTCAATATTTCCATGGCCATGGATCGTCAAACCTTGTATTTTTTTCAATCCCTTGGTTTGTGAAATAAATTTGAAAATTGGGTGTGAAATGGTGGAGTTTTCTTCTTCTCTACATTTTTCCACAATTGTGAATGAAGAACATTTTCTTCTCCATCAATTTTTGGCCCCATTATCCACGGGTACGTGGAAATACCTAATTGGAAGTGGGCTGGTGGAGAACTTTGAGGTTTTAAGACTTTTTTTTAAAAAGGGCTAAAAGTCATAAAGTGACCCATGCAACCCCGATCATGCTAAGAGGGAAAATGTCAAATGTTTAGACCACATCAAAAGAGTCAAATCAGGAAGGCAGATCATTAGGGAGATTTGAGAATTTAATCCTTTTTCATTAAAGGGGATTATAGTTAGAAAGTGACCCACAACCTCGCCAAACACAAAGGAAAAGTCAAATTTTGAGCTTGTTGGAAATTCAAAGTGGAGAAGTGGGTCGGTGGAAAAATTTGAGGTTTTTAGCCTTTTTTAAAAAAGGGATAAAATTCATAAAGTAACCTGTAACCCCGATCATGCTAAGAGGGAAAAATTCAAACGTTCATCTTACATCAAAAGAGTCAAAGTGAGGAGGTGGGCTAGCGAAGTAATTTGTGTTTTTGAGCCCGCATTGAAAAGGTAAAATTATAAAAGTGACCCATGACTCCTTCACCAATCAGGTAAAGCCACATGTCGGGATTATATCAAAAGCGTGAAGGGCGGACCAAAATGTAAAAATGCCAAATCTCTATAAAGTCACAAAATGCAAAAGGCATCCTCTATGCCCGTTCAAGTAAATTTCTCCCATATGGATGGCTCGGGTTAAAGTTTCAAAGGAAAGAAGAAAGGTTCAAATTCAAAGTTACAAAATGATTGTAATAATCGCATTATGAAAATTCTTGTGTTTCTTCCATAGGCATTTCTTCTCGAATCAAGAATCTTAATGGATGCGAATGAATGAAAATATTGTGAAACCATTTCTTGCTAAAAAAGAAGTTGTAACCATTTCTTTCAAGATATTTAATGGATTATTCATGCTATTGTAAAGGATTGGAAATTGATCTTGTAAACTCACAAGTGCATTATACTTAGAGAAAGAAAAGGAGATAGCCATTTTCTTCTAATTTCCTCCATTCTTAAATTTCTTCCATTCCCACATTATGTACAACTCATGTTTAAGAATCAATAAAAGAAGAAGGATTTTGTAGACTCTTTTATGAGGATATTTAAGAAACTTTGAGTTTGCAATATTATCTCATATTTTTTCCATTTGCAAGGTTGTATCTTCTCATAAATGCATGTGTTGAGGTTTCTAACTAATGTGTATAGGAATCTAATTTCCTACCTGCAACATTAGTTTCCCTATCTCATTTCTCACTCCCTTTCCCACCTTCAAACAAAGTCTTCCATAGCAAGAGATTCCCATCTTTTCATAGGGTCAGTGGAGTGCCCTTGTTGATCCCCTGGTTGAAATGCCACCACGTAAATCCATGATTTCTCATGCCTGCATACATGACAGTTGCACCGATTAAGTAGAGGGACTTAGATTCTTAGATCATTGACAAGGAATCCACAAGTTTTTCCACCCAAAAAATTTCCTTCCCAACAGTTTTTACCCCACCGTGGGGGATATTTAGTAGCGTTTTGCACTTGATATACATTGCAAGTTCGAGAAAACTAAAGATTCAAAAAAGAGAAAAAAATTCTAGAATTCAAATGACTATATGAGCCACATGGATTCAAATCATGGATATTCTAGGAAACCCTCCTGTTGAAAGACCCAAATTTCTCTTCCACATCCAAGAAGACATTGCTTTAGATTTGAGAGAAGTTATCTAGCATAATAGACAAAGTGCCAATCACTACTTCATTGCCACGAGAATTATGGACCTTGAAGAAGAACATCGTTGTTGAATTAGAGAGGAAAAGACAAATTCCAGCACCACAAAGAAGAGCATAGATTTTCAAGATGGCGGATAGAAGATACACCCGATAATAGAGATAAGGAGGAAAAATTGATCCCATTTTTTAGGAGCTTCAAAGGAGATAAAAACTATTCAAAATCCCAGGCTTTCTTCTCAAGCAACTAATCATGTTGGGAACCTGAGTGTTTCCAATCCTTTAGACAGTGAATTTCCATACATCAATGAGAACCTTGAAGATTTCATCAACGTAGAGACCGAAGAATAAGCTAGAGAAAGAGAAGCAAGATCAGAAGATGAAATAAGAGCTCAACTCAAAAAATTTGAGAGACTTAAAGCCAAGGAAAATGAAAGAGCAATAGCGAAGTCGCACTTTTTTAGCAAGGTTAGAAGCTAGAAATAGAAATAGAATGGGGGATCGTGAGTGTGAACTTGATCATGAGGCCCATAGGCCTAATGTACCATGCTTTGAGGAAACAATGGTACACTTTGGCTCTTTCTCAAGCACTCCATGTGCTACCAAGAGGATTGAGAAAAAAACTTCCCAAAATTCAGAGGGGATGGTTCTCAACTCCCTAAAAAGCATGTAGCAGCATTTATCACTTATTTTGGTGTGTTGGGTGTTGAGGATGAAGATGTGTTAGTCTGAATCTTTGTGGATTCACTTCAAGAGAATGCTTCCGAATGGTTCTACATGTTACCCCGAGGTCCATCACCTGTTGGGAAGATATAAGAAGTGCATTCGAACATAGGTTCAAGAGAACTAAAGATTGTCGGGATCTTTTGGTCTAATTTCTCCAAATGAAAGAAAAACACCGTAAGTCAATGAGAGACTTCGTAGCAAGATATGAGATAGTGATAAGAAGGATCCCTAAAGATGTGGTGCCTTCTGAAAATAATTTGAAGAGGTTTTTCATTAGTGATTTTCCATCAGAAGTAGGTTTCTTCCTCAGAAGACCCCAACAAAGAACATTGAGGGAATCGAAGGACTATGCAATAGAAACCGATGACGATCTAATCCTTTCTAGAATGGTGAAAGACCCCAATGGAAAGAAAAAGGGTCAAAATTTGAACTTTGTCACCACATATCTGATGTTCCAAAAAATGGAAAATGACTTGGTTACCTTGAAGAATAAGCTATCTCAGATCACAATGTGGAATGCTTCAAGGAGACCAAACCCTTCATATAGGCCAAGTATTGCTCCACCTCCTCATCGGATTGCTCTTGAAGAACCACCATTCAATGCCATATGTGACACCAAGGAGCTAAAGGAGGAAGTATAAATTGATGAAACTAAAGAAGAAAATATGGAAGGCTATGAAAACTATCTTGAGGTCAAGGAAGTTGATATGCACAATGGCATAATTTAGTACGTTGATGATGAGGATGAGGATTATGAAGAAGCTCCAAGTTTCTTACGTGTTGTTTTCATCGTGCATAATCTAGGAAAGGTGCTTCATCCTCAACGGTTGTTGTAAAGGATAATAAGAATAAAGAAAATTCTCCTCCAAAGGTCACACAAAATAAAATCATCGTAGAGGATCACCATTACAACCTTCTATGGAGTCAACCAAAGAAAAACTAGACTCACTTTGGTTGTTTTTTCTCAATCCTCTTGGTAGCCAAGTAAGTCATCTAATTCTTCTCCCAGCTCAAAAGTTGCTAAGAACAATTCTCCTTTAAATGTTGTTCCTGCAAATACATCTAAGGTACAATCAAAAGCTACACCCTCACCCCCTTCCAAGTTAATTGCTACACCCAAAAAGGAGAATGCAACACCCAAATTAGAAAAACCTCTACCATGTAAATCTTCCTCGCTCACCATAACCCCATTTGACTTTGTGGAACATGCAAGCAAAACAAAAGTCCAGCTCTCAGAAATAGAATACCTACAAACACACCCTACCCAGTTTGACAAGTTCATTAATGTAATTTATGGTGGTAACCCTGTATCCTCGAGTCCTAATCCTAAAGGCTTACTTCCCACACCATCCACACCACCTTCACACAACATACTAGCCCTCAGTGCCTCCAAAACCAAAAGGGTTGAACCTTTCTACCTGTCACTCCTCATTAAAGGCTTCCAGCTAAATAATTGTATCATATATTGGAGCCTCGGATAATATGATGCCATCCAAAGTTGTAAATGCTCTAGGCCTCACCTTGACCAGGTAAATGGAACCCGCTACTCAATGGGATCTAAAAAGTTCCATTTTTAGGAAGAATCAAATATGCACAAGTAGCACTAGCTGATTTTCCAAATAAGAAGGTGCTTTTAACCATATTGGTAGTAGAAATCCCAACATACTTTGGTATGCTATTGAGTAGGAGTTTCTGCAGAGACCTGGGTGGAGAGATAAAAATGGATTGGTCATCTACAACTATCCCAGTAAAAGGTGAGATGAAGAAGTTGCTACTAGTAAGAAAGATGAAGTTCACAATACAAAAGTATGATGATCTAAAAGCAAACATTCTCTTTCAAGATTGTGGGCTAGGAAACTACTTCCTCACATCAGAAAAAGAGGAGAACTTTCCACTTCTCATGGAGGAAGAGGAAGATCAAATTTGGACAATGGAATTTGATGGTAGTCATTCCAATGTGGGCTCGGAAGCTGGTGTAGTATTGTACTCTCCTTCCAATGAGTTGTACCCATTTTCCTACAAGCTACAATTTGATAATACAAATAACACTACAGAGTATGAAGCACTACTCTTAGGCATGATTACAACAGAGGACATGGGAATCAAGAAACTAATATGTCGAGGTGATGTAAAGGTTGTAGTAAAGTAGGCCTGCCAACAATATCAGGTGAAGAATCCAAGACTTCGGCTTTACAGAAACAGAATGTGGGACTAAATTGAATATTTTGATGCATTTTCCATTGAAGCTATTCCAAGGTAACATAATGAAAAGGTTGATTCTCTTGTAGTTTTAGCTTCCCTAGTGACACCTTACCCTTCTTTTGGTAAAGAAAAAGTGACTATTGAAATGGTATTCAGGCCTAGTGTACTAGACAATGCAAATCATTGGCAAGTAGTCAATGATGATAACCAAATTCTAGCCTTTTTGGAGCAAAGGGATAATTTCAATAATCTCTTCTTCAAAGGAGGTGAAAATCCACACTAAGAAGTAGCCCCCAAAGAATAGAAATAAGGAATTGAATGGATTGATGATGAGGGAGTAATAAAATTGAAAGGGAACATAATTCCCAAAGGCCTAGTCTCTTTAGAAGACCTCTTTTAAAAACATGATGGATTCATTCAAGAAAAAGAAAAGAAATCTTCTCAGTTCCCAACTGATTTTGATAAAGAAAACATTGGTACCCCATAGGAGCTAAGGATGGTCAATATTGGAAAATGTTGCTCACCTGAAAAAAAAGAAGGTTTTTTGCATTACTCAAGAAATACTCAGATGTCTTGGCCCACTCTTATGTTGAAATAGAATCCTTCCAGCCAAAGGAAATGCATCACTTAGTTGCTTTAAAGTAGGGTGTTAAGCCATTTAGGAATAAACAAAGGTCAGTACAACCCAAAGATTGCTCATACCATCAAGGATGAGGTAAAAAGATGCTTAATGCCAAGTATTAGTGCGGAAGAAGAATGGTGAAATAATGATATGTGTAGATTTTTACAACCTGAACTAGGCATCACTTAAGGAAAATTATCCTCTTCCTATCATGGACCATATTCGCAAGCAGTCATTGGATCTAAAATGATTTCATTACTTGATGGATTCTCGAGGATATAATCAAATCAAATTGGCAGAGGACCCCACTAAGACAACCTTTACAACACCTTGGGGCACTTTTGCCTATAGTAGAATGCCTTTTGGCCTAATCAATGTAGGATCTACATTCCAAAGGGAGATGGATTTGGCCTTCAAAGATCTAAATCATTACATTTTCCTATATCATGATGTTGTCCCAAAGTATTTTCAAAGAAGAGGGAGATCATATCTATCACTTGGAATAGGTACTTGCAAGGTGTAGGAAAAATGGTATATCACTAAATCCAAAAAAGTACATTTTTGGAGTCATAGAAGAAAAATTATTAGGTCACATTGTTACCAAACATGGAGCACACATTGATCTTGAGAGGGTTAGATCCACTCAAGCATTAGCCCTTCCCACAAGCAAGAAAGGAGTACATTCATTCTTTGGAAAGGTGAACTTTCTTCTTCGTTTTGTGCCTAAATTTCTGAGTTGACAAAGCACGTCACTTCTATGATGAAACCACAAGAAAATTCAAATGGAACAATGAAGGGAAGGTAACATTTGAAGAAATCAATAAATGCATTGTCAAGGATCCGAATCTTATATCTCAATATTTTAACAAATAATTCATCATGTATTGTTATGCATCGAACATACATTCTCTGTCGTTCTCATTCGAAAAATGATGAAGGGATGGAAGCACCTATTGCTTTCATGAGTTGTCCTTTGAAAAATAATGATCTAAAATAAAGCCAATTGGAGAAGCATACTTATGTAGTGGTCAAGACTCAAAACACTTCGGTTTTACATCCTCAATTCCTATACAATGGTGATGGTCCCCGGCAGTGCAATCAAGTCCATCTTGACACAGCAGGATCCCAGAGCTAAAAGAGGAAATTAGATTACAAAGACTCAAGAATATGAATTGGAGATTCAAACCTTTAATCTGCAAAGGGAAATGGCTTGTGCAAGTTGATTGTTGAAGATGAAACACTCAAAGTTCAACATGGCAAAGAAAATTGTGCTTGCTCAACTTTTTCAGAAGACAACCCATAGGTTCTCTTTGTCACCACTACTGATGAGTGGTATGTTGATATTTCCTATTACCTCACTTACAAGCAAAGGATAACACTCAATGAAGGAAGATAATTTTGTAACTGGAATCATGCTCTTTACAAAAGAGGCCTAGATGGTTATTTCCTCAAAGTGCGCAGATAAAGAGAAATAAGAAAAGTTTCTTATAGCATACCACAACCAAGCATGTGGTGAACACTTTTCAGCAATGGTCACTACACAAAAGATCCTCTGAGGAAGGTATTATTGGCCTACCATCTTTGCAGACACTTGATATTGGGTTTCTAAATGTAAAGCATGCAAATAGTTCATTGGAAGACCACAAATCACTGCATTACCACTTAGGCCTTTGGTTATTGAAGAACCATTTCAACAGTGGGGGTTGGACTTCATTGGTGTTCTGAACCCTCACTCAAGCACGGGGCACACCTATGTACTCACAGCAACATACTACTTCACTAAATGGGTGGAAGCCATTTTGGCCAAATAAGTGAACACTAAAACAATATGCAACTTCATCAAGGAGAATATCATAGTCCATTTCAGAGTGCCACAAAAGATTGTAGCAGATAATGCTACCTATTTATCTTCAAGAGAGATGAATGAGTTTTGCTATAACTACGAAATCTCCCTATCTCATTCTTTTGACTACTATCCACAAGGAAACAAATAGGCCGAATCAAGCAACAAGAACATTGTGACCATTATCTGCAAGCTTGTAAATGAGAATCAAAGGAATTGGAAAAAATGTTGCATGATTCATTGTGGGCGGATAGGATCACTCCCAAGAAGGAAATAGGTATGTCACCATTCTAACTATTGTATGGAGTCAAAGCATAAATTCCTCTCATGATCAAGATGTCAGCTCTCAAGATGCTACAGGCAATAGAATATGGTCGTATAAGGATTCCATTGACAAAATGATCCTCTTTCTTAAGAATCGGAAGAAGCAGGACTCAAGTGGTGGATCACATTAAGGAGCACCAATTGAAAGTAAAGAATATTTTTGATAAGAAGGCCAAGGCAAGATAATTCAAAGTTGGAGACTTCATGTCGCTATGGGACAAGAGAAGAGAACCAAAAGGCAACCATGGAAAGTTTGCTTCATTATGGCTCGACCCATTCCAAATTCATGAAGCTTGTGGAAAGAAAATTTTTCTTCTCTCATATTTAGATGGAATGCCATTGGAATTGCCTCGAGCAAGAAATTGTTGAAATTGTATCATCACCGAAAGTCGGTTGTTCCGCCTTGTACCACCAGGTGATTGCTAGGTGTGTTTCCTTTTTGTATTTTTTGTGTGTGTGTGTGTTTCCTTATTCTTTCTCTCTTTTTATATGTTGTACATGACTCTGCAAGGCCTAATGGATAAGGCACTGGTCAATGAATTACAGTGGTCTAGAGATTGAGATTCTAGAATCCCATGTCATGTCCCCAAGCTAGAGCCAGCTGTTGTCACCCTCAAAATCTCCCCCTCATTTCTTAAGTCAAATTTGAAAATTTTGAGCTCACGCCCTCCAGAATTTTTCAAGTAAAGTTGGAAGTCTAAAAGGATAAAGAAATTCATGCTTTGAAGTTGTTTAAACTCTTCAGTCTATGTGGTTTGATAAATTTTCCATTTTCCCTTTTGGATGCATGAAAATCCTATTTTTGTCCTCATTTGAATGAAATTGTAAATATTTCTATGGCCATGGATCGTCGAACCTTATATTGTTTTCAATCCCTTTGTTTGTAAAAGAAATTTGAAAATCAGGCACGAAATGGTGGAGTTTTCTTCTTCTCTACATTTTTCCACAGTCATGAATGAAAAGAATTTTCTTCCCCTTCAATTTTTGGCCCATTATCCACAAGTACATGGACATGTCTAATTGGAATTGGGTCGAGGAGAAATTTCAGGTTTTGAGCCTTTTTGTAAAAAGGGCTAAGAGTCATAAAGTGACCCACACCCAATCATGCTAAGAGGGAAAAGGTCAAATGTTGAGCCCACATCAAAAGATTCAAAGCAGGGAGGTGGATCGTTGAGGATATTTGATAATTTGAGACTTTTTCATTAAAGGGGCTTAAAGTTAGAAAGTGACCCACTACCCTGCCAAACACAAAGGAAAAATTCAAATCTTCGGCCCGCTGTTGGAAAATCAAAGCGAAGAAGCTGGTCGGCAGAGAACTTCGAGGTTTTGATCCTTTTTGTAAAAAGGGTTAAAAGTCATAAAGTGACCCATAGCCCCAATCATGCTAAGAGGGAAAAATTCAAACGTTTAACCCGCATCAAGAGAGTCAAAGCGAGGAGGTGGGCCAGCAGAGATATTTTTTTTTTTGAGCCTGCATTGAAAAAAGGTAAAATTATAAAATTGACCCACGAATCCTTCACCAATCGGTGAAGCCACGTGTCAGGATTATATCAAAAGTGGAAGGGTGGACCAAAAATGTAAAAATGCCAATTCTCTATAAAGTCACAAAATACAAAATGCATCCTCTACGCCTGCTTCAAGTAAATTTCTCCCACATGGATGGCTTTGGTTTAAAGTTTCAAAGGCAAGATGAAAGGTTCAAATTCAAAGTTACAAAACAATTGTAATGGCTTCATTATCAAAATTATGGTTTTTCCTCCATGGGCATTTCTTCAGAATCAAGAATATGAATGGATGCGGATGACTAAAAAGATTTCAAACCATTTGTTGCTAACAAAGAAGAAGTTGTAACCATTTCTTGTAAGATATTTAATGGCTTATTCACGCCATTATAAAGGATTGGAAATTGATCTTGTAAACTCATGAGTGCATTGTACTTAGAGAAAGCAAAGCAGATATCCATTTTCTTCTAATTTCCTCCATTCTCAAATTTCTTTTGTTCCCACATTATGTACAACTTCTGTTTAAGCATCAATATAAGAAGAAGGATTTTGTAGCCTCTTTGATGAGGATATTTTAGAAACTTTGAGTTCACAATCTTATCTCATCTTGTTGCCATTTGCAGGGTTGTTTCTTCTCATAAATGCATGTGTTGAAGTTTCTAACTAATGTGTGTAGGAATATGATTTCCTACCTGCAACATTAGTTTCCCTATCTCATTTCTCACTCCCTTTCCCACCTTCAGACAAATTCTTCCCTAGCAAGAGATTGATAGCTTTGTTGTAGAGCCAATGGATTGCCCCTACTAGATCCCCGGTTGAAAGTCCACCATATAAATCCATGCTTTCTCACGCATGCATACATGACAGCTACACTAGTTAAGTAGAGGGACTTAGATTCCTAGAGCATTGGCAAGGAATCCACAAGTTTTTCCACCCGACAAATTTCCTCATTAGCTTGTATAGGAAGGATATCTTTTTCCTCATTTGAAATTAGTTCACTGATCCATCCTTTCACCAAATTTGTTCCATCTTTTTCCTTTTGTGATTCATGTTGAGGCTCTTCAGGGACAACCATTAACTATTTGAAAACCCCCTGCTCATCCAAATTTAGTAATTCTGTCTTTTTCATTATTTACTTCAATGACCATCTTGTTAGTCTCACCCTATGTTAATAATTCTTTTGGATGTTCCTCTCCTTGGTCTAAAGACTGAAGTTGATCATTTCTTCCTTGATTTATATCAACATTCGGGAGATTCCTTCCTTATTTCTTCAATGGATTCCATACTAGACCCCACTTCTCCTTTGACACTTTCTTGAGTTACTGATTGGATTACGAGTTATTCATTCTTTTAAATCTTATAAATTTGGAATCCTACCCTCCTTTTTCTCTGATGATGTTCTTGGAAATGATATGGTAGGATATTCATCTAAATCCAACTCCACATTTCTGTCTAGGGGCTGCATGTCCTTATTAGTAATTCTCATTTTGCCAACAATTGTGGCTTGTGCTACTTCTAATTTCTCTTTATAAACAGATTTTGATTTTTGAGAGAGTCCATTAGCCTTAGTAACTTCAACAGAAATAGAAACAATCTCTTCTATTAACACATGTGTATTAATATCTCCTCCACTAGGAAACTTTTGTTTACCTGATTCCACAATATCTTGTTTTATAGAAGGATCATCTATTACTTGAGATTTTTCTTTACTATTAAATGGAGGAGCATTTCTCTCTATTTCCTCACCAATTTGGAGGTCATCTACCATTACCATTAATTGTTCACTCATTGATAATTTTAGAGAATCTACCATGGAAAATCCCTCACCAGATCAACATCAATTATATAATCTTAGGCCTTTGTAAATTCATATAGTGTTCTAGTCAAAGGCATACTCATATCATTAGTAAGCAGGGTCTCAGATGTCTTCATACATGGAGTTAAGATTTGGCTGCTTACTGAACTATCTACAACATTTTCCTGGGTTTCTTGATCTTGAGTAGCTTTCATTATTTCTTCCTCCACATGCAAATGTGGTAAAGGAGATTTCAATTGTCCCTTGTGGAAATGGTGGGGCATGTTGTGCCTAATAAACATCACTCCTTTCAAAATCTTTAGGATCAATTACTACATCTCTGTGCTTGTGCTTCTTGGGTGTGTGGGCACCTACTCTCACCAAGACTGGTACATGAGTAACCTTATGTTTCTTGTGTGCCCTTTCAAACCTTTTTAGATTAGGAGCCGCTCTTTTCCCTTCCTTATGTGACTTAGTTTGATTAATAACATTTGCTATGGCTCCACTCATTAATTTCTCAAGATTATGAGGCCTTGGTGCACACCCGAGAAGACTACATGAGATTCTAAGCCCTTCTTCTTTTCCTTGATTGGCATTGTAAAATTAATGGGGTAATTTTACATAGATTTTAAAAGAATTCTTTCAGTATTTTGCCTAAGAAATGACATAGGAGTACTAGTTCCACTAGCAACCGAGGTCCACTCGTATATGAGTTCGGGAGTAGGCCTTTCTGAGGGAAATTGAGGGTCCTTTTTACCAGATGATCCCTTCTATCTCGCCCCCTCCTTCGGGGTTGAATATCATTGTTTAAGTTTCCCAAACTCCACGAAGGTATGTAAGATTTTGGTATTTTGAAATGATAAGTAAATGGCTTTTCGAGTCAACCAATTCACAGTTCTTCGATTACATCATCTATCCTTGAATAATAATCATCAGATTCTATCTCATTCCAATCTAGGGGAATTATGGGTTGTGCCTCCACTTTCTTATCAACATAATACATGCTTATATGTATATGTATGGGTCATAATTCCTTATGGAATAACTACAATTTTGAAATCAATTATTTTTGAAAGGGTCATTCTAGAGAAATCCCTTAATCTGACCTCTTCCTCATCCCTACAGTTCATCCAATAATCTTCAAACTGAGGCTCATGCTCAAAAGTGTTGGAAATGTTGTTGAATACCCATCTGATGTCATAACTAGCCCTTGCCTCAAACTTTTCCATATCAAATTTCTGCATTTCCTCTTCAATCAACCTAGCCTTTATGATGGAAGGGCATGAATACCTTCCAATTTGAATAGGGAATTTTATATTTGTCTTATGCCTCCCAACAATTAATTTATGCATAGGTGTTAGCTACCTTGCTAATTCACATAAAATAAATTTATCATCTACATACCTAGGAAACTTACAAGGCTTTCCTCAAAACCACTAACCCTTATGTAAGTGAAATTTTTATATTGGATGAAGTAGCATCCGTATTCCAAAATCACTTGTCTAGCTTGTTCAGACATCCTATATTGTCCCCACTTTGGCTTGAAAAGACAAATGATTGGGGCAAATAAAGCATCATTAACTAACCTTACATTCCCACTCCAATTGATCAATTACAGTTGGGGAATATCTCATGCATTTGGCACTGCTTGAAGTCTACACATGGTGATAAACCTGGGAAATGTCTATGCCTAGCAACATTGTAGATTAAGTAAGTCATCATATAAAATTCTAGCTCTGAATTGTCACCCATCTCAATTCTCGCTGCTAAGGTGACCATGTGACCATGGAGTGCTTCTGCAATGAAATTTTCCCAACAAATACTCCCTTTTCTCTCCAGAATGATCCATATATAGGTAACCATCCACTCCTTAAATTCATTTACAGTTTCCAAACCCACCATTCGACTTAGTAACATAATGACATCTTCAACCTCTTCAACAAATTGTTCCCTAACCATCTTTTTAGGGATTCTATCCGGTGTCTTCTTTGCAATAAGAAATTTTGTAATTATCATGTTGACATAGTACTTTTTCTTTGCTTCATAATATTGTAAGGCTAATTTGATAGAAATGGTGATCGGGTTGGTGATTATAGGAAATTTTAACATTATTCTAATGGTTGTAGGTGTCAATGTCAAAACTACATCCCCACTCCCATCTAATACTTCCCTCTTTTTAGGATCATAATTCATAGCACAATACCACACCAATTCTGGGCAATGAACTTTCGGTGGGATATCACCTACTAAAGTAATACAACTATCTTTAATTACCTTAAGGGATTCACTCTTATGGGGGCTATTAAGTATTTGAAAAAATCATCTAGATCAACAAAAATCAAGTCTATGTCTGTAATCTTATCCAAATCACTCATGACACTGATGCGTGAACCGAGAACAAAGATGACATATTCATCTTTTAAAAACCCTAACTTTCCTTTAAACAAACTTGCCAATGAAAGAGAAATAGAAGAGTTTATAAGATCTTACCAATCAATCCACGAGCACTTGAGCAATTTAAAACCAAAATAACAATCTTGTCGGTCTTCGACTCATAATTCAATATCCTTAGCTAATTACATAATAATTCTCCATGAAAATCACAAGGGTGGTAAAAATATCAAGAAATTTGGTAAATAAGGATGAAAGCATTCAAAGGATTTAAAACATCCTTGATTTGTGTAAAAACCTTAATGGTGGCAGAAATAAATGCAATGCATCATGACTATTCAATCTATTGTTCTCAATTTTAAAAATGAACCGTCCACGTGGAATAAAACTTTTTGCTAACATGGGGTCAGGGGCACCTTTTGTAATTTTGTTGCATTTAAGAATTTACACAAATCTAGCAAACTCGACTTGGTCATCCACCTTTCATCTTTCAACATGGGCTCGACATGTGGTCATAGTTGGGTGATAGCAAGGCTACATCCCTTTCTCGTAGGTTTATCCCATTTCAGTTCAATCCAAAATTGCTTGAGTGCCCCAACGACCCACATCCCTGCCTTTTGCATAGAAGTAGTCACATGTCCCTTGCAGATTTTGGGAACCTTTTTGCACATTTACTCATTTCCTCTTAAATGCATAAAGCTACAAATGTGTACTACCTCTCCATATTCACTCCAATTGTGACACATGTACACTCCTTGACACCAATTGAGAAATTACTTGCATTACCTTTTGACTGTGAATATTCAGAGAACATTTATCGGGTAACGGGCCGATTTTGCACTTTGTGAATATGACAAAATATTACAATTTTGTAAATTTGAACTGCCATGCCATAATCAATTGGGAGCTGCCACGTATTAGTGAGAAATGGAAGAGAAAAAAAAATAAAAAGACAAGACCCAGAAGAAATTTATAACAAGCGATCCCTCCAATTCAAAACTTAAAACACAAAGGATTCCCGCAAGAAACTACCAAATAATGAATATCCAGACATGATCCTTAACTGAAAAAGAGGAAAGACTAAACCATATATAGAAAAACCATAAAGCCGATCTACACCTCTATAGGGAAAGAAAAAAAATATAGCAAGCAATGAAGGCAAATCTTAACCAAACAAGGGCGAGATTAATTCGAGAACCAACACTTTATAAATTTTTCCAAAGGCCTTAATGTTTAAAGTAGGAATGGTTGATCCATCATATGCAATAGAAGGGGAAATGCCTTCAATATCCATGCTAGAAATTTAGGTTGTTAAAGGATCTTTTAGGTTGCAAGACATTTTTGTGAATAGGAGGTTTAGAAATAGATGCCCCATTAGGTATATTTGGTAATGGTGGTGGAGTTACACACCTAGATCTTGGGTTAGGATGGTTGACCATTTAGAAAATATTGGTTTGAATTTTAAGGAGTTGAGTTGCAATGGTAGTTTTTTATTGGCTCATTTTTTCTATGAGTTGTAGGATAAGACTAATGGGATCGAGAACTATAGGCATTTTCATATGAGCCACCATGGTATCCTTCCCACTATCCACCCTACTATCAAGTTGTTTATATATAAATTCAATGATATTTTTATGGATTACTGACTCAGGTTCCCCCTTATATTGAGGAAATTTATCAAGTAATTTTTGAATCTTAAGTGGAAGATCATAGATGTATTCAATATGAATCTCTTCCTCTTCATCACCTAATACATTATTTTTGTGGGTATTATAATTTTTCCTATTAGCTCCTATCACACAACATTTTGAGTAGAAAGGAAAGATAAATTATGGATGATTAATTTTTGAAAATGACTCTTCATTAGAGTTCGATAGCCCTAGGCTAAAATACTCCATGATGGAGTGTTTCTCGACCTAGAAGAATATCGTAAGAATAGGCTATCGAAAAAATCATCCTTAAAAAAAGTATTTCACAGGGGTGAAGGCATTTGTGATGGGATCTAGATAGTATAGACATTATCATCCTACATAGAAATACTACATGGTCCGATGGCATCTGGGAAAATTGATTTTTAAGTATTTTTGGAATTTTAAATACTGAAACAAGACACAAATGAAAATGGGTTCTTTTAATGATTTTTTCTTGATCAGAAGGAAAAAATATGGATTCACGACATTTTTACTAAGGATGTTTTGCTGTAAAAATGTGTCTACACATCGTGCACTCTTATCATCCAGTCAACTAGGGTAGCAAGGGAATGTGTAAGGGACACACCAACACCGACACACAATGGATATAATCAAAGGGGATACAAGGACTACTAAGAGCGCATACCACAAGGGAAGTAACCCTTACACTAGGATAACCTAAATTTTCCAAGGCCCTATGTTAAAAAGAGGAAAGAAACCTATGGAGGTATCAATACTATGGTGTTAATAATGAAAAATAAGCATTCAATGTTTATGATGACAAAAGTAAAACATGTAACATGAAATAAAGAATTGAAATACAATATTCTAACCTAACAAGTGCATAACATACTAGGCTAACATATAGTAAATAGAAAATGTAGGATACTACTTTATACAAAATGACCTATTGGGTTAGTGCACTTACCTATGGGGGAATTCATTGATGCATCTCTCCCAAAGGACCAAACACCAAGAGAGAAAAATTTTAGGTGGAGAAGGGGAAACCATCTAGTCCTAACTCACTATAGATGACCCAAAAGTGCAAGAAAACCAATCCAAGGAAGAAGAATCTCTAAGGAAAGAGTAGAGATGAAAGAAATCCAAGAGTTGAGGAAGCACATGCAATTTTGTGCAAGATAGAAAAGATAATGGAAAGTTACTTTTTGAAATTATGATTTTATATTTTGATGTGCAAATGAGAGGTGGGGTCTTTATATGACGCTATCTCCCATGAGTGAAGGCATTGTCTAGGATTTTAAATTTTCACCGACGCAATCACCTATGGGCGATGGCATTGGCTAGGAGGGAGATAAAAATGGGATTATGAAAAGTGTCATGAAAAGAAATAATAATGAAAGGAAGAATAAATGAGGTCATGAGAAAGCAAGATTTTGAAAGAATGAGGAGAAAAAAATAAGATAAGAGAAAAAAATACATATATATGACCAAAAGTTTTTCTCTCTCCATGTATCATTTCTAACCCAATGGTTACATGAATAACGATACCCCTATCCTAGAATGATCTGTTAAGGTACTGTTACCCTAAATAGATGCATTAGCGACCTATGACCTAAAAGGAGAATTTTAGAAATAGGTATGAAAATATGAAGCATAAAAATTAGGTGTATACACTTGGTGGTCATGGTGGTGGTGAGCTTGGTCTCAACTATCCTATCAATGCCTATATTTCTAATCATGGAAGGACCATCACCGATGGTGTCCTTACCGAATCCTACAATCTCATAGTCCCCGAGGATCTCCATGAATTATTCACTCTCAACCTATGTGAATAGCTTAAATATCATTGGTTTGTTCATACAACCATTTAAATATGAGGTCATCTAGTATACAACCTCAAATTGCACTTATATAATCTTATCTATTATAAATTTAACACCCTATGACCCTAAAGTTACATGATATATATCATTATCTATGTAGTCTCTTCTCTAGTTCCTCGGTAGTTTCTTTCATAACATGATCAGTGTCTCTATCCATCACTAGGGTGTCATCCTCCCTTTATAGTGCATCCTCTAAAAAGTTAGGTTTTCCCTCTTAGTCCATGTAACATATCTCTTTAATACGGATGTATATTTTTTTATTAAGGATAAAGGTTTTTTGAGAAGGACCCTACTTAGTTACAAAATTCCATAGCTGGATAGACAACTAAGCCCAAAAGATATAGAACAAGAGAAAAACCAAGATTGCAGAAAAAGATCAGCTAAACCACAAGAAAAACATAAAAATTTCTCAATGAAGGTACAACCCATCAAAACATTACTTTGTAATTTTAAGAAAAGTATTCTTGATATTCACCAACATATTTTTGATTTCCTTGACTCGACATCTTTCTTTCTTTTGTCTTTACGTTTACCTTCATCTAGATGGTGAGTAACAATGGAGATAAAGTAAAGGATAAAATTGAAGATAGACAAGATATCACAATGTTTGGACTCGATAATGTCTTATTCCTTCTCGATCTTGGATACCTTGTTATTGATCTCTTCAAGAAAATTAACATATAGTATACTACCATTAACAACCAACCTATATCCCCTTTACGTAGCCTACTACCTTGTCTTTGAGTTCACTAACTTCTTTTTGTAGTTAGTTAAGCATGTCCTTATGGATATCAACCTCAGTTCTAATTTTAAGTGATAAATATTTTCGAGGGTCAACATTTTTCTTGCTAATGGAAAGAAGGCTTAGAATATCCTCTCATTCACCATGATTAAGGGGATAATAGGTAATATCAACCCCCGGGTTACCCTTCAAAGCCTTACAACAGAGGATAAGGTCAAAGGATCAATCAAAAGAAATTTTTATAGAAGCGGGGAAAAGGGGAAGGGGTTGGGAAATGAAACATAGGAAGACGAGAGCATGGAAGAGGGGTTGAGGGAAGAAGGGTAAGGGGTGGGCTCTTGGTGGAGAATGGAATGGTAAAAGTATTTATAGAGAATTAAAATAACAAATTGATGTAGGGGATAAAATTGATTGCCCCTTTTGAAGAGGTTAACAAAATGTTTTGGGGATTACAAATGAAGAAAGGGAGGATGAAATTGACCCTCCTAGAAAGTGATTCATGACAAAAAGTCAAAGTAATGAATTACATTGCGCTTACCATAAAGAGTAATGAACTTCATAAAAAAGGGACAAATTTTTTGAAGGGATGCGGTAACAAATCTATATAGAAACCTCCTTTAGTATTGGCAATAACCTCGTCATCAATCTCTAATCTAGATGTATCTTTCTCTATGGTCTAACAATATCTATATAATTATATGTGTTAGAACCTTGAGATATCAAACATGTTATATTTACCTCTAAAGAAGATATATCTATAGCGAATAAATATGCTATGTTGTATGTCCCGAGTTATAAATGATGGTTCTATCATGTCTCCTCTTGTGTTATGGGAACATTTTGTAATAGTCAATCCTCATATCCCTATACTTGTGCCACTGTACATCTCTACCATCCCATCTATCCCCTCCATATTTTCCTAGGGATATCCCATATCCATCTCATTCTCATATTGGGGTTATAATAACATCTACCATAATCCCACTAGTTGTATCGACTCCTTTCATGTCTGTACTTCTTATGTTATCCCTTTGTCTTTGTGTCCCTACCACTCCATTACTTCTTACATAGACTATTCGTAATTTGTGTTTTCCTTGTTGAGTTTCCTATATCATATACATATGTCTCTATCAACGCACTAGCACAGATTACCTCTACTATTTTTGTCCAAAATAACACCCATGTTATTTTGAAAACTTCACTCAAGTTAAAGACTTGAACATTTCTTGCTAGAAAATCCACGGGAAAAGTAATGAAAATTGTAGTGCTCTGCAGAAAATAAGAATATTAGTGTTCTCTAGAGTTGGCATAACCTATGGAATAAATGAACATCACCATGAGAAAATATGTCATGGAAAAAGGCTTATGACTTTAAGGTATTACGAGAGAATAAAATTTTAGTGAATAAGTGATAAAAGGTTCGGGAGGCAAGCCGGATAAGGTTGTCCAAAATAACACCCATGTTATTTTGAAAAATTCATTCAAGTTAAAGACTTAAGAATTTCTTGCTAGAAAATCCATAGGAAAAGTAATGAGAATTGTAGTGCTCTGCGAGAAAATAAGAACATTAGTGTTCTCTAGAGTTGGCATAACCTATCGAATAAAGGAACATCACCATGGGAAAATATGTCATGGAAAAAGGCTTATGACTTTAAGGTATTATAGGAGAATAAAATTTTAGTGAATAAGTGATAAAATGTTTGGGGAGGAAAGCTAGATAAGGTTGAAACACATAAAATATGTGGAACAAAGAATTCCACGTAATAAATAGAATCTATGAAACAAATATTAAATGATGAATATTTATGAGGGTCAACATTGTTCTTTCCAATGGAATTAAGGTTCAAAATTATCTCTCTTTCACCATGATTAAGGGGAGAAGAGGTAACATCAACCCTAAGGATACCCTTCAAGGTGTTACCACAAAAGATATAGTGAGAGGATCAATCATAAGGCCTTTTGCTATTAGTGGGGGTAGAGGGGAGGGGTTGGGAATCGAGACATAAGAGGAGGGGAGCACGAAAAGGGGTTGAGATCGGGAGGGTGAGGGGTGTGCTCTGGGTTGAGAATGGAATGGTAAAAGTATTTATAAAGCATCAAAATAACAAAGTGATATGGGGATAAACATGTTTTCCCAATTTGACCATGTTAACACAATGTTCATGGGATTACAGAATGAATAAAGAGAGGCTGAAATTGGCCCTCCTATGAAATTGATTCATGTCAACAAAGTCAAAGTAATGAATTAATTTGCACCACCCATCTAGAGTAATTAACTTCATCAGAAAAGGGCCCATTTTTTTGAAGGGATACGGTAGCGAATATCTAAAAAAAAATCCTTTATTATGGGAAAGAACATCATCATAAATCTCAAAGCATGGATGTATCATGCTCGTGTCTAGAAATATCTATATATCTATATGTGTTAGGACCTTAAGATATCAAACATGTTATCTTTACCTCTCGAGGAAGATATCTCTATGGCTAATAGCTATGCTACGTTGTTCTGTCATGAGTTGTATGTGATGGTTCTATCATATTTCCTCTTTTGTTAGGGCCTAATTGTGTAATATTCAATACTCATATACCTATACTGTGACACTCTTTACCTCTCTACCATCCCCTCCATATTTTTCTAGGCATATTCCTTATCCATCTCATCCCTCATATTGGGGCTATAATAACATCTACCACAATCCCACTAGTTTTACTAACTCCTTTCAAGTCCCTACTCCTTATGTTATCCCTTTATCTCTATGTCACATTACCACTCCATTACTTCTTACATATACTACTCATAATTTTTGTTTTCTATGTTGATATTACTATATCATATACATATATATATACTTCGATGTACTAGCACATGATTACCTCTAATATTGTTGTCTAATAGAACCCATGATATTTTGACAAATTCATTCAAGTTAAAGACATAAGTTCCTCTTTCTAGAAAATACGTAGAGTAAAGCAATGAAAATTGTAGTGTTCGTAGAAATAAAAATAATAGCATTCTCGTGGAGTTGGCATAACCCATGGAATAAAGGAAAATCTCCATGGGAAAATATGTCATGGAAAAAGTATTATGACATTTCGGTATTATGGGAGAATAAAATTTGAGTGCATAAGTAATAAAAGGTTTAGGGAGGTAATATGCATAAGGTTGAACCACATAAAGTATCTCGGAACAAAGAAATTTAACATAATAAAGAGAAGTTTCAAAAAAATAAAATCCATGGAACAAAGAAAATCTATGGAACACAAAAACCATGGAATATATACAAGCTATGGAATATGTTGGCACCCATAATTGTCATGCCCCATTTAGGTACCATCTAAATAATTTTATATCCCATTTTTAATATTGGTTCCCTATTCACTTCTCAAGTTTTCAAACTTTGCCCAATTTTGTGTACCCATTTGTGAATTATTGGCGTATCTATTTGTATCCTTTCTTGGAAAATTATTTTTTAAAAGATTGAAAAGAATGTTGGTCAATATTTTCATGTGTTCCCAAGAATTTTGACCATCTTTACAAGAATTCTCGACATAGCAAGTTCAGTTGTAGAGATATAATCTCTAGATAACAAGAGTGTCTGGGCTTCTCTGGACATTCGGTTATCATTGGCTATCAATGCATCAATCATGTGCCTTAGAATGCCTCGTAATCCCAAACCGTACCATGGGGTTCATGTATCACTTGGGTGACATTAATCACTTTTGCATAGTTCAATTCTCGGCTAGCAAAGTCCGCCAAGGCATTTGCTTTTCCAGCAATGTGCTCAACAGTGAACTCGAAATTGTCAAACCACAAGCCCCATCTTTGGAGTCTGTTAAATGCAGATTTATTAGCGAGGTCACCGCCATCTAATCTTTTTTTCAAATCCTTCGAGATCAGATCGAGGATAAATGCTTCGTTTCGAACAAAGAAGAGAAAGGCTTTAATGGCCTTCTTAGCAGCAAGTAACTCTTTATGTGAAGAATGATAATTTAATTTCGAACCCCGGAATGCACTCCGATGTATATCTCGCAAAGCTTTTCTTTTGCATCTTTACCTTTTTCTTTTAGAACGGCACCCCAGTATTGGTCACTTGCGTCACACTCTATGATCTTTATACCTGAACCAGGTAAAGACATAGGAGGGAGTTCAAGAACTTGCTTCTTGATTCTCTTGTACTGCACTGGTCATCTCTTGGCTCCAAGCAGGAGCATTCTTCTTCAAACGTTTATTCAACAAAATCCTGTCAGCAGCAATATTCTGATAAAAACCAGCTATGTAATTTACACAGCCTAAGAACCTCTGTAGAGCCGCGCTTGTCTTGCATTTCATCAAAGCAAAGTTAAGATTTTACTAACAACATGTTTTTGCATTTCTATGCTACGAACTGATCTTTATACCAAGGAAATCAATGTCTTCCTTAAAAACTTCAATTTTTGATGGAGAAAGACATATTCCATTTTTATAGACAACCTCATAAAATTTTTCTAAATGAATGATATGCTCCTTAGGTGACTTTGAAAAATAAGAATATCATCAATGTAGATGATCAGAAAGTCAGCTAACTCACCAAATATCTTGTCCATAATCTTCTGAAATATGGACGGAGCAGTCTTCAGGCCAAATGGAAGAACCTTCCATTCGTATTGTCCTCTGGAACAATAAAGGCTGTCTTAAACATATCTTCAGGCTTCAAGAAGATCTGCCAAAAACCACTTTTTAGATCAAACTTGCTATAAACCTTTGATCCTTTGATTACTGAGAAGATCATCTTTGGCAGGTATCGGGTCTTTGAACGGCGGCAATATATATCTGTTTAGTGGCTTATAATCCACTACAAGCCTTTTCTTATTTCTAATCTGCTCACTCCTTTTATTTACATAAAAGGCTGCGCATGACCATGGGGAATTTGATTCTGGATGAATCCACCTTTAAGAGCTTCTGGATTTCCTCATGGCATTCTTTCCGTTCTGAAGGAGGCATACCTCTGTGATGTGCTTTGAATTTTGGCACAATCTCCTTTCCTTCAGCATTCTTTATAAGTTGCAGATCTAGTGAACAAAAATGCTTTTTCTGTGCACAAAAGCATGAGGGTTATCATTACAAACATTCTTTTTTATCTTTGAAACTATTTCCTCAATGCTTACCTGGCAGTTGGCTATGGATTTATGAATCCAAACATTGTTTACTGCCTTTGTTTTCTCTGGTAAAGGTACTATGGACTGAAATGAGTACCTTCTTGAAATCTTGATAGGAGGATCAAACAATGATATGTAATTCTGAGATATACTGAAAGTTTTACATTCCTTCAGAAAATCAACTCCTAACAAGCAGTCATAGTTTTCCATATTGTGTTGATAAAAATCTATCTTAATAGACATACCTTCAATATTGATCAACACTTTAGCCATGAAATTACAGACAACTTCCCTTTTATCAAATTTTATTTTAGTATGGGTTTTAACCCAACAAATGAAGGGATAGCATGTTGTCTCGAGCAAACTGATCTCTCGCTCTGTATCAATCATTGCATCTAACATGTATGGCTTAATGTTTGGTATGCAAATGGTTATGGCAATAAAAGGATTCTGTGTACAACTGATTGTACATACCTCTGAATGTTCCTTTTCTTGAGATGCAATATCTTTGGTAGGTGTCCTCTAGACTTTCTTGAGCATTTTTCTTTTCCTTTTCATCCTCTGCTAGCAGCTTGGTATATTCTTCTGTTGCATTAGCAATTACCTTTTCTAGCAATTCAAGCCTGCTTTTTCTCCAGGATCTGTATACCTCAATAGATGCTTTGGATCTCACTCACGATTCTCGTATATCCTGCAGAAGATTGTGCTTGTTCTTCAGGGAAAAGAAATGAGAATGATCTAGTAGGAGTATTGCTTCTTCCACGACCTCTCCAAGGTCCTGTTCTTCCTCTGGTAGGAATTTGGCGTTACTGGTTCTTTCTTTGAAATGGTGGCCTTATAGGAAAGGCTTCAAACGGCTCATCCATATGTGCTTTCGCTTGTTCTGCATCGACTTTGTTCTTTTTTCGTCTGATATATCCTGTCTTGCATGTCCCTGAGCTTCTTGCTTAATGCCATCTTCCGGCCAGTATCCCATGGGGGACAACTGTCATATTCTGATTGAAAGCATTCAAGTTGCTTTCTTAGCAGTTCTGCACTAGGAGGAATCATTGGATGTGCAAAGTTAGAAACCATATTGATAGTAAAGTTAGCAAATGAAGGAATAGTGTTGTAACCACTATCATCTGTACTATCATCTTCTTCGATACTTGCATGTATCGATTGCATTGGTCTCTATCCAATGATAAGTAAGAGATATCGATGAGAAGCTATCTCGTGTCGAAATTAAGGCATATTTTTCATCATCTATACCTCTGGTGGATAAAGCATTTATTTTTGCTTTACCTTTCTCAGAATCTCTTTGAGGGCACTTATTGGCATAGTGCTCTTCTTTACAAATGTAACATGTAGGCTTGAATCTTTTACGTTTGCCTATATGTTTGTACTTTCTAAACTTGAATTTTTTTGGTCATGTCTGGATGAATCTTTGAATCTGGACTTTTTAAATTTCTTATACTTCTTTTTCTTTTTATACCTGACATCCTCCCCCTTTGAAAAAGTGCAATCTCGGCAAGAAGATTTGCGCCGATGAGGAGAGATTTCTAGATCGGGACAGCCGAATGGCTCAGTGCATCGCATCGCAGAGAAAAGTGCACTCTAAAGCCTTTGATGCTTAAGCGCCTGTTTGCGCTCCCACTTGTCTTTACACAATTTTGCATTAGTTTGGTCAATTATTTGGTTAATTGCACCGAAACTAAGCTCAGCTGTTCTTAATCCATGCATTGCTTTCTTGTATTGAGTTGCAAAATACGGAGGAAAAGACTCAATGTATCTGAGACGCATAGTCTCATCATTAATATTGCCAGAGCTATAATATAGCTTCTGCATAAAACATTGATACTCTTTTACTCTTGTCATATCACATAATCTTGCACGGAGAAACATTGCTGTGTTCATCATCTTGTCATCATCAATATTTCCAATGAATTCTTTGATGATTGCTGCTGTGAGGCCTGTATAGCCTGCTTGAAGAATAATTTCTTTATTGGGAAGTAAATCCCACCATTCTTTTAGAATGCCAACAAATCCATTGGCAAGTGTGGCTGCTATATTTCTAGGAGATCTTCCATATGTTTCTAATTGGGTGTTACCCCAACCTATCATAGCATGCACAATTTCTTTGATCTCAGAATGGATTTACACTCTAACTTATAAAAGTTAGGTTGAAGCGTTTGTACCTTTGAAGTGCTTGGTAGTGGACTATTGGTAACACTGATTACGCCATCTGTTCATCAAATGCGTGTCCTTCAAAAACAGGATCATCACTGTGATTGTTCAATTCTAAGCATATTAATATTCTTATCTCTCGAAGAATAAGGGTTTATATTCTTTGAGTACTTCCTTATATGATTTCTTTGTAGAAGGACTCGCTAAATTAAGCGTGTTACATCGAGACTCATGACGCTGCACGCGTCCAATCACCTTCCTTTGGGCGGTATACCTTAGTATTTATCTCTTGTATCTTTGGAAGTATTTTGGGTATCTCTAAGGAGATGCACTCTCGAATCTCATCCAATTTATGATGAGTTTTTTCATTATCATCTTGGAGATGAGAAACACTAGATTCTATGAATTCATGAGTATGAGCTACTTGTGTTGAAACAGAACTTTTTACACTAGTAGTATGATCTACTAGAGGCTGTACTAAATCAGTTATTTTTTGTGTTATGGCTTCTGGAAGCTCTGTAGAGACAATCCTATGATTGTGCTGCACTAACGTCTCTACTCTTTTAACTGATTTATCAAGAGTATCAACTCTATCATTTAACATTTTAAGAGCAGCTGTAGAATCACCATTTTTTCTCAATTCTATTGCTCTTAAAATCTTTTCTAATGAGGCAATCTTCTCTGAATTAGAAGTAACCTCTTCATGGACTGCTTTGACAGCTTTATTAGTCCAATTTATCATCTTTGAGCTTTCTGGTGGCTCAATTTCTTTGTTTTCTTGTCTCTGGTACCGTAAAACCGCTTTGCGGGTTTGATCAGGAGATATCAATTCATGCTGATCTGTTATTGGCAAAGAAGTACTAGAACTTGAACTAATAGATGCCATATTAATAGTAGGTCCATTTGATGGAGCATACTTCTGACTAACCAATTTCTCACAGTCAGAACACCATAAGAAATCTGTTGATGGATCATGCACAAGTGAACTGTGACTACAGAGAAATGTTTTCTCTTTGTC
Organism: Taxus wallichiana var. yunnanensis; assembly: GCA_018340775.1. Taxonomy (NCBI): domain Eukaryota; kingdom Viridiplantae; phylum Streptophyta; class Pinopsida; order Cupressales; family Taxaceae; genus Taxus; species Taxus wallichiana. The sequence continues at coordinate 268,089,236 of CM031236.1, read as the reverse complement.
TTGCTCTACTGGCTTCTGTGTGTTAGAACTTTCACCTACTGTGAAGTATGATGAATTTGAAGACACAGAATTACTTCTGGACAGACCTTTTCTGGACAGATCTATACTGGAATTACTCCTGAAACTTAGTGTCACATTATTTTTGTTTTCTCGGATCGCCGTAGCTTTATCTAGCTTAGGCTTGGAGGACTGTATAAACTTTTTTGACAAGGTCCATTCTCTTGGAACCTTGATGTCAGACCATGAAATCAATTCAGGTTCGATTTTCTGACTTTCTAAATTAACATGAGTCACCACGCTGCTGCCTTTGGACACACCATGCTTGACAATTTGGGTACATGGTATTGACTAACCTATAGATGATTTTGTAGTGAATTGCAAGAGGGCAAGAACCAGACCTCATATTTAATCTGTAGTGGCTAAATGCAATTTCAACACATCTTGGAGCAAATCATCTTTAGTGAGGGAAACAGGATAGTTGGGATAGACCTCGAAAGAAATAGGTCCATTGTGGAGACCTGTTTGGATAGCAGCCTAAGAGAGAATCTTTGAAGTTGTCGAATCTGAGATCCATTAAACAACATAATATAGAGGCATTTAATCCTCGACGAAACAATGGGGTTATGCCGATCTGAACACAACCGACATGTGCAAACTTATAGGTATGTTGTTTCTTAAGACTTTTACATCAGATTTGTCTATCAACGGTATATTATACTCTCCATTATTTGTTTGTGAAACCTGTATAACTGACTCTCTAGTTTTGAAAACTGTAGAAGCTATCAGATGGAACTTACTAATTTTAGAGTAAACTTCATTATAAGATTTTCTAGGTAACTTCCACTCAGGAGTGGGACTAGACTCATCAACTATATCAATATCTGAATTAACATCAAAAACTTCAGAGAGATTGATCAGGTCTTGGTCATCATTTTCAATGAAGGAATTCTAAGATTACTATCACCATTTTAATCGGTACTTAACAAGCAAGGGAGCTCAGGTTAAACAAACGTCGGGCTTAAACCTATTTGCTGCGCCTGACACACGGCGTCTTACTTTAGCGGTAGCCACACCAATTAACCTTTCTGATTGCTGTATACTTGTCTTCACAGATGACTGATCTTAATTCAAAATACTTCCATAGAAACTGTAAACCAAAAGATCGAAACCGAACTCGAAATTTCTGAAATAATCCTAAGATCTTTAACCAGCTACGATACCACTTTTAACTAAACAACAGCTCGAACATACTACGGAAGCTCTAGAGGCCATGATAAAATTAAAAATATTAACTTTACATCTTTTAGGTGTTTATATGGAATTCAAGTTAAGTTCCTGATCTCGTGGCTTGAAGGAAAAACATAAGGAAAACAGTCAAGAGGAACAAAAGTAAAGCTAAGTTTTTGTATACACCCAAAAATGTGTGCAAGGTGTTGATTTGAACTTGAAGCCCAGAAAGGTTTGTTTGGTTAGCCTAGAATGTGGCATTTGTTGGGCACCCAGAGTTAACTTTACATTTTACATTGTCTTGTGTTTTTGTGTGTTGAATGAAAATTTTATAACAAACTTGGATTCCCGGTCTTGTCACTAGTTATACTTGGCATAAGTTTGTATGCTCCGCATCTATTGTAATTGTAAAGAGATGCCTTATTTTTATGCAAAGGACCAAAATCAATTAAGCGACCACTGGAGAATTTTCCTAGAGGAATGATTCAAAGTTGCTAAGTGGTGCATGCGGTATGAGTGTATTTTTGAAAAATTGGATTGTGCAAGTTCATTTAATGATAAAATGTGTCCAAGATTGAGTATAACTATTGTCTTGTAAGAATGGTAAAATAGAAGAAATGAATACTTCATAAAGTAGAAAGAAAAATGAATGGATTGAAATAATATTTTATGCGAAAAAAATAGGGTTATATTAAATGGGCACTTTCCATTTATAGTACATATAAAATAGAAAAAAATTACATATTGGTGAAGGGGATAATTATCAACAACCATGAATTCTCCCAAGAGTAGTGGAATTTTTGTTACAAGCTTGTCTATCCATGCGGTGTCTAAATTCTTCACGAGAAGAAACAATAAACACAAATTGAGTGTTGTTGGCTAATCCTTGTGACATGCCCTTGGCCATCAGTTATTGTACTCTAACCTATGGCCCATTGAGAATCTAGATGAGATCCATTTTTCTCCTGAGTGATTTCACCCACTCATACAAGTTGAGACACCCTTTCGGGTAAGCTTTTACACCCCATCCTATAGATTCTTGAATTAAAAGGGCCCATGTAGCTTCATTGGTGAATCATTATGGGTAGCCTTCTATTTTTTCAAGGAAGGAACCCGATCATCTCTTTACAATATTTAAATTTAACCATGGTGGCATTTTGTGAAGATATATGCTCTTCTACTTCATTGATTCACCGACTTAGGGTTATTTTTCCACCTTTTGGTGTGCAGGTTGTGCTCTAGTGGGGGATATGTTTCTAATAGAGGAGTGTAATAGGCCATATATATGTACATCTTCTTGTCATGGAGCTTAGGATGGTGGTGGGAGCATTGGTGCTTTAGATTTTAAACATTCAAGTGGTGTTGAAGGATAAGGAGATGTAATTTTAAGGTTTAAAATATAGGGAGTGAGTCACACATCTCATCTAGTCTCTTTAGGAAGTATAAAACGAGCACATCCTAGAAATATCCCTCCAGAGGATTTCCAAGAACATTTGGGATGCTAAATATCATCCTCATAAATTCCTCATTCCACCCAATTATTGAAATAAATCCTCTAGGTTCTCAAGTTCTATATGAGAGGGGTTTTCTCCTAAAACCATTGATTTCATGGCATGGGGATAATGCACAAGAATTAATTATGAAAGGATTTACAAAATTTAGTTGATTTTTTGTGACCCGAAGGAGTAAGAAAGTTGAGTTTAAATAGGAATATTTCTTTTGAATAATGTGTGTGAACCATTGAGTTGAAATTACGTTACATATCCCACCCGAATCGGTTGGCAGAAGTTGGAACACATCATTGATGATCATTCATAAAGAGGTATATATCTGCAGGTGGAAATTAAGTGTTAGATGTTTTTAAATAAAGGTATAATCCATTAAATACCTTTATTTTCTATATCACACTATACCTTTAAATAAAAATCAAGTCAAACAAAAGTGTGACATGTGATTAGATTCGATTAATCATGTTTTCACAATGGTGATAGCACTAGATGAGACAAAATTTAAGGCTATCAAGGTAGATTATTCCCTATTATTCCTCACAAGTTGCAAAGGATTTCCTAGGTGTGAAGTTTGAATGAAATAAGATTTCATTGGAATATTTTATCAAACCCTTATGTGGATAATGTTTTATAAGAAGATGAGGGATTTTGGAGAAGAAAAGAGATGGTTTTTCAAGGAAGATGAAGGGATAACTCTTTGGAGGTGCTCTATGGGGATTGGAATGGTGTTATGACCATGCAAATTCACTTTTATGGGTAAGATTTGTTGGGAACTATTCATTTATTTATTATTCATGCTAAGGTGATTGCATCTATATAGTCATTAGCTTGATCTTTGAGAGGATATGTATATTCATCCCTTGTCCTTATAAATATACATGTTCAATAAAATTTACGTAGTTATTTGTTTCATGCTCTATCATTAATTGATTAAGAATTTTGGTAATGTATGTTTTCCTTCTGAATGTTATGATTAAGAATCTATATGTTAACACCCATTTGGTTATTTGGTGGTTTATATCATGAAGAGAGTGATATTTTTAGTGGTTCTAATGAGTATTATCCTTTTGAACCTACAAAGTTTCCTTGTTGATCATTTATGGTCAACTCGAGAATTTTTTTAACTGGGAGGTCCCTAGTTTTTAGAAAATCTAATTTAGCTTATGCATGGGGTTCCAGTCTCATGGGTCTAAGATGGATCATTGGGGATTGTTGTGTTAGTTGTCCCCATGGAGGTTCCTTGTGCCAAATGACTCTTGGAAATCCATTATTACTTTATTTTTGTGTCGGGAGATGAAGAATGTGTTATGATGTTGTGGTATATGTAATTTCCTTACTCCTTTGTATCATCTTATTTTTTGACCCTTCCCATTTATAGATCCATCCCCACACTAAATTTCTCAAATAGTTATCGTGTATGTCATGTACATCCTATAGATTTCATTCCCATTGTATATCCTACTTGAGATCTTCCGGTGAGACACACACATATATGCACATAAATCAAGTGTGTCCACCTTTCCATTCCTTTTAAAGAGTCTTAAGCACTAAAATTCTCCGGAGTGATGTTTCATTGCACTTAAGATCTATATCTACTAGATTGTGTTAGATTTCCCATGTGTTTGTATTGTTTCATGACATCTCCTTTGAGTGAAAATTACTTTGAATGGTTTCACATGGCCTCAATTGACCTATTCAACTTAGTTGAGAGGTTTTAAGGCTCATTCCCGAGCCCTCCCTCTCTCAGGATGCACCTCAAGCTATCTCACATTGGCTTAGGTATATCGAGAAGTAACATGTGAATAGCCACCCCTCTATCACATGCATCCATGTCAATCCCAAGAAGGCTTGGTTAGGTGAGAAAGGGTAATACCTATGTCCCCAGCTATAAAATGACAAAAATAGGTGGGTCGTCGTCCCCTTCTCTTGTTTCCCTCCTTGCACATCCCTAGAATTATCCCTTCGAGAGGTGTTATATTGGGATCGACACATAAAATGGTTTCATTCTTGAAAACTTGAGTAGTTTTTTCCTTGGTTTTTAGTGTAATAGATATTGTTTTAATTCTCTATGTTTTTTTAGTTGTGTGGACGGTTTTTCAGTTGAGTTAAGTCTCATTTGGTATCAAATGATGTATTAATTTACTAGATTTTATATTCTAGTGGAAATTCCAATGTCATTTGGATGATCGAGACTAATTTTTTTCATCTATACATTTCATTAATAGTTTTCCCCTCTTAGGTTTCAACAATTTCAGATCACCAATCTAGATTTGGATTTATGGGATAGTGTTTTCATCATTTATTCATCTTTGAGGGATCTGTTGTTGGACAATTTTAATAAAAAATGAAATTTTCTTATGTCAAATCCCCTTTTAGAGCTAATTCTCTCAAACCTATAGACTTCAGGGGTATTATTGGGTTTCCTAATAAGATCCTTGAGGAAATAAGAACTGGGTTACCTTGTTTTTAGGGATTTGGAAGTATTAATGTTGAACAAAATTGTAGCTTGTTCAAAAAAATTATCTAAGAATACAAGATAGAACATGAAGACATTTTCATGAAATTATTTATGCATACTCTGAAAGAGGAAGACATGGATTGGTTCAAATCATTTCCTCAAGGTTCATTGCATTCTCGGGAATGAAATGATAACAAGTTTTAGAACTCACTTTAGTGATGACCTTCATTTTCCTTTTTTGAATATAACATCAACGGAAGAAGATCGGTTTATAGAAAAGATACCCGAGCGCTAAAAGATGAAAAATTTGAAATCACAAGACAATCATGTGTTATAGGTGAGATGACATTGTATGATATTGAAACAAGTTGGTAAAGTTATTAGTCGAAGGAGTAATGTTTCAAATTTCATTGAAAAGGAATTCGGTGAGGAATTTTTAGCTTTGAGATGGGTATCACGGATCATGGTTTTATAGGTGATGTTGTATTAAAAGTATAGTGCGATGATAATTTTTGTCTGTGGTGTGATAAGTTCTTTATGCTTCATGATCCTTGTAGTAAGTATGGATTGGTTCATATTATAAGATATGGTTTAGGTATTAAAGGTGACCAAATGTTGTGTAATTAGATAGCTTGTGAAAATGGGGTATCTTTGACTGATATTATTTGTGATAGGACAATGGATGAATTTTGGGAAGCCTTCATGAGGGTAGGTTAATATTCATTGGATGATAATGGTACAATCGATTTAAGCCAGGGTAATAATTATCTTAGTCATGAATTTTCTCAGTAAGAAGTGAGATGATTTCTAAGTATGAAGGGGGAGTTCCTTCATAGGAAGATAGGTGTTTATTGCTTGATGCATTGGTGGAACAGGAAAGGGAATATTAATTAAGGATTAAGTCATCAATCAAACTGTTTTGATTCCTTTGAGGATATGACTCTATTGATCCATTAACCTTAGAATGCATGATTCAGCTCTCTAATTTAATTCCAAATTTAATGAGTTGACCACTTGTATTAAATACCTTTGTAGATTATTAATTATCGATGTTGGTTGCTTTGAACATATTGTGTCGATTACGGAAGTCAAGTAATGTGGAAACATATATTTTTCATCCAAAGAGGCAAGCGTCATATTTCCTTTAAATCCATCCTTATATGTTTGTACCTCCTCATTTTTCTGATCCATTGAATGGTTTTCAATCTTTACCAATGCTCTTTGAGAAATAATAGGTAGGTTTGTGTGTCGGGATTGATATCTAATTACAAACAAGCATTAACTTTGTGGCATAGGAAGGAGAGGAGTGATTGGTTGATGGTACTATCTCTTACTTAATAAGAATGTGTCTTACAAAACGAATATTTTCCTCCTTGGATGGGATGAGGTAGACATAGTTTTGGGAGATCTCATTGATTTTAGTATTAATGATTTATTTGATATTAAAAAGGTTTGGTTCGGTTAGGACTTGAGAAAACATGAAGAATAGGAAGATATAAATAATTTTGAGAAATACTAGAGTTTCTTGATATTATCATATTATTTGATATGTGAGGAAGAGAGAAATATTGACCAAAACACCTTACCGTAGAGTATGACTTATTTTTGAATTGGTTAATGTTATATTCATTGTGATACTACATGAGTTCTATATTGAAAGGAACATGCAAATGCTTGCTAGTTTTGTTTTAGTAATTTCCTTGAACTTTACTGTCATCAAAACTTGGCTTGGTTTCGCATCTTGATTGGAAATATACACACCATCTGGGATCTAGGTGGGTTTTAGTAGAACTTTTGGGTCTTTTGGGTTGTGATGGTTTAATTGCAGATTATGTCTAGTATAATTTTTTGACTTGTTCTTTTTGTTGTATTATGGAGGTTTGTGTTGACCACTCTATTCGTGCTATGTTTTGGTCATGTTCACTTGTTACAAATCATTACCAACCTGGATAGAATCGGCCTCCTTCTCCCATGGTTATTTTTGGTGTTCTTTGGAAATCCTCCGGTGGAGTCTATCCTCGAGCTAGAGTTGGTGTAGGTGCCCATAATTTTCATGCCCCATTGAGGAACCATATAACTTATTTTTGATCCCATTTTTAAAAGCGGTTCCTGCTTTCCCGATTTTTCAAAATCTAAAAAATAATTTATACCCATTTGTGAATTATTGGTATATCTGTTTGTATCCTTGTTTTGAAAAATATTACTATAAAATATTGAAAATAATTATGTCCAATACCTTCATATGTTCCCAAGACATTTGACCTTATTTCCATGAATGAAATGTTTTGTGCAAAATGCAATTTCTCCCCAATTGCCGTGAAAGGAAAATATTATGGAAGCTCTAGAGGCCATGAGAAAATTAGAAATATGCACTTTGCATATTTTACGTGCTTCATTTTATGATAAAGTTTGTACGAAATTTAATCAAATTATTGTATTTTAATAATGTTAAAAAAAATAAAGGAATACTTCATAAAGAAAAGATTAAAATGAATGGATTGAAAAATTATTTTCTATGAACAAAATTGGGTTCTATTAAAGGGTAACCTTCACTTAATAGTATGTATACAAAAATTAAAAAAATACATATTGGATAAGGGGTTAGTTGTCAAGATCTATGAATTCTCCGGGAGTAGTGGAAGGCATGGCATAAGCTTTTCCTTATGGTGTATGAATTCATCTTGACCATCAGTACAAAACATGAAATGAATTTCATTGGCTATGCCCCACACCATACCCTTGTCCATCGGTTCTTGTACTCGACCCATGGTCCATTGAAAATATGGCTAAGCTCCATTTTTCTTCCGAGTAATTTCACCTAGTCGCAGAGGTTGATACCCCATTTTAGTTCAGATTTTTGACCCTGACCTATGGAAGCTTGACTTGAAGAGGTCCATATGACTTAACTACCTAAATTATTTTGGGAAGCCTTCTATTTTTTTCAAGCAAGGACCCTCACCATCATTTCAGCACTGAAATTTAACCATGGTGGCCACTTGTGGCCCTATATATGTGCATATTCTCTTCATGGAGCCTAGTATGGTTATGGGACCATTAGTGCTTAAGATGTTCAATATAAATGTGGTGTTAGGTGAGAAGGAGATCAAAGTACAATGTCTGAAATAAACGAAAGGAGGAACACATCTTGTCTACTCTATTCGGGAAGGATAAAACTAGTACATTCTAGGAAGATCCTTCTAAAGGATTGGATCAAACATTTGGGACACTAAATGTTGGCCTAATAAAGGCCTCTTTCGACCCAATTAATTGTAATAAATCATCCATGTTGTCAAATTCTAGACCTAAGGGGTTTTCTCCTAAAATTGGTGATGCCATGGTAAGGGGATAATTCATAGGAATTAATTATGAAAAGATTTGAAAAATTTGTTTGATGGTTTTTGACCTAAAGGACTAGGAAAGTTGAGTTTAAATAGGAACATTTATCTAGAGTAATGTGTGTGAACCATTGATTCAAAATTAAGTTGCATATCCCACCTAGATTAGTTGGCATGAGTTGGCACACATCATTGTGAATCATTCATAAAGAGGCATATCCCTGGGTGGCATTTAAGTGTTAAATGTTTTTAAATAAATTTATAATCCATTAAATTCCTTTATTTTCCCCATCACACTATACCTTCAAATAAAAATCAAATCACAAAAATGGTGTGACGTGTGATTAATTTCAGTTGATCATGTTGGCACGATGGTGATAGGATTGGATTAGATCAAATTGAAGGATATTAAGTAAGTATATTCCATTTTATTCCTCGAAGTTCGAAGGATGGCCTAACATGAATGAATTAAGATTTCATTTGAATATTTTCTTACTCCCTTATGTGGATAATATTTTATAAGAAAATGAATGATTTTTGAATAAGTGAAGAGATGATTTTTCTTGGAAGTAGAATTAAGAATTCTTCAAAGGTGCTCTGCAGGATTGGAATGGTGTTATGACCATGGGAATTTTCTATTATGTGTAATCCTTACTAAGAACTAGTCATTTATTTATGATTCATGCTAAGGTGGTTGCATCTGTATAGCCATTAGCAGGATTTGAGACCATTTGTATATGTATCCCTTGTCTTTAATTATAAATGGACATGTTCAATAGAATTTCCAAAATTATTTTTTCATGCTCTCTCACTAATCGATTCAGAATTTGGGTGATTTCCATTTTCGTTGTGAATCTTACATCAATCTTGATTTAAAATTTATATGTTAAAACCCATTTGGTTATTTGGTAGTTTAGATGGTGAAGAAAATGATATTTTTAGTGGTTCTAATGAGTATCATCCTTTTAAACTTACAAATTTTCCTTGTTGATCAATCATGCTTGGGCGAACCTTTGTTACTCTATGGGTCCTTGGTTTTTAGAACATTTAATTTATCTCATACATGGGGTTCTAGTCTCGGGTTCCTGAGCTAGATCACCAAGGATTTTTGTGTTTTTAAGGGATTGGAATGGTGTTATGACCATGGGAATTTTCTTTTGTGTGTAAACATTATTAGGTACTAGTCATTTTTTTATGATGCCTCGCTAAGGTGGTTACATCTATAAAGCCAATTAGAAGGATTTGAGACCATCTGTATATGTCTCCCTTGTCTTTCATTATAAATTGACATGTTCAAAAGACTTGTTATAATTATTTTTCTCATGATCTCTAATTAATTGATTTGAAATTTGGGTAATGTATGTTTTCCTTGTGAGTATTGCATGAGTCATGATTAAGAACTTATATATTAATGCCCAATTTATTATTTGGTGGTTTAGATGGTGAAAAAATGGTATTTTTAGTGGTTCTAATGGATACCATCCTTTTGAAGTTGTAAAGTTTCCTTTCGATCAATCACAGTTGGGTGAACCTTTGTCCTTTGTATGGGTCCCTAGATTTTTGAACATTTATTTTATCTCATGCATGGGGCTCCACTCTTAGGTGCCTAAGCTAGATCACTAGGAATGTTTTTGTTTTAAGGGATTGGAATGGTTTTATGACCATGGCAATTTTCTGTTGTGTGTAAGCCTTACTGGGAACTAGTCATTTTTTATGATTTATGCTAAGGTGGTTGCATCTCTACAACCATTAGAAGGATTAGAGACCATTTGTATATGTATCCCTTGTCTTTCATTATAAATGGACATGTTCAATATAATTCCCACAATTATTTTTTTCATGCTCTCTCATTAATCGATTCGGAATTTGGGTAATGTATGTTTTCCTTATGAATCTTGCATGAGTCATGTTTAAGAACTTATATTTTAACACCCAGTTGGTTATTTCATGCTTTAGTGGTGAATAAAATGGAAATTTTAATGGTTCAAATGAGTATCATCCTTTCAAACTTGCAAAGTTTCCTTGTTAATCAATCACGATCGAGTGACCCTTTGTTATTATAGCGGTCCATGGTTTTTAGAACATTTAATTTATCTTGTGTATGGGGTTCTAGTATTAGGTGCCTAAGCTAGATCACCAAGGATTCTTTTGCTTTTATCCCCCATGGAGGTTCTTTTCGAAAAATGACTCTTGGACATCCATTTCTACTTTATTTCCATATCAGGAGACAAGGGATGTGTTATGATGTGGTGGTATGCATAGTTTCCTTACTCTTTTGCGTCATTTGACCTTATGAACCTTCCTCCTTTATTTATTCATCTCCACACTACATTTATCAAACAATTTTCATGTATATCATATACATCAAGAATATTTCATTCCCATTATATATCCTAATTGAGATCTTTCGGTGAGACACACACACATATGTGCATAACTTAAGTGTGTATGCCTTTTAATTCATTGTTAAATATTTTTAAGCACTAACACAAAAGGGTACATGAAAAAGTATCTCGAAGTTAGGTTTGAGACCACTTAAAATATATCTCCAGTAGGCTTGTGTCATATTTTCCAAATATTTGCATTGTTTCGTGACTACTTTTTCAAGTGAAAATTGCATCTATCGGCTCCACTTGGCCTCTAGCTAACCTACTGACTTATTTTTGAGGTTTCATGGCTCATTATCGACTCCCCTATCTCTCGAGGCTACACCTCACATTTTCTCACACTAGCCTTGTGCAGAGCTAGAATTAGCAGGTCGATACTCAAACCATTTGTCACGTGCCTCCTTTTCACTCCCAAGAGTTATTTGTTGGGTGAGTAGGGGGAAGACCCCCTATCCATGGATACAAAATGAAAAATTAGGTGGGTATTCCCCACTTCTCCCCTGGGGTTTTTTAATTGGGAGAAAAAAATACATGAAAATTATGAAATGAAGAAATTCCACATAATAAAGGAAAGCCACAAAATATAGAAAAACTACGATTAAATAAAATCCACATAAAAAGGAAACCGATAGAGCAAGAGAGAGGTCATCCATGAAATAAAAATTTAAAATCCATGTAAAAAATTATTATAAAAATGATTTAGACTCTGCAGAGATAGGTGGTGGACATCAAAGTAAAATAGAAATATTGACTAGAAGATCCTAAGTAATGTAAAATTATGGTCCCAGCATTAGAGAAGAAAGAAAACAAGTCCACGAGATCGTGGAAAAGATTTTAAAAGTTCCAAAAAACCATAGAAATAAAAAGATAATTAATTGATAATAGTAAAAACATCATATGAAATTGTATATAGAGAGAAGATCATGGATCATCTAAAATACGCATATTCTAACAAAGTCTCAACTAACTTATCTAAAAAGTGCAAAGGATTCCCAACCACAAATATTAACTCATATACATGAAAGTCCATATGTTAAGATGATCTAGTAAAGTTCCTTGCAATAAATCTATGTTCATCATACCTATCTACAAGCATTGAATCATGATTGCTCCCTGAGTAAGAAGTGAGTGGTTGGGCCTCTTCATTTTTAGCATGATCTAATCTTCTCCATCTATCTTCTCTTCCTTCTATATAAAAAGTAAATTAATATCGTTTGTAAAGGATGCTCTCCAAATTTAAATTAACCATTTCAAAATTGTGGATGAGATTTCATGTGCTTTAGATGTCCGATCGGTCAAATGTAATATGCTCAATTCCATTCCACAATAGTGTAATGGATTGTGTATTTATTTATCATTATAATCTTTTTATTTTGTCTTATATCTACTATTTACTTATGTTTATTTTTTATCTTACATTTCTGTTCATTTCTCATATATCACATGTGGTTTATTTTTGCATGTATCATCATTTCTCTCTATCTAAAATGTGAGGATTAAAATAGTTTGCATGTTGTTGATTTTTCACATGTATCTTCCCTCTCATCATGTGTTTTTTAATTTTTTCTTCTTCCCATCACGAGAGAGATATCCATTTCTATTATAGTTCTATTTTCGTTCCCCTAGCTTATTTTTGATTCATGCATTCCTCCTTTTCCCTTACATATCGGTAGATTAGATTAGGAGCAATGCTAGTTCTAAATTAGATAGGTAGAGGAAGTTGTCCTTATCTGAATTTTTGTTCCAAACATGAAGTATCACATCTTGGGTGAATTCCCATTTTCTATTGGGGTGTTGAATTTTTTATATTCAATAATGTTGCAATCTTAGGTGAAATTGTTTTGTGGCATGCCCGATGGGACATCTTGATTCGATAATAACTCATTTTAGAAATATTGATGCATGTTTTAGTGATCTTCAGTCTCCTGAATTAGTATTCTAGCACATTTATTGACTCCACCAATTCATCAAACCACATTTTATCATCTCGTATATCATTTCCAGTCTTGTATCTTCTTCTCATAAATTTGTGTAATCATGACTTCATTTCTTCATTGGGATTCAACATTCAAAAGAGAAATATCATCCACCCATTTTTTCCCCAAAAATTTCTCCATATTTTTTCTATGAGTGTTATCATGATGGCTATCCATATTATTCAACCCTCACATATCCATATGGTTATCCTATTAACCATGATGTTTTTCAAGAACCAAGATGTGAAAACAATGTAGGTAGTTCCATATCTCGATGACGATTTTGAGTTCTACATTTAGAATATGTTGGAAACCATGCACAAGGAAAATGATAAGTTTTAAGTAATTTAAAATAAACCACATGGTTTTAGGGATCTATAGCCATAGGTTTTTCCTCTTCTAGGTTGGAATATCCCTCAATAAAATCTAGAGGTAATGGTTGAATCCTTAAATCAAATGTTAGAGTTGATTAAAATAATGGAAGCTAATAAATCTAGTTATAGGGAACCATGTTAATGGGGTAATAATTCACTACCATCATAAAAACATCATATTCCTTCATTTCAATCTATACCATCTCACTAAAATATGCAAATCCCTATCCTTCTCAAAGCTCCTCTTACTAGCTATTTTCCTTTACAAGAGGATATTATCCATCCTCCATCATTTAAACATCTACAAAATTAATAAAAAGATCAATCCTTCCCTTCTTTCATATATACAAACCCATTTTTGGATGATTTTCATGATAAAAAATACTTTGGAGGATAGCCAAATGAATATCCAAATAAATAATATCAGCTATAAAATCGAGGGATTGGAGCGGAAAGTTTTAGGTCAAGAAAGTTCTCCAGCAAGAACATATCAGTCAGTATCCTTCTAGTGCATAAAAAAATACTCAATATGAGATCCATTATTTTTAATCATGAGATATCAGTTGAAGAATGGATTGAATCTAAAATCATGGATGAAGGAATGGCCCAACCTATTCAATAGATTCATGTTGTTTTTATTTTTAAATATGGAATGAAGGATACATTGGATGAGCATAATATGAAGGACGAAAATTTACATGCTAAGAATTTGAATTTACAAGAAATAATTCATAGTTTCTTTCTCTCTTTTGGTGATTAATATGTTGATATTTCTTCACTCTCATTCAGGGAATCTCGACACGGAGGTAATCCCCAAGGAGAAGAAATAGAGGAATAAATCATACATCATGATAAAATTGATCTTCATGTGGAGGTGATGGATGTTTTTAACATATCAAAGTTCTTGTTTGAAGCTGCAAAGGAGAATGGGGCTCACAATGTTGAATTAAAATTGTTCATCGAGGAGGAAAAAATAAAGACAAGTTTTAACAACTTGAAAATACTATCCCGGATGAGGAAAGTGTTCATGATATATATTTTCACAGAATGGAATGTGAAAAAATGGACAAATATTAAATTTTAGTCCATAAGATATCATGGTAGGATATTCAATCGATATCTAGCTAGATCATATCCAACAACAAATTTTCCATGAGTCTTGTTCACTTTATAGTATGAGAAGGATTTTAAAAATACCAATGATCAATTGATGAACCTATCCAATTCAAATGCAGAGAAATAAGAGGAGGTGTTTCATATTTTTAAGGCTATTTTTTATAGACAAAGGGAATTGGAGAACATGTTTTCACTTCCATCACTTGATCTAGTTGCATATTTGATCTCATGGTCATATTTTATAAGGAAGGTAAATTTCTTTTCCCAACCAATATGTGAAATTTTAAAGATTTATTTTCTATTAGTTATAGTAGGAGTAACTTATGTTTTATTTTTTCAAAACAAGTTCTTTATACACTCTACATGTTTCTATTTAGATCATGTATGATTTATATTTTGTACATCACTTTTTTATTCTATTTTACGTATATGTACAAAAAGATCATTCACGTTGGTGGGAAACAAATAATAGATTTTGAGGTATTTTATGAGTGAAATGTTCCTTAAAATATGCAAAGATCATTCTCAAATAAGTTTTAAGTTTATGTTTCATTGATATTTAGGGATATTTTTAATTTTGGGGTCAATTTTCAAGATGTATGTTTGAATCCATACCCAATGGATATTTCAAGCTACTTTTAGACACCAAAATTAGGTCATACTACCCTTATAATTTTTTCTAATTAAATTAACCATACCTTACCTATTCATATACCATAGTGCACATGATTAATTGAATTAATTACCCTAATTAATTTAATCAACTCACCCATCCAACTAACCTAACCACCTCACTCCATGATCCACTCAAACCCCATTAATGACCTATGACCAAGTCTAAGCCTATCCTAACCAACTAGGACTTAGTCTAAACCTAGAATTAACTCCTATTAACAAACCTAAGAGGACTCTTACTCATCCTTTTATGATCTCTCACTCGAGACTTGTATGAATATTGAAGACCATGCCAAAAAATCAACAATCAAGCTATTTTTTCCAACCTAGATATTCCTTCCATAACCGACACCGGTTAGACCTCTACCTGATATCACCCCCTAACCATTACTGGTTAGGTTAAATACATTTCCAAAATAATTTTCTAAGGTTGGTCATTCAATTCAGGAACTCACACGAATAGAGACTTAGAGCACTTGAATTTATGAATGACTTAGAAAAATGAAAGCACCCGGGAGCACTACCAACATCCATCGACATCTATCACCTTATTCAGTGGTCACAAATTTACACAAAGAATAATGGAGGCTCAAACATCCATAAGCACGTACACAACATCGCTTCTCTTCGGATCTCTTCCATCATTGTTTCATCACCTATACTCTTCAAACCCATTCTTCAAGTAAGTACCTAACATCTCTTGATTATCTTTATTTTCTTTCAAGTAAGGTCACTAGTCCTCTTAGTAATTTATTATTCTATACATCCGTACACCTCCTTCCTCCCACCAACCTATTACCTTACCATATCTAGGCATTTCACCTATCTTCACCCTCTCCTAGTCATACCCGAGTCACTAAGGCCATTTTACTACCTCACCTTCCCCATTTCCAGTCTCTCAACATTAACATAGAGGTTGGAAACTAGTTTCTAAGAGCATTTCACTAACGCCTTCTAACATCGGTTAGCCAACCAACGTTGGTCATCCTACCAAGCCGGCATCGGTGAAAAACCGACATTAGCTACTATGTTTGGAAACATACCTCAGACTAGTGAGCTCATATCCATTTCCCAACAACCTAGAATACATTTTAACCTTTACTGACCTTACCCGGATCCTATACTAGACCTGTAACCTAATGTTATCCCATCAATTGACCCATTTTTACCTCAATAATTTTTTATATGACCTTTCTTATTTGTTTTAAATGAGATACCTAAATTATTTCAATACTAGTAAGATTATTATTTCATGTTTATTTTTTATAGCATTATTATTGTTATATAAAAGTGAATTGATAGCCTGTTCAGGAAGCATCACGCTTCCTAGATATAGCTTCTGCTAGGTAGTGTACTTGTTGTTTTATTTAACTCTATTTGGTGCTATTTTTTTGCATTTTATAGGTAGTTCCTCCTATTCAAAAGGGAGCTCTCGCAATCATCATTGGATTATTAAATCAGAATGCGTGTACAACCTTCAATTGACATCACAAACATGTATTCCTCCTTTCCCTATCATCCTCTATCCGTTTCATTAACTTGTTTAGAATTCAGTGAAAGATTTTGGCATGCCTAGTGGGAACCATTCAGGGTTCCTTAAATTTATTCATTCTTAGGGAAATATTTTGTATTTCTTTTTCTTTTCAAAAGGAATTTAACATTAAATATTCTCCTTAGGAATATTCTCTGTCTTCTACTTGTTTAAGTGACATTTGTATGTCAGGACTAAAAAGAATCATTATTTTTCCTCTTACATCCACATTAGTGAAAGTAATTATCTTTCCTATTCACTCTTTGTTTACATCGAATATCACATTTCAATTTTGGGTTCTAAAATACTTGCATTTGATACTTTTATGCTTGCATTTTAAGCTAGCATTGAAACTAAGGGCAACTCATATGCTAGAAGTCATGCCCAAATCGATGGTTGACATAATTGAATCGTAGAAGCACTCTCTCTTCTCTCTCTCTTTTCCAAACCGCACAAATATAAATTCACATGTCTTCCTAGAAAACACCTTACGGAAGAAGTTGTCAATGATCACACGATTAGAGGATTCATGGTGGGCACCACTGGTTTCTCTGTGCATTCATTAACTCGGAGAAATGACCACCCCTGTCTAAATCATAACCTAAAACCAACCTTAGATTTTACCTCTTCATAGGACACCTTCCCAACCATTTTTTTTTCTCGGTTCACAAATTAAGTCTAAAATAGCATAAGCTAAAACATAAAATTCACTTATAGGATTGCATGTTTTTCTTAGCTAATTCTTGAGTTGTGAGTTTTAGGTTCTTCATTTTATTCTTCCTTTCACACTCCACCATCATATTTGGTGTATTCCAACTGCTTTCGTGTGTGTCAAGATCAATTATTAGCATACTTAGTTTTTTCGGGTTATATTTCATTTGACTTAATTCATGAAAAATAATTTTTTCATCATTTTTTCAAATTTTATAGTGACTGCATCGGTCCAACGATCATCATCGGTTTACATCGACCATCATCAGTTTACCTAAGAATTTTTAGTTTCTAGATCTTTTTGGTCATTTTACTTAAAAACAAAATTCATCACAACTTATATTCTTTTTTAAGTTCTCAAGACATCATCATACCCCTAGAATTGTAAAATCGCTTTCACATACAACTTCCTTATTTAATTTTCATCATTATTTACCTCATTTGATAAACTATTGATTTCCCATAGTAACCGGTATCGGTTTCCCTAACTCTCATCGTTACCCTATAACCATCATCGATTAACCTAACTATCTTTGGTTCTATTGTTTTAATTTTTATTTAAAACACACGACAGCTTTCACCTCCCCGGAATCTATTCTCCTCCATTTTTGTTACTTTTATATGTCATTTACAGAGAACAATTTACCTCAGTTCTATGCTAATTCACATGGTTTTGATTTGCATCCAATCCAACTCCCTTGTGTTTCATGCTAGCCTTAAGCTTCTTCCACCTAGCCCATCACCTCCTTCTATCTTGTCACCTATGGATCCAACTCAGCCCATAACCATTAGTACTAGTGACGAGGAGTTTGTAAGACTCCTTGATGAAAAGATTGTTACCCTACAATAATATGTTTCTCACTCATCCACCGGGACTCGTTAGGACATTTTTTATGCAACATACCTATGTTTGTTCCTCCTTCCCTTACCCCCACTCTCGCATCACCTACAACTAGCTTGACATTACCTTCATCCACTTTACCACCTATGGTGTCTTAATTGGACCCCACATCCACTATAACTATTGCACCTACAACATCTATCATACCCATTGTCTTTACCATATCTTCACTAGCGACCACCGAGCATAGCCTCGTCTCGTATGTGTCACCTCATATATACACATTGCAGACAAGAACCACCCATGGTCTTGGAAACTAACACCCCATTCTAAAACCTTGTCCTTCCCATCCTACACCCCTACCCTCAATTGCCACAAGATTTTTATGACTACCCTACCTACTTACATGTATCACCAATAACCCCAATGTCGACTATTGCTTATTCGGATATCTCCCACTCGTATTTATTCCCCCTTTAAAATTCTCATACTTGGCACCCTCATATACTGGGTAGCCATCCACATTATACATTCATGCTTAACTACCTTATACCACAAGGAGTGCCCATTCATCACAACCCACCAAAACATCATTAAGATGATGATGGAAAAGATACAAACATTAGAAGCATCATTTTATAGCTCTAAAAACTCCTTAACTTATGAAAAAATATGTAATGAGCCTATTCATCCATCTATCCTCATTTTCCCATACAATGTACATTGGGAAATGCCCAAGTTTAACCATTTCAATTTGAAATAAGACCTCAACAACACTTGTGGTCATTCAAACATGGGTGTTATCTAATTTCCCATGACATTACTTTACTCCTACAGACATTCCCCATGTCCTTGATAGGACCCATGTTAGATTAGAATAGTGGTTTACCCGGACATTCCATTTACTCATTTAACCAAGTGGCTTAAGCATTCTTGGACCATTTCTCAATAAATGTCATCAAAAAGTCACCATGAATTATCTATACTCAACAAGATCGCACGCCGACGAATCTATTGCATATTTCGTTGTTCATTGGCAAAGCCTTATCAACCAATTAACATTTTAATTACCTCAAGTTGAGCTTATAGATTTTTTCACTATAGCTTGTGCTAGGCACATCTCACTAACTCGTAAGTACAAACCTTCCGCGGCTTCAACAAAGCATTTACCATGGCATGGAAACTAAAAATTTGTTCCATTCAAGGGAATAAAATTCAATTACAAAACAAAAATGTTGCGTTCAAATAAAATGATACCTCTTTATCTTCAAATCCCCAAAAATTATTAAAAAGCCAAAGGATATTCCAACATGGTAAATCTCAAACTTGGCCCATCTCACCCATCTAAACAAGAAAAACCTTCCTCTAATCTTTCTCTCCTTCAAACTTTTCAGTTCAAATGGGAACAACGAAAGTACACTCCAATTGGAGATCCCTATTCTTCAGTCTTAGAAAAGCTTCTTAAGGCTGGAGCCATTGCACTTCCACCTATAAAAAACATATTGGTTTCAACCCCACTCGTGGCCCTATGCCTCGCATGGTGTAAGGAACATGATTATTGTAACTATCATCGCGTCAAAGGCCATAGTGATATTAATTTCATAACCTTCAAAAAAAATGTCCAGAAATGTTAGATAATGGAGATCTTATCCTCGACAACAAGAATGCACCAGTAAATCAAAAATTACATATATTTTAGAATTCATTCCCTTACCATACACCATCATCTAATCAAAATAGTGAACCTTCAACCAATGATAGAAATTTCTGTGAAGTTCACATTGTTTTTGAAGTCGTACCAACCATTACTCAATTTCCTCTTATCCCCTCTATCGAGGATATTCTATCATGAGCTCCTCTATCCAAGGAAGATCCAACCTCATCTACTCCTTCACCCACATGTGAGTCCCCTTCATCTCTCCCTTCACCCACAGAGGATTTCACAATTTCTTCTAATGCCATTTCATCATCTACCTCGCAACCTAACAAAAATCAACGATATTAATTCTCCGACCCACGGGAGAATCATCCTTTCTCTCTTCACCACCAAAAGAAGAGTCTACCTCACCCCACCTACCGTCTCGCCTACCCTTGGGGGATCCATTAGACACATCATTTCCTATTGGTGACAATTTCCCATTAGCATTCAAGGATCCCATTGATTTGATGTCGCTCTTTTACCTATAGAGTCCGAGGATAACTAGTTCCATGTCTCACAAACATATTTTATAGGGATTTCCACTAAACTAATGACATCTCCTCTTATATTGGTACCATTTTCATGCCTCACCGATCGCTTGGATTACGTTGATAATTCCATGCTTTGGGGACACCTTCGGTTACCCTTTTCAACCCAAATGCATATGTTTATTACTGATACCTCCACGATCTATCTGAGGGTATTTCAAGTGACCAAATCAACCATGACCATGCCTATTGAAATGAATTCTTCTTTGCCACCCTTTCCTAAATCCGAACCTTTACCCATAACCAAACCCATTCCTATGCCAAAGAACCTACATGCACCTACGTCTTTTCCTATATTTAGACACATGCTACCTTTGGTGTCATGTCAACATCAAGCCTTTTCCATCCACCCATCAACTTGAACTTATCCAAATCTTCCCAAGCCTGCACAAAAATCATTCCTTCACCTAAAAAGAAAACCCAAATTTCAAGACCGCATACACAAGTTTCACTCGCCACGCCCTATCACCTTAACCCCTTCCATCTATCATCGACCTGACCTATCTTCCTTGGTAAAGAGAACTCCTACCCAAAGATAATCAAAATCACAACAATCTACCTCTTCATCATGATCCTTTATTACTACCAATCAACCTAGAAAACCTTCACCATCACCCAAAAATTTATTACCACCTATAACCCCACCAACTACCATAACCCCACTACTACCTATACAAATTTTTTCTCTTCAACCCATACCTTCTACCTGACCTCTACGACCATTTTTTTCCTTCTACATCACATACTCCGATCTCAACTTTACCCAAGAAGGTGCAATTCAAGGACAAGAACCCACTAGGCTCCAAAAAGGTAGTTAAACCCGCAACACTTTCTATTGCTATTTCATCTACCACACCCTTACCCAGGAAGGTACAACCCAATCCTAAAACAGTCCCACCTACCAAATTGGTGGTCAAACCTATACCATCTTCAATTCCACCTCATGTAGTACCTCACACATCACAATCACCTACACTTCAATCTAGACCAACACTCACCTCACATTGCGACCCATTGGTAGGTTCTTACGCCAACATTCTAGCCAACCTTTTAGAGACTGTTGTCATCACATTACCCCCCCTTAGACCTTATAACCCACTCAAGCCCAAACCAAAAGGGTTTGATGATACTAAATTTTTTCCTACCATTGTGTGTCAGGACATGATGTAGAAAATTGTAAGGTCAAAAACTGTTCTTGTCTAAATTTTTCCTCAACAAAAATTTAATGACAATGATATCCTAGATGAGGACCCATTTCCATCTCCACCTATCACCATGCATCCTCACCCACTACCTATTAATTTACCTACATCACCACCTCCATAAACCTTTTATCCACCTCTAAAATTCAAGATCAACATGGTCCACATAAGAGAGCTCGTAAAAACCCCACCAAAATGACGGTGCACCCTACTCATTTCGCAAGGTTCTTACCCCGCATTAGGTTTTTGTCCATCATATGTTATACTAATCATGAAATAACTTCTCCATCCACCTCTCTTCCTCAGATTAACATGATCCAAGCTGTTACTCATGCCCAAAAAGACAAAGGAAAAGCAGAAACAACCATCCCATCTCGCACTTGCACCGAAATATCCATTTGATGACCCACATACCCTATTTCTTACAAGGTCACCCATCATAAAATGTTAAAACAATTGCACAAATCCCCTCTAAAAATGTCTTTGTATGATCTCTTCCAAATCTCTTAATCATATTGACAAGCCCTCATGGAGGTTTTGCAATCCATCGAGGTTTTACCTAATGAACCCACACCATTAGCCTCCATTATCACCCCTAACCACATGGTATCTCTTACCAAATTATCTCCTTCTTCACCCCCTAACACTCATCAATTTGCTACCCTTAATTATTTTGAAGATGAGATACCTCTTCAATCAAATGACCCTAATCTCACTCTTTTCATCTTTGTCTATATCAATAATATACACGTTCGACAAATTATGATCAATGGTGGTGCCAATATCATCATCATCTCTTCCCACGTGTACAATCAAATGTCATCCCTTAAAATTAAATGCATAATAACTTGGTTATGTTGTGCTCCTTCAATGATGCCATCACTTCCGCCCTTAGCACCATTATTCTTCATGTTCATGTGGGACCCTCGTACTATGTCGGAATTATTCTATGTTTTAGAAGGGAATTCAAAGTATAACTTGTTGTTTGAGAGACCTTGGATGCGTGTCATCGGTTTTGTTCCTTCAACTTTACATCATTGTGTATCAATTGAACATGAAGGACATAACTATACCATCCTAATTGACCCTTCGCCATTTAAAATTTGTAAGATGTTGTATGGACTCGATGATTTCCTTATGCTAGTTAAGGCATCTAAGACTGTCACCACTTCTTCTTCACCCATAGCCCTATCTACCGATGTTATTTCTACCTTTTCACACCTACCTCCTTCATTCCCACTTTGCCACCATAGATTTGGTAGTTGACCCATCCGTTAATCATCCTACTTCTAAATTGACCAATGCTTCTTCCTCCCAATCACCTAATGATTCATCTATTCCCGCCACCCATATACCAACTCATCGATCCCTTAGAATATGTTTTTAATGTCTCACTGGGGAGTACCACCTATACAACATCAAAAATTCTTACTCCTTAGGAGTATGGTAACCTTCACCAACACCCTCGTTATGACATGATCACATATGCAAGGTCTTCCTTATGCTCCTCCCCACCTTCACACCAAATTAACATATGGGGACTTGAAACTTCCACCTTTTCACCCAAGCCACCTTCCCAAATAGGACTATTTTCATCGACCTCCAATATCTCACCAATGCCACTTTTCCCACATTTTCCTTCACCGCTATGCATGGAAAGGCTTTAGGTTTAGGTTCTACAAAAAGGTCGTCATACTATCATCCCATGTACCATATTAAAACACAAAGGCCATAGTGGTATTGGATTTTCCGAACCATCTTCTAAGAAGTCCCACATTGACCTCATCAAGGATGAAAAACATTCTCCACCCCATTCACCAATGTCACCACCTTCACCCACGGAGTCTATAGATCCTAAATCTATTCCTCCTAACTTTTTTTTTTCATGAACACCATTTCCCTGGGACCTCTGACTTATCAATGTGATGGCGAGGCTCCCTCTTCTCTTCCCTTCCTATATCCTGACATGATCGATGATGATACACCATCCATTAATGTCGTTCAATTTCAGGACAATAATTCTATCCTCACCTACCTTGGTGTGGAAGATTCTATATTCACCAGTAATTTCCTTCTGAGATGTAAACCATGTTAAATGAATCGACCATTGAAATCAATATTAACACTCAGGATGACCCACACATTCTAAATATACGTCATTCTTTAGATATTTCTGAACAAGAAGCTTTCACTACTTTCCTCAAGGATTATAGCAATGTTTTTGCTTAGTCCTACGCCAATATGCCTAGTATTGACCCAAACATTGTGGTCCACAATATCATCACCATTTCGCAGCCAAACTTGTAAAACAAAAAGTCTGTGGAAAATGCATCCTGCATTTCCCTTCTTGTCAAAGAGGAACTTCAACACCTTCTTTCAGTTTCCTTCATCCTACCCATTGATTATCCCCAATGGATCTCTAACATCGTTCCTATCACAAAATTGATAGGGGGACTCCGCATTTACACATATTTTTGTGACTAAAAATTAGTTTTCCCAAAGATGACTTTCCACTACCTAGTATCGACCAACTAGTTGATCTTACCACGGCCATGAGATGTTATCACTCATGGATGGATTCTCGAGTTATAATCAAATATTACGTGCCCCGAAAGATCAACACAAAACCAACTTCATCACTCCTTGGGGGACTTTCTGCTATCGTTTCATGCCTTTTGGCCTTAAAAATGTTGGTGCTACATATCAACAAGCTATGACTTATATCTTTCATGACATCATGCATCGTATATTGGAATATTACATAGATGACCTTCTTGCCAAATCCAAACATCGAGCCAAACACCTTATAGTCCTTAAGGTCATTTTTGACCGTCTCATCAAGTATTGTGTTCACCTTCAACCTAAGAAATGTGTCTTCATTGTCCTCTCAGGAAAAATCCTTGGTTTTATCATTTCTTTGCATGGCATAGAAGTTGATCCCACTAAAATCAAGGCTATTCTTGAAATTCCTCCACCTACTAACCTTCGCCAACTGCGTAGTTTGCAAGGAAAGTTGCAGTCTATCTATCATTTTATTTCACAACTTTCGACCACTTCCACCCCTTTCATCATCTCCTTAAAAAGGATGTCTCCTTCAAATGGGATGATGAATGCCACAAAGAATTTGATGTCTTAATATAATACCTCCTCCAACCACCTGTGGTCATTCCTCCTAAAGATGACTAACCATTTTATCTTTACATTTCTTCTATTGATCACTCCTTGGGTTTCATGCCTTCTCATCATGATGAGAAATATAGGGAATAGGTGGTTTTCTTGTATAAGCCATACAGGTTTTAGACTACGAAACTAGATACACCACGACAAAATTTTTTTCTTGGCCTTAGTTTTTGTCACCACTAAACTTCATCATTACCTACTCAATCAAAAATCTTCGTTGTCATCAATATTGACCCCTACATTAGATGTACACCAAAGCCTATCAACATCAGCGTGTTGCACGTTGGCTCATGCTTCTTATAGACCTAGACCTTGAATTCACCCATCAAAAATCTAGTAAAGGCCAAACTATCATTGAACAAATCACGAGACGCAATTATCTCCAGAGATCAGCCCTCTAACTTTGATTTTCTAGGTGAATCCATCTCTACCCTCTCGTTGGATTGTACTATTTACTGATGACCTTATTATTTGATGGTTCCAAATTTCAGAATGGAGGTGGTGCTAGAGTTATCCTCATTCCTCTTGATGGTGATCCTATGAAATTATCTTTCAAACTAGATTGTGAATGTACTAACAATATTTTTGAATATGAAGAAATCTTATTAGTCCTTCAAACTACCATCACCTTAGACATCAAATCAATTAATATCTTTAGAAACTCTCAACTAGTTGTAAATCAAGTAAATGGTATATACCAATGTCATAAAGAAATAATTCAAAAGTAAAAGCATCATGTAGACATACTTTTGACTACCTTTGACCATTATGAACTTTAAACCACTCCATGTTCCACTAATAAATTTGTGGATACCATGGTCTACCTTGCTTCTCGACTCAAAAATATTTGTCATGGTACAAAGGCTGCAATCACTTTCTTATATATGTTGAGACGTCAACCTCGTCGAACCATTAGACTCGACCCATGTGACCTTTGGTATAAATAATTTACAAACTACCTTTCCTTATCAATTCTACCTCCTGACCTTACTCGTAATGGGAAACGCACCTTTATCAAAAGTGTCTCAAGTCATTTGTGTCATCATGAGTGGCCTTATTTATAAATGTGCCTTTGATGGTATCCTCTTGCAATGCCTTACAAGTTTGAAATTCCCTACACCAACATGGAAGTTCACGGAAAAAAATTGGGGATCACTTGAGTGGTTTAGTTGTGCTAAACGCATTCTCCGCTTAGGCTATTATTGGCCAACCTTAAACTATGATTGTTGTGATTATTTCAAATTTTGTATGAAGTTCCAACAACATGCTAATATTTATCACATGCATATTCACACCTTACAGGTCACACGAGACATTTGGACTTTATCTCAATGGGGTTTTGATATTTTTGGATAAATCAATCCCCATTCTTCACAAACCCCATCAATGGATTATTACCACTAATGAGTACTACACTAAATGGGTAAAATCCATACATATTATTTCTACAAAAGTTGAAAATATGTGAATTTCAATCATCACATCATTTATCACTTTGGTGTTCCCCATCGTCTCATAACCGATAATGGAAAATAATTCAAAAACAAAACCCTAAGGAAACTTTGTGACACCTTCGGCATTAAACTTAGTTTTTCTTCACTTTACTACCCCCAAAAAAATGGCCAAGCTGAATCAACTGACAAAACCTTTAACAAAATTCTTATGAAAGTGCTTAACGATATAGGAGAGGATTGACACACACATATTTCTTTTCCTTATAGGCTTACCGTACTCGTATTCATAATTCAACCGCGGCCACACACTGTTTCTCGGTGTATGGTACAGAGGTTGTCCTATGTCTTGAAGTCTTGATTCCATCTCTTTACATCTCACTCAAAGAGATGCTCAATGATGATGAATTTTGTCAAGACCGTTTGCAACAACTTGAGTTATTATAATAACGTTGTTTTAATGGTCTTGATCATCTTCAAATTACCAAAAACGTATGAAATGTGCCTATAAAAAATGTGTCCATGAATGAACCTTTCAGGTTAGTGATCTCATCCTAAAGGAAAATAAACATGTAACCAAAGAGGAGAAAAGTAAACGGGAAATGTTTCTCCTAATTGGCTTGGACCTTATAGCGTTAATCATACCTATGGATCAAGTACTTATCGTTTGTCTTCACTCGATGGAAAACCAAAACCTAAGCCCCTCAATGCCTTGCATCTTTGACTATTCTATTGTTGAATCAAGTCCTATATCACCTTCTATCTATTTAATTCTTGTCCCTTGAGCACCATTCACCTTCCATTTTAACTATTTTAAGGATCCACGACTTTGTAGGAATGATGTGATTACCCGTCGCTTTTTCAGCCATATCTTCAATATGAGTACCACAAACCTACTCATGACATGATTCTCATGGATACTTTTCATCTTTTTTCAAGATGGAATCCCATGGTCGTTCATCATGTAAACTCTCTCTTGCATAGTTATCCTTTGTGTGCTATGGTTTTGCCTTAAAACCAAGAGCCTATTTTTCTCTATAGTCTTGTCCATGACTTAACAGTCTA
This sequence comes from Taxus wallichiana var. yunnanensis, assembly GCA_018340775.1. NCBI lineage: Eukaryota > Viridiplantae > Streptophyta > Pinopsida > Cupressales > Taxaceae > Taxus > Taxus wallichiana. The sequence goes on along the minus strand of CM031236.1, from coordinate 268,061,952 downwards.
ATCAGAAAAATAATGTAAAAATTCAAATGGACTTCAACTCCTTGAGTCAAAATTCTAGCAAAAATATGACTCCCTCAAAAAGGATAGCTATGCTCTCTATCTCATTATTATAATATATCTTGGTCCCTCGAAGGACAACTATACAAAGCTAGCCATATTGTACTTAGTCTCTCATCAAAATAGGACTATTCTTGCAAAATAAAATAAAATATTCAGAAGCTTCCCACATCGATCAACTTCATGAAGACCTCAAGGAGATAATATACTAATCCCACATAGAATTATTGCATCGATCAGTCTATCAAAACAATATCAAAAAGAAGAAAATGATAAAAAAATTCATCATGGAATTGCCTATTTTGATCTTAGGTATCTTGCTAAGTAGGCATGTTTTCTTATACCAAGCTATGCTAAAAACCAATAATTTTCACCTCATTTCCTTTTCACCCTAATTTCCTACGTTCTCAAGGGACTTTCTACAAACATGAAATTTCATGATCATGTGACTTTATTCACCCTTACCATAGTCAATCATGCAACACCTTCAGGGTATTTTGTTCATAATCCAATCTAAGGTATGGTGAACTCGTTATGCTTCTTATCAATTAGGAAACTCTTTTATCTCCTCCAACTATTCAAATTATTCATTACTTATTAATTATCCTATACATGAATAGACCATCGATACCTACATTTTAAGGATTCTCCTTTCACCAAAATCAATCATGCCTAAATGACCTAAACTCAACCATACCTAAAATGACCTAAACCCAACCATACCTAAAATGACCTAAACCCAACTAGGCCTAAATGACCTAGACTCAATCATGCCTAAAACCTACCCACCCATTCCACTACCTCATCTTATTTTTCCCTAGCTTATGGGAGAACTACATCATCCCGAGGCCCCTTTTCACTAGGGCTATGTAGGTAGCACTCGAGGGCATGGGGCCCTTGGAGGTTAGCTCAACCACTCTTTACCCTAACCAATTTTCCCCATGTTTTCAATTAAAATTTAACATTACTTAGTTTCCATTTTTCAAAAACACTTAGAAATTAAATAATTAACAAAGATAAATACCTACCATTTTCTTAACAATATTATATCATACATCTATCATTTCACATTTTTATGATATTAAATATTTTAGAAATCTACACCATAACATATATATACATCATCATTTATTTCCCATGCTACCAATAACTTGGAAATTAAATCAAAACCAACAAACCTTAACTACATCATGCCTAACTCACCTAGACTCAATCATGCCTATACCTAACTCAACCATGCCTAAATGACCTAAACTTAACCATGCCTATACCGAATCAACCACGCATAACTAACCTAAAATCAACCATACCTAACTAACCTAAACTTAACCATGCCTAACAAACCTCAAACTCCACCATGCCTAACCAACCTAACTCAACCATGCCTACATGACCTTGACTCAAACATGCCTAATTTACCTAGTTTCCATCACATACACAATAAAAATGGAAATTAAAACCAAGTACATCATTAATACATACACATCACCATTAGAATCATCATCTATATCAATGAAAATATCTATGTATCAATACATATGTACACAACCACAAATAAATACAAGTATCTCAAGATTCTTAGATAGGTCTCACTATCTATTCGCACGCACGCATGCCGATATAATAATCAAAATCACAAAATCTCATGTACATACTCACTATCATCGACATACGAGGATGGTATATACCAAAATTTGATACACCAATCATATCATGTGACTATTCATCACTCCATTTGATATCCATAAATGTCTCATCTGTCTCCTCCTCACCTCCAGCTTAGAGACTGTCTCCACCTCCCAACCTAGTATAGGTCTCACCTAATCTTGGCCTCGACCTTCACCTAGGAATGGCCTTAGTGAGCTCATAGCCTCACCACTGACCCTACATCTGGGCTCTTCAACCCCCTGTGCTCTCAGAACTATGAGTATAGGATATAGTCCTCTCTCTCGCTTCCTATTGTGCCCTATACTCAACATAGGAAGGGACATCTATCCTAGTGGTAGTCAGATGATCATGGTAATACTGTGCCTCACTTAGAGCATCCTTGAACCTTACCATTCGCAGTCGAGGTGGTACCATAGGTATCATAGCAAGCAACCGTCGAGCTCTTACATGTTAAAAAAGCGGCCTCGAAGCATGTACATATAGAGCCATATCCTCATCCTGTACCATGGGACCCTATCCCACCACAGTTTCCTATAGTATGGGACCCTATCCCGAGTATGTGGAAGTGCATGTGCTACCACCTAGGTCCTGTAAGGCCATAACTCGAGTACGTGTGGTGGCCAATTGGCCTGTAAACCTTCTATCTATGCCTATAAATCGCCACCTATCCCCATCGAATCTCCACCATGTGCGGGTGCTTGTCCCGTGCTACCCGGGGCTGTAAGGTCACTACATGTGGCTATAAAATGGAAGCCTGTTCTTATGACCAATTAAGATGCCCCTGTAAAGCACTAATATTTTCTGAAGGGAAGCCACATGACCTGCAAGGTATCTCGTTGTACTTATGATGGTAGCTAAGTTTGGATTCCTGGCCTCGGTGGTGTCACTCATAGTTGTGCCACTCACCACTACCTATATCTATTGGTAACCCCAACATCATCAATCCTCTTGTCCATCACCTACTCCTCTAGTCCTGTAGGCACACTCGATCATGGTGGAGACATAGGTCTCTCCATGTCATATCTCATGTACTATGGGAAGGGTGGAGGTACGTCTTATGGCAGCCCAACCTATCATCTCACCCTATCTACGGGTATCATATCGTACTCACCAAAACAATATCCATGAATCCATCTCAAAGCAGTTGTAACTCCTCTAAATCCTCTGACATGTCCTTATATGAGGGATAACCAACATATGGCCTCCAAAAATATCCACACTAGACAATCCCTTCAGTAACTACCTGTAATATGAAACTCACGTGTGGCCCTAACCACCCTGTGTAACCCACCAACTGGTACCCACAGTTTATATCTAACTATGACCAAGCCACCCCCGAACCAATCAATTCAAGGTAAACCAACTTGATGTACACATACGATGTGCTCATATGCACAACAATGTAGAAGAAAAGTGAAACATAAACTAAACTGCCACAATTGCTCATAGGCCCACATCTCCCTATACAGCTGCACCAAGAATGATGGTGCCCATGCAAAAGAGATCCACTACTTCACCATATCCTAGAGAACTCCCATCAATGCTTGTAGTAATCTACCACCCTTGGCATCTGGTAAGGCGAAACAACATACCGCATCCATCATCAAAATAACCAACCTCATCTCTTGAGGATGGGATGCATACATCTCTCCATAGCTAAGCCTCATGCTATGGTACCTCAGCTTACACATCACCTCCCTAAACACATAAATTATAGGCTCCACGAAGACCTCTTAATAAATATAAAACACTCACTCACCCAATATCGTAGCATGGGATCTGTATACATCCTATAGGGTGACACTAATCTCACCCATAGGTAAAGGAAAAGTATTGGTCATTGAATCTAATCTATAAATGAGTGAGACCATCAAACTAGGATCTGAAGCTATACGTCTGTAGTGTCAGATCCCAATCAATCCAACATCAGTCATATGATCCCACTCATCTACATTCACACTCGACTGCATCTCTACCAATAGAGGTGGTACTCTATCTCACATAGGTAATTGGTCCCTAGCCTGCGTCCAACAAAACACAACATTGTTAAGACCTCACTACCTATAATTACATCTTAACCCCAATACCATACAAAATAACACAAATCCTGGTTACCCCATTTACCTAATTCACATACCAACCTCCTACCCTCTACACTCATGACTTGTTACCCTCACATTATTTCACCTACTCACCTATCCCATCTAGCCAAAGATAATATTTTACCCGTAACCCTCTACAACCAGTCATTACTTTCCCCTTTTTGACCTCTTTTCCTTTCATACATAACCCTTCTTACCATTTCCTTATTTCACCCTAATCAACGTCGGTCTCTGGACAATCACCAGTTCTCTTTGGTGACATCAGTTCCTATTAACTAATGTCGGTCACCTTAGTCTTGACCGATGTCAGCTACAACCCGATTGAAGTTGGCCAAACCTTGACCAATGTCGGTCTTTTTCATGACCCCCAAAATAAAAATCCCATCGATTTCTCAAAATTGACAAAAATAACCTACAACCCTACTTAATCCCAACAACTTATAACCTATATTTATTTCTCCCCCTACTTAGCCTATATTTAATCTCATCCCCCTAGATTTAATCTATTTTTCACCCACATTTCAAAATTAACATTCCCGCCAAAAATTTCTTCATTATAAAACACAATTGGAGAAAATCAACAAGTTAAGAAATGCCCCTACCTCATCATGGTTTCGCCTACATAGTGGTACATCTAGCCACTAAGTGGTGCTCCACCTAAACCTTGTCCCACCTCTTCCATGACAAAAATATACCTTGAATCTATCTACCAATCACACACCTCCAACTGACCTCATGGACCCAGCTACCTAGCTCCTCTCACCACTTAGAAACCTCCACCTTAGCTTAGAGTCTCGTATTGTTGCTTTCTATGGAAGCACTATCGCTCTGTCATTTTCCCAAATGAAAACAAGATAAAGTGAATACATACAACATGGAATTTTATTTTTATACCCAAATCCACACGACCGACATCGGTTGTGTGTCGTGCCCTAATAAACCAATGTCGATCGGATCTTGAATGACATCAATTACCTACTAGTACCATTCATGCCCCCTTTTACGCCTTTTAACCAAAATCATTACTTCCACATACCATTTTCCAAAGACCAACACCCATTGTAGCCTACCCACAAGCCTACACTACCCATATAATTCCTTAATTACATTTAGGGATTTGTTATTTTACCTATACCTTGGCCTTACCCATGCCACGACCTATTTACCTAGACCTGACCTACATTTTGTGACCATTGAACTTGTGTACTCTTTATACCTTACAATGTTGTTACTTGTGTTGTTTTATCCTAACAACCATACCTTGCCTATTGTCATGTTGTTTATCCAAACCAAACCTCGGTGTGTCGGATCATACGTAAATGTTCCTGCACCTAGCCTATGTTGTGTTTCTGGACCATATCCTATACCCTAGATACCTGAATCACTTCAACCTTGTTTAGTTAAACCTATTGACCTTGGACGATGTATATTTTTCAAGCTCTTCAACTTGGTATCTTTTCATAGTCTATGTGTGTACATGCATTTGATTTCCCTTACTTATTACTTGATTTGACCATTACCCTTTACCCAATGTGACTAATACCCTTACCCACAACCCACCTACCTTAACTTTCACCAACTACACATTTATCAAACCACTCACCAATTATGTATGCCACCTCATTAATTCCTGGTTTGAGGGGAATAACCTTCACCCACACTTGGGGTAGCCCCACTCTCACCAATTCATGGGGAAATCACTTCCTATTTTTGTCAGCGTAATCGCTTATCAATATAAGCTAGGTGAAAAAAGGGGAAAAATGTAGACACAAAAATTAGTTCATACTACCCTTATAAACATTTTTAAATAAATTAACCATACCTTACCTATCCATATCCCATAGTGCACATGATTAATGGAATTAATTTCCTTAATTAATTTAATTAACATCCTCAATTAATTGCCTCACCCACCTAACTCACCTAGACACCTCACTCCATGACCCACTCAAACCCCATTAATGACCTAAGACTAGGTCTAAGCCTATCCTAACCAACTAGGACTTAGTCTAAACCTATACTTAAGTCTTATTAACAAACCAAAGAGGAAGTTTACTCATCTTGTCGTGATCTATCACTTGAGACTTGGACGAAGATTGAAGACCATGCCAAAAATAACAATAATCGGAGTTATTTTGGCCAACCTGGATATTATCGCATTAACCAACGTCAATTATACCTCACCTGACATCGTCCCCCCTAGTCACCGAGATAGGTTAAATAGATTTCCAAAATCCTTTGTTGAGGATGATCATTCAATTTAGGATCTCACATGAACAAAGACTTGGAGAACTTGAACTTCTGAAGCACTCGGGAAAAGGAAAACACCCAAGAGCACTACCAAAAACCATCGGCATCCGTCACCTTCTTCACAATCATGTATTTACATAGAGAATAATAAAGGCTCAAACTACCATGACATGTACATGACGTCCCTTCTCTCTAGATCTCTTCCATCATTGTTTTCATCACCTGCACTCTCCAAACCCATTCTTTAGTAAGTACCTAACATCTCTTCAGTTATCTCTATTTTATTTCATTAAGATCATCATTCCTTTTAGTAATTTATTTTTTTGTACATCTGTACACCTCCTTCCTCCCACCAACCTATCACCTTACCATATCTAGCCCTTTCACCTATCTTCACCCTCTCCTAGTCATCTCTGAGTCACTAAGGCCATTTTACAACCTCACCTTCACCATTTCCATCCTCTCAACAATCACAAAGAGCTTGGAAACTAGTTTCTAAGATCCTTTCACTAACTTCCCCTACCGACGTCGATTAGCCAACCGACATCGGTCATCCTAGAAAACCGGTATCAATCACACTGCACAACGTCGATTCTGTGTTTGGCAACATAACTCATACCAACGAGCTCATATCCATTCCCCAACATCCCTAGAATAAATTTTAACCTTTACTAGACCTTACCTAGAGCCTATACTAGACCTGTAACCCAATACCAGCCCATCACCTGACCCGTTTTGACCTCAATCACATTTTATCTGACCTTTCTTTTTTTTTTGCATGAGATACCTAAATTGTTTCAATTCTAATAAGATTGTTATTTCATGTTTATTTTGGATAGAATTAATCTTTGTTATATAAATGTGTATTGATAACTTATACATGAAGCATCATGCTTCCCGGATCTAGCTTCTACTAGGTAGTCCACTCGTTGTTTTATTTAACTCTATATGGTGGTATTGTTTTACATTTTACAGGTAGTTCCTCCTAGCCAAAAGGGATCTCTCACAATCAACATTGGATTAGGAAATCAGAATGTGCACACAACCTTCAATTGACATCACAAACATGTATTCCTCCTTGTCCTATCACCCTCTATCTTTTTCATTAACTTGTTAATAATACGGTGAAACAAGATACTAGTTAATTCATCTAGTAGGAAGATAACCCTTGAAAGATGCCAAATTTTTGTCCAAAATAAAACCCATGCTATTTTGAAAACTTCATGCAAATGAAAGAGTTAATAACTTATTGTGAGAAAATTCGTGAAGAAAAGGAATTAAAATGTATTTTTTGTAGAAATAAGATACTTAGTTTTCGAGTGGAGTTCGCATAACAAATGGAAAAAAGGAAAAACATTGCGGATAAATATGTAGTGGAAATAAAACTTAGGAATTTTGGAATTGTAGGATAATAAAATTTGAGCACAAAGATGATAAAATTTCTACAAGAGGAAATATGTGTAAGGATAAAACATAGAAAATATAGAAAATAAATAAATTTTGTAGAGAAAATAAAAGCCACGAGTAACAAATAAAATTTATAGAACATAAAAGATCCATAAAACACAAAAATACATGGAACAAAGAAAGTGTGTACAATAAAGGAAATCCATAGAACATTGAAAAGTCATGGAAAAAATAAAATCCGCACAACAAAGGAAACATGTAGAACAAGAGATTGGTCATATGCATAACAAGAAAAGTTAAAATCCATGTAGTAAAGTGTTATGCAAAGGACTCGGACTCTGTGTCCAAAGGTGGAAGAGAGTGAAGTAAAAGATAATTCTTGAGTACAAAAAGAGGCTACATAATGTAAAATTATGGTTGTAGATTAGGAGAAGAAAGTGAACAACTCTTCAGTTAATGCAGAAGCTTCTAAAACTCTTGAAATACCATAGAAATCAAAACAATTCTGTAAATCACAATAGAAACATCAGGTTATGTGGTAGATAGAAGGAAGACAATAGATCATCTAAAATATATGGATTATAACAAATCCTTGCTTAAGTCAACTAAAAATTGTAAATCATTCCTAGCCACAAGCATTAAATCCTATGCATCAAAGTCCTCATTTTAAAATTACCCGATAGAGTCCTTGCAAGAAACCTCTATTACCCATTTCTATCTACAAGCATTGAATCTTGATTGGTCCTTAGTGGGTGGTGATTGGTTGGACTGCTTCATTTATGGCATGATCTGATCTTGTCCCTCTCTCTTCTCTTCCTTCTATATAAGAAACAACTTAACATCCTTTGTAAAGGATCCAATCCACGATTGTAAGTTCACTATGTTAAAATGGTGGCTAATATTTCATAAGTTCTGAGACTTCCGATCTAGTCACATGCAATGCACTTAGTGCCCTTCAACAATAATGTAATGGAATGTTTATTTCTTTATCAATAAAATCTTGTTATTATTTTTTTTAGTTTCCTTTTTTGTGTTTATTATATCTCTTACCTCTCTATTTATTTCTATCATATATGTGTGGGCTATATTTTCACGTGTATTCATTTCTCTGTGTCTAAAATGTGAGAAATAGAATGGTTTACATAGTGTTGATTTTTGTAATTTATCTTCCCCCTCATCATGTTATTCCCTTGTCTATTATTCCCTCATTTATGGATATCCCCTTTCTATTCTAGCACCATTGCAATTCCCGATCTTAGTTTTATTTCACACATTCCTCCTTCCTCTTTCCCATGTAGACTAATACCTTAGGTTAGAATTAGTTTTAGTGTTAGGTTGGATAGGTGGAGGATGTTGGAATTTTTCAAGGTTTGTCTAAAGGAGTAAGGTCTCACACCTTGGAAACATTCACATGTTTCAATGAGGTGTTGAATCTAGAATATTTAGTAAGGGTGGAATCTCAGGAGAAAACAACTACACTTACTAGCCTCTCATGGTATAGTCAGTCTCATTGGTCAAAACTATTGATACTATCCCCAATAATCTCATATTTTACCTTCATTGATGATTCCCGTACACATATCACACATTTACAATTATAGTTTCACCTAGTTGTAAATGGATATCACTGCATCTATGGTAGGTCCCCAATCTTGTATCTCTCTTGTTGATCAACTAAAATTTTGGAATATGTGTAATTAATCTAATCTATAATGACATGTAAATGAAGTAAATAAATGTAGTAAAAAAATATAGAAATTACCTAAGAAACTAATCTAATGGAAGTAGAAACCCTAATATGTAAGAAGAGTGAGGAAGTGACTAAGTTGATTAAAGAATCTCATTGGAATGTGTCACAGAAGTGACTAGAGAAACAGAAGACGTGAATGACTATGAAGAAATCCTAAAAAAGCATGGATCTGGACTATCTAGCTAGACTAGAGTTCTTGGAGAGGGACTGGGGCTCCTGTGGGTGCTCTAGTGTACAAAATTAGTACTGGTCATGAAAATGATTCGTAACATGATTTTCATAGGTCTGCTTGGTGGTCTGAAACCCTCACTATGTGTTGCATCAGATCGTTGCAGTGTTCCACATGTTTATAATAATCCAAGACGTATAGAAGACTTGTGAAATACCAAAAGAATTATCAAAACCATAATAAAAGAAGAATGCAAATGAATGGGTGGACGATTTGATCTCAACCGCCACAACAAGTGGGATTACTAAATGATAGTTACACTACATTTTAGACCCAAATGTAGTTATGTGTGTGTGTGTGCATCATGTTCCCTAGGTGCTCTTGTGTCAATCACACTTTTTGAAGTAGCGAGAAATAACTAGATGTAGAAAATGTAATAGAATGTGTGCATGAAATAGAATAGAATCCCTCCCCTATGCTTGTGTGATGCAGATGAACCAACCTTGTCCTTGTGATGGAGCTAATGGATGCAAATGATCTCCAAATGGATGTAACTCTAGGTGGATGATAGTAGTGACTAGTGATTGGTCCTCATTATGGTCTCATAAATTTATATTTATAGGGTTCTCTTGATGTAATTTCATAATTAAGCCCAAAATGGTCAACCGCCAAAAATATAAGAAGATAGAACAAGTAAAATGTTCCCAAAAAGTTGCGGAAAACTTATAAAAGGATAAAGGAATCCCTTGAAGGACCAGGAGCCCATGGGTGCCCTAGGACTAGCGTGAGCATCCTAGTCGATGCTAAAATAATAAAAGATGACCGAAATAGACTGGGCATATGGGTGTAAAAGGTCAGGAAAGATGAAATAAAACAAGAGAAGATGGCCAAAATAAGGGGGTTAATTAGTAATTTCTTCACTCAAAAAAATTTTAAATAGTAGTTTGAGACCAAGACTAAATAATGTCTAAAGTGCATTATTTTTTTACTACACTTGTCACGTGGGCAAAAATGTGTGGAGCTTTCGGTACCTATATAATTACCCAAATTATTGCAACACCCCATTAGGCCTGTATCACTCCACGAAAAAATATTGTCAACTAGCTAGATAACACTCAATGTGAACATACTCTAACTCTAAAAATTCTATGCTCAAGTCTTCATGGCTAGGTACTGACTTTCGTGTGATATCATTTGGGATGAGATGAATATTTGGTAAGATATTTCAAAAAAATAAAACACATAGTGAATTCTTTATTGATTAAAGCATACAAGCTCGACACACATAAATAGTGGGGATAAGTATGATTATTAAGGATTGAATACTCCCATGAATATCCCTTATAATAACTCTTAGAAGATATGTTCTAAAAAATTGTAACACACTCAAACTAATCCATTATTATTAACCATGTGGATACTACTTTCCTAACATTACCCTTTAGCGTGAACAAAGTAGAATAAAATTCACACTTCCTTCTATAGTGTGCCGCCCTTATGTGCTCATGATCTTGGTACATAACTTGAAATTAAGGTAGAGAAGGAACTCATCAAATTCTCATCTACCATGTACCATGAGAAACTAATTTGATCAAACTAAAATGGGAAACATAAGAAGCAACCATTTTCTTATCAACCATTCACTATAGGAAAAAAATTAGACCTAATCATTGTGAAAACTCAAGTAAGAACCATCTCGCACAACCTTTAATATATTTACAAAGGTTAACCATAAACCTAGGTATGAACCCTAGTTCATCCTCTTCAAGTATCATGATTTTTCTTCATCCTTTTTCTTTCAAATTTCCACTACATTTTTACGTCGTGGATTATATAGGAAAATTTAATCACTTTTTAAAAATTTAAACAAAAATCTACTTGTGTTCTTATTTTTAATCACACAAAGCTATACAGATGAAAACATTGCAAATAGAAGAAAATAAATATTGGTACTCTTAACATATTATCATATCACAAGAGAAAAGTAAAACCTAAAAACATTGCAAACACACACGCGACAACTTCATTGTGTGGCCCCGTCACTTGTGGCTAGTGAGAGGATGTTGATTTTCCTCTATCCTCCATTATCTCCATCCTTTGAATATTTTGTTTCTTACTCAACAAGATGGAATTTAAAGCTCAAATATACAACTTTCTTATAAACACAACTTCCCCAACAATGTTTTCTTTAGAACTAAAATTCCAAAGAAAGGGCCTATGGATAGCAACCCTAGTGGGGTCAAGAATGACATCCCTTGTAGGGTCCTTCCAAAATTATTCATCTTATCCTTCAAAAATTTTAACTTCGGGTAACACAAAAAAATGTTTGTGACAAATTTTAATATATTTATTTTTAACATTTTTACAACATGAATATTTTGACAACATATTGTTTTTTATTTGAAACTAAATCATTAATTAGATCGTGAAATTTTTGAAAACATAAAATGACTTGACTCTACTTTAAACAAATTAATATTTTACATGACACTTGAACACTATATAAATTTAAAAAGACTTGATTATTAAAATAATTTAAAATACTTATCGACTATTAATAAAATTTCTAAAGCTATCCTAAACTTTATTGACTAGAATAAAGTAAATTCTAAAAAAATTTTAAGACTTTATAGTTCAAGTAGAGCTGCAAACTTGCACCATACACCAATCAAGGACACCTAACATATATTTGAAATCATCGACGAAAACAAACTCATTTTCCCTTCAATTTAGAACATCATCTTGATTTTGAAGAATCATTTATTGAAAACCTCCAACAGGGTGGGATAGTTATAAATGAGAATCCAATACTTAATGTAGATTCAATATTAGTCGGTGATAGGTGGATAATTTTTAATTGATAGTCACTTTGGTCAAAGATCTGGAGCATATGGAGCAAATGGCATGATTGGTGTAGTTATTAATCAATAAAATCCTATTTACAATAGATAAATATCCTCTTGAAAACATTTGAAAATAATAAAGCCTCAATTGGATCTTATCAAACTCAAACAATTTGATTTTTCCTATTATTTAGTTTGTAGATACAATTTTATTTTTTTGTAGGTTCGGATGCCCCCTTTACAAGTATAAATATACCTTGAAATTTGTAGGATAAAAACTATGATGATTCAAATATAAAGTGGATAACATTGAATTCAATGCAAAACCTTTGATAATGTCACAAGTCGATAGAAAGTGAGCTCGATGCAAAATCTAATAGTGAAGATACTCAATATTCAATACATAAAACAAAAAGGTCTAATCGGTATATATGAATGCACCTTAATACCATATGTAGATATTCCCATGGTAACTTGAGTACACCTAAATAGAGATAAGATTGAATTATTTCCCCAAAATCATGATAAGAATAAATTAATGGACTGCAAGCTTGAATCTTTCTAAGATCGCCAATGTTATAAAAACAATAACCAACACTTTCTTATCACACTTGATGGTAATGACTTCCACATTATATGCATAACAAATAAAATATACATCAATGAATGTAACTACACATGGACAATGTAAATCAAACCATAAAAATTCAATCTATGGCTTTAGTGAATAGTATATTGAATGTAATGACATTTTGATTCAATCTTATAAATCTCTCACCATTTTATCAAAAATGTCCGTTATGCAATAGAAATTGTAACCAAAGTAGTAAATTTAATATTTTGTGAAGAAAATACTTAATGTGTGTAATCCAATTACTATCACCTAGATGATTTATTTCATGTATGAAGACTATAGACATCCATCAATGGATTTGGCTTATTTTCGTGAATAGGACAAGAATGTAAATAACAATTATAACAAAAATTCAAGATAAAAGAAAATGATTTGTTTTATATATATATATATATATATATATATATATATATATATATATATATATATATATATATATATATATATATATATATATATATATATATATATGGTTTGGTAATTAGATCGCTTATTTCATACCAAAACAAATACATAATTTTAAATGATACATATCGACAACATACATACAATACCAAATTATCACATCCTAATATAGAAAATGAAAGGATATAAAAATCAAATGAGTAACATCATATGAATCAAAACTTTCACATTATCCTTAACAAACCCTTAATCGCATCCAAAGCTTCACATTTTTCTTCAAAAAAGTAAAATGATCCACTACAAAATCTTAATGTAACACATGGAACGATGGTAAACTATGCACATATAAAAGCCTTGGTAGGTGACACGTGTACAATTGTACATTCCTAGATGTATGTGGATCAATTGACTTGAAAAATAAATTCATGCCGAAGAAAGATCCTTCACAATTTTTATCCTATTATAAGAACCATTCACTTTGATACCAAATGAAGAATCGGTAATAAATTTCAACATATAACACAAAGAGTAAATTCTATATTGATTAACTCATACAAGCTCGTACATGCACAATAATTGTGGGGATAAATTTGATTATTGAGTTAATACTCCCACAAATATCCACTATAATAATCTGTTAGACAAGTTGTTAGAACAAATCATATCACAATCAAACTATCCTATTATTATTAACCATGTGAATACTACTCTTCTAACACTAATAAAATTCTCTTGTTGAGTAGCTGATCTCTATATCCCTGTCTACCTCATCCAAAGTGGATCCATCGAAGACTCACAAATTTTCATCCTCTAGGAGACAATAATAGAGACAATAATTGTGAAATTGTCTCAAATAGAGACAATAAAAAAGTTGTGTATTGTCTCTATTATTGTCTCAAAGTGGGTGTCTCTAATATTGTCTCTAATTATTGTCTCTTTAGAGACAATATACATTGATACATATTTTGTCTCTCTAGAGACAATATCATTATTGTCTCCCTAGAGACAATAATGAATACTAATTTTGTGTCTCTCTAGAGACAATACTAATTTCAATTTTTATTGTCTCTCTAGAGACGATACGAATTTAAAGAATGAAAAATATGAATTTCAAGAATAAATAATAACCAAATATTATATAGTGCAGTCAATGGCTACATATCATCTATGATGTCAGAGTGGACTAGTAATTAATATTATAAATTAAGAACAATTTGATTTGAATCTTGTGCCCAACAAATGGGTCAAACATTTTATTAATATCAAATAAAATAAAATACAAAAGGGTGTCTAAATGTTGTTAACCCTTGAAATACAATGATAAAATACCAAAGGGTGCCTATATGATGTTAACCCTTGACATACAATATTTACACCACCTCTCCACCACCAGCTTCAAGCGATCCATTTGCTTCCCTCGTGTTACTTCAATGTTCTTTTTTTTAACTTTTATTTTGAGGAACTGCCTCTCGCCGACAGGTGTCATCTTCATGTTCTTTCCATATTCTTCAAAATACCTATAGGGACATTATACAAATTTAAATAAAGCACATTTTTGAGATAATTATAGGAAGCAAGTGAATTCATAAATGTTGCAACACCGCAAAATAATTTGAGAAAACTAGTTCATAGTTAAGGAACAAAACTAACTTTTGAAACATCTCCTCAGTAACAGAGGGTGGAATTCTTGCAACAAATATTCATGTAATCTTCTTGGAAGAAGGTTTCCTTTCCCCCTACAAAAATCATGTTTAATATAAAAGAGCATATCGTATTTTGATATAAATTAAAGATAACAATTGTACAAATTGTAAAAAGGGTGATCCATTTTTTGGCACACTAAGTTCCTCCCATGGGCATTAAAACAGATGCTCATACAATTCAAGTCATACAGGAGTGACCAATTCCAAGAGTACTACCATCAACTTGCATATACTCTAGCATAAAATGCCAAAGCAGTTAAACTTACATCAAAAGTTCTTCCAAAGGCAACATCAGTATCTATTCTTAGCAAATGAAAGTACAAATTTGCATAAAATTAAAGGCCACAAGACAACATTAATGCCTCAAAAAGAATAATAACATCTAGTCTATTTTTGACACACCAGATTTGAAATCAACTACTCGTGATTGACATAGATAAATAGCAAATGGTGAAATAAACAAATTTAGAATTGGGAATTCAAAGAGTAGTGAATACCATCAAATTTTGCCAACAGATGAGCATGACATTTCTTTCAGCATTAAGTCAACAGGTAGCTTGAAGCATAACACCATAATACCAATTATCAATCCTTTGAATACACTAAACTAGTTATTTGCATAGCACCATGATAGTTGACCACAAAAGTTGGCTTATAAAGTCAATGAAACCTTGTTCTAAAGCCCACAAAGATGATTTCATCAACATTTACTTGCTTAATGATAGTACTTGTTCCTCCAAGACAATTATGGTGTAATCACGTTTCTTTGTCATAACA
Organism: Taxus wallichiana var. yunnanensis; assembly: GCA_018340775.1. Lineage (NCBI taxonomy): Eukaryota > Viridiplantae > Streptophyta > Pinopsida > Cupressales > Taxaceae > Taxus > Taxus wallichiana. The sequence goes on along the minus strand of CM031236.1, from coordinate 268,046,187 downwards.
TGATCTGGTATAATAGATCTTTTTATTTGAAACAACAAACAATTTCTGATTTCAGCTTTCACCCCTTGTGCATTGCAAGTTGGCTCTCAGCCTTGGGGAAACATATCCAACCACTAGTCATGACCTCTAAAAATTATGCACTAATTTGTGCTAATGCAACCCAGAATAGACTTTTGCTTAACTACGAAGTCATCAGTTACATCTTACAAGTGATGAGAAACAATCTCAAGCCAAAAATCCAAGAGGGCATTCAACCGAGGAGACATAAGAAGATATCACGATGAGATCATTTAAACATTTTTGACAACATCGTTGTATCCATTTAACAACATTTTATGTCGATGACACCATCAGGTCAAAGTCAAAGTGGATCCAAACCCCGATTTTCTCACTCCTATCCAACCTAATTAAGATGCATGTTTTACCTGCTTAAGTTGATAAACCTAGCTGCTTAAGTTTCCAATTTCTAAATTAGCCTAGGACAGACTCAACGAAAAACCTACATGACATTATAGTGCTTGACTTACATAAATTTATAAGAAAATGAATGACCTATTCAATTTAAATCCCATATTCCCAACACAAACATTGAAGTAAAATCTACTCTGACCAGCAAGTTGACATTTTTACAGCATTGACAAGTTATGACATCAACATTAGCTCTACAACAATTTGACTATTTTGACCTAAAATTGCAGTGTTGATCAAGTATAGCAACACTGAATTTTCTGGCAGTAATTGGACTGAAGGATGGAATTAGATTTCCATCTTTGACTGATATATTGACTACTATAAAAAGCATAAGAACTGTGTCATTAGTTTTAACTAAATGTTTACTTTAATACAAACTGTTGAATATTGTACTAGCACAGTTGACATTGACTGAATGGTGCGGTTAAATACTTGTTCCTAGAAGGGATGAAACTATTTCCAATGAAAAGTGGGACATCTATGCTATTTGGATACAATAGCCCAAAATAGCAGATCAGTTCTTTGGATACAATAGCCCAAAGTTGATAAGTGGGGTGTGTTCTTGTATACAAAACTGTGTTTTCTGTGCATGCCATTCTTTGGATAACTGAACTAAGGATTTTGTGAAGTAGCAGGAACCGTTTTCTCGATTCAACCAAATTCCTTTTGTTCTAGAAAGAGGTTGTTGAAATTTTAAAGACATTTTATGAGATTGCTAAAAAAATAAAATAAAAAATTACAAAATCTCAGTATTTTCATTTCTGTAGTTGGGGTTTTCATACCTTGTCTTCCCGCAAGACCGAAGACAATTCATCCGCATTTGTAAGTCGGTTGTCTTTTGACTTGTTACGCCCAACTTGCAGAAGTAGATCGTGAATGCTTATCTCACTTACTTTTCTTTTGATTAGAGCTACTTCTTCTAAGCATTTCATATCTTCGTCTCCTACAATGCATTCAACTTCATCCCACTTCATCCAGGGCCAATAAGAGAAGAATGAGCATATGTCAAGGAATGCCTCCTGAGCACTTTGTTCAAGCTCATGATATGCAAACATAATCCTGTCCTCATTGAAACTGTACTCCTTGTCACTGCTGAAAGGCTGATCTCCATGCTTAAGCCAATCAGATACTTTTTCATAAGCTTCAACTTTATTTTCTCGTTTACGGATATAGCCTCCAATCACTTCCAAAAATAGAGGACAACATCTATAAATCTCTGCTATCTCCTTGACCTGCGGTCTTTCTTCCAATATGGAGGATGCATCCCTTTCTGTATCTATTTTTCTGCATAACACCTGAATGGCTGCTTCAAGAGAAAGGAACTCCATGGTGTAATTTTTACAAGATTTAATCCCGACATCTTTCATTACTTCAGAGACATTTGTTTTTCTCGCTGTAAAAAGTAGCCGGAGTTTCTTAGGAGTTGATACTTCCTTGGGTAGAAGCTCTTGTAGGGGCTCTATGTACAAAGCATTGTCAATGTATAAAAAGATGGATTCTTTTTCCATAATTTCTTTCAGGCTCTGTTGTCCACTCTCCAAGTCTCTTACTCTTTGTTTGAAACCAGTCAAATCCTCCAAAATCAGGGACTGTAGCTCCTCTACATTGGGATGTCTTTCAAGATTTTTGATAAGAATAATTTTTGAATATCTCCAACCTTGGAGTTTGTCTTTCAAGTTGCTCCAAACTCCATCTGCCAATGTGGTTTTTCCGGATCCACCAATTCCATGCACAACCACTGCTACTGCAGGCTTCTCCTCATCCAATTCAAGGAGCTTAACCACATCAACAACTTTCTGCTCTATGCCAACTGCCAGATATTAAATCCCATGAAATGTGAGAAAATATTAGATATCTTGTTAATTCTCGTATTATATACTTGTTCCTAGAAGGGATGAAACTATTTCCAATGAAAAGTGGGACATCTATGTTATTTGGATACAATAGCCCAAAATAGTAGATCAGTTCTTTGGATACAATAGCCCAAAGTTGATAAGTGGGGTGTGTTCTTGTCAAAGTTCGATTGGAGGTAGCCAAACATTCAGTTGGGTTGGATGAGCTTGTACAAAACTTTGAGTGAACAACTACACTTCAATTTGTCCACATCGACCAAAATGTAAAAAATCATGGGGATCGTTGGGATGGGAGGTGCTGGGAAAACCACATTGTCCAAAGAGTTGTTCAACAGGAAATGCTCGTCCTTTGATTGCGGTAGTTTTGTTTCCGAAGTGCGAGATGCAGCATCCAAAAATGCTCTGTATGAAAAGAAGAAAAAACTTCTCAAGGATCTTGGTGCGACTGATTTATCATTCGACTATGTAGATGAAGGAAATATAATTTTGGCAAATCGTTTGAGCTCTCTTTGGGTGCTTATCATTTTAGATGACATGGACCACAGAGACCAACTGGATGCTCTATTACCGGATATCAACGTCCTTGCACCGGGCAGTCTTGTGATTGTTACATCTCGCGAGTTGGGCGTCCTTAAATCATGGGGAATATCCTGCAACTATCATATGCCACGGCTGAATCCCTCACATGCCCAGCAGCTTTTCTGCTGGCATGCTTTCTTAGAGCCCTTTCCTCCTGTCGGGTTTGAAAGTCTGGTTGAAAAGTTCTTAATGGCGTCCAATGGATTGCCTTTATCCCTTAAGGTATTAGGGGCACAGTTATATGGCCGAAAATCCAAAGATTACTGGGAATCTCAATTAAATAAAATCTCTAGAATATTGCCTACCGTGACATCAGACAAAGGCTACAAGTTAGTTACAATGCCCTAGATGAAGAGGAGAAAGAAATATTCTTGGATGTATCTTGCTTTTTCATCGGGGAAGAGAAAATTCTTCTATTGCAGTGTGGGATGGATCCGGTTGGAGTGGTCTGCACAGTTGGGAAACACTTGTGAATAAGTGTCTTGTTGAGTTGGATGAGAAGAACCATATCCGAATGCATGATCATCTTCGTGATATGGGAAGGGAAATTGCATCTACTCACTCCCCTTATCAGCTTCGATTTTTAGAGCAGAGTACAGAGCAGATCCTCAACATAATTCAGAAAACCTCTCAGGTGAGGTTAATATTTGCACCTTCCCATTTAGGAATGCACCTGCACCTTTTGATAAGCGCAAATAATCAGCTCTATAGAGATCACATTGCTTGTGTTGGCTACATATGAATGCCTTTCTATCCCCCTGCTCTAGTGAATTTAATTAAAACGTTTTGAATTGTTGTTTTTTCCATTCAGGAAAGAATGTTGATTCGGGGGATAACAAATCTTGAATGTGGTTCGGTGCCCGTAAAGAAGCATATTTTGAAGCTTATAGGAAACTCAAGAAGAAAATCTAAACGCCTCAGTTCCTCACTTGGATTACAAATTCTTCATATGGATGGAAATGAGTTCACGGAAGAATTAGCCCCAATATCAGAAGACCTTGTGTGGCTTCGCTGGTATGATTTTTGGCATCAAAGAAATCTTCCATCATGGCTGTCATTGAGAAATTTAAGGGTTTTAGAGCTTACTGATTCCTACTATAAGCTTATTGAGAAATTGCTTGCCCACAGCCTCCTTTGTAGTTGAGAGAGTTGATAATTACTGAAAGTGGGAGATTTCTAAGACTTCCAAGTTCAATAGGGTGTCTTAAGCATTTGAGAAAGATATACTTAGGAGGCGGCTTCGATGGTAGCAGTTTTCCAGAAGAGTTCTGTGATCTCCAATCACTGGAGCACTTAAAGTTGCTCGCATGTGATAATCTATCTTCACTACCTGCTCGTATTGGGGATTTAACAAATCTGAGGCATATGGTCTTGAGATGTTGCAGGAAGTTGAGGATGTTGCCAGATTCTTTTAAGTTGTTGTTACACTTGGAATATCTGAATTTATCATACAGCGTAATGCTATCTTCACTATCTATTGGTTTAGGGGATTTAATAAACTTAAGGCACATAGATTTGAGGTATTGCAGGCAGTTGAAAATGTTGCCAGTTTCTTTTAAGCAGTTGACAAGTGTGAAATATCTAGATGTATCACAATGCAAGATGCTTAAGTTCAGGTTAGACATGTTTGAAAACATCATGAAGCTCGAATATTTGAACCTCGATCACTGCTTGGAATTGGAGTTGTTGCCCGGTGAAATCACAAATCAGACATTTTTGAGAGAGCTCTATCTGCAACATACCAAGTTGAGGGATTTCCCACCAACATTGGTCAACTCGGCAAGTTGGAAACCCTAAGAATTGGGAGCTCCCAAGTTTTGCAAATTTTGCTTCCTTGAAAGTATTTGGAATGGATGTTTTCCCAACACATGCTGCACACAGACTTGGGCTTGATGCACCCACAAGAAAGGTCCAGGCTTTGAGCTTTGATTCGATCATTCCCTAGATGGAAACGAGGGATCAATTCTCATTATCAATCTCTGCTAGGGATCATTAAGCTATAGCTCTTCTCCTAGCATGATAATATGCCTTATATTACTAACCCAAGGTGCTAATCTCTCAGGGTTGGATCTTTCACCAATTTTTTTGTAGATCTAGGGCCCCTCCCTAGTTATCATTTAGCAAAATAAACATAAGAACGTCAATCATTTCTAACCCTTCCTGGTAGGACTCTTCAATGTTTAATCTCATCACAAGAAAGTTCCAATACCAGCAACCTCTCAGATTAAGAGACTTTACTGATGAAGTTTAGGATTATAATCCTTCGATCTAATCAGCAGACTCAACAGATCAAAATGCTATAGTTTAATGATTAATCTAATCGGCATGTCTTATCAGGAAAAGATCCCGATATGCTGTTATCTAAGTTAGAGGAAGCATTAATGTGGGAGCAAGATGCAAGAGTGAATCGAGTAAAGTGAGGCAAGGGTCCCAGATTTAGGAATTGGGGATTCAGTAACTTGCAATTTTTCAAATATGTGCAAAAAGGTACCAAATAATATTCAAAGTTGAAAGTCACATTTCAGAATTGGATGGAAGTGCAAATTAGGCATGATTGCAGGGGGTATATCAGGAAGATCCAGTATCGTGTGGAGTGTGGCAGAGGTTCCAGATTTAGGATTTGGGGATTCAATGGTATGCATATTTTCAAACATGAGCAAAAAATACCAAAATAATATCAAATTGATATGCCAAGTTGAAAACCACATTTGAAATTAGATGCAGGTGCAAATTAAGTGTGGATGCAGGACGTATATCACGAAGATCCAGTTGAATAGGGTTGCAACCCGAACCATTATCCTCAATCTAATCAGTTAAGCTTTACATTAACAAGTACATAATTTCACAAGATTTATGCAAAGACTCAAAAAACGTGAAATCAGGAAAGGGAGGCAAGGCTCCTTTCCTGATTGAGCACCCATTTCTTCGTATCAACTTATAGTTATGACACTCACATCAACCACACTGCTGGTTAACAAAAGCATCTAATTATATTTCAACAATAAACAAAGAAATAAATACTTTCTATGAATTGCAGATTACCTGTCCCAATTAGGAAATCTGCCAACTAAATACAAGCCCCCACAGTCCCATGGCTCTGTAATTATTTTGCACCTTGACAACACCGAATCCTTTGCAATGGCCTGTATATTTTTCCAAAGACCACGTATAGAGCTCAAGATCAGCAACACTTAATAGAGTTTTTCATAAAGAATGGATATAAGCAGAAGAAAATAAATAGGATCTTAAAAAGTACAAAGAAGAATTATAAACCACATCAAGATCAGTGTGACTAAAGAGGTCTAAGGCAGTTTCTTTTCCTATAGTAAAGGGATTTCTAACAAGATAATGAGAATACTGACTCAAGATTTCTCCTATGCCACGAAGTATCAATATCATAGGTATGAACCCCATGCCACACTAGAAACAAATATGCCTGGAATTTGGAACTCTGGTATTGGTTACGTGGATTTGACTAACTTCAAAAGCAATCTCAAAGCTCCTATGAAATCCGCATTCATTCAATAGTTGGTCAACATAGTGAAGAGGGAATTGAGAACTAAACATGACTTACTCATTGGAAAATTGGATGTGAACAACATAGATCATACATTCAAAATCTCACTAAAGAAATCCTATAGAGGGATGTCACTAGAAATTGTTTGGGCCTGCTGAAAAGAGTATAACAACAAATGCCTTCAATACATAGATGAGCATTGGATGAAACAGAGAAGCCTTGTGTGAGCTGAGAAACATTCAAGAGGTTAGAGAATATAAGTCTACAGAAATATGTGTCAATCCAACAGGTAGATTCCAACCACAACACATTGGCTATAGTTCCATACTACCATACTATGCCTCTGTTCCATACTACCATACTACACTAAGCATATAGATTCTCCAGTAATAAAAGGTCAGAAATTATAATTCTTACCACACTGCTTGCATCTCTTCCTCCACAAAGCAAAAGTAGACCATCTGAACAAGCACTTGTAGTTGCATACACCACAATGCATCTCTTCCTCCACAAACTTATTGAAAAAGTAGACCATGTCATAAACTATTAAAGTAAAAATGAGCACATTGTAATAAACAAGCCCATTTAGGTGAAAAAGAAATGCATGTATCAAAACAAATGAGCAATATGCAGGACAAATGCAAGCAAACGATTTCTACAAAGGATGGATTCCAATGGAAGATTCATGACAGATACCTCAATCAAAATAAATAAAACTTACTGAAATGAGATCAATACATTTGTTCTGCTTTCTACAATCGTGTTTTTGAATATAACAATTCAAGTCGTTATGATTAGCCCCACATGTCACAAGGATGAAAAATAATTAAATTTATCAATCAACCTTAGAATTGATCAAGTATATTATAGCCATCTCAAAAAAAAGAGAGTATATTATAGCCATCTCATCAAAAAGAAGGTTATAGAAGTTCTTATGAGGCAAAAAAAGCCATCTTAAAATGTACAGATACATGCTATAAATCTGGCTATCACATAAATATCTGTGTTTGACACGCATTTGAGCAGTTTTATAGACCGATCAAACTCTCAATAAGTTCATAAAACAAATCAATAAGTTCACTGGTAATGAAATAGCCAATAATTCATAAAATAATAGTCAATTTAAATCTATTTAGCTGGATAGGAAAAATGTCTATTCTTTTTTGTCCTCTTTTGACGAGGAACTATAATAGATGGTGCAACATGATAATCATCCTGAACTCTTGTCTGTTGGATTTCTGGGTTGTTTTCCAGATGAGTTGCAAGAAGGTCAATCGATTCATTTTTTCCAACAACAAAATCATCACATCCTTCTGTGGCATCTTCATGTTCACTATCAGTTGCACCCTTTAAGGAGTTTGATTGTTGCACATCCTATTAAACAACATACTTTAGTTAATTAAATTATCACAACATTGATACTTAAATGTTTTATTATGTCATCAAATACTATAATAAACTTACCTCAGATTCATGCTCAATGACCAATTTCTCCCCTCGATCTATCATATGTTGTTGGAGCCCTTGGGAACCATGCATTAAAGCATATTTCAGATCTTCATCTGAAGCTTCCTTTCGAAATTGGTGAACCTAAGTGTACAAAGACATTTTAATTTATCAAGTATCATTTCTCATCCAATACATTCAAGTCACCAAAAAATATAAAAAATTAAATGAAATTATTCACTTACCAAGCTCCCACGAATACTATTATACCCACCCGACCCCAATTTATGGGACCCAATACTTGACAACCTAGCTTGGGTAGCCTTTGTTGTATCTCGAAGGCGTCTTTTACCTCCTTCTCATGTAGATGGCATGTAGTTTGGATTTTTGAAGGACTTTCTCTTGAATTTGGCATCTTTGATAAGCTCATCCCATGTTGTTTGGTTAGTGATCCAAGCTGGTTGGGGATATCTCAAGTCATTTGTTAGCTTTGACCTTATTTTGTCTCTTTTAGAATGAATGAATTTCCGTGCATAATCCATTATGAAATCCTTGTTAAAACCGGGATTTCCAAACTCTTTTATGACATCTTCAAAGAGTTCATCTTTCTTAGAATTGGCTTGCTTTCTCCAATCCACTTGTATGGTATTTCCAAATAGGCATTCTACGTGATGAAATAGAAATTGGAAAATTTTTGACCCCATTTCATCTTTTAAGACATTTCCATCCGAGGTTAACAAGATTGTAACCTCTTTCTTTCCTTTTGTGTTCACTGTGGAGATTGTTGCAGTCGTAGGGGTCACAGTAGCTTCCCCATTAGGTACATCAGGGGGCATGCCATTTTCTTCCTGTATGTATAGAGCATGAATGTTTGTTAGGACTATTGTAAACCATGCAATATGAAAAATTGTTGTTATGACTATTTTATAGCACATGAATGATAATTAGGACTGTTAGGAATATTTTATACATAATTAATTATCATAAGCATACCTGTTCAGGTGCAGCAAGACCTGTACTTTCCAGCAATGTAGACTCCAATGCATGAATTTTCTTAATTACTTCCTGTCTAACTTCATAAAATTTAGGAGTATCTGGTAGGAGCGTTAAAATTTTGGCTTGTGATTCTATGATACTTGTCAAGGAAGCATGTTGTGGTGTTGGAGGGTGAATTCGGAGAGAACCCACACATGAAGGGTTACTCCTTAACTCTGGTGCTATATTATGTGTTGGCATGCTTGACAGAATTGGAATACTAAATGTTTCAATGTTGGATGTAGAAAGTATGGTATGGGATTTACTTCTGGCGGCACTCTCATGTTAGGATTTTCTAGTGCATATGTAGAGGGCCTGCCACGATCCTTCAAAATATCATAAAACAAAATTATTAATAAAAAAAAACTTCAAAGTTGTATGTAACATTGAACAACTTCACTAACAAATGAATAATAACATATGCAATACTAAATTTCCATTTCATTTCATGTATCAAAAAATATATATTCAAAAGGACCAAAAGGTGTGCATCTTCATATATTTTCAATAAGGAAACATTTAATGAAACAAGGAAACATGTGCAATGTATGCATTGACATAGAGAAAAAAACATTAGCAATCCACTCATAAAATATATCAAATTGTGTTATGTCCTTACAATGAATTTAAGGTTTACATTATGATTAAATAAAATCATCTTCATCTGACATTACAATTTCCTCATCTAGAGGCATGAATACACCATAATTAATGGGCCCCAAATCCAAAATAAATTAATACCATGGTTCTCATGATCTTCATCCCCTTCAGCCATAGGTAAATGATGATCAATAAACTCATCATGTTCATGTATTTGATCACCAAAATGTTGTTCTTGTCCTTCTGGAACTTCATCTTGTTCATATTCATCATCAATAGTCATGTTATCATCATCCTCCACTTGGTCATCTATGTCTTCAAGTGGATCTTCTACCTCTTCAATTACATCATGGCCTTCTACATCTTCGGAAAAGGTGACTCTTCGTCCTCTTGGATCATAATCTATCACAAAGGACCAGCCAAGGTGTTCTAAATTTGGAACAAGAAATATTTGATTGCATTGGTTTGGAAACACATAAGGTTCAGAAGTAGATTCAAACCTCGATGTATTTATCATATTGAATCCATTCTCATGCAACAAAATAGTTTTTCAAGGCCCACTTCAATGAGCCTATACCATTCAACATGAAAAATAACTTTTTTAAAAGATGTGAAATCAAGCTCTATTATATCCTCTTTCCAAAAGTATTTAACTTCTAATCATTTGATATAACCATTCTTTAAAGGATGCATCATACAATAGATTAGGATTTAAAATCTACTACTAACATTTAAGATTACCTTTTATCCTTTCAAAATCTTGAAGTTTGTTGATTTGTCTTTAACCAATGCCTCTAGTTTTCTATCTCCAATGGATTGAGGTTGTTGATCACCCCATAATCTTGGAGCCTCCAGATGAGCCTCCGGAATTGAGGCAAGTACTCAGATAAATGAACCATGGTTTGAAAAACCATGTACCCTTAAAAACCATAGAACCTTCAGGTCAAGCTCTTTGCCTCACAAAATGTTTTAGGACCTTCATATATCTCTCTACAAGCCACATTGTCCTTCGAGATGGATGGGCCCACATTGTTCAATCTCTTCTACCAAGTGTATAAGGTAGTGCTCTTGAGAATTGAAGAAAATTGGAGGGAAACACATTTGAATGTCACACATCAAAAGAGAAACATTCCTCTTCCAATAGTTCAGCTCATCTGGATGTATCTCTTTAGATGATACCCACCTATAAATTTTAGTAACAAGCATTAACATATCACTAGTTATAATATTTGCAAAATATATGTTAAAACAATTATAAAGACATTGAAAATGATATTTATAGAAGGAAAAAAATTAATTATTGAATAACAAATGATGGTTTATAATACCTCAAATATTTGGACAATTTGTAAATTGTTTGTGCGATGTCATGGTTGAAAGTGCTTTGTATTGTTGTAGGAAGCACATACTACACCAACATTGAAAAATAGCGTTTAAACTATATATTATCTTCTACATTACCAATGTATTGAAAATTTCTATTATACTACAAAGAAATATAAGATATCATGAATTACCTTTATCCAATTATGCCAATCATGTGTTTTCATTCCAAAAACTCTGAACCATCTCTTGTGAATATGGTTTTTAATGTCGCACCAAAACCAGTTGGAAATCTTATGGCACGCATAGTATCAAACATATATTGTTTCTCCTCTGATGTAAGAACCCATGGCACATGATCATATGTGTTATTTTCATGTAACCACATGTTTGGCATCATATTGATGGTTTTGAGGTCCTTCCTTAATTTTATTTGGTCTTCATTGTTGGTTCCCTTTAGATGTTTCCATAAGCACTCTGCCACATTTTTTCCAATATGCATTGTATCAAATAGATGAGCTATTGGGAGATGCTCGTAATAATCTAACTTATAAAACTTAGATAGTCTTTTCATTCCCAATGGATAAGCTCCCTTCCTTTTTGTCATATGTTGATTTCCACCTCAAAGGGTTCATCCTTTTGGCTGCCTCCTTTCCTCTTCCTTTCCATTGAACTTATTTTTCTCATGCATGTGATAACGATGGTTTTGAGGTAAGAAGTTTTATATTCATCGTACATGGTTTTTTTAAGATCCTTTGATTTCTTAGACATAGTGTTTGGCCCACATGATGGACAACCATGTTTCCCTTTAGTCTGTAGGCCTGAAAAATAGTATGGAAACCATATTTAGTTAATGGGAAGTAACATAAATAGAATGATTACAAATGAATATGATAAATAGATTACCACAACACACAGAGAGCCCCAAGCATCGTGAATTGTCCACATAAGTATTGCACAAAAAGGAAGATCCTATCATTGCTAGGTCTTGATACATCATACATGTTGACACCCTTCCATAATTCACATAGCTCATCAATGAGAGGCTCCATGTATGTGTCCATATCTTTCACCTAGTGTTTTCCTATGAATAAAATGTGAATTAAAATTTAAATATATTCATGTAAATGTACATCATCTTCAAGAGAACATAACACTAAGAAGTTCATATACCTGGTATTATTAGAGTTAGCATTGCATGCTCTTTTTCATTGCCATCCAAGGGGGAAGATTATTGTTAATAAGGAAAACCGGCCAAACAGAGTATGTTGTTCTAAGATCTCCGAAAGGATTGACACCATCCATTTCTAATGAAAGTCTTGCATTCCTTGGCTCATTTCTTAAATCAAGCCATTTTTCTTCAACCTCCTTCCAATCTTTGCTATCAGCCACCATACGCATGACACCATCTTGGCTCCTTCTTAGTGTATGATAGTCCATAAATTTTTCCAAATCTTTACATTTGAACATCCTCTCAAACCTCGGTGTTATTGGAATGTGGCATAAAACCTTATAAGGAACTTTCTTGGACACTTGATCTTCATGATATCTATTGGTGAAACATATTGGGCATTGCTGTAAATTTTCATTTTCACCATAGTATAAGATATGGTCATTTGGACATGCATCATATGTTTTGTACTCCATCCCAATGTCTTTCATTGCTGAAGATACTTCCTTTTGTGAACGAGGCATCTTATTTTCCTTTGGAAGTATCTTATCTACCAAAAGTCTACATAAAACAACAAAAGATCTTTATATTATTCACTATACACAATATTCAAAACTTGAATGACATGGAGAGATATAGTTTAGAGGAGTTTAAAATATACCTCAAGATATCAATGAAGCATGTATTCGTCATTCCATGCATAACTTTCAAGTTCAAAAATAACATAAGTGTTGCCAATACAAACAAATTTGCATTTGGGTAAAGAGGCGTCCTAGTAAGTTGAGTTAGGGGCGAATCATCAACTTCTTCAGCATATGTGTAGAAGTCTTGTAAAAATTCATTCACCCCATCCTCATTTAATTGAGAAGTGGTATCACCCATATATGTGTCTTCTCCTTCATTGTGAGTGTCACTATCATCATTGTCATATGCCCTTTCATCAACATTATTATGAACTTGGATTGGCTAAACATTACAATATCATTTAAAATAGTTAATAATAATGATATGAAAAGTTTATATTTTTTAATAACAAGCATTTTTGAAATTTCATTATAGTATACCTCTTCTATATAAACTCCATACTTCAACCTATGGATACCAACGAGTCGACGCTTCTTTAATTTTCTATTTTTGCACTTTTCACAAGTACAATATATCATTTCATTAAAATATTCATTTGTCCCTGGAGTAGGTCTTGGTATATGTTCATCTAAACATTCAGATGAAGATATACTATTTTCCTGCATAAATCATATACTTTAAATAATGAGCATCTACCTCTCAACTTGAGACTTTTATTTTTATAGTTTGGAAATGGGTAATTCTGTTATGATGTTTCCGTAAACTAAAACATCATTAGTTTGAACTATGAGATGCCTAAAACGCTCACTGTGGGTCTGAAACGTGGCTTATTTAACGTGGCTTGTTTAACGTGGCTTGTTAAATAAGCCACATTTCATAATCCATTTTTTGTAAGCTAAAATAGGGTCCATTATGAGTGTTATTTAAGATCTGAGTATTATTAAAAAAACTCATGACTATGATAATATTAATCTTTATTGAGATTAAATTCATTAAAGAAATAATACAAGTGGCAGAAAATGAAAGTACCTGTCTTTCCATTTTTTCCAAGAATAGTGGCTAATTGGGTAATAGTGTCCTACAAAAAAAAGTAACACTCGTCATAATAATAAAGAAAAATATTTTTAAAAAATGAATAAAAGTATTTGCATGTTCTAATTATTTACCAATATATCTAGGACTAGAATGTCATCTTATCTTACCTTCTTGCAGTAAAGCCACTCCACACCAACTAGAGCAAGAGAAGACAATGAAACCTGGAAAAAAGGAAAAGACGAAGAAATTAGACAAGGAAAAGCAATCTAATTTATTAAAAATGAAAACAAAATAGCATGAGAAGGTCCACATATTCAAAACCATGTTGCAATAAGACCTATGATAAGTTACAAGGTTAACTTGGAAGAAAACTTGAATCTTGGAACTTATCATAGGTCTTTGTTTTCATTAGAGATAAAGTAGATTGATTTTCATTATCTAGTATCCAATATCAATCCAATTTATACTCTACAAGCTCCATCATTATAATATCTAATGACCAAATATGTGCCTTGAGAAGAGGCTTCTCTGCCCAAATGTACAAGTCATGAAATATTTTAATTCCTTTCTCAAATGAAAGGAGGGCAGAAAAGCCTCTTATCAAGGCATGTATCTTGTGATTATATATTATAATGACAAGATATTATTCTACTTTATTATTGTGTTACTCCACTTAATCTTTTCGAATATAGCTTTTATTTCTGATCTTAGAATTTTCCAAACCTAAGAATAAGTTATAGTGTGCTCAGCTGTAATGTATTATAACATTAAAACTATACTAACAAGGAGGAACATTAATCAAGCCTAAAGATAGTTTGGGTTAGAATAGTAATCCAAAGAAAGTAGGAAAAATCTTGTAGAAACCAAGAAATATCAGAAATGCCTCAAATCGCCATTGATCTTCCCATGAAATCCCCTTCATCAGATGAAGTTCTATCAGATCATTTGGTTTGTCCTTGGGTATAAAAAATGGATCAATGTCCACAAGTGCATCCCTCCAACTGTATCGATGTTGACATGAGATTAGGTTAGACATAAATCCAACCATGACAACATAAGGTAGTGGTCCCGCAAGATTACAAGGCTTCACCACATCAGCAGTGTTAGGCAACATCCAGAATACATCAGGGCATTGAAAAAGGCTTGGGCGGCATATGCAAGGCTTCATGGCTTCAACATGCAAGATAGAAGTGTTGCACAACAAGAGAAAATGTTCCAAGGTTTTGACGACACAAATAGTGATGCACAACTAAGTATAGGCTTGTAACAAGGTTAATCCTTCCTAGATTGGGTAGGCATCTGTGGCTTCTATAAAAAGAGTCAAGGCACTAAGGTTTGAGTGGCATGCTCAAACGTGGAGTGGCATTCTACAAGTATGTATTCAAGTGGCTCTAAATGTTTTTAGATGATAAAGAATTGTTTGTGAACCTGGATGTTGTTACATCACATTGACATGCCTCTAGTATGTTCCACATAATTGAGGTAATCTCTAATCCACATTGCATAATATTATGTGCTATAAAAGAAGTGAAATTTATGTTGTTAGCTATGATCAACCAACATTTCATAAAGTGAATATGATACATTCACACACACAAAGAACAATGTAACTAATAAAAACTGAAATTTTAATCGTACTATAGCTCTGTACAGAGTAAATCTTGGAGAAGAGATGTAAAACTATGCAAACTTGTCCCTCCCAATACTGCAAAGACATATTTATGTACAAACTTTGTAGACAAAAACATTAAAACGAAAAATATGAGACAAATCATCTTCCAAAGTAGTAAAATATAGAGTGACACGATAAAAGATTTGATTGAGGACAGAGCATGCAGAGAAGACTTCCCTGTTGAATTCCCACCTATAAGAAAATTGGCGGTTAGAGAATTGTTTCAGGAACATCAAGTAGACCTCCCAAACTCAAAAGATAAGATCCTAAACATTTAAAATATACAAATTTTGTTATTTTTGTACAGTGGAAAAAATGTTTTTTTCGTAAGTCTGAAATATGAGCGCATACATTGTCCAAGCATCGCCAATATTGTTGAGCATAAAGGAAATGAAAGTTTTTGCTAGCACTGAAAAAACACAGATTTGATGAATACATGCCTTTTTTCCACTGTACAAAAATAATGACTAAATGTCAGTTTGTTTGATGGTTTGCCAGACTTCTGTGAAGTGATGAAATATTGTGCACGCCACCAGTCTTAACAAGTATAGCTATTTCTATCACTTTAACATGTGTTTTACTCTAGAAAATGGATTGGAAATATACTCAGAAGGGAATTTCAATCACGGAGAGGTTTCTGATGCTTACAGACCAAAGTTTCACTCCTTGACTGCAAGTGATGGAGCAGTTTCCTGTAAGAAATCCCATCGAGAGCATGATCCTTAAGATGAAACTCATGCAGAAATTTACTAGCCTCACGATTACAGACCAAAGTTTTACTAGCCTTACAGAAATTTGCTAGATAGACTTGGCCAAGGGGGTTTCGGTACAGTTTACAAAGGTAAGCTTCCCAACGAAAGCCTGGTAGCTATTAAAGTTTTCAACAAATATAAACATTGTCAAAATCAGTTCATGAGTGAAGTTGCGACCTTGGGGAGGATCCACCATTTGCATTTGGTGAGGCTATTGGGGTATTGCTTTGAGGGTTCTAAAAGAGCATTGGTCTACGAGTATATGGTGAATGGTTCGCTGGAGAAATATATATACGGAGATTACCATATTAAATTGGACTGGAGACAATTATATTCCATTGCGATAGAACAGCTCGTGGGATCGCATATTTACATGACGAATGTATAAGCCGCATCTTGCACTGTGATATAAAGCCTCATAATATACTCGATGCAAATTTCTCCCCAAAGGTTGCAGATTTTGGTCTGGCGAAACTAACGGATAGAGAGGAAACCCATGTCTCCCTGACAGGTGCCAGAGGAACCCCTAGTTATGTGGCTCCAGAAGTGTGGTCCCGAAACAATGGATCAGTGAGTGACAGATCAGATGTATACAGTTATGGTATGTTGCTGTTGGAGATGGTCGGGGGAAGGAAGAACTTGGACATGAAAGCAACAAGGTCGAGCAGATTTTTCTACCCTGACTGGGCATTCAAACAAGTGGAAACTGGTGAATTTGGAAGGCAAGATTTTTTCTGTAATTATCATATTTGCTTTAGATCAATCATCTTTTTTACATTTTGAAATACCATCATGTAATACTCTTTGTAAGAATGTTGCTACCTTCACTGCACTAGAAAGATACCCTGCTTCCCCTGATCTGTGTATTTATTATTGGTCCCTTAGATCAAAATTAAGAAAACAATTAAAAAAAACAGGTTAAGAGATTTATAGATCCCACTGCGTAACCGCATCAACAAACGGCATTGAAACTCACGATATAGTTCTAAATCTCTGTCAATAGTCTATCGTCTTATAACTTTGATACATTACAGACAAACAACCTTTAGGTCTTTCCTATTTACCAAGGATCAATTGCATTTGTTTTGTAATACACACCTCCACTTATTATAACCTTAATACCTTTCATTATTCTTCTTCTTGCTCGCTTTCCAAAGTTTTTGCTTCTGTTTAGTTAGACCTTCTCTCATCATTTTCTTGTTTCATTCTACCTGTGCAGGGTAAAAAATTCATATTTGATGTATTTCACATTTAGCAATAATTTTGTTTGATCTTTTCCTTGTTTTCC
Source organism: Taxus wallichiana var. yunnanensis (assembly GCA_018340775.1). NCBI lineage: Eukaryota > Viridiplantae > Streptophyta > Pinopsida > Cupressales > Taxaceae > Taxus > Taxus wallichiana. The sequence goes on along the minus strand of CM031236.1, from coordinate 268,028,860 downwards.
TATCATCTGGATATGCAGGAACAACATCAGCGCCATAATCAGTCTGGTGTGGATGCAAGCAATATGATCATGTCTAACTTTTCTCAGGCTGATGTTAATGCCTATGGCAGCTGCAGTGCTGCTGGTTTTGAGCTCCCTTCAAACACAACGACCACATCTTTGGACATGGGTTCATTGAGGTCTGATAATGGGTCCTTGTACCTTTTTGAGGCTCTCAATAGAACCCATAATGCAGGTATATGATCATGCCCATTCATAGTTTTGATTGTACTAGCAGGTGACATTGTTAGTATTAGGTCTTCTCAATATAGGTGTCATCACAGAATGCAGTACTACAGACCTTTTAATGGGTCTTATCTATATTTATGTATAGGAATTATCAACGGGATGTGGATAGCTATAGATGAGGCAAAGCAACATGATAGGTTTATGATTTTGATCTCTGGCTAGCTATAGATGACTTTTATAATGGATATAATTTCTCTATTGTGCAACGATATGATTTCTTACAAAAAGGCTTGTAAGCTCACATGTTTGTAAGTTTATGTTTTTGATCTCAAGGTAGCTAAAGGGACTATCATAATGGGTGTAACTGCACTGCCATACAAGAAGTTGATTTCCTACAAAAGGTTAACAATCTCATTCTTATGTATAGGATTTACCACAGGATGTGGTAGTACGGATAGTGCCATCAATCGTTTTAGAAAGTTATGTTTTTTATCTCTAGGAAACCATAGATGACAGTTATAATGGGTGTAACAATGACTTGATTTCCTACAGAATGTCTGGAATCTTATTTTTCAAGTGTGTGTTGGGTTTATTACAATGGGTGTGGCAACGATTTGATTTCCTACAAAGAATACAACGTTTGTGATTTTTTTAGTCTGTAATCAGCTACACTGTTATAATGTGTGTAACTACACTATGACACAAGGATATGATCTCCTCCAAATGGTTTAGAATGTCATTCTTATATTTCTCATATGGGTTGCTGTTAAGATGATGAAAGAAATATTGTACTCATGCATTAGGGATTCCTTACTAGAATGATGTATTGGTTCAGATTAGGCTTTTCATACATTACCAAGCAAGAGTTAGGTATCTCTGCGTACATGACTCCCAACATGATTATGGTGATACATAACTTATTGGACTGATTTGACAGAAACATTGTGATACAGTAAACTATGGACCCCAACATTAAGTTTGTCATACACAGTTATTTTTGTAGAATGGGCCCTAACGTTTGTTTTTTCATGTACAATTTTGTTGTAGAATGGCATTAGAAGAGCTTGAGCAATCAGTCAGAGGTCATGAAATCTGAAGCAATTATGAATGCGAACAACAATGATTAGAAACGCCAAAGTCTGGAAGATTTCTTGGAAGGAGCATTTGTAGGTGTTCAATTTTCGGATGATGCGAAACTCATCACATTCATACATCGAACTAGATCAAATTTATGGCAAGGCACCTACACACCGCATTCAACGAGAGATTGAGATCACAGCTCAGTAATGAATACCAACACTGTGGGAGATTATATGCATGTCAATGGATTCTCGATTTAACCAGTGATTCATCTAAGCACTCCCAGTATCAGTTTGACCAAGCTCATGCTTCGAATGCAATGCGGGACATATACAACAATAATGGGGATCAAGCCTACAACATGTTTTCAGACTACATCCTCCAGCTTTCTCAGAGCTTAGTAAACAACAATAATAATATGCACGAGCTCTCAGATTTCAAGACATGGCTGAGAATCCAATCATCTGAAGAACACAAGACGACCAATAATAACAACTTTCCTAAAAGTACTATTCCAACTGCTACAAAACCATTCGTAAATAAAGACTATTTTGTTTTGGCTATACCATGTCTATAAATATAAGAATCACCCTGCAAATGCAACCCTCCTCAACAGGGGCCATGATATTATGGTTAATACTTACACTAAGTAACCCTCTTTCTTTTTAATCAGGATTTTTGTGATTGTTGCTATATTTTGGTGATGATCAGATAAAGTGGAGCACAGGTGGTGGCAGTATTGAAATAGAGGGAAAAAGATACAGCCACCGACACACCCCAGCTGAGCACACTATCGACGGCACAAGGTAATATAATTATTCTTATAAAAATTAAAGTTGTGCCAAGAAAACAAAATCTAATTAATAAGTATATCGGTGGTGCACGAATTAGAAGACAACAAGATTGTGGTAGTTTCAATCCTATACACCTATGGAAGGCCTGATCCGTTTCTTGCAGAGGTACCCATTTTCTTGCAGAGGTGATCCAAGATTTCTAGGAATCTGGAAGATCTTACATTTTACAAAATACATCAGAAACCCCTTGCCATCTGAAATAGGAATGCTAAGAAAAGATCTAATATCAGAAAGATCTAAAAAATGGCAGTTAAGAAAGATTCCCTAGTAGCTGCCACAAAATATACCCTCGAATCCTGTAAGGGACAAGTCGAAAACCAAACCATCACCATTTCTGTGCACAAATCTCAGAAATACTCAATAAAATAGTACCAGGTTAAAAACAAAATAGGGAAAATGGTGGATACCTGCTCACCCTCCTCCTCTGCTAAAATCCACACCATTTGCATGTAGCACGAATGAATTTCCCTCCCGCCCAAGCTTGTTTTTCATTTTCCACGCCTTCAGGATTTTTCGCTCAGTTTGCCCGCTTTGCAAGCCACCTCAAATTATAGAGAGTTTTTTTAATTAAAAAAATACATTAAGGGTTTTTGAGACAAAAGTAGGAGGGGTGTATTAATTAGAGACAAAAATATATTTTTGTCTCTAATTAATGTTTCAAATGACCCCCCCTTGTAGTAGTGTAGTGACTGGTCCTGATCATGTCTCTCTTATAAACCTTTGTCAAGATGATGTTGGTCATCCTCCGTTGAGGCGAGATCATACCAACCATCACTCGAGATCATCTCACTTGTTATATTGGTGGTATCGGATCCCTTATAATTGGAAACTACGATTACCTATCAACATCCTTTACGATAACTATCATCTCCCTCGTTGAGAGATGGAATTTTTTTGTCTCGAGTATCATCTCCCAAAATTAACTATCAATAGTGGTATATCTACTTGTATCACTGGAATGAATCGGGTATAGGCTAAATACTCCTAAATGGACTAATCATGTGGGTGTATTATCTACATTCACGGCAGGAACTCAATCGAAGCTCCTAAAATTGGATCATCTTCATTCTTATCTACGGTCATTGCAGAATGCGAGTTCATACAGAAAATTTTGTAAACTTCGGAAATTCATCATTTCAACTTAATCATTGTTTTTGCACCGATGAATCCGCTATTATATGCAGCGAATCCATTATCTAAATAAAAACCATTATGTTATTAGTCAAAACCCCTATTATAGGAAATTATCCTAAAATGGAAACACCACTATGAGATATAGTGAATCCTCCATTTTCAACAAATCCTCCACAACATATATCGAATCTGCAACTTAAAAGGAAAAACTGCTAAAAATAATACATGACCGCTACAAATTAGAGAGAAACCACTGAAATTGGTAATAATCAATTCTAGTGTCCTCGTGTGCCACCTTTTTAGGGAATTTAATGCACTCAAAATCATTTTTCTCCAAAAATAAAATGAATTTAAATTACATCACATACCTAGTCCCCATGTCTCATCACCCGTCAGTAATTTTAGACTCACTCTTCTTGGTGTGTAAACATTTGAATGTCCATCTCTTCTCCTCACGATTACCCATAGATCTTTTATGCGAGTTGTTGGGGATAAAATCAATACTTTTATCCCTCCCTCCCCGTATATATATCCCTTTCCACGGTGGTTTCAACAACCAAGATGACCCTTCAGCCGCCGTGACTGCCTCTTCTTCTGCCAGCATAATTTTTCTCTCTTTTCAAACCTCAATCACCTTCTTCTATCACCACATCGATGCTTGAGGGATCACCATCCATATTACTAATTTTTCTTCCTCTCATGCAAAATAAAATTATCTATTATCTTTGAAATTGATTCACTACTGTGACACTACGTCAAAGAGAGGAAAATAATAACACTTACTTTCTACTGGTCAATTTAATACTAAAATTGTAGTAATTACTCTCTTTTCGTCATCACCATATAATTGGTAACCTTCCTCTAATTAACTAATATTCCCCATCATCCTCAATTAATTAATATTTCTCTTAATTAATTAATTCATTTCCTCTTCGATGTCAATTAGTGTCACTTCATTATTTAAAATCCCTTTTCATTAATTAATTACTCATTATCAATTAGTCCTCATCTCCCTATCTTTTATTTAATTAATAGCCCTTTATTAATTAAATCCCATTCTCAAACCCCTCTAAACCCACTAATTTCCCTCTACTTATTTGCTAAATAGATTTTACAAGCTAATATTGTCCTATTAATTAAATCCCAAGAGATTAATTAAACCTCCTCTCATTATCCACTACTAATTCTATATCTCCATTATCCCACATTCATTACTAGTTGTGCTTCTCCTAAAGAGGAAAGCTATAAAAGCAACCTAGTACTACCTTCCTGAACACATTGTGTCCTTGCAAGACATATACATCCATTTTCTCATAAGAGCATTCTATTTCTAGAAATCTTGCAAAAGTGAGAAAACCCTACTTGTTGAGGTAGTAAGAGAAGAATCAAACATGGAATTGTATCCATGTCAAGGAGATATCTTCCTTCACCAAGCTCCCTCATTGGATCAAAAGCATGCATGGCTTTAACTTATCTCACTAAGATATACCCACATTCCAAAAAAATACACATAACATAGGTTTAAGTTTATGATGTTATGTTTATGTAATTTTTTTTATTTCCCTTCATATCTTTATCTTGATGTATTTGCAGGAGACAAGAGAGGCTTGGGATTCAAAGAAGAAATCAAAGGTAAATAAGTGATGAAAGATGGAACTATTTCCGGCAAGGAGATTAAAGGTCCAAGTACTAAAGAGGTGCGAAGGAAAGGAATTTCATATATAATGTGAAGACAAAGTCTATTATGAATCATAGCTTCAAGGTAGAAACGATCTCTGTAAAGGATATTGTTATACTTGTAATGGATTTGGACATAGGGAAAAGGAATGTAGGAGGTTTGTTAGAGATTATTTCCCATGCAGGATAAAATAGATGAGCAAGCAAGGAATGTTATTTGTTTCAACCGCCAAGAGAAGGGATGCACCGCCAAGTAATACCTATATGAGTCATCGGGTCAATTTTGGAGAGAAGAAGGTCCAAGAGGTATGAATAAGATATTATGTTTTAATTGCAATAATGTTGGACATATAGTTAAAGAGTTTTGTTATGACCATTCACGGAAAATCAAGAGGTTTCAAACTCCGAGAGTGCAAAATAAGAGACAAGGTAGGGTGTGGGAGCCTAGAGTAAACAATGTGTTTCCTCATAAAGTAGGTGTTGAAGAAAATCAAGAAGGTTCTTAGCTTTTAGATCAGATGAAAGAAGCAAAAATTTTGTCACATGTGTCTAAGATGGAATGTGATCTCTTCATTATTATTTTCTAGACTCATTATGTAGCAGGATGTCTCAAATAGGTTTATTAAAGGCATTATAATCCATATAATTCTTAGGGTTGACAGGGAGCATGAATGGTTGAAATTATAATAGTGTGACAATGTATTCATGGTGTCAAGGTATTTTCAATATGTTTTTGAATGTTTCCAACTTGTTTTGAAAATGATTTAGGCATTTTCATGTTGCAAGATTTCTTGAAGAGAGTAATTTTGTATAATGACTTGATCATATAATCGAGGCAATGTAAAATGGTGCTTTCTAGGTATGATTTTAATTTGAAGGAAATCTTCATGTTGTCTTATTAGTCCTTGATTCATGGTTGAGATGTATCAATTTTGTTTTTGCATCATGGAATTTGTTTACTGAGATGTTTAAGTCTATAAGGAAAAAGGTGAGTTGTAAATGGTTCCATAGTGTTTTAAGTCTATGAGTGGTTATTTGAAGTCTATAGTCTAGTTTCAAACAAAAATATGAAGTGACAAGAAGGTATGCAAGGCTACTCAGGTATCAAATAAAGAGTTGAGGCTTGATGTAGGTTTAAATGTATAAAGCTCTAAAGATATAACTCTCAATTATTTCTCTTGAAGAGGTAAGATAGTAAAGGATTGCATATCTAGTTTTTTCTTGAGTATGAAGAATCATGGAGTTTTTCTGATGGAATGAGGTTGATAGGGAGTTTTAGAACTCTTTACCCTTTATATATGAAGTTAGGAGTGTTTCAAGACTTGATTGTTTGATTGAAAAACACTATGTCAGGGTATTGTACGTTGTTTTGCATTATAATGATGATCGACAAGACTATGAAGGCCTCTTAAAGCAGGGGGACTAGTATTGATCGTCGGTTAGATGCATAAGATGTTAAACAAGGCTAGTAAGAAAGAGTGATAGATTATTACAAGCATAGTTTCAAGGGGAAAAAATCATGAAGGGTCAAAGCATACAAGTGTGTCCCACTTTGTGGCCATAAATATTTTAAATTTGACCATAAATAAATAATTAAAAATACTATAAAAATTTAAAAATCAAGTAAATTCTAGATGCCCGCACCTTGGTATTTATAGCCTCTTAAAATTGCATGTTTGGTCATTTTATATGTGTTTGGTCATGTTTTGGTTGTCAGACATAGTTTGCTGAAAGTACAAAAACTACAAAAAAGTGGGACACGGTTATATGCTTTGACCTGAAGTAAATAATTCATAATACCATGCTAAAAAGGCTATAAAAACTAAAAGGTCAACTCGGGATAGAGGTATTGTTGTTGACCCATCTTCACCAAAGCATGAAAGTAAGGTATGTAAGCTTATTTTTACTTAGATATTTAGAGGAGGATAGTATGTTTTTATTGGGAATCATAAGGTACTTTTTCATGTGATGAGTTAGCTTCTATAGCAAGATAAAGTTAGACAAGATTCATCTAAAGGGGTGATTCAAAGATCTAGGACCTAAGAGTTATAACAGTCTATATATAACATGATCATAGGTCTATGTGATGGTATCTTTAGCTAAGACAACTAATAAATAGTCAAGAATTATGTTTTATGATTTCTTATACTTAGAATGATTATTGGCATGTATGTTTTCTATGAGTGAATCTGCTCAGGGGAAGCTACAAAGTGCTCTAAGTATGCCAAATCATAATCAAGGTAGGAAATCATTTATGTATTCCGCTTTTTGTTAATGATTCCAACCATGAAACAATCCTAATATATGAAGAATATGAATATCATGTGTTATATGTATGTGCTTGGTATTTAATGTAAAAAAGTGGGAATATAAATAGGTTATTTTCCATCAATGACAAAGGGGGAGATTTTTGACATGTGAGTCCTTAATTGTTGTCATTTATTTAAAAGATTCATTAATGACAAGGGTATATTATTGGGAGAGTAAGAGTTTTTTTGCAATGATGATGACATGGGAAAAAAATTATGGCATGGTTACAAGACTAGAAAATGTGATACTTTTTTGGTCTAGTAGGCCTAAATCATGAGATCTATTTTACAAAGTGAAAAAGGGGTTTATAGGTATTCATCTACGCCTATTCTAGATTCTTATTGCCATAATGGAGTATGAAAGTGTGTTGCATAGTATGGGCCCATGAGGTAATAAGGAGGTGTGAGACATGTTGTCTCAAGGGTGTTAGGTCCTTTTGAAGTTCTTTGAAGAAAAGGTATGGTGGTTTCTTCATTGTCTAGGTATGAACTATACCTAATTCCTATGACTGCTATGCATGTCCTAGTGGTTATTTATGATCATGTGAGAATTGGAGAAGTTGAGGGAGGTTGTCCTAGTTCTGTGGGAAACTTTTTAGAGTTGTATGATTAAAATTTTTGAATATATGTTGGTTTTAGTCCTGCTGAGATCTAGAAAGCATGTTTCCTAGCTCGATACGAAATGTTTTGTAATGGCTGCTACGTGTAAAATTTACATGGGGACATGATCCATTCAAGGAAGATTTTATATAACTTGCTAGGAATGTCTCATAGGTGGAATGATGTAAAATAATTTCATTTGATTTATGAACAATCATTAAGAAGGTATGATGGTCAAAACCCTTGTTTACTAGTGACGGAGAAAATCTTCTTGTTATGAGCTCAAAATGGATTGAATCATCAAATTTGATGATTGGAGGATGGATAGGATTCTCTCATATTTTAGATGGTGGTGGTTTGGTGTCATGAATGTAGATGGATCCCACTCAGAATAACAAATGTTGACTTTGTTTTAACTCTTCTTATATTTGTGGCTGATTAGTTCTATTGGACCTTTACTAGTTATAGAGCATGTTATTTGACTATTTTGGTATGGGATTTAATGAATATATATTTCTTATTATATAACAAGCTATGGGGACATTTCAAAACCCTTACCTTTACCTAATAAAAATCATCTAAAATGAGTTGCTTTGACCCAAAACGCTAACCTTTCGTTAAAATGTTATAAAAATGTTCTTGGTTGGTTTTAAGAACAATATTTATGTTGCGTACATTGCCAATACTACATAGAGGCATCAAACAACATGTATTTGTAGACTTAGAGATGTTACCTAATACCATTTGGATTTAATTCTACATTTGATAACTTGAACACATGATAATTACTTGTAGTGAATTAGCTTAGTTCTACTTAGCTTTGATTTATAGGCTCTAGATTTGGGAAGCTTGATTCTTGGGCTTGGTTTAGATTCCTTGAGACCAACGTAGGCATTTCTAGTGGTTTTTTAATTTATTTAGGGAAGTATAAGAGATATTTTATTTTATTTTGATGATCTCGCACTTTAGGAGCTCTTAAGATTGTAAGTTGAGTAAATGAGTGTCTTAGACTTGGTTAAATAATATTTCAGAGATAAAATTTCATATTAAGGTTGACATAAGGTGGATATGCTAACTCATAAATGATATATAAATTATAAAAATGACTATTAGGTGGCCCAAGATGAGACTATTCATCCCAAGACTATTGGGAAAATTTGGTGCCAATTGCAATCAACAGAGGGAAAGACAGCCAAAACAAAAAATCACATAGAATATATATTAAATTTTATTTAAAAAATTCTTACAAACTCAGAGCTACGTCTCTTTATATTATTTTTCTTCTTTTACAATATCTTCCTCGATATACTGCTATATATTCTCCCTATCTCTTCTTCCAGCTATATTTTTCAAGCCAATTATATAGCTCCTAATGTCTTTCAAAACACATTGACCATCGATATAGACCTGAAAGATCAATTAGATCCTCGCACTTCACGGATTTTAAATCCACTCAAATCCATTTCCATTAATTTGACTAAAATTCCTCCATGTTTCTATCTTGCATTGGTCATGGTGTCATGTTTTATATATCCTCCATTCTCCGAAGCGAAGCTAAGATCAATGATTTAGCTCCACCTACCTTGCACATTTTACCTTTTACTATCGATCATGTCGAGTGTGAAAGCAAAAACGAATAGAAATGTCACATTCCCTTCAAAGTGTTGTTAGACCATTTTGATCCCAAACTAGCACAAATGAAACATTGGCCAATAAGATAACTCCATGGTCCTCATAATTGTTAGTTTTCATTTGTAGACTCTATCGAACATGAAGCCATGTCCAATGGGAAATCTCCACACCCTTTGGAATTTTTGTCTTCATAGCTTCATGCTAGTATATGATTTGTTGCAGCTTCACATCGTAACTTTGTGTTTTACTTAACTTAAACTTCTAGATCCATTAAAATGTAAAACGTGTACTTCCTTGGTTGATTTATGACCACCGACTTACTTATGAATTTAACCAAATCGATGAAATATAATTTGTGGCTTATTCCACGAACTCCACGTCGAAAAAGAGATATATGAGGATAGGTGTCAAAAATCCAACACATGTTTTCTCCTCAACCATCGGACATTCACTATAAAATGGCCTAAAGACTTAGAATAAAAAAATAGGAAAATAGACACGTGACTGTCGATTTGGCGGGAAAAATTCAAAATAATTCAAAGACAAAAAAATGAATAAATTCCTATCAGCTAAGTAGATAGAAGATGGGGCAAAACAAGTTTGAAATACCTGTAGGTGACTCAAGATTAGAGACACCATAAATTAGGACACCCCCTTAATATTGAGCCAAAAAAATCAAATCAAGGAATGATTGTCAAGTCTTGGACATCTACGAATTCTAGACTTTCTCTTAAATGATCAAACATTTATTTTGATAGAGGTTTTGTGAAAGCATTAGCTAGATGTAGCTTAAACTTACAAAATTTAAGCTCAATTTCACCTTTCTCAACTAGTTCATGAATGAAGTGATATCTGATTTCTATATGCTTGCTTCTACCATGAAAAACTAGATTCTTTGACAATGCAATTGAAGACATATTATCATAAAACAAAAGAACCTTCTTGTTTCTCTTCATGAAAAATTGAGAGGATTATTTTTAACCATATTGTTTGAAAAGTGGCTAAGGTTTTCACAATGTACTCTACTTCAGTAGTAGATAATGAAACAATTGACTATTTCTTCGAAGCCCATGAAATAGCTCCTGATCCAACATTAAAAACATATCCAGATGTGATTTTTCTATCATCAAGGCTACATGTTCAATCACTATCTATGTAGCCAACTAATTGTAAATCATTATTAGCAGCATATAGAATTCCATAATTCTTCTTGTCATTCACATACCTTAAAATATGCTTTCCTACTTGTAAGTGTGTCTCCTTTGGATTTTCCATGAATCTAAAAATTATACTCACTACATACATTATATTCGGTTTAGTTGCAGTTAAATACATCAAGCTTCCTATCATGCTTTTGTACCTTGTAGGATCCACATTGTTGCTAAAATCATACTTTGTAAATTTTAGACTTATTTATGTAAGTGTAGATATTGGTTTACTATCCAAGCATTTTGGATCTTTGCAATATTTCTTTGGCATGATTTTCTTAAGAAACAAATATAACTCGCTTTCTATTTGTTTGACCTTAATGCCAAGTAAATAATTCAACAATCCCAAATAAATCATCTCAAATTCATTCTTCATGGATGATTTGAACTCATCTATTAGCTTTCTTACATTTTCAATAAAATTTAAATAATCTACATACAAAACAACAATTACAATCTCACCAATTTTTTATTTGATGTAGAGTGTGGGTTCACTGCTGCTTTTGCTGAATCCATTACTAATTAGATATGAATCTATCCTACTTTACCAAGCTCTTGGTGTTCATTTGAGTCCATATAATTATTTATTGATATTTTATACCTTTTTTTCATGCCCCGGGATTTCATAACCAGGTGGTTGTCCCACATACACTTCTTCTTCCAATACTACATTTACAAAATCTTATTTGACATCCATTTGATGGACCTTCTAGTTGTGATGAGCAGTTATGGAAATAATCGTTCTCACTATTTTAAACCTTGCTACTAGAGAAAATGTTTCATTATAATCGCGTCTAGGATTTTTTTGTAGCCTTTGTGCCTAATCTTGTTTTGTGTCTTTTAATTTTTCCTTCAGGAGTAGTCTTTGTTTTATAAACCCATTTGAATCTAATGACTTCATTTCCTACTAGAAGATCTATTAATCTCATCTTTCATTCTTTTTTATTACATGAATTTATTCACACAATTTATTTTCTTTAATTTATTCTCAAAAATAAATTGGATCACTACATTGAAAATAAAGTGAAACTAATCATTTCATGTTCATTTTCTTCATACCTTGATTTCTCAGATCACTTGAACATACCTCATTCTTCCTTGTTGCTTGAATGAGTTTGATGATGATGAAGATGCTTCATTTTCTAGTCCTTGCATGTTTTGTTGGTTTTTTTCATGTGAAGATTCACCCCTTTTTAAATTGTTTCCCAACTAGGTGCATTTTTTCTCTTCCATCTTCTACTTCAACAATAATAATAGGTTCATTTGCTTTTTCTTGTGGCTGCTCCACTTCTTGTGCATCTCCCCAAGATGTTTCCTCAATGAATTGAACATCCTAAGTGATTATCAGTTCCTTTGTAAATGGAATATACAAGTTGTAACATTTTGATTGCTCACTATACCCAATAAAAATGCACTTCTCACCTCTTTTATCCCACTTTGATCTTCTTTTCTTTGGCACATGTGCATATGCCACACATCTAAAAACTATCAAGTGTTCAACACTTGGTTTTCTTCCACTCCATACTTCTTGAGGTATCATGTTCCTCACACTATTGTTTAGACATCTATTCAATAAATATATTGTTGTTCCAACTACTTCAGCCCAAAATCCATCAGAAAATCCTCTTGCTTTGAGCATGCTTCTAGTCATTTATTGAATGGTTCAATTCTTTCTCTCAGCTATACCATTTTTCTAAGGTGTATACCTTGCTTTGAATTTTTCTTGATCCCGTCATGGGTTTGCAAAGAAACCATTAACTCATCATTTGTCATTTGTCTCAAATATTTAGACTCCTCTATTACAACCACAACTAGATAAAATCTTATAGGAAGGCTCCTCAATACCTTCTCTATGATCCTATGATCTTTAACCACATCTCTATTAATCCTCATTTGATTGACGGTGGTCATTTTTCTTGTGAAAAAATCATTTACTGATTCTTATTCTTTCATGAGAAGAGTCTAAAAATATCTCCTCAACATCTACAATCTGAATATCTTCTTGTCACTTCATTAATAAAAATTCTACAAGGTATCCCAAGCTTGCTTGGAGTTTATAGTTATCCTTGAGAAAATTGAATCATTGACAACATTTTGAATATATCTCAAATCCTTTTCATCCTTTCTTATATTTTCTTTCAAAGTATTCTTTTGATCTTGTGTGAGTGCATTGAAAGTAGCTAGGTCTGATACCTCTATGTAGCCTACTTTAACAAGTTCTCATAGATCTTAATAAGAGAACAATGTCTTCATTTTAATACATTGTATATCATAGCTCTTCCCATCAAATATTATGGGTTTGTACTAAAAACCATTACCATTTAACTTAGAAAATAAAATATCAATAGCTCGAACAACCTTTAGCTGTGATACTAGTTTTTTGGAAAATTTTGTGCCAACTACAACAAACATAAGGAAAGACAACAAATACAAAAATCACACAAAATATATATTATATTCGATTTAAAACTTCTTACAAACTTAGAGCTACGACTCTATACATTTTTTTTGTTTCTTTTATAATATCTGCCTCGAGCTACTACTCTATATTATCGAGTGAATAATATTCTAGTTCTATCTCCTTCTGTTTTTGTGCTATCGTACGTGTTTTTCTTCTTTTATATAATGCTTTGCAGGTTCATTTTAAGAAGAAGGTGGTAAAATGAAGGTGGAAAATCCTCGGTGAATATAGGTAAATCCACTTTCGAGTAAAGGTGAACTTTTCATGTTTTTGAGAGCTAAAATTTCACCTACAGACGTTGATGCCTTATTTTTACACCATAGAAGGTTTGCTATCATGTATCATGAAGTATTCTTGATGTGTGACAAGGCTTGTTGTCGCATGTCGGAAGAATTCTTGATGCATGACATAAGTCTTTTTCACGCATCGGAAGGATTCTTGACACTTGACAACAAGACTTCATCGTGCATCAAGAATCCTTCCTAACGCATGACAACAAGAATTATTCCATGCATTAAGAATCATTCCCGATGTACGACATCAATCCTTCTATTACACATCAATAATACTTTGCTCGTTGCATGTCAAGAATACTTCGACACGTGATAGAAAGCCTTCTCGTCGGCGACAAGAATCCTTCCTGACGTGCAACAACAAGCCTTTTGTCACACGTCGGGAAGGATTCATGATGCACGACATCAAGATTTCTATCACGTGTCGAGAATTATTCCTAATGTGTGACATAAGGCTTGCTATCACAAGTTAGGTAGGAGCCAAAACCCTATTTTTTCCTATAAATACCCTCCCACTAATCATTTTCGTGTTTACACTCTTCGGCTCCTAAAATTTCTCATTTACAAGAATCAATTTCAAGTACAATCAAGCTCAAAGACAAGTACAATGACGACTATAAGTGCAACCCAAGGCCAAGCTCAAGATCAAAATCAATCGGAGAATCTAGTTAATCAGAAGATACTCTACAGAATTTGTTATGCCCCCACATTTAGATAGTTTTGCAAATGAATTTGGAATACAAGGATTTGGTCAATGCATGTGATTTTTATGGGCTTGTTAAAATGCCCCAGTTTGAAATAGATCATGATATTCTGAATTACCTACTCTCCTCTTACAATACAGAGGACAATTTGTTTATTATCTGTGGATGACAATCGTATGTTTCAATTCGGTGTCGATCTAGCTGATATTCATCACTTAACAGGCCTTCCATACAAAAATTTACCCGTTGTCACAACGAAAGCAACCCTGGTCAAAACTGATAAAAAGTACCTTGAATCAACTTTTGGTTTCCATGTTGATTGTACGTATAAACTGATTTTCAATTTTTATTTTATATTTTCAGTTTTCGATAGTAATCTCTAACCTGTAATCTTTTTTTGATATTAATTAAATTATCTTTTTGGATTTTTGCAGCTCATGTCAACAAATCAAGACGTGGTGTGGATATGCAAGGAATTGCACACCACTTTCTTACTGCTATGATATATTTCTTTCAAGCTAGAATTGTTTTGCAGGGATGGAAAACTGATATACCAAACTGGGCTATTGCATATATTCTTACAACTATCGAAAAGCAAAAATTTGATTGGTGCATGTTTTTATCGAATAAAATAAAAATTGATATTACAAATGCATCACTTTCCAACAAACCAATTATTCACTCCACAAACTATCTCCTTGGCCTTTATTACAAGGCTCTTTTTAATTTAAAAGACAAACCAATTCCTACTTGCATAGATGAGACAATGAAGAATTTGTCGATTCCATTTCAAGAACAACATGTATAAGTTTGTATTTTGACATAAGACTAACATTATGTTCATCTAGAATCTGATTAATTATTGATTTTTGCAGAAAATATTTTTGGAGGCCCTTCTACAAAAAAAAGTTGCATCAAGAGGAAGAGGCCAACAACATTTGAGGCGTTGGCAGATTTGCAATCTGAAATGGAAGTTCACTCATCTCTAAACCACCAAGAATTTTTTTTTAGCGCCAAGATGTAATACCTAACATTTACTATTTACAAAATACCATTTACCATATTGAATTGACATTCAATCAATTGTTGCTGACATTCCAGGAACTTTGGACAATACCAGGGCTTCTCAAAGTCAACCATCTTCACCAACTCACTCAGTTTAGTCACATGCAATTGTCTCTTCTCAAACACCCACATAACAATCCCAACAACACATAGCTCAAACACAACCAACTACTACTCCAACATGGCCACCTCAAGCTCCAGTAAAATGTTACCCCTCAACAAGGTATGATATAATTGCTTAAATACAAGACTCAAGTTTTCAATAGTTTAATAGTTTTTCATATGATTTTTCTTGCACTTTTCAGCACATTGCAGTCCTTCACATTCTTTACAAATAGCAGCACCACCCCCTCCACCACTATGATTCAAAATTCCAACCAGAGGATCAAGGAAAAATAACATTGGTAAATGCATGCCAATTCCTCCGGCCCCTAGTGGGACACTAAACATTGCCTCCTCATTTCGAATTCCAACCCTCTCTCTCAGTGGCTTGCCCAGTGCAATGGGCATATCAATTTTAAATAATATAAATTTAGATGAAGATTACTTGGGAATTGATAGCAATGACCCATCGGAATTTTTAATACACGTGAGATGATTCAAGGCCAACAGGTATACTTCAATTTCAAATTTCATTACTTTTCATTTTAGATTTATTTATTTTATCGCAAATAGGATCAAGCCACCCAAAGGCTGAAAAAGGTAGTAGTTGACGATCAAATAGAAATCCCCCTTACCTCTCCAGCTACATCATCTTCTTCAAATACAGATGGTGAACAATTGCTACCATTTCCTTTAGAGAACTTAATTGGTAATGATTTTCAATCCCATGTCATGGATTTTATTGTACCTCATATCTATAGTGCCCACTTCCCTTTGAAACCTTTTTATATTGATCATGACATTGTTGACTATATTATGGACATTATTATAGTTTTGATTTAGTATGATGTTAGCTATTTGATAATAGATTATTGTTGACTTAGATTTTGATATGATGCATGATGATTATTAGAGACACTTTATATGTTGATGATGATATATTGTTTGACATGGGTATATGATGGATGTTGTTCGGACTTGTGATATTTATATATTGTGAGTAGCCCTAGAAATGGAAAATTATTGAATGATGACATTGTTAGATTGCTTTGATGGTGTTGTGATTCATATCTCTAGATGATTTTAGAAATTTAATTATATTTATATTATTTTAGACGTTCTAATATGGCCACGAGGTTAAAGGAGGTATTTGTATTTTTGTAGGTTAAAAATATCACAACAAACATCAGGGGATTGGAGACCAACCACATTGGAAATCTAGATGAATTCAATAAGGTCACCATGGAAACTAGTTTTGCTTGTGTGTGTGTTTATTAGTGTTAGGGGCTCCCATGGGGGAATCACGTTTAAATGTGACCAAGGGATTTTATGTATTTCTTTTTTTTGGTCCTTTTTGTTTTATTTTTGCATGTGCTTATTTTGTGGTGCACTTACCCCTTTCATTAATTATTAAATGGTGTGTAAATATTGTGAGTAATCATATTGTTTAGTAAAATTAATTAAAAGATGTCATAAGAATGTAATTAATAGAGTTGTTGGCCATGTTTTAGAGTGTTGTAAGAATGTGTAACTAATGTGTAAGTGATGTGTAAGTTGACTTTTGAGTGTGAAACACTCCACCTTCTTGGAAATTCGAATTCATCCTTGGAGGCTGATTTTGGAGGCTTGTGAGACAAGTTAAACTTGTCACATGCCTCTTAAATTTACATACCAACCTTGCCTATGGTTGGAGGTATGCATTTTTATGAATTTTTATAAGTCAAGTTGAATGTTGTAATTGCACTTTTCTTACATAATTTAATTTCAGCCCTTATGGGGTATGCACTTCTTTGAGTGTGTAAGTAAATATGTCATATTATTCACCCACATATTCATTATGCATTGGAGAATGAAGTTGACTTTTGTGTTGGAGTTGAGGATGTGTGAAGTGGCATCCTACATGGATCCACCTCACCCTCTTTTCTTCCCTCTTCTATAAAATTCAAATTGTTTGCCTTGTTTTGGGTTGCTTCACTTTGGAGACTTCATTTTTAGGTGAATTTTCTTATTGTTTTGGGAGTCATTGCTTGGAAGATTTTTTAGAAAAATTGTTGCATACTTGTGCTTGGTTGTGTTTGGATTGCTTGCATTGGGATAGAGCTTACTATTTTGGAATTTGGAATAACTCCATCATGGAGAGGTAAGAGCTTGGCTCATGAAATGCTCTCTTTTATATTTGTAAATGTTAATTTGTGAATGTTTTGGCATGTTTGGGGGCTGTTGGGTAGATGGCCTAGGAATGGTGTAAGAGAAGACTATGGGGTTACTTCATGGGAGGCACAAGTGGTTTTAGGGAGGTATAAGGGTGGAGGGAGTTGGGAATTTGGGTTCCACCTTACAAATAAATAGCTTGCATTCCTTTACTCGTTATGGGGTGCCATAAGAGGTTGGGGAGATATAAGAAAATGTGAGGAATAAGGGGTACTTGGGGAGGCATTAGGGCATGAGAGGGTTTGAAATGATATTCATATATACATATTTTTTTTTGGGTTGTACTCAGGTGATGATATCCATTTTCCCCCCTGGGAGGCATAAACAACATCCCCCATAGTTCTTGCTCCTTTGGCTTGCTTGATGAAGCCTTAGTATTTTTTTTCATGTGTTAATGTAGTTGTAAAACTACATTCTATTTTGGACTGTGTTTTATTGTGAAAATGTTGTGTGTATGTTTTGTGGAAGCCTGTTGTTGCCATGAGTTGGATCACATCTTCTATTGCATTGTGGTTGGGGCTCGGGGGCCAATGAAGAAGGATGGATTCTCCTCTTCATTGGATGTCTTGGTTGGGTGGAGAGCGTTGCCTTTCCCCTACTCCTGTTGTGATCAAATTAGATGAATGAGAAGAATGCATGTTGTTGTTCTGGAGCTGAGAAAAGACAGTTTGACAGTCCCTTGTGAAATGAAATCTCATTGTAACCTTCCCACTTAAAGTGGATGATAATGTAATACATTTGGTGATGGAAAGATGCTTGTATTTGATTATGATAGTTGTAAATTGAAACATAGAAGAGTTACATTATGTATTCTGTTTGGAAAGAATGTGAAATAATAATAGGTGTCTCAGTATACTATATTTTGTAATTAAATGGAAAGGAGGTTGTAAGAGTTCATTTGAATTAATGGAAGTGGTATTGTCTTGTCCATTTGATGTTATTCCATTGGAAATATGTGTTTAGCATGCACTATGAAATCTTTTTTTGAAAAATGGTAAAGTGGAACACGTGAAAAGAAAATGTATTATTTTGCCCTGTGTTCAATAAATGATTTTGGAAGGAATAAAAGAAAGAAGTTCTAAAATTGCCTTTGGAAATCAATAAATGAATTAAATGATTTTCCCAAATTGCATTGTTAAATTGAATTTGATGATATCAATGTAATGAAATATCTGTTTGAAAGGAAGAAATGCGTGTGAGAAAAATATAGTATTTTGTCTCCTTGAAATGTGAAAAACTTGAAATCCGAATTGCATTTTGGTCTTGAATATTTTTATGTGAATCAACTAAAATATGTTAGCTTGGAATTGGAATGTATCCTAAATACTTGGAAGAAGAAAGAGGAAAATAGACCCATTAAAATTTGATCCTGTTATTTGTAATTTCAAACTGGCAATTATTTAAACCAAAAATGCACAGTTCAAACTCGCAATAATATAATAACGAATTAAATGAGTGAATTTAAGTATTAGGTCCTAAACAAGTTCAAATATACAAAAACACCTAAAGGAAATATTTCAAAATCGGGCTCAAACCGCAATCAATTTTTTCTTTTAATAAACAAAAATGCTCAAATTACAAGTCAATCAGAAAAATTAAACCTTGAATCCTTCCTTAAATCCATTTAGGAACAATCCTCCATGTCATTTTTGACATGTTGAGAGAGGAGGAAGATCAAATTGAATAAATCTCACAAGTTAAAATTTACTGGGCTTGCACCTTGTAAAGCCTCGGGTCGTTTGCTTTAAATTGACCCCTTAAACTTTACCAAAACCAAACATTATTGATCTCTCGTGCAAAGAGGACGCCGAGATATTTCAGAAAGTCCTCATTTTCCAAAAAATGAGCTCTATATCAAAAGTTATGGGCCTTCTGAATTTTTCTTCATTTGGCGTTAAAATTTTGGGAAAATTTTCCTTTGTGGGCCGCGGCCCAAATTTTTCCCTTAAGCACTTAGGAAAATTTTTGAGAAAATTTTCTAAATTTTTCCCACCATCCTGCAGCCAATCAGAGGCTTCCACGTGGCACCATGAGGTGTCACCGGAAGGGTGAATCCCCTTTTTAACTTAGCACTTCTGGAAAATTTTGGGAAAATTTTCCAACTTTTCCCCGCCTGGCCCGCAACCAATCAGGTGATGCCACGTTGCGTCACAAGGCATCAGTGGAGGAACAGTTCCTTTTTTGTCTTTTGTGACTTGGAAAATTTTTGGAAAATTTTCCATATTTTCCCCACTATTCCTCCGGCCCGCAGCCATTAAGGGACTGCAACGTGGCATCGTGAGGTGCCACCAGAGGCGCGGGTCTCTGTACCCTCTTAGCCCTTTGGGGCGTTAATTCAATCTTCTCCCCGCTGCCCCACTTCCCCCTCATTGGTTTAGGTGATGCCATGTGTCCCCTATGGACTCACGGGAGCATGGGTGCAAAATAAGATTTTCACCCCGCGTGAGAGAATTTGCAAATGTCTCCCACCACCCTGCCTTTCCCCGCCTTTCCCTGCGTTGCCTTAGGGAGCACCACGTGTCCCTTGTGGACTTACTGCACCGCTGGAGTGCCGATGCAAATGTGATTTTGCCCCGTGGGAAATTATTTTTCTCAAGGTCTCCCGTGTCCTGCCAACCCACTCTTTGGGCAAATTTTCCCGCTTAGGCCCATGCAAGCCCGCTCTTGGGGAAATTTTTCACGCCAAGGCTCGCCTGGCCCATAACTTGAGAAATATGAGGATTTAGGAGGACTTTTTATATCAATGGAAAGGTGAGGAAATTTCCTATCCAATGGGAGTAATTTAGGAAAATTTTGAATTTCTTAAGTTTAATAAAAATCAATTTGAAACTTTAAGCCTATTAGAGAGTGGATATGGTGAGGAATTTCCCTCTGAATCTAATTAAAACTTATAACCCTAAATTTTGGACCTTATGACCTCTAATAATTATTAATAAAAGAAAAGTATATTCTAGTAGATTAGAATTGTTCTAGAACTTATTAGTGACAACTATTGTCTTGTAACATGGTTGTAGATTCTTTTAATAAAAAACAAATTATTCCATAAATTTTCCTATCTAATCCTAGGTTGTTTTTGGGTCTCAAGTTATTTGTTTTAACGGGTGTTACACTTGGTATAAAAGTAGTGGTTCAAAAGATTGGACCATTGGGAACACTAAAAAAACTTGAGACAAGAAATTTAAACCTATCATACTTTGAAATCTATAAAACAATTTAGTTTAGAAATTACATATTTTAGTAATCATGGAAATTGAATAAAACGTAGAAAAATGAACTAACTCTCACCTTGGTCTATGTAGGAGGCACAAATAGGATGAGGGAATTTTCACATAGACCCAAACTTACCACCACCAGATCATGTTGTAGCAGCCATCCTACCCCATATTTTGTAGACTCTTTAGGATGTTAATTCCACTCTACGCGGAGTATCAGTAGGAGGACATCCAGCCAAACATGACAGAGTCCCTTCCATTGAGGGTCAGGTATCTCCTTGACCCAATGAGAAGCATGGCGGAGAGAAATCCCATGTAGAGTTAGCCAAGGAAGAATCACCACAGAGGGGACAAGGTGACCAAGTTTCAGGACATAGAGAGAGGTCTCAGAGCCCTAGGATTAGGGATGAGCATGCAGAGAGACCTAGAGGTCACAAACAAAAGCTGCAGATCACATTAGGAGATTCAAAATCTTTGACCATCACATTATTCTGGTGACATAGGTGGATTTCAAGCAAAGGCCTGGTTGGTGAGCTTGAGCGGATGCTTCAAGCTCTGTCCTTGTTCTAGCAACATAAAAGCTCGTGTTGTGATCCATCTACTGAAGGATGGAGTTGGTGTTTGGTAGAGGACAGAGGAGCAAAATCTCCATGTTGATTCTAAGATAGTTACCAGGAGCTCTTTGAGGAGCATTTCAGAAAGATACTTTTCACATGAGAGGTTTATATAGTAGCAGATAGATGAGTTCCATGACCTATGATAGGCATCTCTCATAGTGAATGAGTATGAGAGTAGATTTTTAGATCTAATCCATTATGTTTGTTATATGTAGGATGAGCAGGTGTAGATTCATAGGTTCATCTAGGACCTGAATCTAGACATTAGAGGTGTAGTGTAGATCCATTGCCCACAGACATTAGCTGAGGTCGTCGAGAAGGCCTATATAGCAGAGGAGACTCGAGGAAAGACCCAATAGGCTAGAGACCGAGTCCAGAGCCACATACAACAGATGTAAGACAATAGATCGAGGGGGTCAGTACCTCTTCCTCGTGGTGGATAGGGTTCAACACAGTCATCCTTTAGACCCCAATAATAGCAGCACCAGTCCCGCCCACCTTATAGACCTCCATAGAGATTTGATGCACAGAGAGGTCAGAGTATGGGGCCTCCTCCTAGGGGTCCCATCAGGACACAGGGTGCCCAAAGAGCTCACTCAATAGGAGCTTGCTAGCAGAGACCTTAGCAGACCACAGCTGGATCATCAAGATCCACACCAAAGACCTCTAGAGTATTGGTTGGACCTACTACATAGGGGAGAGGATCAGGCAGTTGTTTTGGTTGTGGTGTTACTAGACATTTTTGGAGAGATTTCCCACATAACCCTAACAACAAGGGTAAGACACAAATCTTAGAGCCTACTATTGGTGATATGGGGTGCAGTCATAGGATGTATGCAACGGTTGAGAACTACCAGGTAGAGCATCAAAGTACAGTTATTGAGACCACATGTAGCATTGGTGGTATTCCTACCTCTATCTTGTTTTATTCTAGTTATTTTGATTCTTTCATTACACTATATTTAGTATAGCGATGCGGGATGGTGGAAGTTAGGCAGGGTCATAGTTAGGATGTTGAGATGGATTCTAGAGCCAATATCTCTGTAGACTCCTTAGTTAAGGATTTTGTGGTGGATTTGGGACCTTTCACCACTACCTCGGATCTTCGTATCCTTCCTTTGGGCTCATATGGAGTCATCTTAGGTATGGATTGGCTATCTGCACACATGGCTAGGGTGGATTGTTACCACAAGATTATATCTTGTGCGAGATGATTTGGGAGTCGAGTCGGTGATTTTAGGGTTCGGGAGACCAGTTTCTATTCACACCATCTTTGCTATGCAACTTAATCAATGTCTATGATGGGATTTCCATATGTATGCTATTACGGTGATCGGTGACATGATCAAAGGATGGGTCCATCCCTAGATGATCACCTTGTTTTGAGAGAGTTTGCAGATGTCTTTCCATGGGAGCTTTTGAGGTTACCACCCCCACATGAGATATATTTTCACATAGATCTAGTTCCGGAGTAGAACCTATCTCACAATCACCTTATTGAATGACCACACCGAGCTACGTGAGCTTAAGTTGTAGCTTGAGGGTCTTTTGGAGAAATTCCTTATCCATCCTAGTGTATTCCCTTGGGGTGTACCGGTGTTTTTGTGAAGAAAAGGATGGATCCTTGTGGTTGTGTATTGATTGCCACCAGCCTAAACAAAGTAACGATCAAGAATCATTATCCCTTTCCATGCATTGATCATTTGTTTGATCGATCAAGGAGCCATGGTTTTCTCTAAGATTGATCTTAAATCAAGTTACCATTAGCTGAGGATTTCAGAGGTAGACATTCATAAGACCACCTTCCGTACGAGATATGGCCACTATGAGTTCACAGTGGTGCCTTTTGGTTTGACTAATGCCCCCACAGTATTTATGAGTTTGATGAATGGGGTATTCAGGACCTTCTTAGATCACTTTTTTCTCATCTTCCTTGATGACATTTTAATTTACTCACGTACGCATGAGGAGCATGAGGGGCACCTTCGCCAAGTTCTTTAGTGTCTTCGTGAGTAGAAGCTTTATGGGAACTTGGAGAAGTGTGCATTCTTTCAAATGGAGGTGTAGTATTTGGGTCATATCATTTATGGGGAAGGTATCACCGTCAATCCTTCTAAGATTAGAGCTATTATGGATTAGCCAACACCCACTATTGTGATTGAGGTGTGCAGCTTCATGGGATTAGCAAGTTACTACCAGAGATTTGTTCAGGACTTCTCTCAGATTGCACACCCCATAACTTCCCTTCAGAGGAAGGGGAAGAAGTTTGTTTGGTCAAACAAATGCAAGTAGGCCTTCAGTACAATGAATGTATGTCTCACCACAACACCTATTCT
Source organism: Taxus wallichiana var. yunnanensis (assembly GCA_018340775.1). Lineage (NCBI taxonomy): Eukaryota > Viridiplantae > Streptophyta > Pinopsida > Cupressales > Taxaceae > Taxus > Taxus wallichiana. The sequence continues at coordinate 268,005,137 of CM031236.1, read as the reverse complement.
TGTAGTGTCGGATCCACAAGGTGAGTTTTTCATCTGCACGGATGCTTCCTTAGCAAGGCTTGGAGGCGTTTTGATGTAGGAGGGTAGAGTAGTGGCTTTTGAGTCTCACAAACTCAAATATTGCGAGATTAATTACCGGTTCATAATCTTGAGCTTGCGGTAGTTGTGCACGCTTTGGTTCAATGGAGGCATTTTCTTCTTGGTAGGAGATTCACACTTAGGACAGATCACTTGAGTCTTCACCACCTCTTCATGTAGCCCAATCTCAATGCTCGTTAGTAGCGTTGGATGGAGTTGCTTTATGAGTATGATATGGAGATCGAGCATGTGAAGGGGAAGGAGAATGTGGTAGTAGATGCTCTCAGTAGATGAATACATGTGGCTATGGCCACCTCAGTGAGCACAAATTTATGGAGTAGGATTCTTTAGCAGCTTCCTCTTGACAACTTCTACATTGTAGTTCGAGCAGAGATCGAGTCTCAGAGACCCCTCAAGGGGAAGTTTGATGGTTTTTCCTTAGATTCGGATGGTCTTCTCAGTCACAGAGGCTATATTTATGTTCCTAGAGAGGAGGCTTGAGGCAAGACATATTGATAGAGGCACATCGTGCACCCTATTCATCCATATCGGGGTGAAGAAGATGCATGCCACCTTGAGATAGTTATATCATTGGAGAGGACTTCATAGAGATGTGGCCCAATTTGTGTCACGATGTTTAGAGTGCCAGAGAGTTAAGGCTGAGCATCAAAGCATCCATCTGGACTTATCTTTCCTCATGCTATACCAAAATGGAAGTGGGACACCATTTCCATGGATTTCATTGTTGGGCTACCGATGTCGAGATATCACCACGATGCCATCATGGTCACGATTGATAAATTGACAAAACTGGCTCACTTTTCTCTAGTGAAGACCATTTATACAGCTAGTGCAGTGGCATGGGTATACTTGGATGAGATTTTTAGGTTACACGGGATTCCGTGGAAGATCATTAATGACTGCAATCCTTTGTACACTTCCCATTTTTGGACTACCGTGCAACATGCCCTTGGGAAAAAGATTAATTTCAGCACAATATATCACCCTGAGATATATGGATAGACTGAGTGGGTGAATCATATTTTAGAGGACATGCTTAGGATATATGTGATGGATCAGCAGTTTGGATGGGAGGAGTACCTATACTTGGTGGAGTTTACATACAATAATATTTTTCAAAGTTCTATAGGCATGGCTCCTTTTCAGGCTTTGTATGGTAGAGAGTGCAGGACACCTCTTAGTTGGGACAAGCTAGAGACGGGGTTTCTCTTGAACTAGCTTTATTGCGGGACATGGAGTAGCAGGTATTTTTATTAGACAGAGAGATTGTAGGAGGCTCGGGACGGGAAGACAAAGTATGCAGATCAGCATAGGACCGACCGTAGTTTTGATGTGGGCATGAAGGTTTTCCTTCGTGTCGGGCCATATAAGAGCCCTATCCATTATGGAAAATGTTTCTAAGTTAGCCCCGAGATTCGTGGGTCCTTTTGAGATCTTGGAGCATATCGGCCCTTTGACCTACCATTTAGCATTGCCACCCAACTTGTCTCACGTACATGATGTGTTTCATGTTTCGGTTCTTAGGAGATATGTTGTAGATGCTTCTCATGTGTTATATTGGAGATCATTGCAAGTATAGGATCGGGGAGGTGATGGTGGATCCTGTTTACATCCTAGATCGCAAGACCCCGGGCCTTAGAGGCAGAGAGGTTGATCAAGTTCGGGTGCAAAGTGGGACAGAGATATGAAGAGACCTGCACCTACATGGGAGGATGCTACTTTGTTATGAGTTCATTTTTCACATTTTTTCCAGTGACTTCCAGGAGGAAGTCAAGTCTAAAGGGAGGGATATGTAGTGCCCACTTCCCTTTGACACCTTTTTGATATCGATCATGAAAGCGCCGACTATATAATGGACATTATTATAGTTTTGATGTAGTATGATGTTAGATATTTGATCATGGATTATTGTTGACTTTGATTCTGATATGATGCATGATGATTATTAGAGACACTTTATATGTTGATGATGATATATTGTTTGACATGAGTATACAATGAATGATTTTTCAGACTTTTGATATTTGGATATTGTAAGTAGCCCTAGAAATGGAAAATTATTGAATGATGATATTGTTAGATTGATTTGATGTTGTTGTGATTCATATATCTAGATGATTTTGGAAATTTAATTATATTTATATTATTTTGGATGTTCGATATGGCCACGAGGTGAAGGAGGTATTTTTATTTTGTCAGTTAAAAATATCACAACAAACATCGGGGATGGAGATCAACCACATTGAAATTCTAAATGAATTCAACAAGGTCACCATGGCAGCTAATTTTGTTTGTGTGTATGTTTGTTAGTGTTAGGGATTCCTATGGGGGAACCACCTTTAAATGTGACCAAGGGATTTTATGTATTTCTTTTTTTTGGTCCCTTTTGTTTAATTTTTGCATGTGTTTTTTTTTTGGTGCACTTACCCATTTCGTTAATTATTAAATGGCGTGTAAATATTGTGAGTAATCATATTGTTTAGTAAATTAATTAAAATATGTCATGAGAATGTAATTAATAGAGTTGTTTTCCATCTTTTAGAGTGTTGTAAGAATGTGTAACTAATGTGTAAGTGACTTTGTAAGTGATGTGTAAGTTAACTTTTGAGTGTGAAAAACTTCACCTTCTTGGAAATTCGAATTTGTCCTTGGAGGATGATTTTGGAGGCTTGTAGGACAAGTTAAACTTGTCCCATGCCTCTTAAATTTACATACCAACCTTTCCTATGGTTAGAGGGTTAAATTTATACCTTTTTATGCATTTTCACAAGTCAAGTTGAATGTTGTAATTACACTTTTCTTACATAATTTAATTTCAGTCCTTATGGGGTATGGACTTGTTTGAGTGTGTAAGTAAATATGTCATATTATTCACCCACCTATTTATTATGCATTGGAGAATGAAGTTGACTTTTGTGTTGGAGTTGAGGATGTGTAAAGTGGCATTCTACATGGATCCACCTCACCCTCTTCTCTTCCCTCTTTAAAATTTGAAATTATTTCCTTGTTTTGGGTTGCTTCACTTTGGAGACTTCATTTTTACATGAATTTTCTTGTTGCTTTGGGAGATGTTTCTTGGAAGGAGTTTTGGAAAAAATTTGCATACTTGTGCTTGGTTGTGTTTAGACTTCTTGCATTGGGATAGAACTTCCTGTTTTGGAATTTGGAATAACTCCATCATGGAGAGGTAAGAGCTTGGCTCATGAAAATCCCTCTTTTATATTTGTAAATGTTAATTTGTGAATGTTTTGGCATGTTTGGGGTTGTTGGGTAGATTGCATATAAATGGTGTAGGAGAAGACTTTGGGGTTACTTTGTGGGAGGCACAATTGGTTTTAGGGAGGTATAAGGGTGGAGGGAGTTTGGAATTTGGGTTCCAACTTACAAAGAAATAGTTTACATTTCTTTGCTCTTTATTAGGTGCCATAAGAGGTTGGGGAGATATAAGAAAATGTGAGGAATAAGGGGTACTTGGGGGAGGCATAAGGGCATGACAGGGTTTGAAATGATATTCATATATACATATATTTTTGGTGGGTTGTACTCAAGTGGTAATACCCATTTTTCCCCTTGGGAGGCATAAGCAACATCCCCCGTAGTTCTTGATCCTTTGGCTTGATTGATGAAGCCTTAGTATTGTTTGTCATGTGTTAATGTAGTTATAAAACTACATTCTATTATGGACTGTGTTTTATTGTGAAAATGTTGTGTGTATGTTTTGTGAAATCCTTTTATTGCCATGAGTTGGATCACATCTTCTATTGCATTGTGGTTGCGGCTCGGGGAAAATGAAGAATGATGGCTTATCCTCTTTATTGGATGTCTTGGTTGGGTGGAGAGCATTGCCTTTCCCTACTCCTGTTGTGATCAAATTAGATGAATGAGAAGAATGCATGTTGTTGTTCTAGAGCTGAGAAAAAATAGTTTGACAGTCCCTTTGTGAAATGAAATCTCATTGTAACCTTCCCACTTGAAGTGGATGATAATGTAATACATTTGGTGATGGAAAGATGCTTGTATTTGATTATGAAAGTTGTAAATTGAAATGTAAAAGAGTTATATTATGTATTCTATTTGGAAAGAATGTGAAAGAATGATACATGTCCGGTATAATGTATTTTGTAATCAATTAGAAAGGAAGTTGTAAGAGTTCATTTGAATTAATGGAAGTGGTTTTGTCTTGTCCATATGATGTTATTCCATTGGAAATATATGTTTAGCATGCACTATGAAATATCTGTTTGAAAAATGGTAAAGTGGAACATGTGAAAAGAAAATGTATTATTCTTCCTTGTGTTCAATAAATGATTTTGGAAGGAATAAAAGAAAGAAGTTGTAAACTTACCTTTGGAAATAAATAAATGAATGAAATGCTTTTACCAAATTGCATTGTTAAATTGAATCTAATCATATCAATGTATTGAAATCTTTGTTTGGAAGGAAGAAATGCGTGTGAGAAAAATACGTATTTTCTCCTTGAAATGTGAAAATTTTGAAATCGAATTACATGTTGGTCTTGAATAGTTTGATGTGAATCAACCAAAATATGTTATCTTGGAATTGGAATGTATCCTAAATACTTGGAAGAAGAAAGAGGCAAATATACCCATTAAAATTTGAACCCTATTATTTATAATTTCAAACTGGCAATTATTTAAACCAAAAATGCACAGTTCAAACCTGCAATAATAAAATAACAAATTAAATGAGTGAATTGAAGTAGTATGTCCTAAACGAGTTCAAATAGACAAAAGCACCTAAAGGAAATATTTCAAAACTTAGTAAAATTGGGCTCAAACCGTTTTGTAATCATTTTTCTTTCAATAAAACGGAAATCCTCAAATTGCAAGTCAATCGAGACAAGAACCTTGAATCCTTCCTTAAATCCATTTAGGAACAATCCTCCATTTCATTTTTGACATGTTGAGAGAGGAGGAAGATCAAATTGAATAAATCTCTAAAGGTAAAATTTTGATTCGCACCTTTGTAAAAGCCTGCAGGACGTTTTCTTAAAATTGACCTCTTAAAATTTATCAAAACCCAAAATTATTGATTTCACGTGCAAGGAGGATGTCGAGATATTTCTAGAAATTCTTCATTTTTCCAAAACTAAGATCTTTATCAAAATTTATGGCCTTCTGAATTTTTCTTCATTTGGCGATAAAATTTTGGGAAAAAATTCCTTTCGGGAACTGCGGCCTAAATTTTCCCTTAAGCACTTAGGAAAAATTTTGGGAAATTTTTCTAAATTTTTTTCCCCACCAGTCCGCTAGCCCTTGCAGACAATCAAAGGCTTCTATGTGGAACCATGAGGTGTCACCGGAGGGTGAATCCCCTTTTTAACTTAGTGCTTCTAGAAAAGTTTGGGAAAATTTTCCAACTTTTCCCCGGCCCGTAACCAATCAGGTGATGCCATGTGGCATCACAAGGCATCGGCAGAGGAACAAGTTCCTTTTTGTATTTTAAGACTTGAATATGTTTGGAAAAGTTTCCAACTTTTCCCCATTGTTCCACCGGCCCTGACCATTAAGGGGCTGCCACATGGCATCGTGAGGTGTCGGTGGAGGCACGGGTCTCTGTACCCTCTTAGCCCTTCAGAGCATTAAGCCAATCTTCTCTCCACTGCCCCACTTTCCCTACGTTATATTAGGTGATGCCACATGTCCCCTATGGACTCGTGGGAGCACAGCACAAAATATTCTTTTCACCCCACGCGGGAGAATTTACAAATGTCCCACGTTGACCCACATTTCCCGCTTTCCCCGCGCTACCTTAGGGAGTGCCATGTGCCCCTTGTGGACTTGCGAACCTATAGGAGCACGAGGCACAAATGTGATTTTCCCACGTGGGAATTTTTTTCTCAAGGTCTCCTTGTAGCCTGCCAACCCACCCTTTGGGCAAATTTTCACCCGTGCCTGTGCCCGCAGCCCGCTCTTGGGGAAAAGTTTCACCCTAAGTGCATCGGCCCATAACTTGAGAAATATGAAGAGTTAGGAGGAATTATTTATATCAATGGAAAGGTGAGGAAATTTACTATCCAATGGGAGTGATTTAGTGAAATTTTGAATGCGTTAAGTGTAAGAAAAATCAAGTTGAAACTTTAAGCTCTGTTAGAGAGTGGATATGGTAAGGAATTTCCCTCCGAATCTAATTGAAACTTCTAACCCTAAATTTTGGGTGTTATGACCTCTAATAATTATTAATAAAAGAAAAGTATATTCTAGTATATTAGAATTTTTCTCGGAACTCGTTAGTGACAATTTGTTGTCTTGTAACATGGTGTAGATTTTTTAATAAAAAAAAATATTCCATAAATTTTCCTATCTAATCCAAGGTTGTTCTTGGGTCTCAAGTGGGTTTTTTTAAGAGGCATTACAATATCAGTCAGCTTATAAAATGGGAGAGATGGGATAAAGTACTAATTCATAAAATAATAAGTTGTTATGAAATTTTTGGAAAAGTGAAAGTTTATATGTTGCATTTCGGATAAAACCTACGAAGATCGATTCTTTACTTACCCAAGTAAGAGGTGGGACATTCATATATAACAAAAAAATAAAGATGATATTTTGGATAAATAATTAAATAAATTGAAAAATATTAGTGTTGAAGCCTAGGCATATTTTAACAAATGGTCTTAGGACAAGGATCGATAGGAATTGCAAATGCCAAAAGAGATAGAATGGTTGTAAGTATTATCACTTTGAAACAATATTTTTGTTAATTTTAACTTTTATTATTTTAGTAATATGTTTAATTGAGAACACTTTTTTTTTTGTCTTTGTTAGAAAATTTGAAGAGTCAAGCAAAGGTGTTTCAAGTTCACTTGGAAAGCACTAAGAATAGTTTATCCGCAACAAAGAATTTGAAAGAGAAATTTTGTTTTAGTTAATAAAAAAACAATACACTAAAGTGGATAATTAAAGATCATGGCTTCAACCAGAAATTTTATTCAAATCCAAAGAAAGCGCAAATCCTAGCTTGCTATCCCATGGAGATGTGAAAAGGGAAGAACAAAGGATCATAAAGAGTCTAAACAGTGATGCGGAAGATCTAATTAGTTCTATGATTATTCAAGCCATTGGGGAAAGGGGTATAGGAGGAGAATTCATTGGGGAAAGGAGTAAAACTACAGGAATGGAAGCCATTGGAGAAAGGGGTACACAAAATTGAGGGTTAAAACTTGAAAATTTGAAAGTTTGAATTTGAAAGTTTGAAATACTTTATAATCTATATTTGAAAATTTGAAACTTGAGTTTGATGGTCATGATGTTTTAAAATTTGAAATAATTTATTATCTAGATTTGAAATTTGAAACTTGAATGTGATAGCATTTGAAAATTTGAAATACTTTAAAATCTGGAATTTTATATCTTCTTATATATTATGTATAGAATTTCTAGATACATTCATTTGAATGTGATGGTGTTATGATAATGGTTAATTATTTGTTTTAAGAAAATATGGAATGTGGTATGACAAAGGAATCTTAGTACTTGTAATGATGATTGCATAGATGTTGATGATGACATTAGAATAGAATCATAGATATGGATTATCATTACTTATATGTGGATGATGATAATGGATAATTTTTTTAAGAAAATTTGGAATGTGGTAGGACAGAGACATTTAAACCTTCTCAAAATATTCTAATGGATATGATATGATGACATTAGAATGGATATAGATGACGATGAATGATGATAATGGATAATTGTTGTAAGAAAAATTGTGTAGTGCCCACATTTTTATAGCCTCAGTTACCTGTTGATTTCTTTATTCATAGACATGATTTGATAGGGATTTTGATATAGTTTGGACATTATGTTATGAGATTTGAACTTCTTGGACATGTATGGAGATTTGGGCGCGTAGCGCCAATTTGACTTGATTAGTATGTTGACACCTTTTCATTTGATGTTGTGGATACTAACTTATTACGATGTTGTTTGGACCTAATTGATATATGTTGGATACTTTGCTTAGTCGCATGTCTAGATTTATGGATGTATGTCATTTATATTTATCTCTATGGCTAACTCATGGTAAATTTGGTGTAATTGAGCATGTTTTCACACTTACAATTCCATGATGATGTTAGGATATCATAGATTTCATTGATTGCTTATTTAGCAGTTGATTTACATTATATTGGACAGGTGCGTTTAATGTGTGCAATGAGTGTGTAGGTGACAAGTCACAGGAGAATGTGGGTTTTAGGGCGGCTACACAAATTTTTCACAAGTGGCCCACAGGGCTAAGCCCTAACCATGTTAGTTGTATAAGGCCTTAGAATTATATCTCATTATTCTAAGCACCATGAGTGACCTTCTTTTGTAATGTAGCATGTCATGTAAAATTAATCTTGTTTAGGATGTTTTATTTTGTTAAGTAAACCTATTTTAGGGATTTAATGGTCCCCACATGCTTTTAGTTTTGTGTTTGGGTAATTTTGTATTAATTAGAGGGTATTAAAGTCACATGTGAACCCTTGGGTGGTCCCTACATCCTCTACACTTCTGCCCAAATGTGCCAAACCCGAAATTGGGCTATTTATGGCATTTTAAGTGACCCCTTTTAGTTTTGGGAGTTCACTTAGCATGAAAATAAGCCCTTGGACCCTACCTATTAGGTAGGGGCTTAATTTCAAGGCATAGAGGGAGTTTCCCTCCCATTTTCCCTCTCTTTGGTCACCATCCATGTAAGATGGATTGGTATGTGTGTTTGTTAAAAGTTGCACAAGTTTGTTTTGTTTTTCATTTTGGGCAATTTGGGAGAAGAGTGTTAAAAGTTAGTTTATCTTTTCTTCCTTTTATTTTGGGAATATTTGACTTGGAGGGAAGAGAGGGGTGACACATGTCACCCCCTCATTGGTGAGGAAATTTGTTGGCTTCTCTTCAAATTCTCCCTCATGGGGAAGAAGAGAACTTTTTTTTGGAGCTTTTGCTTGGGGGCTTGGTGATTTGGAGCTAGATCTTGCTTGGATAAGGAAGTGGAAAAGCTAGAGTGTTGGAGAGCTTTTGGAGGTAGGCTCCTTGAGCTCATTTTATGTTTTATGTTATGTTAGATCTTAGACTTGATTGTTTCAAATGTGCTTGTTGTTTCTTGTGTGTGGCTATTATTGAGTATGTTTTTGTTGTTTTATTTTTCTCCATCCATCATATGGCATGATGGATTTTGGATTTTATGGGGAGGAGAGAGGGATTTTCCCTCTCAAACCTCATGGCTTGATGGGAAAGCCATGTATGTTCTTTTTACTCCCCTCATTTGGTTTGAGGTGTGGAAGGTGGATCATATAGTTTGAACCCTCTTCCCCATTCTTGAGAGAAAACCCAATGGGTTTGACAATCCTCGAAGAAGGATTTTGGTGAATGGATGGAGAAATAAGGAGAGTTTGATGATTTGGAAGAACGATGATGTTGTGAAGATTCTTATTTCTATCCTTCCAATGTTGGACAACACTTTTGGCACCTTGGATATATCTCCTTCTCTTCCCCATTTTGGAGGTAGATTATGGGTTCTTCTTCTTTCCTTCTTTACAAAATTTGGTGTTCTTCTTAGTGTTTGGATTGTCTTAAATGTGAAAATATAATGTTGTTATGTCTCCCTATCTTGTGAAAAATTTGGGGAAGCCAGCTCTCTCTCCCATGGGCTTGGGGCAAAGGCTAGCATGTCTTCTAACCTTGGAATGGCATGTAATGATGCCTAAAGGTTGGGTGGTTAAACAAGCTTTTCTTCTCCTTGTGTTGGTTTTTTGAAAACATTTAAAGTTGGAGCTCAAGTGGAAGATAGTTGGAGACTCTTGTCATCTTGGCTTCTCATTGCATTCTTCATCTTTTTGGGGACATAACTCTCATTTCAACTTTAAGAATATGGCTATGAGAAAACTTTCATTTTCTTGTAAATCCTCCATTTTGTATTTAGTATTACTTGTAAACTTGAGTCATGATTGTTTGAACATTCTCTCTCTTCAACCTTGCAAAGAAGCTTATAATGGGATTTCTTGAGTAGTTATGTATTTTGGAAATATATTGCATATTGAGTTTAAGCTTCTTGGAAATGAAATATTGTAACAGATGTTTCCCTTAATAAGACCTTGTTGTAACCTTTATTTGAGAAGGAAAGTTGATTTATTGGAAGTAATGATTAGTCTTGTAATAGTTATCTTCTTGCAAAGTTTGGTGGCATTATACAAGAGATGAAATTATTTTACCCTCTTTTCATGGGAAAACTTAATGGGTGCTTGCATTAAAATAAATATATATATTGAGTATTATTCTCCCATGGAAAAGTTTATATTGTAGAGGTCCATTTTGGATGTTACGTAGTTAAGATTTGTTGTGATTAAAATCAACTTATCATAAATGTTTTCATATTTAAAGTAGATCCTATTGTGATGTTGATTTACACTAATTTAACCTGATATGTATATGTGTATAATTGCCATTAAAATTCCATGATTTTCAACTAGAAAAGCATACATTTTTACAAATTATATTTTAGCATTTTACAACTTGTAAATTATTTTAATATAATAAATAATTTAAGGATATTAAATATGTTGAATTTAATTCATATTTTATAATATAATATAATCTATATATATTTTAGATTTAGGTATTAAATATAAAATAAATAAATAAAAAAAAAAATTTAAACAAACATTGTGGTGAAACTTTACAAGTTTCAATAAAAGGAAATGAATTAGGGAGGGGCTGAGCCCTCACAAACCTACATGAGAAATCACTCCCATTGCCCCCCCCCCCCCAATGTTGCCACACCCCTCATCTGCGTGAAACCCCACCGCACCTCCACGCTGCCACACCCCACTCCCTCCCTCCACGTAACCGCTTCACCACTCCCCTCGGCCCACGCAGCCCTCACCACCATGAGCCCCAAACCCCCTCACCATCCACCCTATCCTCCTTAACCATGGCCAACCACAACTCCAATCCGTCGCCACATGCACACATACCATGTCACCATTAGCATATGCGGATTGCAATTTTGGGCATCTCGTACATTTGGTTTATTTCGATATTATTATTACATTTGTTAAGAATATGTATGTATGTATGTATGTATGTATGTATGTATATGTATATCCATCTATATATATATACAAAAGATCAGGAATTTATGCCTTTATAATAAAATAAATAAATAAAATAACCATGTGGGTATGAAAGAAATGCCCAATCTGAGGAGATCTCAGTTGGGTAGGTATACAAAAGAAATAATAATGAAATAATATTAAGATCCTTCTCATCAAATGGGAAATTCCATGAATCCATCTCTCCCTTATCTTCTCCACAACCTACACATTCAAATGACAACACAAAACAAAATGAGAAGAGGAATAGAAAGGGAAAGAAAAACATAGAGATGTTTAGGGAAACTTTAGGTCAAGATTGAAATCTATGGCCAAGATTAAACTGATCCTAGGGTCCATATGTAACCCTACATACTATTAAGTCAAAGTCATTTTATGGGAATGAGAGAATAAATTTAAAGGGGTGTGTGGGAAAATTAATTTAAAGGGGGAAACTAATTAAGTTATAAAGGGGTGTGGAATTTTATTTGTGACCCTAGTGAACTTAATAGAATAAAATAATTAAATTATTATTGGGCTAATGTTTATTTAATTTTGGGAAAATTAAATTAATATAAATTAATTATTAACGGGAAACAGTGAAGCAGACATTAGTATTATTTTAGTTTCACTTTAAAAAAAAATTTACCCAAAATTTTTAGTGACACATTGGTATGGTTTCTAGTGTCTCAAGGCGAGGCATTACAAATTGCAATATTAAAATAGATATGGATGATGATAAATTGTGATGATAATGGATAAATAATTGATTTAAGAATAATTGGAGTGTGTCAGGAGTCTAGTACTTACATCTTCTTATCAGGTTTATAAAAATCTTCTTCTATCTACTTGTCAATTGAACTAGGACTTACATCTTCTATGATGACATTAGATGTGGATGGAGACATTAAAACAAATGGATTATGATGAATTGAGTGGAAATAGATTTTTAGCTTCAAGCACAATCATGGAATGTGGTAGGACAGAGACATTTAAACCTTCTCAAAATATTCTTCTCTCTATTTTTAATGAATCAATTATATGATGACATTAGATGTGGATGATGACATTAGTTTCAAGTACAATAGTGGATGATGAATTGTATAATGGATAATTGTTTTAAGAAAAATTGGAATGTGTTATGATAGAAACATCTTAATATGGAAAAATTGGAATGTGTTATGATAGAAACATCTTAATATGGAAAAATCTTATCCAACAAATTTTAAACACTTTATCAAAGAATTTTACAAATACAAAAATAAATTAAACATAATTGTAAAAACTCAAGCAATGTCATATGATAGGGTTTAAGTTACCTCTTGTCTTTTAGATGGCTGTGACAAAGCATATGGAAGGAAAATGAGAAATCATCCTTCGTAGCGTGTTGCATGCTAGAAGACCTTTGATTCAAGAAAACTCAACATGAGAAATAGATTAGTATATAGATGGGTGAGTTTCCTGACATTTTCAGTCCCGAGAAGTGAGAGCTTCCTAGGATGGATGTCAACCCATGTTTTCAAAAAAATAAATGAAACAATGATTGATCAGATTAACAAAGAAACAAAAGATTAAATAAAAATGCAAATGATAACATGTACATGTCTGGACAGTAGAAGTCTGGAAGAGTATAATAGTGGAAGAATATGTAGATCTGAACTCTGAATGTCTTGCAAATTAGTATGCGACAAATGCATGTAACAAACATATTTTTTAAATAGAATTTCATATTCGACAAATCCAAAATAGTAATTATATAAAAATATTTTTATAAATAATTGTATTTAAAAATATGTAAATATATATACCTGTAACATCTTTAATAATAACAAGAGCTGAAACAAAATTTTGTAAAAAGCCTCCTCAGTCAATATTTACATCTGTAGAGTTAATATGAAATTGAATAAATAACCACAATCAATATTTACATCTGTAGATTTAATAATTGAATAAATAACCACAGTCAAACAATAAAAGTAAGGTCAAGGAGATAACTATTTACATCTGAAACAATTCATTATCAATAGTTGATTCAAAGTCGATGTTCTCTTCTGTAGAGTGTGATGACACACCAATTCCAGTCTCATCGTTGGGAACAATTGTACTTGTAGTTGTATTATTTACACCTCTTCTTTCAGAAAGGGAATTCCAATGTGCAATTTCTCTATCGAAAGGAAATGTTTCCACGGAGTAGCGAGAAACATAACACCTCATGCAACTTTCCGATTTTTATCCAACCTGTTTCTCAGTTTTGATTTTATAAATGATAAAGCACTAAAAACCCTTTCGTCCTCCACAGACCCCAAAATCATTGTTTGGCATAACTCATATAATCTAAAATATTCACTTATGTCTTCTTGTAAGATAGTACTTTGATAGATTCCTCGCCAAAGCCTTGTAATAGCACCACTCTTAGAAGGTTCATCTAAATTTTTATATTGGTTCCTCATTGTTGTTGCAAAAGTTGTTGATTGAGACTTTAATAAATGAACATTCAATATACCTTTGATTTCCATACCCTTGACCTCTAAATTATTTTTGAAAAGTTTCATTATTGTACCCATGGATTTATGGAAATGCTTTCTTACAAATTCTACGCGAGCACCTTCAATATTAAAAAAATAGGATTCATCACACCCATTGCTTCAAGAATTTTATCTTTGAAAAACGTTCTCTAATTTTAGATGATAAGGATTCTGAAAATTCTTTTAGCTTTATTCTTGTTTCAACTATAATGACTCAAAGAGATTACGTGTCACAGGAACATCTTCTTGTTTCGATCCTATAATATCTTGAAGTTTTCACAAAATGTGCAGTGGTATGTCCCTCCCATTAACATTGATGCAGAGGTGATCGTGGATATTAAATCTCAAATAGTTCTTTGGGTTTTTAGATCTAATAAAGATTTCCATTCTCGAAAACAGTGTATCAAAACTATCTTGGGAACAATACAAGACATCAAGACTTTGACATAACATTTTTATCATCTGTATAAAATCCACAATATAGATTAATCTCCCCGTGCATGCTTCATGAGTGTATTGATCTCCTGCAACATTGGAAGAATACCAACCAATGTAAGTAATGTATCAAAATCAGTTAAACGAAACAACAAGTCCCTTGCCTGTTAACTTCATGATGATATTTGTGCATGAAACCAACCAACGAAGGATACTCCTCACAAACTCTACATGTAGGTTCATACAAAGAAATCCATCTCGTCTCAACATCCTTCAGAAGTTTTTTGCCATATGTAATTCTAATTGTGAATTTCTGGAACTCAAGAAATCACTTTGGGCTGCTTTCCATATAGGCATGAAAATCTCTTATAAGGTCTTCTACTTTAACAAATTTTTCATAGTTGTTTACCATTTTATATACTAAATTCATTTTGTGCACCATACAGTGAATTTATAGCATATAAAGGGCCATTGTTGTTTGCAATCTAACACACATCCTCGACGGTGACCCCGCATGACTAATGCACCATCCGCTTCGACACATAACAATTTTGTAGCAATTTCATAATCAGTCATTCCAATAATATCTTTCAAATGAGAAAAAACTATTTTATGTAGGTTTTCGGCATTACAGTTTTCAACCATTTTCATAACACCCAACAGATGAGGTGTCCTTATATGATTTTCTAATGTATAGATGTGGATACATACCCGTGTAGTGTTGTCGACTGTTGTCACTTCATCAATTGAAAGAGAGTTAAACTTAGATTTTTTTACATTCTCTTTAAAATCTTCCTTCTCTATCATCAAAAGGCATTTTTCCGTTTCCCATGCACTACTATCAGACAAATGAGCCTGAGGTATGTTGGGCATTCCATTATATTGATACAAAACTTTGAAATCGAGGAAATTTGAAATCGGTCATCCTTTCTTTAGTATGTGAAATAAAGTAGAGAAATGTATGAGTTTTGAATGTAGACTTATTTGATTCATCTTACCAATTTGTGATATGATCATTCCTCCCTTCTCTATGAGATATCTGATTTTTTCTATGCTTCTTCGTACTCTGATGCGTATTTAACATGCATGCATTTTTTTAGTTTTCCACCTATGTGTTTTAATTTTCTGGCCATCCTCCCCCGTTACAGTCAAATATTGTTTTCCACATGGTGTTTTTCTATAGTGTCTAGCTTCAGTTGAATTTTTGGTTCTTTCGCAATTTCGACATACATATTGTACATGTACAATTAGATGGGATCTCTTCCGGATTAGATAGTATACAGTTTGATAAACGGAAATTTGGCAACCCAATTGAACTTGTAAGTCCTCCAAATTTTCCACATATTCTTGTTCGTTTTCAATGTTTTACTTTTTTGAGTAGAATTCTGAGCAATATCACAATCACCTAGTTTCCTCTTTCATGAACCAGAATTTGAATTTGATTTTTGTGTTCCATTTTGTTGAGTATTTGTATGTGTGATATCTTGATGCACTCTGGTTTTACCCCAACAGGAAGAATATCTTCTGGATCTGGCATCTCAATAGGTATATCTTCAAGATCTGGCTTAGTATCATCATAGGTGTCATTTGGTTGATACTGTGTAGAATGCATGTCCACCTCGATATTACCTTCCACATAGTCAATACTTTGATTCTTTCCGGTGGTAACTATATGGGTGCTAGTGGTTGCATGTATCGTATTAATGAGTTTCCAAAATACTTGAACAGGGACTTCTGAGATTTCTTACATACTTTTTGGGTTTTCCCATTCTGAGCACTAGCACCTTCCATTATTCTGAGTCGCACGTCAGAGAAAATTGAGTTGCAGCGTCAAGAACGCAGATGAGTTCGCGTCGAGATAAACCTATGTCACATGTCAACAAAAACTTAGTCGCATGTCAACAAACTTAGTCTTGTCACGCGTCAATGAATATCCTTTTCACTTGTCAACAATAAACCCTTTGTCACCTATCCAAAAATATTATTGTCACATGTCAGCAAACACAGTGAGTCACGCGTCAGATAAACCGATGTCGAGAATTAGTAAAAAAAGTAAGTCACGCGTCACCAAATTTAGTCCTGACACGCGTCAACAAATGCAATGAGTCGCGCATAAATGAATATCTTTTTGTGACTCAACAACAAAAACTCGAGAATCAAATGATAAATTTGTCTTGTCTTTATGGTGCTTAGAGTATGCAAGTTCACAACTTCACAATATTGGTAAGGTACTCGTAGTTTGGTGGTAGTATACTACCTGACGCATCACCTAGGTTTTTATAGGAGATGTTTTTAAATGTAAGCGAAGCCGACCCCAAAAAAATATATATTGTAAATTTTAGGCTAATGTAACACTAACTGCTCAGGAAAAATTACCTTTTCAAATTTTCCTAAAATGAATTTTTTTCCATATTACGAATATTCACCACTAAAATTATCCCACGATGCTTTGTGTTGCTACTGCATATATCTCTCTCTTCTTCCTGCTATAATTTTTGAGCCAATTATATAGCTCCCCATGTAAGACGTTTACCATCGACACAAACCTGAAAGATCAATAAGATCCTACACTTCACGAATTTTGAATCCGCTCAAATCCATTGCCATTAATTTGTGAAATACCTCAACATGTCTATCTTGCATTGGTCATGGTGTCGGGATTTCTATATCCTCCATTCTTTGACATAGAGCTAAGATCAATGATTTAGCTCCACGTACCCTTCACATTTTACCTTTTGCTATTGATCTTGTCATAGCGCTAAAGCACATACCGATGGAAATGTTTCACGCCCTTCTGTGTTGTTAGAACCTTTTGATCCCTGACTAACAAATGTGGAAAATTGGCCAATAAGATAACTTTATGGTCCTCGCAATTATCAATCTTCATTTGTAGACCCTATAAGAACGCGAAGCCTCGTCTAATGCGAAAGCTCCACGCCCTTCACACTTATTAGTCTTTGCAACTTCGTGTTAGTCTATGATTGGTTGCGACTTCGTATCACAACTTTGTGCTTTGCTTAATTTAAATTTTTGGCTCCATTGAATCGTACACACATGTAGTGTCTTGGTCGATTTATGACCGCTGACTTTCTTATGACTTGAATCGGACCCAACGAAATATAAGTTGCAGCTTATTTCGTGGATTTCATGTCGGACGAGAGATATCTATGAGGAAAGGTGCTAGAAATTTGACACGTGTTTGCTCCTCAACATTTGTCGGATCTTCGCTATAAAACAATTCAAAGACTTAGAATTAAAAACAAGAAAAAGACACGTGGCATGTCGATTTGGCGGGAAAAATACAAAATACTTCAACGGAAAAACATATGAATAAATGCATGTTAGCTAAGTAGATAGAAGACGAGGGAAAACAAGCTTGAAATACGTGTGGGTGGCTCAAGATTACAAACACCATAAATTGGACGAGGACATCAATGACCTTGCAATATAAATAATTATTAATAATGTATAATCAAATCATCTAATATAAAAGAAATGAATCAATTTAAAAATGAAAATTATTTGGTTATACAAGAACTTGAATGTAATTTCAATATTATCTTGTTCAATGTTAGTAATTATTAAGGGTATAGAATCTTAGTCATGATAGTGTGTAAACCTTTGAAGCTCTTAAGTTGTCATATTAAGATAACTATATCAGTTGAATATTCTTTTCTTGTATCTTCAACTTGAGATTGTGGTGACATTTTGAAAGACTAATTGGTGAAATTTATGTGTGTTTAAATCAAACTATATCTCATAAAGTCTTAAAAATTCATGAGACTAATAACACATATAAGTACATTGTAAACAAATTAAAAAGATTACAAGATTTAATTTAAAAATTAGAGGAAAATATATATTACAACTCTGAAAATTGTTTGGTTTCCAGAAATATTTAAATTATAAGTGTTAAAATTGTTATGTCTATGATTCTTGAATCAATGTAAACCGTTGATCGTCGTTGTTTGTTTGGGTAAATTATACATCATTTTATCAAAGATTACAGTGTATGATCAAATTTTAAATTGGTAAGAAATAAAGACGACTCGTGTTAAAATTAAACGGGAACAAATTCCGCCTTTAAAATAAAATATAAGTTTCGACAATCAAACTTTGATTTAAAAACCATCAAATCAAACATGAATTGAATTCTTCGTGCACAAGCAAATCCGTAGTAGACAAGTAAAGGAGATAAAAATATAGAAACTACCGAGGTATATATGATGAAAGCGAGGTGTGAAACAAACCTTGGCAAAACCAGGGCAACTTCCATGATGCAATGCACGGGGACCCATTTGTGACCACCGCGATGTCGTCATTCCAATTGGATACAATCTACTCCACTTGCTGCGGGGCCCGGCCGTAACTTTGCGCTCTCTAGAACTAGAAATGCTTCCTTCCTTTATTTAGTTATCGTCAAAAATGGCTGTTCTACGTGAAGCTTCGACATCCCACGTCATTCCCTCTGCTTCTCGCGTATTTTCGTGTGCCACCCAACCCACCACAATGTGCTATATATACACACATTCTCCTCTGCTTCTAAACCGCACCACTCTAAAATGAGGAAGCAAATGCAGGCTCGCCCAATATTTGTTCTTGTGTATTTGGTGCTGGCGATTGCAATTCCAATGGGAGGAGCAGCGCGGTATTCCCTCTCATATGTGGAAGCAGCTCCGGGCGGACCCAGCCACGGCGGCAATTCTCATAATTTGTATCGGGGCGGGAGAGGCGTTAGAAGATTACACGCAGCGCACACCAAGATTATGGCACTTGAAGACCTTTCTCCACAGAGCCCCGCCGCTGAGTCAAACAATATAATCATCGACTCCACCCCTGCTACGCCTCACAACTATATTAGCATGGGTGGCCACCTAGTTAACAATCTGTTTCAGGGAAATATTACCAAAAATCAGCGGTTCAACAAGATAAGAACTGGGTACTCATGCGCTCATGAAATCGTTGCTATTCGGGGTTGAATATGCCCAGCATGCCCCATATCTGATCTTTAAATTTTTCCTCGCCATTTTGGGTGATTGTTGTGTACTCCTCCATTAATATTTGTACTCGTAAAACTGAATAAAAACACGGTGAATGTTTTATTCTTTCTCAATATGCTTATTATTCCGATTTCGATGAGGGTTAATCGCTCTTTCGACGCCTTTGATATACCACACATATAATTAAAATATTATTTATTCATCCTTTCAAGGCTTGATATCAACAATTCGAAATTAATTCATATGTATCTTTATTAAACTTAACCACTGAAAAGAATGGGATAAATATAAAACATGGAAATAGCATTCGGTGATATGAATAGTTCTTCCATCCATTAATACAATGGAAAGATTAAACAGCTAAAATACTACCACTCAAACAACCCATGAACAACTCTAACCTTACCAGCAACAAAGAAAACATACAAGTAAGACCAATGTATGGCACAAATTAATTAATAATTTTGTATGTTAAGAATAACCAGTTGATGTGTGGGATTATCAAACCCCAAATAAATATCCCTCACGAGACGACCTACACATTTAGATATATGCAATCTCAATTATAATACGTCAAAATTCACTTTTATTCATAAATTCTAGTGACAACAACATAACCGAGCAGCAAAATTAAGTAATATCAATGACAATAGTACAATTGATAATATAGGATGATCGTAACTGGAGAGGTTAGCTAGTGAGCAATAGAGGAAGGCTGGTAGTCTAACTTTCAATGGAAATATACATGACTCGTATATA